>CM077670.1:301670984-302940984 GCA_039707655.1 Elymus sibiricus
GACGAGGAAATTTACATGGAACAACTAGATGGGTTTATAGTGGATGGTCAGGAAGGAAAGGTGTGCAAGTTGCTGAAGTCTTTGTATGGACTTAAGAAAGCACCTAAGCAGTGGCATGAGAAGTTTGAAATAACTTTAACAACTGCAGGATTTGTTGTAAACAAAGCTGACAAATGTGTGGATTATCGCCATGGTGGGGGCGAAGGAGTTATCCTTTGCTTGTATGTTGATGACATATTGATTTTCGGAACAAATCTGAGTGTTATTAAGGAGGTCAAGGATTTCATATCTCGTTGTTTTGAGATGAAGGATTTAGGAGTAGCGGATGTTATTCTGAACATCAAGCTTTTGAGAGATGATGATGGTGGGATTACATTGCTTTAATCTCACTATGTGGGAAATATCTTGATTCGCTTTGGCTATAGTGACTGCAAGCCCTCTCCAACACCATATGATGCTAGCGTGCTGCTTCAAAAGAATCGAAGAATTGCTAGAGATCAATTGAAATATTCTCAGATCATTGGTTTGCTTATGTATTTAGCCAGTGCTACAAGACCTAACATCTCTTTTGTTGTTAGTAAACTGAGCCGATTTGTTTCAAAACCGGGAGATGATCATTGGAAAGCTCTAGAGAGAGTTATGCGTTATTTGAAAGGCACTGCGAATTATGGAATTCACTACACTGGGTACCCAAAGGTGCTTGAAGGGTATGGTGAGTCAAACTGGTTCTCAGATGCTGATGAGATAAAGGCCACGAGAGGATATGTATTCACTCATGGAGGTGGCGCTGTTTCTTGGAAGTCTTGCAAGCAGACCATCTTAACGAGGTCAACAATGGAAGGAGAACTCATAACACTAGATACATCTACGGTCGAAGCAGATTGGCTTCGTCGGTTCTTGAATGACTTGCCGGTTGTTGAGAAACCTGTACCGGGTATCCTTATGAACTGCGACAATCAAACTGTGATCACGAAAGTGAGTAGCTCAAAGGATAACATGAAGTCATCAAGACATGTTCAGAGAAGGTTAAAGTCTGTCAGGAAAATGAGAAACTCCGGAGTTATTGCATTGGATTATATCCAAACATCTAAAAATCTGGCAGATCCTTTTACTAAGGGTCTATCATGTAATGTGATAGATAATGCATCGATGGAGATGGGTATGAGACCCACAATATGAGTTGTTCACAGTGGTAACCTAGTCTATGTGATCGAAGATCCCGTGAATTAGATGTGGAAGACAAGCTGTTGGTCAACTGAGAGGATAGTATCCTTACTATTAATAATACCACTCTATGAAGATGCAATACTCTCCTAATCTGTATGGCAGGTTGATGTATATATCTTAATGTGTTCTAAGTGGCTTATTTAAGTAGAGATGTTGTCCTGCAGAACATCTTTTGAAGAACACACCTATATGAGTCTGATTGTTAAACGTCGCAATCTATGAGAGTAGGGTGCTCTCTGGTAAACTCATGAAAGGCCTCGGAGTATGACGCATAAGCTCCACCCGCGGGGAAGTCCCACGGTAGCCCAGTATCGGTCAAGACTTTGTGTGATGCTAGATTCGCAGAAAACTTGCAGTTCAAGGCCTAGTCCATTGTTCAAGTTGCTTACTAGTGTAGCATAAAGTTCTAGCTGGAAGTTCAACTTAACAGTCTCCACTGCAGTACCGGTATATAAAACAGTGTTTTGGAACCAAAGGCAAATTTTGTGTGCCTCTGGGATCTGGTGGGGGATTGCTGGAATTTAGTCTATTTTTGGGCCAGCCCAATAGCTTTTTCAGAATTCCTAATAAATCCTAGAGGCCCACTTAGCCCATTCATGCAACTCAAGAGGTGGGACTAAAGTTTAGTCCCATACTGCTCATCTAGTAGGAGTTAGACCTCCTTATAAGGGAGGTTGTTTCTCCACATGTATGAGGATGAGAACAAGAGAGACATTCACGCGCGCTCCTCCTCCGCCGCCCGCCTCGCCACGCCACGCCTCGTCACGACGCGCCGCGGGTTGTGGGAATGAGCTGAGCCGTTGTCTAAATTTTTGCCACGCATGACTGGTGTACGAAAGGTCACACGGGAGCTGAAAAGTTTTGCTGTAGTGGAGATTGAATACGAATGCTGCACCCTTCGGCTGCTGCCTGTTCGTTTCGCCTCCCTCTTTTGCTTCGCCTCCCGTCGCAGCCTGTTCACCGCCTTCTCCTGTGCCTATAAAAGAGAGGTCACTCCTCTCCAGAGAGACACATCAAAGCATCATCTTCCTCTCGCCACCGAGTTCCAAACTCTGGGCTGCTGCTAGGTTCTTCCCCATCCCGGCTTGCGGCGTGCACCGCAGGTCAGGACAGTAGGCCTCCAAAACCCCACCACGTCGAGTCCTGTACGGGAGAAGGGTGATAAGGTTTTTGGGGAGCGCTCTGCGCGACTACTGACTTCTTCATCATGGACGTCTCGGACGCCGATGACTACTTCCCAAACGACGACTTCTTCCCCGACGTCGACAACCTCTTCGACGACATGGCCGGCGATGACGTCAACGCCAACTCCAATGCTACTGCCGCAGCTCAGTACGCGTTCATGTCCTTTTTTTGAGATCATGCCACAGTTTCTTGTTCTAGCTTCTGTTCTAGATATGTTCGGTTCATATTCACTTCTTCAGATGCTATTTGCATACTCTCTGTCGGTTTGCATGACTTGTCTTATATCTGCTATGATAGTCATGCTTTATCTACTATTTCTGTTAATAAAATCATATAGTAAATTGCTCATATTTTCAACAATCTGCTTCTCAAGCAGCAGCTTATGGTGCCTATCCTCCTGCATACCGCGCCCAAGTACTGAATCTGGTTTCCACCTAAATTTGCAAGATGATTATTGATATTAAAAGGTTATGTTTAGTCATACATTGTAGAATTTTGCTTAAGAAAACTATGTTAATGCATGGAACTGTATTCGTGCACATACATGGGTTGGAATTGATTTTCCTCCACTCCATAACCTTATAAGTTCTATGTGATATTGTGATTCTGCTTCTTCAATCAGAATAGATGGAGTTGTACATGAAACCTGTTGTCATGACAGTTGCACGATCACTCTGAGATTTGTTGTGTCTTTTTATTTATTTCAAGTGTGCGTTCAGTCAGTTCTGCCTAGAATCGCCAAATTTGCTACCACCAGCAGATATAAACCAGCTGTACCTTATGTTAGGCACACAATGTTCAATCACCGATTTCATGCTAACTTTCTTGCCTCCAGTTTCCTCCACTTTTGTATCTGATGACGTTTTGACTATATGATTGACTATTACGTTTTGCATTTTAATACCTCATTCTCTAGTGAACTAGCATTTTCTCTCGGCCACTACAGTGTTAAATCCAACTGATGGTGAAAATGTTGTAGGCCTACATGCAGCAAGGCTATGCACAACCTGCAGCAATGCCAGTGGCAGCAGCAGTAGTACTACAAGCTACAACCTACAGCAGTAGTACTACACCCGCACCCACCCCAGCACTGGTACCGGCAGTAGCTTACCCTCAGCAACTGTAACATCCCAGTTTTTGGCCCTTTCTTTTTTCTTTGGATTTTGCTCTGTTTTTCCTTTTGAAGCAGTTCTGTGGACTTGAAACCTGGGAGATTATCATTTCTTCTTCTCCCAAGTGGAGTTTCACCCTTGAATATTTCCCAAGATCATGGCATTTCTATTCTAGCCCAACCCCAAAATCCTTTTCTTAGGGAATATTCCTTTTTCTTATTAAAGGAATAACCCTATTTGACCTAGGTTGTGAAGCAACCTATATTTCTGTCATTCCAAAAATTCCCAAATAATTCTCATAAATTCTTTGGATCATATATTCCCCAGGTATGTCCAAACTCTTCCCTGCCTAGTTCAAAAATAATTCATAAATATTCATTTTCTTATTCTATCCAGTATGGCACTTTGTGAAGGAAGTGCTATTTATATTTTTCTGATTGCCCTCAAACTTTTTGAGCACTCTCTCCTATCCATATCATTACCACATGAAAAAATTCAACTTCATTTGTCTAGTAAATCTTCCTCAGCAAAATTCCAAAGTTTCTGTCCAAAGAGAAGCTTTGTGAAGGAAGTACTAGCTAGGTGTATCCATTTGAGTTGAAATTTTGCCAGGCCCTCCATGTGCTCAAATTATTCCCTTACACCATATTTTAGCTCCATCCAACCATCCATGTGAGCACACCTTCAAATATTTTGTTCTGGTCAAATTTTCAGGGTATGAAGCAACTACATTTTCTACTGCTTCATAAATTCTGAAATTAATCCAGGACCTAAATATCCCTATATCCTATGAGCATGCCAAAATTCACATCCTTTTGTCAAGCCATTTGCCCTACAATATTCTCCCAAGATTCTGTTCAGAAAGGACCTTTGTGAAGGATGTACCATTTTGGTATTTCCAAATGGCATGAAATTTTGCCAGTACCTGCATGGTCCTAAATCATCAACCTATACCAGATTTCAGCTCAATCCCACACTCCATGTGAGTGCAACTTCCAAATCCACTTTCTGTACTGTTTTTGGCAGTTGTATAGCAACTATCTTCTAAACTTGTCCAAATCATCTCTAAATTCACAGGACTGTAGTACCTCCTACCCTAAACCTCTGTGACATTCTATTTGGCCCATTGGTCAAGTAACTTGACCACAACATCTAACCCAAGTTGGCTACAGCAACATTCATCTGATGACTCCCGTCAATCCATAGTCCCTTTGATCGATCCACCACTTCAGTGAGGCGGTAGGATGGATGGACAGCACATTGGACATCTTTTGGCAGGCCTACGTGCCCTCTCTGTGGCAATGCACGCGGTGACCACACTGTTGACACGCCTGTGTGTGTGCTCTGCGTGCAGTGGGCGCACTCTGGGTGTCGCCGAGCCGCGGGCCTCTTCTTCTCGGCCGCGTTCGCGCGTCCGCTGGTGCGCCCTTCCTCTCCGCCTTCCACCTGGCTGACTGCCCCCCCACCCCCTCCTTATTCCTTCACCTCGCGCCACGGCGGCCCTGCTCTCGCTGCACGCGCGCGTACAGTGGCTTAGTGGTCGACCGTGCGTGCCTCGCCCGCGTCTGCTCCTCTGGCGCTCCACTAGCCCTCTCACGTCGCCATCTGAGCTCTCCCGTGCGCCCAAGCGTCCGCGGTTCGCCAGAACCCCGGGCATCTTGCCCGTGGCGGCGCCCGAGCTCGGGCATCTCCGTCCGCCTATTTAAGCCGTCCCCGAGCTCGTCTTCCTGCACCACTCAACCCTCCCCTCTCTTAATCGTCGCCTAGAGCCACCCAGCCAAGCCCCGGAGCCCTTCTTCTTCCTATCTGGTCAGAGCTCCGCCGCTCGGCCTCCTCCTCGGCCAGCTTGTTCCGGTGCATCTCTAGCCGAGCCAAGGACACCATCGAGCTACCCTCATTTCTCTAGTCCTCCTCAACCTCTTCCCCGGGTCAATGGTCGCCGGAATCGCCTACTCTGTCGACGCCCGTAGCTCGCCGCCGCCGGAGATGTAGGGCGCGACGTCGTCCGACCACCATTCTTCGAGCTGCGGGTACAGGCGTGTTCGCCGCGGAGTGCCCGATCCATCCCTCCCATCTCCCTGCTCCGGCGCTGCCTTCTCGCCGCCGTCCAATGCCGGTAAGCGCCGCCGCCCTCTGTTCTCCCTCCCTCCCTTTAAAACTGACGGGGTGGCCCCACCCGTCAGCCTCCCACCTCCCCGCCAAAACGTTTTTAAGTGAAGGCGTATTCAGCCTTTACGCCTTCGACGTCACCTCTCTGGAGGTTTTCCAGAAAATTAGTTCAATTTTAGTTCAGTTTGACCACAACTTTGACTATGAATAACTCCTAAACTACAAGTCCAAATGAGCTGATTCTTTTTGCATTAATTTTCTTTTGAGCTCCTCTATTTTCTGGTAGATTTTGGTATTTTTCTCTTCTGTCTAGAATTTCTGGACATAAGTATTTGCTTAAGTGATATTTATAAATGTTTGCAAAAATATTTTCCAGAGTGTTTGATGTGTGTTGGTGAAGACCAGGAGCATTCCAACACTCCCTTGGAGCAAGGCAAGCCACAACCTCCATTTGCATGGTTGCAATGCAATGCCATGGTTTATTTAAGGAATTTGTTTGATTTATTCATTAGTTAAATATGATTTATTCATGGCATTTCTTGGAGTTATATTGGATCTTGTTACTGCCATGATGATGTTTGGATTCATAGGACTAATGCTTTGCAGATCGGGGGTGACATGTTGCTATTGGATTACTAGTAGCAGTAGTCATGCTTTCCTCATGATCATATTGAATTTTATTACTTATTGGAGCTCATAATAATGACTTGTCTACATTACTCTTTGGAGTATTGGATGGAGTTTGCTATAACTTGAATCACAGGTTGATATGTAATATTGGGTAACAGTTCTATCACAGATATATCTTGGGGAACAAATTCCGTCATTTCGTTGGTCAGGTGCCACCGAATCAAGCTCACCAGTGCAACCACACTTGCCTGGATGGGGAGGCCCTAATTCGGTCTATTGACATGCCTCTCGCCGGTGCCTCCAACTAGGGAAGGTTATGTGCTCGCGCTGCCCTGGCCCAGTAGGCGGCCGTACCCTTGTGTGCCCGAGTTGTGTTGTACCCGGGTGTCCCCGTTTGGGACGAGTTTGCTTTGTTTGGCCACGACGGTGGCAGCCACAGAGGTGGCAGATGTCACGAGTTGACATCGGGGCCACCCAGGACATAGCCCAAAGGGGAGTTTGTCGAAGTGGCCGGGAGAGTGTCATGCAATGGATTGGTTTTGTCGGAATATCGTTGGTCCACCCGAATGGGAGCAGTGTGGGTACAGTGTACTAACCTCTGCAGAGTGTATAAACTATCGATAGCCGCGTCATCGATCATGGACACAGTTCATACTAGGTCACACCGTTCGATCAACACTCACTATGACTGAATGACTTATATAAGTACTTTTATTGGTATGTGAGCAAGTAACCGTTTGGCAGGATGCCGATGTAAACATTGGGATGATCTTGAGGATGATCATCGGATTGTGATGGGATCACGCGGTGATCACAAGGATATTTTGATCACAAAGTGATCGAGTGGGTAGATTGCTTGGCCGGATAGCCAAGAGTGAGATGGTCCCTGTGACCCCAGATGTTGGTTCACCTGTATTTCTAGCGTTATCATATCATGTTTAATATTTGCTTCTACATCAGGGTAGTTGATAATAACTTAACCTGTTAATGCTATGTTATTGTCCTGCCTTGATGTTTTTGGTTGTTGTGAGCTTGCGAGTACATTCAAAGTACTCACCTGGCGTGTCATGCCAGATTGCAGGTGCTGCCGTGATTGATTGCCTGTCGAGGATTCCGATCGTGCGAGCTAGACCGTGTCCCAGCCAGAGTCCCTGCGGAGTGGAGTTCATCACCGTCGTCGTAGTTCCGCTGCTACGAGTTGTTCCGCTGCTAGCATAGAGCTACCTTAGCAGGCATAGTGTCGCCGTGCCGTTGTAATCGTTGTAATAGCAGACCCTTGTGCCCTTATGTTTTGTAATAAAGAGCTGATTTGTTCTATGCCAAGCAGTGCCGTATTCCAGAAGACTTGATCTCTGGGCTGGAATACGGGGCGTTCCGGTCCCTCTGAGCCGGGGTGCCACAGCAACCTGCCGCGGCCCCTCAACCATACTTCGGAGGCGCCGCCACCATCTACTACTGAACTGAAGATTGATTCACGAGGGTGCTTTAACAAGCCTTCTATCACTCTGCAGCATAATTTGGCAGTTCTTTTTGTAGGAGATATGCCCTAGAGGCAATAATAAATGTTATTATTTATCCCCATGTTCCTGATTAAGTTTATGTTCCATGCTATAACTACTATGGTTCTCAAGTCTGCAATAACCACGAGGCTCGAAGGAAGACTCATATGCACGTGTGGAATAATAAATGGTAAAATGTATTCCTAGTCTGGCCTCTAAGACTAGCTCAAGTGTTGCATGATGGTTCTGTTTTCCTGATCATGGGCATGACTATGCCGGCAACTTTGAGGGCACAATGTTAGAAGAACATTTGTGTTCAATCGACCCGAATTGATGTTATGCTATGAGATACATTCGTCACAAGTTAATGGTTAATAACACAGAGAAAGTTAACGTTTGCATAATTCCTTAGACCATGAGAGTATCGAGTTTCTTCATGCTTGCTTCATGAACTTTGGGGTTTGTTAAACGTCATCCGTAAATGGGTGGCTATTACGGCGGCTTACGGGTTCATGGAAAAGTATGTCAAGGGACTTGATAGCTCAAGATTGGGATTTGCTCCTCCGACGATGGAGAGATATTCTTTGGGCCCTCTCGGTGTTACGGTATCCATCATCGTCTAGCCAGACACAATGTGATTTGATCACAGGGATGCCGGAACACGGGAACGAGAAAAGAGAACAAAACCGGTAACGAGGTAACGGCAACTGGAGGTTCACTCGAATATTTATTCGTGTGGGTATAGGGGTCAATATGGGTGTCCACGACTCCGATGTTGATCATTGATCGGAAAGTGTTCCGGGTCATGTCTATACTTCACCGAACCTATAGGGTCACACGCTTAAGGGTCATCTATCTGCTGACTACTAGACAAGGAGTCTGAGAGAAAGTCACCGGAAAAGTTTCGGAGACAACGGAAAAGTTCCGGAGAGAGAACACTGGAATAGTTTCGGTAAAACCGAAAAGTTGTTTCGGAGTATACCATTAAGTCAAATTGGTTTCGGCACACGCCTGGAAATTCTTGGAGGGTGCCAGAATTGTTCTGGGAACTTTTGGGATTTTTCCGGAGAAAAAACCCGGAAATGTTCCGGAGCTGCCGGAACCGCTTTGGTTGCTTTTCGCAGATCAAAATCACTAATCCGGAATTGTTTCGGAACGCGTCCAAAATTATTTTAGTGGGTACTTGAATTATTCTAAGACCTACAGAAATATTTTCGGATTTAATGGTCGCGGAAAAATGTTTCCGTGAATAGTGAAAAGCGCTTTTTGGTGGCTTCTTGGAGAAGCCACCTTGAGGGCCTTTTGGTATTTTCCCCCTGGTGGCATCTTGGAGAAGCCACCCTTGGACTTGGCCTATAAATAGGGGTGGAGGGGGCTACCCAAAACACACTCTTTCTCACATACAAATGCCATGCATGATCTGTCCTTCTCTCTCCCTCCCCACGAAATAGTTTCGTAGAGCCGAAAGGCTGTCTGGGTTCCGGTGGGAACTAGTTCTGGACAGCGAAGCCCTGCCGGATAGATGACACCGTATGTGTGCAACCCCGTAGAGAGGTCGTAGGTTCGATCTTTTTTGCCCGAGGGGTTGTTCGAGAGTGCCTCCCGAAGGCTGTCCGAGTTTCGAGGGTCCTCCCGAAGGGCTGTCCGTGACATCGTTCGGGGGACTGTCCGACCGCCTCCCAGAGGGCTGTCCGAGGGACTGTCCGAGGGGCTGGTGAGGGAGTACATCCTCGCTGTTGGGAGGTTGTAAATCCTAGCTGCGGGGATCTGCACCAACGATCTACATCGACTCTACTTCCGCTGCGCTACGAGTCGGTAACGATCAGATCCAAACCTTGTATGCATCTCCATAGTGATCCTGGGCGTGCTTGCTGTACCGAAATTTTTTGTTTTCTGTCGCGTTCCCCTACAGTGGCATCATGAGTCGTGCTATGCGTAGATGCAGGTTACGATCTAGAATACATAGAGATGTACGGGTGTTGCACAATACAATTTGTAGTAGATGAGTTCTATTACTGAAAATTATTTGTGCGGGTAGCAGATGAAATCTGTTACCCGATGTTCTTGTTGCTTTCCTGAAACTTGTGTATTTCTGATCTTGATAACGGCACGGTGGAGTTTCAAAGTTCTGGCAATCCGCGATCCTGATTGATCAACGAAGTGCTGAAAGTTCATTGAATTCCACCATAGTTAAAAGAAAGATGAAATTTCGCAGACAAAAGGGCAATGCAGATATGATCTGCACGGGGGTCATGCGTATGACGAAGTTCAGTATGGGGCTCGAGATTTTATTATCCCGTGTTTCATACACCCCGCAAAGTTAATCTAGCGACTTGAATAATCATACTTGATGATGAACGTTGGTAGCTTTGGTTTGTTTCGAAACCTTAGAAGCCACGTAAAATAAAATTTTGCATAAACCGATTAGAGGCGTCTAACTTGGTTTTGCAGGATGTGCATGTGATGTGGTATAGCGGTTCTCATATTAATTTGATTATGTATGAGATGACTATATGATGTAAATTAACATGACCTGCGTGTCATGATTCGGCATGATGGCTGGAGCCATATGATTGTCACTTTAATGACCTGCGTGTCAACCTTATGTAATGCACTTATTTTATTAGCTATAGAGATAGCAATATTATCTGGTGCATCGACAAGGTGGTGGCAATCTTCGCGAAGGTGAACACCGACGCGAATGCCGAAGACGAAGAAATTAAAGACTTCTCCATCAGAAAGGGCTATACCATATCATGCTATTATGAATTGCCTGAGATGTTTATCCCTTATGATGCGCCCTTTTGATTGCGCGGTAGTCGCTTTTTATTAGGGTGATCTCTCACTTAAAAATATCAAGTAGTTAGTGTTCTCCCAAGTGTAGCACCGTCACGGCACCTATCTTTTCAGAGTGCGTCATGTTTCCATGAGTACAAACGATTAGAGAAGTGTGAGGCGGGTGAGTTGAGACCTCGCAGCGAGATCACATGGTTGTCTTGACGTTCAGGCAGGAAAGTCCTGAGCTCGGAACACGCCCATCGAAAGATGAACAAGAATCACATTAAGATGTGATCGGCAAGTTGGCCTACCGATTGAAGTTCCCGTCATCAGTGATGTTCCCATCAATGGTGTGGAATTGAAATGCGGATCTTGAATCACTCAAAATCAATTATGAGAGATATTGATTTGAGTGGGAGCGCACCTTAGAATAAAACTGTTTATTCACTAAGTGCAATTAATTATGAACATTGTCTAAGTGTTATATGCATAATAGGTATAGAAGAATGGCTCGTGTTTCCACCTTCCCTGTTGAAATTGAATAAGCTATTAAATATCTGGTTAAAACTTTACGGTTGGTAACGTAATGTGAGGATTGTCCTCAAGAGTGCCGAGAAGGATTTTGTCCTATCGCATGCTTTCGGTATCCTCCCGCTAATGCTATGGATGATGTGACTCTCGTCCTTCGATCCAAAAGCTAGAATTCTGTTACAGTCAAGTGCAATATGTTTGCTTCCATGAGACCCGAACTTCAAAAGTTTGGGATAGTTATGTGATATTCATGGAACTGAAAATCATTTTCAGATACAAACAAAGGCTAAAAGATATGTGATATCCAAAGCAATGTTTGTTTTGCAAACTATTAGTAAAAGTGTTTATTATGCATTAGACTAATACAAGAGGGATCCAGTAGAACGCCTGTCATGTAAATGAAGGTGGATAAAACAACAATTTAAAGAGAAAGGAAATGTCTGAAGGGTGTTAGTGTGACTTACACGTCTAGGAAGTCCGGGGCTGACGCCACTCTTAAAGTTGGGTGCTTCTTTTGAGAGTAGGAGAAATACTGAAAGTTAAACTGTTAGAAGTATAAAGGCAAAAAGAGAGAAGACTGGAATATCCACCTCATGTATGAATGTCATACAAGTTATTGATGTATAGAAGGCTCGTCAAAGAAATAGTTCTTGGGAATTATGATTAAACTGTTAGTCCGTAATTCTTGGGTATTGTGAGTTGATCACAAAGATACCCGCTCGATTGCATTATGTTGCGACTCGATGCAAGAACTACTACGGCCTAAAAGACTTGTCGGAGTGAGGTTTAGATACGCGCTGGGAATATAGTAAATGTTACTATACCTTCCATCGGTGTATTACCGTCTGTATTTATTTTCATAATTCATTTAGAGTTTTACACACTCTAGCCCATTGCATAAGGTATCTTGCAAGAAGGTTGTTCATAAGAGAACTTTTAATGTTCGGTGTTATGAATAACATAAGGGCCATACTTTCATTATGAATGAGATGTATGTTATGAATATTGATAATAATACATTACCTCTGTATTTACTTTCATAATTCATTTTAGAGTTTTACACACTCTAGCCCATTTGCATAATGTTTGTTGCAAGAGTGTTGTTCATAAAAGAACAATTGTTGTTCGGTATTATGAATAACATAAGGACCATACTTCCATCAGGGATGGGATGTATGTTATGAATATTGATGGTAACCTGATACATCCATAACACTGACGCTAAATGTAGCAAGACTAAAAGAATACCACACATGTGTGGCACTGCATTTGGTCACATTGGAGGAACCCGCATGGAGAAATTCCATAATGATGGATTTTGAAGTCATTTGATTATGAATCATCTGACACTTGCAACTTTCCTCCGAAAAGTGAAGTGACTGATATACCATTCACATGCCATGAGGAACGAGCAACGAACTTACTGGTGATCATACATTATGATGTGTGTAGTCCGATAAATGTTGTTGCTAGTAGTGGATTTGTCTATCTTCAGAAATGACTCAAGTAGATATATGGATATTTACTTGATGAGACATAACTCTGGATCTTTTGAAGTCATTCAAAAGGTTTTCAAAACGAAGTAGGAATTATTGTAACAAGAAAATTATGTTTCTGCAATTAGATTGCGGAAAGGAATATTTGAGTTACAAGTTTAGCGAATGTCTGATGAGTTGTGAAAAGAATTTCATAACTTACACCTCCCGGAACACCACTGTGAGTGGAATGTCCGTGAAGATGTAATCAAACCATTTATGACATGGTAAGATCAAAGATGATATAAATCAATTTGCCATTATCCCTTTTAAAGTTATGCTTTAGAGACTGCGGTTTTTACACTGAAAAGAGCGCCATCAAATCTGTTGAAATGATGCCATGGTATGGTAACCCCAACCATGTTATGTATTTTCTTAACATTTGGAATATGGGGCTTGTGTAAAATATTTACAAACCTGTTCCAAATCAGACAAGTGCTACTTTGTAGGTTATCCTAATTTATTGGGTATTCCTCCCTCACTGTACCGAGGCAAAAATGTTTGCCACAAAGAACGGTGTGATTTTGAAGAAAATGTTTCTTGCAAAAAGGTGAGTGGGAGGACAGTGCAACTCGACGAGATAACAGTATCTTCGTCATCAGGTCAAAGGAAAGAAACCTTGGAAGCAATTCCAGAGTTTCCTACTGCGACTGATACGGAAGTCTCTACAATAAAATGTATGGACTTCGGTCGAACTTGCAGCTGAACCACGTAGGCAAGACTCGTGCAAACCTCTCAGGTGCGCTAACGAGATATTGTTGTTGGACAATAGTATACCTACGATACACAAGGAAGCGATGATGGGCCCTGACTCCGGAATTGGCTAAAAGCCAATATAATCCGAGATAGTTTCCATATAAATGATTCAAGATTATATCTTGATAAACCCTTCGGAAGACTTAGAGTCTAACGAATGTTAATGGAACTATAAACTGATACGAATAAAATGTTTTATGCATAAAGCTCGACTTGTTGCAATAACAAATTCAAGGAATTGACCACGATGAGATTGTCTCACCGTAGCGATGCTTAAAGTCAGATCGGGTTAAACTAGCAATTAATACATATTTCAATCTTGAGATATGATACATGGATACAAAAAGGATTTCCATGTGATGGAAATACAACCTAGGACTTGCATGTGATACAGTCCAAGGTATTTTGTCAATCCAGAGGATGCTAGTGAATGTGCAAACTTCAACGTTCCAGCAATGGACAGAAGAGAGCAAAATGGAGTTGGAATCTTCGTTTTTGATGAAATAGTCAAAAGAGTTTGATTTCATCAATGGATAACGAAGATGCTTGTGGTTACAAGAAAGTAAGTGGGAGCATAATAATATTTCTAAAAACCTTGTGTGCTTGACACATTGTTGATTGGAAATAATATAAATTTCTTGACATGAATTAGGACTTCATTGAAAATAGTTTTTTGATGGAGTGCTTGGGCTAAGTAGCCTTGATATTAGGCATAATTATCTATAAGATAGAATTGCCTGATAGGGCTAAGCCAAAATACATATTGACAAGATGCTAAAACAGTTTAGCATTAAAACGCCAAGGAGTGATTCTTGCCGAAGTCACATGGAAAGAGTTTTGCAAGACTCGGTGTCCCAAAACACTGATGACCAAAATACATGATGGAGATTCCACACACTCTTGTGTTTGGATTAATCATGTATTCCATGGTATGTAAAACAACCAGATATGTCCGATACTCCCAAGCTGTTGCGAGTATAGATACCAAAGTGATCAAAGCACTGATCATGGGACAACAATGCAAAATGTCATTGAGTACTAAAGTAGCACTGATGACATGTTTTCTCGCAAGCAGAGATTATGAAGTGCTCGTTTTAAGTAATTACATCGACACGGTCTTCATCAATGCTCCATGCGATTTTCGATTTAAGTTAAGGGTTTTGTGTAATACACGATATGGTGGCACGGTAGTTGGAAATTGTTCCAAACAGGTTACTGTGGTGAATTCTATAACAAAGGCTAAGTATGTTGACACTTTAGAAGCGACAAAGAATATGTTGAATCATATAGTTCATTCATAACCTTAGTATGGTTCCAAGAAGGCTTTGGTCAATGCGACACTATTGTAGATAGTTGCTCCATAGCTCAGTCTGAGGAATCAAGGTTCGACCAGTGATTCACATATATACAAAGCCAAGTCCACACAAAATATGAATTTTGTGAAAGCGTGAAAATGCGAGGACATGCAAAGATACACACGGAACTGAAGTTGTCAGATCCGTTGGACATCTGGCTATACCACAAGCGAAGCATATTTTACACCGGTATGCCATAGGTGTAAAGTGTTTTAGCATTGACTGGTTTATTGACTCTAGTGCAAGTGGGAGTCTGTAGGAGATATGCCCTAGAGGCAATAATAAATGTTATTATTTATCCCCATGTTCCTGATTAAGTTTATGTTCCATGCTATAACTGCTGTGGTTCTCGAGTCTGCAATAACCACGAGGCTCGAAGGAAGACTCATATGCACGTGTGGAATAATAAACGGTAAAATGTATTCCTAGTCTGGCCTCTAAGACTAGCTCAAGTGTTGCATGATGGTTCTGTTTTCCTGATCATGGGCATGACTATGCCGGCAACTTTGAGGGCACAATGTTAGAAGAACATTTGTGTTGAATCGACCCGAATTGATGTTATGCTATGAGATACATTCATCAAAAGTTAATGGTTAATAACACAGAGAAAGTTAACGTTTGCATAATTCCTTAGACCATGAGAGTATCGAGTTTCTTCATGCTTGCTTCATGAACTTTGGGGTTTGTTAAACGTCATCCGTAAATGGGTGGCTATTACGGCGGCTTACGGGTTCATGGAAAAGTATGTCAAGGGACTTGATAGCTCGAGATTGGGATTTGCTCCTCCGACGATGGAGAGATATTCTTTGGGCCCTCTCGGTGTTACGGTATCCATCATCGTCTGGCCAGACACAATGTGATTTGATCACAGGGATGCCGGAACACGGGAACGAGAAAAGAGAACAAAACCGGTAATGAGGTAACTGGCATTTTGGACAAGTGTTGATCCACGGGGATGCCGATAAATCTCACCTCGGGTATTTGTAACATATCCTGAAGCAACAGGAATAGCACACGGCAACTAGAGGTTCACTCGAATATTTATTCCTGTGGGTATAGGGGTCAATATGGGTGTCCACGACTCCGATGTTGATCATTGATCGGAAAGTGTTCCGGGTCATGTCTATACTTCACCGAACCTATAGGATCACATGCTTAAGGGTCATCTATCTGCTGAATACTAGACAAGGAGTCTGAGAGAAAGTCACCGGAAAAGTTTCGGAGTCACCGAAAAAGTTCCGGAGAGAGAACACCGGAATAGTTTCGGTAAAACCGAAAAGTTGTTTCGGAGTATACCATTAAGTCAAATTGGTTTCGGCACACGCCTGGAAATTCTTAGAGGGTGCCAGAATTGTTCTGGGAACTATTGGGATTTTTCCGGAGAAAAAACCCGGAAATGTTCCGGAGCTGCCGGAACCGCTTTGGTTGCTTTTCGCAGATGAAAATCACTAATCCGGAATTGTTTCGGAACGCGTCCAAAATTATTTTAGTGGGTACTGGAATTATTCTAAGACCTACAGAAATATTTTCGGATTTAACGGTCGCGGAAAAATGTTTCCGTGAATAGTCAAAAGCACTTTTTGGTGGCTTCTTGGAGAAGCCACCTTGAGGGCCTTTTGGTATTTTTCCCCTAGTGGCTTCTTGGAGAAGCCACCCTTGGGCTTGGCGTATAAATAGGGGTGGAGGGGGCTGCCCAAAACACACTCTTTCTCACATACAAATGCCATGCATGATCTGGCCTTCTCTCTCCCTCCCCGCGAAATAGTTTTATAGAGCCGAAAGGCTGTCTGGGTTCCGGTGGGAACTAGTTCTGGACGGCGAAGCCTTGCCGGATAGATGACACCGTACGTGTGCAACCCCGTAGAGAGGTCGTAGGTTCGATCTTTTTTGCCCGAGGGGTTGTTCGAGAGTGCCTCCCGAAGGGCTGTCCGAGTTACTGTCCGAGTTTCAAGGGTCCTCCCGAAGGGCTGTCCGTGACATCGTCCGGGGGACTGTCCGACCGCCTCCCGGAGGGCTGTCCGAGGGACTGTCCGAGGGGCAGGCGAGGGAGTACATCCTCGCGGTTGGGAGGTTGTAAATCCTAGCTGCGGGGATCTGCACCAACGATCTACATCGACTCTACTTCCGCTGCGCTACGAGTCGGTAACGATCAGATCCAAACCTTGTATGTATCTCCATAGTGATCCTGGGCGTGCTCGCTGTACCGAAATTTTTTGTTTTCTGTCGCGTTCCCCTACACTTTTTGTGTAGACAGTTAGATAGATAGATAGATAGTTTCCTTTCCCTTTTTCCTTTTTTACATGTACATACTTTTCTTATAAAATTTATAAAAATTATGTGGGTAGCAATTCCTACAGTTTGGGGTCAAAATTTGGCAGGTTTTAGCTGGTGCCAGGTCAAAGGCATCGCGAGAGACCATTGCTTGTTCGTGGAAGGCGGGTTGCGGTGTAACTAGTCTTTATTTTTGGGCGAAAAAATTGTAGTATTTTATTCAGATGTTGTTTGCAGCAGTGTAACAAGGATGGCCACTCGAGTCCAAATATAAGATCTGTGTAGGATCTCTATCAGTCGCTAGCACCCATGTTTTTCTAGGAACCCTGTGTCTTGGTTCGCCGCTGTCGTGGATGGATCTCCTCTCCTGTCTCCCTCCCGTGCGACCTGCGTCCCCCTCCCCCTTTCTCCCCTCCCCCCTCCGCCCTTCCGCCGCGGTTGATGCCTGCTCCAACCCCCCTCCCTCTCCCTTCGATCGGTCGGCGGCTGCCGTGGCCTCTTCCTCCCTATCCACTGGTGCGGCGTCTGCCCCGTCGACGCAATCCAACCGCTTCCGGGCGCTGGCGGCTGAGTCGTCTGATTCTAACTCCGACGCGCCGGCCGTTCCACGGGCTCCGGTCGCTACTAGCCTGTCGGGGGCCTCCCCTCGCCGTCGCTTTGCTCCGGGTGGTCGTGGTAGGGCCTGGAGGGCGCCGACGTCGGCTGGGGGCTGGATCTGGGCTGGGACGTGGTTGTGTCTCGGCGCTCTCGTTGTGCTGGTAAGTTTGCTCATCATTCTCTTGCTGCTGGTTGATACGTCTCCAACGTATCTATAATTTTTGATTGTTCCATGCTATTATAGTATCAATCTTGGATGTTTTATATGCAATAATATGCTATTTTATATCAGTTTTTTGGCACTAACCTATTAACCTAGTGCCCAGTGCCAGTAATGTTTTCTGCTTATTTTTGGTTTTTCAGGAAATCAGTACCAAACGAAGTTCAAATGCTACGAAACTTTTTGATGATTTTTTTCTGGACAAAAGAGACCCTGGAAGCTTTGGGAGGAAGCCAGAAGCCTCACAAGGAGGCCACAAGGCAACAGGGCGCAGTCCAAGGGGGCGCGCCCTGATGCCTTGTGGGCCCCTCGTGGCTCCTTTTGACCTAATTCCACTTCTATAAATTCTCAAATATTGGGAAACCAACAGAGAGCCCCACGAAATAACTTTTCCGCCACCGCAAGCTTCTGTTCTTCCACGATCCCATCTGGAGGCCTTTTCCGGCACCCTGCCGGAGGGGGAATCGATCACGGAGGGCTTCTACATCAAACTTGCCGCCCTTCCAATGATGTGTGAGTAGTTTACCACAGACCTACGGGTCCATAGCTAGTAGCTAGATGGCTTCTTCTCTCTCTTTGATCTTCAATACAATGTTCTCCTCGATCTCCTAGGAGTTCTATTTGATGTAATCTTCTTTTGCGGTGTGTTTGTGGGGATCCGATGAATTATGGGTTTATGATCAGATTATTCATGAGAAATATTTGAGTCTTTTCTGAAAATATTTATGCATGATTGTTATAGCTTTGTATTTCTGTCCGATCTAGCCATTTGGTTTGGCCAACTAGATTGATTTATCTTGCAATGGGAGAGGTGCTTTATAATGGGTTCAATCTTGCGGTGTTCTATATCCTAGTGACAAATTAGGGGACACGACACGTATTTGTATTGTTGCCATTAAGGATAAAACGATGGGGTTTATTCATATTGATTGGATTTACTTTGTCTACATCATGTCATCTTGCTTAAGGCGTTACTCCGTCTTTATTAACTTAATACTCTAGATGCATGCTGGATAGCGGTCGATGGGTGGAGTAATAGTAGTAGATGCAGACAGGAGTCTGATACGTCTCTAACGTATCTATAATTTTTGATTGTTCCATGCTATTATAGTATCAATCTTGGATGTTATTATATGCAATTATATGCAATTATATATCATTTTTTGGGACTAACCTATTAACCTAGTGCCAAGTGCCAGTTGTTGTTTTCTGCTTGTTTTTGGTTTTTCAGGAAATCGGTACCAAACGAAGTCCAAATGACATGAAACTTATTGGAGATTTTTTTCTGGACAAAAGAGACCCTGGAGACTTGGAGAGGAGGCCAGAAGGTTAACGAAGCCTCCACAAGGCAACAGGGCGCGGCCCCAGTGGGGGCGGGCCCTGATGCCTTGTGGGGCCCTCGTGGCTCCGTTTGACCTAATTCCACTTCTATAAATTCTCAAATATTGGGAAACCAATAGAGAGCCACCCTGAATAAATTTTATGCTGCCGCAAGCCTATGTTCTTCCGCGATCCCATCTGAAGGCCTTTTCCGGTACTCTGCCAGAGGGGGAATCGATCACGGAGGGCTTCTAAATCAACCTTGCTGCCCTTCCGATGATGTGTGAGTAGTTTACCACAGACCTACGGGTCCATAGCTAGTAGCTAGATGGCTTCTTCTCTCTCTTTGATCTTCAATACCATGTTCTCCTCGATGTTCTTGGAGTTCTATCCGGTGTAATCTTCTTTTGCGGTGTGTTTGTTGGGATCCGATGAATTGTGAGTTTATGATCAGATTATTCATGAGAAATATTCGAGTCTTCTCTGAACTCTTTTATGCATGATTATTATAGCTTTGTATTTCTCTCCGATCTATCGATTTGGTTTGGCCTACTAGATTGATTTATCTTGCAATGGGAGAGGTGCTTTGTGATGGGTTCAATCTTGCGGTGCTCAATCCCAGTGACAGAAAGGGACATGACACGTATTTGTATTGTTGCCATTAAGGATAAAAAGATGGGGTTTAATCATATTGCTTGAGTTTACTTTGTCTGCATCATGTCATCTTGCTTAAGGCGTTACTCTATTTCATACTTAATACCCTAGATGCATGCTGGATAGCGGTCGATGGGTGGAGTAATAGTAGTAGATGCAGGCAGGAGTCGGTCTACTTGTCTTGGACGTGATGCCTTTATACATGATCATTGCCATGAATCCGTCATAATTATTTGCTTTTCTATCAATTGCCCAACAGTAATTTGTTTACCCACCGTATGCTATGTGTTCGAGAGAGAAGCCTCTAGTGAAAACTATGGCCCCCGGGTCTACTTTATCATATATAAAAAACCTAAAAATACCTTGCTGCAATTTATTTACTTTTATTTTACTTGGTATTTTAGTTTATCTATCTACCACTATCAGAATTAATCCTTGCAAATAACTGCTAAGATGATTGACAATCCTCTTATTTGCGTTGGGTGCAAGTGTTTGCTTTTGTGTGTGCAGGTGCGCTTAACGGAATTTTGCTTGGTTCTCCTACTAGATTGATAACATTGGTTCTTAACTGAGGGAAATACTTATCTCTACTATACTGCATCATCCTCTCCTCTTCGGGGAAATACCAACGCAGTCTACAAGTAGCAGGAAAAATTTCTGGCGCCGTTGCCGGGGAGACATCATCAAAATTACCAAGTACCTTCGCACAAAGTATCATCCACTTGCATTTATTTTATTTTATTTTTATTTGCATTTGCCTCTCGTTTTCATCTCCCTCACTTCTAATTTTTTTTACAAAAACACAAAAATATTTTTGTTTGCTTGTTTGCTTCGTCACTATGACTAATTTTACCATCCCTCCTTTGTCTCCAGATTTTGAAGTTCTTTACTTCAAACAGAAACAAGGAGAAAATTTGAAAGATGCTTGGTATAGGATAATTGAATCTTATCGTGTTTGCACCATAAAAGGGGATAAGAAAATTTTGTTGCAAAATTTTTATGTAGGGCTAACTATGCCAAATAGACAACTCTTGGACTTTGCTACCAAAGGAAATTTTATTGACAGCGATCCTAATACTGCTTATGAATTAATAGAGGGAATAGTGGGAACCCCACCCTTGCAAAAAGGATCTAATTATACTCAAGAAGGGATCCAAATTTTGGAAAAGCTAGGTGACATACAAAAACATTTGGTGGAATTACAAAAGTCTAATGAACCTCTTAAAAATGTTAGTGGTAACCTCAATCGCATGAATAATCTCCTCACTATTTGCCACAAGAAGTTAGACACTTTAGATAGTAAAATTGATTTATTTTCTGAAAGTAATGGGAAGCATAAAGAGCCTCCTGGGTTCGAAACCAACCCATCTAAATTAGCAAAAACCAAGGATGATAACACTTGAAACTATGCATTATGCCTAGCTAGGGGCACAAAACAATAGCGCTTGTTGGGAGGCAACCCAATGAATACAATAAATTTTTGTTTTTTCTTTCTGTTCTTGTGTGTTTACACAATTTTAGCCTTTGTTATGATGGTGTCTTTATCTTTTAATTAGTGTTTGTGCCAAGTAATACCTTTGGGATGATGTTGATGATAGTATAATTGATGCTGTTTGGAAAACAGAAAGTTTTGCGTCCAGTGCTGGAATTTTAATTCTGTACTGGAGCATCAGACAAATCTGAAATTTTTACACAGTATTGGTATATAAACTGTTTACGTTGTCCTAAGTTTTCAGAATTTTTGGAGTTACAGAAGTATGCCTTTTAAATAAATCCTTACAGACTATTCTGTTTTAGACAGATTCTGTTTTTGTTGCATAGTTTGCTTATTTTGATGAATCTATGGATCGTATCGGGGGGTATGAGTCATGGAGAAGTTGGAGTACAGTAGCATTATGCCAATATTAAATATGAATCAATTTACAACAGTACCTAAAGATTAAGGTTTGTTTGTAATACTAACAGATCTCACGAGGTTTCTGTTGAGTTTTGTGTGCTGAAGTTTTCAAGTTTTGGGTGAGACTACGATGGATAAAGGAATAAGGAGCGGCAAGAGGCTAAGCTTGGGGATGCCCAAGGCACTCCAAGGTAATATTCAAGGAAGACTCAAGCGTCTAAGCTTGGGGATGCCACGTAAGGCATCCCCTCTTTTGTTTACAATCTATCGGTAACTCACTTGGAGCTATATTTTTATTCATCACATGATATGTGTTTTACTTGGAGCGTCTTGTGATATAGTTTGTTTGCTTTTGTTTTATTTTTAGTTTGGCACAATCATCTTTGCTGAACACACCTTTTTGAGAGGGACACACATTATTTGTGGTATGTTAGAATACTCTATGTGCTTCACTTATATCTTTTGAGCTAGGCAGTTGCTCTAGTGCTTCACTTATATCTTTTAGAGCACGGCGGTGGCTATATTTTAAATAAATAGTTGCACTCTCATGCTTCACTTATATCTTTTTGAGAGTCTAATGAATAGCAATGGTAATATGCACGGGTTATGAATTTGGTCCTGATATGATAGGTATTCAAGAGGGATATAATAAAAACTTTCATGTAGATCACTGAATATGATAAGTTTGATTCCTTGCAATAGTTTTGCGATATTAAGATGGTAATATGTGGGAGGTGCTAGTAGATAATTGTGGTTTAGTAATAATATTGGTGTTAAGGTTTGTGATTCCTGAAGCATGCACGTATGATCTGTCGTTATGCTAAGAAGTTGGAGCATGATTTATTCTTGATTGTCTACCTTATGAGTGGCAGTCGGGGACGAGCGATGGATTTTTCCTACCAATCTATCCCCCTAGGGGCATGCGTAGTAGTACTTTGCTTCGAGGGCTAATAAACTTTCGCAATAAGTATGTGAGTTCTTTATGACTAATGTGAGTCCATGGATTATACGCACTCTCACCTTTCCGTAATTTGCTAGCCTCTTCGGTACCGTGCATTGCCCTTTCTCACATCGAGAGTCGGTGCAAACTTCGCCGGTGCATCCAAACCCCGTGATATGATACGCTCTATCACACATAAGCCTCCTTATATCTTCCTCAAAACAGCCACCATACCTACCTATCATGGCATTTCCATAGCCATTCTGAGATATATTGCCATGCAACTTCCACCGTTCCGTTTTTCTGACACACATCATCATTGTCATATTGCTTTGCATGATCATACAGCTGACGTAGTATTTGTGGCTCAGCCACCGTTCATCACTTTTTATACATGTTACGCTAGTATCATTGCACATCCTGGTACACTACCAGAGGCATTCATATAGAGTCATATTGTTGTAGTATCGAGTTGTAATATTGAGTTGTAAGTAAATAAAAGTGTGATGATCATCATTATTAGAGCATTCTCCCAGTGAGGAAAGAATGGTGGAGACTAATGAGTCCTCGAAAAAGTGGGGATGAGGTCCATGAGACCGTTCTAAATAAAAAAAAGAGGCCAAAAAGAGCCCACAAAAAAAAGAGAAAAAAAATGAGAGAAAAAGAGAGAAGGGGCAATGTTACTATCCTTTTTCCACACTTGTGCTTCAGAGTAGCACCATGTTTTTCATATAGAGAGTCTCCTATTTTTTCACTTTCATATACTAGTGGAAATTTTTCATTATATAACTTGGCTTGTATATTCCGATGATGGGCTTCCGCAAATGCCCGAGGTCTTCATGAGCAAGCAAGTTGGATGCACACCCACTTAGTTTCTAATGTTGAGCTTTCATACACTTATAGCTCTTAGTGCATCCGTTGCATGGCAATCCTTACTCCTCGCATTGACATCAATTGATGGGCATCTCCATAGCCCGTTGATTAGCCTCGTTGATGTGAGACTATCTTCTTATTTTTTGACTTGCCCTTATTGATCTCTACCACCACACTCTATTCCACCCATAGTGCTATATACATGGCTTGCGCTCATGTATTGCGTGGGGGTTGAAAAAGCTAAAGCGCGTTAAAAAGTATGAACCAATTGCTCGGCTTGTCATCGGGGTATGGCATGATAAGTATTTTGTGTTAAGAAGATGGAGCATGATAGGATTATATGATTTTGTAGGGATAACGTTATTTAGCATTTTTATTTTGAAAGACATGATTGTTTATTAGTATGCCTGAGTATTGATGTCTTTATGTCATACTATAGACTATTGCCTTGAATCATTCGGATCTTATTATTCATACCGTAAGAGAAAGATTACATTATGAAACATGTTAGGTAGCATTCCACATCAAAAATTCTGTTTTTATCATTTGCCTACTCGAGGACGAGCAGGAATTAAGCTTGCGGACGCTTGATTCGTCTCCAACGTATCTATAATTTTTTATTGTTCCATGCTATTATAGTATCAATCTTGGATGTTTTTATATGCAATTATATATCATTTTTTGGGACTAACCTATTAACCTAGTGCCCAGTGCCAGTTGTTGTTTTTTGCTTGTTTTTTGTTTTTCAGGAAATCAGTACCAAAAGAAGTCCAAATGCCACGAAACTTTTTAGAGATATTTTTCTGCACAAAAGAGACCCTGGAGACTTGGAGAGGAGGCCAGAAGGTTCACAAATCCTCCACAAGGCAACAGGGCGCGGCCCCAGGGGGGCGCGCCCTGATGCCTTGTGGGGACCTCGTGGCTCCGTTTGACCTAATTCCACTTGTATAAATTCTCAAATATTGGGAAACCAACAGAGAGCCACCCCGAATAACTTTTACGCCGCCACAAGCCTCTGTTCTTCCGCAATCCCATCTGGAGGCCTTTTCCGGTACTCTGCCGGAGGGTGAATCGATCACGGAGGGCTTCTACATCAACCTTGCTGCCCTTCCGATGATGTGTGAGTAGTTTACCACAGACCTACGGGTCCATAGCTAGTAGCTAGATGGCTTCTTATCTCTCTTTGATCTTCAATACCATGTTCTCCTCGATGTTCTTGGAGTTCTATCCGATGTAATCTTCTTTTGCGGTGTGTTAGTTGGGATCCGATGAATTGTGAGTTTATGATCAGATTATTCATGAGAAATATTTGAGTCTTCTCTGAACTCTTTTATGCATGATTATTATAGCTTTGTATTTCTCTCCGATCTATCGATTTGGTTTGGCCTACTAGATTGATTTATCTTGCAATGGGAAAGGTGCTTTGTGATGGGTTCAATCTTGCGGTGCTCAATCCCAGTGATAGAAAGGGACATGACACGTATTTGTATTGTTGCCATTAAGGATAAAAAGATGGTGTTTAATCATATTGCTTGAGTTTAGTTTGTCTACATCATGTCATCTTGCTTAAGGCGTTACTCTATTTCATACTTAATACCCTAGATGCATGCTGGATAGCGGGCGATGGGTGGAGTAATAGTAGTAGATGCAGGCAGGAGTCGGTCTACTTGTCTCGGACGTGATGCCTATATACATGATCATTGCCATGAATCCGTCATAATTATTTGCTTTTCTATCAATTGCCCAACTGTAATTTGTTTACCCACCGTATGTTATGTGTTCGAGAGAGAAGCCTCTAGTGAAAACTATGGCCCCCGGGTCCACTTTATCATATATAAAAAACCTAAAAATACCTTGCTGCAATTTACTTACTTTTATTTTATTCAGTATTTTAGTTTATCTATCTACCACTATCAGAATTAATCCTTGCAAATAACCGCTCAGAGGATTGGCAACCCTCTTATTTGCGTTGGGTGCAAGTGTTTACTTTTGTGTGTGCAGGTGCGCTTAACAGAATTTTGCTTGGTTCTCCTAGTGGATTGATAACCATGGTTCTTAACTGAGGGAAATACTTATCTCTACTATATTGCATCATCATCTCCTCTTCGGGGAAATACCAACGCAGTCTACAAGTAGCAGAGTCGGTCTATTTGTCTCGGACGTGATGCCTATATACATGATCATTGCCTTGAATATCGTCATAACTATGCGCTTTTATATCAATTGACCAATAGTAATTTTTTTACCCACCGTATGCTATGTGTTCGAGAGAGAAGCCTCTAGTGAAAACTATGGCCCCCGGGTCTACTTAAAGCATATAAAAAACCTAAAAATACCTTGCTGCAATTTTATTTACTTTATTTTATTTTGCATTTTATTTTATCTATCTATCACTATCAGAATTAATCCTTGCAAATAATGAGTTCAAGGGGATTGACAATACTCTTGCCCGCGTTGGGTGCAAGTATTTGCTTTTGTGTGTGTAGGTGCTATTCACGAGGTTCTGTGTGGTTCTCCTACTGGATTGATACCTTGGTTCTCATTGAGGGAAATACTTATCTCTACTGTACTGTGATACGTCTCCAACATATCTACAATTTTTTATTGTTCCATGCTATTATAGTATCAATCTTGGATGTTTTATTTGCAATTATGTATCATTTTTTGGGACTAACCTATTAACCTAGTGCCCAGTGCCAGTTGTTGTTTTTTGCCTGTTTTTGGCTTTTTAGAAAATCAATACCAAACAGAGTCCAAACGGAGAAAAAACTTTGGATTAATTTTTTCTGGACCAGAAGAGACCCTGGAAGCTTCGGGAGAAGACCAGAAGAGTCACGAGGGAGCGACAAGCCCGGGAGGCATGCCCCCCAGGCTTGTGGGCCCCTCGTGGCACCTCTTGACCTAATTCCAAGCCTATAAATTCTCAAATATACCCCATATACCAGAGAGCCACCTCGAATAACTTTTCCGCCGCCGCAAGCTTCTGTTCTTCCGCGATCCCATCTGGAGACCTTTTCCGGCAATCTGCCGGAGGGGGAATCGATCACGGAGGGCTTCTTCATCAACCTTGTTGCCCTTCCGATGATGTGTGAGTAGTTTACCACAGACCTACGGGTCCATAGCTAGTAGCTAGATGGCTTGTTCTCTCTCTTTGATCTTCAATACAATGTTCTCCTCGATATCTTTGGGGTTCTATCCGATGTAATCTTCTTTTGCGGTGTGTTTGTTGGGATCCGATGAATTGTGGGTTTATGATCAGATTATTCATGAGAAATATTTGAGTCTTTTCTGAACTTATTTATGCATGATTGTTATAGCTTTGTATTTCTCTCCGATCTATCCGTTTGGTTTGGCCAACTAGATTGATTTATCTTGCAATGGGAGAGGTGCTTTGTGATGGGTTCAATCTTGCGGTGCTCTATCCCAGTGACATAAAGGGACAAGACACGTATTTGTATTGTTACCATTAAGGATAAAACGATGGGGTTTAATCATATTATTTGAGTTAATTTGTCTACATCATGTCATCTTGCTTAAGGTGTTACTCTATTTTCATTAACTTAATACCCTACATGCATGCTGGATAGCGGTCGATGGGTGGAGTAATAGTAGTAGATGCAGGCAAGAGTCGGTCTACTTGTCTCGAACGTGATGCCTATATACATGATCATTGCCATGAATCTGTCATAACTATGCGCTTTTCTATCAATTGCCCAACAGTTGTTGTTTACCCACCGTATGCTATGCGTTCGAGAGAGAAGCCTCTAGTGAAAACTATGGCCCCCGGGTCTAATTTTATCATATATAAAATCCAAAAATACCTTGCTGTAATTTATTTACCTTTATTTTATTTTTCAATTTATTTATCTATCTATCACTATCAGAATTAATCCTTGCAAGTAACCGCTAAGGGGATTGACAACCCTCTTATTTGCGTTGGGTGCAAGTATTTGCTTTTCTGTGTGTAGGTGCTGCTAACGAGGTTCTGTGTGGTTGTCCTACTGGATTGATAACCTTGGTTCTTAACTAAGGGAAATACTTATATCTAATGTACTGCATCATCCTCTCCTCTTCGGGGAAATCCCAACGCAGTTCACAAGTAGCAGGAAGAATTTCTGGCGCCGTTGCCGGGGAGACATCACCAAAACCTATCAAGTACCTTCGCATAAACTATCATCTACTTGCTCTACTTTTATTTTCCTTTTTATTTGCATTTGCCTCACATTTTCATCTCCCCCACTTCTCATAAAAATTACAAAAACACAAAAATATTTTATTTGCTAGTTTGCTTGCTTTATCGCTATGTCTCAAGAAATCACAAAGTTGTGTGATTTTTCAAATACTAATAATAATGATTTTATTTGTACTCCAATTGCTCCTCCCGCCGCTAGTGCGGAGTCTTATGATATTAATGCTGCTTTGCTAAATCTTGTTATGAAAGAGCAATTTTCTGGAACTCCTAATGAGGATGCTGCTTCCCATCTTAATACTTTCGTTGAATTGTGTGACATGCAAAAGAAAAAAGATGTGGATAATGATATTATTAAGTTGAAATTATTTCCATTCTCACTAAGAGACCGTGCTAAATCTTGGTTTTCATCCTTGCCTCGCAATAGTATTGATTCTTGGGATAAGTGTAAGGATGCTTTTATTGCCAAGTATTTTCCTCCTGATAAAATTATTTCTCTAAGAAATCAAATAATGAATTTTAAGCAACTTGAGCAAGAACATGTTGCACAAGCATGGGAGAGAATGAAATTAATGATTAGAAATTGTCCCACTCATGGTTTAACTTTACGGATGATCATACAAAAAATTTATGCGGGGCTTAACTTTGTTTCTAGAAATCTTCTAGAATCTACCGCAGGTGGTAATTTTATGGAAATTACATTAGAAGAAGCTATAAAACTCCTTGACAATATTATGAAAAATTACTCTCAGTGGCACACTGAAAGAACTCCAACTGGTAAGAAGGTAAATTCTGTCGAAGAAATTAATAATTTGGGTGATAAAATGGATGCTATTATGAAAATGCTTGCTAGTAAAAATGTTCATGTTGATCCTAGTGATGTGCCATTATCTACTTTGATTGAGCAAAATAATGATGCTATTGATGTGAATTTTGTCTCTAGAAATAATTTCAACAACAATGCCTATAGGGGTAATTTCAATCCTAGACCATTTTCTGGAAATTCCTCTAATAATTATGGTAATTCCTATAATAATAATAATAATAATAATAATAATAGGATACCCTCTGATCTTGAGAACAATGTTAAAGAATTTATTAATTCTCAAAAGATTTTCAATGCTATGATAGAAGAAAAAATTGAATAAAGTTGACGATATGGCTAGGAACATGGATAGAATTGCTCATGATGTAGAAAATCTTAAAATTAAAACTTTGCCACCTAAGCATGATATTAATGAGTCTATTAAAGCTATCTATGTCTCCATTAATGAAATTAAAGAGAGAACCGCTAGGTTGAGAGCTAAGCGAGAATTCTTAGAAAAAGCTATTCCATCCGGTTTTTATCGTAGTAATGATGAAGATATTAAAATTATTGGTGTCTCACCTATTGAATCTTTATTTAGTAATTTAAAACTTGATGAAAAAGGGACTAAAGATGAGTCAACTTTAGCTAGAAGGCGTCCCAATTGTTTGGAGGGTGATGATTTTAATGATAAAAATGATAAAAGTGGGTTTGGAGAGGTCAAAACTTTAAATAGTGATGTGCCCACTACTTTGGATTACAAGGACTTTAATTATGATAATTGCTCTTTAGTTGAATGTATTTCCTTGTTGCAATCTATGATTAATTCACCTAATGCTTATGAGCAAAATAAAGCTTTTACTAAACATATTGTAGAAGCTATGATAAAAGCTCATGAAGAAAAGCTTGAGTTGGAAGTTTCAATACCTAGAAAATTACAAGATGAATGGGAACCTACTATTAAAGTTAAAATTAAAGATTATGAATGTAATGCTTTGTGTGATCTAGGTGCTAGTGTCTCTACTATACCAAAATCTTTGTGTGATGTGCTAGGTCTCACCGATATGATCCTTGTTCCCTTAATTTGCATTTAGCGGATTCAACTATTAAGAAACCATTGGGTAGAATAAATGATGTTCTCATACTTGCAAATAGGAATTATGTACCCGTGGATTTTATTGTGCTTGATATTGAATGCAATCCGTCTTGTCCTATAATACTTGGTAGGCCTTTCCTACGAACCATAGGTGCTATTATTGATATGAAAGAAGGTAATATAAGATTCCAATTCCCGTTAAAGAAAGGGATGGAACACTTCCCTATAAAGAGAATTAATTCACCATATGAATCTATTATGAGGGACACCTATGGAATTAATTTGAAGGATGATAATACTTGAAACAATGCATTATGCCTAGCTAGGGGCATAAAACAATAGCGCTTGTTGGGAGGCAACCCAATATTTATCTTTATTGCAATTTTTATTTTTCCTGTGTCACACAATTTTAGCTTCTGTTATGATTGTGTTTATATCTTTTAATTAGTGTTTGTGCCAAGTAATGCCTTTGGGATGATTTGGATGATAGTATAATTGATGTTGTTTGAAAATAGAAAGTTTTGAGTCCAGTGCTGGATTTTTGGTTCTGTACTGGAGCGTGATAAAATTCTGATTTTTTTTACACAGTATTGGTATATGAATTGTTTATGTTTTCCTAATTGTTCAGAATTTTTGGAGTTTTGTGTGATGAAGTTATCAAGTTTTGGGTGAGACCATGATGGATGAAGGAATAAGGAGAGGCAAGACCCTAAGCTTGGGGATGCCCAAGGTACCCCAAGGTAATATTCAAGGAAGACCCAAGCGTCTAAGCTTGGGGATGCCCCGGATGGCATCCCCTCTTTCGTCTACAATCTATTGGTATATCACTTGGAGCTATATTTTTATTCATCACATGATATGTGTTTTACTTGGAGCATCTTGTGCCATAGTTTTCTTTTCTTTGTTTGCTTTTTAGTTTTCCACAATCATCTTTGGTGAACACACCTTTTTGAGAGGGACACACATTATTCGTGATTTGTTAGAATACTCTATGTGCTTCACTTATATCTTTTGAGCTAGGTAGTTGCTCTAGTGCTTCACTTATATCTTTTAGAGCACGGCGGTGGTTATATTTTAAAGAAATAGTTGCACTCTCATGCTTCACTTATATCTTTTTGAGAATCTAATAAATAGTAATGGTAATATGCTCGAGTTATGAATTTGGTCCTAATATGATAGGTATTCAAGAGGGATATAATAAAAACTTTCATGTAGATCACTAAATATGATAAGTTTGATTCCTTGCAATAGTTTTGCGATATTAAGAAGGTAATATGTGGGAGGTACTAGTAGATTATTGTGGTTTAGTAAGAATATTGGTGTTAAGGTTTGTGATTTCTGAAGCATGCACGTATGGTCTTTCGTCATGCTAAGAAGTTGGAGCATGATTTATTATTGATTGTCTTCCTTTGCATGGCGGTCGGGGGCACACGATGGTTAACTCCTACCAACCTCCCCCCTAGGTGCATGCGTAGTAGTACTTTGCTTCGAGGGCTAATAAACTTTTGCAATAAGTATGTGAATTCTTTATGACTAATGTGAGTCCATGGATTATACGCACTCTCACCTTTCCGCAATTTGCTAGCCTCTTCGGTACCATGCATTGCCCTTTCTCACCTCGAGAGTCGGTGCAAACTTCGCCGGTGCATCCAAACCTCGTGATATGATACGCTCTATCACACATAAGCCTCTTTATATCTTCCTCAAAACAGCCACCATACCTACCTATTATGGCATTTCCATAGCCATTCCGAGATATATTGCCATGCAACTTCCACCGTTCCGTTTATATGACACACATCATCATTGTCATATTGCTTTGCATGATCATATAGCGGACATAGTATTTGTGGCTCAGCCACCGTTCGTCATTTTCATACATGTTACGCTAGCATCATTGCACATCCTGGTACACTGCCAGAGGCATTCATATAGAGGCATATTTGTTCTAGTATCGAGTTGTAACTTTGAGTTGTAAGTAAACAGAAGTGTGATGATCATCATTATTAGAGCATTGTCCCAGTGAGGAAAAAAAGAGGCCAAAAAAGAGCCCAGCAAAAAAATGAGAGAAAAAGAGAGAAGGGGCAGTGTTACTATGCTTTTCCACACTTGTGCTTCCAAGTAGCACCATGTTTTTCATATAAAGAGTCTCCTATGTTGTCACTTTATATAGGGACAATTCCATTTCTCCCCCTAACTTGAGCCACCACGTGGCATTTGCCCCTAATTTTCTGGTATGCTCAAAAATACCCCTTTGCCGTCAAGTCACCTTATAGAAATGCCCTTACCGTCCGGTCAAAAGGCTTTGACCGTCTGGTGAACAGTAACGCGGTGAACAGTAAATTCGAAAAAAAATAGCAAGAAAATTCAAAAAAATCTGAAATTTTGTGGGATCGAAGATACTCAGGTGCGCAAGGTGCGTGCAAATTTTCGTGTTGTTTGGACATTCCAGGAGCTCGTGGCAAAGGAAAAATTGTAAATCTATATGTTGTGAACAGTAAATTAAAAAAAATAGCAAGAAAATTCAAAAAAATATGAAATTTTTTGGCATCAAAGAGGCTTGGGTGTGCAAGGTGCTTGCAATTTTTTGTGATCAAATGACATGCGAGGAGCTCTAGCAAAAAAAACAAAATAGTGCATTTTTTCAAAGTTTTTTTCCGAGCCAAATTTTGTTTTTTTCTCCACGAGCTCCTACAATGTCCAAACACAACAAAAATTTGCACACACCTTGCGCACCTGAGCATCTTGGATGCCAAAAAAATCATATTTTTTGAATTTTCTTGCTATTTTTTACGAATTTACTGTTCACAGGCGTACAGATTTACTGTTTTCCTTTGCCACGAGCTATTGGAATGTCCAAACAGCACGAAAATTTGCACGCACCTTGCGCACCTGAGTATCTTCGATCCCACAAAATTTCAGATTTTTTTGAATTTTCTTGCTATTTTTTTCGAATTTACTGTTCACCGCGTTACTGTTCACCAGACGGTCAAAGCCCTTTGACCGGACGGTAACGGCACAGAAGGGCATTTCTATAAGGTGACTTGACTGAAGAGGGGTATTTTTGAGCATACCAGAAAATTAGGGGCAAATGCCAGGTGGTGGCTCAAGTTAGGGGGAGAAGTGTAATTGTCCCCTTTATATACTAGTGGGAAATTTTCATTATAGAACTTGGCTTGTATATTCCGATGATGGGCTTCCTCAAATGCGCGAGGTCTTCATGAGCAAGCAAGTTGGATGCACACCCACTTAGTTTTTATTTTGAGCTTTCATACACTTATAGCTCTTAGTGCATCCATTGCATGGCAATCCCTACTCCTCTCATTGACATCAATTGATGGGCATCTCCATAGCCCGTTGATTAGCCGCGTCAATGTGAGACTATCTTCCTTTTTTGACTTCCCCTTATTAATCTCTATCATCATATTCTATTCCACCCATAGTGCTATGTCCATGGCTTGCGCTCATGTAATGCGTGGGGGTTGAAAAAGCTGAAGCTCGTTAAAAAGTATGAACCAATTGCTTGATTGTCTCCGGGGTTGTGCATGATAAATACTTTATGTTAAGAAGATGGAGAATGACATCATTATATGATTTTGTAGGGATAACTTTCTTTAGCATTTTTATTTTGAAAGACATGATTGTTTGTTAGTATGCCTGAGTATTGATGTCTTTATATCAAATTATAGACTATTGCTTTGAATCACTTGGATCTTAGTATTCATACCGTAAAAGAGAATTACATGATGAACAAGTTAGGTAGCATTCCACATCAAAAATTTAGTTTTTATCATTTACCTACTCGAGGGCGAGAAGGAATTAAGCTTGGGGATGCTGATACGTCTCCAACGTATCTATAATTTTTTTATTGTTCCATGCTATTATAGTATCAATCTTGGATGTTTTATATGCAATAATATGCTATTTTTTTGGGACTAACCTATTAACCTAGTGCCCAGTGCCAGTTGTTGTTTTCTGCTTGTTTTTGGTTTTCAGGAAATCAGTACCAAACGAAGTCCAAATGCTACGAAACTTTTTGATGATTTTTTCTAGAAAAAAGAGACCCTAGAAGCTTCGGGGGGAAGCCAGAAGCCTCACGAGGAGGCCACAAGGCAATAGGGCGCGGCCCCAGGGGGCACGCCCTGATGCCTTGTGGGCTCCTCGTGGATCCTTTTGACCTAATTCCACTTCTATAAATTATCAAATATTGGTAAACCAACAGAGAGCCCCACGAAATAACTTTTCCGCTGACGCAAGCTTCTGTTCTTCCGCGATCCCATCTGGAGGCCTTTTCCGGCACCCTGCCGGAGGGGAAATCGATCACGGAGGGCTTCTACATCAACCTTGTTGCCCCTCCGATGATGTGTGAGTAGTTTACCACAGACCTACGGGTCCATAGCTAGTAGCTAGATGGCTTCTTCTCTCTCTTTGATCTTCAATACAATGTTCTCCTCGATCTCCTTGGAGTTCTATTCGATGTAATCTTGTTTTGTGGTTTGTTTGTTGGGATCCGATGAATTGTGGGTTTATGATCAGATTATTCATGAGAAATATTTGAGTCTTTTCTGAACTTATTTATGCATGATTGTTATAGCTTTGTATTTCTCTCCGATCTATCCGTTTGGTTTGGCCAACTAGATTGATTTATCTTACAATGGGAGAGGTGCTTTGTGATGGGTTCAATCTTGCGGTGTTCTATATCCCAGTGACAAAGTAGGGGACAAGACACGTATTTGTATTGTTGCCATTAAGGATAAAACGATGGGGTTTATTCATATTGATTGGGTTTACTTTGTCTACATCATGTCATCTTGCTTAAGGCGTTACTCCGTTTTTATTAACTTAATACTCTAGATGCATACTGGATAGCGGTCGATGGGTGGAGTAATAGTAGTAGATGCAGGCAGGAGTCGGTCTACTTGTCTCGGACGTGATGCCTATATACATGATCATTGCCTTGAATATCGTCATAACTATGCGCTTTTCTATCAATTGCCCAACAGTAATTTGTTTACCCACCGTATGCTATGTGTTCGAGAGAGAAGCCTTGATATCTACTACACAACTTATTCTTGTAGACTCGTGTTGGGCCTCCAAGCACAGAGTTTTGTAGGACAGTAGCAATTTTCCCTCAAGTGGATGACCTAAGGTTTATCAATCCGTGGGAGGCATCGGTTGAAGATGGTATCTCTCAAACAACCCTGCAACCAAATACAAGAAATCTCTTGTGTCCCCAACACACCCAATACAATGGTAAATTGTATAGGTGCACTAGTTCGGCGAAGAGATGGTGATAAAAGTGTAGTATGGATAGTAGATATAGGTTTTTGTAATCTGAAAATATAAAAACAGCAAGGTAGCAAGTAACAAAAGTGAGCACAAACGGTATTGCAATGCTTAAAAACAAGGCCTAGGGTTCATACTTTCACTAGTGAAATCTCTCAACAATGCTAACATAATTGGATCATATAACCATCCCTCAACGTGCAATAAAGAATCACTCCCAAGTTCCTATTAGCGGAGAACATAAGATAGAAATTGTTTGTAGGGCACGAAACCACCTCAAAGTTATCCTTTTCGATTCTATTGAGCTATTCCTATAAGTGTCACAAACAGCCCTAGAGTTCGTACTAAAATAACACCATATGATACACATCAACCAACTCTAATGTCACCTAGATACTCCAATGTCACCACAAGTATCCGTGAGTTGATTATACGATATGCATCAAACAACTTCATAATCATAATATTCAATCCACACAAAGAACTCCAAGGAGCACCCCAAAGTTTCTATCGAAGAAAAGATAATGAAAACGTGCATCAACCCCTATGCATAGATTACCCCAATGTCACCTTGGGAATCCGCGAGTTGAGTGCCAAAACATACATCAAGTGAATCAATATAATACCCAATTGTCACCACAGGTATTCATATGCAAGACATACATCAAGTGTTCTCAAATCTGAATATTCAATCCGACAATAACGAAACCTCAAAGGGAAAAAATTCGATTCATCACAACAAAGATAGAGAGGGAAGAAACACCATATGATCCAACTATATTAACAAAGCTCGCGATACATCAAGATCGTGCCAAATCAAGAACACGAGAGAGAGAGATAAAACACATAGCTACTGGTACAAACCCTCAGCCCCGAGGGTGAACTACTCCCTCCTCGTCATGGAGATCGCCGGGATGATGAAGATGGCCTCCGGTGATGATTCCCCCCTCCGGCAGGGTGCCGGAAAAGGGCTGTAGATGAGATCGTGGAGGTACAGAGGCTTGCGGCGGCGGAGTCGAAGTTCTAGGGTTATTTCTGGGGGTTTATCTATTTATAGGATTTTTCAGCGTTGGAATCAGGTCAGACGGAGCCACGTGGGCCCCACGAGGTACCAGGGCGCGCTTGGGGGGGTGGCGCGCCCTGGTGCTTCGTGGGCACTGGGTGGCCCCCCTCAAGTGGGTCTTGGTTCCAGTATTTTTCATGTATTCCATAAAAAATGTCCAAAAAGTTTCATCCAATTCCAAGAACTTTTATTTCTGCACAAAAAACAACACCATGGCAATTCTGTTGAAAACAGCGTCAGTCAGGGTTAGTTCTAATCAAATCATACCAAAACCATATAGAATTGTTACAAACATGGCATGAATACTTCATAAATTATAGATACGTTGGAGACGTATCAGCATCCCCAAGCTTAATTCCTGCTCGTCCTCGAGTAGGTAAATGATAAAAGAAATAATTTATGAAGTGTGAATGCTAGCATAATGCATAAGTTTGATCAATAATAATTTCAATCACTTTTTCTAGCATCAATATATATCATAATCAGTAGCTCATCTCATAAAACTTCTCATGATCAAGTAGCAAGCTATTCACATGTTTAAAGTATAGGCCATAAACTTTCTTGAAAAATAACAAACTATGTTCTCAGTCATCAAACAATTGCAATTCATCTTATTTTCAGGAAGGTTCTATGTAAGAGCTTTGATCTAGCAAATTCCACATACTCAACCATATTTTAGTCTTCCATGATTGCTGACACTCAAAGCAAATTTTTAGAACAAACCGTTTCAGTCAAACACATAGGAAGATAGGGGCTTATTGTTTCGCCTCCCAACTTATTTATCTCAGGGATAATGTCAACAATAATAACTCATGATCACCTATATTCAACTGGATATATGTGCCTGGATCTTTCCCTACCACATAATGCTTGCCAACTAAAGAATAAATAGAGCGCAATAGGGATGAACATTAATGACTCTTGCATAAAAGTAAATACAGAAAAGTAAATGCATAAAAGTAAAAGATAGGCCCTTCGCAAAGGGAAGCAGAGGTTGTCATGTGCTTTTTGTTGTTGGATGCACAAGCTCTTAATGCAAAGGAACGTCACGTTATATTGCCCCTTGTGATAGCAACCTTTATTATGCAGTCCGTCGCTTTTATTTCTTTACCATCACAAGTTCGTACAACGCTTATTTTCCCTTGCAATAAAAGATCATACATATTTTAGGAGCAATTTTTATTGCTTTTTGCACCGATGACAACTTACTTGAGGGATCTTATTCAATCCATAGGTAGGTATGGTGGACACTCATGGCAAGAAACTAGGTTTAAGGGTTTTTGGATGCACAAGTAGTATCTCTACTTAGTACGAATTTTTGGCTAGCAAAAGATCCTAAGCAAGCACCACATGTTAGAGGATCCATGACAATATAACTTCTATGTGAATATAAACAAACATAACTCATTACGTTGTCTTCCTTGTCCAACGTCAATTACTTGATCAAGCTTGAAAATAATTAATGGGGGCTCACAATCATAGAAGATGTCCAAGATAGTATATTTATATGTGAAATTTCTCTTCCTTCAAAATTCTTTCATGAATTGTTCAAGTGACCAATGCTATGTTTGTTAACTTTCAATAAATTTTACCACTTATACTTCTTGTATGTTAAGTCATTACTCCCCATGGGACAAGCATACGAAGCATATAAATTTCAAATTTATGATATTCAATTCTTTCACAATTTACTCATAGGATATAAGTGAAGCACAAGAGTAAATGACAAACTACTCCAAAAAGATATGAGTGAAGACCAAATGAGTAGTTAAGTAATTAAGTAACTATGTGAGGGCTCTCTCTCATTTAAAAATTTCAGATCTTAAGTATTTTATTCAAACATCAAAGAAAACAAAATAAAATGACATCCCAAGAATAGCACACATCATGTGAAGAAGCAAAAACTTAGGCTCAACCAAGACTAACCGATAATTGTTGAAGAAGAAAGGTGGGATGCCTACCGGGGCATCCCCAAGCTTAGATGCTTGAGACTTCTTGAAATATTATATTGGGATGCCTTGGGCATCCCCAAGCTTGAGCTTTTATTTCTCCTTAATTCCTCTCATATCACGGTTTCTATAAATCTTAAAAACTTCATCCACACAAAACTCAACAAGAACTCGTGAGATAAGTTAGTATAAATCAACTCAAAACCTTAACATTCTCTACTGTAGAAAATCACAAAAATTATAATTAAACATTGCATACTAAATGCTTCTTCATATTTAATACTCCTATCCTCAAATAAAAACATTAAACACGCAAACATATGCAAACAATGCAACTATAACAGCAATCTGCCAAAACAGAACAGTCTGTAAAAGGGGAGTAAGAATCCATACTTCCCTAACTCCAAAAATTCTGAAAAATTACCACGTGACAGAGAACTCATGCATGCTTACTGTGTAAAAATTTCAGATTTTTATCATGTTCTGACTATTCAGGAATATTCTGGACATAACAGAAAACTTTCTGTTTTCAAACAGCAACACATGAACTTGCAAAATGAGCATGGTAAAGGCTATAATTGGTATTTTATTGAACTAAAAGATACAAAACATGATTATTTATAACACCAAGCAAATATCAACAGAAGAAAATGACGCTCCAAGCAAAACTCATATTATGTGACGAATAAAAATATAGCTCCAAGTGAGGTTACCGATAGTGGTGAAGACTAAAGATGGGATGCCTTCCGGGGCATCCCCAAGCTTAGTTGCTTGGGTATTCCTTGAATATTACCTTGGGGTGCCTTGGGAATCCCCAAGCTTAGGATATTTCCGGTCCTTATTCTCCTCATATCGATATCTCACCCAAAACTTGAAAACTTCAATCACACAAAACTTAACGGAACTTCGTGAGATAGATTAGTATGATAAAAATAAATCATCAACTTAGGTACTGTCAAGACAAGATTCATAATTGTTCTCACATAATTCCTACTGTATTCTATCATTTCCACAATTTATATTACTCAATATAAGCTATAAACACTAAAACAAGCAAACTATGCACCGAAACAGAATCTGTCAAAAACAGAACAGCATGTAGTAAGCGATTTAAAAACCATACTTATTTACCTCCAAAAATTCTGAAAAATTAGGACAACGTAAAAAATTTGCAACCCAATACTTTGTAAAAATTTCAGAATTTTTTAACGCTCCAGTACAGAATAGAAATTCCAGCACTGGACGCAAAAGTTTCTGTTTTTGCACAGAATCAAATCAACAAGCATCCACACTATCCCAAAGGCTTTACTTGGCACATTATTGAAAGAAAACATATAAAACATGATTACTACAGTAGCTTAATCATGTGGACACACAAAAATAGTAGGTACAAATATTGGGTTGTCTCCCAACAAGCGCTTTTTTTTAATGCCTTTTAGCTAGGCAAGATGATTTCAATGATGCTCGCATAAAAGTAAAGAATTGAAACACGAAGAGAGCACCATGAATAAAATGAAAAGCTCATTTAAGTCTAACCCACTTCCTATGCTTAGGGATTTTGTGATCAAACAATTTATGGGAGCAAAAATCAACTAGCATAGGAAGGCAAAACAAGCATAACTTCAAAACTTTCAACACATAGAGAGGAAACTTGATATTATTGAGATATGTAGAAGCATGTATTCCTCTCTCAAAATAATTTTCAGTAGCATCATGAAGAAATTCAACAATATACCCATCACACAAATCATTCTTTTCATGATCTACAAGCATAGAAATTTTACTACTCTCCACATAAGCAATTTTCTTCTCATTCATAATAGTGGGAGCAAACTCAACAAAATAACTATCATGTGATACTTGACTGGCATAATCCAATTGAAAATTAAAATCATGATGACAAGTTTCATAGTTATCCTTATTCTTTATAGCATACATGTCATCACAATAATCATCATAGATAGCAACTTTGTTGTCATAGTCAATTGAAACATCTTCCAAAATAGTGGAATCGTCATTGAATAAAGTTGTGACCTCTCCAAATCCACTTTCATCAATATAATCATCATAAATAGGAGGCATGCAATCATCATAATAAATTTTCTCATCAAAACTTGGGGGAGTAAAAATATCATCTTCATAAAACACAGCATCCCCAAGCTTGTAGTTTTGCATATCATTAGCATCATGGATATTCAAAGAATTCATACTAGCAACATTGCAATCATGCTCATCATTCAAAGATTTTATGCCAAACATTTTATTGAATTCTTCTTCTATCAATTGAGCACAATTTTCTGATCCATCATTTTCAAGAAAGATATTATAAAGACGAATAATATGAGGCAACCTCAATTCCATTTTTTTGTAGTTTTCTTTTATAAACCAAACTAGTGATAAAACAAGAAACTAAAAGATTCGATTGCAAGATCTAAGGATATACCTTCAAGCACTCACCTCCCCGGCAACGGCACCAGAAAAGAGCTTGATGTCTACTACACAACTTATTCTTGTAGACTCGTGTTGGGCCTCCAAGCGCAGAGTTTTGTAGGACAGTAGCAATTTTCTCTCAAGTGGATGACCTAAGGTTTATCTATCCGTGGGAGGCGTAGGTTGAAGATGGTATCTCTCAAATAACCCTGCAACCAAATACAAGAAACCTCTTGTGTCCCCAACACACCCAATATAATGGTAAATTGTATAGGTGCACTAGTTCGGCGAAGAGATGGTGATAAAAGTGTAGTATGGATAGTAGATATAGGTTTTTGTAATCTGAAAATATAAAAATAGCAAGGTAGCAAGTAACAAAAGTGAGCACAAACGGTATTGCAATGCTTAAAAACAAGGCCTAGGGTTCATACTTTCACTAGTGCAATCTTTCAACAATGCTAACACAATTGGATCATATAACCATCCCTTAACGTGCGATAAAGAATCACTCCCAAGTTCCTATTAGCGGAGAACATAAGATAGAAATTGTTTGTAGGGTACGAAACCACCTCAAAGTTATCCTTTCCGATCGATCTATTGAGCTATTCCTATAAGTGTCACAAACAGCCCTAGAGTTCGTACTAAAATAACACCATATGATACACATCAACCAACTCTAATGTCACCTAGATACTCCAATGTCACCACAAGTATCCGTGAGTTGATTATACGATATGCATCAAACAACTTCATAATCATAATATTCAATCCACACAAAGAACTCCAAGGAGCACCCCAAAGTTTCTATCGGAGAAAAGATAATGAAAACGTGCATCAACCCCTATGCATAGATTACCCCAATGTCACCTCGGGAATCCGCGAGTTGAGTGCCAAAACATACATCAAGTGAAACAATATAATACCCCATTGTCACCACGGATATTCATATGCAAGACATACATCAAGTGTTCTCAAATCTGAATATTCAATCCGACAATAACGAAACCTCAAAGGGAAAAGATTCGATTCATCCCAACAAAGATAGAGAGGGAAGAAACACCATATGATCCAACTATATTAACAAAGCTCGCGATACATCAAGATCGTGCCAAATCAAGAACACGAGAGAGAGCGATAAAACACATAGCTACTGGTACAAACCCTCATCCCCGAGGGTGAACTACTCCCTCCTCGTCATGGAGACCGCCGGGATGATGAAGATGGCCTCCGGTGATGATTCCCCCCTCCGGCAGGGTGCCAGAAAAGGGTTGTAGATGAGATCGTGGAGGTACAGAGGCTTGCGGGCCCTGATGGTTTCTCTATTTTGTTTTTCAAATTTTTTTGGCCAGTTCTCAAACATCTCGTCTATGCTATTATTACTGGTGTTTGTTTGGGCATGGTGGATATCTCTAGACTCAATTACACGGTCATCTCCCTCCTCCCCAAGGTGAAAGGGGCTGATTTCATCAAACTTTTCAGGCCTATTGCTCTTATTAACAACATTGCTAAGTTCCCTTCTAAGGGTTTTGCTACCCGTCTCTCCCCTGTTGCCCATAAGGTTATTGGCCAACAGCAATCGGCCTTCATTAAGGGACGTTTTATCTTAAATGGTTTTCTTGGTCTTCATGAGGTTATCCATGACTTACATTCTCAGGGGTGTAACGATGTTGTTCTTAAGTTGGATTTTGAGAAGGCTTATGATTTGGTTAGTTGGGCCTTCCTTCATGATGTTCTTCTGGCTAAGGGGTTTGACGGTGCCTATGTTCATCGCATTATGCAATTAGTCTGTGGTGGCCATACGGTTGTTTCTGTTAATGGTTTAGTCAGTCCTTATTTTAAAAATGGGCGCGGCCTTCGTCAGGGTGACCCTATCTCCCCCCTTATTTTCAATTTTGTGGCAGACGCTTTCTCCTGTATCTTGAATCGGGCGGTGGTTGCTGGTCATATTCTTCCCGTCTGTTCTAATCTTCTGTCCTCGGGTGTGCCTCCCTTTCAGTATGCTGATGATACTATTATCTTGGTCCAAAACACGGACCGCTGCTTGGCTAACCTTAAATTCTGTCTCCTGTGCTTTGAGGAAATGTCTGGGCTTAAAATCAATTTCTCCAAAAGCGAGGTCCTTGTTTTGGGTGCCCCTCCGGATGAGGCTAGGCGTGTGGTCGCTCTTCTGAATTGCTCTCTGGGTTCATTCCCTTTCAAGTACCTTGCGCTGCCCATCTCTCCTCTCAAACTGCTCTCGAAAGATTTCAATTTTTCTGTTACTAAGGTGGCCAACAGGGTTATGCCTTGGAGGGGGTGTTATAATTCTTCGGCTGGGAGGGTTTGCTTGATCAATGCTTGTTTGACTTCGCTCCCTATGTTTCTCATGGGTTTTTATCGCCTGCCGGAGGGTATTCATGCTGGTTTTGATAAACACAGGAATGGCTTCTACTGGAATACCGCAGATAATAAAAAGAAATATAGATTGGTTAAGTGGAAGCTCATGTGTAAGCATAAAAGGCTGGGGGGCTTGGGTATTCTCAATACTTCCATTATGAACAAGTGGTTGATCCTTAAGTGGTGGTGGCGTATTCTCTCCTCGGATCTGGATGTTCTTTGGCTTCGCATTCTTAAGGCTAAGTATTTTCCTCTCTCCTCCCCCCTCATGTCTGTGCCTGGGTCTGGTGTGTCCGTGTCTCAGTTTTGGCGCCAGATGCTTAATGTGCGGGATGATTTCAAAGGCTTGGTTAAATTTGCTGTTGGGAATGGTGAGTCGGTCCATTTTTGGCTGGATTGGTGGGTCGGGGAGGGACCCCTCGCGGTGTCTTTCCCTGTCCTTTTTTCTTTTGTTTATGTTCCTTCTGTCTCCATCGCGGAGCTGGCGGCCAGTGGTTGGGACTTTGGCTTTCGCCGGGTCCTGCCTCCTGTAGAGTTGGATGATTGGCACCGGCTTGTTGCCCTCCTCCCTGTGCTCTCGGAGGCTCAGGATGTGGTTTCATGGCCTCATTCTGCCTCTGGTCGTTTTTCTGTTAAGTCATGTTTTCGTGTTTTGTCTTCGGGCTCGGTTGTTTCTAAGTTTAAGCCCATTTAGGGAGCCCGCGTGCCGCCTAAAATCAAAATTTTCATGTGGCAAGCTATGAGGGGCTGGCTGCCTATTGCGGATCAGATTAAGAAGAGGCATGGCCCGGGATCGGAGTTTTGTTCGTTATGTGGGAACTTGGAAGATACTGATCACATCTTGTTCCGGTGTTCTCTGACCCAACTGCTCTGGAGTTGCTTGAGGGATTGGATGTGTGTGTCATGGGCGCCTGCTAACTTTTCCGACTTTCGTGCGCTTGTGGTACCTCTGTCTACTCAATTCAGGAGACTATTTAGGTTCGGTTTCTCTGCTATGTGTTGGGCCCTGTAGACGACCAGAAATAAATTCACAATTGAACAGTTGCGCTTGTGGTATTCGCAAAAAAAACAAGGCTGTTGACGTTGTGTTCAAACTGTTTCTCTTTTTGTAGCAGTGGAAATCTCTGATTAAGGAGCGTGACAAAGAGGCGGTGGAGGTGCTCATCTCCCGTGTGCTGCTTCAGCGATATCAATTTCTGGAGGGGACCGGACCAGGGCGCAGTAGGTGGTGCCTCTCGTCGTCTTGCTGTCTTAGCCATCTTGGGTCTCATTTTGGTTCGCCTGCGTGCCATGTTGCCGGTTGTGTCCGTCTTAAAACTTTCGGGCGTGTTGCTGTGGGTGTTACTCTGTGCTACTTTGTGTATGTTCTGTGCTACTCGGGTGCCTGGTGGCTTTATTAATTTAAAGTCGGGCTTCGGCCTTTTCTCTAAAAAAGGAACCCTCTATCTTGTGTCTACCACTTAATTTCACTGCAGACCTTACAATGTCAGTAGTATCTAAAATATGGAGAGCGGCGTTTCAGCACCCGGGCTCAGATGAGCCCTGGCAAAATCAAAAATTCACAAAAAATAGAAAAAAATCAAAAAAATCTGATTTTTTTTGGCAAGCAAGATGCTTGTGTGCGCGATGTTCGTGCAAAATTTGGTGGAGTTTCAACATTCGAGGAGCGCGCGACAAAAAAGACAAAATTCGGCTCTGTGAGTAAGGTTACTGTTCATGCACTATTTGGGCCAGTTTTCTTTCTTTTTGCCACAAGCTCCACAGATGTCCAAACGGAATGAAATTTTGCATGCACATCATGCACCCAAACATCTTCCAAGCAATTTTTTTTTGAATTTTTTTGACTTTTTTTCCTATTTTTTATCGCGTTACTGTTCACCGGGTTCATTTAGACCCGGGCACCGAATTGGATATTCGCTAAAATATGAAGGAACACGTCAGGTCGTGATAGTAGATGCTCTAAAACCCCGGAGTGGGAGTTCGAATACCTGAAGGAGAAGATATGGGCTAGGATTCAGGGATGGAAAGAGAAATTGTTGTCGAAGGCCGGGAAAGAAATTTTGATCAAGGCTATAGCCCAGGCGATCCCCACCTACGCTATGTCATGTTTCGATCTCACTAAGTCTTTGTGTGAGGAGATTGGCCAGCTTATCTGTCGGTACTGGTGGAGCCAACAGGATGATGAAAACAAATGCCACTGGATCAGTTGGGAACGCATGACAAGGTCTAAGAAAGATGGTGGGCTAGGTTTTCGTGATCTGCATATTTTCAATATGGCCATGTTAGCTCGTCAAAGTTGGCGCCTATTGCAGAATCCGGATTCCCTTTGTGGACAGGTACTCAAGGCAAAATATTTTCCGGAGTCGTCAGTTCTTGATGCAGTGCCGCGGCCTGGTATGTCTTACACTTGGTGAAGTATTCTGCATGGGGTGGAGCTGCTGAAAGAAGGTTTGATCTGGCGTGTGGGGAACGGCGAGTCCATTGACATGTAGAAGGATCCCTGGATCCCGAGGGGGTCATCTAGGCGCCCATCGGCCGTCAGAGGCCAAGCAGTGTTAACAAGGGTGGCGGACCTGATTGACCCGTCCACTGAACAATGGGACGTAGAGCTTGTAAATGACATGTTTGGCCTGGTTGATGCACATCATATCCTATCTATCCCGTTGCGTGGCGGTATGGAGGACCAGTTGGCTTGGCACTTCGATAGTAGAGGGAACTTCAGCGTTAAATCTGCCTATCAGTTGGGGATGAGGATCCGGGACTCGCTCCATCACAGGGATGCAACCACTTCGGGTAGCTCTAATGTTGTTTCCTCCAGATGGAATAGGCTCTGGGCATTACAGCTCCCAGCCAAGGTCCGGATCTTTATATGGTGGCTTGCGCATGATAGTTTGCCTACGTTGATGAACATTAAGCGTAAGCACGTCGAGCTGGATAGCCTTTGCCCGGTTTGTGCACGGCTTGATGAGGATGGAGGCCACACTTTTCTTCGCTGCAAATTTGTGAAGAAAGTTTGGCAGCAGCTGAACATGGAGGAGACTAGGCTGTCGCTTCTACAGCTCCCCACCGCGGCTGCTGTGGTTGAGGCAGTTCTCTCCCTCGGCGCTGACAATCAGCGTCTTGCCTGCTTGATTTTCTGGGATTGCTGGACTATCCGAAATAAGATTTACGCAAGTGAGAAGGTCAAGACTATAGATGAAGTCTGTTACACCATCTAGAGACACCTCCTGGAGTTTTCTGCTGATGATAATCCAGCCACGGTGACCCCTAGTCCTTGTTTGAGATGGGATCGACCCAAACCGGGGTTTGTCAAGGTAAACTTTGATGCAGCCTTTAAACGAGATGCTGGTGACGGTGCCTATGGATATGTCTTGCGCTCAGATACGGGCGATGTCATCGCAGCAGGGGCCGGCAAGCTCATGTATATCAAGTAGACCTGGGCATGGGCAGCCCGGCCCGGTCGGCCCGACTCGACCCGGCCCGAAAATCCTGGCCGGGCCGGGCCAAAGTGTGTCCTTGGGCCGGGCTCGGGCCTGTATTTGTGAGCCCGACAGTCGGGCCGGGTCGGGCTCGGGCCTACTAAATGCACGATTTAAGCCGTGGCCGGGCCGGGCTTTTCCTGCTTCGGGTCGGGCTCGGGCCTAAATCTACGGCCCGACAGACGGGCCGGGCCGGGCTCGGGCCTGGGTATTTAGCGTCGGGCTTTTTTCGGCCCGGCCCGGCCCGAGAAATGCCCAGGTCTAATATCAAGTGTGCCCTCCAAGCGGAAGCGGAGGCGTGTCTCGCGGCGATCGAGGGGGCTGGATATGTGGGCGTTCACCGAGTCATGCTGGAATCCAACTCCCTGTCTCTCGTCCAAGCACTGAACTCAGGCGATTCAGACAGAGCAGAACTCGGCGTCCTGTTCCGGGAAGCTCGTAGTAGTTGCATCCTCCATTTCGACGACTTTGAATTTGTGTTCTGCCGTAGAGGTTGTAACTCTGTAGCGCATGCTTTAGCGCAGTTTGGTTATGATGCGGCTGTGCCTTCCACTGTCTGGATGGAGCACATGCCTGACTTTGTAAATGCGTTGGTCGCAAGCGATTCTGCTGCACCAACTTAGTTAATGGATGAAGTGTTTCCCGTGTCAAAAAAAAAAACCCCGGAGTGGTACGCACTCGATCGTGACGCCACCACCGGCGCGTCGGCCACGAGGAGCGGATAAACCAGCAGAGCACGATCGAGCCGATCGTGGGCGCTTACGCAGGGGTGTGGCGTCGTGGCACGAGGAGAAGTGGGCGTTTGGACTCACCCCGCCCGCCCGCCGCATCGGCGTTTTCACCACGACCAAAGCGATAGTTTCCTCGGGATGGGATGGAGACGAACCCCCCTCGTTGGCCACGGCGCCTCGTCTTGCCCGCTGCCCCCGTGGCGTATATGTAGCACCCCTCGCACCTCGGTTCATTTTACTCGCTGCTCTTTGGCATTTACAGTCTTGGACTCTCGGGCTGCTCCTCCTCTGGCCAATGGTGAAGCGCCCGGCGAGGTCAGCAGCAAAGCAACGCGGCCGGATCGTGCTCCCGTGATCGCCTGAGGCGCCTGCTCTGCTGCTCAAGGTACGATCTCGTCTTGATTTGACCATCTCCACATTTGTTGTTATGCACAAGGTGAATCTGCCATTTGAGAAATCAGATTGCTTGTAATTTTTGTGTGTGTTCCTCGAACTGGGTACAAAATCGATCGCTTAGCGCAGTACGTGCTGATGCCTTGAGGTATTCAGACGTGTAACCAACTGAACTTCTAGACTTGCTCAACTGAAGTTGTTGGCTAACTGATAGACAAATCTGAAGATGCTTTGACAGTTGTGCTAACACACAAAGTTTGTGAGTAGGCTGTATAGCTTTTCACCACCAGTAACCTGTAGGAGTTGATGTTAACTTGTTGAGATATGCATCTGGCATCATTTTAATCATTGTATTACGCTTGAGGCATGCTTCCTGTTCAACTCGTGCAGGAGACCGCACAAGGAGAGGACTGACTGATCGACACAAGGCAACCAATCGCGCGTACAGATGGCCGAGATTGACACGAGGCTCCTAGAATCCGTGCAGTCTGCCTTGAATCTCTTTGAGCAGAGGGGTGATCACAGCAGGTTCAGCAGCCCTGACAGAAACGTACGTGGGTACTCAATTTCCCGACTTCGCCTAATCACACAACTGCATATCAAGTTCCTGCTCAAATCCGTCGATCTTTTCTAACGCGAAAGTTGTTTGCAAGTGCAGGAGCAGGAGATCGACGTCGTGACCAAGGAGCTGGCGACCTGCAAGCTGCAGCTAGAGGCCAAGGAGAGCGAGAACAAGCAGGCGAACATGAAGCTGGAGGGCCTGCGGAAGGCCATGCAGGAGCTGTCGGAGAAGTACGACCGGGCGTGCCTGGACGCGCACCGCCGCATCACGGAGCTCGAGGCCGACAACGTCGCCATCACCACCAGGCAGTCCCAGGCGGCGGCCCAGTGCGAGGCGCTGCGCGACGAGCTGGACGTCGCGGTGGGCGAGCTCGACGCCGTGAGGCGCGCCAACGCGTACGTGCTCGGGGAGGTGGAGTCGATGGAGACGAGGCGGATCCTGGAGCGGGAGAGCGCGCGGGACGGGCTGATGCGCGTGCTGGAGCTCAACGAGGCCGTGCTGGAGTCGGCCGTCGCGGCCATCAGGGCGGAGGAGGAGCGGTCCGTGTACTTCCAGGAGGTCACGCTCGAGCTGTTCAGCTCTGACAAGAATTTGGAGGCCATCAGGAGGCAGAAGGAGGCGATGGAGGGCATGGAGGGGGAGCTGCTGGCGAAGACGGTGGAGGTCGAGTGCCTGCGGTCCGAGCTGGTGCAGCTCAAGGAGCTTTACGTCTCGTCGTCAGAACGGGCAATGGTTCCGGCCTCGACGACGGTGCAACATGCCGACGGCGATGCTGAGGCAAACCCTGCGGGCACCGGTCGGTCCTGTGATGACGACCACGTCGACGTCAATGCTGGCAAATCTGACAATGACAGGGGAAGCCAGGAACCACGAGGAGAAGTCGCTGATCTTGTCAATGGCTGTCCAGAAGTTGCAGAAGCCTATTTTGACAGTGAATTGCCGAGGGAGGACTGTCGAAAGATACAATCTGGTGACGGGAATATCAACGTTGCAACGTCTGCTGATGTCGTGGAAGTTCAGGCAGGACAGAAAAGGAGAGTTCGTTTCATGCCTGAAAGCCCGATGGAGGATTTCAGGAGCGTGAACTCTGAGTGTTGCAAGTTCATGGACGCCGGCATCGGCATGTCTGAAAACCTGGCAGCAAAGAGAGGCTCAGAGTCAGAGACTGCAGGTGCCGGCTTTGTCTCCGAGATCGTGGAGGTGAACTCGAAAGAGGCCGATGGTGATGGCGAGTTGTACACGAAGGAGGTCGTGGACGTCGACAGGCTCGGCGACGGGTACGTGCTCGTCGCGAAGGAGGCCGAGGGTGGTGCTCTCAAGGACGACAAGCTGGACGCGGCCCAGGCGGAGATCAGCGACCTGAGGTTCAGCCTGGAGGAGGCGCTGAGGCGGGCCGAGCTGGCGGAAGAGGCCAAGGCGGCGCTGGAGAGGGAGCTGCGGGAGGAGATCCAGACGAAGCAGCGCACGCCGCGGCCACGCGCGCCGGGGGAGGACGGTCGCCTAAGGCGCGTGGAGAGCACCCCGGCCGCGCCTTCCTGGCGGCGGCCGACGCCGTCCCAGGCACCAGGAGGCGGGAAGAGAGGCGGCGCCAGGCCGCCTGCATCGCCGGGCTGCCTGACCCTGGGGAAGGCGCTGAACATGAAGTACAAGTGAAGCGCGCCAGGGATTTGAACCGTGTCAGGTGTCACAAATTTCGCCTGCGTGTGTGTAATCGCCAAGTCAGAACGGTGGATGTGAAGCAAATGTAAGCAAATGTTAGGGGCTGTTTGGTTTGAGACTAAATTTGCCTAAGGTTGCCACACCTAAGTTAGGCAAGTTTGACCAACTTAGATGTGTGTTTGGTTCAAGCCACATCTTAGGCAATCCACACTAGGGTCCCACATCACAAACACTCAAAAAGTGTGGCAAGATTCCCTTAGGCTTGCCAACTTGTGGCTCCCATTTTGAAGAACTAACCTTAGACAAGTTTTGCAACATTGTATGGCAAAGTGTGGCACTCCTAGGCCTACAACCAAACAGCCATCTGCTTGTGTTCGTACTTGCAATTCCCTTTATCTTGGAAAATTTGTTGTTTAAACTTGCAACTCAAACTCAAATGCTGCCAAAGAATTCACTTTTGCTACATCTCATCACAGGTGATTCAGTTTATCCGTTTAAGTCGATTTCCTTTCGTTAGGCGATAATAAGTTGATTTCGAAGATACTCCATCCTTCGTAAAATGTAAGGCCTGTGTTGACTTTGCATTGTATTTGATGCACGACTTTGACCATTTATCAAACTATATACATTGAACATGTATAAAATGATATCATCATAATTGTCTTGCAAAAAAAGTTCTGTTTCCTATATTTTTACACTAATTTTGTGGACATACAATTAGTGAAAGTCATAGTCAAAATTGTGCGATGAAAAAAAAGTTAAGCATGCCTTAGTATTTTGAGGGAGTATTTTTTTTTTTTTTGAGAATCTGGATTTTTTTGAGGGTTTTTTTTTTTTTGAGAATCTGGAGGGAGTAAATTTGTGATAAGCTACGTGCTATTTTTACGGAATGGAATATCTTGGGCCAGGCCCATTCTTGGCAAATACTTTGAACTCAGCATTGCACTAGTCACTGATTTATTTATTTTTAATTGCCAAAAAATTATTTATTTTTGGCAAGTCCAAGCAGGTTGCCGTTGCGAGACTGTGTCAAGGTGTATATCTCAAAAGAAAAGAAAAATCTCACAGGCGATTCAATTTATTTTTGGTTTTTATTTCATTCTTTATTTTTTGCCTTTTCAAATTACATTTTGAATTTTTTTTGTTGTACAGTGAACATTTGTTAAATACACACTGAACAATTTTATAATGTACAATGAATATTTTTTTCATATATGAACATTTTTTAACACATGGTGAACTTTTTCTAATATATGATGACAATTTCTACATACGCACTAAATATTTTTTAAATACATGAGAATTTTTATTAATACATAGCAAACATTTTCTTAAACACAATGTACAAAATAAAAGTGGTTGCATTTTTAAAAAAAACTTAGTTTTTTTTGCTAAAACGGAAAACCAACTAAAGAACTGAAGCAAAATGAGAGAAATCGAAGGAAAATATTGTTAAACGAATGATCCCCTCAATGCAGGAAACAACGAAAAAGTAGTACATACATGACGTCCTATACGACGGTAAAGGCTTCATATAGGTGGACCTGTTTTTTCTCGGAAACTTTATTGCCCAGTGAGTTGAATTTGGTTCTATGTGGGTTATTTTTATGGACATAGGTTAGGTTATTGTGAATAGTTTTTTTTAGAGAAATTGTTGTGAATATAGTAGTACATACATGACGTCCTATCTGCGCAGCTCGACCAAACACGCATCCCTACTTGCTTTGAGCTGGCCTAGTGCGGGGGCATGGTGCCTGTTTTCTCCATTTCTTTTTTGTGTTCTTTTTATTTTGCTACTTTTTATTTTAATTTTACTTCATACATTTCATTTTTAATGAAACTTAAATTTGCATAAAAACAAAAAAATTATGATTTTTTGAAAATGTATTTGAATTTCAAAAAATACATTTTTTTATAGAAAATGTTGGTTAATTTTGGAAAATGTTTCAGAATTTTTAAAGTCTTCGTGATTTTTAAAAAAAAAATACAAAATAGAAAATTTCTTATGAATTTAAAAAATGCTCCAATTCTTTAAAAAATATTGAATCTTTAAGGTGTTCATAAATCTTTAAAATGTTCTTAGAATTTTGAACATGTTCCTAAATTTTTAAGTATGTTCACAAATTTAAAATGTTTAGAATTTGTGAAAATTTTCAGGTATTAAAAATGAGATTTTTTTAAAAAAAAAATACGTATAGGAAATCCGAAAATTTAAATTAAAAAACTAAATGAAAACGTTCCTTAAACCGGAAGGTTAAATAGCAGTGAAGCCGTGTGGTCCGGCCCATGTACATGTTGGGGTTTGCGTGTTTGCTTGAAATCACTATCTAAGAGCATCTACCACCGGACTTACCAAATCTGACCCCCTAAACACCCGCGGACGTGCCCTGTCAGTGACCGGGCGTGTCCGTTTTAAGCCCCTATTTGTCCGTCTATGCAGCCACAGTCCTCATTTTCTTCTCATATGTCCGGTCACTTGCACGTGATTGGTGGAGATGAAGAGAGAGAATGAAAAGAAAGAGAAAAGGTGGTCCGGGGTGGGCTGCGTCCTACGTGGCGGACTGACCGGGCGCGTCCGGGCTCGTCCGCGAGGCCTCATATCCTCCCAACATTTGTCCCCAATATGAGGGTTTGCGGACAACCCGGGCGTATAGGGATGGTATATATGAGGGGTCTGGTTGGGTCACTTTTCTCGTTCTCTCTCCTGTCCGGTTACTGACTGGTCGCGTCCGCGGACATTTAAGGAGGATTTGAGGATGCCGGCTGTAGATGCTCTGTGCCGGTGCGCCGGCCGAACAATTTGGCCGGTCGCATGCCGAGCGTCTGATCGCTTCGCGTGGGGCCGTTAGATAACGCCCTCTCATCGTCCACTTCCTCGCACGCACGAGCGGCAACGGCACCCTCCATCCCCGCGGCGCTAATCTCGCTCGCCTCCCCATCTCGCCTCCCGCTAGCAGCTCGCCGGAGCCGGTCGTCGGCGCGCTCGCTGGTCGCAAATCTTGCTCGCCTTCCCTGGTAGCAAATTCAGCGAAAATAGTTGTCATCGTCGCCGGCGGTTGTAGCTCGTCGTTGCAGGTCGCAGCATTTTGCGTCTGAATGAATGGATGTAGCAAAAATTGTTGCCGGACGTAGCAAAAATCTACTACGGTTGCAGCAAAAAAGTCATTGCCACCGTCGCGGGTCGCAGCTCAGTCGTGAACGTATGTAGCAAAAAATGAAAACGGTTGTAGCAAAAAGCAACATTGGTTGTAGCAAAAATTTGGCGCCCGTTGTAGCTTTTCGCTATGCGGTTGCAGCAAACAAAGTTCGTCGTGGTCTGCTCTTCGCATCGACGCCATGGTTGTAGCAAATCACGATGCCCATTGTAGCTTTTCGCTATGCGGTTGAAGCAAAAAACAGTGCCGCCGTAGTCTGCTCTTCGCACCGGCACCATGGTTGTAGCAAAACCTGACGCCCGTTGTAGCAAGGCGTGATGTTGGTTGCAGCGTTTGTGAAGGCCGGTTGTAGCTTTAGCTTGGTCTCACGGAAAAACCTATAGTAGGTTGCAGCTCCCGCACCCCGACGGCGCTACCAGAGAGGATGAGGGCGTGTGCGGGCAGTCATGTGGGCATTAACGAAGGAAAAAGTGGAGGTCAGTGGGGACGAGTTCATGGAGGAAGGGAGCAACCGGGAGAGAACGAGGAAAAAGAACGAGAGGAGGAGGACGAAGGGAGAGAGGCAGAGGATAAGATTGAGAAGGAGATAAGGGAGAGGCAGAGGATAAAGTTGGCCCACAGAAAAAGACTGCGCGCGAGGGCCACCCGATTTGCTTCCATCCAACGACGCGCGCATGTCCGGCACAGCGTTCGGCCGGCGCGCCGACTGGAAAGGTTTCCCTTCGTGTAAATGAGTTTGTCTTGGACACATAGACGTTTACACTGATGATTTACTCAGGTTAAGATTTGTACCATTTTTGTCCAATTTAAAAACTAGGGTTCCAGTGTTTTTTGTTTCGTGTCAATCAACTCATGTTAAGTGATCAATTTGCATTCTTTCGGCTAGCAAGACCGATTGGAGAGCTGCTCTCAATAGAGATTCATCATGGGGGATTTCGTGCGGATTTGTACAATGTTCGTCATACAACATTCAAGTATGTCCGTCTATTTATCTAAAGTAACATCATTTGTTAGATCTTAGGCATGAATAATAATCATTGTATTTTTGTCGTTGTCGTGTTGATTTTTATGCTAAAAGTTGTTAGAGCATCTACAGCCGCATATGATAAATATGACCCCTCAAACACCCGCGGACGCGCCCCGACGCGTCCGCGGGCAGTGACCGGGCACTCCTCAAATAACGTCGTCCACATCCGTGTATCTCATATCCGATCCCCTATATTCATACTAAACCATGCAACGTCGATCAAACTAAACTACGTAGATCAGCAAACGGACATAGAAACGGACATAGGCAAGCATAATATTTTCACCAAAAGATCACGATCGGATGTTCAAAGGACCACCAAAGTTCACATAAACGACGGACAACTTGAAACTACATCTAAAACTTGAAATTAAATTGAAGAAAAGCGGATTCACCACTTCCGGGCCGGCCCCTTCCCCTTCCGGTCGCCGGCGCAGCTATAGCTGTCGGCGGCTGGTGGAGGATCGTCCGAGTCGTCGGACGAGGAGCCGCCGTCGTCGTCGGAGGATGAGGAGGCGATGATGAGGCCCTTGAGGCGCCGGACGACCCGGTCCTGCTGGCGCTTGAGCTTCGCCAGTCGAGCCGCCTCCGTCGCCTTCTCCTTGGCCTCGCGCTCGGACTGCTCGATAGCTAGCCGGAGAGCCTTCACGTTCTGCCGGCGGAGCCGCCGAGCGTCCGTCTCCGCCGTCGTAAGCGACCGGCGGTAGACCCACGCGAGGAGCCGCTCGTCCTCGTCGGGCTCCGCCGGTAACCCGCAGCGGCGGACAGAGCTCTCCGCCGCGTCCCTCTCCCTTGCCCGCTGCCTCTCGCGGCGGGCGGCGCGCGCCTCCGACTCCGGCGTGCGCGTCCGGGCCGGCGGGGCGGGCACAAGCACCCACCGCTGCCTGCTTGGGGGAGCAGCAGCCGGCGGTGGCAGGGCACGGCGTGGAGGGGGGGGGGGGACTGCGCAGCCCGCGCGGAGCCAAGCGCGGGCCGGGAGGAGCCAGCGCCGGCTTCCTCGCTGCGCCGGCGGGGAAGAAGCGAGGCGGCCGATCCGGAACTGCCACCCATGTCCATCTTGGACGTCTCGAGGGCAATGCGGAGGGTCAGCTCGTCATCGGAGTCGGAGGAGGAGCGGCTGCCGGCGCTCGACGTGGTCGCCGCAGTGACCGGAGTCGTCGGAATGGAACGAATCGGAGAAATCGGAGGGAAGAAGAAGAGACGGATCCGAGAGTGGAGTGAGCTAGGGTTTCCGGATTGGGGATATTTGTGGGGACGGGGTGGGGTCGGGGTGGGCCGGGCTGACGTGTCGGACGCGCCCGGGCAGCTCCATATCCGCCCCATATTTGGGCTGGATATGAGGGGTGCCGGTCAGCCCGGGCGTTTAAGGGCCGTTTGAGGTGCCCGACTGGGTCAGATTTTCGTGACTGATGAGTAACCGGGCGGGCCGTCCGGGCGTCTGAGGGCCGTTTGAGGCGCCCGGCTGTAGATGCTCTTAGGCACCATATCTGGATGCCTTTTTTGTTGACATGAGACAGTGATGCACCCAGAATAGGGGTGAATGATGAGTCAAGCTGACTCGGCAGGACTCGTTGCCATACTGAGCTCAGAAATTATCTCAGCTAGCTCAGACTGCTCAGTTAGCGCATCTCGCAAGGGACATTAATGTTCAAGTCGTGCAGCTCTTTGCACAAGTGAACAATAGAGCATGCACACATTCAGAGTTCTGAGCATGAAGATTAAGGGTACATCTACACAATTGAGACTAGCAACGCCTCCCTCTTAACTCTGAGATGTTCAAATATGTACTCCCTCTGTCCGGAATCACTTGTTGTAGAAATAAATTAAAATGCCTGTATCTAGAACTAAAATACGTCTAGATACATCCATTTCTCCAATAAGTATTTTCGGACGGAGGGAGTATATAATGAAAGCCCATGCGTACGGGAGGACATCCTTAGTGGCGGGCCCTGGTGTTTTGCCAACACATGTAACGACCCTTGCCCAGTTAGTTAGTTACATAAAGCGCCGAATGCGTTTGGCGGAAGCAAGCACCAGCACGCCCGCCGTAGTACCGCGCTAGCTGTGCCGCTTTATGTTTCAGTTGAGTTGATGAATCGGTTGTAAGCTAGTGACACCTAACGAACTAGCCGAGCGAGCGAGAGTCAATTATTGACACGCACACATCGTCAAGTTGATTCTCTGCGGGGCCGCGCCGCTCAGCTGTAATCTTTTAACCATTTATTAATCCACCAAGCAATGTGGTATAGATTAAGATAAGATTAGGCTATACGTAGAGCTGGATCATGTCATACATGACCCGACGGACGGGTGTACTGGATGTGGATGCCAGATGGGTCGACGCTGATACGTACGTGTGACACGACCCCGTACCTGTCTTCGTTCGTTAGTTATGCTGCAACCTTACTCCTGGTGACCTTTATGGGCCTGTTTGGATGCAGCGGTTAGTGTTAGAGTTGGTTAGTTCAATGCTGAACTAACCTTAGAGGATCCAAACATATGGGTTAGATTAGAGTTAGATAGTCTAACCCAGCCACAAAAAACAACCAGCACCGGAGGTGCTTTTTAGAGTTAGTTCACATTTTTTATTATTTTAATGAAGCTACCGGACGGCCCTGCGCCAGTCAGCGAAGCACCACGTCCCATCCCATATAAAGAATCAGCCGCCCACAGTATGCTTCCATTTTTTATTATTTTAATGAAGCTAGCGGTGCCCGGACGGCCCTGCGCCAGTTAGAGTATCCAAACAACCTCTTGGTTAGAGTTAGATTAGGGTTAGTCTAAAGTTAGAAACTAACTCTAACTCTAACCAAGGTTAGAGTATCCAAACACGGATTATGTCAGTCAGTGCTCCGAATCATTTCCCTCGAAAAGCCGATGTGACGTGCGAATTTGTATATATGGCTATATCCTAAATAAAAGCCTATCTTCCACTCGGAAGAAAGATATCCTCCCTAGTCCCTACCATGCCACCGATCAAAATGCATGGCGTCTCCCTTCTCGTCCGCGTGCTTATCGCCTACTCGGAGGTGGTTGGAGCGGATCTAGTGACACGAGAGGCTACCAGCAGAGCACGAAGGAGAAGGATAGCACGTACGTACTGTCGGCGCGCGAGTGCGTGCGTCCCTTCACATATTCTTTTTAGCACCTTCACATGCATGCTACCGTCGTCTTGCTTGCACGAAAAGGAAGTGGCAGCGGCGCCGCACGGCGTCGAAAGAAACCTGCGCCGGCGCCATTGCACCGGAACGAAGCAGTGCTTTTCACCAGTTGGTTGCACCGGCCATGCACGTACATTGGATTCGGACGGAGGTGCGCGGGTACAAGCCATGTCCGTGTCGATCGTACGCCCTCCTGATCTCCTTGTTCTTTACTATACCAGGCAAGTCGCTCAGTGGCTTTATTAACTGATGACAGTCATGACCCATGAAACTATCCAGTCATGCTCAGCAATCTTGTGAGATCAAGTAGTTTGCGATACGGCTCTCTCGTGGTCCATTTCGGCTCCGGGTTTATGCCTATCTATGTCCTCTGGATGGAGCCCAGCTCGACCTTTGATCGAAATAGCCAAAGTAGCACAACGCAATTAGAACAGGAAAAAACCCGGACGCAACACGTAGTGTCATTACAGTGACAAAAGACCTCCGGAAGCAGAAAATGAAGACGTACGCCATGGCGTGAACGCTATCTAGCTAGGAACTTGCAGTTGGCACGTCGGTCGCCGACGTGTATATTGGGTATGGAACCCATGTGTGTACTTGCACATGAAAATCTAATTTTATACCTTATAAAAGCAATATCATTCGCACTTGTTTATCAAGTTCCATATATATCGACAATCACGGACGAAACATATTATTTGGGTAGGATATATATACATAATTTAGATGCAACCTACGTGCACGCCTGAGCAAACTGACAATCGAAATCGATAGATTAATAATACTTCATTTTCTCATTATGATTGTAGAGCCGTAGAGGCAACATTTTGAGCTACGTTGCCAGCTTGTTATAATCAAATAATCCTTAGTTAATACGTATGACACATCGTCACATACACTAAATAATCTTCATTTTTAGTGAAAATTTTGTTTCAAAGTTGTCTGCTTCGTATTGGGGCATTTGCCGTACTAGGACACCGCATATACAAAGATATCCCCCTCTCGTTAGGGTTTCTCTCCTCGCGCAGCCGACGGCGTCGAGACCCCCTCCCCCCCCCCCCCCCCCCCCCCAACCCCTGATAGAGCCCTCCAGCCGGTAGCTGTTCCTCGGGCTGATCAAGGGATGACCTTTGCGTCGTTTCCCGGCCCTGGGTGATCTGCTAGTTGGGGCTTCGTTTGTCTGGGGCTTGGGGCTCCTGGTTCTTGTCCTATGGGTTAGGGTTTTGCACCATGGCTTCGAGTACGTCCAAATCGGGTGTGTATGATCAGGACAATCTGGATAAGATGATTAAGCAACTAGGGCCCACTGAAGAAGTCCCAGATGATGTTGTTTACGAGATGGAAGATCCGCCGCCAGCGAAAGCTACTAGATGGCTAGCAGTTGTGAGAGTTCATATGAAGGAGTTCGGCAAATTTTGGTTTTACTAAAATATGAGAATAGCATGGGATTTGGCTAAGGATGTGAAGTTCAGATCGCTTGGAAACAACATGTTCACAACACAGTCTGCGTGATTGGGAGATTGGGATAAGGTGATGGATGGAGGTCCATGGACCTTCCGGGGCAACCCAGTCCTGATGGCTTCTCTAAGCTCACGTTGATTCAGTTGAACTTGTTTAAGATTTGGATTCAAATACATGATCTATTAGATGTCTATAGTTTAATGGTGAAGTCTTTGGCATCTAAGGTAGCCGAATTTGTTTCTAAGGGGTAGCTGTTTAATGATCTCTCCGAAATTTTTTACTGAGCTAGAGTTCGTCTGGATGTAAGGAAACCCTTGAAAAATGTTGTCTCGATGGTTGGGGATAGTAAAAGTCAAGATTTCTATGGTATGATTGGGAACCTGGATACGGAATGTGGAGATGGAATTCATTATCCGTCTACTCTGTACTTGAAAGATTTGCATGCAAATTGGTTCATGTGATCAGGTGGTGGCCGTGGCCGTGCTCAAGGTTCTGGTCGCGATCGAGGGATAAGATCATGTGCTTGGACTATGATGAATACTCTGAAACGTATGATCAAGACTATGAAAACCATGACCACGAGTTGTAATATGTTCATGAGGATGATCTTGACGAAGAAGAGCTCCTGCATCAACTAGAAATTATTAGGCAACGCAATGCGGCACATGCCAATACTGATGGTAAGGCAGTTGTTAATGCTGAAGTTGGCAAGATGACGGAGCATGACATGCTACGCCAAACAGAAGCGCAAGGGGGAGTTACTGGCACTACCACCTCCTGATGGTGGAAAAGTAGGAGACATGATACAGAAGCATGATGGTTAGAATTCAGGACTGAGGGTGGTGCAGTGACCCGTTGTAACATCCCCATGCATTAAGCTACAGTAATCCCTCTTGATTAATGCCAAGTCATCTCCTTTTTCTAATAGCAATTGCCACTTGTTCCAAAATCAAATTCAAAATCAAATTTGAATTGCAAATGAAAATAAAAGTTGCACAAACAAGCAAACAAAATAGTTCATGTTTTTGCAAATATTCCATAGATAATTATGGCTAAGGAGAACAACATCACTTCTTTGCTCAATTTGACTCTAACATCCAAAAACAGGACCAAAACAATCCCATTTAACCCATTTCAATTTAAGCAAAATTCAAATGAGTTCAAATAAGCTCCAGACTTTTTGTGGCAGTGCAGAAAATTGCAATGCTAATTATGAGGCAAGCTCCACATTTTACAAAACTCATATAGTGGCTCTAATTAATGCAAAACAGTAAGAGAAAAATAAAACAGAAAAGAAAAGGGAAAAGATATAGAACTCACTGTACCTTTGGGCCTTCAGTGCACAGTGTGCTGGCCTGGCCCAACCGGGCGGTCATCCCCTTCCTTTGGCAGCTGTCGGCTGCTGCGCGCACGCTCGCCATCGCCACCGGCCGATGCTCGACGCGTCGCACTACCTGACGCCCGGTGGGGATAAGAACACCCCAGCCCCCTCTCCCTCTCTCCCTGGAACCCTAGACCCCCACTGCCCCGCTCGCTCGTCTCTCTCTCTCTCTCGGGTTTGCTCACCCGAGCGCCCTCATGGCTGCGCCGCCATAGATCGCGTGGCCAACGGCCTTCTCTCATCGTTCCGAGCTGTCCAGGAGGTCCACCGCTGACTGCTTCGTCGACTACGAGCATCAAATCAACCGGAGCTGCACCTCATCGCCGGATCGACCCCGTCCACGCCCGTCGGCCTCGCCACTGCTTCCCCGCCGCGCCGCTCCTCCGGTCCACCCCGGCCTTCACCGAGCCCACCACCGGACCCGCAGTGAGCAACTCCTCAGGATCCCCTCTTTCCTCCCTCGATTCAGTCGCCGTAGACCGCCACCACTGCGCACCCGGAGCTCTGTGGGAGCTCGCGCTCCGCCCGCGCCCTGGGCCCCCGGCCGCGCGCCCACACCGCGCCTCGCGCTGCTTGCCTGCTACTGCCGCTGCTGCTGCGCTACTCGTGCTGCCTGCGCTGACTGCCGCTGATGCTGCTTGCTTCCTGCTGCTACTGCCCCTCCTGCCGTCGCTTGCCCGCAGCCGCCCGCGCCCGCCTCCGCCCCGCGCGCGCGCTGCCGCCTAGCTCGCGCGCCGGCCGCGCCCAGCCTCGCCCCGCTCGCCCGCGGTCGCCGCGCCCGCCCCTGGTCGGCCGCCCTCTGCTGGTGCGCGTGCGCAGTTTCCCCCCACAGTGACCGGCCTGGACCACTGCCATGTGGGCCCGCCCATATAAAAAAATGAGAAAAGAAAAGAAAAGGAATAAGAAAAATAAAATAAAATAATAATAAAAAAGATAAAAGATGAGACACTGACAGGTGGGCCCCATGAACAGTGCAGTTAACCAGTCAACCCTTTGACTGGGTCAACTGGGCCCCCTGGACCCCACTGTCAGCCATATGTGCATATTGCTGGGTACACTTCTGTGTACCCATAGCAATTTAGTTATTTAGCAATTTCGAATTAAATTAAATCTGAAAATTCAGAAATTGTTTAAAACTTTGAAAATTAATAGAAAAATAACCGTAACTCAGATGAAAATAATTTATATATGAAAAATGATCAGAAAAATATGACGAATTCGAATATGTCATCCATATACCTGCCACATTCCTCCAACACTACAAACATGGAACCTTCCCCTCCGGATCGTCTGACCGATAATTACCTGGAGCTGGGAAAATATTCTTTCCCTCTTCTTTTAAAATGCCTAGTAATGCATTAGAGCATATCACCAACACTTTTTGCTGTGACATACATCTGTGATGCATTTGTTTGTTGTGTTATTTATTGTTTCCCCCTCCGTTACTTTCTTTCTGGTAGACCCCGAGACCGCTGTTGATCTAGTGATCGACTACTTCACCGTCGAGGATCCGTATCTGTCTGCAGAGCAACCAGGCAAGCAAAACCCCCTTGATCATTCCTATATCGCCCATTCTTTCTCTCCCATGCTTGCATTAGATTTTGCTACTGTTGTTCGATAGCTCCTATTCTGATGCATAGCCTGATTTTGTAACCTGCTGTTGATACTTTACCTGTTGTCCTATATGCTTAGTATAGGCTAGTTAGTGATCCATCAGTGGCCCCACATCCTTGTCCGTGTTGCCATGCTTTGCTTCCGGATGCTCGATCAGTGTGATCGACGTGCAGAGACCGACACATCACCGCACACCCCCCTTAGTTGTACGACTCTGCAGAGCTACTTTCGAGTGCCGAGGGTGATACCTCCTACCTCACTCCTGATGATATCTCTGTAGCGTAGCTAGTCGGTTGTGGGTTACCGAGGGTGATTCCTCTTTCACCACCTCCGATGATGCCTCTGTCGTGCAGCCCCTCAAGTGTGAACCCATCGAGAGTGATTCCTCCAAGTTCACCTTGACGTTTGCATCTATTGGGAATCCATCGAGGGTGATTCCTCAGATTCCCATGATGTTATGGACACACGGATACCTTGACCTTCACCTCAGTCCTTTGTGAAGTCGGGTCGGCCCAAGGGGTACCCGCGAGAGTTATGGAAGTCGGGTCGACCATGAGAGCGCCCGCGAGTGAAATTGTGGCGAAACGACAGGGCAGGAAGAGACCACCTAGGAGAGAGGTGGGCCTGGTCCCTGGTCGTTGGACCGCGGGTTACCAAGTCGGTGCGACAGGGTGTCGGAGGTGAGCCTTGAGCAGTGGCGGAGCTACAGCAAATAAATTGGGCGGGCCAAACTGAAGGTCAAGCCTAAGTTTTCTATCCGCATGGCCCAGTTTTAGCATTAGGCTCACTGTTTTGGTACAAACCTGGGTGGGCCATAGCCTTGTTTTGTTTCAACGTAGCTCCGCCACTGGCCTTGAGCCCTGTTCGTGTCCGCGAGTTACTAATAACACGCTTAACGGATTTGGGTATTTGATCTGAGTTGGCCACTGGCCTATACGCACTACCACCATGCGGGATAATGGTTAATGGGGCCCTCGGCGTCGTACGATTGTCCTGAAAGCTCTGTCAGACGTCCAGTTTAGCATTGTGAGCTGGTTGGAGCAAGTGCCATCCAGGACAGTGGTGGGCTTGGACTCCGATCCGCGACACAACGACCCAGAGTGCTTAGGACGATTGGCCCATGACCCCTTCGCACTTAGGATGTAGACCGGCGGGGACCTCTCTGCGGAGCCTAGGTAGGACTACGGTGTGTCGATCAGCCAAGGCCGGGCATGACCCGGAAATGTGTGTCCGGCCAGAGTTAATCGAGCATGTTGGGTAAGTTGGTGCACCCCTGTAGAGAAGTTATCTATTCGAATAGCCGTGTCCATGGTAACAGGACGCTCGGAAAGTATCCCGATCTACTACAACTAGAACTGGATACTTGTGTTACTTAATAATATGTTAGCTCCGGGATCGCTTTCTCGCGGGGAGTCGAGGAAGGATCTCTGGGCATGGCTACTATTATACTTGTTACTATTACTTTTATATGCTAATCTGCACTCTTCTAATGCTGCAAGACGCTGCGAGTTGCTAGTCTTCGATAGGCTAGGCCTTCTCTCTATTCTGGCATTTCTGCAGTATAGTCCACAGATACATCCCCTTCCCTTTGATACTGATGCATACTTAGCATAGAACTGATGTAAGTCTTGCGAGTACTTTGGATGAGTACTCACGGTTGCTTTGCTACCTCTTTTCCCCATACCCGATTGCTGCGATCAGATGACGAAGCCCCAGAGTCAGCTGATCCCGTCGATGACTACTACTACCCCGACGGAGCCTACTACTACGTGGAGACCGGCGACCAGGAGTAGTTCGGAGGCTCCCAGGCAGGAGGCCTGCGCCTTTTCGATCTAGTTGTCGTTGTTTTGCTCAGCCTTCTTAAGGCAACCTTTACTTGGCACATTATTGAAAGAAAACATATAAAACATGATTACTACAGTATCTTAATCATGTGAACACAAAAAAATAGTAGGGATAAATATTGGGTTGTCTCCCAACAAGCGCTTTTTTAATGCCTTTTAGCTAGGCATGATGATTTCAATGATGCTCACAGACAAGTAAAGAATTGAAACACAAAGAGAGCATCATGAAACATATGACAAGCACATTTAAGCCAAACCCACTTCCTATGCATAGGGATTTTGTGAGCAAACAACTTATGGGAGCAAGAATCAACTAGCATAGGAAGGCAAACAAAGCATGACTTCAAAACTTTCACCATAAAGAGAGGAAACTTGATATTATTGCAACACCTACAAGCATATGATCCTCTCTCATAATAATTTTCAGTAGCATCATGAATGAATTCAACAATATAACTATCACATAAAGCATTCTTTTCATGATTCACAAGCATAGAATTTTCATTACTCCCCACATAAGCAATTTTCTTCTCATTCATAATAGTGGGAGCAAACTCGATAAAATAACTATCATGAGATACTTGATTGACATAATCAAATTGAAAATTAAAATCATGATGACAAGTTTCATAGTTATTATTATTCTTTATAGCATACATGTCATCACAATAATCATCATAGATAGCAACTTTATTGTCATAATCAATTGAAACCTCTTTCAAAATAGTGGAATCAACATTAAATAAAGTCGTCACCTCTCCAAATCCACTTTTATCAATATAATCATCATAAATAGGAGGCATGCAATCATCATAACAAATTTTCTCATCAAAACTTGGGGCAGTAAAAATATCATCTTCATAAAACATAGCATCCCCAAGCTTATGGCTTTGCATATCATTAGCATCATGGATATTCAAAGAAGTCATACTAATTTCATTGCAATCATGCTCATCATTCAAAGATTTTATGCCAAACATTTTATTGAATTCTTCTTCTATCAATTGAGCACAATTTTCCGCTCCATCATTTTCAAGAAAGACATTATAAAGACGAATAATATGAGGCAACCTCAATTCCATTTTTTGTAGTTTTCTTTTATAAACCAAACTAGTGATAAAACAAGAAACTAAAAGATTCGATTGCAAGATCTAAAGATATACCTTCAAGCACTCACCTCCCCGGCAACGGCGCCAGAAAAGAGCTTGATGTCTACTACACAACTTATTCTTGTAGACTCGTGTTGGGTCTCCAAGCGCAGAGTTTTGTAGGACAGTAGCAATTTTCCCTCAAGTGGATGACCTAAGGTTTATCAATCCGTGGGAGGCGTAGGTTGAAGATGGTCTCTCTCAAACAACCCTGCAACCAAATAACAAATAGTCTCTTGTGTCCCCAACACACCCAATACAATGGTAAATTGTATAGGTGCACTAGTTCGGCAAGAGATGGTGATACAAGTGTAGTATGGATAGTAGATATAGGTTTTTGTAATGCGAACAATAAAAAACAGCAAGGTAACAAGTAACAAAAGTGAGCATAAACGGTATTGCAATGCTTAGAAACAAGGCCTAGGGTTCATACTTTCGCTAGTGCAATCTCTCAACAATGCTAATATAATTGGATCATATAACCATCCCTCAACGTGCGATAAAGAATCACTCCCAAGTTCCTATTAGCGGAGAACATAAGATAGAAATTGTTTGTAGGGTACGAAACCACCTCAAAGTTATCCTTTCCGATCGATCTATTGAGCTATTCCTATAAGTGTCATAAACAGCCCTAGAGTTCGTACTAAAATAACACCATATGATACACATCAACCAACTCTAATGTCACCTAGATACTCCAATGTCACCACAATTATCCGTGAGTTGATTATACGATATGCATCAAACAACTTCATAATCATAATATTCAATCCACACAAAGAACTCCAAGGAGCACCCCAAAGTTTCTATCGGAGAAAAGATAATGAAAACGTGCATCAACCCCTATGCATAGATTACCCCAATGTCACCTCGGGAATCCGCGAGTTGAGTGCCAAAACATATATCAAGTGAATCAATATAATACCCCATTGTCACCACGGGTATTCATATGCAAGACATACATCAAGTGTTCTCAAATCTGAAATATTCAATCCGACAATAACGAAACCTCAAAGGGAAAAGATTCGATTCATCACAACAAGGATAGAGAGGGAAGAAACACCATATGATCCAACTATATTAACAAAGCTCGCGATACATCAAGATCGTGCCAAATCAAGAACACGAGAGAGAGAGAGAGATCAAACACATAGCTATTGGTACAAACCCTCAGCCCCGAGGGTGAACTACTCCCTCCTCATCATGGAGACCGTCGGGATGATGAAGATGGCCTCCGGTGATGGTTCCCCCCTCCGGCAGGGTGCCGAAAAAGGGTTGTAGATGAGATCGTGGAGGTACAGAGGCTTGCGGCGGCGTAAAAACTCATCTAGGTTAACTTTCGGGGATTTCTGAATATATATGATTTTTCAGCGTTGGAATCACACGAAGAGGGGCCACAGGGAGCCCACGAGGCACCAGGGCGCGCCCAGGTGGCTCGTGGGGCCCCTGTGGCTCTTCTGCTGCTCCTCCGAAGCTTCCTGGGTCTGTTTCCTTGCAGAAAAAATCGTCAAAAAGTTTCGCTGCATTTGGACTTCGTTTGATATGGATTTTCTGGAAAACCAAAACCAAGCAGAAAACAGCAACTGGCACTGGGCACTAGGTCAATATGTTAGTCCATGAAAATCATATAAAAGCCATATAAAGGTGCACCAAAATCATACAAAACTATAATAAACATGGCATGAATACTTCATAAATTGTAGATACGTTGGAGACGTATCAGCATCCCCAAGCTTAATTCCTGCTCGTCCTCGAGTAGGTAAATGATAAAAGAAATAATTTATGAAGTGTGAATGCTAGCATAGTGCATAAGTTTGATCAATGATAATTTCAATCACTTTTCCTAGCATCATAACAGCAACTTTTTCTCATAAAACTCATCATGATAAAGTAGCAATCAATTCACATGTTATGGTTCAAACAATGCAATCTCTTGAAACTTATCAACCTATGTTCTTAGTCACCAATCAATTGCAATTCAACTTAATTTCAACAAAGTCTAAGTAAGAGCTCCACATACTCAATTATCATATAGTCTTCTATGATTGCTAGTACTCAAAGCATATTTTTAGAACAAATGGCATCCATCAAACACAGAGAAAGATAGGGGCTTAGTGTTTCGCCTCCCAACTTATTTATCATAAAGATAATTGTCAACAATAATAATTCATGATCAAATATATTTGAATGGCCATATATGCCTGGATCTTTCCCCACCACATGATGCTTGAGAACTAGAGAATAATTGAGGTTGAAATGCGAATGAATACTTATTGACTCTTGCATAAAAGTAAATACATAAAAGTAAATGCCTAAAAGTAAAACATAGGCCCTTCGCAGAGGGAAGCAGAGGTTGTCATGCGCTTTTTATTTTTGGATGCACAAGCCCTTAATGCAAAGGAACGTCACGTTATATTGCCCCTTGTGATAGCAACCTTTATTATGCAGTCCGTTGCTTTTATTTCTTTACCATCACAAGTTCGTACAACGCTTATTTTCCCTTGCAATAAAAGATCATACATATTTTAGGAGCAATTTTTATTGCTTTTTGCACCGATGACAACTTACTTGAAGGACCTTATTCAATCCATAGGTAGATATGGTGGACACTCATGGCAAGAAACTGGGTTTAATGGTTTTTGGATGCACAAGTAGTATCTCTACTTAGTACAAATTTTTGGCTAGCAAAAGATCCTAAGCAAGCACCACATGTTGGAGGATCCATAACAATATAACTTCTATGCAAATATACACAAACATAACTCATTACGTTGTCTTCCTTGTCCAACTTCAACTAATTTGCTCATGTTTGAAAATAATTAATGGGTATTCACAATCGTAAAAGATGTCCAAGATAATATATTTATATGTGAAAGTTCTCTTCCTTATACTAATCATTCATGAATTACTTGTATGACCAATATTGTGATTGTCAAGCTTCAATAGAATTCACTTTCTAAACCCAATGTGAAGCTACTACTAGGCATGATACAAGCATATGAAGCTCATATTATTTCAACTTCATGATATTTAATTTATTCAACAATTTACTCATAGGATATAAGTGAAGAACAAGAGTAAATGACAAACTACTCCAAAAAGATATATGTGAAGACCAAATGAGTAGTTAAGTAAATAGTTAGCTATGTGAGGACTCTCTCTCATTTAAAAATTTCAGATCTTAAGTATTTTATTCAAACAGCGAAGAAAACAAAATAAAATGACATTCCAAGAATAGCACATATCATGTGAAGAAGCAAAAACTTAGGCTCAACCAAAACTGACCGATAGTTGTTGAAGAAGAAAGGTGGGATGCCTACCGGGGCATCCCCAAGCTTAGATGCTTGAGACTTCTTGAAATAATAACTTGGGATGCCTTGGGCATCCCCAAGCTTGAGATCTTGTGTATCCTTAATTCCTCTTATATCGTGGCTTCTCCTAAATCTAAAAAACTTCATCCACACAAAACTCAACAAGAACTCGTGAGATAAGTTAGTATAAATCAACTCAAAACCTTAACATTCTCTACTGTAGCAAATCACTAAAATTATAATTAAACATTGTATACTAAATGACTCTGCATATTTAATACTCATATCCACAAATAGAAACATTAAACTAGCAAACATATGCAAACAATGCAACTATAACAGCAATCTGCCAAAACAGAACAGTCTGTAAAGGGGGGTTTAAAATTCATACTTCCATAACTCCAAAACTTCTGAAAAATTACCACGTGACATAGAACTCATGCATGCTTGCTGTGTAAAAATTTCAGATTTTTATCATGTTCTGACTGTTCAGGAATATTCTGAACATAACAGAAAACTTTATGTTTTCAAACAGCAACTCATAAACTTGCAAACTGGGCATGGTAAAGGCTATAATTGGCATTTTATTGAACTAAAAGGTACAAAACATGATTATTGATAGCAACAAGCAAATATCAACAAAATAAAATGACGCTCCAAGAAAAACTCATATTATGTGACGAATAAAAATATAGCTCCAAGTGAGGTTACCGATAATGTTGAAGACGAAAGAGGGGATGCCTTCCGGGGCATCCCCAAGCTTAGTTGCTTGGGTCTTCCTTAAATATTACCTTGGGGTGCCTTGGGCATCCCCAAGCTTAGGGTCTTGCCACTCCTTATTCTCCTCATATCGATGTCTCACCCAAAACTTGAAGTCTTGTCGTAAGTAATCATGTGAATTTCGTATTCGTTCGATATTTTGATGATATGTATGTTGTTGCTTCCTTTGGTGGTGTTGTGTGAACGTCGACTACATGACACTTCACCACCTTTGGGCCTAAGGGAAGGCATTGTGGAGTAGTAATTAGATGATGGGTTGCTAGAGTGACAGAAGCTTAAACCCTAGTTTATGCTCTATTCCGTAAGGGGCTGATTTGGATCCATATGTTTCATGCTATGGTTAGAGTTATCTTAATCCTTCTTTCGTAGTTGCGGATGCTTGCGAGAGGGGGTAATCATAAGTGGGATGCTTGTTCAAGTAAGAACAGCACCCAAGCACCAGTCCACCCACATATCAAATTATCAAAGTAGCGAACGCGAAATCAAACAAACATGATGAAAGTGACTAGATGAAATTCCCATGTGTCCTCGAGAATGCTTTGCTTATTATAAGAGTTCGTTCTGGCTTATCCTTTGCTATAAAAAGGATTGGGCCACCTTGCTGCACTTTATTATACTTGTTACTTGTTACGAATTATCTTGCTATCAAAACTATCTGTTATCACTACTTTCAGTACTTGCAGAGAATACCTTGCTGAAAACCGCTTGTCATTTCCTTCTGCTCCTCGTTGGGTTCGACACTCTTACTTATCGAAAGGACTACGATTGATCCCCTATACTTGTGGGTCATCAAGACTCTTTTCTGGCGCCGTTGCCGAGGAGTGAAGCGCCTTTGGTGAGTGGAATTTGGTAAGGAAACATTTATATTACGTGCTGAAATTTATTGTCACTTGTCACTATGGAAAGTAATCCTTTGAGGGGCTTGTTCGGGGTATCTTCACCTCGACCGGAAGCATTGAGAGTTGCTCCTCAACCTATTGAACCTACTAAAAATATTTATTATGAAATTCCTTCGGGTATGGTAGAGAAACTGCTAGCTAATCCTTATGAAGGAGATGGAACGGTACATCCTGATATGCACTTGATATATGTGGATGAAATTTGTGGATTATTTAAGCTTGCTGGTCTATCCGGAGATGGAGTTAAGAAGAAAGTATTACCTTTATCTTTGGAGGGAAAGGCATTGACATGGTATAGGCTATGTGATGATACTGAAACATGGGACTGAAATCGGTTGAAGCTGGAATTCCACCAGAAATTTTATCCTATGCATTTGGTTCATCGTGATCGGAATTATATATATAATTTTTGGCCTCGTGAAGGAGAAAGTATCGCTCAAACTTGGGGGAGGCTTAAGTATATGTTGCACACATGCCCCAATCATGAGCTCTCAAGAGAAATAACTCTTCAAACTTTTATGCTCGGCTTTCTTATAATTCAATCCATGCTCGATACTTCTTCAGCTGGTTCCTTTATGAAGAGAACTATTGAATTCAGATGGGATCTTCTGGAAAGAATTAAACGTAACTCTAAAGATTGGGAAATCGACAAAGGTAATGAGTCAGGTATACATCTTGAGTTTGATTGTGTTAAATCTTTTATGGAAACTGATGCTTTTCATAAGTTTAGTATTAAATATGGACTTGACTCTGAGATAGTAGCTACCTTTTGTGAATCTTTTGCTGCTCATGTTGATCTCCCTAAGAAGAAATGGTTTAAATATCATCCACCTATTGAATTGAATGAAGAACCTGTTAGTGTTAAAGAAGAAACAATTGTTTACCATGTTGATCCAGTTGTGCCTACTGCTTATATTGAGAAACCTCCTTTCCCTGTTAGGATTAAGGAACATGCTAAAGCTTCAACTTTGGTTAATAAGAGTAATATTAGAGCACCTAGACCTTCTGAACAAATTAAAGTTGAACTTAATGTTGCAATGGTTAAAGATCTTTTGGTTGATAATATTGATGGACATGTCATATATTTCTGTGATGAAGCAACTAGAATTGCTAAGCCAGACACTAAAGATAAAAACAAACCTATAATTGGCATGCCTGTTATTTCTGTTAAAATTGGAGATCATTGATATCATGGTTTATGTGATATTGGTGCTAGTGTGAGTGCTATTCCGTTTACTCTCTATCAAGAAGTCATGAATGATATTGCACCTGTTGAGATTGAAGATATCGATGTTACTATTAAGCTTGCAAATAGAGATACTATTTCACCACTTGGGATTGTTAGAGATGTTGAAGTCTTGTGTGGTAAGATCAAATATCCTACTGATTTTCTTGTTCTTGGATCACCACAAGATGATTTTTGTCCCATTATATTTGGTAGACCCTTCTTGAATACAGTTAATGCCAAGATTGATTACAATAAAGAAACTGTTAGTGTTAATTTTGGTGAGGTGTCTCATGAGTTCAATTTCTCTAAGTTTCGTAGAGAACCTCATGATAAAGAACTACCTAATAAGGATGAAATTATTGGTCTTGCTTCCATAGTTGTTCCTCCTACTGATCCTTTAGAACAATATTTGCTAGACCATGAGAATGATATGCATATGAATGAAAGAAATGAAATAGATGAGCTGTTCTTTAAACAAGCACCTATCCTTAAACATAATTTGCCTGTTGAAACCTTGGGAGATCCACCTCCACCCAAGGGTGATCCTGTGTTTGAATTAAAGCAATTACCTGATACACTTAAATATGCTTATCTTGATGAAAATAAGTTATATCCTGTTATTATTAGTGCTAATCTTTCAGAGCATGAAGAAAAGAGATTACTTAAAACTCTGAAGAAGCACCGAGTTGCTATTGGATATACTCTCGATGATCTTAAGGGCATTAGCCCACTTTGTGTCAGCATAAAATTCATATGGAGCCAGATGCTAAACCCATTGTTGATCATCAAAGAAGGCTGAATCCTAGAATGAAGGATGTGGTAAGAACTGAAATATTAAAGCTTCTGGAGGCAGGTATAATTTATCCCATAGCTGATAGTAGATGGGTAAGTCCTGTTCATTGTATTCCTAAGAAAGGAGGTATTACCATTGTTCCTAATGATAAAAATGAACTTATCCCACAAAGAATTGTAACTGGTTATAGGATGGTAATTGATTTCAGGAAATTAAATAAAGCTACTAGGAAAGATCATTACCCCTTGCCTTTTATTGATTAAATGTTAGAAAGATTATCTAAGCATACACACTTTTGCTTCCTAGATGGTCATTCTGGTTTCTCCCAAATACATGGTTCACCTGAAGATCAAGAGAAAACCACCTTTACTTGTCCTTTTGGAACTTATGCTTATCGTCGTATGCCTTTTGGTTTATGTAATGCACCTGCTACTTTTCAAAGATGTATGACTGCTATATTCTCTGACTTTTGTGAAAAGATTGTTGAGGTTTTCATGGATGATTTCTCCGTTTACGGAACTTTTTTTGATGATTGCTTGAGCAACCTTGATCGAGTTTTGCAGAGATGCGAAGAAACTAATCTTGTCTTGAATTGGGAGAAGTGCCACTTTATGGTAAATGAAGGTATAGTCCTTGGGCATAAAATTTCTGAAAGAGGTATTGAAGTTGATAAAGCTAAAGTTGATGCTATTGAGAAAATGCCATGTCCTAAAGATATCAAAGGTATAAGAAGTTTCCTCGGTCATGGTGGTTTCTATAGAAGGTTTATAAAAGACTTCTCTAAAATATCTAGGCCTCTTACTAATCTCTTGCAAAAAGATGTTCCATTTGTTTTTGATGATGATTGTGTAGAAGCCTTTGAAATACTTAAGAAAGCTTTAATTTCTGCACCTATTGTTCAACCACCCGATTGGAACCTACCCTTTGAAATTATGTGTGATGCTAGTGATTATGCTGTAGGTGCTGTTCTAGGACAAAGAGTTGATAAGAAATTAAATGTTATTCATTATGCTAGTAAAACTCTAGACAGTGCTCAAAGAAATTATGCTACTACTGAGAAAGAATTTTTAGCAGTGGTGTTTGCATGTGATAAATTCAGATCTTACATTGTTGATTCCAAAGTTACTATTCACACTAATCATGCTGCTATTAAATATCTTATGGAAAAGAAAGATGCTAAACCTAGACTTATTAGGTGGGTTCTTTTGCTACAAGAATTTGATTTGCATATTGTTGATAGAAAGGGAGCTGAGAATCCCGTAGCTGATAATTTGTCTAGAATGGAAAGTGTTCTTGATGACCCACTTCCTATTAATGATGATTTTCCTGATGAATAATTAGCTGTGATAAATGCTTCTCGTAATACTCCTTGGTATGCAGACTATGATAATTACATTGTTGCTAAATATATACCACCTAGTTTCACATACCAACAAAAGAAAAAGTTCTTCTTTGATTTAAGACATTACTTTTGGGATGACCCACATTTATATAAAGAAGGAGTAGATGGTATTATTAGACGTTGTGTACCTGAGCATGAACAAGAACAAATCCTACGCAAGTGTCACTCCGAGGCATATGGAGGACACCATGCGTAAGACAGAACTGCACACAAGGTATTACAATCTGGTTTTATTGGCCTACTCTTTTCAAAGATGCACGTAAGTTTGTCCTCTCTTATGATGAATGTCAAAGAATTGGTAATGTTGGTAGACGTCAGGAAATGCCTATGAATTATTCACTTGTTATTGAATCGTTTGATGTTTGGGGTTTTGATTATATGGGACCCTTTCCTAAATCCAATGGGTATACTCAGATCTTAGTTGTTGTTGATTATGTTACTAAGTGGATAGAATCTATTCCAACTAGTAGTGCTGATCATAACACTTCTATTAAAATGCTTAAATAAGTTATATTCCCGAGGTTTGGAGTCCCTAGATATTTAATGACTGATGGTGGTTCACATTTTATTCATGGTGCTTTCCGTAAGTTGCTTGCTAAATATGATGTTAACCATATAATTGCATCTCCTTATCATCCTCAGTCTAGTGGTCAAGTTGAATTAACTAATAGAGAAATAAAATTAATTTTGCAAAAGACCGTTAATAGATCCAGAAAGAATTGGTCTAAGAAACTTGATGATGCATTATGGGCTTACAAAACTGCTTATAAAAATCCTATGGGTATGTCTCCATATAAAATGGTTTATGGAAAAGCATGTCATTTACCTCTTGAGTTAGAACATAAAGCATATTGGGCAATTAAAGAACTCAACTATGATTTTAAGCTTGCCATTGAAAAGAGGTTATTTGATATTAGCTCTTTAGATGAATGGAGAACCCAAGCTTATGAAAATGCCAAGTTGTTTAAAGAAAAAAGTTAAAAGATGGCATGATAAGAGAATTCAAAAACGGGAATTCAAAGTAGGTGGTCCTATTCTATTATACAATTCTCGTCTAAGATTTTTTGCAGGAAAACTTCTCTCTAAATGGGAAGGGCCATACATCATCGAAGAAGTTTATCGCTCCGGAGCCATCAAAATAAACAAACCCGAAGGCAATAATCCGAGAGTGGTTAATGGGTAAAGAATTAAACATTATATCTCAGGTACGCCCATTAATGTTGAAACTAATATTATTCAAACAATGACACCGGAGGAATACATAGAGGAAACCTTCCGGAACGCTCCAGAATCCTGAAAAGGAGTAGGTATGTGGTACGGTAAGTAAACCGACTCCAAAACTTCCATAAAAGTACTTTCTGTCCGTTTTGGAATATATAAAAAATTAGGAAAATAATAAACAGTCCGAAAAGTGCACAAGGAGGCGACAAGCCTGGGGGGCGCGCCCTACCCCCCAGGGCACGCCTACCAGGCTTGTGGCTCCCTCGTGGACTTTCTTGACTCCATTTTTCTTCCATATTACTTGTTATGCACGGGAAAAATTCATTATATATACTCACGGGTGTTTTGACCACCGCATCGCAAGTTTCTCCTCTGTTCTTGTTTCATGCTGTTTTCTATCAGATTTCCAAGGCTAGGCATCATGTCTTTCTCTTCCTCCAACAACGTGGGAGACGACGCTTGGTTGCTGCAGATGGAGCTCAGGAGGGAGGAGGAAGGAGAGGTGACCATGGAAGAAGATGATGGGGATTTGCTAGAGGTCCACCCTCCGACTTCCGAGAGGGGTACCCTTGCCGGCATCTCCACAATTCCAAATCCTCATCAAGCCATGAGAAGAACTACAAGCCATGGGAGTCCAGAGGTACAAGAAGGGCTTCCTCCTAGGAGACCCTTGCACAGGTTACATCGGAATAGTTTTCATAATTTGGTCCACAATTATGGGGTTGAAAACACTCCCCGCATGCACATACCTTCCAATTGGGATATTTCCCGTCCAAGTGAGAATGATGCAGGAAAGGGATGATGGTGGCCGGAAAATAAACATATTGTGGTTGAAGTGCAAAAGAACGCCACCGCAATTCAGCAGTTGCTTCGGGAGGTCCAGAGTTTGAAGGATATCTTATTAAATATTTTGAAGGACAAGCCTACCACTTCATCACCACCATCACCCAAGAAGGAGAATTGAGCACATGGGTATGGGCACCACCCTTGGCTTGTGCCAAGCTTGGGGGAGGTGCCCCGGTATCGTATCATCATCACTTTTTATCATCATTATCTATCTTAGTTTGATCCTTATTTATTTCATGATTTAGAAGAATAAAGTTTTAGTATGATTTAGTTTCGAGTCCTTGCTTTGTGATCTATCTATCTATGTAATCGTGTGTGAATGTTATATAATAAAGAGTAGTTTCAGTTGAGTGTTTTGCTTTTGATGATCCAATCTTAGGAATAAAGAAAGAAAAAAATAATATGATCATATGCTAATCCCATGGGAAGTGATGACTTCACATAAAAGAAGTATAATTGATAAAACTTGTTGGAAGTTGACAAACATAGCATTAGTCATTGTTGCAATTCATGAAAAAGTAATAAAGGAAGAGAGGTCTCACATATAAATACACTATCTTGGACATCTTTTATGATTGTGAACCCCCATTAAATATTCTATGTCAATTAGTTGACGTTGGACAAGGAAGACAACGTAATGGGTTATGTTTGCTTATATTCACATAGAAGTTATATTGTTTTGGATCCTCTAACATGTGGTGCTTGCCCCCCTATCTTTTGCTAGCCAAAATTCTGTACTAAGTAGAGATACTACTTGTGCATCCAAAAACCCTTAAACCCAGCTTCGTGCCATGAGAGTCCACCATATCTACCTATGGATTGAATAAGATCCTTCAAGTAAGTTGTCATCGGTGCAAAGCAATAAAAATTGCTCCTAAATATGTATGATCTTTTATTGTAAGGGAAAATAATCTTTGTACGATCTTGTGATGCTGGAGCAATAAAAGCGAAAGACTTCATAATAAAGGTCGCTATCACAAGGGGCAATATAAAGTGACATTCCTTTACATTAAGAGCTTGCACATCCAAAAACAAAAAGCGCATGACAACCTCTGCTTCCCTCTGCGAAGGGCCTATCTTTTACTTTATGTATTTACTTTCATGCAAAAGTCAATAGTATTCTTCTCTATTTTGTTTTTATTTTTTCTCTTGGCAAGCATCATATGGTGGGGATTGATCCAGACATATATATCCAGTTGGATGTAAGTGATCATGAGTTATTATTGTTGACATTACCCTTGAGGTAAATACGTTAGGAGGCGAAATTATAAGCCCCTATCTTTCTATATGTCCGACTGAAACTTTTGCTCCATAAGTATGCCGTGAGTGTCAGCAATCATAGAAGACTAAATGATAGTTGAGTATGTGAACTTGCTAAACAAAGCTCTTACATAGACTCTTTCTGATAATATGATGAATTGCAATTGCTTCAGTGACTGAGATCATAGTTTGTTAGTTTTCAATTTCGTTTATGGTTCATACTTTAACTTGTGGATGAATTGTCACTTTTTCATAAGAAGTTTTATGATGATATATTGCTGTTATAATAAAGATCATGATGCTCCATGTCCGTATTTTATTTTTTATCGACGCCTCTCTCTCTAAACATGTGGTCATGATTATCGATTTCGGCTTTCGCTTGAGGACAAGCGAGGTCTAAGCTTGGGGGAGTTGATACGTCCAATTTGCATCATGATTTCTTATTGATAATTATTATGTTTTTGATCATTATTTCACTTTATGGTACAATTCTTATGCCTTTTCTCTCTTATTTTGCAAGATTCACATGAAGAGGGAGAATGCCGACAGCTGGAATTCTGGACCTGAAAGGGGTGGAACAGAGATAGCTATTCTGCACAACTCCAAATGACCTGAAAATTTACAGAGAATTATTTTGGAATATATAAAAAATACTGGCGAAAGAATCAACAGAAGGGGGCCCACCAGGAAGCCACAAGCCTGGGGGGCGCGCCCTACCCCCCTGGGCACGCCCCTGGCTTGTGGGGCCCCTGGCAGGCCTCTGGCCCCCTCCTTCTGCTATATGAAGCCATTTTCCCTAGAAAAAAAATCAGAAGAAGACTTTCGGGACGAAGCGCCGCCGTCTCGAGGCAGAACTTGGGCAGGAGCTACTTTGCTCTCCGACGGAGCGATTCCGCCGGGGATACTTCCCTCCGGGAGGGGGAAATCGAAGCCATCGACATCACCAACGACCCTCTCATCGTGGGAGGACCAATCTTCATCAACATCTTCACCAGCACCATCTCATCTCAAACCCTAGTTCATCTCTTGTATTCAATCTTTGTCTCAAAACCTCAGATTGGTACCCGTGGGTTGCTAGTAGTGTTGATTACATCTTGTAGTTGATGCTAGTTGGTTTATTTGGTGAAAGATTATATGTTCAGATCCTTAATGCTATTCAATACCCCTCTGATCTTGAACATGAATATGATTTGTGAGTAGTTACTTTTGTTCTTGAGGACATGGGAGAAGTCTTGTCATAAGTAATCATGTGAATTTGGTATTCGTTCGATATTTTGATGATATGTATGTTGTACTTCCTTTAGTGGTGTCGTGTGAACATCGACTACATGACACTTCACCATCTTTGGGCCTAAGGGAAGGCATTGTGGAGTAGTAATTAGATGATGGGTTGCTAGAATGACAGAAGCTTAAACCCTAGTTTATGCGCTATTCCATAAGGGGCTGATTTGGATCCATATGTTTCATGCTATGGTTAGAGTTATCTTAATTCTTCTTTCGTAGTTGCGGATGCCTGCGAGAGGGGGTAATCATAAGTGGGAGGCTTGTTCGAGTAAGAATAGCACCCAAGCACCGGTCCACCCACATATCAAATTATCAAAGTAGCGAACGCGAAATCAAACAAACATGATGAAAGTGACTAGATGAAATTCCCATGTGTCCTCGAGAACGCTTTGCTTATTATAAGAGTTCGTTCCGGCTTATCCTTTGCTATAAAAAGGATTGGGCCACCTTGCTGCACTTTATTATACTTGTTACTTGTTACGAATTATCTTGCTATCAAAACTATCTGTTATCGCTACTTTCAGTACTTGCAGAGAATACCTTGCTGAAAACCGCTTGTCATTTCCTTCTACTCCTCGTTGGGTTCGACACTCTTACTTATCGAAAGGACTACGATTGATCCCCTATACTTGTGGATCATCAGTGGGTTAGCTCTTTATTGGCATGAATCTATCAGTGTAAATGTTCAAGCCGCTCAAGATAGATATATAGATGAGTTTATTCGTTGTTCGGATGATGAACCAATGTGGCGCCTGACATGTGTTTATGGTGAACCTACCGAGAATAGGAACTTCATGTGGTCAGCTATTGAGGACATAAAATTGCAATCCAACCTTCCATGGTTGTTTGTATGTGACTTTAATGAGGCGATGTGGAGTTTCGAGCATTTTTGTGCTACATCGACGTGTGAAGGTCAAATCCTAGCCTTCCGAGGTTTTCTTGAGACGTGCATCCTGACGGACCTTGGTTTCTCGGGTGTGTCCCCTACAAATATGATGACAAACGTGCTAGCAACGCGAATGTTAAAGTATGCCTTGATAGAGGAGTTACAGATATGCAGTGGAGGAATTTTTTTTTTCAAAGCTCGGTTTAACATCCTGTTTGTTCAAGATCGAACCATTTCCCTTTAATTAATGGTTACTTGTTTTCATGAGATTAACACCTTACCAAGGAAGAGTACTAGGCGGTATGAAGTTATGTGGGAGAGGAGCCCTGCACTCCCGGAGATAATAGCGAATGCTTGGGCCCAGGTAAATGATATTCATGATCTCTGCGATGTAAAAAATTCTCTTGCTAAATTAATGTCTTCGTTGCATAGTTGGAGTAAAAAAAATGTTTTGGAAACGTCTCAAAAGAAGTTGAAAAGTCTAGATCGAGGCTTGAGGAATTAATGCTCATAAATGCTGATATATGTGAAATAAAAAGCCCTGGTTGATAAAATGGATGAATTCCTATACCGAGAAGAGAAGAGATGTGGTACGTTCGGTTCTGCATGTTACTACTGCCGGTTTTGGGAAGAATATTAAGGGCTACCTACACCTGAAGGAAGAACGAATAGAGTGAGTTCCAAAATTTGCAAGCAAAGTTAACAAAAAGAATGATGATTTGGGGAGATGCAAATTTAGCTAAACCTGGAAAATAGGTTTTTATTAAGTCTGTTGCCCAAGCTATTCCTACTTATATCATGGGGTCTTCAAAGTACCTTTTTCGGTGTGCAATGACCTGAATAGGATGGTGCATAATTTTTAGGGTTTTTATCATTTATGCCACTAATTGTGTCCTACTCAGTTCTGCCACTAGGAAATTCAACTGCTCAAAAATGCCATCGCTCCGTTCAGCGCATGGTCAAAAATGCCACTAGACACCATTACTATCAGCTCAAAGCTCATTTACCGTGTTATAATGACCAAAATACCCATGGATCAACATGTCCGCTCTTCCTCTATCTCACTATGATAAAAGTGTGGGTCCCACTCGATCCCCAACAACGTTCTTATTTTCCTCTAATTTATTTGCTTGCTTACTCCTGACAAGTGGGGCACACACTTATCATTGTGAGATAGAGAGAGCTAACATGTGGGTCTAGCGGTGTTTTGGTCATATAACATGGTCAACAAGTTTGACCAGATAGTAACGGTGTCTAATGACATCTTTAGCTGGCATTTTTTAGGTATTTAATGACATTTTTGAGCAAGCATCTCACAAAACGATGGCATTATTGAGCAGTTGTAACTTCGAATGGCAAAACTGAGTAGTGGAATACAACTAGTGGCATAAATGATAGGCTAAAAAAAAAGCTCATTGGATTGGATGGCAAAATTTGATCAAGGCGAAATGGCACGGTGTGGCTTTAGGGATTTCAGACTCTTTAATCAAGCCCTTCTGGCTCGGCAAGCGTGGCGCTTATTAGTGAACCCTAATAGTCTTTGCGCGCGGGTGCTTAAAGCAAAGTATTATCCTAATGGCCAGCTAGAAGATACGGTGTTCACAGGCAATGCTTCTCCTACCTGGCAAGTTATTTCATATGGGCTTGAGCTCCTAAAGAAGCACATCCTATGTCGGGTGGGTAATGGCGAGAGCATTCGAATTTGGAGGGATATATGGATCCCTCGGCTCCCATCGAGTACTCTGGTCACCACAAAAGGCTAGTGCCGCCTGAAGTGGGTGTCGGAGCTCCTTGATGTGCGTGGTGCATGGCGGTTGGACATCATCCAACAACACTTTCCTCCAGTGCGATATTGATGAAATTCTGCGTAGTGAGCCTTCCCTTCGGCTTGCTGACGATTTCATTGCATGGGCGCCGAAGAAGAATGGCATTTTCTCCGTGAGGAGTACCTATCGTTTTGTGTTGTCCGATCTTCAACAACCTTCTATAGGCACAACGAGCAGGGCACCTGATGGACTTCGTGCCGTCTGGGCGTCGTTATTGAGGTACCCTGCTCCACGTAAGGTATGTACCTTTGCATACAGAGTGGCCACCAATTCTTTACCCACTTGGAACATCAAGTATGCTAGGAACATGGAGATGACTAACATATGCCCGGTGTGTGGTACTGAGCCGGAAAGCTCTTTCCACGCCCTATGTGGATGCCCCCAGGCGCGCTCACTATGGCAAGCGATGCTGGAAGTATGGCGGTTAGCAAGTAATTATCTTGTAGGGCACACGGAAAATAAATGGCTCTTGTAGATAAGGCAGTCTTACACCGCGTTGCCATGCCTACAATGATGTGAGACACACCACTACCACCACAGGATCAACACCGACGCTATCGGAGCCGTGGCATCGGGGGACGCAAAGCCACTCGGCCAAATCGCGCACACCACCACCGACGAGAACACCGGCAGGCCAATATCTCATTCTATGTAAACACAATTGCAAACAGATAAGCAAGACACGTGGTGTGTGACCGCATTCCACCTGTATAGCCAGCTCGGCCCCTAACGTGGCACACTATCCCTACAAGTCTATCTTCCACTTGGAAAAAGGATAAAACTGATGGCATCTCTTCACTTTGTTTGCATGCTACCGCTCAAAATCGATGGCATCTCTTTTGTTGTGTGCATGCATGCCAGCATGCCACCGATCAAACCCGGCCGATGGCATCGTTTTTCTAGTCCAGAGGTGGTTAGGGTGGATTTAATGGCACGGGAGGCTACCAGCAAAGCACGGACGATATGATACCGTCAATGTTGCTGTCGTGTTGCATGAAAATGAAGCGCAATAGGCTAACGGCGCCTCATGCATGCATGGCTTAGATAGAAAGAATTAAACCTAGGGGGCTAGGCCAGCAATGCTACATCAACGGATCTTTACATAAGTTTTACGGGGTGTTATTGACTTGGCAGTTATTGATTGGATTAAGGGTGAGGCCGGGCCCCACCCCGGTGAAAATCAGGGGGGATGGAGAGTAATTAGAGGGAAAGTCCCCGTAAGACCCCGTGGTCAGCCCGTGTGTTTAGCATTTTTGGGGGCTAGGTCCATGTCAACCGTACGTACGTCCTCCTGATCCCCATTGTTCTTTCTTTACTGGGGTACTAGGCATGTCGACCAGGGGGCTTTATTCACGGATAGTCATGGCCGGAATGATGCAGTCATGTCCAAGAATCTCGTGAGAGCTGCACGATCGAACCCACATTGAACGGCATGGCAACGGAAAGTACGTAGTGTGCTGTACAGCTCTCTCGTGGTCCGTTCTTACGCCGAATCTTATTACCATCTGGCGTGTCGTCTGAATGGAGCCCAGCTCGCGCGCTTTCAAGCGAATGCTGAAAAAATAGGTTAAAGCCAGCTTTCTAGTTTCAACCAGATCACTGGCCAAGAACGCCTATAAAAGGAGCCGCGCCACTGAGCTTCCCTCACGTCCCCCTCCTCCTGTCTGCTCACACTCCACAAACACTAACTCCATGGGGGCCTTCTCCTACCACACCGCCGACATGGTGGCACTCACGCTGGCGATGCTGCTGGCATTGTTGCGAGTGTGCGTCGCCGGCAACCCGCCGTTCTCGTGCGGTCAGGGAGCCCCGACGCAGGGCTACGCGTTCTGCAACCCGGGGCTGCCGCCTGCGCAGCGTGCGGCGGACCTGGTGGCGCGGCTGTCGCTGGCGGAGAAGGTGTCGCAGCTGGGCGACGAGGCGCCGGGGGTGCCGCGGCTGGGCGTCCCTCCGTACAAGTGGTGGTCGGAGGGGCTCCACGGGCTCGCCTTCTGGGGCCACGGCATGCACTTCGACGGCGCCGTCCGCGCCATCACCAGCTTCCCGCAGGTGCTGCTCACCGCCGCCGCCTTCGACGAGCAGCTGTGGTACCTCATCGGGCAGGTATGCACGCCGCACCTCCACTCGACCAAAGCTCCATGACGGAAAGCGTAGTTACTGGTCTGGGTGGGAGTAGATAGGATGGAGTGTGGGACAGGCTCCGATCGAATCCAGCATTTTGGACTCTCTCCGAGCCGTCGAGCCGAGGGGAATTTTGCGGTGCTCACCCTACGGTTCATCATCGTGGCCGTGCTCTCCTCCTTCTTGGTCTACCAGGAGACGCCCAGCAGTTTCTCTCGGAAGAACACTCTGATGGTGATCTGGTGGCCATGACGTGGAGATAGGTGCAGCTCCTCGTTTTGGTTAAGCCGGACCAACTCGGCCAAGCGGTGCATAAGTACACCCTTTATTAGAAGGAAAAAAAAACAGGTCTTGGTAAGCCATTTGATCGGTTAGGATGCAAAAAATAAAAACTAGTAAGAAAATCATGCCATGCCATGTTTATGGCCGGGTCGCTTTATTTTAAAAAATTAAGAGAAAAACTAGCACATTTTCCGCTAAATACAATCATTCAAAACTAGCGTAAAAATGTCAAAGTAGGGGGTAATATCTGAAATTCAGTCTCAATTTTACACCAAAGGTAGAAAAACAATATGTAGTCCCATGCATGTGATTATATCTAGATTTTGCAAAGTACTCCCTCTGTAAACTAATATAAGAGCGTTTAGGTCACTACTTTAGTAATCTAAACGCTCTTATGTTAATTTACAGGGGGGTAGTTACCTACTTAAAGCCCCATTAAACCATATCACTAGCTACACTTCCGTGCTAACAGGACAGAAACGAACAACTTAATTTCCGGTGAACCGAAAGTGCAGATGAAAGTAACATGATTGCACTACAGGAAAAGGTCGGTGTGCAGCAAACTTGGTTCATTGGGATCGCTACCTATCGATATCGATAGGAAAATGAATGAGCGAGCAAACATGCATGTAGGCCTACACGTCCAGCCAGCTAGACTTTTGTGCGTAACCAACAACCTATGTTTATTCCTGTGCTGGCCCTGCCTAGAGTGTAGTGTACCCACCACCATATCTTGTACAGCGTCCTTGGTGGTAGGTAGCTAGGGGGCGTTGCTGGTTTGGGCCGGCTCCAATATTATTAATAGTGATAATGTCAGCTACTCCCTTTGATTCATATTAATTGTCGCTGATTTTTATGAGTACTTAATCTGTGTTGCGAATCGTTCGGTTAGATCTAGATTGTTTGGTCGACCACATGTTGTTTATGATGTTTAACTGTAGTTGTCAAAAATGGTTGTTGTTTAACTGAAATGTATAATGTCTAGAAAGGTTTTACAATAACTAAATGCGGCCGTGGTACGTTTGTGATTTTGTAAAAAATAGATCAACTTGTGGTACAGAAACAAAATTGGCAAGCAAGCAATAAAGATAACTGCACTAAGTTTTCTCCTTGTAGATACAGTCCAGAAACCATAGAATAGAACGTAATTTGCAAGGTTCGACAGCGATGCTGATGACCTTTTGAGAACCACTTTTGACTTTGCCCGGGATACGCATAAAAGCGTGAGCAATTGGCATTTTGGACACAATCATTGTCCTGGTTACCGAGTGATGATCCTTAAGTGTACACCCTCTCATTCCTGCCACACGTGCCCGTCTTTGTCACTTGTCACTGTGTGGCCTCCTTCCATGATCTCTTGGTCTCATCGATTGATTAGCTAAAGTGAACAGTAGTACAGCTCTTTTTAACGGGGTTGGTACGTTTGTACTCCTGGCAAAAGTGATCCCACTTAGCTAGCTGGGCATGCACCGAACGCGCGCGTGTACCCCAAGCATGCTCAATCTGGAGTCCAAATTGCCTGCCATGTGAAATTCTCTTGTCATCTGTGATTATTTACTAACGTGGCGTGCATGCGTGTAGGCGATCGGGACGGAGGCAAGGGCGCTGTACAACCTCGGGCAGGCGGAGGGGCTTACCATCTGGTCGCCCAACGTGAACATCTTCCGGGACCCGCGGTGGGGCCGCGGCCAGGAGACGCCCGGTGAGGACCCCACCACGGCGAGCAAGTACGCCGTGGCGTTCGTGCGCGGCCTGCAGGGCACCTCGCCGACGGTGCTCCAGACCTCGGCGTGCTGCAAGCACGCCTCGGCGTACGACCTCGAGGCCTGGAACGGCGCCATCCGCTACAACTTCAACGCGCGGGTGACGGCCCAGGACATGGCGGACACCTTCAACCCGCCGTTCAAGAGCTGCGTGGAGGAAGGGCGGGCCAGCTGCGTCATGTGCGCATACACCACCATCAATGGCGTCCCCGCCTGCGCCAGCAACGACCTCCTCTCCAGGACCTTCAAGGGAGACTGGGGCTTGAATGGGTACGTTTCTTCGGATTGTGATGCGGTGGCGCTCATGCATGACGCGCAGTTCTATCGGCCCTCGCCAGAGGACACGGTCGCCGTTGCCCTCAAGGCCGGTGAGTACAGCAAAGCCACCATGAGAATGGTCATTTCATTTGTTGCACTTGATGCCATGAGAAGTTTTTGATGCAAAAAAGTTGCAAATTATTTGCAGGATTGGATTTGAACTGCGGGAACTACACACAGGTGCACGGCATGGCCGCCGTGCAGCAGGGAAGGATGACGGAGCAGGACGTGGACAGGGCCCTCCGTAACCTCTTCGCCGTCCGGATGCGGCTCGGACACTTCGACGGTGACCCCCGGGGCAGCGCGTTGTACGGGGGCCTTGGCGCCAAGGACGTGTGCTCGCCTGCGCACAAGAACCTGGCACTCCAGGCGGCCACGAACGGCATCGTCCTGCTCAAGAACGACGCCGGCATCCTCCCGCTTCGCCGGGGCGCGGTGGCGTCCGCCGCCGTCATCGGCCATAATGCCAATGACCCCGGCGCGCTCAACGGCAACTACTTCGGCCCTCCGTGCGAGACCACGACGCCGCTGCAGGGGCTCCAGGGGTACGTGCAGAACGTCAGGTTCCTGGCCGGGTGCGACTCGGCGGCGTGCGGCTTTGCCGCGACGGGCCAGGCGGTGGGGCTAGCGGCCTCGTCGGACTACGTGTTCATGTTCATGGGTCTGAGCCAGGCGCAGGAGCAGGAAGGGCTCGACAGGACGAGTCTTCTGCTGCCAGGGCAGCAGCAGAGTCTCATCACCGCAGTCGCCAACGCGGCGAAACGGCCGGTGATCCTGGTGCTCCTCACCGGCGGTCCGGTTGACGTGACATTCGCCAAATTTAACCCCAAGATCGGTGCAATTCTTTGGGCCGGCTACCCTGGTCAGGCCGGTGGGCTCGCCATCGCCAGGGTTCTGTTCGGAGACCACAACCCCAGCGGCAGGCTGCCGGTGACGTGGTACCCGGAGGAGTTCACCAAGGTGCCCATGACGGACATGCGGATGCGCGCCGACCCGGCCACCGGATACCCTGGCCGGAGCTACCGCTTCTACCAGGGCAACGCCGTCTACAAGTTCGGTTACGGCCTCAGCTACTCAAAGTTCTCTCGCCAACTAGTTGTCTCCGGTACCGGCAAGAAAGCACCAAACACGAATCTACTTGCCGGCCTGGCCGCGACGCCAACTGCCGACGGCGGCGCGAGCTACGTCGTCGAGGAGATCGGGACCGACGGGTGCGAGCAGCTCAAGTTCCCGGCAGTGGTCGAGGTGCAGAATCACGGCCCCCTGGACGGAAAGCACTCGGTTCTGATGTTCCTCCGGTGGCCCAACGCGACGGGTGGGCGTCCGGTGAGCCAGCTGATTGGGTTCCGAACCCAGCATCTCAAGGCCGGCGAGAAGGCCAGCCTCAGGTTCGACGTCAGCCCGTGCGAGCACTTCAGCAGGGCGAGGGAGGATGGCAAGAAGGTGATCGATGGAGGCTCACATTTCCTCAGGGTTGGCAAGGACGAGCACGAGATCAGCTTCGAGTCCTGAATCCGGAGCCCATTCTGGCACGGGTAGAAGACGAACTGCAGTGACGTTATTTATCAGTAGTTACACACAATTTAATTATTGGTTTAAGTTATAATTCAGTTGCCTCAAAATTAGCATTGATGCCTGCATTAAGGAAAGGTTAAGGGAAACACCGAGAAATGTTTTAATATTCCCAAATTATATATACTAATTTGCACATATGTCGAAAATTCAAAATAGAGTTAACAAAAGGGTATGTCTACTAATAGAATGGCAGAGGCAAATAGAGCTCTTGCACATTTTCATTAATCCATGAACATAATCTATGCTCTCATCTATGTAGATCTATGTCTCATCTAAATAACATTAATATGGAAAAAGAAGAAGAGAAAATCAGCACGAATCTACGCGTAAAATCAAATGGCACAAGAGTTATATGAGACTTTGTTAAAGATGAGAATTGGCAAATCTGTAGCCTGACTTATTCAACCATAAGAGTTGTACATTGAGGATGAAAGGCTGGTTGCACTCGCATCTACTGAAATGAAAAGGTTTGAACGATTTTGAGTCTGGATGAATTGGAAGAGTTCGTTCAGTTTTGATTGTCCGACTAGGTTCAAAGTTGTCCAACAACGGAGTAAGAGAAACTAACTGCTAGAGGGTTGCCGAACAGACGTAGCTCCCCCCCCCCCCCCCCCCCCCCCCCTCCTTTTTTTTTGAGACTCCCTATTCGGTGCTTCAGGCGCCGAATCGGGTGTTGGCGCTGGCGCGATTGCAAGATGGGTTGCCGCCCATTAGTGTTGCTCGCCGGCCGCTACAAATTCAGCTAGAAAAACCCAATCGATTTTTTGATCATTGACCAGTTGACCAATGACTTTTCTAGATAGTTCACATAATTGAGAAAAAGTTCACAAAGTCAAAAAAAAGTATACGAAAATAAAAAAATAATTATGAATTAAAAAAAGTTTACAAACTCAAAAAATGCTCACGAATTTGAGAAAAGTTTGTGAAATTGAAAAAGTTCAGGCATTCCAAAATTGTTCGTGGATTTGAAAAGTTCACACATTTGAAAAAAAAATCATGAAAAAAGGAAAAAAAGAAAAAAAAACTAAAACATGAAAAAGAAAAAGTAAATAAAGAAAACCATTAAAAGCCCGGTTGGAAGGTTCTAGAAGCTTCACAAAACATTGGTGCAAAGCTTTCATAAACAGTACCCTACATGGGTAGGCCCATTGATGTGCGCCATGTAGAGAGCTTTTATAGGACGCCTGCGGCCGTCAGATTGACAAGCCTTCGCACAGGGCGTGACCCAACTGGGCCGTTCCAATACTGTAGCGTCAGAAGGTACTGTACAGACCCAACATTGTAGCATCCGGTTATCTGTGAGAATCGGTGTCTATTTTGAGGCTCACAATCTCGCTAAGTACGCTGTAATACTCAGGTTTGGTCGCCATGTTTGGTTGGGCCAACCTGGGGAGCTTGGTTTACCTGTAAACGTTCTGGACATTGAATAAAGCGAAGCAAGAATGTCTCAAAAAAAATCTGTGAGAATCGGTGTCTATTTCGACCACTTTTTGAGATAACAATTATTTTTAAAACATGAACAATTTCGGAAATTTCTAAACATTTTTCAAATATAGTGAACTTTTTATAATATATGTTGAACAATTTTTAAATACAGATTGAACATTTTTGTAATATACGTTGAACATTTTTGTAATATACAGTGAACATTTTTATAGTGCACAGTGAATTTTTTGTAATGTACATTGAACATTTTTTAATACTGTGACTTTCTTGTAAAAATTCGTTGAGCAATTTTAAAATACAATCGAAGATTTTTGTGATCTATATTGAACATTTTCTTTATATACGTTGAACATTTTTAAATGCATGGTAATTTTTTTCTAGTATATGTTGAATACTTTTTAAATATATGATGAACATTTCTGTAATACACGATGGACTTTTTCGTATAATACAAATAAGAAGAAAAAGAAAAAAAGAAAAAAGGGATGAAAAAACAGAAAAAAAACAATACATGGAAAGGAGAAAAAAGAAAGAACCGTAAAAATGAAAAAAAAAGCAGAAAGAAAAACTCGAAACAAGAAAAAAAAGGAAAAAAATGACAAAAAGAAAAAGAAACGAAAAAACGTAGCGCTAGTGAATGAAAGGTCCGCACGCGAAAACCAGGAACTGGCCGGCCGATGATGCTCGCCGCAGGCATCGCAACATCTATTTCCGCCCGTGGGCGGCGTACCGGATTGGTCTGCCATGTAACAGTTAAGCCTATAAGTGGCATCTTAAGTGCCAAATAAGATTTGGCCTCTTTTCCACGGGACCAACTAGTTAATGGCACCCCTTCGTGGGATTCCCTGCAAGCACGCGAGGGGATGTCGTGGCTCATCGTAGCAGTCACCATGTGTCACTCGTTGGGCGCAGCCGCGGTAACATGTTTTTTATTTCTTTTCTGCACACGTTTTTGTGTTTTTTGGAGTTTTTTCAGGGTTTTGGTTTTTTCTTGATTTTTTCTAGGTTTTGATGAATTTTTTCTCTTCTTTCTTTTCCTCGTGTTGTGCTTCATGATGAAGCACAATTGTGCTTATATGTGAAGCTCGGGTGTGCTTTTGGTTCCCGATTTGTTTTCGGTTTCGTTTTTTGTGTTTCCTGTTCTTTTGTCTTTGGATTTCTTTTTCCAGTATTTAGCTTTCCGGATTTTTTGGTTTCCTGTTTTTTTTAGATTTCTAGTTTTCCTTATTTTGTTTTGAAAAAAACCATCCAAACTTTAACATAGGATCTAATTTTAAATATATTAATGCGAGAAACGTAACAGTGAAAACGGTTTGTAATTTGGACACACTAATAAAAGCACGAAACTCCCAAGTTGCAATAAGTATCACTAATGAGCGCGCATTTGTCATTATAAGTGGAGATGGGAGTGACCTTTACAAGGGATACCCCTCTAACTAGTGATTTGATTTTTCCACTCTTCACTCTCTACCCCTTTTGGCTTTTGTTGTTGTTGTTGTTGCTCTTATGTGCACAACTGGGAGTGGGAGTGTGTGTGAGGCTGTTAGCGGCCATACATGGGCTAAGCCCGGCGTGGGATGCAGCTACACATTCGCCAGTCACTCACACGTGCCTGCATGAAGTGGCAAATCCTATATGCTGCCCACAGGCGGCAAATAGTCGAGGCGGCGCCTGCGGTGGGGCTAGGTCGGTCGACCCAGTTTTGGATTTTCTCTGCGGGGGTCGATGCTACTTTCAACTACTGCTTTCTTTACTACTGTGATTTTTCTTCTGGTTTTTCTTTCATTTTTTTCTATGTGTGGTTGTTTGTTCCATTTGTTTTACTTTTTGTTTTTTCAGATTTTTTTCTTCTATCTTTTGGTTATCTTTTTGCACATTTTTATATAGTTTTTTTTGCATTATACGATGAACATATGTCTAATATAAGATGAATATTTTTAAATACATACTAAAAAGATTTATTGAGTATATTTTTAATATACAATGAATATTTTGGTTATATACATGGCACATTTTTTTAATACACACTAAACATTTTTTATATGGTGATTTTTTCAATACACACAAAACATTTTTTGTATGGTGATTTTTTAATATACATTGAACTTATTTGTAAAACACATAATGAACAATATTCTCAAATATATTTTTTATTTTAAAATATCTAGCTCTAAAAACACTGGCTTGCAGGTGAAAATTGCCTAAAAACTGAAGAGAAAGATAGACAGAAAAACCACTCGCATCTGGCTTCAGTGAAGCCTCCTCTATTTGCCGTTTGCGGGTGACAAATAGGAGGGGAGCTCCTATTGGATGGTCAATGCGTCCAATAGCACCATGATGCATAGGGGTGCTTCGTATCGGTCCGACCCATGTAGCAGACGAACACTGTATCAAACCATACTATAGCGATCGGTTCTTTGTAGTACCCGGTTTTCAGTAGGTTTATTAGTTTCAAATGTTTTTTCGCAAAAAATACTTACTTTTTATGAAATGTGAATATATTTTTTGAAAACTTGAACAAATTTTGAAATTTCTGGATTTTGTATCAAACGCGAACATTTTCTTAAAAACTGGAACACAATTTGAAAACACGAACATTTTGTGAAATTCTGACAAATTTTTTGAATACGTGAATATTTCTTTTAATTCCAAACATTTTTTGTACTTGTGATTTTTTTGATAACACGGACGTCTTTTAAAATCCAAGGACTTTTTTGAAAACCGAAACATTTATTTGAAAATCACGAGTATTTTTGAAATTTTCAAAAAACATTTGAAAATTGAAAAAGGAAAAACCGGTAAAAGAAAGAACTAGAAATAAATTAAAAAAAAACTCGGACCTGAACCAATCAGAACCTTCTCTCGGCCCATTTACATCGTTGGCTGTTGTTGGTCTATGCGATCATATGTTTGATCCTTTTGAGCTCTAAGCTCCTTTGCTCTGATTTTGTCTCACCCTACCTACTCCCAATATCTATCATCTCAGATTCAGGGGGAGAGGAAGTTCAAAAGTTTAGGGAAGAAAAATCCTTGGAATTTTATTGCCAATCTCTATTTGACCTCTTGGGGACATGTTTGCACTTAAGGAAGTATTCACTTAGTGATACTATCTCCTGTACATGTCATCCAAATCTTGGTATTCTTGTTGTTCTTGCATTTTCTTCTTGAAGAAATTCTCTTGTGTTATCTAATCTTGTTTTCTCAAGTTTATCTCTTCAGGTAAAATGCTCAAGCACCCCAAGGTAAGTATATGCATCTTACTCATGAGCTTAATGATCTCTTGCTTCTTGCACATATTGTTTGCAAGAGAGATTCATGAACATGAATATATTTCATTCTCATTTGTTTTACTCTGATGCATGTAGCCAAGATACATGTAACACATTAAGTTTCCTACCCTATTGTGCACTTGCATTCCAAAAGTTAAGACTGCACACTTGTAGGGGGAGCTTATGCATGTTACATGTCTCTCAAAGCTTTCATATATTCTATGATTTTTTTGAAGCTTTGATGTATGTTGTCATCAATTACCAAAAAGGGGGAGATTGAAAGCACATTTGCTCCCTTGGTGGTTTTGGTAATTCATGTCAACATACATATTGTTGGACTAACATTTTCATCTAGTATATTTCAGGAAAAGTTCAATGTTGGCATGGATAGGACATGTAATTGTGGATCCCTCAAAATGCTAAGGACAACAAAATGCTAAGGACAAGCATTGGCAGAAGCTTCAAGACTCTATTCTTTTTGGTTAAGTGACCAAAGATCACATTGAGTCCATAGGAAAGCCAATACTATTAAAAGGGGATAATGTTTTGATCATGAGTCATTTGCTCAAGTGCTTGAAGATATTGCTCCAAAACCCTCAACCACTTTCCCACATCCCAAACTGTCCAAAACCCTATGTCCAAATCGGTCCCACCGAATTGCTCCTATCCGGACCCACCGAGATACATCAGACAGTGCCATAAGCCAAACCCTAGAAACTTGGTACAACCGAGATGACATTCGGTCCCACCGAAGTGCAGTGACCAAGTTTCTGTACCCAGTCGATATCATTTCGGAATCACTGAGATGAACCGGTCAGAATTACTGAGATGAGGAATCTTCTTAGGTCATCACGTATCGGTCTCACCGAGTGGATTCATCCGGTCTCACCAAAACGTCTAAAGTTCAAATCTTTTGCACAGGTCGGTCCCACCGAGATTTACTTTTGGTGTCACCGAGTTTTGCATAAAGTTTGTAATGGCTAGATCTTTGGTGATGGCCATAAATTCCCCACCCACACCACCTACTCTCAGTGAGAGCAACCAGGACGAAACTACACTTCCCATATACATTTTCTGAGAGAGAACCACCTACACTTCTGTTGAGATCAAGGCATTCCACTCTAACCATTTGATCCTTGATTTCTAGCCCCCTCAAGTTGCTTTCCACTCCAATCCTTCTCCCACCACCATGCCAAATCTGTGAGAGAGTGATTGAGTGTTGAGGAGACTATCTTTTGAAGCACAAGAGCAAGGAGTTCATCATCAATAACATCTATTATCTTTTGAAGAGTGGTGTCTCCTAGATTGGTTAGGGGTCACTTGGGAGCTTCCAAGCTTGTGGAGTTGAACCAACGAGTTTGTAAGGGCAAGGAGATCGCCTATTTCGTGAAGATCTACCCGAGTGAGGCTAGTCCTTCGTGGGCGTAAGCCATGATGGCATAAACAATGTTGCTTCTACGTGGACCCTTCGTGAGTGGAGCCCTACGCGGACTCACGCAGCCGTTACCCTCCGTGGGTTGAAGTCTCCATCAATGTGGATGTACGATAGCACCACCTATCGAAACCACGCCAAAAAATCACCGTGTCTTCATTGCGTTTGATCATCCTATCTCTACCCCCTTTTACTTTCCTTGCACTTGCATGTTGTACTATTTCCGCTGCCCTATCTCTAGATATGCATGTGTAGGAAGTATTGGTTGCAACTTAACTTGTGCTAAAATCTACCTAAGTATCAAGAAAACTAAAAACTGCACATTTGCCTTGTTAAGTGTCTATTCACCCCCCCTCTAGACCTATCTTCTCGATCTTACAACTGTCCGCTTGTGGAATACGACCAACAGAATCCAAGCATTACAATAGCAGGAAATAATTCATCAAAGTTATCATGTCAATTTCTAAATGAATATTGTTCATTTTAGGAAGTTCTTTAGTAGAACAATTTGGATATGCATCTAATTGATTGATACTACTAAATCACATATAGTGGATATGTATACAATTAATATCTACCTTGCAATGGCCATATCTATTTAAATGTCATTCACCTAACCCTCACAACAGCAAGAAACCTTGATTGATCTCAAAACTACATAAGCGCACCCATCAACCCAAAGCCGTACCACCACAAATTCGCCACCATGACGACCTGCAGTCTCCTCCTCATGATTGTCGCCATCGTTGTCGTGGCTTATCCCGTTGCCACGTCCGCCCAGGTAGCCTGGTATCCGATTGGGGACGTCGACAATGAACTGCACGTCCAAGAGCTCGGCGGGTGGGCAGTGGCGGAGCACGTCAAGCAGACGCACGATGGGCTCAAGTTCATCAAGGTGATGAGCGGTGAGGAGGCGCCTGATGCTGGTGTGAAATATCACCTCGTCATCAAAGCATTGAACAACAACAACAAACCAGTTAGATACGAAGCATTTTTAGTCGAGGAGGTCAGGAGCAACACGCGCACCCTCATCTCCTTCGGCCCCGTGAAATAAGCGACGACCAACTGGGTGGATGGCATTTTGGATGTAATAAACATGTACCAGTGACAAGGAATAATTTTTTGTAAGCGATATGGAAACATATTTGAATTTGATATAACAAGTTTTTGGTCCATAAATTTCAAAACGGGAGGTTTGCTCCATCATTAAATTGTCAACATTAAAAAAAAATACCGAGAAGAAAAAATGGTTGTCATGTTGCATCTCTACTTTTCTTCGGTATTATTATACTTATTGGTAGAAACCTCGCCATTGTTGTTGCACGTCATTTGATGAGGTTATTGAAATCACGTGCACTATTTTTTACACAATACAATCACAGATGCCCATATACACGTACGTATACTCATCCTTATGAATGCACACACGCACATACTGAGCCGGCATCACATCTTGAGATTGACAAAGTCACCACAGGCGTCTCGTAATCGATGAAAATGTCTCCTCCGACTGAGGGCCAGTTCTTTTGGTGCCTTTTTTGGGCTTCTAGAATAAGCTGCCCCCTACCCAGCTTATTCTAGAAGCCCAACTAAAAATATTTTTTTAGAAGCCTACTAGTCAAGTCTTAATTAGTAGGCTTCTAGAAAAATAAATTTGGTTGGGCTTCTAGAATAAGCTGGGTAGGGGGCAGCTTATTCCAGCTTATTCTAGAAGCTAGCAAAAGAACTGGCCCTGAACAAACATCGTCGGAAAATCTGAAATAAACCCAGAAAAATGCAACCACCAATGCCAAGTTTAAAACTTGAACCTTAGTGGGCTGATTCCACCACAAGGAACCTAATCATCTGTATGTTCGGTTCACCACCTGCACTTTCTTGGTACTATCAATCATGCATGTGACTGTGTTCATGTATGTGACCCTCACAAAAAAGAAAATCATCTACATGCTCTGTTTTTTTTACAGAAAACCCTTTATATACTATCATCGGATAAATTACACTCGTTCATGCATACATGCATGGCTCGATCCGTAACCGCCCCAAGCAGGACAAAGTGACCATGGAACCATGGCTAGCAACTTCGTGATCCACTGGTTTTCAAAAAAAAAAAAAAAAAAAAAAAAAAAAAAAACTTCGTGAGCCACTGTGTTTCAGTCGCAGCAGATCTTCTGCAAGACACATACAACAAACTGTTGCTTAATAAGAGTGCACGACTCTGAATACAACGACCACCATCTAGACTTGTTAACGTGCGCAGAGCTAAAGGCATCTAGCACAGCTGCGCAGTCTGACTCAATAATCACCGTACTGAAGCAGGGTTCGGAGCCCACTCCATCTTGCACTTGCTTCCGCTTCCTCTGCACCCGAGCATCCTGGGACAATGGAACCTGCAGAGATGATTACATGTCCTTGAGTGTCGCGTGCAACCGCCCCAAGAGCTGTTGATTCCCGTCTACGCGACGAAGGATCCATCAACATTCATTTTCACCCAGCCATTTGTCGGGGTTGTCCATCGCTGGCTCGCTGGATCTGCTCAGTGCTCACATCGGGCATGTTTTACTTCCGTTCCCACATCAAGCTTCACAACCACAAATGTTGCATTTCAGAGAAAGACTGACGCCGAAATCGTTCCCATAGATTCTGCAAGAAAGACTGACGCCGAAATAGGAACCATGTCATAAACTCGTAATTCTTCCCATAGATTCTGCAAGAAAGACTGACACCGAAATCGTTGCTTGAAAATTCTGGTGGATGATGTCGTTTAAGAGATGCCACTCAATGGAGTTGTCTCTGGCATCCCTTGAACAAGAATCCAACATTTGTGAAAGCTTTCTCTCTTGGCATGTCCTAAGTTCGGCGCGCGATGCTTTCGCCCTCGTACCAGGGGCGGGCCCACTTCAATTCATGGGTATTCAGTTGAATACCCATTTTTTTGGGCAAAAACCTAGGTATATATGGTCTATACGTACATGTCATGTGTGGAAAAAGAAAGGAACAGAAAATCTGATGGGTGCACGCATTCAGCCCAATACTAGAACAACCCACCTCTAGTTTTCTCCCTCCCCACCGCACATGGCCCAGCGGCCCATTATCTCTGCTTCCCTCTCCAAGCACACACAATACGAGAAGCCCAGCTATGCCTGATCGCTCACATGAAGACCAGCAGAGGCGATCCAAAAAAATAAAAAAGCAGAGGCGATCCATCACAGGCGCGCATCGCCTCCCCAAATTCCAATCTTGCACGCGGCCGCGGACTAGAGGTAGGGTTGATCATACGGCAGGGGCGGACGGCGGCTGCGGCAGGCAGGGCCGGATGGCAGGCGGCGGCGCGGCCGCACAGTGCAGGCGCCCGGCGTGCTGCGTCCGATTGTACGAGAGGTCAGTTTCAGTTGATCACGCTACAAGCGTATTCTTCTGTCATTCTTCAGACTTTAATACTTCTTCTGCTCCCCAGCAACAAAATTGTTCATTTTTTGCTCGTAAACAATAGAAGTAATCGGCTTCTTATTTGGTATAGAATTACATTGCATATATATACTGAATTCTGAGACTTGTTTAAGAGTTGAGACCTTCTAATTTAGCACAATATTTATTGTAATTTGAGACTTGTTTGTAGTGATTCACAAGGATGAACTCTTACTATTAAGATGAGAGTCGTTTAGGGTTATTAAGTAGTATAATACATTATGATCATTTTCAATGAATATATTATATTATGCCATATTTTTATATATTTTACAATTAGTACAATATGGTCCTGTAATCGGTAATATGTTTAAAAAACAAGGTTATAATTTTCCAAAGAAGATCTTTTGAAAATTTGAATACACTGTCTTCAAATCCTGGGCCCGCCTCTGCCTCGTACATGATACCACCGCATGAAAAGTACCCTTGGCATCACGACCACAAATGTTGCATACCTCGTCTGCCTCGAGGGGGGCGCGGTGTTTGTTTCTCTTAGAGCATCTACAGCCGGGCGCCTCAAACCGGCCTCAAACGTCCGGGCGGCAGATACGTCTCCAACGTATCTATAATTTATGAAGTATGCATGCCATGTTTATAACAATTTTATATGGTTTTGGTATGATTTGATTAGAACTAACCCGGACTGACGCAGTTTTCAGCAGAACTACCGTGGTGTTGTTTTTTATGCATAAATAAAAGTTCTCGGAATTGGACGAAACTTTTTGACGATTTTTTTGGGACCAAAAGAGACCACCAAAGCTTTGTGGAAGGACCAGAAGCCTCACGAGGTGCTCACAAGGCACCACGGCGCGGCCTGGGGGGGGGGGGTCGCTCCGTGCTGCCTTGTGGGGCCCTCGTAGCTTCTTTTTGCGTGATTGCAACGCTGAAAAATCCTATAAATAGATAAACCCCCAGAAATAAACCTAGAACTTCGACGCCACCGCCGCACGCCTCTGTACCGAAGAAATACCATCTGGAGCCCTGTTCCGGCACCCTGCCGGAGGGAGGAATCATCACCGGAGGCCATCTTCATCATCCCGGCGGTCTCCATGACGAGGAGGGAGTAGTTCACCCTCGGGGCTGAGGCTATGTACTATTAGCTATGTGTTTGATCTCTCTCTCGTGTTCTTGATTTGGCACGATCTTGATGTATCGCGAGCTTTGTTAATATAGTTGGATCATATGGTGTTTCTTCCCTCTCTATCTTCTTGTGATGAATTGAGTCTTTTCCTTTGAGGTTTCGTTATTGTCGGATTGAATATTTCAGATTTGAGAACACTTGATGTATGTCTTGCATGTGGATACACGTGGTGACAATGGGGTATTCTATTGGTTCACTTGATATATGTTTTGGTGATCAACTCACGGATTCCCGTGACCTTGGGGTAATCTAGGCATAGGGGTTGATTGCATGTTTTCATCTTCTTTTCTCTGATAGAAACTTTGGGGTACTCTTTGAAGTTCTTTGTGTGGATTGAATATTATGAATCTGAAGTTGTTTGATGCATATCGAATAATCAACTCACGGATACTTGTGGTGACATTGAAATATTTAGGTGACATTATGGTTGGTTGATGCGTATCATATGATGTTATTTTAGTACGAACTCTAGGGCTGTTTGTGACACTTATAGGGATGGCTCAATAGATTGATCGGAAAGGATAACTTTGAGGTGGTTTCGTACCCTACAACAATTTCTATCTTATGTTCTCCGCTAATAGGAACTTTGGAGTGATTCTTTGTCGCACGTTGAGGGATTGTTATATGATTCAATTATGTTAGCACTGTTGAGAGATTGCACTAGTGAAAGTATGAACCCTAGGCCTTGTTTTCAAGCATTGCAATACCGTTTGTGCTCCGTTTTATCACTTGCTACCTTGCTGTTTTTATATTTTCAGATTGCAAAAACCTATATCTACTATCCGTGCTACACTTGTATCACCATCTCTTCGCCGAACTAGTGTACCTATACAATTTACCATTGTATTGGGTGTGTTGGGGACACAAGAGATTTCTTGTATTTGATTGCAGGGTTGTTTGAGAGAGACCATCTTCATCCTACGCCTCCCACGGATTGATAAACCTTAGGTCATCCACTTGAGGGAAATTTGCTACTGTCCTACAAAAACTCTGCACTTGGAGGCCCAACAACGTCTACAAGAATAAAAGTTGTGTAGTAGACATCAAGCTCTTTTCTGGCGTTGTTGCCGGGGAGGTGAGTGGTTGAAGGTATATCTTTAGATCTTGCAATTGAATCTTTTAGTTTCTTGTTTTATCACTAGTTAGGTTTATAAAAGAAAACTACAAAAAAATGAAATTGAGGTTGCCTCACATACTTCATCTATATAATGTCTTCCTTAAAAATGATGGATCGGAAAATTGTGCTCAATTTCTAGAGGAAGAATTTAATAAAATGTTAAATGTGAGTGCTTTGAATGATGAGCATGATTGCAATGATATTAGTATGAATTCTTTGAATATCCATGATGCTAATGATATGCAAAGCTATAAGCTTGGGGATGCTATGTTTGGTAAAGATGATATTTTTAGTCCCCCAAGTTTTGATGAGCAAATTTATTATGATGATAGCATGCCTCCTATTTATGATGATTATATTGATGAAAGCGGGTTTGGCAGAGTGTCAAATCTAGGTACTAATGATTCCACTATTTTGGAGGGTGTTGAACCTTATTGCAATAATTATGAAAGTGGATTTGGAGAGGTCATGACTTTATTTAATGATGATTCCACTATTTTGGAAGAGGTTTCAATTGACTATGATTACAAAGTTGCTATCTATGATGATTATTGTGATGACATGTATGCTATAAAGAATAATGATAACTATGAAACTTGTCATCATGATTTTAATTTTGAATTGGATTATGCCAATCAAGTATCACATGATAATTATTTCATTGAATTTGCTCCCACTATTATTGATGAGAATAAATTTGCTTATGTGGCGAGTAACAAAATTTTTATGCTTGTGGATCATGAAAAGAATGCTTTATGTGATAGTTATATTGTTGAATTCATTCATGATGCTACTTAAAATTATTATGAGAGAGGATCATATGCTTGTAGGCGTTGCAATAATATCAAGTTTCCTCTCTATGTGTTGAAAGTTTTGAAGTCATGCTTGTTTTGCCTTCCTATGCTAGTTGATTCTTGCTCCCATAAGTTATTTGCTCACAAAATCCCTATGCATAGGAAGTGGGTTAGGCTTAAATTTGCTTGTCATATGATTCATGATGCTCTCTTTATGTTCCAATTCTTTATTCTTATGCGAGCATCATTGAAATCATCATGCCTAGCTAAAAGGCATTAAAAAAAGCGATTGTTGGGAGACAACCCAATATTTATACCTACTGTTTTTCTTGTGTTCACATGATTAAGCTGCTGTGGTAATCATGTTTCATTTTTTTTTTCTTTCAATAATGTGCCAAGTAAAGCCTTTGGGATAGTGTGGATGCTTGTTGATATGATTCTGTGCAAAAACAGAAACTTTTGCGTCCAGCGCTGGAATTTCTATTCTGTACTGGAGTGTGAGAAAATTCTGAAATTTTTAAAGAGTATTGGATTACAATTTTTTTAAGTTGTCCTAATTTTTCAGAATTTTTGGAGCTACATAAGTATGCTTTTTAAATCGCTCACTACATGATGTTCTGTTTTTAACAGATTCTGTTTTGAATGCATAGTTTGCTTGTTTTAGTGTTTCCATAGCTCATATTGAGTAATATAAATTGTGGAAATGATGTAATACTAGTAATTATGTGAGAACAATTATTAATCTTGTATTGATAGTACCTAAGTGGATGATTTATTTTTATCATACTAACCTATCTCACAAGTTCCGTTAAGTTTTGTGTGATTGAAGTTTTCAAGTTTTGGGTGAGATATCGATATGAGGAGAATAAGGAGTGGCAAGGCCCTAAGCTTGGGGATTCCCAAGGCAACCCAATGTAATATTCAAGGAAGACTCAAGCGTCTAAGCTTGGGGATGCCCCGGAAGGCATCCCCTCTTTCGTCTTCAACATTATCGGTAACCTTACTTGGAGCTATATTTTTATTCGTCACATAAAATGAGTTTTGCTTGGAGCATCATTTTATTTTGTTTAGATTTTCTTTATGTTATCAATAATCCTGTTTTCTATCTTTTAGTTAAATAAAATGCCAATCATAGCCTTTACCATGCTCAGTTTGCAAGTTTATGTGTTGCTGTTTGAAAACAGAAAGATTTCTGTTATGTCCAGAATATTCCTGAACAGTCAGAACATGATAAAAATCTGAAATTTTTACACAGTAAGCATGCATGAGTTCTCTGTCACGTGGTAATTTTTCAGAAATTTTGGAGTTAGGGAAGTATGAATTCTTATTCACCCTTTACAGACTGTTCTGTTTTGGCAGATTGCTGTTATAGTTGCATTGTTTGCATATGTTTGCTTGTTTAATGTTTCTATTTATGGATAGAAGTATTAAATATGCAGAGGCATTTAGTATGCAATGTTTTTTTTTTGATTTGCTACAGTAGAGAATGTGAAGGTCTTGAGTTGATTTATACTAACTTATCTCACGAGTTCTTGTTAAGTTCTGTGTGGATGAAGTTTTAAGATTAGGAAAAGCCATGATATGAGAGGAATTAAGTAGACACGAGAGCTCAAGCTTGGGGATGCCCAAGGAACCCCAAGATAACATTCCAAGAAGTCTCAAGCAACTAAGCTTGGGGATGCCCCGGTAGGCATCCCACCTTTCTTCATCAACACCTATCGGTTAGCCTAAGTTTTTACTTGTTCACATGATATGTGCTATTCTTGGAGTGTCCTTTTATTTTAATTTTGTTTCCTGTTTGAATAAAAAATTCAAGATCTAAAATCTTTATTGAGAGAGTGTCTTCACATAACTACTTAATTGTTTAACTACTCATTAATCTTCACTTATATATTTTGAAGTAGTTTCTCATTTACTCTCGTGCTTCACTTATATCCTAAGAGTAAATTGTTGAATGAATTGAATATCATAAAGTTGAAATTATATGTGCTTCATATGCTTGTATCATGCTTAGAAATATTTCACACTTGGTTTATAAAGTAAAATCTATTGAAGTTTGACAATCACAATATTAGTCATTCGAGCAATTCATGAAAGATAGTATATGGAAGAGAACTTTCACATATAAATATATTATCTTAGACATCTTTTATGATTGTGAATACCCATTAATTATTTTCAAGCTTGAGCAAATTAGTTGAAGTTGGACAAGGAAGACAACGTAATGAGTTATGTTTGGGTATATTTGCATAGAAGTTATATTGTTATGGATCCTCTAACATGTGGTGCTTGTTTAGAATCTTTTGCTAGCCTAAATTTCTGTACTAAGCGGGAATACTGCTTGTCCATCCAAAATCCTTGAGCCAAGTTTCTTCCATGAGTGTCCACCATACCTACCTATATACGGTATTACCTTGCCGTTCCAAGTAAATTTGCATGTGCCACCTCTAATCATTCAAATAAGCATCTGTTTTGTGTGCCCGTACCGCTCATGAAGCGGCAGTGGGTGGTCAGTATCTTTCATTTTAAGCGAGTTATTCTCATGATGAGTGTTTATTCACTTGTCATTGCACGAGAGATGGCGGTAATTGGGATGCCCAGTCCCGCAAAACAAAATAATTAAACAAACTCCCCCAGAAAGTTGATTGTATGGAGGGCACCCGAGGATTCGGCTAGCCATGGCTTGTGTTTGAATGGTTGAGGGGGAGTAAACTTTACCTTTCCGCTTGGGAACCGCCTATAATGTGTTTAGCATGGAAGATATTGAGAACTCTCGGTCGTGACGTTGACAGGAAAGGCACACCACTCAAAATGTATTCATCTCTATTTTAAGCTATGAGCTCTGGCACCTCTGCAAATCCCTGCTTCCCTCTGCGAAGGGACATTCCATTTACTTTTATGCTATTTACTTTCTTGTTATTTATTTTTGTTGAGTCAACTTCTTATTCCAACCTATTCTCTAGTTGGCAAGCATCATGTGGTGGGGATAGATCCAGGCACATATATACATTCAAATATATTTGATCATGATTTATTATTGTTGACAATTATCTCTATGATAAATGAGTTGGGAGGCGAAACATTAAGCCCCTATCTTTCTCTGTGTTCGATGGATGCCATTTGTTCTAAAAATATGCTTTGAGTACTATCAATCATAGAAGACTATATGATAATTGAGTATGTGGAGCTCTTACTTAGACTCTGTTGAAGATAAGTTGAATTGCAATTGTTTGGTGACTAAGAACATAGGTTGTTAAGTTTTAAGAGAATGTATTGTTTAAACCATAACATGTGAATTGATTGCTACTTTATCATGATGAGTTTTATGAGAAAGAGTTGCTGTTATGATGCTAGGAAAAGTGATTGAAATTATCATTGATCAAACTTATGCACTATGCTAGCATTCACACTTCATAAATTATTTCTTTTATCATTTACCTACTCGAGGATGAGCAGGAATTAAGCTTGGGGATGCTGATACGTCTCCAACTTTTCTATAATTTATGAAGTATTCATGCCATGTTTATAACAATTTTATATGGTTTTGGTATGATTTGATTAGAACTAATCCGGACTGACGCTGTTTTCAGTAGAACTACCGTGGTGTTGTTTTTTGTGCAGAAATAAAGGTTCTCAGAATTGGACGAAACTTTTTGACGATTTTTTTTGGGACCAAAAGAGACCCCTGAAGCTTTATGGAAGGACCAGAAGCCTCACGAGGTGCTCACAAGGCACAACGGCGCGGCCTGGGGGGGGGGGGTCGTGCCGTGTGCTACTCGTAGCTTGCGTTGGTATTTTCCCCGAAGAGGAAGGGATGATGCAGCACAGTAGAGATAAGTGTTTCCCTCAGTTATGAAACCAAGGTTATCGAACCAGTAGGAGAATCACGCAACACCTCGTTAGCAGTACCTACACACAAACAACAAATCCTTGCACCCAACGCAAACGAGGGGTTGTCAATCCCTCGGCGGTCAATTGCAAGATTAAATTGTATATGATAGATAGATAGATTGAAACAAATTAAAAAAATAAAATAAATAAAATAAAATGACAGCAATATTTTTAGGGTTTTAGTAATATGATTTAGATAGACCCGGGGACCATAGTTTTCACTAGAGGCTTCTCTCGAGAAAATAGCATACGGTGGGTAGACAAATTACTGTTGGGCAATTGATAGAAAAGAAAATAATCATGACGATATCCAAGGCAATGATCATGTATATAGGCACCACGTCCGAGACAAGTAGACCGACTCCTGCCTGCATCTACTACTATTACTCCACACATCGACCGCTATCCAGCATGCATCTAGTGTATTAAGTCCATAAAGAACGGAGTAACGCCTTAAGAACGATGACATGATGTAGATAAGATAAACTCACGTATGAATAAACCCCATCTTTTTACCCTTAATAGCAACGATACATACGTGTCATGTCCCTTTCTGTCACTGGGATTGAGCACCGCAAGATCGAACCCATTACAAAGCACCTCTTCCCATGGCAAGATAAATCAATCTAGTTGGCCAAACCAAATCAATAGATCGGAGAAGAAATACGAAGTTATAATAATCATGCATAAAAGAGATCAGAGAAGACTCAAATAATATTCATGGATAATCTGATCATAAACTCACAATTCATCGGATCCCAACAAACACACCGCAAAAACTGATTACATCGGATAGAACTCCAAGAACATCGAGGAGAACATTGTATTGAAGATCAAAAAGAGAGAAGAAGCCATCTAGCTACTAACTATGGACCCGAAGGTCTGTGGTAAACTACTCACGCATCATCAGAAGGGCAGCAAGGTTGATGTAGAGCCCCTTCGTGATCGATTCCCCCTCCGGCGGAGTACCAGAGAAGGCCTCCAGATGGGATCTCTCAAGAACAGAAACTTGCGGCGGCGGAAAAAGTATTTCGTGGAATCCCCTGAGGGTTTCTGATTTTTTGGGAATTTATAGTGGAGGAATTAGGTCAAACGGAGCTCCATGGGCGCCACGAGGTACCAGGGCGCGTCTGCCCCCCAGGCGCACCCTGGTGCCTCGTGGGCACCCCCTGGGGCTTCTGGCCTCCTCCCGAAGCTTCTAGTGTTTATCTTGTCCAGAAAAAAATCTCCAAAAAGTTTCGTGGCATTTGGACTTCGTTTGGTATTGATTTTCTGTAAAACAAAAACAGGGCAGAAAACAGCAACTGGCACTGGGCACTAGGTTAATAGGTTAGTCTCCAAAAATGATATATAATTGCTGTAAATGTATATAAAAACATCCAAGATTGATAATATAACAGCATGGAACAATCAAAAATTATAGATACGTTGGAGACGTATCAGCATCCCCAAGCTTAATTCCTGCTCGTCCTCGAGTAGATAAATGATGAAAACAGAATTTTTGATGTGGAATGCTGCCTATCATATTCATCACATATTCTTTTCTTTTATAGCATGGACATTGGACTTGAATGATTCAAAGCAATAGTCTATAATTTGACATGAAGATATAAATACTCAAGCATGCTAATAAGCAACCATGTCTTTCAAAATATCAACGCTAAAGAAAGTTATCCCTAGCCCATTATGCTCAATCATTGATCCATTCATGAAACACACTCAAATATTAGCTACATCCAACGCACAAGTATGACAATAGTGCTCTCTAGTTGGTGCTTTTGTAAGAGAAGATGGAGACTCAAATAAAAATAAAAATTGCATAGAAGTAAATAGATCGGCCCTTCGCAGAGGGAAGCAGAGATTTGTCAAATGTGCCAGAGCTCAAAGCTGAAATTAGATAGATAAAAATATTTTGAGAGGCATGCTTTTCCTGTCAACGAAAACGACCGAGAATTCCCATTATTTTCCATGCTAAACACATCTTTGGCGGTTCCCAAACAGAAAGTAAAGTTTATTTCCTTTCCACCATTCTTTCACAATCCATGGCTAGCCGTATCCACGGGTGCCCTCCAAACCAACACTTTCCAAGGAATTTTGTTGTTATTAATTTTGATTTCATTGTGGGACTGGGCATCCCTATTACCAGCCACTCTCTCGTGCAATGACAAGTGAATAAACACTCATCGTGAGAATAACACACCTAGCATGGAAAATAATGGCCACCCCCTGCCGCTTCATGAGCGGTACGGGCACACAAAACGGAAAAATTATTTTGAAAATTAGAGTTGGCACACGCAAATTTACTTAGAACAGCATTGAAATACCGCATATAGGTAGGTATAGTGGACTCATTTGGCACAACTTGGGTTTAAGGAGTTTGGATGCACAAGCAGTATTTCCGCTTAGTACAAATGAAGGCTAGCAAATAGATTGAGAAGCAACCAACCAAAAAACGAAAACGGTCATAAACATGCATTGAACATAACTAACACCGAATAATGCACCATAAGTAGGATATAATTTCGTTGCATAACTATTGATTTAATGTGCATGCATAGGGAATCACAAACCTTAACACTAATATTCTTACTAAATCACAATTACCCACTAACATGACTCACTTATTACCATTTCCATATCGCAAAACTATTGCAAGGAATCACACTTATCATATCCAATGATCTATATGAAAGTTTTTATTTATATCCCTCTTGAATATTCATCACTTTGGGACCAAATTCATATCTTGTGCAAATTACCGTTACTATCATCAACTCTCAAAAAGATTTAAGTGAAGCATGAGAGTGCAAATATTTCTTCAAAATTTCAATCTTATCAATTCTCAATATAATATAAGTGAAGCATGAGAATTTATTTCTTCAAAACTTTAATCAACTCTAAAAATAATATAAGTGAAGCATGAGAGTTCATTTCTTCAAAATATAGCCACCACCGTGCTCAAAAAGATTTAAGTGAAGTACTAGAGCAACTGCCTAGCTCAAAAAATTTAAGTGAAGCACATAGAGTATTCTAACAAATGATGATAAACGTGTGGCTCTCTCAAGATAGGTGTGTTCAGCAAGGATGATTGTGACAAACTAAAAAGCAAACAAAACAAAGACTCATATTATACAAGACGCTCCAAGCAAAACACATATCATGTGACGAATAAAAATATAGCTCCAAGTAAAATTACCGATGGTTGGTAGAAGAAAGAGGGGATGCCTTCCGGGGCATCCCCAAGCTTAGACGCTTGAGTCTTCCTAGAATATTACCTTGGGGTGCCTCGGGCATCCCCAAGCTTAGGCTCTTACTACTCCTTATTCCTTCATCCATCGTGATCTCACCCAAAACTTGAAAACTTCAATCACACAAAACTCAACAAAACCTTCGTGAGATCCGTTAGTATAACAAAATAAATCACTACTTTAAGTTCTGTTGAAAACCCATTCATATTTTATTTTTGCATTATACCTACTGTACTCTAACTTCACCATGGCTTATACCCCCCGATACAATCCATAGATTCATCAAAACAAGCAAGTAGTGCATCAAAAACAGAATCTGTCAAAAACAGAACAGTCTGTAGAAATCTATTTAAAAGCCATACTTCTGTAACTCCAAAAATTCTGAAAAATTAGGAAGACGTGGAAAGTTAATATACTAATACTGTGTAAAAATTTCAGATTTTTTCGATGCTCCAGTACAGAAACAAAATTCGGGCACTGGACGCAAAACTTTCTGTTTTCCAAACATCATCAATTATACTATCTTCCAAATCATCCTAAAGGTTTCACTTGGCACAAACACTAATTAAGAACACAAAAACACAATAATACCAATAGCATAATTGTGAAAACACACAATAATAGAAAAAAAATTATTTTATTCATTGGGTTGCCTCCCAACAAGCGCTATTGTTTTATGCCCTTAGCTAGGCATAATGCATAGTTTCAAGTATTGTCATCTTTCAAGTTGATTCCATAAGTGGCCCTCATAATTGATTCATATGGTGCTTTAATTCTTTTCCTAGGGAAATGCTCCATACCCTATTTAGTGGAAACTGAAATTTTATATTCCCTTCTTTCATATCAATAACAGCACCTATAGTTCGTAAGAACGGTCTACCAAGTATTATGGGGCAAGAAGAATTGCATTCAATATCAAGAACAATAAAATCAACGGGCACATAATTTATATTTGCAAGAATAAGAACATCATTAATTCTACCCATTGGTTTTTTAATAGTAGAATCCGCAAGATGCAAATTAAGAGAACATTCATCTATATTGGTAAAACCTAGCACATCACATAGAGATTTTGGAATTGTGGAAACGCTAGCACCCAAATCACATAAAGCATTGCACTCATAATTTTTTATTTTAACTTTAATGGTGGGTTCCCAATCATCATATAATTTTCTAGGAATTGAAATTTCTAGTTCTAGCTTTTCTTCTAACGCTTTCATCATTGCTTCTACGATGTGTTTAGTAAAAGCCTTGTTTTGCTCATAAGCGTTGGGTGAATTTAACATGGATTGTAACAAAGAAATGCACTCAATCAAAGAACAATTATCATAATTAAAATCTTTGTAATCCAAGATAGTGGGCACATCGCTATTTAAAGTTTTTACCTCTCCAAACCCACTTTTAGCAATTTTTTCATTAAGATTTTCACCCTCCGAATTATGGGAACGCCTACTAGCTAAAGTTGACTCTTCTTCAGTCCCCTTTTCATCAAGTTTTATATTGCTAAACAAAGAATCAATAGATGAAACACCAATCATTTTAATATCCTCATCATTACTACGATAGAAACCGGGAGGAATCGCTTTTTCTAAAAATTCTCGTTTAGCTTTTAGCATAGCGGTTCTTTTCTTACTCTCATCCATGGAGACATATAAAGCTTTAATTGATTCACTAATATCAATTTTGGGTGGCAAAATTTTAGTCTTAAGATTTTCCACATCATGAATAATTCTATCAATGCTCCTAGACATATCATCAAGTTTACTCAATTTTTCTTCTATCGTAGTGTTGAAAACTTTTTGAGCATTAATAAATTCTTTAATATTACTTTCAAGATCAAAGGGCATCCTATTATTATTATTATTATTATTATTATTATTATTATTATTATTATTATTATTATTATTATTATTATTATTATAAGAATTACCATAAGGATTGCTATAATTATTAGAGAAATTTCTTGGAAACGGCCTAGCATTAAAATTACCCCTATAAGAATTATTATTAAAATTGTTTCGTGAGACAAAATTCACATCTACGGGATCATTATTTTGCCCAATCAAAGTGGACAAAGGCACATTATTAGGATCAATATGAGCATTTTTACTAGCAACCAATTTCATAAGCGCATCAACTTTATCACTCAAAGTACTAATTTCTTCAACCGAATTCACCTTTTTACTAGCAGGAGTTCTTTCAGTATGCCATTGTGAATAATTTGCCATAATATTATCAAGCAATTTAGTAGCTTCTCCCAAAGTAATTTCCATAAAAGTACCACCCGCGGCGGAATCTAAAAGATTTCTAGAAACAAAATTCAATCCCGCATAATTTTTTTGTATGATCATCCATAAATTTAAACCATGAGTAGGGCAATTTATTATCATTAATTTCATCCTCTCCCAAGATTGGGCAACATGTTCATGATCAAGTTGCTTAAAATTCATAATTTGATTTCTAAGAGAAATAATTTTCGCGGGAGGAAAATACTTGGTAATAAAAGCATCTTTACACCTATCCCAAGAATCGATACTATTTCGTGGTAAAGATGAGAACCAAAATTTTGCACGATCCCGCAATGAGAACGGGAATAATTTTAATTTCACAATATCATTATCCACATCTTTTTTCTTTTGCATGTCACACAATTCTACGAAAGTGTTAAAATGGGATGCAGCATCTTCATTAGGACTACCAGAAAATTGTTCTTTCATAACAAGATTTAACAAAGCGGCATTAATATCACAAGTCTCCGCACTAGCGGCGGGAGGAGCAATCGGAGTACTAATAAAATCATTATTATTAGTATTGGAAAAATCAAACAATTTTGTATTTTCTTGAGACATCGTGACTACGCAAACAAGATAACAAGCAAGCAAACAAGAAAAAGGCAAACGAAAAATATTTTTGTATTTTTGTAAAAACGTTTTACAAGTGGGGGAGATGAAAACGAGAGGCAAATAAAGTAAATGCAAGGAGATGAGATTTTATGCAAAGGTACTTGATAGATGTTGATGATGTCTCCCCGGCAACGGCGCCAGATATTCTTCCTGCTACTTGTAGCTTGCGTTGGTAATTTCCCCGAAGAGGAAGGGATGATGCTGCACAGTAGAGATAAGTATTTCCCTCAGTTATGAAACCAAGGTGATCGAACCAGTAGGAGAATCACGCAACACCTCGTTAGCAGTACCTGCACACAAACAACAAATCCTTGCACCCAACGCAAACGAGGGGTTGTCAATCCCTCGGCGGTCAATTGCAAGATTAAATTGTATATGATAGATAGATAGATTGAAACAAAAATACAAAATAAAATAAATAAAATAAAATGGCAGCAATATTTTTAGGGTTTTAGTAATATGATTTAGATAGACCCGGGGGCCATAGTTTTCACTAGAGGCTTCTCTCGAGAAAATAGCATACGGTGGGTAGACAAATTACTGTTGGGCAATTGATAGAAAAGCAAATAATCATGACGATATCCAAGGCAATGATCATGTATATAGGCATCACGTCCGAGACAAGTAGACCGACTCCTGCCTGCATCTACTACTATTACTCCATACATCGACCGCTATCCAGCATACATCTAGTGTATTAAGTCCATAAAGAACGGAGTAACGCCTTAAGAACGATGACATGATGTAGACAAGATAAACTCACGTATGAATAAACCCCATATTTTTATCCTTAATAGCAATGATACATACGTGTCATGTCCCTTTCTGTCACTGGGATTGAGCACCGCAAGATCGAACCCATTACAAAGCACCTCTTCCCATGGCAAGATAAATCAATCTAGTTGGCCAAACCAAATCAATAGATCGGAGAAGAAATACAAAGCTATAATAATCATGCATAAAAGAGATCAGAGAAGACTCAAATAATATTCATGGATAATCTGATCATAAACTCACAATTCATCGGATCCCAACAAACACACTGCAAAAACTGATTACATCGGATAGAACTCCAAGAACATCGAGGAGAACATTGTATTGAAGATCAAAAAGAGAGAAGAAGACATCTAGCTACTAACTATGGACCCGAAGGTCTGTGGTAAACTACTCACGCATCATCGGAAGGGCAGCAAGGTTGATGTAGAGCCCCTCCGTGATCGATTCCCCCTCCGGCGGAGTACCGGAGAAGGCCTCCAGATGGGATCTCTCGAGAACAGAAACTTGCGGCGGCAGAGAAAGTATTTCATGGACTCCCTTGAGGGTTTCTGATTTTTTTGGGAATTTATAGTGCAGGAATTAGGTCAAACGGAGCTCTGTGGACCCCACGAGGTACCAGGGCGCGCCTGCCCCCCCCCCCCTAGGCGCGCCCTGGTGCCTCGTGGGCACCCCCTGGGGCTTCTGGCCTCCTCCCGAAGCTTCTAGTGTTTATCTTGTCTAGAAAAAAATCAAAAACAAGTTTCGTGGCATTTGGACTTCGTTTGGTATTGATTTTCTGTTAAACAAAAACAAGGCAGAAAACAGCAACTGTCACTGGGCACTAGGTTAATAGGTTAGTCTCCAAAAATGATATATAATTGCTGTAAATGTATATAAAAACATCCAAGATTGATAATATAACATCATGGAACAATTAAAAATTATAGATACGTTGGAGACGTATCACCGTGCTGCCTTGTGGGGCCCTCGTAGCTCCTTTTTGCGTGATTCCAACGCTGAAAAATCCTATAAATAGAGAAACCCCCAGAAATAAACCTAGAACTTCGACGCCACTGCCGCACGCCTCTGTACCAAAGAAATACCATCTGGAGCCCTGTTCCGGCACCCTGCCGGAGGGGGGAATCATCACCGGAGGACATCTTCATCATCCCGGCGGTCTCCATGACGAGGAGGGAGTAGTTCACTGATACGTCTCCAACGTATCTATAATTTATGATTGTTCCATGATATTATAGTATCAATCTTGAATGTTTTATATACACTTACAAGCAATTATATATCATTTTTTGGGACTAACCTATTAACTTAGTGCCCAGTGCCAGTTGCTGTGTTTTGCCTGTTTTTGGTTTTCCGGAATATCAGTACCAAACGAAGTCCAAATGCCACGAAACTTTTTGGAGATTTTTTCTGGACATAAGAGACACTAGAAGCTTCGGGAGAGGGCCAGAAGACAGAGGAGGTGGCCACGAGCCACCAGGGCGCGCCACCCTAGGTGGCGCGCCCTGGTGCCTCGTGGGCCCACCTCTGCTCCGTTTGACCTAATTCCACCTCTATAAATTCTCTAAAATCGGGAAACCAACAGAGGAGTCCACGAAATACTTTTTCCGCCACCGCAAGTTCCTGTTCTCGAGAGATCCCATCTGGAGGCCTTTTCCGGCACTCTGCCGGAGGGGGATTCGATCATGGAGGGGCTCTACATCAACCTTGCTGCCCTTCTGATGATGCGTGAGTAGTTTACCACAGACCTCGGGCTCTATAGTTAGTAGCTAGATGGCTTCTTCTCTCCTTTTGATCTTCAATACAATGTTCTCCTTGATGTTCTTGGAGTTCTATCCGATGTAATCACTTTTTGCGGTGTGTTTGTTGGGATCCGATGAATTGTGAGTTTATGATCAGATTATCCATGAATATTATTTGAGTTTTCTCTAAACTCTTTTATGCATGATTGTTATAGCTTCGTATTTCTCTCCGATCTATTGATTTGGTTTGGCCAACTAGATTGATTTATCTTGCAATGGGAGAGGTGCTTTGTAATGGGTTCGATCTTGCGGTGCTCAATCCCAGTGACAGAAAGGGACATGACACGTATGTATTGTTGCTATTAAGGGTAAAAAGATGGGGTTTATTCATGCGTGAGTTTGCTTTGTCTACATCATGTCATCTTGCTTAAGGCGTTACTCCATTCTTTATGAACTTAATACTCTAGATGCATGCTGGAGAGCGGTCGATGTGTGGAGTAATAGTAGTAGATGCAGAATCGTTTCGGTCTACTTGTCTCGAACGTGATTCCTATATACATGATCATTGCCTTGGATATCGTCATGATTATTTGCTTTTCTATCAATTGCCCAACAGTAATTTGTTCACCCACCGTATGCTATTTTCAAGAGAGAAGCCTCTAGTGAAAACTACGGCCCCCGGGTCTATCTTAATCATATATTGAAAATCATAAAAAATACCTTGCTGCAATTTTACTTTATTTATTTTTTGTATTTTTGTTCGATCTATTTATCTATCACCATACAATTTAATCTTGCAATTAACTGCCAAGGGATTGACAACCCCTTGTTCGCGTTGGGTGCAAGGATTTGTTGTTTTGTGTGCAGGTACTGCTAACGAGTTGTTGCATGATTCTCCTACTGGATTGATAACCTTGGTTTCATAACTGAGGGAAATACTTATCTCTACTGTACTGCATCATCCCCTCCTCTTCGGGGAAATCCCAACGCAGCTCACAAGTAGCAGGAAGAATTTCTGGCGCAGTTGCCGGGAGACATCATCAACATCTATCAAGTTCCTACGCATAAAACTTTCATCTCCTTGCATTTACTTTATTTGCCTTTGCCTCTCGTTTTCATCTCCCCCACTTCTAAAAAGTTTTTACAAAAATACAAAAATATTTTCCGTTTGCCCTTTTGCTTGATTTGCTCACCTTGTCATTATTACTAGCGTAACTATCCCTCCTTTGTCACCGGATTTTGAAGTGCTTTACTTCAAATAGAAACAAGAAGAAAATCTTAAGGATGCTTGGTATAGGTTAATGGAATCCTACCACGTCTGCTCTATTAATGGGGATTTAAAAATTTTGTGTTGCAATTTCTATATAGGTTTAACCATGCATCATAGACAACTTTTGGACTTTGCCGCAAAAGGGAATTTTATTGAAAGTGAGGCCAATACTGCCTATGAGATAATAGAGGGTATAATGGGGATTCCACCGCCACAAAAGGGTTTTGCTTTTACTCAAGAGGGGGCTCAAATATTAGACAAATTGGGTGACATGCAGAAAAATTTGGTTGAGTTGCAAAAGTCTAACGAACCTCTTAAAAATATTAGTGGAAACCTCAATCGTATGAACACTTTGATTACTCTATGCAATAAGCGATTGGATATTCTAGACCTTAAAATTGCCTCATTCCCTGAGAATAATGGGAAGCGTAAGGAGCCTCCCGGGTTTGAGAAAAATCCTATAAAGATTACTAAAACCAAGGATGATAATACTTGAAATTATGCATTATGCCTAGCTAGGTGCATAAAACAATAGCGCTTGTTGGGAGGCAACCCAATGAATAAAATAATTTTTTTTTGCTTTTTTATTTCTGTTCTTATGTGTTTACACAATTATGCTACTGTTATGATTGTGTTTTTTATGTTTTAATTAGTGTTTGTGCCAAGTAAAGCCTTTGTGATGATTTGGAAGATAGTATAATTGATGCTGTTTGGAAAACAGAAAGTTTTGCGTCCAGTGATGGAATTTTAATTCTGTACTGATGCTTCAGAAAAATCTGAAATTTTTACAAAGTATTTGTATATGAATTTCCCACGTTTTCCTAATTTTTTAGAATTTTTAGAGTTAAATAAGTATATCTTTTAAATAGATCTTTACAGACTGTTCTGTTTTAGACAGATTCTGTTTTTGTTGCATAGTTTGCTTATTTTGATGAATCTATGGATAGTATCGGGGGGTATGAGTCAAGGAGAAGTTGGAGTACAGTAGCATTATGCCAATATTAAATATGAATCAATTTACCATAGTACTTAAAGTTAAAGATTTATTTGTTATACTAACGGATCTCACGAAGGTTTTATTGAGTTTTGTGTGATTGAAGTTTTTAAGTTTTGGGTGAGATCACGATAGATGAAGGAATAAGGAGTGGCAAGAGCCTAAGCTTGGGGATGCCCAAGGCACCCAAGGTAATATTCAAGTAAGACTCAAGCGTCTAAGCTTGGGGATGCCCCGGAAGGCATCCCCTCTTTCTTCTACCAACTATCGGTAATTTTACTTGGAGCTATATTTTTATTCATCACATGATATGTGTTTTACTTGGAGTGTCGTGTATTATATGAGTCTTTGCTTTGTTTGCTTTTTAGTTTGTCACAATCATCTTTGCTGGACACACCTATTTGAGAGAGCCACACGTTTATCATGATTTGTTAGAATACTCTATGTACTTCACTTAAATCTTTTGAACTAGGCAGTTGCTCTAGTACTTCACTTAAATCTTTTTGAGCACGGCGGTGGCTATATTTTGAAGAAATATTTGAACTCTCATGCTTCACTTATATTATTTTGAGAGTTGATAAGATTAAAATTTTGAATAAATATTTGAACTCTCGTGCTTCACTTATATTATTTTGAGAGTAGATAAGATTAAATTTTGAAGAAATATGTGCACTCTCATGCTTCACTTATATCTTTTTGAGAGTTGACAATAGTAATGGTAATTTGCACAAGATATGAATTTGGTCCCAAAGTGATGAATATTCAAGAGGGATATAATAAAAACTTTCATGAAAGATCATTGGATATGATAAGTTTGATTCCTTGCAATAGTTTTGCGATATGGAGATGATAATATGTGAGTCATGTTAGTGAGTAATTGTGATTTAGTAAGAATATTGGTGTTAAGGTTTGTGATTCCCTATGCATGCACATAAAGTCAATAGTTATGCAACGAAATTATATCCTACTTATGGTGCATTATTCGGTGTTAGTTATGTTCAATACATGTTTATGACCGTTTTTTCTTTTTGGTTGGTCGCTTCTCAATCTATTTGCTAGCCTTCATTTGTACTAAGCGGGAATACTGCTTGTGCATCCAACTCCTTAAACCCAAGTTGTGCCAAATGAGTCCACCATACCTACCTATACTAGTAGAACGCCCGTGCGTTGCTACGGGCTATAATGCATGCATATAAATGAATCAAATAAATGATTAAGGCCATTTTTAAGGTCGAAGCTCATTTCTCCTTCATATGTTCGGGCGGGTTCGGATATCAAACACGTGCCCAGCAGGCTCCCCAAAATTCAACCATTTAGACAGTCCGGACTCCCCCAAATCCATCCCATATGTGTGGGAGAAATATGGTTTGTCCGGACTATCTGCCATGTTATCTCCAACGCGCGGTCCCAACACAAAAACCCCACCCCACGACGCACCCTACCATTTTCCTATCGAACCCTCCCTTCCTACTCGGTTTCCCGCCGTAGTGGGACATTTATCGCTGGAGCCCTTTTCTTTAAAACCAGATGATGCCAACCTCACCTTTGCCATGGAGCCCTCTCTCCTTGAGAACGTACTTCCCCACGGACCATCAATGAGGAGTCCCCCGCCAACAGCCCTGATCCCCTACCCCCCCCCCATGTTCATGCTAATCCAAAACCGCACGTGAACCCCCCACCCCACCCCGAGCCAATAAGGCAGATCCGATGTCTCCTAAGCAATTGTCACGTTGTAACATGAATCTCGTGCATTACCACGAAACGAAAATATGGTGTCGGATGCTGGGCACGCAACTCATACACCCGTGCATTGCCACGGGGCGATTCACAATAAAAGAAACATACAAGGACAAATCTTGATGCGAATCAAAATAACCAACATGATATTATGTTTTGGTTATGAAACATTGAATTTTTGACAGTTTTGCGAGAAGACTTACCGAAGGCCAAATTTTTTGAATGACATGATGTTATTACACAAAATTGATAGCTTTACACTTACAAAATTTAGAATACCAACAATTCATCTTACATCTAAAGAAAACTATGGGTAATAGTACCACCCATTTACAAACATGTTTCTCTATCCCCTCTTTCGACAGAACATTCAGTACCTGAAGATTGCATTTCCAGTGTTGCTGGAAATGTAAAAGACAAACATTCATAGTGACAATTGATTTACGATGTATGTACGACGAAGAAATAAAACAAACACAAACGTAGATAGCTAAAAAGTGAAGCAACATGTGATTCATGCATATACAAATCAACTATTTCATGCATGTGATATTTCATGCAATTGTCACTATCAAGCATGACCAAATGGGTAAAGATAAAAGGAACCTTCCAATAAAAACTAAGTTCCCTCTACTATGTTGCTTCTGGTATGAGCTCCCATGACTAAGCCAAGAACAAATTACCCAAATAGGTTAAGCACTCAATTTGTTATGCCCAGGATTCCATCCAGTGAAACGAATATTTACAGAACTCCTAGTCTATGTACCCGCGCTGTCTAAAGTGGTTGGGTTCAGAGTATATGTGCTATTGTAAAATCAAACAAGAAACTAATATAATACTATTCAAAGGATAACAACTAACTAAACTGAGAAAACTGAAAGAAAACACACTTGACTCAAACTGAGAGGTAACATATTTTCGTTTTGAACAAGATTGCAAGGCATTTATTGGTGCAAACAGATGACCACATCTTGCTGATTATAGGCCAAATTGAGCATCTCTAACTAATCTAAAAACGTTCCTTAATAAATTACAGATTATAGGCCACCACCGGTGCCATTCTAGGCCTCTCTCCATTATCTCTCGCATAACCAGCCGCCTCCGACCCTCATTCCTCGATGCCACCGTCATCGCCATCAATCAGGGCCTCCCAAGGAAGAGATGGGAGGAGTCGTGACAATGGAATTTGCCATCACCTGGGTGTCACCACTGCCGCTATCATGTATGCCGCTGTCATGTGAAAATAGGGCCCAATTGCATGTTGAGGGCGACCATTTCGATGGAATGATAAATGCGCTAAAATTAAGCTCATCCCTGAAGCACTACAGTGGGCCCATGCGATGAGGGAAGGGAGCAGAGTCAGCATGAAGGCTTCAAAACCGAAAGTTCCGGACCTAGTATATGTCATGTCCTTCTTGAACTTGAGTAATTCACTCAAATGAATCATGGCGAAATGCAAAAATTATGAGAAACTACAGAAATTTAATGTATCCATATTTTAGTAGATTAGATGATGCAAAACCTTATGCAGCTTTAAAGGGAAACATGCCAAGTTAAAGGAATGGTCTTACTCAATGAATCTGTCATGTTTGACCGTTTTGTTCTTGTCCCCAGCCTTGTCAAATTTAGACACAAGCAAGTCTAGCGCAGTTGGAGAAACTGGGTATCCACGATTGAGAACGGCATCACGCTCTGGTGTATCAATTTTACTACTTCGGTGCCTGCACAATGCATGTGGAAAATGTAACACATGGAATGTTAAAAGTTAACTTCATCAAGTTAGTTGATTGGTTCCCTCACAAAGATAAGACGAAAATGTCAGATATGGAATATACTCGACACTGTAAAACAAATAAAGCCAAAATACACATGGGAGATAATTATGCGTAGCAAGCTACAAACGGGAGCATTGTGGAAGATTAACCTCATTTCACGTACTCCGTCCGGTCCTTTTTAGTCTGCATATAAGTTTTGTCCAAAGTCAAAGTATCTCTACATTGACCAAATATATGGAAAAAAGTATCAACAGTCACAATGCCAAATAAATATTGTTATATTTGTTATGAAATGTAGTTTCATAGTATATATATTTGGTATTATAGATATTAATATTTTTTAATATAAATTTGGTCAAACTTTGCAATGTTTGATTTGATAAAAATCTAATACACGGAGTAAAAAGGACCGGAGGGAGTATTAAATATTGAGCAAAATTCCAGGGCATAAACCAAAAAATTCTTGTGCCATGATGGATCGCACACCAAAGAGCTTACATATATACTAATTGGTTTATATATCCTGCAAAATATTGTCAGCAAACCACGGTTTTAGCACAACAGAAACTACTCTGGTTTTGTTAAGGACAGTTACAGAAAGTATCTAAAGCTTTCAAGGCTAACCATCTTATGTCAAAATAACCTTCAGCCAAGTGTACGTATGGAATATCAAAGTAGTGCGTGAAAATACTCCATAAAAAATGGAACCTTCAGCTAGTTAAATGCGAAGACAGTTAAGGTGCTGCAGTTTATTCTAAATCATGAGAATTAAACATTGTCTTAATTAGGCAATGGCACATGGTTGTAAGATAATTTTATCAAAGTATAGGTACTCTACACTGGGCGTTCACTTTGTTCCAGCTCTACTTGGATTTATGCATGGCGGGTGTGTGTGTGCGCGCACGCGCGCGTACGTGTGTGAGAGAGATTTGAATACGTTTTTGCTTGGCTGTAATGTAACACAAACAGACAAGAACGTTATTTGCCTTCACATTGTACATTTATCAACGGTGAACAGATTTTGCCTGGCTGTAATGTAACACAAACAGAAAAGATCATTATTTGCCTTCACATTGTACATTTATCAACGGTGAAAGGATAATTCCACTACAAATGACACTTCTAATTTCCTACAAGGCTTCAGTGATAACAGTTTCATGAAGTACTTTCAAGCGCCAAATCTTTCCATATGCGGCTGCTACTAATTGCAATAGTAGATCAGAGAAGAGAAAATACCGTGTCAAAATCTGGATGGTGATCATCCTGTCCCTGACTCACGTCCATTCAGAGCTGGATGCTGGGCTAGAACCGAGGAGCTGCAGCAGCGACACCATTCGCCAAAACCTACATAGTGTCCCACAAAACAAGAGCAGAAGAGCTACACGGATCCGTCAGCCCCCCAAATGAGAGGCAAGAGAAAGGGGTCGATCGGGGGAGCAGACCTGTGTCGCCGATGTTGCCGTCCGTCTCAAGGAGAAGGAGCGACCGGACCGGCTTCCCGCAGTACTACCATAGCCCAGTTCTCCTTCCGCCGCCGCTCACGATGAAGACGTCTGAGATTGAAACAGCAGCAGGTCACTTTGTGGCAGCCGGCGACGAACAGGATTGCGAGGGCCTTGGATCAAGGATGGGAATGAAGGAGAAAAATCTGGAATGAACCACGGTGGCGGGGAACAACAACGTCATCGTCCTGACGACGACGGCCAGTCGGCGGCGGGCTGCCCAGCTACGTGCAGCCATGATTGCCTCGGCGATACCACCGATGGCTCGTCGATCAGTGCCTTGAGGCCCTTTGAACCGTCCCAAGGCACATGACATCGCGGCTCACCGGAACTCTCGGAAGTCTAGGATTTGGGAAGAAAAAACCAGATGATTTTCTGGAGTCGATCGAACGAGGTGGGGAGACGTCGGACGAAGGCAAGGAGCGAAACACATCTTTGGAAAGAAGATTGACTGTGATTGATTCTTTCATTATTATAAATAACTTGCGTCCACATAAAGAGTTATGATTCGTTCAGATTTGGTATTTAAAGATTCATTAGAGATTGATCGTGATTATAATTACATAATGACGTTACTAAATAATTAGCGCCCGCATGGAAAGTTCTAATCCGTTTAGATTTTTTTTCCTGTCGTGGGAGGTGAAGAAAAAAACCAACGGGAGAGTGTGGTGGGAGGAGAGACGAAAAAAAACCAGACGAAATAGATGGTGGTGGGAGGAGAGACGAAAAAAAATCAGACGAAGGTGGGAGGTGGGATGAAAAAACACAGGGACGGAGACTACCAACTGCTCCATTAGGAGTAGAGATGCATTATTTCCATGCCGTTCCAAGTAAATTTGCATGTGCCAACTCTAAATTTTCAAAATAATTTTCCATTTTGTGTGCCTGTACCGCTCATGAAGCGGCAGAGGGTGGCCAATATTTTTCATGCTAGGTGTGTTATTCTCACGATGAGTGTTAATTCACTTGTCATTGCACGAAAGAGTGGCAGGTAATAGGGATGCCCAGTCCCGAAATGATTTTTTTTTAATATGACATTAATAATAAATTTCTTGAAAATTGTTGGTATGGAGGGCACCCGTGGATACGGCTAGCCATGGATTGTGAAAGAATGGTGGAAAGGAAATAAACTTTATTTTCTGTTTGCGAACCGCCTATAATATGTCTATCATGGAAGATATTGGGAATTCTCGATCGTTTTCGTTGATAGGAAAAGCATGCCTCTCAAAATAATTTTATCTCTCTAATTTAAGCCTTGAGCTCTGGCACATTTGCAAATCTCTGCTTCCCTCTGCGAAGGGCTTATCTATTTACTTTTATGCAATTTTTATTTTTATTTTGAGTCTTCATCATCTCTTACAAAGCACCAACTAGAGAGCACTATTGTCATACTTGTGCATTGTGTGTAGCTAATGTTGAGTGTGTTTCATGAATGGATCAATGATTGAGCATAATGGGCTAGGGATAACTTTCTTTAGCGTTGATATTTTGAAAGACATTGTTGCTTGTTAGTATGCTTGAGTATTTATATCTTCATGTCAAACTATAAACTATTGCTTTGAATCATTCAAGTCCAAATGTCGATGCTACAAAGAAAAGAGTATATGATGAATTTGATAGGTAGCATTCCACATCAAAAATTCTGTTTTTATCATTTACCTACTCGAGGACGAGCAGGAATTAAGCTTGGGATGCTTGATACGTCTCCAACGTATCTATAATTTTTGATTGTTCCATGCTATTATAGTATCAATCTTGGATGTTTTATATACACTTACAAGCAATTATATATCATTTTTGGGACTAACATATTAACTTAGTGCCCAGTGCCAGTTGCTGTTTTTTGCCTGTTTTTGGTTTCCAGAATATCAGTACCAAACGAAGTCCAAATATCACGAAACTTTTTGGAGATTTTTTCTGGACATAAGAGACACTAGAAGCTTCGGGAGAGAGCCAGAAGACAGAAGAGGTGGCCACGAGCCCTGGCCACCAGGGTGCGCCACCCTAGGTGGCGCGCCCTGGTGCCTCGTGGGCCCACCTCTGCTCCGTTTGACCTAATTCCACCTCTATAAATTCTCTAAAATAGGGAAACCAACAGAGGAGTCCACGAAATATTTTTTCCGCCACCGCAAGTTCCTGTTCTTGAGAGATCCCATCTAGAGGCCTTTTCTGGCACTCTGCCGGAGGGGGATTCGATCACGGAGGGGCTCTACATCAACCTTGCTGCCCTTCTGATGATGCGTGAGTAGTTTACCATAGACCTTCGGGTCCATAGTTAGTAGCTAGATGGCTTCTTCTCTCTTTTTGATCTTCAATACAATGTTCTCCTTGATGTTCTTGGAGTTCTATCCGATGTAATCACTTTTTGCGGTGTGTTTGTTGGGATCTGATGAATTGTGAGTTTATGATCAGATTATCCATGAATATTATTTGAGTTTTCTCTGAACTCTTAAATGCATGATTGTTATAGCTTCGTATTTCTCTCCGATCTATTGATTTGGTTTGGCCAACTAGATTGATTTATCTTGCAATGGGAGAGGTGCTTTGTAATGGGTTCGATCTTGCGATGCTCAATCCCAGTGACAGAAAGGGACATGACACGTATGTATCATTGCTATTAAGGGTAAAAAGATGGGGTTTATTCATGCGTGAGTTTGCTTTGTCTACATCATGTCATCTTGCTTAAGGCGTTACTCCGTTCTTTATGAACTTAATACTCTAGATGCATGTTGGATAGCGGTCAATGTGTCGAGTAATAGTAGTAGATGCAGAATCGTTTCGATCTACTTGTCTCGGACGTGATGCCTATATACATGACCATTGCCTTGGATATCGTCATGATTATTTGCTTTTCTATCAATTGCCCAACAGTAATTTGTTCACCCACTGTATGCTATTTTCAAGAGAGAAGCCTCTAGTGAAAACTATGGCCCCCGGGTCTATCTTAATCATATATTGAAAATCCTAAAAATACCTTGCTGCAATTTTACTTTATTTATTTTTTGTATTTTTGTTCGATCTATTTATCTATCACCATACAATTTAATTTTGCAATTAACCGCCAAGGGATTGACAACCCCTTGTTCGCGTTGGGTGCAAGGATTTGTTGTTTTGTGTGCAGGTACTGTTAACGAGTTGTTGCATGATTCTCCTACTGGATTGATAACCATGGTTTCATAATTGAGGGAAATACTTATCTCTACTGTACTGCATCATCCCTCCTCTTCGGGGAAATTCCAACGCAGCTCACAAGTAGCATTCACCCTCGGGGCCGAGGGTATGTACAAGTAGCTATGTGTTTGATCTCTCTCTCTCGTGTTCTTGATTTGGCACGATCTTGATGTATCGCAAGCTTTGTTAATATAGTTGGATCATATGGTGTTTCTTCCCTCCCTATCTTCTTGTGATGAATTGAGTCTTTTCCTTTGAGGTTTCGTTATTGTCGGATTGAATATTTCAAATTTGAGAACACTTGATGTATGTCTTGCATGTGGATACCGTGGTGACAGTGGGGTATTCTATTGGTTCACTTGATATATGTTTTGGTGATCAACTCGCGGATTCCCGTGACCTTGGGGTAATCTAGGCATAGGGGTTGATTGCATGTTTTCATCTTCTTTTCTCCGATAGAAACTTTGGGGTACTCTTTGAAGTTCTTTGTGTGGATTGAATATTATGAATCTGAAGTTATTTGATGCATATCGAATAATCAACTCATGGATACTTGTGGTGACATTGGAATATTTAGGTGACATTAGAGTTGGTTGATGCATATCATATGGTGTTATTTTAGTACGAACTCTAGGCCTGTTTGTGACACTTATAGGGATGGCTCAATAGATTGATCGGAAAGGATAACTTTGAGGTGGTTTCGTACCCTACAACAATTTCTATCTTATGTTCTCCGCTAATAGGAACTTTGGAGTGATTCTTTGTCGCACGTTGAGGGATTGTTATATGATTCAATTATGTTAGCACTGTTGAGAGATTGCACTAGTGAAAGCATGAACCCTAGGCCTTGTTTTCAAGCATTGCAATACCGTTTGTGCTCCGTTTTATCACTTGCTACCTTGCTGTTTTTATATTTTTAGATTGCAAAAACCTATATCTACTATCCATACTACACTTGTATCATCATCTCTTCGCCGAACTAGTGCACCTATACAATTTACCATTGTATTGGGTGTGTTGGGGACACAAGAGATTTCTTGTATTTGATTGCAGTGTTGTTTGAGAGACCATCTTCATCCTACGCCTCCCACGGATTGATAAACCTTAGGTCATCCACTTGAGGGAAATTTGCTACTGTCCTATTAAACTCTACACTTGGAGGCTCAACAACGTCTACAAAAATAAAAGTTGCGTAGTAGAGATCAGCGGCCCGCCCGGTCACTGACCGGTCACGAAAATGTGACCCAGACGGACGCCTCAAACGGGCCTCAAACGCCCGGACTGACCGACACCGCTCATATCCAGCCTAAATATGGGATGGATATGGGCGCACCCAGGCGTGTCCGTCACGTCGGACCCGGCCCACGCTAGCCCACCCGACCCCACATATATTCCACCCCATCCGCTCGCCAGACCAAACCCTAGCCACTTCACTCCACTCCCCTCCACTCCCCTCCGCCACCCAAGCTCACCTCCGTCGATCTCTGACCGTCTCCGGCATGACGGACAGCGAATCCGAGTCCTTCACCTCCAGATCCGTCGACCCCGAGCTCATCCCACGCAGCCCCGAGGACAGGGGCGGGCCCAGGATTTGAAGACAGTGTATTCGAATTTTCAAAAGATCTTCTTTGGAAAACTATAACCTTGTTTTTTAAGCATATAACCGATTATAGGACCATATTGTACTAATTGTAAAATATATAAAAATATGGCATAATATAATATATTCATTAAAAACGATCATAATGTATTATACTACTTAATAACCCCAAACGACTCATGTCTTAATAGTAAGAGTTCATCCTTATGAATCACTACAAACAAGTCTCAAATTACAATAAATATTGTGCTAAATTAGAAGGTCTCAACTCTTAAACAAGTCTCAGAATTCAGTATATATATGCAATGTAATCCTATACCAAATAAGAAGCCGATTACTTCTATTGTTTACGAGCAAAAAATGAACAATTTTGTTGCTGGGGAGCAGAAGAAGTATTAAAGTCTGAAGAATGACAGAAGAATACGTTTGTAGCGTGATCAACTGAAACTGACCTCTCGTACAATTGGACGCAGCACGCCGGGCGCCTGCACTGTGCGGCCGCGCCGCCGCCTGCCATCCGGCCCTACCTGCCGCAGCAGCCGTCCGCCCCTGCCGTATGATCAACCCTACCTCTAGTCCGCGGCCGCGTGCAAGATTGGAATTTGGGGAGGCGATGCGCGCCTGTGATGAATCGCCTCTGCTTTTTTATTTTTTTGGATCGCCTCTGCTGGTCTTCGTGTGAGCGATCAGGAATAGCTGGGCTTCTCATATTGTGTGTGCTTGGAGAGAGAAGCAGAGATAATGGGCCGCTGGGCCATGTGCGTCGGGGAGGGAGAAAACCAGAGGTGGGCTGTTCTAGTATTGGGCTGAATGCGTGCACCCATCAGATTTTCTGCTCCTTTCTTTTTCCACACATGACATGTACGTATAGACCATATATACCTAGGTTTTTGCCCAAAAAAATGGGTATTCAACCGAATACCCATGAATTGAAGTGGGCCCGCCCCAGCCCGAGGAGGAGATGGCCGTCCGGCTTGCGCTCCGCCGCTCCTGGGAAGAGGCCCGTGCGAGATAGCGCGCGGACTCCTTTTGTCGGGAATCCATTGCGTCCGCCCAAATGGCGCATGGATCCGGCGCTAGGTGTGCCCTCGCTGCCTCACCGGAGGAGGTGCGGTCCGTCTGGCATCCGAACGCGGTAGCGGACGCACAACCCCTCCATTGGCGAGCGGAGCAGCAGGACGCGCCATGGGCGTCGTCCGATGCAAACATGGCGCGGCGTGCCCGCTGTGCAAGGCAGCAGGCGCGGGAGGCGGCGACAGCCCTCGCGGCGGTGAACGTCGGCGAGGTGGAGTCGCATTCTCCGGCACCCCGTATGGTGCACCACCCCGGGCGCCGCAACCGCGTCGTGATGAATGTCGCCGGCTCGTCCCAAGACGGATCCATCATCGACCTGACGTCCACCGGCACCGTCAGGGTTCCGGGTTCCGACGAGGAAGAGTAGGGCATGGGAGACGGCGATGCCTTGAGTCCCGTGAGCCGGCTCGTGTCCCATGCCCTACTCTACCTTGCCGACGACCGGACCAACACTCGGGGGAGCGCAACCGGCCGCCGAACATGGCCATGACGGAACCGGGCGAGCTCTGCTTAGATTAAGTTTTACGTTGCATGTAATAGTCTGGATTTGAGATTTCTAATTTGAGGTATCCGGTTATAGAATGAGAAATTTAAGGCGTGACCGGTCAGTGTCCGCGGACACGTCCGCGGACGTTTGAGGGATCGGATTTGCCAAGTCCGACTGTAAATGCTCTTAGTCACCAGACAATAAGTGGCTATGTGTCACGAGCACATTCTGACTTTCGAGGTACAACAGCTTGCCAGCTTGTATTCCATATTGATCTTTTCACCGCCCGTTTAGGGAGGCGTTTGGTTACCTGCATCGTGTTTTTGCACTTTGTATACTTGTCCTACTTGAGTCTGATTGAGCTAGCGCAGGCAAAAAACCATCATCTGCATTTAGTTCGGTTATTTGCATATAGGCTGCCTGCATTAGGGGAACATTTTTTGCCTGTCGTTTGGTTGCGTGCATTGGCTTGGCAGATGCAAGTGTCCGGTGTTTGGTTGCATACGGGCAACATAATTAAGAGTTAACACCTACACATGACAGACTGAGTTACAATAGAGTTCTTGATAGTGTGCTCGCGATGGCGACATCAGTGTAGGCTGATGACGAGGTCACCGAGAGGAACGACGCCGGCGGGGATGGTAATCACAAGCAACTAGTTCGCCGTGATGTCGTTGGACTCGGCGCCAAGGTCACCGTCCACCGCCGCGGGCTCGTCCATGCGGAAAGCCGGCCTCTTCGGGTCGACGAGCAAGCCTCCCGCCGCCGTGGCTAGCAGAGCCACTGCGCTCCAGTCCGTGGGCTATCTCGTGCAGCAGCTCCACTCTCCTCCCAGCCACCGCACGCATTCTAGCAACAGTAGCTCCACGCTCCTCTGATTCTGGCAAAGTGCTCGCTATTTCTCTTGCTTCAGGCACTTCTCAGAGATCACAAGACCGGGATTGCACACGTACGAGATTTTGCATGGTCCACTCCTCTGATTCTGGCAAATTCAGTTTTGCATGCTCCCGGGTTCAGTTTTGCGTGCTCGCTAATTCTCTTGCTTCGGGCGGGTCGTCGGAGCCCGAGCCGCTCGGGACGTCCGACCGCCCGCGCTGGGGAGGTGGATCCGGCAGCAAGCGCACCCGGCGAGTTTCGCTCTGCTTTTTTGCTCTTCTCGCCTTTTTCGGCTGGGGATCCGGCGAGGGGATCGATCTGGGGATCCGGCGAGACGAACTCCTCTTCGGGCCGCGCCGGCCGGCGAGCCCCAGCGACGCGTCGCCGTTCCTTGGCTCGTCCCTCTCCTCCCGTTCTCCTCTCTCCCCTGCTTCTTCCCTCTCTACTCCTCTTCTATCTTCCCCTTCTCTTCTGTGCTCACAGCCACACAGGACGCATGGCCGCCCTGAAAGGTCACCTCGCCTCTACGGTCGACGAAAGTACGAACCGATCGTCGAAAGTACGAACCGATCGCCTGAACGGAACCGATGACATTGATGTGCATCTTTTTCATATAGACCTTATCTCGAATCAAAATACCGTTGTGTAGATCAGAAGGGACGAAGAAAGGAGATTAGGGAAGAGTTTAGTGGAGGTAGGAGAAGAAAGCTCCCATCCCTGGTGTACGTAGTGTACGCTCGAGGTGGCTCGACCCAGCCTGGCTAGCTGGAAACTGCAGATTCGGACGTTCCTAGCGTGCCTGGCTGGGGAGTGCTTTAAATTTCGTGCGGGCCAACATTTGTATGCGACACAGCCAACCAAACGGGTCAAATTCTTTCCGCGCGGGTCTGGTTGGGGTAGATGCGGGCAACCAAACGCATCATATGTGATGTCGTTGGCATGCCACCCAACTGATCTTGGAGGCCAGTTTGTACACACTGCGAGCAGTGTGCGCGTCTTTTCGTGGTGCCAAGCAAGCAGATCATTGGTAGCACAGTTAGGGAGTTCAGTCTGGCTGATGGCATCTACTCCTACATCATAGTCATGGCTGGTATGTGTAGGAGCGGGATGTTCCATTCTCGAGAGTCTGGAAGGATCAGTTGATTAACCCAGCTTAGGTGAGATTGCCTAGCTGAAGAGTTATTGATAAAACAAGTGTCAAGGGATCCAATTGACGCGCATAAATTATACTCGTATACATTTTTCATCCCTATTCCTGAAGATGTTGCCCTTCTTCAGGAGTTCCAATCTAGACTGGATATCTCGTCACGTTGGTGATGCATCGGAAGCGAACACTATGTCCAGCAGGTGAGCTCTTTGGTAGTACTTCGACTTAAGGATGCAAACACACATGTTGTCTGGTCTCTCAAGGAGCCTCAAAGCCTTGTTCAGCAAGAAGGTTCTCATTAAATAGCCGCATATCTCAGAACCCCAATTCACCATAACTTTTCGGCTTGCTTAAAATTGATCCATGCGGTCCAGGGTACTTTCCTGTGGCCATTCTCACCACAACCCCCCCCCCCCCCCCCCCCCCCCCCCCCCCCCCCCCCGCAGGCGCGCGCGAAAGTCACACACTTGTCTCATATTGGTCACAAAAGCTCATGGGCATTTTAAAGAGCGTCGCTATGGAGTTCAGGCACCCTTCAGTTACGTCTCTTCGACATCGGCGGCCGGCCGGCGAGCTCGGATCCTCTTTCTCGATGCCCCCTCGGCTCTGGCAAGAGGCGTTCCTGGCGGCTTCTTATCTTTTGCACGTGACTTTGGCGGCATCGCTCTCGGTCCTCAGTGTCTGCAGGCAGGATCGACGCTCCACGACCCGGAGCGAGAGGACAAGGGGTCCTCTCCGGCGACAACTTGGTGTGTGCGTTCCATCGAAGTCCGATGGTCTCTCATGGAAGCACGAGTTCTCTTCTTGTCAGTAGCCTCGGGTGTTTCGTCTTAGGGTGTGGGCACTCTTGTAATCTCTTGTTTTATCTTTGATCTGCTCTGTAAGAGGATTTTCCTCATCACCTTGTATCGGTTCGGCCATGTTGCTTTATATATAAAGCGGGGCGAAAGCCTTTTTGGATAAAGACTTTCATGGTATATATATGTGGGTATAGCTTGTGCGTCTGACTTCACTAAGACTTCTTTTGTAGCTTGAGACATAAGCTTTTCGGACCAACAAGTTAAGCATTTTGTGAAATGTTCCATAAGAGGATGGAAGTGCTCACCTTTCATTCTCCCTTCCAGGGAGGGAAGTCCCAAATATTTCTCCTCAGAGGTGGTGTTTGTGATCTGCAAGATTGATTCAATATCCTCTTGGTCAGCCAACGAACATGACTCACTAAAAAGAGTATAGCTCTTTGCAGGGCTCAAGAGTTGGCCCTGTGCCCTCGATCCGAAAGAAAACAGATTATGTGAGCTTGAGGTTGTGAAGCATTTAAGAAGAGTAAACTTTGCATTATCCGTGATCAATCTTTCTGATACAAATGCACTTTGGGCATTCGAGACTATCTCATCAAGCATCGGTCTGAGTCGGTTTACAAAGCATTTAGAGATCACCTTGTAAATTACGCTGTAAGTAGGGCACTTAGAGGCACGGTGTCTGTTCTAGTCAGTAGCCTCGGTGCTTCTTGGTGGGGTGTGAGTACTCCTGTAATCTTGTTTTATCTTTAATCTGCTTTATAAGAGGATTTCTCATCTTCTGTTCGGCCATGTGACTTTATATATAAAGCGGGGTAAAATATTTTTTTGAAAGAAAATAAAGTAATACGTTAGATTCTCATGGGATTGGCTTTAGGGATTAGGACGACAACTTTATCTCTTACGCCTTCCGACATTATACCATGTTAAAAAAAAAACTTTACTGACTTCACTACCTCCTCCTTCAACACGTGTCAAGTTCTCTGAAAGCAAACATGCATGGAAACCAACTAATTTCCTTCAACCAATTCATAGCGTTGATATACAACAGTTTGGATATGATGCATCAAATTACTTGATACTAAAGCATACTACACGGATAAGTATCCAATTAATTCTTTTTTGCCAATTCATGACAATATTTAGATGCCCACACTTGTCACAGCAACTACCTCGATTGATCTAACTCCACGTCTGCCGGGGAATATTGAGAACGTCAACGAACCGCATGTCCAGGAGATCGACGGGTGGACAGTGGTGGAGCATGTCAAGCAGGCGCACGACGGGCTTATGTTTAGCAAGGTAACGGGGGGAGAGGAGCAGAATGTGGCCGGCGTCAAATATCACCTCGTCATCGACGCAGTTAATCGCGACGACAGGCATGGAAGATATGAGGTGGTGTTGATCCAGGACGTTACGAGCAACACGCGTCGCATCATCTCCTTTAGCCCGGCGAGCTAAGCGGTTCACATAGCCGTTTTGGATGTAATAAAACTGTACCAAGGGCAACCGATATAAGCCGTTTTGAGCAACATGAACAAATATTCGGATCTCAAATTGTCAATTTTTTTTTGAACATAGTACAGACGCAAGCGCTCATATACACGCGCATACACTCACCCCTATGAACGTACACACGCACATCCTACCCCTATGAGCACCTCCGAGAGACTGAGCCGGCATATCATCTTGAAATTTACGAAGTCACCATAGGCGCCTCGTCGTCGACGGGAACGTCTCCTCCCACTGAATGCACATTGCCAGAAATCCTGAAATAAATTCAGGAATAAATGCGAGCACCAGGATTTGAACCCTGATGGGCTGGGGATACCACAGTCCCTCTAACCATCCAACCACAGGTTGGTTCGCTCAAATTGTCAATTAGAACGTTTGGTTTACAACAAGGCCAGTACTAGGCGCCGGCGGACCGGCGCAACGGTTCGGCTGGTCGCACCTGGCGCTAGTGGCGGAGCTTCATTGGATTAGTTGGGCGGGCCAGCCCAAAGAAAAAGGCATAGAAAAGAGATGGGCCAGGTCAGTTGGCAGGCTAATTAGGCAGTGTTACACCTGAGATGGGCGGGCCAGAGCACGGGTTGGCCCCAACGTAGCTCCGCCACTGCCTGGCGCGTCGGATTATGCTGTTACGCACCGTCGGATCAGGCTTTTCACTATTTTCTTTTCTCAACAAAAAATGCATCTGATCCACAATTCGCGCAGGGAAGAAAGGTAAAAGAAACAGCGGTTCTGCTGGACAGTGGCCATGGACGCGTGAGACCTTACCTTGAAGCATCACCAGCTCGCCGCCGGTCGCCGTCCTCACCGCCGGTCACGGTCCTCGCCACCGGTCGCCGTCCTCGCCGCACCCGTCCTCGCTGGTTCCAACAGGACTTCCGTCGCAGCACCCAGCCATCGTCCCGTAGCAACGCCGTCGTCGCTCGACGCTTTCGTCGGCCGCAGCTCTCGATGTCGCCGCTCGCACCATCGTCGGCATGTCGTGCCGGTTAAAGCTTTTTTCCATGTCCCTTGAAGCTTTTTTCGCGCCGGTTGTAGCTATTTCTACTGTTTGAAGCTTTTCCCCATGGCATTGAAGCTTCCTCCTTCAACGGTTGAAGCTTTTTCACACACCGGTTGAAGCTTTTTCCCGTGCGGCTCAAAGATTTTTTTCGCCATTGAAGCTTTTTATCCACGCCCATTGAAGCTTTTCCCCCATGGTTGAAGCTTTCTCCTTCGCCGGTTGAAGCTTTTTCCGCGGTTGAAGCTATTTTCACGCCGGTTGATGAAATTTTCCATGGTTGAAGCTTTTTTTCATGCCGGTTGAAACTTTTTTCCATGCCGGTTGAAGCTTTCACCAGCATCCCTGCCACCAGTCGCAGGACGCTTCGCTGCTGGTTCCAGCATTGTGCGCCAACGGTTCTAGCTTTTGCTCTTGCCGATTGCAACATCCACTGCTGCTGGTTCGAGCATCTCCGCCGTCGTCGCACCTGTTATGCTTTGCTCGCATCAATGGTGACGCTAGTCGCACCAAAGCCCCCAGCCTCGCCGTGATGCGCCGCACCGCCGTCACCCACCTCCCTCTCTTCCATCTCCGTCGCGTGGCCTGCCTAGCACCTTCATCGCGCCCCCCCGCTCACCACGCATCCCCCGGGTGGCCGCTCGCACCAGCACAGGTGCGGCTGTTATTCCCCGCTAGCTGGAGGAGGAAGAAGAAAGCAGCATGGCTAGGGGAGGTGCGGTGGCGGGCTCTCGCCGGATGCACAATTTCTGGCCGGGATTAAAGGAGGAAGATGAGCGGAGAAGAAAGGAGGGAGAGACAATGTGTTAGGGATAAGAACAGAGGGAAAATACGTTGGAAGGGATAAGGTGGGTGGGTCTGCCACTTGACGTACGCGCGTGAGGAAGGTGACCGGCCAAGCGTTCGGCCGGTCAGCCGTTCCTAAACGTTTACCTTACAACAATACCTATACTTTTATACGTTATAGAAAAGCCTATACTTTTACACATACTGATTGACAGAAGTTTTGTTCCACGCCATGTGTATTAAACACGCACCTGATTTTTCCTTCCATGTCAATAAAAACAAACTTAAATAAAGTTATGGTGCAATATACACATGAAGACAGATATGAGTCATCACTTGATTTTATCCATGTGCATGGTTCCAGAATCTTCATGTGTACTTATGATAAGGCACAAAGAGTTTACATTCAATGTGGCCTAATCTTCACGTCGTATGAGGCAAATAATTGCAAGCTTTTGGGCTCGGCCCAAGCTCGCCGTGGCTTGGCTCAAACTGGGCTTGGTCTGAAATGTGAGTAGGCCTAGCCGAGCAGAGCCCAAATCTTATTTGGTGCCCTTAGCGCCACTTATACGCCAGTGTTATATGTCGCTCATCGCGAGACTAACATACATCTCGCTAAAGGTTTGAAACACCCCCCGCCCCCCCCCCCCCTCCCCCCACACACACAATAGCTATTGGGCTGGCACATTTTGATATATTTTTCTCGTTCGCTGGTTTTGATCGAGTTCACTTGTTTTGTTAGCCGTGGGTTTCATTTGGTAGGTCTTTATTTTATTTTATTTTGCCTTTTTTCGTTTTGTTTTTCTGTTTTTTCAATGGCTTTCTTGGTTTTTCTGTTTTTCTTTCTTTTTTTACCATATTTATTCGTTTCTTTCTCAGTTTTCATTGCCTTTTCTTTTCTTTTTTCTTTCTTTTTCACTGTTATTCTTTGTTTCTTTCTCGGTTTTATACTACTCTTTCTTTCTTTCTGTTTTTCTTCGCTTTTCTTTTTTTGTTTGTTTCTTCTTTGTTTTCTTTGTTTCTTTCTCGGTTTTCATCGGCTTTTACTTTTTCTTCATTTTTTATTGTTTCCTTCTCGGTTTTAAATGGTTTTTTATTTTCTTTCTTTCTTTGTTTTCTTTGTTTCTCTCTTGGTTTTCATCCGTTTTCTTTGTCTCTCGGTTTTCGCACTGTTTTAAACGGTTTTTCATTTTCTTTTATTTTGTTTTCATTGTTTTCTTTTTGTTTTTTATTGGGTTTCATACCTTTTTTTTGTCGATTTTCATCGGTTTTGTATTTTGTTCAACACATGTTAACTTTTTTCATTACACATTTAACATTTTTCGTATGCATCAAAAACATTGTTTATATACATGTTTAACATTTTTGAAATACATGATTAATTTTTTATGAAAACTTATATTTTTTTGTCTACTTTTTTTCAATACACATTGTACATTTTTGGTATATATCTAATACATTTTTTCTAATACAGGGTTAATATTTTTCAAATACAAGATTAACATTTTTGGAATGCATGGTCAACATTTTTTCCATACAAATTTAAAAAAAAATTCAGATGCTTGATTAACATTTTTCAATACAATATTAACATTTTTTAATACATGGTGAACATTTTCTATATATGCATTTAACACTATCAAATGCTTGGTTATCCTTTTAAAAAAAGATTAACATTTTTTGAATACATGGTCAACATTGTCCATGTACATCTGTAACAATTTTCAAATGCTTGATTAAGATTTTTCACATACAATATTAACATTCTTTCAATACATGGTCAACATTTTTTCTATACACATTTAACATTTTTCATATGCTTGATTAACATTTTTCAAATACTTGTTTAACATTTTTTTCAAATGCTTGATTAACATTTTTTAAATACATGGTCATATTTTTTCTTACACATTGTATTGTTTTGAATACATTTTTGTATACATGAGAAACATTTTCTCTATACACAATTAACATTTTTCAAATGCTAGTTAACATTTTTTTTTCAAATGTTTTATGTAAAGTGTTTTTTTGTAATATATTTATATAGAATATTTGGAAGTATAAACTAAAGAAAAAAAAAGATAGAACAAAAAAGAGAAAGCATTAAACAAAAACAAAAACAAAACGAGGTTGTGGCCTCCTGCGCGCCTAGGCCAGTCCATCTCGCGCCTACCTTCAGGCGAGGATTCCCTCTGTCTCGCGTGAAGCGACACATAGAGCCGCCCCCACTTATAGTCAAATCTGTAAATCGGCGCACGCCCCCTCCCCCCGGGCTCGGGCCATTAGTTTTTTTCTTTACTTTTCGACAGCACATCACGCGTAAATGGGCCTGCTAGCGAATGATCGCTTTTTTTTTTTCTAAAACGTCCCCGTTTGGTTTTATGAAGCTTCTAGGAGCTTTCGGACGGTTTTGACAAGCTTCTAGAAGCTTTCGACCGGTTTTTTGGTTTCCATGTTTTTCTTCAGTTTTTTTTTCTTATTTCATTTTTCATTTTGCCTTTTCTTTTTCTACATTTCGTAAACCATTTTTTTTTCAAATGTGAGAACTTTTTCAATTTCATGATTTTTTCAAGCCCGTGAACCTTTTCAAATGCATGAACCCTTTTCAAATCCAACTTTGCCTAACTAAAATTTGCATAGGGAGTAATTAACCCGCGGAACTTAATCAACAAACCGGGCCAGTGCTCGACATGAGTGTTGCCCCCCTACCTAGCAGTCGGCGGTGCCGCCTCGGGGCAACTCGAGGTCTTTTGGCTATTGTCCACTCTGCATAGACGGATGAGCCCGTAGATAGAGAGCACGCGGCTCTGGACACGGATCTGGCTCACCGGGAGATCTCCTTGGACTAGTTTTCCTTTCTACGAAGTACTTGTGCACCGGGATTCCGACGATGCTTCGGGCTATCCCGATGTTGAGGTTTTTCAACGCATCTTGTGGTAATTTGGTAATTGTACGAGTTGGAGCACCCCTGCATGGTTAAATCTTTTAGAAAGGCGTGCCCGCAGTTATGTGGCGACTTGGAAATTTATGATATCCGGTTGTAGAGAACTTCCAAACTAAATTGAATTAAAATACACCAACTACGTGTGTAACCGTCATAGGCTCTTTTCGAGAGAGTTCGGGAAGAGAACACGGTGGGGTTATGACATGACTCGCAAGTAGGTGTTCAGGATCACTTCTTGATCATACTAGTTTGCGTCCGTTTACGCGTAGTTTACTCTTCTTATTCTTGTACTCGTAAGTTAGCCAGATACAAATGCTTAGAGCTTTGATGCAACCTCACCACTTAACCATTCCATACCCATTGAGCTTTGTTAGTCTTGATACCCATGGTAATGATATTGTTGAGTCCCCAGGGCTCACAGATTAGTACAACAACAGATGCAGGCACAACTGAGTATGATGCAGATGAGACAACATGACTCCAGTGGGAGTATGATGAGGAACGTGCTAGTATGTACGTGGCGCTACCCGACGATCAGTAGTGGGCGCCTCAGTTGGCAGCCTGAGATGTAGCAGGGTGGTTTATCATGTTTGTTTTATTTGCGGCCTCTTAGGCCACATTTGGATTTCATCCGTAGTCGGATCCTGTCTTCTTCATGATGATTGTATGCACTTATGTTTGAGATATTCATGTTGTAGCTTGTGGCGAGTGTAAGCCAACTTATCTGGTATTCTCATCTATTCAATTAATGGTATTTTGTAATGATATCCACCTTGCTTAATGACTCGACAGGCGTTTCTACCCCATCAAGAATTCATCACTTGATTGGATAGTGCCGCATCTTGGGTGTTACAGCACGCCTCTAGGACGGATGCAGACACGCCTCCAAGTCTGCTGCAGACACGACAGTTGGGAAATGTAGTAGAAAACAAAAAAAAATCGCCCTACGATCACCCAGGAACAATATGAAGATGCATATAAGGTTTGGATCAACGATCGTTACCGACTCCGGAGTGTAGTGGAAGTAGACGAGTCGGTGTAGATCGTACTTGGAGTCGCTCGTACCGTAGATGAACGATCCCGCGAACCGCCCATGAACAATCCTTCGAACGGAAGACCGAAAGCACGGCCTCTCTACTTGGTTGCAAGCGTACGGTCTTCACGATCCGGCAGCGCTTCGCCGTTCAGAGCTAATCATCGTCGGAGAATTAGAGGGAGGAGATTAGAACCACACTAGGCTTCTACTTATGAGGATTAGAGGAACTAGGTCTAGCTCTAATTAGATCAATTAGGATCAACTAGAATTAGAACTAGATGAACTAGAGGAGGCTACAAAACTTGTATGTTCAAAACAGCCAATACCTCAAGTATATATAGGTTAGAGGAGGAGGAGGGAGGGGCAGCCAGCAAGGAGGGAAAGCCCCTCCTTGGGGCGCCGGCCCAGGGGGTGGAGTTGGACTCCCCCCCTAGTCCAATTCGCCCCCCACCCACACACACACACACAAGGAAAGGGGGCGCTACTTCCTATTGGCCTAGGTGGCCCAATACTCCTTCCACCACTTGGCCTTTTAAGGCCCGTTGATATTAAATTAAATATAAAATTCCTCTACAATTACTAGAGCATTTTATTATTAGTTTAACACCTCCAGAAACATTTTCCACCTATATATTATTTATCGGTAATACCCGGTATTGCCCGATAAACTCCGAAACCCTTCTGGTGACCCCGAAACGTTTCCGGTTCTTCTCGGAACTATTCTGAATATTAATGAAATAGTTCCACAAATAAATCCCCGATACTCTCGTCCTACTAACACTCAGCAGATCATGATTACCTTAAGCTTGTGACCCCATAGGTTCGGTAAATCATAGACATGAACGAAACCCCTTCATTCAATGACCGATAGCGGAACCGTGGATGTCCATATCGATCCCTATGATTACACGAATTATATTCGAGTGAACCTTTGGTTATCATGTGATGTTCCCTTTGCTTCGCGATATTTTACAAAACCCGAGATGCATCGGTATCCTCCTGAGTCATGTACATGCTCACTATGCCGTCATCCTCATTACCGGTTTTGTTCTTCTTTCTCGTTGAAGTGTTCCGGCACCCCCATGACATAGTCACCTGTGTCTGGCCAGACGATGATGGATGCCATCACACGGAGAGGGCCCTATGAATATCTCTCCATTGTCGGAGGAGCAAATCCCACTCTCGAGCTATCTAGTCCCTTGTCAAACTTTTCGATGAACCTGTAAGTTGTCGGCATGATCACCGTGTTACAGATGACGTTTGAGCAACCCCAAAGTCCATCGTACGGTAGAAGTGACTATTATACTCTCATGGTCCGAGGAACTAAAAACACATGTTAACACTTCGTGTTATAACAATTGATTTCAGATGATATTATCTCAAAGTATAACAAACAAGTTTGGGTCGATTCAATATGATCGTTCTTCTAACGTCATACTCTGAATTTTGTTTTAGGACTATTGATACGTCCATTTTGCATCATGTTTTCCTACTGATATTTATAATTTTTTTGGTCATTATTTCACTTTATGATGCAATCCTAATGCCTTTTCTTTCTTAATTTGCAAGATTTACATGGAGAGGGAGATTACCGACAGCTGGAATTCCGGACCTAAAAAGCTACAACAGAGATACCTATTCTACGGAGCTCCAAATGACCTGAAACTTCACAAGGATTTTTTATGGAATATATAAAAAATGCTGGAACAAACAAATACCAGAGGGGGCCTACCAGTTGCCCACAAGGAAACAGGGCGCGACCACCCACCCTGGGCGCGCCCTGATGCCTTGTGGGGCCCACAGCTGGCCTCTGCCCCCCTCCTTCTGCTATACGAAGCCATTTACCCTAAAAAAAATACAAGGAGAACTTTCGGGACGAAGCGCCGCCATCTCGAGGCGAAACTTGGGCAGGAGCACTTTTGCCCTCCGGCGGAGCGATTCCGCCGGGGATACATCCCTCCGGGAGGGGGAAATCGAAGCCATCAACATCACCAACGTTCCTCTCATCATGGGAGGACCAATCTTTATCAACATCTTCACCAGCACCATCTCATCTCAAACCCTAGTTCATCTCTTGTATTCAATCTTTGTCTCAAAACCTCAGATTGGTACATGTGGGTTGCTAGTAGTGTTGATTACATCTTATAGTTGATGCTAGTTGGTTTATTTGGTGGAAGATTATATGTTCAGATCCTTAATGATATTCAATACCCCTCTGATCTTGAACATGAATATGATTTGTGAGTAGTTATGTTTGTTCTTGAGGACATGGGAGAAGTCTTGTCATAAGTAATCATGTGAATTTGGTATTCGTTCGATATTTTGATGATATGTATGTTGTTGCTTCCTTTAGTGGTGTCATGTGAACGTCGAATACATGACACTTCACCATACTTGGGCCTAAGGGAAGGCATTGTGGAGTAATAAGTAGATGATGGGTTGCTAGAGTGACAGAAGCTTAAACCCTAGTTTATGTGTTATTCCGGAAGGGGCTGATTTGGATCCATATGTTTCATGCTATGGTTAGATTTATCTTAATTCTTCTTTCATAGTTGCGGATGATTGCGAGAGGGGGTAATCATAAGTGGGATGCTTGTTCAAGTAAGGACAGCACCCTAGCACCGGTCCACCCACATATCAAATTATCAAAGTAGCAAACGTGAATCAAATAAATATGATGAAAGTGACTAGACGATAATTCCCATGTGTCCTCGAGAGCGCTTTGCTTTATATAAGAGACCATTCCGGCTTGTCCTTTTCTATCAAAAGGATTGGGCCACCTTGCTGCACTTTAGTTACTATTGCTACTCGTTACTTGTTAAGAATTACCTTGCTATCAAACTATCTGTTACCGCTACTTTCAGTACTTGCAGAGAATACCTTGCCGAAAACCGCTTATCATTTACTTCTGCTCCTCATTGGGTTCGACACTCTTACTTATCGAAAGAACTACGATTGATCCTCCATACTTGTGGGTCATCAAGACTCTTTTCTGGCGCCGTTTCCGGGGAGTTACGCGCCTTTGGTAAGGAAACATTTTTATTACGTGCTGAAATTTACTGTCACTTGTCACTATGGAAAATAATCCTTTGAGGGGTTTGTTCGGGGTATATTCACCTCAACCGGAAGCAATAAGAGCTGCCCTTCAACCTACTGAAAATATTTATTATGAGATTCCTTTGGGTATGTTAGAGAAACTGCTAGCTAATCCTTATGCAGGAGATGGAACGGTACATCCTGATATGCACTTGATATATATATAGATGAAATTTGTGGATTGTTTAAGCTTGCAGATTTATCCGAGGATGGAGTTAAGAAGAAGGTATTCCCTTTATCTTTGGTGGGGAAAGGCATTGACATGGTATAGGCTGTTGGATGATACTGGAACATGGGACTGAAACCGATTGAAGCTGGAATTCCACCAGAAATTTTATCCTATGCATTTGGTTCATCGTGATCGGAATTACATATATAATTTTTGGCCTCGTGAAGGAGAAAGTATCGCTCAAGCTTGGGGGAGGCTTAAATATATGATGCACACATGCCCCAATCATGAGCTCTCGAGAGAAATAATTATACAAAACTTTTATGCTCGACTTTCTCATAATGATCAATCCATGCTCGATACTTCATCTACTGGTTCCTTTATGAAGAGGACTATTGAATTCAAATGTGATCTTCTGGAAATAATTAAACACAACTCTGAAGATTGGGAAATCGACAAAGGTAAAGAGTCAGGTATAAATCTTGTGTTTGATTGTGTTCAATCTTTTATGCAAACAGATGTTTTTCATAAGTTTAGTACTAAATATGGACTTGACTCTGAGATAGTAGCTACCTTTTGTGAATCATTTGCTGCTCATGTTAATCTTCCTAAGGAAAATGGTTTAAGTTTCATCCACCTATTGAAGTAGAGGAAGAACCTTTTATAGCTAAAGATGAAACAATCATTTATAATGTTGATCCAGTTTTGCCTACTGCTTATATTGAGAAACCTCCTTTCCCTGTTAGGATTAAGGAACATGCTAAAGCTACAACTGTGGTTAATAAAAGTAACATTAGAGCACCTAGACCCTCTAAACAAATCAAAGTAGAACCTAATATTGCAATGGTTAAGGATCTCTTGGCTGATAATATTGATGGACATGTCATATATTTCTGTGATGAAGCAACTAGAATTGCTAAGCCAGAAACCGAAGATAAAAATAAACTTGTAATTGGCATGCCTGTTGTTTCTGTTAAAATTGGAGATCATTGCTATCATGGTTTATGTGATATTGGTGCTAGTGTAAGTGCTATTCCATTTTCTCTTTATCAAGAAGTTATGAATGATATTGCACCTGTTGAGATCGAAGATATTGATGTTACTATTAAGCTTGCAAACAGAGATACTATTACACCACTTGGGATTGTTAGAGATGTTGAAGTCTTGTGTGGTAAGATCAAATACCCTACTGATTTTCTAGTTCTTGGATCACCACAAGATGATTTTTGTCCCATTATATTTGGTAGACCTTTCTTGAATACGGTTAATGCTAAGATTGATTGTAATAAAGAAACGGTCAGTGTTAATTTTGGTGATGTATCTCATGAGTTTAATTTCTCTAAGTTTCGTAGACAACCTCATGATAAAGAATTACCTAATAAAGATGAAATTATTGGCCTTGCTTCTATTGTTATGCCTCCCACTGATCCTGTAGAACAATATTTGCTAGACCATGAAAATGATATGCATATGAATGAAAGAAATGAAATAGATGACATATTCTTTAGACAAGCACCTATTCTTAAACATAATTTGCCTGTTGAAACTTTGGGAGATCCTCTTCCACCCAAGAGTGATCCTGTGTTTGAACTAAAGAAACTACCTGATACACTTAAATATGCTTATCTTGATGAAAAGAAGATATATCCTGTTATTATAAGTGCTAACCTTTCAGAGCATGAAGAAAAGAGATAACTTAAAACTCTAAGGAAGCATCGTGCTGCTATTGGATATACTCTTGATGATCTTAAGGGCATTAGTCCCACTCTATGTCAGCAGAAGATTAATATGGAGCCAGATGCTAAACCAGTTGTTGATCATCAACGACGTCTGAATCCTAAAATGAAAGATGTGGTAAAAACTGAAATATTAAAGCTTCTGGAGGCAGGTATAATTTATCCTATAGCTGATAGTAGATGGGTAATTCCTGTTCATTGTGTTCCTAAGAAAGGAGGCATTACTGTTGTCCCTAATGATAAAAATGAACTTATCCCACAAAGAATTGTAACTGGTTATAGGATGGTAATTGATTTCAGGAAATTAAATAAAGCTACTAGGAAAGATCATTACCCTTTGCCTTTTATTGATCAAATGTTAGAAATATTATCTAAGCATACACACTTATGCTTCCTAGATGGATATTCTGGTTTTTCTCAAATACCTGTATCAAAAGAAGATCGAGAGAAAACCACTTTTACTTGTCCTTTTGGAACTTATGCTTATGGATGTATGCCTTTTGGTTTATGCAATGCACCTGCTACCTTTCAAAGATGTATGACTGCTATATTCTCTGACTTTTGTGAAAAGATTGTTGAGGTATTCATGGATGATTTCTCCGTTTACGAAACTTCTTTTGATGATTGCTTAAGCAATCTTGATCGAGTTTTGCAGAGATGTGAAGAAACTAACCTTGTCTTGAATTGGGAGAAGTGCCACTTTATGGTGAATGAAGGTATAGTCCTTGGGCATAAAATTTCTGAAAGAGGTATTGAAGTAGATAAAGTTAAAGTTGATGCAATTGAGAAAATGCCATGTCCTAAGGATGTCAAAGGTATAAGAAGTTTCCTTGGTCTTGCTCGTTTCTATAGAAGGTTCATAAAAGATTTCTCTAAAATTTCTAGGCCTTTTACTAATCTCTTGCAAAAAGATGCTCCATTTGTTTTTGATGATGATTGCGTAGAAGCCTTTGAAATACTTAAGAAAGCCTTGATATCTGCACCCATTGTTCAACCACCTGATTGGAACCTACCCTTTGAAATTATGTGTGATGCTAGTGATTATGCTATTGGTGTTGTTCTAGGTCAAAGAGTTGATAAGAAATTGAATGTTATTCATTATGCTACTAAGACCCTGGATAGTGCTCAAAGAAATTATGCTACTACTGAGAAGGAATTTTTAGCGGTTGTGTTTGCATGTGATAAGTTTAGATCCTATATCATTGATTCTAGAGTAACTATTCACACCGATCATGCTGCTATTAAATATCTTATGGAAAATAAGGATGCTAAACCTAGACTTATTAGGTGGGTTCTTTTACTACAAGAGTTTGATTTGCATATTGTTGATAGAAAGGGAGCTGAAAATCCAGTAGCGGATAATTTGTCTAGGATGCAAAATGTTCTTGATGACCCACTTCATATTAATGATAATTTTCTTGATGAGAAATTAGCTGTTATAAATGCTTCTCGTAATAGTCCTTGGTATGCAGACTATGCTAATTACATTGTTACAAAATATATCCCACCTAGCTATACATACCAACAAAAGAAAAAATTCTTCTTTGATTTAAGACATTACTTTTGGGATGACCCACATTTATATAAAGAAGGAGTAGATGGTGTTATTAGACGTTGTGTACCTGAGCATGAACAGGAACAAATCCTATGAAAGTGTCACTCCGAGGCATACGGAGGACACCATGCGGGAGACAGAACTGCACATAAGGCATTACAGTCTGGTTTTTATTGGCCTACTCTTTTCAAAGATGCACGTAAGTTTATCATTTCTTGTGATGAATGTCAAAGAATTGGTAATATTGGTAGACGTCAGGAAATGCCTATGAATTATTCACTTGTTATTGAACCATTTGATGTTTGGGGTTTTGATTATATGGGACCTTTTCCTTCCTCTAATGGGTATACACATATTCTAGTTGCTGTTGATTATGTTACTAAGTGGGTAGAAGCTATTCCAACTAGTAGTGCTGATCACAACACCTCTATTAAAATGCTTAAAGAAGTTATATTCCCGAGGTTTGGAGTACCTAGATACTTGATGACTGATGGTGGTTCACATTTTATTCATGGTGCTTTCCGTAAACTTCTTGCTAAGTATGATGTTAATCATAGAATTGCATCGCCTTATCATCCTCAGTCTAGTGGTCAAGTTGAATTGAGTAATAGAGAAATAAAGTTAACTTTGCAAAAGACCGTTAATAGATCCAGGAAAAAATGGTCTAAGAAACTTGATGATGCATTGTGGGCTTATAGAATTGCTTATAAAAATCCTATGGGTATGTCTCCGTATAAAATGGTTTATGAAAAAGCATGTCATTTACCTCTCGAATTAGAACATAAAGCTTATTGAGCAATTAAGGAACTTAAGTATGATTTTAAACTTGCCGGTGAGAAGATGTTATTTGATATTAGCTCCCTAGATGAATGGAGAACTCAAGCCTATGAAAATGCTAAGTTGTTTAAAGAAAAAGTTAAAAGATGGCATGATAAAAGAATTCAAAAATGGAAATTCAAAGTTGGTGAGTATGTTCTATTGTACAATTCTCTTTTCAGATTTTTTGCAGGAAAACTTCTCTCTAAATGGGAAGGGCCATATATCATCGAAGAAGTTTATCTCTCCGGAGTTATCAAGATTAACAATGCTGAGGGCACTAATCCGAGAGTGGTTAATGGGCAAAGAATTAAACGCTATATCTTAGGTACGCCCATTAATGTTGAAACTAATATTATTCAAACAATGAAACCGGAGGAACACATAAAAGAGACCTTCCGGAACGCTCCAGAACCCTGAAAAGGAGTAGGTATGTGATACGGTAAGTAAACCGACTTAAAAAATTTAATAAAAATTATTTTTGTCCATTTTGGAATATTAGAAAAATACAAAAATAAGAAACAACCGAGGGGACCCACGAGGAGGTCACAAGGCAACAGGGCGCGCCCAACCCCCTGGGCACACCGGGTTGCCTTGTGGGCCCCTAGTGTGCCTTCCCGACTCCGTTTTCTTTCCGTATACTTGTTTTGCAAGATAAAAATTCTTTATATATACTCCCGGATGTTTTGACCACCGTATCACAAGTTTCTCCTCTGTTCTTGTTTCGAGTGTTTTTCTGGCAGAACGAGATTAATATGTCGTCCCAAGAATCAGATGGGGAGAGCTACGTTTCGCACATCACCGCCGACCCTAGGATCTACGGGGAGGTTGACCCTTATGGATGGACTACGGATGAGGAAGAGGATGCCGATCTGAAAATGATGGAGTCCTCGAGCGAAGAAGAAAGAGAAACTCCTCTACCTCAACCAGGAGATATGCATGTGGAGTTCAAGAAATCAAGTTTGCCAAATAAGGTTAAGCCTTCCATTACTCGGTTTACCCCTTATCGTAGTGCACGGGGTGATGTCGCCTCATCCTCCACAACTAAATTGCATCCCTCTGATGAGGATGCATTAATCGCTGCCAACAAGCTTCGTAGGGAGAATTTGGATCTTAAACAGGAAGTCAGTAGGCTTAAGGAGGAGATTCGTACTCTCATAGGAATCATCGCCAAGAAAATCACTACTTCATCACCACCATCACCGAATAAAGACACTTGAGTACACGGGTATGGGCACCACCCTTGGCTTGTTCCAAGCTTGGGGGAGGTGCCCCGGTATCGTATCACCTTCACCTTTTATCATCATTATCTATCTTAGTTCGATCCTTAGTTATTTCATGATTTAGAGGAATAAAAAGTTTAGTATGATCTAGTTTCGAGTGCTTGTTTCATGATCTATCTATCTATGTAATCGTGTGTGAGAGTTATATAATAAAGAGTAGTTTGAGTTTTGCTTCTTTACTCATATGTTTCAATCTTAGCAATAAAAGAATGAAAAGATCATATGCTAATCCCTTGGGGAAGTAATGACTTTACATAAGAAAAGTATAGTTGATAAAATTTATTGGAAATTAACAAACATAGCATTGGTCATTGATGCAATTCATGAGAGATTAATAAGGGAAGGGAGGATTCACATATAAATATACTATCTTGGACATCTTTTATGATTGTGAGCCCCCATTAAATATTCTATGTCAAAGAGTTGACGTTGGACAAGGAAGACAACGTAATGAGTTATGTTTGCTTATATTCACATAGAAGTTATATTGTCATGGATCCTCTAACATGTGGTGCTTGCTCACTATATTTTGCTAGCCAAAAATCCGCACTAAGTAGAGATACTACTTGTGCATCCAAAACCCTTGAACCCAGTTTCATGTCATGAGAGTCCACTATATCTACCTATGGATTGAATAAGATCCTTCAAGTAAGTTGTCATCGGTGCATAAAGCAATAAAAATTACCCCTAAATATGTATGAACTTTTATTGTAAGGGAAAATAAGCTTTGTACGAACTTGTGATGGTGAAGAAATAAAAGCGACAGACTGCACAATAAAGGTTGCTATCACAAGGGGCAATATAAAGTGACGTTCCTTTACATTAAGAGTTTGCACATCCAAAAATAAAAAGCGCATGACAACCTCTGCTTCCTTCTGCGAAGGTACTATCTCTTGCTTTTCTGTATTTACTATTATGCAAGAGTCAATAGTGTTCTTCTCTATTCCGTTTTTATTTTTCTCTTGGCAAGCATCATGTGGTGGGGAAAGATCTAGGCACATATATCCAGTTGGATGTAAGTAATCATGAGTTATTATTGTTCACATTACCCTTGAGGTAAATCAGTCGGGAGGTGAAACTATAAACCCCCATCTTCCTATGTGTCTGATTGAAGCTTTTGCTCCATAAATATGCCTTGAGTGTCAGCAATCATAGAAGACTAAATGATAGTTGAGTATGTTAACTTGCTAAACAAAAGCTCTTACATAGACTCTTCCTGAAAATATGATGAATTGTAATTGTTTCATTGACTAAGAACATAGTTTGTTAGCTTTCAAGAAAGTTTATGCTTTATACTTCGATATTGTGATGAATTATTACTTATTTATGGGAAGTTTTATGATGATACACTGCTGATATAGTATTGATCATGATGCTTTCATGTCCGTATTTAGTTTTATCGACACCTCTCTCTCTAAACATGTGGTCATGATTATCGATTTCGGCTTTCGCTTGAGGACAAGCAAGGTCTAAGCTTGGGGGAGTTGATACGTCCATTTTGCATCATGTTTTCCTATTGATATTTATAATGTTTTTGGTCATTATTTCTCTTTATGATGCAATCCTAATGCCCTTTCTCTCTTAATTTGCAAGATTTACATGGAGAGGGAGATTACCGGCAGCTAGAATGCTGGACCTAAAAAGCTACAGCAGAGATACCTATTGTACGGAGCTCCAAATGACCTGAAACTTCACGAGGATTTTTCATGGAATATATGAAAAATACTGGAACAAAGAAATACCAGAGGGGGCCCACCAGTTGCCTACAAGGCAACTGGGCGCGACCACCCCCAGGGTGCGCCCTGATGCCTTGTGGGGCCCACAGCTGGCCTCTGGCCCCCTCCTTCTGCTATATGATGCCATTTACCCTAAAAAAATACAAGGAGGACTTTCGGGACGAAGCGCCGCTGTCTCGAGGCGGAACTTGGGCAGGAGCACTTTTGCCCTCCGGCGGAGCGATTCCGCCGGGGATACTTCCCTCCGGGAGAAGGAAATCGAAGCCATCGACATCACAAACATTCCTCTCATCGTGGGAGGACCAATCTTCATCAACATCTTTACCAGCACCATCTCATCTCAAACCCTAGTTCATCTCTTGTATTCAATCTTTGTCTCAAAACCTCAGATTGGTACCTGTGGGTTGCTAGTTGTGTCGATTACATCTTGTAGTTGATGCTAGTTGGTTTATTTGGTGGAAGATTATATGTTCAGATCCTTAATGATATTCAATACCCCTCTGATCTTGAACATGAATATGATTTGTGAGTAGTTATGTTTGTTCTTAAGGACATGGGAGAAGTCTTGTCATAAGTAATCATGTGAATTTGGTATTCATTCGATATTTTGATGATATGTATGTTGTTGCTTCCTTTAGTGGTGTCATGTGAACGTCGACTACATGACACTTCACCATACTTGGGCCTAAGGGAAGGCATTGTGGAGTAATAAGTAGATGATGGGTTGCTAGAGTGACAGAAGCTTAAACCCTAGTTTATGCGTTATTCCGTAAGGGGCTGATTTGGATCCATATGTTTCATGCTATGGTTAGATTTATCTTAATTCTTCTTTCGTAGTTGCAGATGCTTGCGAGAGGGGGTAATCATAAGTGGGATGCTTGTTGAAGTAAGGATAGCACCCTAGCACCGGTCCACCCACATATCAAATTATCAAAGTAGCGAACGCGAATCAAATAAATATGTTGAAAGTGACTAGACGATAAATCCCATGTGTCCTCAAGAGCGCTTTGCTTTATATAAGAGACCGTTTCGGCTTGTCCTTTGCTATAAAAAGGATTGGGACACCTTGCTGCACTTTAGTTACTATTGCTACTCGTTACTTGTTACGAATTACCTTGCTATCAAACTATCTATTACCGCTACTTTCAGTACTTGCAGAGAATACCTTGCTGAAAACCGCTTATCATTTCCTTCTGCTCCTCGTTGGGTTCGACACTCTTACTTATCGAAAGGACTACGATTGATCCCCTATACTTGTGGGTCATCAACTATCGTTACACTTAACGATATTCTAAGATCCAGAAAACATGACCACCAACAACACTTGAGCTAGTCTTAGAGGCAAGACTAGGAACCTATTCTTTGCCGTTTACCTTTCCACACATGCATATGAGTTTTCCACTGAAGCGTGTATTCCAGGATCATAGCAGTTATAGCATGAAATATAAACTCTTAATTATGAACACGGAAATATGATAATACAATATTATTGACTATAGAGCATATTTCCAACAGACACGCCTTCAGGCCGCCTACACACACGCCTCCCGGCTGCACATTCTGCGTACACAAAAGTCATCAGATGCTAACACGTGGCCTTCTATTGTTAATCTCCTAAAATCATTCATAAAGGCGTCACTCCAATAATTTCTATGACAATAATAATCATCCCAGAAATAGACCAGCCTAGCGACAGACAAAAAAGTCACCTAAAATGAGGCCAGAAGGTCACCAAAGTTGTCGAGGGAGTTGACCCGGGAAGAAATCTGCTAGTGATGGTTATTGCTACTTGTGAGCTGCGTTGGGATTTTCCCCGAAGAGGAAGGGTGAAGCAATATTGTAGCGGATAAGTATTTCCTTCAGTGAGAACCAAGGTTATCGAACCAATAGGAGAACCACGCAAATTCCCGTCTTCAGCACCTACACACACAAAAACAAATGCTTGCACCCAACGCGGGCAAGAGGGTTGTCAATCCACTTGAACTCGTTAGTTGCAAGGATTAATTCTGATAGTGGTAGATAGATAAAAAGAAAAGTAAAATAAAAAGTAAAATAAAAAGTATAAAATTGCAGCAAGGTATTTTTAGTTTTTATAATATGATTAAAGTAGAGCCAGGAGCCATAGTTTTCACTAGAGGCTTCTCTCTTGAAACAATAGCATACGGTGTGTAAACAAATTACTATTGGGTAATTGATAGAAAAGCGCATAGTTATGACGTTATTCATGGCAATGATTACACATATAGGCATCACGTCCGTGACAAATAGACCGACTCCTGCCTGCATCTACTACTATTACTCCACCAATCGACCGCTATCCAGCATGCATCTATGGTATTAAGTTCATAACAAACATAGTAACGCCTTCAGCAAGATGACATGATGTAGACAAAGTAAACTCAATCAATATGAATAAACCCCATCGTTTTATCCTTAGTAGGAACAATACAATACGTGCCTCGCTACCCCTTCTATCACTGGGTGAGGACACCGCAAGATTGAACCCACTATACAAAGCACCTCTCCCGCTGAAGATAAATCAATCTAGTTGGCCAAACCAAACGGATAGATCGAAGAGAAATACAAAGCTATCATAATCATGCATAATAAAGTTTAGAAAAGACTCAATTACTTTCAATGAATAATCTGATCATACACCCACAATTCATCGGATCCCAACAAACACACCGCAAAAGAAGATTACATCGGATAGAACTCCAAGAAGACCGAGAAGAACATCGTATTGAAGATCAAAGAGAGAGAAGAAGCCATCTAGCTACTAGCTATGGACCCGTAGGTCTGTGGTGAACTACTCACACATCATCGGAAGGGCAGCAAGGTTGATGTAGAGTACCGGAAAAGGCCTCCAGATGGGATCGCGGAAGAAAAGAGACTTGCGGCGGCAGAAAAATTATTTTGGGTGGCTCTCTATTGGTTTCCCAATATTTGAGAATTTATAGAAGTGGAATTAGGTCAGACGGAGCCACGTGGGGCCCACAAGGCATCAGGGCGCACCCTATTGCCTTGCCATCTCCTCATTTGCCGTCTGGTCTCCTCCCAAATCTTCTAGGGTCTCTTACGTCCAGAAAAAATCATCAAAAAGTTTCGTAGGGTTTAGACTCTGTTTGGTACTGATTTTCTGGAAAACCAAAAAGAGGCAAAAAACAGCAACTGGCACTAGGCACTGGGTTAATAGGTTAGTTCCCCAAAATAATATAAAATTGCATATTAAGGCATATAAAGTATCCCAGATTGATAATATAATAGCATGAAACGATAAAAAATTATAGATATGTCGGAGACGTATCAGCATCCCCAAGCTTAATTCCTGCTCGTCCTCGAGTAGGTATATGATCAAAATAGAATTTTTGATGTTGAATGCTACCTAACATGTTTATCATGTAATCTCTTTACGGTATAAATGACGAGAAACGATGAAGTAATAATATCAACATAATAATATCCATGAATATAAGAAGCATAATCATTAAACTTTCAAAATATATGATCCTTAACGAATGTTATCCCAACTCATTTTATGATGTTAGCATGGCATGACTCCGCCTTCACCGCATAAATATAAATCATGAGCATCCTGGTGTTAAACCAAGCAATTGGATCATACTTCTAACGTGCTTCCGCATTTCAACCTCACGCAATACATGAGCGTGAGCCATGGATATAGCACTATAGGTGGAATAAAATGCGGTGGTAGAGATCAATAAGGGAGTATGCGAGGAGTAGGGATTGCCATGCAACGGATGCACTAAGAGCTATAAGTGTATGAAAGCTCAACGGAAACTAAGTGGGTGTGCATCCAACTTGCTTGCTCATGAAGACCTCGGGCATTTGAGGAAGCCCATCATCGGAATATACAATCCAAGTTCTATAATGAAAAATTCCCACTAGTATATGAAAGTGACAACATAGGAGACTCTCTATATGAAGAACATGGTGCTACTCTGAAGCACAAGTGTGGAAAAAGGATAGTAACATTGCCCCTTCTCTCTTTTCTCTCATTTTTTTGTTGGGCTCTTTTTGGCCTCTCTTTTTTCTTTTATTTTTTTATTTTTCGTCCGGAGTCTCATCCCAACTTGTGGGGGAATCATAGTCTCCATCATCCTTTCCTCACTGGGACAATGCTCTAATAATGATGATCATCACACTTTTATTTACTTACAACTCGATATTACAACTCGATAACTGAAACAATATGACTCTATATGAATGCCTCTAGCAGTGTACCAGGATGTGCAATGATCTAGCGTAACATTTATGATAATGATGAACGGTGGCTTTTCCACAAATATCATGTCAGCTCTATATGATCATGCAAAGCAATATAATGATGAACATACAAGTCATGAAATGGAACGGTGGAAGTTGCATGGCAATATATCTCGGAATGGCTATGGAAATGCTATAATAGGTAGGTATGGTGGCTGTTTTGAGGAAGATATAAGGAGGCTTATGTGTGATAGAGCGTATCATATCACGGGGTTTGGATGCACCGGCGAAGTTTGCACCAACTCTCGAGGTGAGAAAGGGCAATGCACGGTACCGAAGAGGCTAGCAAATTGCGGAAAGGTAGGAGTGCGTATAATCCATGGACTCACATTACTCATAAAGAACTCATATACTTATTGCGAAAGCCTATTAGCCCTCGAAGCAAAGTACTACTCCCATGCCCCTAGGGAGGAGGTTGGTAGGAGTTAACCATCGCGCACCCCCGATTATAACAGCACTCAAGGATTTCATTTCAGACATAAAAATGCTCAAACCTCCCCACCATGCCATGACCAACACTTAGATGAGAAGTTAATAACAAGCTTTAATACCGATATTTCTAGTAACCAATGACCATGAACCAATATCCTTTCATATTACGACATCAATACAATTAAACCATACGTTTCATATTTAGTGATCTACATGAAAGTTTTTATTATATCCCCCTTGAATACCTATCCTTTCTGGACTAGTCTTATAACACGTGCATATTTCCATTACTATTTATTAGACTCTCAAAAATATTTAAGTGAAGCATGAGAGTGCAATTATTTCTATAAAATATGGCCACCGCCATGCTCTAAAAGATATAAGTGAAGCACTAGAGCAACTGCCTAGCTCAAAAGATATAAGTGAAGCACATAGAGTATTCTAACAAATCACAATAAATGCGTGTCCCTCTCAAAAGGTGTGTCCAACAAACAATGATTGTGGCAAACTAAAAAGCAAACAAAGAAAAGAAAACTATGGCACAAACGTTCCAAGTAAAACTCATATCATGTGATGAATAAAAATATAGCTCCAAGTAACATACCGATAGATTGTAGACGAAAGAGGGGATGCCATCCGGGGCATCCCCAAGCTTAGACGCTTGGGTCTTCCTTGAATATTACCTTGGGGTTCTTTGGGCATCCCCAAGCTTAGTCTTGCCGCTCCTGATTCCTTCATCCATCATGATCTAACCCAAAACTTGAAAACTTCAGCACATAAAACTCAACAGAAACCTCGTGAGATCCGTTAGTATAATAAACAAATCATAAACTTTCGGTACTGTTATAAATTGATTCATAATTGTTATTCAATAATACCTACTGTATTCTAACTTCTCCATGACTTACACCCCCCAATATAATCGATAGATTCATCAAAACAAGGAAACTATGCTATAAAAACAGAATCTGTCTAAAATAGATCAGTCTATAATGATCTGAACTAAAATCATACCTCTGTAACTCCAAAATTTCTGAAAAATTAGGAAAATATAAAAAATTTGTATACCAATGTTGTGTAAAAATTCAGCAATTATTGACATTCCAGTACAGAACCAAAATTCCAGCACTGGACGCAAAAGTTTCTGTTTTCAAACAGCATCAATTATACTATCATCCAAATCATCCCAAAGGCATTACTTGGCACAAACACTAATTAAAAGATCAAAACACAATCATTACAGTAGCTATAATTGTGTGACTCAAGAAAATAAAAATTTCAATAAAGATAAATATTGGGTTGCCTCCCAACAAACGCTATTGTTTTATGCCCCTAGCTAGGCATAATGCATTGTTTCAAGTGTTTTCATCCTTGGTTTCTAATTCCTCAATTTTACATCCATGCTTCCTAGGAGGGTTAACATGCATATATTTAATAATCACACTTCCAGGAACAAAGTTGAGGAATTTGTTTTTAGTAATAGGTTCCTTTATCATATCAATGAAGTTGGGGTGCACACTAATCATTTTACTATCCTCGTTTCCCTTACTAGAAGAAGCACCTTTATTTTTAGGACATACATAAACTTGGAATTCCTATTTGGAGGAGTCCTTTCAATAGTTTTTATGGAAGAAAAAGTTGAACCCAAATTATTAATAATTTCTTCCAATTTATCAATTCTAGCGGGACTTTGTTCTACTCTATAATTAATTATTGGTTCTTTTTTCCTTTAGCATCTTTAATGTGGTTCCTACCTTTGAGCCAAATTGAGTGACTTGGTGGACCTTTTTGTCTAGATTCTCAATATGTTCAATAGTAGGCATTTTATTTTCAATAACTTCTAACCTTCGCATAACATGTTCCAAAGCCAATGCTGTCTCATTAATAGTAATAAGTGGTGATCCTACTAAATTTCCCATAGCATTGAAAGCATCCATAGGGTGCCTACTCAAAAAGTTACCTCCAGTAATAGTGTCTAGCACAAATCTATACCAAGTAGTAACACCCATGTAAAAATTGCGAAGAAGAACAGTAGTGGATTGTTTACGAGTAGATCTATTTTGAGCATCGCAAATCCTATACGAAGCATGTTTTAAACTTTCTCCTCCCCTTTGTTTAAAATTTAGAACTTCATTTTCAGGGGTACAAGCAACAATTGAAGCACTAGCCATAGAGACGAACAAGTAAAACAAACAAGCAAAGCAATTTTTTTTTGTGTTTTTGATTTTTATGAGAAGTGGAGGGAGATGAAAAAGAGAGGCAAAGGCAAATAAAAAGTAGAGCAAGTGATTGATGATTTGTATGTAGGAACCTGATGAGAATTTGATGATGTCTCCCTGGCAACGGCGCCAGAAATTCTTTCTGCTACTTGTGACCTGCGTTGGGATTTTCCCCGAAGAGGAAGGGTGAAGCAATATAGTAGCTGATAAGTATTTCCCTCAGTGAGAATCAAGGTTATTGAACCAATAGTAGAACCACGCAAATTCCCATCTTCAACACCTACACACGCAAAAGGAAACGCTTGCACCCAACGCGGGCAAGAGGGTTGTCAATCCCCTTAAACTCGTTACTTGCAAGGATTAATTCTGATAGCGGTAGATATATAAAAAAGAAAAGTAAAATAAAAAGTATAAAATTACAGCAAGGTATTTTTAGTTGTTATAATATGATTAAAGTAGACCTAGGGGCCATAGTTTCCACTAGAGGCTTCTCCCTCGAAACAATAGCATACGGTGGGTAAACAAATTACTGTTGGGCAATTGATAGAAAAGCGCATGTTATGACGTTATTCATGGCAATGATCACACATATAGGCATCACGTCCGTGACAAGTAGACCGACTCCTGCCTGCATCTATTACTATTACTCCACCAATCAACCGCTATCCAGCATGCATCTATGGTATTAAGTTCATAATAAACAGAGTAACGCCTTCAGTAAGATGACATGATGTAGACAAAGTAAACTCAATCAATATGAATAAACCCCATCGTTTTATCCTTAGTAGCAACAATACAATACGTGCCTCGCTACCCCTTCTGTCACTGGCTGAGGACACCGCAAGATTGAACCCACTACAAAGCACCTCTCCCGCTGAAGATAAATCAATCTAGTTGGCCAAACAAACGGATAGATCGGAGAGAAATACAAAGCTATCATAATCATGCATAATAAAGTTCAGAAAAGACTCAATTACTTTCAATGAATAATCTGATCATAAACCCACAATTCATCGGATCCCAACAAACAAACTGCAAAAGAAGATTACATCGGATAGAACTCCAAGAAAATCGAGGAGAACATTGTATTGAAGATCAAAGAGAGAGAAGAAGCCATCTAGCTACTAGCTATGGACCCGTACGTCTGTGGTGAACTACTCACACATCATCGGAAGGGCAGCAAGGTTGATGTAGAAGCCCTCTGATACGTCTCCAACGTATCTATAATTTTTGATTGTTCCATGCTATTATAGTATCAATCTTGAATGTTTTATATGCAATTATATGCCATTATATATCATTTTTTGGGACTAACCTATTAACCCGGTGCCCAGTGCCAGTTGCTGTTTTATGCTTGTTTTTGCCTTTTCAGAAAATCATTATCAAAAAGTGTCCAAACGAGAAAAAAAACTTTGGATTAATTTTTTCTGGACCAGAAAAGGCCCAGGAAACTTCGGGAGAAAACCAGAAGAGTCATGAGGAGGCGACAAGCCTGGAGGGTGCGCCCAGGGGGTAAACGCGCCCCCCAGGCTTGTGGGCCCCTCGTGACACCTCTTGACCTAATTCCAACGCTATAAATTCCCAAATATTCCCAAACCAATAGGGATCCAGAAGAGAAAACCTTTCCGCCGTCGCAAGCCTCTGTTCTTCCGCGATCCCATCTGGAGGCCTTTTTCGGTACTCTGCCGGAGGGGGAATCGATCAAGGAGGGCTTCTACATCAACCTTGCTTCCCTTCCGATGATGTGTGAGTAGTTTACCACAGACCTACGGGTCCATAGCTAGTAGCTAGATGGCTTCTTCTCTCTCTTTGATCTTCAATACCATGTTCTTGGAGTTCTATCCGATGTAATCTTCTTTTGCGGTGTGTTTATTGGGATCCGATGAATTGTGAGTTTATGATCAGATTATTCATGAGAAATATTTGAGTGTTCTCTGAACTCTTTTATGCATGATTATTATAGCTTTGTATTTCTCTTCGATCTATCGATTTGGTTTGGCCTACTAGATCGATTTATCTTGCAATGGGAGAGGTGCTTTGTGATGGGTTCAATCTTGCGGTGCTCAATCCCAGTGACAGAAGGGGACATGACACGTATTTGTATTGTTGCCATTAAGGATAAAAAGATGGGGTTTAATCATATTGCTTGAGTTTACTTTGTCTACATCATGTCATCTTGCTTAAGGCGTTACTCTGTTTCATACTTAATACCCTAGATGCATGTTGGATAGCGGTCGATGGGTGGAGTAATAGTAGTAGATCAGGCAGGAGTCGGTCTACTTGTCTCAGACGTGATGCCTATATACATGATCATTGCTATGAATCCGTCATAATTATTTGCTTTTCTATCAATTGCGCAACAGTAATTTGTTTACCCACCGTATGCTATGTGTTCGAGAGAGAAGCCTCTAGTGAAAACTATGGCCCCCGGTCTACTTAATCATATATTAAAAACCTAAAAATACCTTGCTGCAATTTATTTACTTTTATTTTAATTAGTATTTTAGTTTATCTATTTAGCTCTATAAGATTTAATCCTTGCAAATAACCGCTAAGAGGATTAACAACCCTCTTATTTGCGTTGGGTGCAAGTGTTTGCTCTTTTGTGTGTAGGTGCGCTCAACGGAATTTTGCTTGGTTCTCCTACTAGATTGATAACCTTCGTTCTTAACTGAGGGAAATACTTATCTCTACTGTACTGCATCATCCTCTCCTCTTCGGGGAAATACCAACGCAGACTACAAGTAGCACCCTCCGTGATCGATTCCCCCTCCGGCAGAGTACCGGAAAAGGCCTCCAGATGGGATCGCAGAAGAATGGAGACTTGCGGCGGCAGAAAAAATATTTTGGGTGGCTCTCTGTTGGTTTCCCCATATTTGAGAATTTATAGAAGTGGAATTAGGTCAGACGGAGCCACATGGGGCCCATAAGGCAGCAGGGCGCGCCCTGTTGCCTTGTTGTCTCCACATTTGCCGTCTGGTCTCCTCCCAAATCTTCTAGGGTCTCTTATGTCCATAAAAAATCGTCAAAAAGTTTCGTAGTGTTTGGACTCCGTTTGATACTGATTTTCTGGAAAACCAAAAACAGGCAAAAAACAACAACTGGCACTAGGCTCTGGGTTAATAGGTTAGTTCCCAAAAATGATATAAAATTGCATATTAAGGCATATAAAGTATCCAAGACTGATAATATAATAGCATGAAACAATCAAAAATTATAGATATGTCAGAGACGTATCAGTTATCGTCACAAAAAATGATCTTAGGTGACAGTTTGTTGTTCATCACTAGGGTTTTAGTCACATAATAGCACATGTAGTGTTAGGATCCCTACCTCAAGATCTGCCGGTTTAGGTTCCGTCACCTCATTTTCTTGCGTGTTCGGGTTATCCATAAAAAATCAGGGGTTTTGTGCAATTATTGAAAAAACAATGCAGTTCAATGTAGCAAGTTCAAAATAAGGATATCTAGTTTTAGGTATGCTTTAAAAGCAAAAAAAATTGGTTAAGAAAATCTTCTCTCTCGGTCTCTCCTCTGCCCATAATTGGTTTGGGTAGCCAAAAACTGGGTATGATTGTAGATGCTCTAACGCATCTAATCTAATCTCTTTAAATGCTCTACAATTTCTCCTCCTCTCCTCGCTTAATCTCATTCTGTCTCGAGAGGTCACATATCAGACATACTAGAAGGGTTGGGCGCGCTTTGCTGCGCCGTTGGTGTTGTTGGATTTCTATAAAAAAATACTCACTCTGTTTCAAAATATAAGGTGTATTACTTTTTTGAAAAGTCAAACCTCTTTAAGCTTGATTAAATTTGTAGAGAAATATATCAAAATCCATAATATCATATCGGTATCATTAGATTCATCATGAAATGAATTTCCATATTTATTTTGTTTAATATTGTGGATGTCAATATTTTTGGCTCTGAACATGGTCAAAGTTAAAGAAATTTGACTTTCCAAAAAATTAACATCCCTTATATTTTGGAATAGATGGAATTTTTAGTTTGGCAGGTGAGGGAGATGATGGGGTGTGTTTTATTTTTATTTATAATGCGGTGATTTGGTGGGCCTTTTGCCGTGTGATTTTGTGTTATCATCTAATCAACCCATATTTATGTGCGGAAATTTCTATGTCGATGGTTGCATGTACTATATTGGTGCTATAGTGTCACATGGTGACACTTCTTTTTTCTTGGTGTTAGGAGAGTGTGCGGGACTGATACGTTTTTATAGGCCAGTTGCTGCTGATTGATTTGAAAAATTGTTGGCCTAATCAAAATTGTAAACCAAATCTAAAATTGAATACCTTAATCGAATGAAAGAGCTTCGAAATCAGGGAACATAACATAGTGAATTAAAAGAACTGAAAGGGAGAGCTCCTTGAGAAATTATTGACCCGGTCAAAATCGGGTGACCCAATTCTAAATTGAAGACCCCAATTAATTGTGATGCCTTAAAAACTAGGAAGCATATTGTATAATATAAAAGAATTGAATGAGAGAGCTTTGAGAAATTGTTGACCCGATCAAAATCGGGTGGCCCAATTCCAGTTGGAGACCTCAACTGAATGCGAGGCCTAAAAAATTAGGGAGCATAGTGTATAGTGTGTGTGTGTGTGTGTTTTGTGCCCCCAACATTAATTTGAAGCAATCAATTCTAGATATGCATACAATTCATTTCGACTAATGCATTGCATCTAATCTCCATGCATGATCTACAATTTCTCGTCATCTCCTCACTCGGTCTCATTCTGGCCCGAGAGGCGGCGGATTTGGCATATTATGCCCACAACATTAATTTGCACCAATTGATACTAGATATGCTACAATTATTTCTAACTAATGCATCTAATCTAATCCCTTTAAATACTCTACGATTCATCATCCTCTCCTCGCTCCATCTCATTCTTTGCAAGATCCATCTCATTCTTTGGAAGCTCCATCTCAAGCAAGGATTAACCCCCGCCCAACACCCATCAACCATGAGGACCAGCCTCCTTCTCCTTGTTGCTCTTGGCGTTGTCTCTGTCATCGCCACACCGACAGTAGCGCTCAACGGGAAATGGCAACCGATCAAGAACGTCACCGACCCACATGTCCAGGACCTCGGCACCTGGGCGGTGGTGAAGCTTGGTATGGTGACCAACGGCAGGCTCCGATTCAAACAGGTAGTGAGAGGTGAGGTGCAGATCATGACCGAGGGCATTATCTACCGGCTAGATGTCCAAGTATCTCGGATGGATGACAAGGAAGCCATGTACAAAGCGGGGGTTCTCGAGAAGGACACACCATTCAGCATCATCCGCAAGCTCGTCTCCTTCGCCAAGGCCAACTGAGCGATCGATCTAGAGCTTTAGGGATTATGGTTGTGTGTGTAATAAGAAATTTTGAGGACTATTTGCCTCTTTTCCCAATCAAATAAATGTGCCTTTTTCATACAATAGTTTGGAAGTTAGGGGAATATATATAAAGTTCTAATAAATCTACTTGAGTAATTCATGCTTGCGTAGGCGCAATGTTTCTCAAAATCTCTCTACCACAATAGGCCTCAACTTGAAATGGTAATCCCTCCTCTACCGCGCCAAAAGCTATAAGTTTCATCTCCTGGTCATGTATATATCAGATTAAATAAGGGAAAGGTATTGGTGTTCAAACGAGGGAAGGCTAACATGCAAGGCAAGGTGTTTTTTTAGGGTGGGTAGCTAACGAGCAGTAGTGGCGAAGCCCAATGGGCCAGGGTGGTCCAGTAGTGAAGTATTCACATAAATTTATTTTTTGAATAAAAAATCACTTTCCACACTATAATGTGGCTATGGCGAAATTGCAGAGTGGTCCACGAGCACCCTTGCTACGCCAAAGCAGTTGGTTGTAGAAAGTTCATGTGAACTTTTTTAAAATGGGACATTTACATTTGTGCCCCTAACTCGAACCCACTACACAGATTTGCCCCTAATTTCTAAGCATGCTCAAATTTTCCCCTCTATCATTAGTGGCACTTATAGAAATACCCTTCTATGCCGTTTCCATCCAGTCAAAGCCGTTTGACCGCTATCTGGCCGTATCTTTGACATTTTTGCCCATGTCTCCATGTGTCACTTACTGGTGGGACCCACTCTAAAAAATAAAAATAAAACCTTTCTCTCACCCCTCTCTCTCACACTTACATGTGAGAAAAAATGACAAAAAAGAAAAGGACTATTCAAACTAGATATTGGGCCCACATGTCATTGGCTTATCAATATTTTCTGAATTATTTTGTTAATTAGGAGGGCCCACAAGTCATACTCAGTGGGAATAATTAACAAGTTAATTAGCCTAATCTAACTGCTAACATGTCCGCTCGCCGGGGTTAAGCCGCTGGTGACCAAATTCCCTGACAGTGTGCTCGTCGAAGGCCAGGGGATCGGCGGTTCGGGGCACCAGGTTCAAGCCCTTGCTCGCACGCCTCGTTGGGATGTTACGGGGGACGCCGGAGTGGATGAAATTGTCATCGTCATCGAGTTTTTGCGGCGGCAGTGGCATGACGATGTCGCAAGCGAAATTGAGGGTCATGGATGAGCAATCTGAAGGGGTAGGTAGCATCTACGGGGATCCTGGAGCACGCCAGGTGATACCTCCTTTTAGTGATCCGGTAATGGAACAGAAAAGTGTATCCCGCATCTATTTCCCCAGAGGTGACCTTGGGTTATCGAACCCACGAGAGGAAGATTCCCTTGAAGCGATGGCCTCTAGCAAGCTTTTGTTAAAGGATCAATCAAGCAAACAGTGATTCAAACACTTATAATAAAAAGAGGTACAGGTATGAGGTCTTAATGCTTAGAACCATGTATTTGTGTTGGGACCAGATATGATCTTAATTTGTGCGCTGGAAGTCACCCATCGAGATGTGCTTGTTACGAACCGAAGTGGGGGATGTGTCCAAATAACATCTTGACCGGCACGAGTCCTGCATCAAGAATCAGTTGTCCTACCGCGCGGGGTTGCCTCGATAATTGAGATAATGAAATCAGACAAGAGCTTTGGGCATTTAATGACTACACCTCATGAATCCCCAAGGATTGGATCTGTGTTACCCTACTGATCCTTACTGTTACCGGTGTTCAGTATAACACTTCACGTTCTCCTTGCTCCTAGCCTCACCGTGGCTCGATCTCCATGATCCTGGGTACCTGCAGGGATGAACATCACGAACAAGACAAGAGACATCTACGGAACAATTTTATTTCACACATACTGGACGTTAATTCAAAGCTCTTCCATTGATCCCCACAACAAATACAGAGGGTTGCAACTCCTATGCCTCAACCCATACCTTACCGAACTACTCACACATTGAGATCAGATCGCGAGAAGAAAAGATTGAAGAACACATCTTAAAGATTGATAGATGGCAAATATGTCTTACAATGGATGCCTTGTGCGATGCACGATTACAAGTATGAACTAGATGAGGAAGCACTATGGTGGTGATGGTGGCTATGGAGGTGAAAATGGCGGCGGCTAGGGTTTGTGGATGAAGATGAAGATGATGATGTTCTGGCTTCTGTCGACGCTCCCCCGTTGACATTTCAATGGGGTCCCCTTTATAAAAGTTGTTCAGGTAGACGATCTACCTCGGTTTCCATGCCATACGGGCGCTCGCGGCCGTATGGAACGCCGTCTTTTGCACTGACTTCGTAGAGACGCCTCCTGTTGATTCCTTCTTTCTTCATTTCCCTTCCTTTCCATTTCCACACGTGATTTCTTCCCTTTTTAGCCCATTTCCCGCGGAAACACATCAAAGAGAGGATTTGTGGAATCCTTTGCAATTATTAGTCACTAGTGGCAATATTGGAGCGAATATATCTTTTTAATGGAAATATCTCGGTTTAAACTAAGGTAGATGAGCGTAAAAATATCACTCATCAACTCCCCCAAGCTTAAACTTGATCGTGCTCGAGCAACATAGAGATAAATCCGAATCATAAGGAACTCAGTTGTTTAAACCGAAATAACGAGAAGGTTTTGGTTCACTTACAATCGGTACGCCTAAATAGCCCTCCGCTTCTTGACCTGAAAACTTAGTATAGCTGTAGCAGTGGCATGGTTATTGTGCAAGTGTTAGTGAAGCAAATATAATCAACACAAAGTTCTTGATCTACTAGATAAAATAACTTTGCAACACTCTATTCTATTTATTCTAGACAACACTTGCTTGCCGGGAATGCATGGAAGAGTTTTCTTTTGATAGAGCCATAAAAATATATATTAGGGAGTGAAAGGCGTGTAGAAAAACATGATGCTTTAGTGCTCATAAACATGCCCACAATTATCTCATCCTCAAGGCTCTTAAGCACTTCATCTCAATCATTGTTTGCTGAAACTTTGGTTGTCACGTGAAGGGATTATGCCAAATAAGTGATCATGCATAGAGTTTCGCTGTGGCTTAATGTTTGGGAACTATGGACCTGTAATATGTGTCTCTTTCAAGCTCTTTTGATCAGTCCCCTTTATTTACCACATACACACCCATTCAAGAGAAAGCCGAATAATATGCGTTTGTAGTGTTGCCACTACGTACGGTAACAAATTCATAGCCGAAATCCGAGCTGTCACTCTTGGTGGATCGTTCATTGGCTAGCGGAGTCCTCAGCATAACATCAAGAAAGGTGACGAAGCCACATTTACACACGTACACATGCATAGAGTAGCAGGGCCATGGCACCAGCGAGGAGCTGAAGCACCATGTGAGAGATACAACAGAGATTTTTGGCATAATCTCGTTCACCCTTCAACTAAGTTTCTCTAGACAATTTAATCCACAAGTGCTATCAAGTCTATTAAAATTAACAATATGGGGTTTAGCATTTCAAACATCATCTTCTCTACAATTTTTCTCAACTCCCAAGTCTTTGAAGACTTTCTCTTGTGCATGGTTATTCTTAGTTAAGATCATTTCATTTAAAAACAGTCCCACGGCAAGTCTTGATTATCTAGACTAAACAGAACAAAGGCTACAAAATTATTTCAGCTACTAGAACAAAACCTTTGCCCTAATTATCAAGACTTACTCCCATTTGCACATATCACACATACTACTACTACATCTACCCTAAGTATTTCAAGTGCAAAAGACGGGAGTCGTAGGACATACCTTCACGGTTGTGAATTTACACACTTCTCTTCCTTACTCTTGCATTCCTCGTTGTCCGGCGTAGATCAACTCCTCTGAAAGCAAAAATGCAAATGAACTCTAAGGGGCAAAGAGAGTAAGAGCAAAGCAAAGCTTTTTTTTTTTTTTTTTTTTTTTTGGGTTTTCGAAAACTAACTTGCAAACGAAAAATCGCAAAGGCAAAAACAAACAAAAGCAAAAGCAAATAAAAAGCAAAGTGTTGGAACAGACCAACACGAGTGTTTTGAAGCTCCTCGAGCTTAAGTACAACCTCATTACAATTTATTCAAATGATACCGCCACATCTTGATGTAGAAGTGGTGATGACCTCCCCCAAGCTTAAGCTTTTGCAAGCCCAAACCGGCGGAATCATTGCGGCGGCTGGTCAGGAGCCCATCCTTGGCTCAAGTTGGAGAAGTTTATGTTCATGTAGGCGGATGTGCCTCGTGGGGAAGTGGCGAGGTTGCTCATATCATCAATAGAGCCCTGGAGGCTGCAGAGGTCCGCATAGGTGGTGTAGGCTTCTTGTCGTGGTTGCTCTTGGGGATGCTCCTCTTCTTCGTCGATGGCAAGTTCCTCTTCATCTACCTGTTCAGGTTCTGGGTCTTCTTGGTCAAAAGCTGCATCTCCTTCCTATGCAACATAATGCAATTGTCCATGTTCTATGGGAAAACGGTTAGGCATAGGAGTGGGCAACAAGTATGCCACTCTAGGAATTTTGATGCAATGACGACCAATACAAACTACTACCATTCCAGCGCTAGTAAGAACACGAATATTAACAAGGTTGTTACTGACAATGGGGCGAAGGTGATTGTAGTTGAGACCAAGAGAGTTGGCCAACATGGTGATCACTCCTCCACACACGATATCTCCTTGTTCATGATTTGCTTGATATGCGAGGTGTAGCAAAAATATTGCCCTAAGTTGGGCGAATAACCGACGTCAAGGTTTGCTGCTTTCCCGAGAACTAGCATGTTCTCATCATTCACCTTAGAAACTTCTCATCGTGCCTGCAATGAGTTAGTGATAACATAATAGAAATAACGTATACCAGGACTTTCAATGCAACTGGCTCTTTGCCTTGAGCCATGAACACTCATCCGATGGAAGTATTGCCTCGGGTGCGGGTTAGTAAAATCATAAATATAACGGATGTCATCATCATTATTGGGGAAGCCAAAGTGGTTACACCACTCATCGAGAGTGATGTTGAAGTCTTGGTCCAAGAGATGGAAGGTGATCCGCTCCTCCTCATGCATTGGGCATCAAACCAACATTATGCGAGAGACACTAGTGCAGAAAAGTCTAGCTATGGCGTGCCAAAAACGGCCTTGCTAGCATGGAAGCCCAACGCCACCAATATGGCGCCATTGTTAACAAAAACCGATGGCGTGCAGATCCACGCCATCAGTTTTTTACATAGTGGTGGCGTGACACTGTTCACTCACGTCACCACTAACCAAAATAGCAATGACGTTCACATACATGCCACACCAGCACTATAGACTAAGTAGTAGCAACGTTGACATAGCCTACCACGTCAGCACTAAGTATTTATTGATTTAAAAAAAAATCTTTTATACGATTCATCCATGCATCCAAATATTTATGAATCCGTCCATATATTCAAATCAGTTATACAATTCATACATTTATCCATATATCAGTTTACAATGTGGCCATCATCGTCACCGTCGTAGCCACATGTTGATGTATCTTCTTCGTCGTCGTCGCCGTCGTAGCCACGTGTTGATGTATCTTCGTCGTTGCCGTCGTAGCCACGTGTTGTTGTATCTTCGTCGTCGTCGTCGTCGCCGCCACCACAGCCCCGTGTCGATGTCATCATTCCTATGAGAGGGTATTATAAGCACACCCAGATGTACAACTTCGTATATAACCATCAACACCAGGAAAGACAGCAGGATATACAATCTGTATTTCACAAGAAAATCACTAGTAATACTACAAGCAATGGGTTTTGGTCGTTTTGTACTCATAGCTGCATATTTCAATCCTTTGTTGTTATAATCGGCCTGCCGGCCGTGCGTGTATGGATGAGCAGGAATTGGCCGGCCATGCTAAAACTATTTTGGGTTGTTCTTACTGAAATTATGTGACACTAAATATTACTTAGAGATACTGCTATTTTTTCAAGTATGAACATGAATGTAAATAGAACATAACAACTTGTGCTTATTATCAGCTCCTAAAAACAAAGGAAATAAATGTAGCACCAAGTTAAAATGAAGGCCACTTAACCGTGTACACATGAGTAATTAGTCATTGCAGGCGTAGCACACAAATGCCGAGCTCTAACAACAGGGAAAATTCTGAATTTCTAATTGCAGTCAGGTCTCAGGTGCTTCTTACATTTATTTATGAAATTCCAATTGAAGTTCTATGGCAACCAGCACAAGGCAGATAGCACTCACTTCTCAACCGAGTCATTGATCTTCCCTTTGATGACGGCTCCCTTACTCGGAATCTTGGTCTGCAACAAGCGCAGATGATTGATTAACACACGAAGGCAAAAAAAACTATCCACCAACGCACACTAATGAACCTGATGGAGGGACATATGCAAACAACACTCAGTTGATAGTACATCCACCCTAGAAGCCTACAACATGGTTATTTCTTGGGAAAACATCATTATAGTGTGCCAATAGAATCAGATTAATAGGCACCGCCTTTACTCCAATAGAATACTAAATGCTGGCAAGGATCTATTTCAGATCAAGGAATTATAATGTCACCAGGACTAAACTTTTCAGTATGGCACCACTATAAAAACTATGAAATTGTTTTGTGCATAACTGGTAAAGAGTAAAGACTAGGACATTAACAGAAAGTTGAAAAAGAAAGATGGCAATCTAAATGTATTGGGGCATACTTTCAGACCGGCAATTCTGGTTCCATATTTTCTGTACAAATCTAGGCACATATTGGGGACCAGGCTCTCCTTGATCTGAAGCTTGTTCAGCATGTAGTCTGCGATTTGGTGATACAGGTATACGAACACACAAATTCTGTAGCACGAAATACTACAGTTCAACGAACTCTCTTGTGACGCATAAACTCTCTTGGCCATCAACAAACTTCTCAGTAAACTAACACTGCTACACTACTATTTGTATAAAGTTAGAAATGATGAAGAATATAACCCAAAAGAAAATTGAATCTGATCCCTAAGAATCACTAGAGGTCAATCTGCCCCATTAGTTGTCAAGTGTAAACTGAAATGATGAAGAATATAACCCAAAAGAAAATTCACTTTATTTCTTGCTGTAAAAAACTTCACTTATTTCTTGAGGAAAAATGGAACAACTTCACTTATTCTGAGCTCTTATTTGTGCTCCAGTATATATAGCTACGACTGTTCCGAGTAACTCGTATTCATGCAGATTTAAGGTAACTCTGTAACATAGTTTTTACTCTATTTTTTCGCACAAAAAAAGAAACTCTGCAATATTCCATGTACTGCCTTTTCCTTTTTCCCTTGTTGTGCTCCAGTTGTTAATTAAAAAATTATGATTAGTCAAGCATTTTGAGTTGTGGTATATACTGTAACCTTTTCTAACTTTATGCACGAAGCAACCTTTTCCAAGAAACTCTGCAAGTTCTTATTTTGAGTTGTGGTATATACTGTAAGTTAAACTGAGCTACCAACTTTTTGTCAAGCATTGCAGTTGATATTCAGATCCAGTGATGTACTAACCATTCAAATAACCGTAATCTGTTCAAATGACATAATCTACTTGATGGTAGCAGATCCAAATACAGAGACATGTAGTAGGTAATCTTAATAGAAATTGAAGACATACAAGTTATGCATACATAGAACTGAACATTAGGGAGATCAATCAAGGTTGTGCTGGGAGAATAAGGAGACTAATCACCTGCTGCTCCTCCCGCAGCTGCCACCTCAGGCGTTGTGGGTGGCCCAAAGAGAACCACTGTGCGCCACCAACGCCTCGGCTCCACAGCCAGCGCAGGAGGATCAAAGAGGCGAAAGAGGAGGGCAAGGGCGGCGTCGTCGTCGTCGCGTGGCAGCCGTGGCCGGGGGAAGCGGCGCACGGCGGGGTTGTGGGAGGCGCGTCACGGGCGCCGGATCCGGCGATTGGGTTGACGTCCAGCGGCGGTGGGTTAGGGTTTGCTAGGGGCGGTCGAGCAGGCAGAGGCTATCTCGGGGAAGGGATCTGGGCGGCGTGGAACGCCGGGGATGACCGGAATCAGGCGGCGGCGGTGAGGTGGAGAAAGGGGATCGAGGAGAGACGAGAGAGTTTTTTCTTACGGGAGCAGAGAGAGAGTTTTTTTTTTCTTGCGCATTAGCACATACCAATGGCGTAGTTAACGTAGCACGCATCCACCACGCTATTGGTTCTACTTTTTTTTTTACACAGAATGATCTAGTTACTAATAACGTGCCGGTTCGCCCGACGCCAGCAGTATCCCAAATACTAATGACGTGCATGTTCGCAACACGTCATCAATAACTATTATAGGGTCCGTCTGCTGGATCTAAAATACTAGTGACGTGAATTGTATAAGACACGCCATATAGGTAACCTATTACTGATGACGTACGAAATAAGCCAACACCACCACTATTTAAAAAAAATTGTGGTGGCGTGGATTGAAAATGAGGCGCCACCAATTAAAGTTGTGGCTAGCCCTTTTTCCACTAGTGAGAGTGCTAAGAAACTCAAGCGTCATGCGTTCATATGTCTCACATCCCTGATAAACAAAATAATGCAACCCGACATTATCACAAAGCAAATTGAAATCATTAGTAATACCTAGCTTGGCGAGTGTTGACTCGCAAGCCCACTTGGTTGCTTTGATCTTCCTTGTACTGAGCTTCCTAAACTTCTTTCTTGCTTCATGGTCGATGAAGACGATCCCCTGAGTGAAAACTTGTTGTGGCGGTGCGGTGGATGAACTCGAAGCACCGTGTACGCGAGTGGACCTCCTTGTAGACATCTACAAAACATTTTTTTAGTCCAATACAATTAAACAATATTGATCCTACAGTAGTAACAACATCATGCTCCTCTAAAAACATCGACGAATCCAAGTCAAACTCAAAGTTGGATAAAAATATGCATTTCCTAGACATGGCAATGCTAGGCATGTAGAACATGAATTCGCGAAAAATAAGTTGAGGATCAGAGGAGAAATATACCGTAGATCGATCACATGGAAGGATTTGAACTGAAATCGAACGAGTAGAGAGATCGGGCGAAGTTTTGGTAGGGTTTGGAGAGGTTTGGAGGAAGAAGAAGAAGAAAAGAGAGAGTTGGTGAAGATTTACCTCCTTCCTCAGGCTTATTGTGGCCGCCAGGGATCCATACAACCACCCATACGAGTGCAAGCGCTCGTATGGAACGCCGTCGTTCACCCTGATAGCTTACATGCGGCTGTGCATACCTCATACGACCGCTGAAACGGGCGGCGGCGCCCGTATGGAACGCCGTCAAATGTCCTGGTTATTTTCTTCTTCTAGTCGAGGATGTCATATGACCGCTCGAACGGGCGCGTGCGCCCGTATGGAACACCGTCAAATGCCCTAGACTTCTTTCTCGTTTCTGCAAAGTTCTCGAACGACCGCTCATACGGGCGCGTGCACTCGCATGGAACGTCGTCGATTACTCTGGTGTCTCTGGCTATTTTGCGTTGGAACCTCCGGGAGTCCATGCGACCGCCCAAACGACCGCTGTGGTCGTTTTGAAGGCCATCTTTTGATTTGTTTCTTGTGTAACTTTTTTTCCTTTGCTCTCCTGCGGGGTTAGTTCCAAAACAATACATAGACATATTTCCAAGCATCCAAATGTCAGTACAACATATTATTCAACTTGCACATAGCAAAGCCTTCATTAGAACAACTCTTCCAAACTTACTCCTTCGTCTAGAACTTCAATCACTCTTTTATTAAAACAAAAATAAAAACTTACTTATCTACTTTATTCGCGTGGGTTGCCTCCCACGAAGCGCTTGTTTTCGGTCAATTAGCTCGACCGTAGTGGAGATCAAGGTGGTGCAACCACACCGAGACCATAGTTTCTGGCATTCACGATGATGCCATCTCAAGAATAGCTCTTCATTTTCTTTTTCCTAGGGAAATGTCTCACAAAAAGATCTTTAGCGGGTAAGTCAAATCTCACATTCCCCTCAAATACATTTATCACCGCTTTGATAGTCCTTAGAAAAGGTCTATCGAGAATTATAGGAGCAATAGGATCTTCAGGCATATGTACTATCACAAGATCAATCATGACAGGGCAATCATTAATTTGAACTATAAGTCCATGCTTAATGCCTGCTGCCTGAGTAAAAGTAGAGTTGGCCATATTCAATTTAATCTCAGTAGTAGCATCAGGACCTAGATTAAGACTATCATAAACAGACTTAGGGATAGTGGAAACACTAGCCCCTAGATCACATAAAGCACTGAACTTATTCAAACCAATCTCAATCTCTATAGTAGGTTCAAAAGCATCTTCTTGCTTAGCTGGTAACTTACTGTAAAGCTTTTCCTTTCATCATCAAGTTCACGTACCATGGCTGCAACTTGTTCAACAAAGACATTGTATGCTTCGTTATTAGTTACCTCAGGTAGCGGGTATTTCACTGATATCATCTTCATAAAATCTGCAATGGTATAGTTATATTCTGACACATGGCTTGTGTCAAGTTCTTCGGTCTTCTCTTTGTTGCTTCTCATCATTTTCACATCTTCAACTGGGTTAGGTTCCGGTTTACCTGCAAACTTGGCTAAGATTAATGTTTGCCTCTCTGCAATTTTAGCCACTTGTGCTTCCATATTCTTGGATCTTCCTTCAAGTATCTGCACATCATTCGTTACTCCAACAACCTTACTGGTCAATTGACCAAGTAAGTTATCATGATTCTTCAAGATATTCTTGAAGTTTTCATTCTGCTCAATTTGACTAGCAATAAAACTTTTAAGAGTCTCTTCAAGAGTATTTCTATTGCTGCTATTAGCTTCATTAAAATTATTTGATGCTCCTCCATTACTGGGATAAGGGAGTCTAGGAGCATATCCATTATTTTTCCAGTTTGGATTATAGCTATCACGAGCAATAAAATTCACATCACTAGTTTATTCATTAGTGATGGCATTCATGTTTACCTCTTCTTTACCTTTCATTACGAAGATAAGTTCATCAAGCTTAGCTGTCAACTCCGTGCTACTTTCTTCTATCGCATTCACCCTTTTGGTGGTGGTTCTTTCAACATGCCATTGGGCATGGTTCTCTTGCATATCATCAAGTAATTTCTTGACATCTTCTATGGGCTTTCCCATGATTGTTCCTCCTGCAGCTATATCAAGCATATTTTTTGACATGTGATTTAAACCATTATAAAACATATGAAGGATCAACCACTCCTCCATTCCATGATTGGGGCAATTCCTTCACTACAAAAAAAAAGACACATCCGTGACATTATGGCCCGAACGAAAACTTTTTCTGTCATGGTTGTAACACTTCTATGACAATAATTGTGACAAAAACACGTATCATCATAGATGTGGTGGGCTCCTACTTCTATAACAAAAATTATGACAGAAAATGGTCTTTTCGTCCTGGGCGGGCCGGAGATGCACCCGCATGACATTCTTTGGGCCGTCCATGACGTAAAAAATCATGGTAGAAGTGAGGCCGAGGAAATTTTCGGGGAATTCCCGGTTACGGTGGGTGGTCGGGGCCGAGCGATGCAGTGTGGTTTGCGTGTTTCTCTCGTACGCGCGCGTGTGTGCGAGGCGTTCGCTAACTGAACCCGAGCGAGGCATTCGCTTACTGAACCCGAGCAATCGCACTAGTTATGTACTGAAGCCGATCGATCCCTTCGCTGCTAACTGAACCGGAGCGATTCCTTCGCTGCTAACTAAAGTCGGTCGAGCCCCCGTACATGCGAGACGTAGCCGGTTGGGTTGCCTCTTGATGAACAGTGCCCGTTGCTGCCGCGCGCGTGATACACGTAGACACGAGTCGAGATGCATTGATCGAGCCGGTTGGTTGGCTGTGGATGAACAGTTCCCGTTGCTGTCGCCTGCTCGTATGCCCCACCCCAGCCGGTGGGTTGGCTGTGGATGAACAGTACACTGGTCATGTGAAGGTGGTTGGCGCTGGATGAATAGGACCCCGAGGAGGCCAGCCGGTTGGGGGTGGATGAACATGACCCCGTGGAGGCTGGATGAACAGTAGCCGGTGGAGGCTGGAGAAAGTCGACGGTGGATGAACAATAGCTGGTGGAGGCTGGAGGAGGTCGACCGTGGATGAACAGCAGCCCGTGGAGTCCCATTTTGCGGTACGCCACACCCCTCCCGATGAACAGGACCCCCGTTTCGACTGTAGGCAGTTGTGGAGAAGTCCGTTTCCTCCGTTTTACGGTACGCCAGAGCCCTCCCGATCAACAGGACCCCGTTTCGACCGTAGGCGCTCGAACAGAAGTCCGTTTCCTCCGTTTTGCGGTACGCCAGACCCCCAACCGATGAACAGGACCCCGTTTCGACCGTAGGCACTCAAACAGAAGGCCGTTTCCTCCGTTTTGCGGTATGCCAGACCCCGAGTCGATGAACAGGACCCCGTTTCGGCTGTTCCGTCCAAGCCAATTGGCTCCCGATGAACAGGACGTGTTTCGACCAGTCGCTTGGCTCCCGATGAACACGACGCTGTTTCCTCCGTTCCGACCCAGCCGGTTGGCTGCCGATGAACACGACGCCGTTGCTGCCGTCCGTTGCCTCTCCATGTACACGAGCCCTGGCCGTACGTATGCGCGAGTACGCGTTCGAGACCCCGCCCGTATGTACGTACGTGGCCGTATTCTTTGTCGTGTGGCTGTACGTACGTGTATACGATTTATACGAGACTGTCTGAACTGCCACGTCGGGGGCTCTACTACGACATGTGCCGCTACTTACTCGGCCACGGTTCAACCTTGCAGAGAGACCGATCGACCAGTATGTACATACACGTTCACGACCAGACAGACAACGCTACGTACGCTTCGACCTGGTGGGTCCCAGCTGTCAGTGGATAAGGAGGCACTTCCTTGCGTGCGAAGATATAGCTGGTGGGTCCCAGTTGTAAGGGGTTGGAATCATTTTTTTGCGCGTAATAAGGAGGCACTTCCTTACGTGCGAGGATGTAGCTGGTGGGTCTAGCTGTCAGCCTCACCGCGCACAGTCCTCTTCCGATGGCTGTCGTTCATTGACCACGTTGACTATGCCGCACCGAGAGCACCAAGGCGGTGGACGACGGTGAGGCCTCGGAAGGGAACAACGCGGAGCCGGGGAAGACGCGGCAGTGGATGCCCATGCGGATGGGAGTATGAGGGTTGACTGGTTCGGCTGCGGTGTGAGGCTGCCATCACCGGAGAATAACAGGGGACGTGAGTGAGTAGAGGAAAGGCCTGGCCAGTGGTGGGAGTAGGGTGGGGCGTTGAGGCCTGTGCGGCAGCACAGCCGGCCACGGGAGGCAGGAGCAGGCGGTCCCGCCGGCACTGGTTTGGGCGGCTGGAGCAAGAAGATCGGAGATTGAAGAAGTAGCACGGCCATTGGATTAGCATCCAACGGTCACCGCTGCAAGAATCGTTTGTTGACTTTAAGTTGACAAAGCCCTGCGTACGCGTCAACTTAGTAGGCCCACAAGTCAGCATAACATCTGTGGCGGACAACATATAGCCCATTTGCTATTTTCCTAAATTTAGAGACCATTTGCTAATTATTACATAATTTATTGCAGCCCATATTATATTTTAGAATACCTTACCATTTTCTCGCAAGGACAGGATTAAAAATTTCAGCGATATTTCATTGAAATTGCCGAACTATTTCTAATCCCGAAATTTCGAGCCCGATAAAAACTAAATTTAAATTATGTTAAAAAAATGAAAATTTAAATATCAAAAAATAAAAGAAAATCTGCAATTTGAAACTAATTGCCCATTTTCTTTGTTTTTATACATATACATCCCATTTCATATTACTTATAAGATTTACAGCCCTTTTTGTCTGGGCAGGCCGAATGTATCCCTCGTCGTCTTGAAAGATTTGCAGCCCAGCAGGACGGAGAAAAAGAAATCAGCCTGTGTAGGCTATTCTACGAAAAAAAGAAGTGGGCTAGCCATTTTCACCGAGAAAAAAACAGCTGGGCTCGTCAAGTTGTAAACATAAAATAAAAGCCTAGGCTAGATGGGCCACAGACACCGCACAACCCTGTTGATAACCTACTCCCTCTCAACAAGAACAAAAAAATAACAACAACAAAACTGATCGAGCAACTAGGACCCACGTGTCAGCAGCATTTTTTTCATATAATAAGGAGGAGCTTCCTTGCGTGCGAAGATGTAGCTGGTGGGTCCCAGCTATCAGGGAGTGGAATCATTTTTCTTCCACGTAATAAGGAGGCACTTCCTTGCGTGCGACCATGGACCTCGTGGGTCCCAGCTGTCAGCCTGTCCACGTACATTCCTCTTCCGTTGGTTGTCGTTCGTTGACCACGTTTACGACGCCGTGCCGAGAGCACCAAGGCGGTGCACGACGGCGAGGCCTAGGGAGGGAAACGACCCGGAGTCGGGGAAGGCTCGGTAGTGGACGCCCACGCGGAGGGGAATATGAGGGTTTACTAGCTCGGCTGCGGTGTGAGGCTACCGTCGCCGGAGAATAATAGGAGGTGTGGGTCAGTAGAGGGATGGCCTGGCTAGCGATGGGAGTAGGGTGGCGCGGTGAGGCCTGCGCGGCAGCACAGCTGGCCACGGAAGGCGGGAGCAGGCGGTCACGCCGTCGTTGGTTTGGGCGGCTGGAGCAGGAAGATCAGAGATTGAAGAAGCACGCCGGCCGTTGGATTGACATCTAACGGTCTCACGCTGCTAGAGTCGATTTTGTTGACTAAATTGACATAGCCCTGCGTACGCGTCAACTTAGTAGGCCCACAAGTCAGCCTCCAAATCAGGTGGGACCCAGCTAGCAGGGGGAGGAATTATTTTTCTTGTGCCTAATAAGGAGGCACTTCCTTGAAAAAGATGCAACTGGTAGATCCCAGCTGTCAGAGGGACGAAACTTTTTTTTCCGCGTAATAAGGAGGCACTTCCTAGAGTGCGAAGATGTCGTTGGTGGGTCCAATCTGCCAGGGGGGAGAATCATTTTTTTCGCGTAATAAGGAGGCACTTGCTTGCGTGCGGCCATGGACCATGTGGGGCCCTACTGTCAACCTCTCCACCTACATCCCTATTCCAATGACTGTCATTTGTAGACCACGTTGACCACGCTGCGCCGAGAGCACCAACGCGGTGGACGACGGCGAGGCCTAGGAAGGGAACGACCCGGCGCCGGCGAAGACACAGCAGTGGATGCCCACGCAGAGGGGAGTACGAGGGTTGACTGGTTCGGCTGCGGGGTGAGGCTGCCATCGTCGGAAATTAACAGGACATGCGGGTGGGTAGATGGATGGCCTGGCGAGCGGTGGGAGTAGGGTGGGAGCAGGCAGTAAAGCCGGCGCTGGTTTGGGTGGCTGGAGTAGGAAGATCGGAGATTGAAGAAGCACGACGGCTGTTGGATGGACATCCAACAGTCACTGCTGCTAGAATCGTTTGCTGACTATAAGTTGACAAAGCCTTACGTAGGCATCAACTTAGTCGGCCAACAAGTCAGCCTGGAAATCTATGGTGTGTACAGCCCATTTGCTATTATTTTTACAATTTAAAGCCCATTTCATAATTCATATGGAATTTATTATAGCCCATTTTCCATTTTTAGAATTGCTGCCCTTTTCTGGTCAGGACCAGTATTAAAAAAATTCTAAAAAATATGCAAATTTTTTGAAATTTCACATATTTTTGCTGGGGTCCGAACTATTTTTAATCCCAAAATTAGGAGCGAGATTAAAACTAATTTAAAAAAATGTGAAAATCCAATGAAATATAAAATCTCAAAGAAGAAGAAAAAACAAAATATGAAACTAATTGCCCATTTGCTGTGTTTTTTTTTACTGCCCATTTCATATTACTTTTATGATTTACTGCCCATTTTCTGGCCAGGCCGAATGCATCCCTCCTCGTCTTGAAAGATTTGCAGCCCAGCAAGTCGGAGAAAACAAATAGGCCAAGGTTGGGTATTCTTCAAAAAAAATGGTGGGCTACCCATTTTCCAAAAGAAAAAATAGCTGGCCTGGTCATGTTGTTAGACGGGCCACAGACACCGCACAGCCCAGTTTATACGCTGCTCCATCTGAACACCAAAAAAAACTGCTTGAGCTGCTGGATCCCTGGTGTCAGACGCTCCTTGTGCAATTCTGTCGTTAATTGACTATACGTTGACAATGATGTCGGTCCCAGATATCAGCAAGGTCGATATGAGTAAAAAAATTGAGGTGTGGATCTGAGTAGTAAGGAGGCACTTGCTTGCGTTCGGCAGTGGACCTGTGATAACCCACAAGTATAGGGGATCGCAACAGTTTTCGAGGGTAGAGTATTCAACCCAAATTTATTGATTCGACACAAGGGGAGCCAAAGAATATTTGCAAGTATTAGCAGTTGAGTTGTCAATTCAACCACACCTGGAGACTAAATATCTGCAGCAGAGTGATCAGTAGCACAGTAGTATGGTAATTTGATAGCAATAGCAATAATAGTAACAGTAGTTGTAACGGTAGCAGCAATAGTAGTAGCAATTGTGATAGTAGTGGCAACAGTAGTAACTTAGCAAAGAACAATAGGTGAAAAACTCATAGGCATTGGATCGGTGATTATGTTGGATAACATTCATCGTGTAACAGTCATAACCTAGGGCGACACAGAACTAGCTCCAATTCATCAATGTAATGTAGGCATGTATTCCGTATATAGTCATACATGCTTGCGATAAGAACTTGCATGACATCTTTTGTCCTACCCTCCCGTGGCAGTGGGGTCCCTAAGGAAACTAAGGGATATTAAGGCCTCCTTTTAATAGAGAACCGGAACAAGGCATTAACACATAGTGAATACATGAACTCCTCAAACTACGACAATTACCGGAAAGAATCCCAATTATTGTCACCTTGGGGTATGCGGATCATAACACGTAGCAGGTGCGTATAACTTGCAAGATCGGATCAAGAACACAAATATATTCATGAAAACATAAAGGGTTCAGATCTGAAATCATGGCACTCGGGCCCTAGTGACAAGCATTAAGCATAGCAAAGTCATAGCAACATCAATCTCAGAACATAGTGGATACTAGGGATCAAGCCCTAAAAAAACTAACTCGATTACATGATAAATCTCATCCAACTCATCACCGTCCAGTGAGCCTACGAAGGAATTACTCACTCCCGGTGGTGAGCATCATGAAATTGGTGATGAAGGATGGTTGATGATGATGATGCCGGAAGATCCCCCTCTCCGGAGCCCCAAACGGACTCCATATCTGGCCTCCCGATGAAGAACAGGAGGCGGCGGCGGCTCCGTATTGTAGAACGCGATGAAACTTCTTCTCCTATTTTTTTCTTTGGAATTGTGAATTTATATGCCTAAGATTAGGGTCAGCGGAGCCACGTGGGCCCCACGAGCCACCAGGGCGCGCCTGGGGGGGGGGGTGGCGCGCCCTGGTGCCTCATGGACAGCAGGTGCCCCCCTCCAGTGGGTCTTGGATCCAGTATTTTTTATTTAATCCATAAAAAATCTCCAAAAAGTTTCGTCCAATTCCAAGAACTTTTATTTCTGCACAAAAAACAACACCATGGTAGTTCTGCTGAAAACAGCGTCAGTCCGGGTTAGTTTCATTCAAATCATGCAAATTAGAGTCCAAAACAAGAGCAAAAGTGTTTGGAAAAGTAGATACGACGGAGACGTATCAACTCCCCCAAGCTTAACTCATTGCTTGTCCTCAAGCAATTCAGTTGACAAACTGAAAGTGAAAAAGAAAAACTTTTATGAACTCTTTTGTTCTTGTATCTATATATATGCTTAAATAGTCCCCAAGTTTTCAACAAAGGTCATGAACTAACCATGCAAATGATAACTTTTAGAAATTATATTCACTCATATCAATGGCATAATCAACTAGCGAGCAATAATAAGATATCTCAAATGCCAACACTTGTCAAAACAATCATGATATAATATGACAACATGGTATCTCGCTAGCCCTTTCTGAGACCGCAAAACATAATTGCAGAGCACCTCCAAAGTTCAAGCAGCGACTAAACATTGTAATTCATGTTAGAAGAGATCCAGTCATGATGCACACAACATTAACTATACACAATGCATGAGAATGACAATAGTGCTCTCAGGACTGGTGCTTATTTGAGAAGGTGGTGACTCAACAATAAAAGTAAAATAACATAAAAGTAAATAGATAGGCCCTTCGTAGAGGGAAGCATGGATTTGCAGAGGTGCCAGAGCTCGAAGCTTAAATCAGAGATAAATATACATTTGGGAGGTATGCCTTTCCTGTCAACGTCACGACAGAGAGTTTTCAATATCTTCCATGCTAAACACATTAGCGGCGGTTCCCAAGCGATAAAGTAAAGTTTACTCCCCCTCCACCAACAAACACAAGCCATGGCTAGCCGAATCCTCGGGTGCCCTCCATACCAACAACTTTCTGGGGGAGTTTGTTTTATTATTTTGCAATTTTAATTATGGGACTGGGCATCCCGATTACCAGCCCATCTCGTGCAAGGACAAGTGAATAAACACTCATCATGAGAATAACCCGCTTAGCATGGAAGATACTGACCACCCCTTGTCGCTCCATGAGCGGTACGGGCACACAAAACAGATGTTCATTTGAATATTTAGAGGTGGCACATGCAAATTTACTTAGAACGACAGAGTAATACCGCATATAGGTAGATATAGTGGACTCATCTGGAATAACTTTGGTTTAGGGGTTTTGATGCACAAGCAGTATTCCCGCTTAGTACAGGCGAAGGCTAGCGAATAGGTTGAGAAGCGACCAGCTAGAGAGGGAAAACGGTCATAATCATGCATTATGAATAATCAACATTGAATACTAGCATGAGTAGGATATAAGCATCATGAACATAAATATCGTGGAAGCTATGTTGGTTTTGGATCAACTACATGCGTGAACATGTGCCAAGTCAAGCCACTTGAAACATTCAGAGGAGGATACCATATCATCATACTACATCATGAACATTTTAATGCATGTTGACACCCAAGATAAATCATTATCCACTCCTAGCTACTTAAGCATGGCATGAGCAACTATAATCTCTAATTGTCATCATAAACATGTTTATTCATAATATGCTGAATCATGGATAGTGAGTTAAACATATTTACAAAAACAAAAACAAGTTGAGTTCATACCCGCTTTTCTTTGCCACAGTCACTTCATCAAATTATCATCATTATTGCATTTCACTTGCACGACCGAATGATGTGAAAATAAAAATAGTGCAAGTGTGCCGTGGACTAAGCTGGAATCTGCAAACATTTTATTCAAAGGAGAAGACAAGGTAATATGGCTCTTTCTTAGATCAACAATAATGCATACGAGAGCCACTCAACATTTTCATCGTGGTCTTCTCCTTACAATGACTCAACAAAAGAAAAGAATTTCAGAGAAACACACAGAAATATTTTTGGAGTTTTTAGATTTTTTTTCTTAAAGGAAACAATTTAAAGAAGACAAAACAAAAACGAGAAAAACTATTTACACGGGAAAGCTCCCAACAAGCAAAAGGAGAAACAGGAAATCTTTTTGGGTTTTCTTTTAATTCTACAACTAATTAAGCTAGAATGAAAAACCGAAAAGAAACAAGAAATGTTTTTGGATTTTCTCAAAATTTTCTAACATACAAAAAGAAAGCGAGAAAATAAAACTAACATGGATTATACAATGAAAATTATGAACACCGACAACTGGAATGAAATATGTGGTCATGAATGTAATGTCGGTGAGAAATACGTACTCCCCCAAGCTTAGGCTTTTGGCCTAGCTTGGTCTACGGCCATCCGTAGTAGCCATCCAGTCCCATGTGAAAGTGCTGATGCGGCGGCAGCCTAGCGTCCCAATCCTGGGCCTCATCCTCTGCCGCTGCCAATGCGTTTCGGTAAGCAACGATGTCCGGTGGCATCACAGTATATCCGTTCCTGGCATGAGAATCAAACAAAGCAGGTGCAGGCAATGGAATAATATCACGAGTATCCTCACTAAAAACCAAGTTATAACGAATGTGGTGAGGAGGCTCAGGAGCATCAAGAAAGTGGTGGTCCCTCATAGACTGGTGATCTAAGTAAACTCTGGGCAACAAATAATCGTGTGGCCGTATGTTAACATTAAAGCGTCTCGCTAAGCGAGTAGCATAAATACCACTATGAATTTTATTCTTAGTCCTGTTAGTGTGCAGGCGGCGTGCAATGATAGCTCCTAGGTTATAAGTGTTGTCATTATAAAGTGCGCGGCGTAAAATGGCAAAGTCAGGTGCACATAGCGCACCACCTTGCTCTCTAGCAGTCAAGCATTTCCCTATGAATAAAGCAAAGTAATGAACAACGGGAAATTGCAAGCTAGTGGCTCGGGCTCTCGACACGCCCCTTTCCTCACCCACAGTTAAAGTGCGGAGGAAGCCCTCAAACTCCTCCAGTAGAAATTCATTTTCTCTACGAACAATTTTCAAGTAGCAATCTCCCAAAACAGTTTCGGAAACGGAGCTCCGAGCAAAGAGATCGAAAATCTCAGGTTTGGGAGCAAGAACACGAGAGGGAGAGCTACCAGGAATTTTTGCTAGAGGTAAGAGACGAAGTGGGCGGAAGGGATAAGTAAGAGGGTCCCTGTGGGGCCCACAAGCCACCAGGGCGCGCCAGGGGGGTGGCGCGCCCTGGTGCCTCGTGGGCACCTGGGGCATCCCCCTGGTATGTTTTTTGAGCCAAAAATTCTTAAATATTCTATAAAAATTCATGTCAAAATTTTATTGCATTATGAGCACTTTCATTTCTGGGCATTTTTTATTGCACGGATAATTCAGAAAACAGGGTAATCATGGCATTTAATTGCATTTAACTAAAAATAACAGAAAATAAAAAGTGGGTACAGAGGGTTGTGCTTACTAAATTCATTGACCACATGCCTCTCAAAAAGAATCCATTAATAAGGTTGATCAAGTCTTATTAACAAACCATTTCCGAGTAACATGAAACCGAAGAACTTTCGTATAACACTAAGTTACCTCAACGGGGATATGCATCTCCCCAATAATAAGAGTTTCATATTTCTTTTTGACAGTAGGAAGAGGGAGTTGAAAACTTCCAATAGTAATTGTCGGAGTCTTTTCAATAACACGAATACCATTTACTTGAAATTGTTTCTTCGGAAAGTGCACCGTATGTTCATTACCATTGATATGAAAAGTGACCTTGCTTTTGTTGCAATCAATAACAGCCCCTGCAGTATTCAAAAAGGGTCTACCAAGGATTATTGACATGTTGTCGTCCTCGGGCATATCAAGTATAACAAAGTCTGTTAGGATAGTAACATTTGCAACTACAACGGGCACATCCTCACAAACACCGATAGGTATGGCAGTTGATTTGTCAGCCATTTGCAATGATATTTCAGTGGGAGTGAGTTTATTCAAATCAAGTCTTTTATATAAAGAGAAAGGCATAACACTAATACCGGCTTGCTTGCGTGCGGCCATGCACCATGTGGGGCCCTACTGTCAACCTCTCCACCTACATCCCTATTCCGATGACTGTCATTTGTTGACCACGCCGCGCCAAGAGCACCAATGCAGTGGACGAAGACGAGGCCTAGGAAGGGAACGACCCGGAGCCGGCGAAGACACAGCAGTGGATGCCCACGCGGAGGGGAGTACGAGGGTTGACTGGTTCGGCTACGGGGTGAGGCTGCCATCGCCGGAAATTAACAGGACGTGTGGGTGGGTAGAGGGATGGTCTGGCGAGCGGTGGGAGTAGGGTGGGAGCAGGCAGTAAAGCCGGCGCTGGTTTGGGCGGCTGGAGCAGGAAGATCGAAGATTGAAGAAGCACGACGGCCGTTGGATGGATATCCAACAGTCACTGCTGCTAGAATCGTTTGTTGACTATAAGTTGACAAAGCCTTACGTAGGCGTCAACTTAGACGGCCAACAAATCAGCCTGGAAATCTGTGGCGTGTACAGATCATTTGCTATTATTTTTACAATTTAAAGCCCATTTCCTAATTCATATGGAATTTATTATAGCCCATTTTCCATTTTTAGAATTGCTGCCCTTTTCTGGTCAAGACCAGTGTTAAAAAATTTCTTAAAAATATGCGAAATTTTTGAAATTTCGCATATTTTTGCTGGGTCCGAACTATTTTTAATCCCAAAATTAGGAGCGAGATTAAAACTAATTTAAAAAATGTGAAAATCCAATGAAATATAAAATCTCAAAGAAGAAAAAAAACAAAATATGAAAGTAATTGCCCATTTGCTGTGTTTTTTTTACAATTGCGGCCCATTTCATATTACTTTTATGATTTACTGCCCATTTTCTTGCCAGGCCGAATGCATCCCTCCTCGTCTTGAATGATTTGCAGCCCAACAAGTCAGAGAAAACAAATAGGTCTAGGTTGGGTATTCTTCAAAAAAATGGTGGGCTACCCATTTTCCAAAAGAAAAAACAGCTGGCCTGGTCATGTTGTTAGACGGGCCACAGACACCGCACATCCCAGTTTATACGCTGCTCCGTCTGAACACCAAAAAATACTGCTCGAGCTGCTGGATCCCTGGTGTCAGTCGCTCCTTGTGCAATTCTGTCGTTAATTGACTATACGTTGACAATGATGTCGGTCCTAGATATCAGCAAGGTCGATATGAGTAAAAAAAATTGAGGGGTGGATCTGAGTAGTAAGGAGGCACTTGCTTGCGTTCGGTAGTGGACCTGTGATAACCCACAAGTATAGGGGATCGCAACAGTTTTTGAGGATAGAGTATTCAACCCAAAATTATTGATTCGACACAAGGGGAGCCAAAGAATATTTGCAAGTATTAGCAGTTGAGTTGTCAATTCAACCACACCTGGAGACTAAATATCTGCAACAGAGTGATCAGTAGCTCAGTAGTATGGTAATTTGATAGCAATATCAATAATAGTAACAGTAGTAGTAACGGTAGCAGCAATAGTAGTATCAATTGTGATAGTAGTGGCAACAGTAGTAACTTAGCAAAGAACAATAGGTGAAAAACTCATAGGCATTGGATCGGTGATTATGTTGGATAACATTCATCATGTAACAGTCATAACCTAGGGCGATACAGAACTAGCTCCAATTCATCAATGTAATGTAGGCATGTATTCCGTATATAGTCATACGTGCTTGCGATAAGAACTTGCATGACATCTTTTGTCCTACCCTCCCGTGGCAGTGGGGTCCATAAGGAAACTAAGGGATATTAAGGCCTCCTTTTAATAGAGAACCGGAACAAAGCGTTAACACATAGTGAATACATGAACTCCTCCAACTACGGCAATCACCGGAAAGAATCCCAATTATTGTCACCTTGGGGTATGCGGATCATAACACGTAGCAGGTGCGTATAACTTGCAAGATCGGATCAAGAACACAAATATATTCATGAAAATATAAAGGGTTCAGATCTGAAATCATGGCACTCGGGCCTTAGTGACAAGCATTAAACATAGCAAAGTCATAGCAACATGATACGTCTCCAACGTATCTATAATTTTTTATTGTTCCATGCAGTTATATTATCAATCTTGGATGTTTTTATATGCATTTACAGCAATTATATATCATTTTTGGAGGCTAACCTATTAACTTAGTGCCCAGTGCCAATTGCTGTTTTCTGCCCTGTTTTTGTTTTACAGAAAATCAATACCAAACGAAGTCCAAATGCCCCGAAACTTTTTGGAGACTTTTTATTGGTCAAGATAAACACTAGAAGCTTCGGGAGGGGGCCAGAAGACCCAGGAGGTGGCCACGAGCCACCAGGGCGCGCCTGGGGGGGCAGGCGTGCCCTGGTGCCTCGTGGGCCCCCCTTTGCTCCGTTTGACCTAATTCCAGCAATATAAATTCTGAAAAAATCAGAAACCCTCAGGGGAGTCCACAAAATACTTTTTCCGCTGCCGCAAGTTTCTATTCTTGAGAGATCCCATCTGGGGTCCTTCTCCGGTACTCCGCCGGAGGGGGAATCGATCACGGAGGGGCTCTACATCAACTGTGGCACCCCGGCTCAGAGAGATCGGAACACCCCGTATTCCAGCCCAGAGATCAAGTCTTTTGGAATACGGCACTGCTTGGCATAGAACAAATCAGCTCTTTATTACGAATAAACGGGGTACAAGGGTCCGATATTACAAAGGTTACAGGGGCACGGTGACACTACGCCTGCTCAGATAGCTCTATGCTAGCAGCGGAACAACTCGTAGCGGAATAACTTCTAGCAGCGGAACAACGGCGACGGTGATGAACTCCACTCCGCAGGGACTCTGGCTGGGACGCATCCTAGAGCGCAACCTCGGGATCCTCGACAAACAATCAATCACGGCATGACCTGCAAGCTGGCATGACACGCCAGGTGAGTACTTTGAATGTACTCGCAAGCTCACAGCAACCAAAGCAATCAAGACATACAACAGCATGGCAATTACAGGTTAATTAACAAGGATGAACATGATACTACTAGAACAACATGAGCATGGCATGTACATATAATTCATGATATGAACATGATAATACTAGCATGCAAGGGGGTCGACGTTTAAGGTATCATGGACCAACTTACTCTGTTCGGTGGCCGGCACCGACCTGGCACCGACGTGGCCGCCTGGGGCCCACCCCTGTGCCGCTGACTGTGGGTCCCGTTGGCCGGTTGACCAGGTCAACCCGCTGACTGGGCCGGCTACAGTCGCTGACATGCGGGCCCCGCTTTAATTAAATCGTTTTTGTAAATAATAAATCAGTTAATTAAATCTATTAATTTAAACGGTCACTGACTAATGGGGCCCACCCCCTAATTAATCTGTAATTAGCTTAATTAATCCCTAAATATCTACTGTGTCACTGACCAGTGGGACCCACTGGTCAGGTTTGACTCTGGTCAGCGGGTTTGACCGCTGACGTCACTATGACGTCATGATGATGTCACAATACACTGTTTCGGATAATTCAAAATTAAATAGATAAAATAATTCCAGAAATTAATAAAACTTTGAAAAATCATATAAAATAAACCGTAACTCGGATGAAAATAATTTATATATGAAAAACGATCAAAAAAATATGACGAATCTGAATATCCTACCCACATACCTGTAAGCCCTCTCTAACATGATGAACATGGAACTTTTCCCTCTATTTCATCTGTCCGATAATTGCCCGAAGCTGGTAAAACACCTCCAGATGTTTCCCGCTCCGAGTAACTTGCGTAGTACTGTATTAGAGCACCCCTCGAATAGCGTGCTGCTGTGCCATGCATCTGTGATTGCATTTGTTGCTTGTATTTATTGTTTCTCCCCCCTCCTTCTCTCCGGTAGACCCCGAGACTGACGTTGCTGCTGAGTACGACTACGCCCCTGAAGACCAGCCCCTTTCAGCAGAGCTTCCAGGCAAGCAAAACCCCCTTGATCATTCCTATATCGCCTACTCCTTCTCCCTCATGCTTGCATTAGATTTTGCTACTATAATTGCTTGCTCCTATCCTGATGCCTAGCCTGTTTTTGTAACCTGCTATTGCTACTTTACCTGTCATCCTAAATTGCTTAGAATAGGTTGGTTAGTGATCCATCAGTGACCCATCACCCTTGTCCCTGTTGCCCCGCTTTGTTACCAGTACCCCGATCAATGTGATCGATGTACAGAGACCGAGCACAGCACCGCACACCCCCTTTGTTGTACGACTCTGCAGAGCCACTATCGAGTGACGAGGGTGATTCGTCGTACTTCACTTCTGATGATGGCTCTGTAGCATAGCTAATCGGTTGTGGCCATCGAGGGTGATTCCTCTTTCACCACCTCCGATGATGACTCTGTCGTACAACCTCTCAAGTAGGATTCCAACGAGGGTGATTCCTCGGATTCCCCTTGATGTGATGAACACACAGTTACCCTACTTTTACTTCAGTCCCTGTTTTAAGTCGGGTCGACCCCGAGGGGTACCCGCGAGATGTGTGAAGTCTGGTTGACCAGGATGGTACCTGCAAGATAATTACGAGGCGCGGTCGGGCAGGCAGAGACCGCCCTAGAGAGGGATGGGCCTGACCCTTGTTGCATTTCCTCGAGATGGGGTGACAGGAGTACTGATCATCACCGTGAGCTCCTAATAATTCGCTAACGGATTTGGGTATTTGATCTGAGTTGGCCACTGGCCTATACGCACTACCACCACGTGGGATAATGGTTTAATGGGGCCCTCTATGCCGTATGTATCAGCCGAAAGCTCTGCCAGACGTCCAGTTCAGCATTGTGAGCCCGTCGGGACAAGTGCCATCCAGGACTAAGGTGGTGCTTGGACTCCGATACGCGACACAACGACCCGGAGTGCAAAGGGCGATGGGCCCAAGACCCCTGAGCACTTAGGATGTAGACCGGCGGGGACCTCCCTGTTGACCCTAGGTAGGACTATGTCGTGTTGATCAGCCGAGGCCAGGCATGACCCGGAAAATTGTGTCCGGCCAGAGTTAATCGAGCGTGTTGGGTAGCAGTAGTGCACCCCTGCAGGGAAGTTATCTATTCGAATAGCCGTGTCCACGGTAACAGGACGCTCAGTGTTGTATCCCGATCTACTACAATTTGAACTGGATACATGTTAAATAATATGTAAGCTCCGGGATTGCTTTCTCGCAGGGAGTCGAGGAAGGATCTCTGGGCTTTGCTTCTAGATGCTTGTTATTTTCTAATATGCTAATCTGTACTCTTCTAATGCTGCAAGACACTGAAGATGCTAGTCTTTGATAGGCTAGACTTTTCTTCCTCTGATCTGGCAATTCTGCAGTTTAGTCCAAAGATATAGCCCCATTCCTTTGATACCGATGCATATTTAGCATAGTTCTGATGTCAGTCTTGCGAGTACTTTGGATGAGTACTCACGGTTGCTTTGCTCCCTCTTTTTCCCCTATACCCGATTGTTGCGACCAGATGACGGAGCCCAGGAGCAGGAGATCCCCAGAGGCCCCTGCTACTACGTGGAGTCCGATGACCAGGAGTAGATTCGGAGGTTCCCAGGCAGGAGGCCTGCGCCTTTTCGATCAATGTCGCTGTTTGTGCTAGCCTTCTTAAGGCAACTTGTTTCCCTCTTATGTCTGTACTCAGATATTATTGTTGTTTACGCTGACGCTTGGTCGCGAGCTTATGTATTCGAGCCCTCGAGGCCCCTGGCTTGTAATATAAAGCTTGTATGCCTTTTATTTGTGTTTAGAGTTGTGTTGTGATATCTTCCCGTGAGTCTCTGATCTCGTTCGTGTGCATTTGCGTGTATGATTAGTGCATGGTCGAGCAGAGGCGTCACACTCTGCTCGGAGGTTGTCTCGTAACCACAAACTTACCATCATGATCATCTCATGACCACCTCAGGATCAACCAAGCTCGGTATCAACTATACCATCGTGATCATCACATGACCACACGGAGCTTGATCTCTACCTGTGATCATCGCATGACCATATAAAGATCAACCAACTTCTTTTCTCATCGAACCGGGGTTGTTATTATCCAGGTTATTATTTCTGTTGACCCATAGTGTGACCTACTACGAACTGTGTCCATGACCGCGGACGCGGCTATCGATAGATTATACACTCTGCAGAGGTTAGTACACTGTACCCACACCACGGAACTCATGGCCTCGTACTCCCATTCGGATGGACCAACGATATTCCGACAAAACCAATCTATTGCATGACACTCTCCCGGCCACTCCCGACAAACTCCCCTTTGGGATATGTCTTGGGTAGCCCCGATGTCAACTCGCGACATCCGCCACCTTTGTGGCTGCCACCGTCGTGGCCAAACAAACAAACTCGTCCCAAACAGGGACAACCATGCGCAAACAACCCGGGCACAAGGCTTATGGCCGCCTACCTGATCAGGGTAGCGCGCGCACATAACCTTCCCTAGTTGGAGGCACCGGCGAGAGGCATGACAATAGACCAAATAACTGGTTAGCTCGATTCGGTGGCACCATGACTCAGCCAACAGATTTTTTCAAGTTCAATTAATGTCAGGTTCAACTTGAATGGTGATGAGCTGAGTCACAATAAAAATAACATGATAATGCATATGGGCATGATACCAGTGTAACCAAGGATGGGCAACATAACCATATAACAACAATAAATCATTTAGTCTATGGGATGCACATGAGCATGGCATAACGATGATCATGAATATCACAAGTATATGCATGACAAACCCCAACTATTCACATGAGCATATTATTATTAATAGCATCTGAAATGATTACAAGAATAAAACATGATAAGAATATCATTAGCAATTAATCATATCACTTACTAGGTGAAAATGACCATGGCATAAGCAATAAGCATGGATTCACAAGCATATTCGAAGCATTAAAATCATTAAATGAGCAAACAATTATTTAAATATTCAAGTGGGAACCATGGCTATTGCAATGCCATCATGCAAGTGACTGTCGTGGCTTGCCTGGGGATGAAGGATTCACCGGGGAGGGGTGCGATGAACTCGCGGAAAGAATCGCCAGAAAAATTTCCCTCTCGACGGAGCTGTTTTAAGGGCAAGGGCAAAATGGTCATTTTCAGAATGTTATAACATGGTGAAAATGATACCATCGTAACGGGCTCAACGAACTGAGATCGTGGGCTTTGGAATCACCTGAATCGGAGTCACGGTTGCCGAGATACGGCCATTCGTTCGTTAGGCAGAAAAAGAATAAAAATCTGTTCATTTCTGCCCTTAACGGACGAACGTCCGCTATATAAGGATTTCAGCCGGCGGGGTAAACAGAAAGCGTATTTGGAAAAATGCGCTTTCCAGTAGAGGAAACATATTTTTGCCCGAAGAAGAACTGGAATGCGCTTTCCGTGGAGGAAGACGTATTCCGAAGAATACGCCTCCACTTATCCACGTCAGCGGGCCGGCCTGGTACACGCGAGAGGCCAATGGGCGGGGCCCACTTGGCAGGAGGGAGGGTGTCGCTGTCTACTACCTCGCGCCCTCGCACGGCCGAGGCGGGGCGGCGTTCGTCCGGCGATCCCCGGGGATACAGTGGGTCCCCGGCGGAGCTCCGACCACCGGTGAGCTCAGCACAACGAGGCGCAGCTGCCCATGCGTCGCACCCATGCCAGGGAGGGCCGTTGCGGCGGCGACTTGGGCGCCCGCGGCAGAGACAGAGGAGGCCAGGCGCGGCCGGCGCTCGCCACGGCGGCTCGGGCCACCTCTGGCGGAGCTGAAGGTACCGGCGAGATCGGGAGGGAGTGCCGCATGTGTCCAGACTGGATGCGGACGCCGAGGAGGACTGAAGCGACGACGGCGTGGGCTCCGGCGGAACGGCGTTCGGCTTAGCTTGGGGACGAGACCACCGGCACCCTGGCGACGAAGCAAGTAGGTGGGGATGCTCGCCGGACTGCGGGGACTCCTCTGGTGATGAAGATAAGGAGGGAGGGTGGCCGAGTCGCTCGAATTGAGGCGGAGGACAGTGGTGGCCATGGCGGCAATGCCGGTCGAGGAGGGGCTCCGGAGCTCGTTTGAGCGGCTGGGGAGGCTATTGGGATGGAGGAGAGGAGGCTTGCGAGGAGAGGCAGCACCGGGGAGGGCTTATATAGCCACGGCGAAGATGTCCGAGCCGCATGTCGCCACGGGCGCTCGGGGGATGCACTGACGCGGCCGCGTACGCGTGCGCACGCGCGGAGAGGCTGATGGCGACGAGAGGGAGGTAGTGGAGCGCCAGAGGAGGGCAGACGCGGGCGGTGCGGTGTTTGGGCGGCCACTCGGCCACTGTGCGCACGCGGTCGGGGCTGCCGTGGCACGAGGAGGGGGCCCGGACACGAGCGGACACGGGGGACTGTGGGCGACTCGGTAGACAAGGTGAGACGAGCGAGAGCGGCCGGGAGGGCAGTGCTCGGAGCTAGCCGACGCGCAGAGCGTGCCAAACGCATGCCAACGACGTGGTCACCGCGTGCAATGGCGAGAGGAGGGCACGTATGCCTGGAAAAAATTGTCAAACGTGTTGTCCCTCCAACATACAGTCCCACTGATGTGATGGCTCGGCCAAAGAGACTATGAGTTGATGGGAGTGGTCGACGGAAGTTTGCTGTAGCACACTTGATCATGAAGTTGTGGTCAAGTGGGATGAGATAAAAGCTAACCAGGATGTCTCAGGGGTTTAGGGTAGTTAAGACTACAATACTGAGGATTTTGAAATAATTTGGACCAAAATTTAGCTCAGTTGTTTCACAACTGCACAAACTGGTCCAGAAACAAAGATCATGAAGTATCACTCACATAGATGATTATATTGGGCTGAAATTTGGTGTAGGATGATCATTTGGGCATATTAAGGTACCATAAAAATTTCATCCCATTTGGATAAGTGTAAATGGTACTTCCTTCACACTGCTCCACACTGGACAGAAACTTGGGGGAATTTTGTGGAGAAAATGGTTAGACAAAATGATGTGAATTTTGGCATGCTCAAATTATATATATATATGTTTAGGTCCTGGATTAATTTCACATTTTATGCAGCAATATAAAATATAGTTGCTTCACAAACTGAAATTGTGACCAGAAACCAAGATTTGAGGGTGTGCTCACATGGATTATTGGATGGAGATAAAATTTTGTGGAGAGTCATGATTGGATCATATGGATGACCTACCAAAATTTCAACTCATTTGGATAAGCCTAGCTAGTACTTCCTTCACAAAGCTTCTCTCTGGTCAGAAACTTTGGAAATTTGCTGAGGAAGATTTACTAGGAAAATGAAGTTGAATTTTGGCATGTGGCAATTATTTGGATAGGAAAGAGTGCACAAAATTGTTGAGGGCAATCAAGAAAAGATAAATAGCACTTCCTTCACAAAGTGTCTTGCTGGACAGAATATGAAATGAATATTCCTGAATTATTTTTGAACTAGGCAAGGATGGGTTTTGACATATTTGTGGAAGATATGATCCAAAGAATTTATGAGAATTTTGTGGGAATTTTTGGAATGGCAGAAATATAGGTTGCTTCACAACCTAGGGCAAACAGGGTTATTCCTTTAATAGAAAAAGGAATATTCCCAAGAAATAAATATTGGGGTTGGGCTAAGATGGAAATGACATGGCCTTGGGATAGATTTCAGAATGACAAGCCACTTGGAAGTGGCAGGAGAGAAAATCTTCCCAGGTTTCAAGACCACATAGCCACAGAAAAAGAACTCCAAATAAAAAAATTCGAAGAAATCCAAAAAAAAGGGCCAAAAATCGGGGTGTTACAAACCTACCCCCCTTACGATAAATCTCATCCTCGAGATTTGGTTGCTCAGGGAACAAGTATGAATATTCTGACTGAAGGAAACCGGTTCTAACTCGGGGTATTCTTTTCCTTTATAAGTTGTTCCCACTGAATTTCATATGATCTGATTAGCTTGCTCTGGGGTGGTTTGCTTCACCGTATCCGTATTCTGACAGATCTTACCTCATATGTTCATCCTTGCTCTGACTCCAATTCTTTTATATCTGCTGGCTCAACTGATATATTATCATGACTGAAATTTCCATAAGTCCGGGAGGAATTTCCCCATTGCTGTGTCATTCTTATATCCAGCACTGATAGTGCCAATGAAGTCGTGAACAAATTTCCTTGGTGGACATGAAACATTTATTCCTTGCACCGGGTTACTCGAGTAGATGCATATCCTCCGGGTTCAAAACAATGCTAAGAATCATAACCGTTCTCTTGGCGGAATCTGACTGCCTGTAGGTAGTTCCAAATCTTGCTGACTTCTTTGTCTCAGATCCGTACCGACGATTCAACTTTCACCTTGATATGAGGTCCTTACAATAGAGTAGCCCCTTGGGTGTGTGTTCATGGTGATCAATATGGAATCAGACTGTCTTGGGTATCCGTACCATGTTGTTCATGCAACAATTATCATACCTGTATTGCCGGTCTTGCTCCTTCATTATTGTTCTCTTTTTCTGAATCCTTTGCTGAAAAGAGCTTGGCCATCGATATCCTCAATTCTTCGTGTGACCATGCGTATTGTCGGGTGCAATATTCCGGCAATCATACCTTATCCTTATCCTCAGGCAGTGCAGCAATGTTTAACTGGCAAGTTTATCATCTCGCAAGCTCTAACTGTAGGGCAATGATCATCTGAACCTTTGCATGAAATCGGCAAATAAATCTGTAGCCACCAGAACGGTCTTTACAACTCAGATCTGGGACATTACTGAAATAACTCAACCATGGCTCACGACGGCTGAAAAGCAGCTCAGAGCATGAGGCAGTGTTGATAAGAAGAATGTAGCAGTTCCCTAAGACGACCGAAGAACAGCTCAGAGCATCGGGTCACTGCTACAAAAAGAAACTCAACAGCTGCCCGAGACGGCCGAAAAGCAGCTCAGAACACGGGCTAGTTGTTGAAAAGAGAAATAAAAAGTCAGCATCCACCCTGGACGCCCGAAAGCAGCTCAGAACACAGGCGTGGTGCCGTTACCAGGAAAAAGTAAGTAAGGGTTCATCAGGATCATATACCCGGTTCACAGTTAATTGTATAAAGCTTATTGTTGTTGGCAATCATACAAGCTGGTGATGATATCGCCTTGTCGGGCGTGAGGAAGCTGGCCTTGATATCCACTGTCAAGATTTGTTGTCCCAATGTGGTCTTGCTTTACAGCTTGTCAGTCATTGCATCACACTGAGTGACTTGAATGACCTTGGCAGCATGTTCACAATATAAATGGAAGCATGTGTAACTAAGCATTTGATTTCCAAGGCAGACACTTGTGTCCTGACTAGCTCGTGTTTCTGACCAACCTGTCGTGGACCTGATTATGGAGATGCACTGCCCACTGACTGTGTAATATCTTGTACCAAAGCCGATAAATGTTTGTAGTGTCGTACTGACGAAGACGGGATAGCTTGTGTTGGAAGCTATTTGAGAGTAATGTGCTGAGGAAGGCTAGATATCTTGCACTCGAAGCTTTTGCCGGGATAGCGTGCTGAAGAAGACTGGGTATCGTGCCTCAGAAGTTTCTTCTCCTGGTTGCTTACTGGAGAAGATTCGGTGCCTTATGCCGGAAGCTTTCTGCGGTAGCTTACCGAAGAAGACTGAGTATCTTGCACTGGAAGCTATCCACATATCGTACTGAGGGAGACATGCGGAACCTTGTGTCATAAGCTTCTCTGGTAGCTTACAGGGGAAGACTGGGTTGCTTACTCCGGAAGCTTCTCTCTGCGGACTGAATACCGTATATATATCCTTGATCTTCCTTTGACCGGAAATGTACTGTTGTCTTGCACACAAATTGTCTTCCAGCTGGTTCATTACGATTGAGATGGTTGCACACTGATGTAAACTTGATGTTGATAATCAATCTAGGATATCATTTGCATTTAGATCAGATATTCCCAATACAATGCAGTCCACTGATAATTCCATACTGTTTAGCTATGCTTCAAAATATTTGAATTCTTTACTGATTCTTCGAGTCCGGTGTCGGTTGATGAGCAACTTTCATATGGGGAAAATAAGGTAACACCAAAGGCCCAAAGAAAGAAGCAAAAGAAACGACTCAAACAAAAGCACACAGAGCATCAAGATTGCATACACGCGACATCACATTTTACAGCTATTCACCTCACTATGCATGCCTACTTAAGCACACAATTCTCGAGGAAACTCCGGTACTATGATCTAACATGTTGTGACGGTGTGCATGAAAGTGAATTAACGTGTGGAGAGGTTGGTGTAAGCAGAGCTACACCAAGCGCTGGATCAGCACTGGTTGCATCTGGACCGGCTAGGAGGTGTGGACGGACTTGGTGATCATGTAGCGAGACATGGATGTCACGACCACATCATCATCAAGCATACGGAAGGGAACCGTACTCGTCCAGAGGATGGGGTGACAGAGTAGGATAGCGGTGGAAAGCAGGGTTTGCTGGCATTGCCCTTTTCTGATAACCAACACCAGTAAGGGTTGCCAAAGCGGCGAGTTGGATGGCAAGATCCGGGGTAGAAACATGTCTACCACCGAAACAACAGGTGTGGCTGAAGAGAAAATATTGGTGCGATACCTGTGCATCAATCCTGCAAGTGATCGACACCACTAGGTACCTCGGCATCACTCCACTGGGACAGAGATGACACCAAACACCAATGAGCAAGTATGCACAAAGGGGGGTGCAGATAGTGGATCGAAACCAATGCCACCTACACTCACAAGATCAACCGTTAGCGACAATATAATAAGTCTATATGCATGCTATGCAACAAACAAATGCAGCAATCAAATGCAGCAGACCGACTAGACTCTTAACTACCGGTTTCTAACGCTTGCGCGCACTAGGGCGTCCTACAGCCAGACCTGCTCTGATACCAATCGCTGTGGCACCCTGGCTCAGAGAGACCGGAACACCCCGTATTCCAGCCCAGAGATCAAGTCTTCTGGAATACGGCACTGCTTGGCATAGAACAAATCGGCTCTTTATTACGAATAAACGGGGTACAAGGGTCCGATATTACAAAGGTTACAGGGACACGGCGACACTACGCCTGCTCAGATAGCTCTATGCTAGCAGCGGAACAACTTGTAGCGGAATAACTTCTAGCAGCGGAACAACGGCGACGGTGATGAACTCCACTCCGCAGGGACTCTGGCTGGGACGCATCCTAGAGCGCAACCTCGGGATCCTCGACAAACAATCAATCATGGCATGACCTGCAAGCTGGCATGACACGCCAGGTGAGTACTTTGAATGTACTCGCAAGCTCACAGCAACCAAAGCAATCAAGACATACAACATCATGGCAATTACAAGTAAATTAACAAGGATGAACATGATACTACTAGAACAACATGAGCATGGCATGTACATATAATTCATGATATGAACATGATAATACTAGCATGCAAGGGGGTCGATGTTTAAGGTATCATGGACCAACTTACTCTGCTTGGAGGTTGTCTCGTAACCACAAACTTACCATCGTGATCATCTCACGATCACCTTAGGATCAACCAAGCTCAGTATCAACTATACCATCGTGATCATCACATGACCACACGGAGCTTGATCTCTACCTGTGATCATCGCATGACCATATAAAGATCAACCAACTTCTTTTCTCATCGAATCGGGGTTGTTATTATCCAGGTTATTATTTCTGTTGACCCATAGTGTGACCTACTACGAACTGTGTCCATGACTGCGGACGCGGCTATCGATAGATTATACACTCTGCAGAGGTTAGTACACTGTACCCACACCACGGAACTCATGGCCTCGTACTCCCATTCGGGTGGACCAACGACATTCCGACAAAACCAATCTATTGCATGACCCTCTCCCGGCCAGTCCCGACAAACTCCCCTTTGGGCTATGTCCTGGGTAGCCCCGATGTCAACTCGTGACATCCGCCACCTTCGTGGGTGGCACCGTCGTGGCCAAACAAACAAACTCGTCCCAAACAGGGACAACCGCGCGCAAACAACCCGAGCACAAGGCTTATGGCTGCCTACCTGATCATGGTAGCGCGCGCACATAACCTTCCCTAGTTGGAGGCACCGGTGAGAGGCATGACAATAGACTGAATCAGGGCCCCCCATAAGGCAAGTGTGGCTGCACTGGTTAGCTCGATTCGGTGGCACCATGACTCAGCCAACAGATTTTTTCAAGTTCAATTAATGTCAGGTTCAACTTGAATGGTGATGAGCTGAGTCACAATAAAAATAACATGATAATGCATATGGGCATGATACCAGTGTAACCAAGGATGGGCAACATAACCATATAACAACAATAAATCATTTAGTCTACGGGATGCACATGAGCATGGCATAACGATGATCATGAATATCACAAGTATATGCATGACAAACCCCAACTATTCATATGAGTATATTATTATTACTAGCATCTGTAATGATTACAAGAATAAAACATGATAAGAATATCATTAGCAATTAATCATATCACTTACTAGGTGAAAATGACCATGGCATAAGCAATAAGCATGGATTCACAAGCATATTCGAAGCATTAAAATCATTAAATGAGCAAACAATTATTTAAATATTCAAGTGGGAACCATGGCTATTGCAATGCCATCATGCAAGTGACTGTCGTGGCTTGCCTGGGGATGAAGGATTCACCGGGGAGAGCTGCGATGAACTCACGGAAAGAATCGCCGGAAAAGTTTCCCTCTCGGCGGAGCTGTTTTAAGGGCAAGGGCAAAATGGTCATTTTCAGAATGTTACAACATGGTGAAAATGATACCATCGGAACGGGCTCGACGAACTAAGATCGTGGGCTTTGGAATCACCTGAATCGGAGTCACGGTTGCCGAGATACGGCCGTTCGTTCGTTAGGCAGAAAAAGAATAAAAATATGTTCATTTCTGCCCTTAACGGACGAACGTCCGCTATATAAGGATTTCAACCGGTGGGGTAAACAGAAAGCGTATTTGGAAAAATGCGCTTTCCAGTAGAGGAAACGTATTTTTGCCCGAAGAAGAACTGGAATGCGCTTTCCGTGGAGGAAGACGTATTCCGAAGAATACGCCTCCACTTATCCATGTCAGCGGGCCGGCCTGGTCCACGCGAGAGGCCAACGGGCGGGGCCCACTTGGCAGGAGGGAGGGGGTCGCTGTGTTCTACCTCGCGCCCGCGCACGGCCGAGGCGGGGCGGCGTTCGTCCGGCGATCCCCGGGGCTACAGTGGGTCCCCGGGGGAGCTCCGACCACCGGCGAGCTCAGCACGACGAGGCGCAGCTGCCCATGCGCCGCACCCATGCCAGGAAGGGCCGTAGCGGCGGCGACTTGGGCGCCCGCGGCGGAGACAGAGGAGACCGGGCGTGGCCGGCGCTCGCCACGGCGGCTCGGGCCACCTCTGGCGGAGCTGAAGGTACGGCGAGATCGGGAGGGAGTGCCGCATCCGTCCAGACTGGATGCGGAAGCCGAGGAGGACCGAAGCGACGACGGCGTGGGCTCCGGCGGAACGGCGTTCGGCTTAGCTTGGGGACGAGATCACCGGCACCCTGGCGACGAAGCAAGTAGGTGGGGAGGCTCGCCGGACTGCGGGGACTCCTCTGGTGATGAAGAGAAGGAGGGAGGGTGGCCGAGTCGCTCGAATTGAGGCGGAGGACAGTGGCGGCCATGGCGGCAATGCCGGTCGAGGAGGGGCTTCGGAGCTCGTTTGAGTGGCTGGGGAGGCTACTGGGATGGAGGAGAGGAGGCTTGCGAGGAGAGGCAGCACCGGGGAGGGCTTATATAGCCACGGCGAAGATGTCCGAGCCGCATGTCGCCATGGGCGCTCGGGACATGCACTGACGCGGCCGCGTACGCGTGCGCACGCGCGGAGAGGCTGATGGCGACGAGAGAGAGGTAGTGGAGCGCCAGAGGAGGGCAGACGCGGGCGGTGCGGTGTCTGGTCGGTCACTCGACCACTGTGCGCACGCGGTCGGGGCTACCGTGGCGCAAGGAGGGCGAAGGAGGAGGGGGCCCGGACATGAGCGGATGCGGGGGACTATGGGTGACGCGGTAGACAAGTGAGGCGAGCGATAGAGGCCGGGAGGGCAGTGCTCGGAGCTAGCCGACACGCAGAGCGCGCCAAACGCATGCCAACGGTCTGGTCACCGCGTGCAATGGCGAGAGGAGGGCACGTATGCCTGGAAAAAATTGTCAAACGTGTTGTCCCTCCAACATACAGTCCCACTGATGTGATGGCTCGGCCAAAGAGACTATGAGTTGATGGGAGTGGTCGACGGAAGTTTGCTGTAGCACACTTGATCATCAAGTTGTGGTCAAGTGGGATGAGATAAAAGCTAACCAGGATGTCTCAGGGGTTTAGGGTAGTTAGGAGTACAATACTGAGGATTTTGAAATAATTTGGACCAAAATTTAGCAAAGTTGTTTCACAACTGCACAAACTGGTCCAGAAACAAAGATCATGAAGTATCACTCACATAGATGATTATATTGGGCTGAAATTTGGTGTAGGATGATCATTTGGGCATATTAAGGTACCATAAAAATTTCATCCCATTTGGATAAGTACAAATGGTACTTCCTTCACAATGCGCCACACTGGACAGAAACTTGGGGGAATTTTGTGGAGAAAATGGCTTGACAAAATGATGTGAATTTTGGTATTCTCAAATGATATAGAGATTTTTAGGTCCTGGATTAATTTCAGATTTTATGAAGCAATATAAAATATAGTTACTTAACAAACTGAAATTGTGACCAGAAACCAAGATTTGAGGGTGTGCTCACATGGATTATTGGATGGAGATAAAATTTGGTGGAGAGTCATGATTTGATCATATGGATGACCTACCAAAATTTCAACTCATTTGGATAAGCCTAGCTAGTACTTCCTTCACAAAGCTTCTCTCTGGTCAGAAACTTTGGAAATTTGCTGAGGAAGATTTACTTGGCAAATGAAGTTGAATTTTGGCATGTGGCAATTATTTGGATAGGAAAGAGTGCACAAAAATTTTGAGGGCAATCAAGAGAAGATAAATAGCACTTCCTTCACAAAGTGCCTTGCTGGACAGAATAGGAAATGAATATTCCTGAATTATTTTTGAACTAGGCAAGGATGGGTTTTGACATATTTGTGGAAGATATGATCCAAAGAATTTATGAGAATTTTGTGGGAATTTTTTGAATGGCAGAAATATAGGTTGCTTCACAACCTAGGGTAAACAGGGTTATTCCTTTAATAGAAAAATGAATATTCCCAAGAAATAAATAATGGGGTTGGGCTAAGATGGAAATGACATGGCCTTGGGATAGATTTGAGAATGACAAGCCACTTGGAAGTGGCAGGAGAGAAAATCTTCCCAGGTTTCAAAACCACATAGCCACAGAAAAAGAACTCCAAATAATAAATTTTTTGAAGAAATCCAAAAGAAAAAGAAAGGGCCAAAAATCGGGGTGTTACATCAACCTTGCTGCCCTTCCGATGATGTGTGAGTAGTTTACCACAGACCTTTGGGTCCATAGGCAGTAGCTAGATGGCTTCTTCTCTCTTTTTGATCTCCAATACAATGTTCTCCTCGATGTTCTTGGAGTTCTATCCGATGTAATCACTTTTTGCGGTGTGTTTGTTGGGATCCGATGAATTGTGAGTTTATGATCAGATTATCCATGAAATTTTTTGAGTCTTTGCTGCACTCTTTTATGCATGATTATTATAGCCTCGTATTTCTTCTCCGATCTATTGATTTGGTTTGGCCAACTGAGTTGATTTATCTTGCCATGGGAAGAGGTGCTTTGTAATGGGTTCGATCTTGCGGTGCTCAATCCCAGTGACAAAAAGGGACATGACACATATGTATCATTGCTATTAAGTGTAAAAAGATGGGGTTTATTCATACGTGAGTTTATCTTGTCTACATCATGTCATCGTTCTTAAGGCGTTACTCCGTTCTTTATGGACTTAATACACTAGATGCATGCTGGATATCGGTCGATGTGTGGAGTAATAGTAGTAGATGCAGGCAGGAGTCGGTCTACTTGTCTCGGACGTGATGCCTATATACATGATCATTGCCTTGGATATCGTCATGATTATTTGCTTTTCTATCAATTGCCCAACAGTAATTTGTCTACCCACCGTATCTTATGTTCTCGAGAGAAGCCTCTAGTGAAATCTATGGCCCCCGGGTCTATCTAAATCATATTACTAAAACCCTAAAAATATTGCTGCCATTTTCTTTTATTTATTTTATTTTATATTTTTGTTTCAATCTATCTATCTATCCCATACAATTTAATCTTGCAATTTACCGCTGAGAGATTGACAACCTCTCGTTTGCGTTGGGTGCAAGGATTTGTTGTTTGTGTGAAGGTGCTGCTAATGAGGTGTTGTGTGATTCTCCTACTGGTTCGATAACCTTGGTTTCATAACTAAGGGAAATACTTATCTCTACTATGTTGCATCATCCCTTCTTCTTCGGGGAAATACCAACGCAAGCTACAAGTAGCAGGAAGAATTTCTGGTGCCGTTGCCGAGGAGACATCATCAACATCTATCAAGTACCTTTGCACAAACTCTCATCTCCTTGCATTTATTTTATTTGCCATTTGCCTCTCGTTTTCATCTCCCCCACTTCTAAAATGTTTTGACAAAAATACAAAAATATTTTCCGTTTGGCTTTTTTGCTTGTTTGCTATCTTTGCTTGTGTTGCCATGTGCCTTCTAATTGCTTGCATCTTCGCTTGCTAAAAATCTATTGATATGGATACACTTAAAGTTTACTACTTGAATCATCTTCGATCCATTATTGCTCGTGCTGAAACCCCAACTAGTTTAGTTGAGGGAAAATCTTTAAAGGAGCATGCTCATTTTGTGCGTCACCGTTTGTCTGAAAAAGGGAGACTCTTATGGCGTCAAATAAATTGTTTGCTATGCTATGCTTGGAATCTATGTGAAATTTATGATTTTACTTGTTGCTCTAAGAACCCTAAAAAACACCTTCCCTACCTATGTGAATTTAATGATAATGAAATCTTGTCTTCTTATGCCAAGGGTGTTTATAATTACTATGATATCGAACAAATTGAAGAATTTGTTGCTTTTAAGGGTGCTTATGAAGTTGCTTCTTTGATTGAAAAGTATGATATTACTTTCCACAAATCTGAAATTTTTGCCATACTTAAGTATTGCTATGAAAATTATGCATCTAATTCCTATGTTAGTGAATTTATTGAGAGAATGTCTACTCCTTTGGAAGAGAATAATGATACACATGAATCTATAGATAATCATGATTCCGATGATTTGATTGAAATATCCCCTCTTGATGAACATGATGCCTGTTATTCTTGTGGCCATGATGCCAATATTAAAGATGCTTATAGAGATGAACTTGCTATAGTTCCTTATGTTAAAAATAAAATTATTGCTATAACACCCATACTTGATAGCCCCTTGAATGAAAAGCATGATTGCAATGATGTTACTATAAATTCTATTGGTGTCAATTGTGCTAATGATATGCAAAACCACAAGCTTGGGGATGATAATTTTGTCATGTCCACTACTTATTGCAATGATCATGATTGGGGTGATAATGCTTTTTATGATCTTGAAAATTTATTTAAGCCTCATGATGAATATGTTATTGATAATAAAATTTGCAACACTAATAAAAGTGGGTTTGGAGAGGTCATAACTTTCGTTGATGATAATCCCACTATTTTGGAAGATAATAAAAATTTTATGCATGTGGATCATGATGAGAATATTTTATATGATAGCTATATTGTTGAATTTGAATATGATCCTACATGTAATTATTATGAGAGAGGAAAATATGGTTGTAGAAATTTTCATGTTACTAAATTACCTCTCGTTGTGTTGAAATCATCAATGTTTTATTCTTCTCCTTTGCATATGCTAGAAATTTCTTGTCTTGATAATTTATTTGCATATAAAATCTTTCATGTGAGCATCATTGAAATCTCAAAGCCTATCTTAATGGCTATAAAGAAAGAGCTTGTTGGGAGGCAACCCAATGATTAAAATAAATTTTTTCTGTTATGGTGTGTTTTTACTGTCATGCTACTGTTATGATTGAGTTTTTGTGTTTTTAATTAGTTTTTGCGCCAAGTAAAACCTTTGGGATGATTTGGAAGATAGTATAATTGATGCTGTTTGAAAACAGAAAGTTTTGCGTCGAGTGCTGGAATTTTGGTTTTTCGCTGGAACGTTAGAACCTTCTAAATTTTTTACAAAATATTGATATATGAACTGCCCACGTTGTCCTAATTTTCAAATTTTTTGGAGTTACAGAAGTATGACAATAATTCAGATTCCTATAGACTGTTCTGTTTTTGACAGATTCTGTTTTTGATGCACTACTTGCTTGTTTTGATGAATCTATGGATTGTATCGGGGGGTATAAGCCATGGTGAAGTTAGAGTAGAGTAGGTATAATGCAAAAATAAAATATGAATGGGTTTGCAACAGTACTTAAAGTAGTGATTTATTTTGTTATACTAATGGATCTCACGAAGGTTTTGTTGAGTTTTGTGTGATTGAAGTTTTCAAGTTTTGGGTGAGATCACGATGGATGAAGGAATAAGGAATAGCAAAAGCCTAAGCTTGGGGATGCCCGAGGCACCCCAAGGTAATATTCTAGGAAGACTCAAGCGTCTAAGCTTGGGGATGCCCTGGAAGGCATCCCCTCTTTCTTCTACCAACCATCGGTAATTTTACTTGGAGCTATATTTTTATTCGTCACATGATATGAGTTTTGCTTGGAGAGTCTTGTATTATATGAGTCTTTGCTTTGTTTGCTTTTTAGTTTGTCACAATCATCTTTGCTGAACACACCTATCTTGAGAGAGCCACACGTTTATCATCATTTGTTAGAATACTCTATGTGCTTCACATAAATTTTTGAGCTAGGCAGTTGCTCTAGTGCTTCACTTAAATCTTTTTTAGCATGGTGGTGGCTACATTTTGAAGAAATAAACTCTCATGCTTCACTTATATTATTTTGAGAGTTGATTAAAATTTTGAAGAAATGAATTCTCATGCTTCACTTATATTATTTTGAGAATTGATAAGATTGAAATTTTGAAGAAATATTTGCACTCTCATGCTTCACTTAAATCTTTTTGAGAGTTGATAATAGTAAAGGTAATTTGCACAAGATATGAATTTGGTCCCAAAGTGATGAATATTCAAGAGGGATATAATAAAAACTTTCATATAGATCATTGGATATGATAAGTGTGATTCCTTGCAATAGTTTTGCGATATGAAAATGATAATATGTGAGTCATGTTAGTGAGTAATTGTGATTTAGTAAGAATATTAGTGTTAAGGTTTGTGATTCCCTATGCATGCACGTTAAGTCAATAGTTATGCAAAGAAATTATATCCTACTTATGGTGCATTATTCGGTGTTAGTTATGTTCAATGCATGTTTATGACCGTTTTCGTTTTTTGGTTGGTTGCTTCTCAATCTTTTGCTAGCCTTCATTTGTACTAAGCGGAAATACTGCTTGTGCATCCAAACTCCTTAAATCCAAGTTGTGCCAAATGAGTCCACTATATCTACCTATATGTGGTATTTCAATGCCGTTCCAAGTAAATTTGCGTGTGCCAACTCTAATTTTCAAAATAATTTTTCCGATTTGTATGCCCATACCGCTCATGAAGCGGCAGGGGGTGGCCATTATTTTCCATCCTAGGTGTGTTATTCTCACGATGAGTGTTTAATCACTTGTCATTGCACGAGAGAGTGGCTGGTAATAGGGATGCCCAGTCCCACAATGAAATCAAAATTAATAACAATAAAATTCCTTGGAAAGTGTTGGTATGGAGGGCACCCGTGGATACAGCTAGCCATGGATTGTGAAAGAATGGTGGAAAGGAAATGAACTTTACTTTCTGTTTGGGAACCGCCTATGATGTGTCTAGCATGGAAAATATTGGGAATTCTCAGTCGTTTTCGTTGACAGGAAAAGCATGCCTCTCAAAATATTTTTATCTCTTTAATTTCAGCTTTGCGCTCTGGCACATTTGACAAATCTCTGCTTCCCTCTACGAAGGGCCTATCTATTTACTTTTATGCAATTTTTATTTTTATTTGAGTCTCCATCTTCTCTTACAAAAGCACCAACTAAAGAGCACTATTGTCATACTTGTGCATTGTGTGTAGCTAATATTTGAGTGTGTTTCATGAATGGATCAATGATTGAGCATAATGGGCTAGGGATAACTCTCTTTAGCATTGATATTTTGAAAGACATGGTTGCTTGTTAGCATGCTTGAGTATTTATATCTTCATGTCAAATTATAGACTATTGCTTTGAATCATTCAAGTCCAATGTCCATGCTATAAAAGAAAAGAATATGTGATGAATATGTTAGGCAGCATTACACATAAAAAAAATTCTATTTTTATCATTTACCTACTCGAGGACGAGCAGGAATTAAGCTTGGGGATGCTGATACACCTCCAACGTATCTATAATTTTTTATTGTTCCATGCTATTATATTATCAATCTTGGATGTTTTTATATGCATTTACAACAATTATATATCATTTTTGGAGACTAACCTATTAACTTAGTGCCAAGTGCCAGTTGCTGTTTCCTACCCTATTTTTGTTTTACAGAAAATCAATACCAAACGAAGTCCAAATGCCACGAAACTTTTTGGAGATTTTTTATTGGCCAAGATAAACACTAGAAGGTTCAGGAGAGAGCCAGAAGAACCAGGAGGTGGCCACGAGGCACCAGGGCACGCCTGGGGGAGGCAGGCACGCCCTGGTGCCTTGTGGCCCCCTCTTTGCTCCGTTTGACCTAATTCCAGCACTATAAATTCAGAAAAAATCAGAAACTCTCAGGGGAGTCCACGAAATACTTTTTCCGCCGCCGCAAGTTTCTGTTCTCAAGAGATCCCATCTGGGGTCCTTCTCCGGTACTCCGCCGGAGGGAGAATCGATCACGGAGGGGCTCTACATCAACCTTGCTGCCCTTCCGATGATGCGTGAGTAGTTTACCACAGACCTTCGGGTCCATAGGCAGTAGCTAGATGGCTTCTTCAATCTTTTTGATCTTCAATACAATGTTCTCCTCGATGTTCTTGGAGTTCTATCCGATGTAATCACTTTTTGCGGTGTGTTTGTTGGGATCCGATGAATTGTGAGTTTATGATCAGATTATCCATGAAATTATTTGAGTCTTTGTTGCACACTTTCATGCATGATTATTATAGCCTCGTATTTCTTCTCCGATCTATTGATTTGGTTTGGCCAACTGAGTTGATTTATCTTGCCATGGGAAGAGGTGCTTTGTAATGGGTTCGATCTTGCGGTGCTCAATCCCATTGACAGAAAGGGACATGATACGTATGTATCGTTGCTATTAAGGGTAAAAAGATGGGGTTTATTCATACGTGAGTTTATCTTGTCTACATCATGTCATCGTTCTTAAGGCGTTACTCCGTTCTTTATGGACTTAATACACTAGATGCATGCTGGATAGCGGTCGATGTGTGGAGTAATAGTAGTAGATGTAGGCAGGAGTCGGTCTACTTGTCTCGGACGTGATGCCTATATACATGATCATTGCCTTGGATATCGTCATGATTATTTGCTTTTCTATCAATTTCCCAACAGTAATTTGTCTACCCATCGTATGCTATTTTGTCGAGAGAAGCCTCTAGTGAAATCTATGGCCCCCGGGTCTATCTAAATCATATTACTAAAACCCTAAAAATATTGCTGCCATTTTCTTTTATTTATTTTATTTTATATTTTTGTTTCAATCTATCTATCTATCCCATACAATTTAATCTTGCAATTTACCGCCGAGAGATTGACAACCTCTCGTTTGCGTTGGGTGCAAGGATTTGTTGTTTGTGTGCAGGTGCTGCTAACGAGGTGTTGTGTGATTCTCCTACTGGTTTGATAACCTTGGTTTCATAACTGAGGGAAATACTTATCCCTACTGTGCTGCATTATCCCTTCCTCTTCGGGGAAATACCAACGCAGGCTACAAGTAGCACAACATGAATCTCAGAACATAGTGGATACTAGGGATCAAGCCCTAACAAAACTAACTCGATTACATGATAAATCTCATCCAACTCATCACCGTCCAGCGAGGCTACGAAGGAATTACTCACTCCCGGTGGTGAGCATCATGAAATTGGTGATGAAGGATGGTTGATGATGACGACGCCGGAAGATCCCCCTCTCCGGAGCCCCAAACGGACTCCAGATCTGGCCTCCCGATGATGAACAGGAAGTGGCGGCGTCTCCGTATCGTAGAACATGATGAAACTTCTTCTCCTATTTTTTTCTCTGGAATTGTGAATTTATAGGCCTGAGATTAGGGTCAGCGGAGCCACGTGGGCCCCACGAGCCACCAGGGCGCGCCTGGGGGGGTGGCGCGCCCTGGTGCCTCGTGGGCAGTAGGTGGCCCCCCTCCAGTGGGTCTTGGCTCCTGTATTTTTTATTTAATCCATAAAAAATCTCCAAAAAGTTTTGTCCAATTCCAAGAACTTTTATTTCTGCACAAAAAACAACACCATGGTAGTTCTGCTGAAAACAGCGTCAGTCCGGGTAGTTTCATTCAAATCATGCAAATTAGAGTCCAAAACAAGAGCAAAAGTGTTTGGAAAAGTAGATACGATGGAGACGTATTAACTCCCCCAAGCTTAACTCATTGCTTGTCCTCAAGCAATTCGGTTGACAAACTGAAAGTGACAAAGAAAAACTTTTACAAACTCTTTTGTTCTTGTATCTATATACATGCTTAAATAGTACCCATGTTTTCAGCAAAGATCATGAACTAACCATGCAAATGAAAACTCTTAGAAATTATATTCAATCATATCAATGGCATAATCAACTAGCGAGCAATAATAAGATATCTCAAATGCCAACACTTGTCAAAACAATCATGATATAATATGACAACATGGTATCTCGCTAGCCCTTTCTGAGACCGCAAAACATAAATGCAGAGCACCTCCAAAGTTCAAGCAGCGACTAAACATTGTAATTCATGGTAGAAGAAATCCAGTCATGATGCACACAACATTAACTATACACAATGCATGAGAATGACAATAGTGCTCTCAGGACTGGTGCTTATTTGAGAAGGTGGTGACTCAACAATAAAAGTAAAATAAAATAAAGGTAAATAGATAGGCCCTTCGTAGAGGGAAGCATGGATTTGCAGAGGTGCTAGAGCTCGAAGCTTAAATCAGAGATAAATATAATTTTGGGAGGTATGCCTTTCCTGTCAACGTCACGACCGAGAGTTTTCAGTATCTTCCATGCTAAACACATTAGCGGTGGTTCCCAAGCGATAAAGTAAAGTTTACTCACCCTCCACCAACAAACACAAGCCATGGCTAGCCGAATCCTCGGGTGCCCTCCATACCAACAACTTTTCGGGGGAGTTTGTTTTATGGGACTGGGCATCCCGATTACCAGCCCCTCTCGTGCAAGGACAAGTGAATAAACACTCATCATGAGAATAACCCGCTTAGCATGGAAGATACTGACCGCCCCCTGTCACTCCATGAGCGGTACGGGCACACAAAACAGATGTTCATTTGAATATTTAGAGGTGGCACATGCAAATTTACTTAGAACGACAGAGTAATACCGCATATAGGTAGATATAGTGGACTCATCTGGAATAACTTTGGTTTAGGGGTTTTGATGCACAAGCAGTATTCATGCTTAGTACAGGCGAAGGCTAACAAATAGGTTGAGAAGCGACTAGCTAGAGAGCGAAAACGGTCATAATCATGCATTATGAATAATCAACATTGAATACTAGCATGAGTAGGATATAAGCACCATGAACATAAATATCGTGGAGGCTATGTTGGTTTTGGATCAACTACATGCGTGAACATGTGCCAAGTCAAGCCACTTGAAACATTCAGAGGAGGATACCATATCATCATACTACATCATGAACATTTTAATGCATGTTGACACCCAAGATAAATCATTATCCACTCCTAGCTACTTAAGCATGGCATGAGCAACTATAATCTCTTATTGTCATCATAAACATGTTTATTCATAATATGCTGAATCATGGATACTGAGTTAAACATATTTACAAAAACAAAATCAAGTTGAGTTCATACCCGCTTTTCTTTGCCATAGTCACTTCATCAAATCATCGTCATTATTGCCTTTCACTTGCACGACCGAATGATGTGAAAATAAAAATAGTGCAAGTGTGTCGTGGACTAAGCTGGAATCTGCAAAAAATTTATTCAAAGGAGAAGACAAGGTAATATGGCTCTTTCTTAGATCAACAATAATGCATACGAGAGCCACTCAACATTTTCATCGTGGTCTTCTCCTTACAATGACTCAACAAAAGAAAAGAATTTCAGAGAAACACACTGAAATATTTTTGGAGTTTTTAGTTTTTTTTTCTCGAAGGAAACAATTTAAAGAAGACAAAACAAAAACGAGAAAAACTATTTACAGGGGAAAGTTCCCAACAAGCAAAAGGAGAAACGGGAAATATTTTTGGGTTTTCTTTTAATTCTACAACTAATTAAGCTAGAACGAAAAACCGAAAAGAAACGAGAAATGTTTTTGGATTTTCTCAAAGTTTTTCAAACATACAAAAAGAAAGCGAGAAAATAAAACGAACATGGATTATACAATGAAAAAGTATGAACACCGACAACTGGAATGAAATATGTGGTCATGAATGTAATGCCGGTGAGAAATACGTACTCCCCCAAGCTTAGGCTTTTGGCCTAGCTTGGTCTACGACCATCCGTAGTAGCCATCCGGTCCCATGTGAAAGTGCTGAGGCGGCGGCACCCTAGCGTCCCAATCCTGGGCCTCATCCTCTGCCGCTGCCAATGCGTTCCGGTAAGCAACGATGTCCGGTGGCATCACAGTATATCCATTCCTGGCATGAATATCAAACAAAGTAGGTGCAGGCAACGGAATAATATCACGAGTATCCTCACTAAAAACCAAGTTATAACGAATGTGATGAGGAGGCTCAGGAGCATCAAGAAAGTGGTGGTCCCTCATAGACTGGTGATCTAAGTAAACTCTGGGCAACAAATAATCGTGTGGCCGTATGTTAACATTAAAGCGTCTTGCTAAGCGAGTAGCATAAATACCACTATGAATTTTACCCTTAGTCCTATTAGTGTGCAGGCGGCGTGCAATGATAGCTCCCAAGTTATAACTGTTGTCATTATAAAGTGCGCAGCGTAAAATGGCAAAGTCAGGTGCACATAGCGCACCACCTTGCTCTCTAGCAGTCAAGCATTTCCCTATGAATAAAGCAAAGTAATGAACAGTGGGAAATTGCAAGCTAGTGGCTCGGGCTCTCGACACGCCCCTTTCCTCACCCATAGTTAAAGTGCGGAGGAAGCCCTCAAACTCCTCCGGTAGAAATTCATTTTCTCTACGAACAATTTTCAAGTAGCAATCTCCCAAAACAGTTTCAGAAACGGAGCTCCGAGCAAAGAGATCAAAAATCTCAGGTTTGGGAGCAAGAACACGAGAGGGAGAGCTACCAGGAATTTTTGCTAGAGGTAAGAGACGAAGTGGGCTCAAGGGAAAAGTAAGAGGGTCCCTGTGGGGCCCACAAGCCACCAGGGCGCGCTAGGGGGGGTGGCGAGCCCTGGTGCCTCGTGGGCACCTGGGGCATCCCCCTGGTATGTTTTTAGAGCCAAAAATTCTTAAATATTCTATAAAAATTCATGTCAAAATTTTATTGCATTCTGAGCACTTTAATTTCTGGGCATTTTTTATTGCACGGATAATTCAAAAAACAGGGTAATCATGGCATTTAATTGCATTTAACTAAAAATAACAGAAAATAAAAAGTGGGTACAGAGGGTTGTGCTTACTAAATTCATTGACCACATGCCTCTCAAAAAGAATCCATTAATAAGGTTGATCAAGTCTTATTAACAAACCATTTCCGAGTAACAAGAAACCGAAGAACTTTCGTATAACACTAAGTTACCTCAACGGGGATATGCATCTCCCCAATAATAAGAGTTTCATATTTCTTTTTGACAGTAGGAAGAGGGAGTTGAAAACTTCCAATAGTAATTGTCGGAGTCTTTTCAATAACATGAATACCATTTACTTGAAATTGTTTCTTCGGAAAGTGCACCGTATGTTCATTACCATTGATATGAAAAGTGACCTTGCTTTTGTTGCAATCAATAACAGCCCCTGCAGTATTCAAAAAGGGTCTACCAAGGATAATCGACATGTTGTCGTCCTCGGGCATATCAAGTATAACAAAGTCTGTTAGGATAGTAACATTTGCAACTACAACGGGCACATCCTCACAAACACCGATAGGTATGGCAGTTGATTTGTCAGCCATTTGCAATGATATTTCAGTGGGAGTGAGTTTATTCAAATCAAGTCTTTTATATAAAGAGAAAGGCATAACACTAACACCGGCTCCTAAATCACACAAAGCAGTTTTGACATAATTTCTTTTAATGGAGCATGGTATAGTTGGTATTTCTGGATCTCCTAGTTTCTTAGGTACTTTATCCTTAAAAGAATAATTCGCAAGCATGGTAGAAATCTCAGCTTCAGGTATCTTTCTTTTATTTGTGACAATGTCTTTCATATATTTAGCATAAGGGGCCATCTTTAAAATATCAGTCAAACGAGTACGCAAAAAGACTGGCCTAAGCATTTCAGCAAAGCGTTCAAGTTCTTCCTCATCCTTATTCTTAGATGGTTTAGGAGGAAAGGGCATTGGTTTTTGAACCCATGGTTCTCTTTCTTTACCATGTTTTCTAGCAACGAAGTCTCTTTTATCATAACGTTTGTTTTTAGGAGGTGGGTTATCAAGATCAACAACAGGTTCTATTTCAACATCATTATCAAGTTCTTTATTATTATTTGGTTGGGCATCCGCATGAGCATCATCATTATTATTATCATCAGGTGAATGTTCATTACCAGATTGTGTCTCAGCATCGGAAATAGAAACATCATTACTATCCTCTAAGGGTTTTTCTACCTCAGGTTCACTAGAGGTATGCAAAGTCCTATCATTTTTCTTTTTCTTTTTCTTTTTAGATGGACTAGGTGCATCAACATTAATTCTTTGAGAGTCTTGTTCGATTCTTTTAGGGTAACCTTCAGGATATAGCGGCTCCTGAGTCATTCTACCTCCTCTAGTCAATACCCTAACAACATGATCATTCATATTGTTATTCATTTCATTGAGCAATTCACCTTGAGATTTAGCAACTTGTTCTAACTGGGCTTGAACCATAGATGCATGTTTACCTACACCTTTGACATCATTAGCAATTCTAAATAACAAGTTACTCAAGCGATCAATCATGTAGGCATTTCGTTTTAATTGTTTCATAACATTTGCATTGAAATGATCTTGCTTAATAATATAATTGTCAAATTCATACAAACATTGACTAGGAGGTTTGTTACAAGGAATATCACCTTCATCAAACTTTATAAGAGAATTTACCTCTACTACCTGTGGCGGTTTGTCAAGACCATGTATTTCTTCAATAGGTGGCAAATTCTTAACATCTTCAACTTTAATACCTTTTTCCTTCATACATTTCTTTGCTTCTTGCATGTCTTCAGGACTGAGAAATAAAATACCCCTCTTCTTCGAAGTGGATTTAGGCGGTGGTTCAGGAAGTGTCCAATCATTATCATTCTTCAATATATTATTCAATAGTTCCTCAGCTTGTTCAATAGTGCGTTCCCTAAAAACACAACCAGCACAACTATCTAGGTAGTCCCTAGAAGCATCGGTTAGTCCATTATAAAAGATATCAAGTATTTCATTCTTCTTAAGAGGATGATCAGGCAAAGCATTAAGTAATTGGAGAAGCCTTCCCCAAGCTTGAGGGAGATTCTCTTCTTCAATTTGCACAAAGTTAAATATTTCCTGTAAAGCAGCTTGTTTCTTATGAGCAGGAAAATATTTTTCAGAGAAGTAATAAATCATATCCTGGGGACTACGCACACATCCAGGAGCAAGAGTATTATACCATTCCTTAGCATCACCCTTTAATGAGAAAGGAAACAACTTAAGAATATAGTAATAGCGAATTTTTTCCTCATGAGCGAATAGGGTGGCTATATCATTTAATTTAGTAAGATGTGCCACAACGGTTTCAGTTTCATAGCCATGGAAAGGATCAGATTCAACCAAAGTAATTAACTCAGGATCGACAGAGAATTCATAATCCATATCAGTAACAAATATGGGAGAGGTAGCAAACTTAGGATCATATTTCATTCTCTCCCTCATAGATTTTTCTTTCATTTCAGCAAGCAATTTTATAACTTCATCTCTATCATTACAAGGAAGGATGGCTCTAGCCGTCTCCCTATCAAAGCAATGTTCATCAGGTGATTCAACTCTAGTAGGAGAGCTAGCCATAATAGGTGAATCATAATTTTCAAGAGTTTCAACATTTTCAGTTTCTTTTGCTTTAGCAATTTGTTCATCAAGAAATTCACCAAGTGGCACAGTATTATCAAGCATAATACTAGCATCATTCATAGCAGAAGCAGTATCATCAATAACTTGCGACATATCAGAATTAATAGCAGGTGGTGGTGTTGCAAGTTTACTCAAAACAGAAGGTGAATCAAGTGCAGAGCTAGATGGCAGTTCCTTACCTCCCCTCGTCTTAGAGGGAACGATCTTAGTCTTAGCGTCTTTCAGATTCTTCATAGTGATCAACAGATATAAATCCCAAGTGACTCAGCAAATAGAGCTATGCTCCCCAGCAACGGCGCCAGAAAAAGGTCTTGATAACCCACAAGTATAGGGGATCGCAACAGTTTTCGAGGGTATAGTATTCAACCCAAATTTATTGATTCGACACAAGGGGAGCCAAAGAATATTTGCAAGTATTAGCAGTTGAGTTGTCAATTCAACCACACCTGGAGACTAAATATCTGCAGCAGAGTGATCAGTAGCACAGTAGTATGGTAATTTGATAGCAATAGCAACAATAGTAACACTAGTAGTAACGGTAGCAGCAATAGTAGTAGCAATTGTGACAGCAGTGGCAACAGTAGTAACTTAGCAAAGAACAATAGGTGAAAAACTCGTAGGCATTGGATCGGTGATTATGTTGGATAACATTCATCATGTAACAGTCATAACCTAGGGCGACACAGAACTAGCTCCAATTCATCAATGTAATGTAGGCATGTATTCCGTATATAGTCGTACGTGCTTGCGATAAGAACTTGCATGACATCTTTTGTCCTACCCTCCCGTGGCAGCGGGGTCCATAAGGAAACTAAGGGATATTAAGGCCTCCTTTTAATAGAGAACCGGAACAAAGCATTAACACATAGTGAATACATGAACTCCTCAAACTACGACAATCACCGGAAAGAATCCCAATTATTGTCTCCTTGGGGTATGCGGATCATAACACGTAGCAGGTGCGTATAACTTGCAAGATCGGATCAAGAACACAAATATATTCATGAAAACATAAAGGGTTCAGATCTGAAATCTTGGCACTCGGGCCCTAGTGACAAGCATTAAGCATAGCAAAGTCATAACAACATCAATCTCAGAACATAGTAGATACTAGGGATCAAGCCCTAACAAAACTAACTCGATTACATGATAAATCTCATCCAACTCATCACCATCCAGCGAGCCTACGAAGGAATTACTCACTCCCGGTGGTGAGCATCATGAAATTGGTGATGAAGGATGGTTGATGATGACGATGCCGGAAGATCCCCCTCTCCGGAGCCCCAAACGGACTCCAGATCTGGCCTCCCGATGAAGAACAGGAGGTGGCGGCGGCTCCGTATCGTAGAACGCGATGAAACTTCTTCTCCTATTTTTTTATCTGGAATTGTGAATTTATAGGCCGGAGATTAGGGTCAGCGGAGCCACGTGGGCCCCATGAGCCACCAGGGCGCGCCTGGGGGGTGGCGTGCCCTGGTGCCTCGTGGGCAGCAGGTGGCCCCCTCCAGTGGGTCTTGGCTCCAGTATTTTTTATTTAATCCATAAAAAATCTCTAAAAAGTTTTGTCCAATTCCAAGAACTTTTATTTCTGCACAAAAAAAACACCATGGTAGTTCTGCTGAAACAGCGTCAGTCCGGGTTAGTTTCATTCAAATCATGCAAATTAGAGTCCAAAACAAGAGCAAAACTGTTTGGAAAAGTAGATACGACAGAGACGTATCAACCTGGTGGGTCCCTACTGTCATACTCTCAAGTACAGTCCTCCCCCGAATCACCATGTTGACCATGTTGACAAGGCCGGACGGCGGCACCGCGGCGAGCGCACCAAGGCAGAGGACGACGGCGAGGCCTCGGACGGGAATGAACAGGAGCCGGGGAAGATGCGGCAGTGTGGTCATAGGCGGCGGGGAGTACGAGGGTTGACTGGTTCTGGTGCGGGGTGGGCTGCCGTCGCCGGAGAAGAATAGGATGTGTGGGGGAGTAGGGGGATGGCCTGGCCAGCATTTCATGGTACGACAGGGCGGCGATCCGGGCTCGACACCGCAATCAGCCGTGGAAGGCAGGAACAGGCCGTCCCGCCGGTGCTGGTTTGGTTTTGGCGCCTGGATCGGTCAGACCCAAAAACTCAGGATGCTCGATAATAAGAATTAATTTTATATGGCTACAACTTATTGTAAAATGAAGCCGAGCACTTTTTTTTCTTTAGGTGTGAAGCCGAGCACATTCGGAAGCCCTGGGATAAAGTGGGGTCGCCACATGTGTTGTGTTGGGCTGGGCATTCTTATCGAAAAATAATGTTGGGCTGGAACTTTTTATCATAAAAAAAACTTGGCTTGTCAAAAAACTTGTGGTACCTGGGTTTCGAACGGGAGACCTGGGCAGCACAATCTATAAAACATACAAATGCAACGGAAAAAATTGTGATATTTATTACAACTTGCCGCTAATAATTGTTAGATGTTGACCATGTCGACTACGATTTGCATCGGCTTCAACCTTGTGGGTACCAAATAACAGTTCGCTGGTTGCACGAAGAAAAGGGTGTGAGAAAAAAGACTGGTCGCTATCTTTGCCTAAGAATAATATCGACTGAATGTAAAGATACTCTCATAGTAAAATAATATCCTCCAGTCAAAATCATACTTTTCAAATCATAAATTTAAACAACCTGTGCATGAACATTTAGCTTTATTTATTTATTTAGGGGAGCATGAGCATGTAGCTGGGCCGGATTCATGTGAGAGCCTCCCTCCCAGTTAATTATGGGCTCTTCTATTGGGCCTAAATCACTGGGCCGCATGTCCTCGACAAGTGGAAGATTTGTTCCCTACAAAAAAAATAGTATGTGCTACGTACGGGGCACTAACCTCTCAAAAAAAACGTACGGGGCAGTAAAGGATCGGAGCGTGCAACGACTTCCAATACATTGTTTTTATCATTCTAACACCACTGTTTATTCAACCAACAGACAAAATATATTACTCATTGTTCATTGAAAACACCAGCACCATCCATGGCTCTATATTGTTTTAGTAAAAGGGGTTTGCCGCCAATTTTCCGTTAATAGAAACCACTAGAGGTTCACAGCAAACTAGAGCCCCACAAAGGAGGCTTGGGATTGAAGATACCACTAGAGGTCGGGGTGCAACAAAAGCAGTAAGCAGGACAGAAGAGTAACGACGCAACTCTCTCTTCCAACCAAACATCAGCCAACATTACAGAAGGGCTACCAAAAAAACCAAGTGTATGCATCAAACTTAATAAAGATCCTACTACACCAAGTGTACGCATCTAACTAACTGGCTCACTTAGACATTACTATTTATTAAGCTGTGGAGATTGGCTGAAGGCTTGAACTAGATGGGTGCCTGACGGGGGAAATTCCAGCCAACAGGTCGAAGTCTGATACATGCGACCATCTCTCCTACTTTGGGCTGCAGAGCGTGGCGGCACATATCAGGGTATGGTGCATGGAGAGACGCATGGTACGCTATGTACACACAGTTTTGCCTGATGAACGGAACCGCGCTGCCATCAGGATCCTTGACGTTGGTGATCTCCTAGTTAATCGGATAGTTCAGTCCGAGAAATAGAGAGCGTGTGCCGAGGCTAGTTACCGGCCTCTAGTCAAAAATTCCTGAAGGCCCAAAGAAGCTGGGATCCTGCTCAAAGACCATGCAGTGACTGTGATTGTATTCCGCGAAACAACACGTCCGGTACGTGCGAACGATCATCAATCGTTCGCCGTCGTCTGATCGAGCCAGGAACCACCTGCAACTGCCATGCCGCTTTTCTTTGAAAGGTTCTGGGATTAGGAAGGGAAGGGACACCACGCGGCCTACAGCATCATATCAAGTTGGAGTAAAATAAAAATGGGCTGGTACTGTAAATCTAAGAACAGCATGTTCAGAGCATGAATATTTTTTCAGAAAATGTTGACAGTAATATAAGCATGGGAAGGATGATTTGATTTCACCAAAATTCTACTACATCTGATCACCAATGTGGGGCGTTTTGGCAGTTCGAATTAAACTGTCAAAACATCCACGTTACTGAACAGAGGGTGTATTTGACAGCGTGGTGTTAATTTCTAACAACAATATCATGATTCTAACTCTTCTCAAACTATACTCTGACAATAGGAAGCAAGCCATCATGATATCATAGGAAATTAGGAGTAACATACTGCTGTAACAGCCATTTGTAGCGATGACTGGAGTAGGCCAGCAATATGTCCAGCCATAGAAGGAGTCCACAGCGTAAATGAAGCCCATGTGTTCAATGGCATCAGAGAGCCATGGAGGATGTATGATCCTGCGATGGACGTGGAGATTTATCCACTTACCGTAGTGACCTGTCAGATAGGCGAGACCATGGTTGAAGAACGCAATTAGCCTGAAGTCTTTATAATTCACAGATCTTGTGGGCACTTGGCAGATTACAACCTTGAGCAAATCAAACTTGGTATCATGTTGGCCACTGTAAGATTCTGAGTATTCTGGGCCGCGGTGCCAAAGCAGTGTAGTGTTAATCGAAGGAAGGGGTATCAATCGCCGGGTGTAGACCTCCACGAGCATCCACCTGCCGCGTCCGTCAACGAGAACCATCCAAGACATGTTCATGCCAACCCAGTACATACCGTTAATGTAGTTGAGGGTGACGGGGATCGGATCACAGTCGAGGGGGTTGATGCTCGCCACCCTAGGATCCTTAAGCTGCGTGACACGCCGTTTCTGAAGATCAGGCGGCATCAGCAAACAGGGAGCTGGCTTAAAAAGCTCCGGCCTGAGGGCTTTGAGTAAACGGTACAGCCCCGACGAGCACGCGGCGAGCGGCATGGTACTAAGATTGTCCACACGCGAAACAATGAGTTTCATTACCTCTGTGGGGAGCGAATTCCAGCCACTCTTTTGGTGGACGCTGCTTGGTTCTTCCATTGTTAGTGCTTGGGTTTCGGAAGAGGGGGGAGGCGCCTAGAGGGGATGGAAGATTGGACAATATTGTGCTGGCGAGGACGGAGAAGCAAATATGTGCTGCGGGAAGTGGACAGGTGATGATGACAATGTAACAGCAGCACGCCGCTTGACTTACGAGACACATCCCAGCAGCGTAGGGTCATATCGATGCGAGACAACTTGACTGATTGCAGTACTACTAAAATATACTCCTATAAACTACATTACCTACTATAGTGGAGTAGGACTCCGCTCTACCGGAGTAGTATAGTAAATAGTACAAATTCAATGCCCGAGCGTGGAACTACTAGGAACCACCATCAGTGCTAACGCCAATCTCCATCAAACATTCACTGCGAGACATGGCAGTTGCAAACGCCCGCATCGCGGTTACATGTGTACGGGTGGCAGTTTTGTCAAATACCATGGGCTTAAAAAAAGGCTACCGTCGGATGGAAATCTGGCGGTTATGTGGGCGTTCGCCAGGATTGGGCTCGTGGCGAACGTTCGCCAGGTATCATTACTAACTACTACCTCCGTCCTGGTTTATTTGTCCTCATTGTATTTTGTGCCAAATTTTGACCAAAGATTTAACTAATAAAATGTTAATGCATGTCACCAAAATTATATCATTGGATTCGTATTTCAACATAGTTTCAGAAGATATTATTTTTGATGACATGCACTAATATTTTGTTAGTTAAATCTTTGGTCAAAAGTTGGTACAAAATACAATGAGGACCAATAAACCAAGACGGAGGTAGTAGTAAGTAGTACTGGTAGATGCTCATAATTAATTAAACAAACGTACGGGCAACAGACACACTAACTACTTCTCGCATGCTGGCCAGACCCAAACGCCATCGTTCTCTTTGTCCTTGTCGGCGGCAGCCCACCGTGCTTGTTGGACCTCTGCCCAGCTCTCCTCAGCATCACGGTAGCTACTGCCGCGATCCTGGCAGGTGGAAGCATCGGGTCATGCTGGTCAGAGATCGTTGTTCTCCTTCCCGGCCTTCTCGGCGGCAGCCCGCCGTGCTTGGATCTCCGCCCGGCTCTCCTCAGCAGCGCGTGCGACAGCTTCTTTCTTGCGGCGGTGGGACTCTCTTTTCTTGAGTGCTTTTTGCCTTTTCCGCTCCTTCTATGCGGCTTTGGCCTCCTGTTGCTCCACCACCCATTCGGCCATGGCTGCTTCAAAGTCTGCCCACGTAGGTGTGCGGTCGCGGGAGGCGATGAACTCGGCGCGGTGGGATGCCATCGCTTCCTTACCAGTTCGTGTGCGGTCGCGGGCGGCGACGAACTCGGCGCAGCGGGATGCCATCGCTTCCTTACCAGTTAGTGTGCAGCGCGGTGGAATGAACAACGACGCTTGGGGAGAGCTCTAGGATGGGGTGGCCGGACAACCGTATAGTGCGGTGGTTTTTTAGAGCACTCGAGATCTGATTGCTAATGAGAACCGTGTGCGCTGACCTATTGTGCGTTGCGTTCTGAATGGCCGGAACCCCAGTGATACGTCTCCGTCGTATCTATAATTTTTGATTGTTTCATGCCAATATTTTACAACTTTTATATACTTTTGGTAACATTTTATATAATTTTCTTGGACTAACATATTGATCCAGTGCCTAGTGCCAGTTCCTGTTTTTTGCATGTTTTTTGTTTCGCAGAAAATCCATACCAAACGAAGTTCAAACGCGATAAAAATTTACGGAGATTTATTTTGGAATATATGTGATTTTTTGGAAAAAGAATCAACGCGAGACGATGCCCGAGGACACGGCAAGCCTGGAGGGCGCGACCCCCCCTGGGCGACCTAGGGGGCTTGTGGCTCTCCTGTAGGTCGGTTGAGGGTATCCTTTGGCTGCAAGGAAGCTAATATCTGGGTAAAAATCCCCTCAAAATTTTAGCCCAATCGGAGTTACGAATCTCCGGGAATTTAAGAAACGGTTTTCGGCCAGAAAACAGGAACGCGAAACAGAAGAGAACAGAGAGAGAGAGATCCAATCTCGGAGGGGCTCCTGCCCTCCGGGAGCCATGTAGGCCATGGACCAGAGGGGAAACTCTCCTCTTATCTAGGGGGAGGCCAAGGAAGAAGAAGAAGGAGGGGGGCTCTTTCCCCCTCTCTCCCGGTGGCGTCGGAACGCCGCCGGGGCAACCATCATGACGGCGATCTACCCCAAGAACTTCACCGCCGTCAACACCAACTCTCTCCCCCTCTATGCAGCGGTGTAACACCTCTTCTCCCCGCTGTAATCTCTACTTAAACATGGTGCTTAACGCTATATATTATTATCCAATGATATGTGACAATCCTATTATGTTTGAGTAGATTCGTTTTGTCCTATGGGTTGATTGATGATCGTGATTGGTTTGAGTTGTATGTTTTATTTTGGTGCTGTCCTATGGTGCCCGCCGTGTCACGCAAGCGTGTGGGATTCCCGCTATAGGGTTTGCAATACGTTCATAATTCTCTTATAGTGGGCGGCTAGAGTGACAGAAGCTTGCACCCGAGTAAGGGGGTTGTTGCGTATGGGAGTAAAGGGGACTTGTTACTTAATGCTATGGTTGGGTTTTACCTTAATGATCTTTGGTAGTTGCGGATGCTTGCTAGAGTTCCAATCATAAGTTCATATGATCCAAGTACGGAAAGTATGTTAGCTCATGCCTCTCCCTCATATAAAATTGCAATAATGATTACCGGTCTAGTTATCGATTGCTTAGGGACAAATCCTTTTCTTGTGTTACAAAAGCTTTCTACTAAACAACTAACTTTTATTATCTTGCAATTTACTCATAGTTTTATTCTCGCTAAGTACTCCTAGTTTTATTCTTGCATGCGAAGTAGTTCTAGCATTCCACCTACAAAGTACTTCTAGTTTCATAGGTGATCGATAGAACTTGAATGGAATATTAATTCTACCTTTAGCTCCTCATTGGGTTCGACACTCTTATTTATCGAGAAAGGCTACAACTGATCCCCTATACTTGTGGGTTATCAAGACCTTTTTCTGGCGCCGTTGCCGGGGAGCAATAGCGTGGGGTTGATATTCTCGTGTGTGCATGTTTGCTTTACCACTAAGTAGTTTTTATTTTCTGTTCTAAGTTGTTCTCTATCTTTAGTTATGGATATGGGACATGAAATACCAAAAAAATTAGTTGTACTTGCTACTCATGGAGATGGGGAACCTCCTAAAACCCTCGATGTTGGTTATGTGGAAAACATTAATTACTACTTTGATAATCCTGATAAATCTCCATTCAACTTGATAATGGGATATACTTTGGATCAACGGGAATACTTTAGGGATTATCGCTTGTCTCAAAAAGGGAAACTCTTTTGGGAGCAAATTGATTATTTGCATTGGTATGCTCGGAATTTATGCTTAAGATATGATTATACGTGTTGCTCTAAGATGAAGGCTCCACACCTTCCCTTTTCATGCAAATTTAATGATAATGAAACCTTGGCTTCTTATGCTAATGGTGTATATGATTACTATGATGTGGAACAAATAGAAGAATTTGTTGCTTTTAAGGGTGCTTATGAAATTGAATCTTTGTTTGAAAAGTATGAAAACTATGATGATGCTGTTTACAGATCTGAAAATTATGCTATACTAAAATATTGCTATGAGAATTATGATTACAATGCCTATATTGATGAATTTATTGAGAAAGTCTCCGCTGCCCAAGAAGAGACTAATATTTTGCAGGAACCTATGGAAGAAGAAATTGCTGAAACTGTGAGCTCATTAGATGAAAAAAGATGACGAGGAGAGCGAAGAACAAAAGGAGGAAGAGCGGATTAGCTACCCGTGCCCACCTTCTAATGAGAGTAACTCTTTAACTCATACATTGTTTAATTTCCCTTCGTGCTTACCGAAGGATGAATGCTATGATGATTGCTATGATCCCTTTGATTCGTTTGAAATATCCCTTTTTGATGAACTTGATGCTTGCTATGCTTGTGGCCATGATGCCAATTTGAATGATGCTTATGGAGATGAACTTGCTATATTTCCTTATGTTAAACATGAAATTGTTGCTATTGCACCTACACACGATAGTCCTATTATCTTTTTGAATGCTCCCAACTACACTATATCAGAGAAGTTTGCACTTATTAAGGATTATATTGATGGGTTGCGTTTTCCTATTACACATGATGATTTTGATGGATATAATATGCATGTGCTTGCTGCTCCTACTTGCAATTATTATGAGAGAGGAACCACATCTCAAAGTCTCTATGTTTCCAATACGATAAAATTGCAAGAAATTGTTTATGCTATGTACCGGCCTTTATTATGTGTTCATGAATTGTTCTTTTATGACATGCCGATGCATAGGAAGAGAGTTAGACTACGTTGTTCTATGATATATGTTGCTTTGTGCTCACTACTAAATTACAAATAATTTTTAATTAAAATTGGCTTTGATATACCTTGGGATCCGGGGGGATCAATTACTTGAGCACTTTATGCCTAGCTTAATGGCTTTAAAGAAAGCACTTCCTGGGAGACAACCCGGAAGTTTTAGAGAGTCATTTTATTCTTTTGAGTTCTTTTAAAAAGTTTAAAAACAAAAAAATATAGAGGGGAACCTAAAACTTTTTCAAAAAGAAAAGTGAAAGTGAGACAGATGAGCAATGTGGAAGTGGGGGCTAGCCTTGAACTTTGTTCATGCCCATGGAAACTTTGTGAACCTTGATTACAGAAACTTTTCAACAAAAATAATTATCCCGTTGTACAAATCCATTGTATTATAAAAATAATTTGCCAAGATTTACATTTAGGATGTTTAAATTGCTTGTTTGGTGTGTGCTGTGAAAAAACTGAAACTTTTGCTGTAGTGTTTGAATTTCTATAATTTACTGGAACATACAAAAATTATGAAATTTTTACACAGTACTGATATGCAAATTTTTTATCACTTCCTAATTTTTCGGAATTTTTTGAGTTACAGAAGTATATGGTTCATTTGCATCTTTACAGACTATCCTGTTTTCACAGATTGCTGTTATAGTTTCTTTATTTTCGTATGTTTGAAATCTTGTTGAGCCCCATTGACTTGGGAGCCATAGAATTGTGATAGCATACAGTGGGTAATGTTTGATTATAATCACACAATAATGTTACAGCAGGACATGATGGGATTTGATGTTATATGTACTAACCCCTCTAATAAAAAGTTCGGATAAGTTTTGTGTGGAAGAAGTGTTCGAAGATCGAGGAGGTATCGATATGAGGAGAATAAGGAGAGGAAAGAGCTCAAGCTTGGGGATGCCCAAGGCACCCCAAGTAAATATTCAAGGAGACTCAAGCATCTAAGCTTGGGGATGCCCTGGAAGGCATCCCATCTTTCTTCGACAATTATCGGTATCTTTCGGTTTTTGCTTTGTGCACATGATATGCGTAAATTCTTGGAGCGTCTTTTGTGTTTATTATTTTATTTTATTTTAATAATGCACCATGCTGGTATGAGATAGTCCTTGGTTAATTTATAGAATGCTCTTTGCACTTCACTTATATCTTTTGAGTATGGCTTTATAGAATTCTTCATGTGCTTCACTTATATCATTTGAAGTTTGGATGCCTGTTTCTCTACATATAGAAACCCGTTATTTGTAGAATGCTCTTTTGCTTCACTTATATTTATTAGAGCATGGGCAAGTCTTTTGTAGAAAGAATTAAACTCTCATACTGCACTTATATCTATTTAGAGAGTCAACAGGAATTGGTCATTCACATGGTTAGTCATAAAATCCTACATAAAACTTGTAGATCACTGAATATGATATGTTTGATTCCTTGCAATAGTTTTGCGATATTGAGATGGTAATATGCGGGTGTACTAGTGAATAATTGTGGTTTAGTAAGAATATTGGTGTTAAGGTTTGTGATTCCCGAAGCATGCATGTATAGTTATGCGACAAAATTATATCCTACTCATGTTAGTATCCAATGTTAATTATTCTCAATGCATGATTATGACCATTGTCGCTCTCTGGTTGGTTGCTTCTCAATCTATTTGCTAGCCTTCACCTGTACTAAGCGGGAATACTGCTTGTGCATCCAAATCCTTAAACCAAAGTTGTTCCAGATGAGTCCACCATATCTACCTATATGCGGTATTACTCTGCCGTTCCAAGTAAATTTGCATGTGCCACCTCTAATCATTCAAATAAGCATATGTTTTGTGTGCCCGTACCACTCATGGAGCAGCAGTGGGTGGTCAGTATCTTCCATGCTAAGCGGGTTATTCTCACGATGGGTGTTTATTCACTTGTCATTGCACGAGAGAGGCTGGTATTGGGATGCCCAGTCTTGTGGTCAAAATCAAATTATAAATGCAACAAACTCCCCTGGAAAGTTGATTGTATGGAGGGCACCCGAGGATTCGGCTTGCCATGGCTTGTGTTTGAATGGTTGAGGGGGAGTAAACTTTAACTTTCTGCTTGGGAACCGCCTATAATGTGTTTAGCATGGAAGATATTGAGAACCCTCGGTCATGACGTTGACAGGAAAAGTACACCTCTCAAAATGTATTCATCTCTGATTTAAGCTTCGAGCTCTGGCACCTCTGCAAATCCATGCTTCCCTCTGCAAAGGGCCTATCTATTTACTTTATGTTATTTTACTTTTATTGTTGAGTCATCACCTTCTCATTCAAGCACCAGTTGCAGAGCACTATTGTCATTTTTATGCATTGAGTATAGTTAATGTTATGTACATCGTGATTGGATCAATGATTGAGCATGACGGGCTAGGGATAGCATTCTTTAGCATTTTTATTTTGAAAGGCATGATTGTTTGTTGGTATGCCTGAGTATTGATGTCTTTATATCAAATTATAGACTATTGCTTTGAATCACTCATGTCTTAATATTCATGCCATGATTAGATTATATGATCAAGATTATGTTAGGTAGCATTCCACATCAAAAATTATTTCTTTTTATCGTTTACCTACTCGAGGACGAGCAGGAATTAAGCTTGGGGATGCTGATACGTCTCCGTCGTATCTATAATTTTTTATTGTTTCATGTCAATATTTTATAACTTTTATATACTTTTGGCAACATTTTATATGATTTTCTTGGACTAACATATTGATCCAGTGCCTACTGCCAGTTCCTGTTTGTTGCATGTTTTTTGTTTCGCGGAAAATCCATATCAAACGAAGTCCAGACACGATAAAAATTTACGGAGATTTATTTTGGAATATATGTGATTTTTAGGAAAAAGAATCAACGCGAGACGATGCCCGAGGACACGACAAGCCTGGAGGGCGCGCCCCCCCTGGGCGTGCCTAGGGGGCTTGTGGCTACCCTGTAGGTCGGTTGAGGGTATCCTTTGGCCACAAGGAAGCTAATATCCAGATAAAAATCCCCTCAAAATTTCAGCCCAATCGGAGTTACGAATCTCCACGAATTTAAGAAACGGTTTTTGGCCAGAAAACAGGAACGCGAAACAGAAGAGAACAGAGAGAGAGATCCAATCTCGGAGGGGCTCCTGCCCTCCGGGAGCCATGGCGGCCATGAACCAGAGGGGAAACTCTCCTCCCATCTAGGGGGGAGGCCAAGGAATAAGAAGAAGGAGGGGGGGGCTCTCTCCCCCTCTCTCCCGGTGGCGCCGGAACGCCGCCGGGGCAACCATCATGATGGCGATCTACACCAACAACTTCGCCGCCGTCAACACCAACTCTCTCCCCCTCTATGCAGCGGTGTAACACCTCTTCTCCCCGCTGTAATCTCTACTTAAACATGGTGCTTAATGCTATATATTATTATCCAATGATATGTGGCAATCCTATGATGTTTGAGTAGATTCGTTTTGTCCTATGGGTTGATTGATGATCGTGATTGGTTTGAGATGTATGTTTTATTTTGGTGCTGTCCTATGGTGCCCGCCATGTCGCGCAAGTGTGTGGGATTCCCGCTGTAGGGTTTGCAATACGTTCATAATTCTCTTATAGTGGGCAGCTAGAGTGACAGAAGCTTACACCCGAGTAAGGGGGTTGTTGCGTGTGGGAGTAATGGGGACTTGTTACTTAATGCTATGGTTGGGTTTTACCTTAATGATCTTTGGTAGTTGTGGATGCTTGCTAGAGTTCCAATCATAAGTTCATATGATCCAAGTATGGAAAGTATGTTAGCTCATGCCTCTCCCTCATATAAAATTGCAATAATGATTACCGGTCTAGTTATCGATTGCCTAGGGACAAATCCTTTTCTTGTGTTACAAAAGCTTTCTACTAAACAACTAACTTTTATTATCTTGCAATTTACTCGTAGTTCTATTCTCGCTAAGTACTCCTAGTTTTATTCTTGCATGAGAAGTAGTTCTAGCATTACACCTACAAAGTACTTCTAGTTTCATACTTGTTCTAGGTGAAGCAAACGTTAAGTGTGCGTAGAATTGTATCAGTGGTCGATAGAACTTGAAGGGAATATTAATTCTACCTTTAGCTCCTCGTCGGGTTCGACACTCTTATTTATCGAGAAAGGCTACAACTGATCCCCTATACTTGTGGGTTATCACCCAGCCATGCGGATCACGCGTGTTCACCTGGGCATATGCATTACCAAGTTAATTGTTCATCATTAGTCTTCGCTCAATGGAAGCAGCTGTCTAAGCATGTGGACACCGACACTCTCACCGGTTTCATTACCAAGATCCGTACGTCTGCCCTCAGCCTTTGTCCTACAGCCCGTGAGAGCCAGCTCCCTCGAATGTGATTTGTGCTGCTTTATCTTCGTTCGTTTCGTTGGGCCTGCGTGCCTTTTGCCTGCTTGGCTGTATTAAACCTTCCTTGTTGCCATACTATTCATGTTGCTACTCTGTGATTTGGCTGGTTGGGTGGGCGATCTTCCTTTTCTCTAAAAAAATCTACCGCTTCCTGGATCCTCTTTGATCATCAGAACCGGTTTCTCGACTCACAGCCATCATAATTTGCATTTGAATGCACTTTCCAGTAATATTATTTTTGCCAGGGCATATAACTGATGTCTACTACACAACTTATTCTTGTAGACTCGTGTTGGGCCTCCAAGCGCAGAGTTTTGTAGGACAGTAGCAATTTTCCCTCAAGTAGATGACCTAAGGTTTATCAATCCGTGGGAGGCGTAGGATGAAGATGGTCTCTCTCAAACAACCCTGCAATCAAATACAAGAAATCTCTTGTGTCCCCAACACACCCGTTCGGCGAAGAGATGGTGATACAAGTGTAGTATGGATAGTAGATATAGGTTTTTGTAATCTGAAAATATAAAAACAGCAAAGTAGCAAGTGATAAAATGGAGCACAAACGGTATTGCAATGCTTAGAAACAAGGCCTAGGGTTCATACTTTCACTAGTGCAATCTCTCAATAGTGCTAACATAGTTGAATCATATAAAAATCCCTCAACGTGCGACAAAGAATCACTCCAAAGTTCTTATCTAGCGGAGAACATAAGATGAAATTGTTTGTAGGGTACGAAACCACCTCAAAGTTATCCTTTCCGATCAATCCATTGAGCTATTCCTATAAGTGTCACAAACAGCCCTAGAGTTCATACTAGAATAACACCATATGATACACATCAACCAACCCTAATGTCACCTAGATACACCAATGTCACCACAAGTATCTGTGAGTTGATTATTCGATATGCATCAAACAACTTTAGATTCATAATATTCAATCCAACACAAAGAACTTCAAAGAGTGCCCCAAGATTTCTACCGAAGAAAGTAGGACGAAAACGTGCATCAACCCCTATGCATCGATTACCCCAATGTCACCTCGGGAATCCGCGAGTTGAGTGCGAAAACATACATCTAGTGAATCAATATAATACCCCATTGTCACCATGGGTATTCATATGCAAGACATACATCAAGTGTTCTCAAATCCATAAAAGTATTCAATCCGATAATAGTGAAACCTCAAAGGTAAAAACTCAATTCATCACAACAAGATAGAGAGGGAGAAACATCATATGATCCAACTATATTAACAAAGCTCGCGGTACATCAAGATCGTGCCAAATTAAGAACACGAGAGCGAGAGAGAGAGATCAAACACATAACTACTAGTACATACCCTTAGCCCCGAGGGTGAACTACTCCCTCCTCGTCATGGAGACCGCCGGGATGATGAAGATGGCCTCCGGTGATGATTCCCCCTCCGGCAGGGTGCCGGAAAAGGGCTGTAGATGATATCGTGGAGGTACAGAGGCTTGCGGCGGCGGAGTCGAAGTTCTAGGGTTATTTCTGGGGGTTTTGGTATTTATAAGAATTTTTGGCGTTGGAATCACACGAAGGGCCACAGGGGGCCCACGAGGCACCAGAGCACGCCTGGGGTGGGGTGGCGCGCCCAGGTGGCTTGTGGGGCCCCTGTGGGTCTTCTGTTGTTCCCCCGAAGCTTCCTGGGTCTGTTCCCTTCCAGAAAAAATTGTCAAATTTTTTCGCTGCATTTGTACTTCATTTCATATGGATTTTCTAGAAAACCAAAAACAAGCAGAAAATAGCAACTGGCACTGGGCACTAGGTCAATATGTTAGTCCATGAAAATCATATAAAATCCATATAAAAGTGCACCAAAATCATACAAAACCATAATAAACATGGCATGAATACTTCATAAATTATAGATACGTTGGAGACGTATCAGCGTCCCCAAGCTTAATTCCTGCTCGTCCTCGAGTAGGTAAATGATAAAAGAAATAATTTATGAAGTGTGAATGCTAGCATAGTGCATAAGTTTGATCAATGATAATTTCAATCACTTTTCCTAGCATCATAGCAGCAACTCTTTCTCATAAAACTCATCATGATAAAGTAGCAATCAATTCACATGTTATGGTTTAAAGAGTGCATTCTCTTGAAACTTAACAACCTATGTTCTTAGTCACCAAACAATTGCAATTCAACTTAATTTCAACAAAGTCTAAGTAAGAGCTCCACATACTCAATTATCATATAGTCTTCTATGATTGCTAGTACTCAAACATATTTTTAGAACAAATGGCATCCGTAGAACACAGAGAAAGATAGGGGCTTAATGTTTCGCCTCCCAACTTATTTATCATAGAGATAATTGTCAACAATAATAATTCATGATCAAACATATTTGACTGGCCATATGTGCCTGGATCTTTCCCCACCACATGATGCTTGCCAACTAGAGAATAATTAAGGTTGAAATGAGAAGTAATACTATTGACTCTTGCATAAAAGTAAATACATAAAGTAAAAGATGGGCCCTTCGGAGAGGGAAGCAGAGGTTGTCATGCGCTTTTTATTTTTGGATGTGCAAGATCTTAATGCAAAGGAACGTCACGTTATATTGCCCCTTGTGATAGCAACCTTTATTATGCGGTCCATCGCTTTTATTTCTTTACCATCACAAGTTCGCACAACGCTTATTTTCCCTTGCAATAAAAGATCATACATATTTTAGGAACAATTTGTATTGCTTTTTGCACCGATGACAACTTACTTGAAGGATCTTATTCAATCCATAGGTAGATATGGTGGACACTCATGGGAAGAAACTGGGTTTAAGGGTTTTTGGATGCACAAGTAGTATCTCTACTTAGTATGAATTTTTGGCTAGCAAAAGATCCTAAGCAAGCACCACATGTTGGAGGATCCATAACAATATAACTTCTATGCAAATATACCCAAACATAACTCATTACGTTGTCTTCCTTGTCCAACTTCAACTAATTTGCTCAAGTTTGAAAATAATTAATGGGTATTCACAATCATATAAGATGTTCAAGATAATATATTTATATGTGAAAGTTCTCTTCCTTATACTAATCATTCATGAATTGCTTGTATGACCAATATTGTGATTGTCAAGCTTCCATAGATTTCACTTTCTAACCCAAATGTGAAACTACTACTAGACATGATACAAGCATATGAAGCACATATAATTTCAACTTTATGATATTCAATTCATTCAACAATTTACTCATAGGGTATAAGTGAAGAACAAGAGTAAATGACAAACTACTCCAAAAAGATATAAGTGAAGACCAAATGAGTAGTTAAGTAAATAGGTAGCTATGTGAGGACTCTCTCTCATTTAAAATTTCAGATCTTGATAATTTTATTCAAACAGCAAAGAAAACAAAATAAAATGACATTCCAAGAATAGCACATCTCATGTGAAGAAGCAAAAACTTAGGCTAACCGATAGGTGTTGATGAAGAAAGGTGGGATGCCAACCGGGGCATCCCCAAGCTTAGTTGCTTGAGACTTCTTAGAATAAATACTTGGGATGCCGGGCATCCCCAATCTTGAGCTCTTGTGTCTCCTTAATTCCTCTCATATCGCGGTTTCTCCTAAATCTTAAAAACTTCATCCACACAAAACTCAACAAGAACTCGTGAGATAGGTTAGTATAAATCAATGCAAAACCTTATCATTCTCTACTGTAGAAAATCACTAAAATTATAATTTAACATTGCATACTAAATGCCTATGCATATTTAATACTCCTATCCTCAAATAGAATCATTAAACAAGCAAACATATGCAAACAATGCAACGATAACAGCAATCTGCCAAAACAAAACAGTCTGTAAAGGGGGATTTAAAATTCATACTTCCCTAACTCCAAATATTCTGAAAACTTACCACGTGACAGAGAACTCATGCATGCTTACTGTGTAAAAATTTCATATTTTTATCATGTTCTTACTATTCAGGAATATTCTGAACATAACAGAAAACTTTCTGTTTTCAAACAGCAACACATGAACTTGCAAACTGAGCATGGTAAAGGCTATAATTGGCATTTTATTGAACTAAAATGTACAAAACATGATTATTGATAACAGCAAGCAAATATCAACAAAATAAAATGACGCTCCAAGAAAAACACATATCATGTGACGAATAAAAATATAGCTCCAAGTAAGGTTACCGATAATGTTGAAGACGAAAGAGGGGATGCTTTCTGGGGCATCCCCAAGCTTAGACGCTTGAGTCTTCCTTGAGTATTATCTTGGGGTGCCTTGGGAATCCCAAAGCTTAGGGCCTTGCCACTCCTTATTCTCCACATATCGATATCTCACCCAAAACTTGAAAACTTCAATCACACAAAACTTAACGGAACTTGTGAGATAGGTTAGTATGATAAAAATAAATCATCCACTTAGGTACTGTCAAGACAAGATTCATAATTGTTCTCACATAATGCCTACTGTATTATATCATTTCCACAATTTATATTACTCAATATAAGCTATGGAAACACTAAAACAAGCAAACTATGCACTAAAAACAGAATCTGTCAAAAACAGAACAGCATGTAGTGAGAGATTTAAAAACCATACTTATGTACCCCCAAAAATTCTGAAAAATTAGGACAACGTAAAAACTTTGTAACCCAATACTTTGTAAAAATTTAAGAATTTTATCACTCTCCAGTACAGAATAGAAATTCCAGTACTGGACGCAAAAGTTTCTGTTTTTGCACAGAATCAAATCAACAAGCATCCACACTATCCCAAAGGCTTTACTTGGCACATTATTGAAAGAAAACATATAAAACATGATTACTACAGTAGCTTAATCATGTGTACACACAAAAACAGTAGGTACAAATATTGGGTTGTCTCCCAACAAGCGCTTTCTTTAATGCCTTTTTAGCTAGGCATGATGATTTCAATGATGCTCACATAAAAGTAAAGAATTGAAACATAACGGGAGCATCATGAAGCATATGACTAGCACATTTAAGCCTAACCCACTTCCTATGCATGCGGATTTTGTGAGCGAACAATTTATGGGAGCAAGAATCAACTAGCATAGGAAGGCAAAACAAGCATAACTTCAAAACTTTCAACACATAGAGAGGAAACTTGATATTATTGAGATATGTAAAAGCATATGATCCTCTCTCATAATAATTTTCAGTAGCATCATGAATGAATTCAACAATATAGCTATCACATAAAGCATTCTTTTCATGATCTACGAGCATAGAATTTTTACTACTCTCCACATAAGCAAATTTGTTCTCATTCATAATAGTGGGAGCATCGTATGAAACTCGAATACTATAAATTGTTTCCACATTAAAAGAGTGATGTTCAGTAAAAGGATTTTCATAATTATAACAAGTGTTATAATAACAATCATCACTATTTTTCATAACATAAGTATCATCACAATAATCATCATAGATAGGAGGCATGTCATCATCATAATAAATTTGCTCATCAAAAGTAGGGGGAATAAAAAGATCATTTTCATTAAGCATAGCATCCCCAAGCTTAGGGCAAACGTTATTTGGAGCAAATAAATTCTCAAACATATCATTCCAATCAAACATAGCATCCCCAAGCTTGTTGGTTTGCATATCGTTAGTATTATCACTATTATCATCAATAGTATGAATAGCACCAATAGTTTAACAATTATTATCATATTCCTCCAAGTTGGTGCCATAAAGATTTTCAAGATCATAAGAAGTATCATTATCTTCCCAATCATAATCATCACAACAAGCAATAGGCATAACAAAATCATCATCAAGTGTATCATCTTCCACAATTATTTTTGATTCATTCTCATGAGGTACAACAATAATAGGAGCAACATTATTTGGGAGAGATACCTCTTTACCTCTACTTTTCCTTATTTTCTTTTTCTTTACCACATTATGTGTGGGTTTATTTAATTCTTTCGAGCTTCTTATTGAAGAGATTGGTTGGATAGGAAGCTCCTCCTCGTTACCTATTTCATCATGAGAGAAAATAGGAGGGAAAGGGGGAATCTTTACCCTTCCATTAGTATTTCTTTTATATTCTATTTGTTTTCCCATTTTTCTATAGTTGGCTATATAAGCATTCTCATTACAATTTACCACACAAAACATATAGATTTCCTCTAAATTATTTTCAATGTCTTTTGTGAGAATGAATACTTCAAACCAACTATTTTTATGTGTCAATTCTTCACACCCCAAAAATAAACAAAGTTCATTATAAAGTTGAAGGGTGATCAAGTTATTGCAATATTTGGACACGATTCGATCATGAAAAAGCATGCATTGGAAATTAAGGTGACCAACTTTATTGCAAAGTTCACAAGTAATAGAATAAAGAGAACATAATTTTGTAGCAAATTCATCTATCACTTTGAGCAAAAAATTGGTTCTATCATGTTTATGCTTCTTGCAAAATCTATCATCCCAATAAGGCATGTCTTCACAAACTTTATGCACTCCACAAAAATTGACATGCTTATAAGAAACATTTTTGTCATGACTAGTGCAATCATCTTTAGTATTTTGGATATTCATAGATTTCATACTAACAACATTGCAATCATGCTCATCATTCAAAGATTTTATGCCAAACATTTTATTGAATTCTTCTTCTATCAATTGAGCACAATTTTCCGCTCCATCATTTTCAAGAAAAACATTATAAAGACAATAATATGAGGCAACCTCAATTCCATTTTTTTGTAGTTTTGTTTTATAAACCAAACTAGTGCTAAAACAAGAAACTAAAAGATTCAATTACAAGATCTAAAGATATACCTTCAAGCACTCACCTCCCCGGCAACGGCGCCAGAAAAGAGCTTGATGTCTACTACACAACTTATTCTTGTAGACTCGTGTTGGGCCTCCAAGCGCAGAGTTTTGTAGGACAATAGCAATTTTCCCTCAAGTGGATGACCTAAGGTTTATCAATCCGTGGGAGGCGTAGGATGAAGATGGTCTCTCTCAAACAACCCTGCAATCAAACACAAGAAATCTCTTGTGTCCCCAACACACCCAATACAATGGTAAATTGTATAGGTGCACTAGTTCGGCGAAGAGATGGTGATACATGTGTAGTATGGATAGTAGATATAGGTTTTTGTAATCTGAAAATATAAAAACAGCAAGGTAGCAAGTGATAAAACGGAGCACAAACGGTATTGCAATGCTTAGAAACAAGGCCTGGGGTTCATACTTTCACTAGTGCAATCTCTCAACAGTGCTAACATAGTTGAATCATATAACAATCCCTCAACGTGTGACAAAGAATCGCTCCAAAGTTCTTATCTAGCGGAGAACATAAGATGAAATTGTTTGTAGGGTACGAAACCACCTCAAAGTTATCCTTTCCGATCAATCCATAAAGCTATTCCTATGAGTGTCACAAACAGCCCTAGAGTTCATACTAGAATAATACCATATGATACACATCAACCAACCCTAATGTCACCTAGATACTCCAATGTCACCACAAGTATCTGTGAGTTGATTATTCGATATGCATCAAACAACTTCAGATTCATAATATTCAATCCAACACAAAGAACTTCAAAGAGTGCCCCAAGATTTCTACTGGACAAAGTAGGACGAAAATGTGCATCAAGCCCTATGCATAGATTACCCCAATGTCACCTCGGGAATCCGCGAGTTGAGTGCCAAAACATACATCAAGTGAATCAATATAATACCCCATTGTCACCACGGGTATTCATATGCAAGACATACATTAAGTGTTCTCAAATCCATAAAAGTATTCAATCCGATAATAGTGAAACCTCAAAGGTAAAAACTCAATTCATCACAACAAGATAGAGAGGGAGAAACATCATATGATCCAACTATATTAACAAAGCTCATGGTACATCAAGATCATGCCAAATCAAGAACACGAGAGAGAGAGATTAAACACATAGGTACTAGTACATACCCTCAGCCCCGAGGGTGAACTACTCCCTCCTCGTCATGGAGACCGCCGGGATGATGAAGATGGCCTCCGGTGATGATTCGCCCCTCCGGCAGGGTGCCAGAAAAGGGCTGTAGATGAGATCGTGGAGGTACAGAGGCTTGTGGCGGCGGAGTCGAAGTTCTAGGGTTATTTCTGGGGGTTTTGGTATTTATAAGAATATTTGGCATTGGAATCACGCGAAGAAGGGCCACAGGGGGCCCACGAGGCACCAGGGCGCGCCTGGGGGGTGGTGCGCCCAGGTGGCTTGTGGGGCTCCTGTGGATCTTCTGTTGTTCCCCCGAAGCTTCCTGGGTCTGTTTCCTTCCAGAAAAAATCATCAAAAAGCTTCGCTGCATTTGGACTTCATTTGATATGGATTTTCTGGAAAACCAAAAACAAGCAGAAAACAGCAACTGGCACTGGGCACTAGGTCAATATGTTAGTCCATGAAAATCATATAAAATCCATATAAAAGTGCACCAAAATCATACAAAACCATAATAAACATGGCATGAATACTTCATAAATTATAGATACGTTGGAGACGTATCAATAACATACACTGTTTTTTAACCCGAATCCAACGTCGAATTCTTTTTTTTTTTGAATTGTTTACCACATGAGTCACGTGGTTCCGACGTCAAACTATATACTGGAGTACTATTTCCCTACTAGTTAAATTTACGGTAAAAAATATGGGTCGAAAAGTCGAAATACGAGAGGTGCTAGTAAACCGGGACGGAAGTAGGAGTAGTAGGGGCTACTAGAGTAGAGGGCGGCGTTGCAGGGGAGTCTTACCCCGCTCGTGGCGCGGCAGTAAAGCCATTGATACGTCTGCATCGTATCTATAATTTTTGATTGTTTCATGCCAATATTCTACAACTTTCATATACTTTTGGCAACACTTTATATTATTTTTTGGGACTAACATTTTGATCCAGTGCCCAGTACCAGTTCCTGTTTTCTGCTTGTTTTTTGTTTCGCAGAAAATCCATATCAAACGAAGTCCAAATGCGATAAAATTTTACGGAGAATTATTTTAGAATATATGTGATTTTTGGGAGGTGGAATCAACGCAAACGGAGGCCCACAGCCTCCACAAGGCATCTTGGCACGACCTCCCCCCCCCCAGCCACGTGGTGTTGCCTTGTGGGCACACCGTAAGTTGGTTGGGTCCTTCTTTGGCCTCAAGGAAGCTTATATCGAGAAAAAAAATCATGTTAACATTTCAGCCCGATCGGAGTTACGGATCTCCGGATATTTAAGAAACGGTGAAAGGCCAGAAAACAGAGACGCGAAACAGAGAGAGAGATCCAATCTCGGAGGGGCTCCTCCCCTCCAGGAGCCATGGCGGCCATGGACCAGAGGGGAAACTCTCCTCCCATCTAGGGGGGAGACCAAGCAAGAATAAGAAGGAGGGGGGCTATCTCCCCCTCTCTCCCGGTGGCGCCGGAACGTCGCCGGGACAATCATCGTGACGGAGATCTACATCAACAACTTCGCCGCCGTCAACACCAACTCTCCCCCCTCAATGCAGCGGTGTAACACCTCTTCTCCCTGCTGTAATCTCTACTTAAACATGGTGCTTAACGCTATATATTATTATCCAATCATATGTGGCAATCCTATGATGTTTGAGTAGATTCATTTTGTCCTATGGGTTGATTGATGATCGTGATTGGTTTGAGTTGTATGTTTTATTTTGGTGCTGTCCTATGGTGCCCTCCGTGTCACGCAAGCGTGAGGGATTCCCGCTGTAGGGTTTGCAATATGTTCATAATTCTCTTATAGTGGGCGGCTAGAGTGACAGAACCTTACACCCGAGTAAGGGGATTGTTGCGTATGGGAGTAAAGAGGACTTGTTACTTAATGCTATGGTTGGGTTTTACCTTAATGATCTTTCGTAGTTGCGGATGCTTGCTAGAGTTCCAATCATAAGTGCATATGATCCAAGTACGAAAAGTATGTTAGCTCATGCCTCTCCCTCATATAAAATTGCAATAATGATTACCGGTCTAGTTATCGATTGCCTAGGGACAAATTCTTTTCTTGTGCTACAAAAGCTTTCTACTAAACAACTAACTTTTATTATCTTGCAAATTACTCGTAGTTTTATTCTCGCAAAGCACTCCTAGTTTTATTCTTGCAAAGTAGTTTTATTCTTGTTCTAGGTAAAGCAAACGTTAAGTGTGCGTAGAGTTGTATCGGTGATCGATAGAACTTGAAGGGAATATTGATTCTACCTTTAGCTCCTCATTGGGTTTGACACTCTTATTTATTGAAAAAGCTACAATTAATCCCCTATACTTGTGGGTTATCAGCCGTCATATCACAAAACCCCACCACTCCCAGTAATAAGTGGCCTGGTAAAATGAACGGACAAGCAACCATCATATCACTCATGTCTTTATTGCATTTCATCTCTCTGCAGTCTGGTTCATCTCTCCACATTTACGGTCGATCCTAAGGCGGCACGCTCGATCCTTATCTACTAGTAGTACTCAAGTTGGAATTCCAATTGCACGGCACAACTTCGTGTACGAAGCGATTTGGGAGTAGTAGTAGTACTGGCAAAAAAAAATAGTGCGTATAGATTTTTTGAAAAGTCAAACTTTACAAACTTTGACCAAGTTTATATAGAAAACTACTTGTATCTAGAATAGTGAATATATAAATTATGAAACTATGTGTTGTGATGAATCTAATGAAATATGTTTTGCACTCTAGATGCAAAAGTTTTTCTCCAAAAACTGGGTCAAATTTAGTGAAGTTTGACTTTTGAAAAAGTCTATATGCACTACATTATGTAATGGAGGGTAGTAGGAGTCACTCGTAGGAGTACGTGCTAGTACGTACGGTGTGCCACCAAAGGCCACTACTCCCTCCCTGTTTCATAGGGCATAGATCGAATGGCTGATCTGCGGGATTCGCTTGAACAGTAGCTGCTGCATCGGTACTGTTCTGGAACAATCATGAGGGCACTTGTCCGTAAAATTTGCATGACTCCCGATCAGTGAGATATAACTACGTACGATAGAGAAAAATCTACAGAGAGAAGGAAGTAAACAATCAAATGAGAATGAGTCCCACCATTTATAGCTCATCAGAAAACAATCAATGGAGTTTTCACTTCTCATTCTTGCATTTATTTTGCATTGAATCATTTCACAAGGTTGTCTACTATTTTACAACTTTTACCAAAACCGCATCATAATATTCGAATGCATGTGTGTATACATATATACTAGTTGTCCTAGTGCATAAGCCTAGATATAGAGAGAGACGTGTACTAGAGAGAGACGTGTACTACGATATATAGTGTTGAACTTCATGCTATGTATGTACTCTACTTACAAAAAGTAACAAGCGTACGGATACAAAAGGTTTTCAAACTTGTTCCTTTCATACATAATTAATTAAGGACGCTAATAAGTCTCGAGCGTTCGGGATTTATCATTTCCGTCCCAATACCATAGAAAACTACGAGTACTCCTACTACTAATGGGATCACCTTACGACAATAAATTATTCCTAATAAAAGCCAAGGCGCTCGCAGGAGCGCTTGCGGCATGCCACGAGTGCCCTAGTGCACGGCCGTTTCCCAGCGCAGCGAGACAACGCCTCTTCCTCGGCCTCGCAAGTCACGAGGTGCTGATTAGCCTCTTGCCGGCGGGCGAGCGCGATCTCACCGGTCTGGTGATTCGACGCCAACATGTACTCCTCCTCACTGGAAGCATGCACCCAATCGACGTACCGCCAAGCATAGATGAGGCGCATCCTCCCGACTGCACCGAGGGCTTTGGCACGGGCGTCCTCCGCCACCCACACGGCCCTCGCACGAGCCTTCTGCAAAAGAGCGAATTGCCTGACTCTCTCGGGGGCGACATAGGCCTGCCAGGCAGCATCCCTCTGCAGGATCGAAAGTATGTCTAGAGGGGGGGTGATTAGACTACTTGACCAATTAAAAACCTAACCTTTTCCCAATTTTAGATGTAGGCGGATTTTAGCAAGTATACAAGTCAAGCATCACCCTACACATGAAATTCTAAGAGTGTAGCAGCGTAAACTAAACAATTGCATATGTAAGTAAAGGAGGGGATCAGAGATTTCAAACGCAATGAAGACACGGTGATTTTTGGCGTGGTTCTGATAGGTGGTGCTATCGTACGTCCACGTTGATGGAGACTTCAACCCACGAAGGGTAACGGCTGTGCGAGTCCACGGAGGGCTCCACCCACGAAGGGTCCACGAAGAAGCAACCTTGTCTATCCCACCATGGCTTACGTCCACGAAGGACTAGCCTCACTCGGGGTAGATCTTCACGAAGTAGGTGATCTCCTTGCCCTTACAAACTCCTTGGTTCAACTCCACATCATGTCGGAGGCTCCCAAGTGACACCTAACCAATCTAGGAGACACCACTCTCCAAAAGGTAATAGACGGTGTGTTGTTGATGAACTCCTTGCTCTTGTGCTTCAAATGATAGTCTTCCCAACACTCAAACAACTCCTCACAGATTTGGCTATGGTGGAAGAAGGATTTGAGTGGAAAGCAACTTGGGAAAAGCTAGAAATCAAGGTTCAAATGGTAGGAATGGAATGTCTTGATCTCAACACATGAGTAGGTGGTTCTCTCTCAGAAAATGTATGGTGGAAGTGTAGGCACATTCTGATGGCTCTCCTTTTTGAGAAGGAAGTGGTGGAGGGGTATATATAGCCTCCACACAAAATCCAACCGTTACACACTTTTGACCCAACTCGGTGGCACCGATTCAGAAGACTCGGTGGCACCGAACTGTGTAAAAGATATGAACGTTAGGAATCTCAGTGGGACCGACTGGAACAACTCGGATGGACCAAAGTGCAATGGCTAGGGCAAACCTCATCTCGGTGGCACCGATTGCATCAACTCGGTAAGACCGAAGTGAAGCAATAAGGCAATAGAGACTTGGCAAGCCATCTCGGTGAGACCAATTTGCAAAACTCGGTGAGACCGAAGTGAGTGCAAACGATTACAGAGAGTTGGGAAGGCCATCTCGGTGAGACCGAGATCCATATCAGTGGATCCGATTTGTTAGGTTTTTGGCAGTGGCTAAGTCCAGATGAACTCGGTGGCTCCGGATAGGAAATTTCGGTGGGGCCGAGTTGGAATGTAGGTTTTGGACATATTTTGATAGAGAAAGTGGTTGAGGGTTTTGGAGTACTGTCACTAAGCACTTGAGCAAAAAGATCATTAAGCAACACCTCATCCCCTTTTAATAGTATTGGCTTTCCTATGGACTCAATGTGATCTTGGATCACTAAACCAAAAATGTAGAGTCTTGATCTTTTGCCAATCCTTGTCCTTAGCATTTTGAGGGGTCCACATCTCTAGTCCTTGCCATGCCAATCATTGAACATCCTGAAATCTTTAACTTGAATGGACATTAGTTCAATGAGATATATGTTGTTATGAATTACCAAAACCACCAAGGGAGCAAATGTGCTTTCAATCTCCCCCTTTTTGGTAATTGATGACAACATATAGATCAAAGCTTTGACAAATGATTAAATGAATGAAATACATCGTCACTTTGAGAAGTATGTGATAAGCAAGAGCTCCCCCTAAATTTGTGCATTATTTAGAAATTTGCGTTTGAATGCAAATGCACAATCGATTAGGCTCATGGGTCACTCTTCCATGTCACATACAACTTGGTGGAGCGCGCAAAATGATATGCGTGGAATAGTAGGCACGCATCACCAACACAAGTGAATGATCATACAAAGATAATGATAAGCATAAGCATTACATAGAGCATAGGATGATCAATCACATAAAGTAGTAGCTCACAAAGTGCTCACAGACATAGTATCAAGCACACACAACGAAACAAAGTACCATAAAGCAAATTGTAGCAAAAGAACTCGAGAAAAAATCCAACGGGCAAAACAAAGCGAGACTCTCTCTCTCGAAGCTAAGATCTATACAAATTCTCCCCCTTTGGCAACAAGTACCAAAAAGATCGAATAGGTATAGGACTATTACGGCACTCTAAGCACGATCCTCGGAAGCTCCTGAAGGCTATCTCCTGCTGGCAGCTCCGGTGTGCGTAGATGGCGTCGAGAGAAGAGCATCTGCTAAGGCTTCGGCTGATGTCTACTGCGCTGGTGGAGTGGAGACCGGAGGTGGCACTGTAGCAGCAACAGCAGGTGCAGAGACTGTGGTCCTCGGATCCACAACTGGTACTGCAGCAGACCTGGCTGCCCCAGGCACTGTTTGAAATCTCTCCGTAGTGGGTCTGTCATCTCCACTATCATCTGAAGTGGCTGTCCTGGCAGCATCAACGTCGTCCTTCAGCTTCTCCACTATAGTCTGGACCTCAGTGATCTTAACATCTAGATCATGAATCTTAGTCTCGACTATCCGCTCTAAGCTAGCCTAGTTCTGGGTGAGGTTGGCCAGACTTCGCTCAATCCTCAGGGTGGCTTCAAGCAGATAAGTCATTTGGTCCTTTGGAATCTTGAGGTTGGCAATAGGTGCATTTGGAGCAGATGCCTCCTTGGCAGCTTTTGCTTCTGCAGCTTCTCGAATCTTCTGTTGGGCTTGAGCAGAGGTGGGATGCGAAGGATCCATCACTATGACATTATCCTCAAACTCTGGACGCAGTGGGAGATGCTCACGATCAAGGAGATAAGTGCTCGTTCCAACCTTGGAATTGATGAGCATCTGGATGTGTGGAGCATATCCGCAAGATCTCTTCTGATCAGCTGCAGTCCTCTTGATTGTCTCTATGATTAAGCTCATCACCTTGAATTTCTGAGGTGTGTCAAAGAGGTGCAGCAGGTTGATGGAGTGACCATGAATCATCTTATCATCTCCTGACTTGGGCAACAGAGTGTATCGCAAGATAGTGTTTGTGGTGGCCAAACCTGGAAGCAGGTGCTTCACTGATCCTAGCTTATGAGACTCAATGTCCTTCTCAGGTATAGCTGTATACATGTTGGCCATGGAGTTATGGTCCATCTTGAGATTGGCATAGATATCATAGTCATCATCTTCTTCTTCTGGAGCACCAAGAAGAGTAGCCCACTCAGAGATGGTCGACTGGTACCTGATACCCTCTGTCATCCACACAATCCTGCCACCGGGATAGAAGTGAGCTGTGGAGTAGAACTGCATGATCATCTCATCATTCCACTTGGTCAACTTCTGTCCAACAAACTCATCAACACCAGCTATCCGGAAGCTCTCATGAACATGGGGGAAATAATCCTCATTGGCATCAATGTACTTCCAATCCACCCATCTCATGTCGCTAACAATGGGCTTCTTATCAAGCAGAACTGTCTCATAGAAGTCTTGCTGTTCTCTTGTCTGGAAGCGGTAATCAACAGTTGTTCTCCTCCTGGCGGCATAGGGATCTGACAGTCTCCACTGCCGCAGTCCTTTGTCCTTCCTTAGCATCATATTCTCTGCTACTGGGTGTGCATTGTCATGGTCTGGAATCTTGGGTTTCAACTTCCTGAGCACTAGTGGATCCTCATCAACATTAGCTTCTGGCACTGGGGCCTTGTTCTTCTCAGTTGCTGGAATGTTTCTTGTGGATCTCTTTGGTGCTGACACCTTTGGCTTGCACTTGGGGGCAGCAGTCCTGATAGCATCTGACATAAGCTTTTGTGTCTTGGCAGGAGGTGCATTAGCAGTAGGTTCCTCCTCCTCCTCCTCATCGGTCCTCATGGAGGGTTTGCCAACAACCTGAGCAGTAGTTTTCCTAGCTCTCTTCTTCTTTCCTCCTGCAGCTGTTTCAGTGTCACTTGGATCCCCAAGAGTGAATGTCATGGTTTTCTTGGGAACCTTCTTCACAGTTGATCTCTCTTTAGCAGAAGATGGTTTGGTGCTGTATTCCTTTGCAAGCACAACTCTCTTTTTCTTTGTTGCTGCTTCACTAGCAACAAAATCCTCATCCTCACTGTCTGAGGTTCTCTTCTTCCTAGTCCTCGTTGCAGCCTTAGGAAGATCTGGAGAGCTTCTCTCTCCCTCATAGAAACTTTCTGCAGGACTAGAGCCTGCGCTGAGATCTGTGTGCTGTTCTAACATGTTTTGGCTATCACTTGCATCAGACATCTTGCAAAGCTGACTCTGTGAATAGATGGGTATGGGCAGAGTAGATGAGTCATCACAAAAAGCAGAAGTTTTTCATAAAATTGAGTTCAAATCTTAGTTTCAAGTTTTCACAGAAGGCATTTTGGATGGACCGAGTTGATCATCTCGGTGATACCGAAGCACTCAACAGAAACCTTACACGCCATTTCGGTCAGACGGAGATGGGTTTCGGTGACTCCGAGATGCTAGGGTTTCACAGATATTTTACTTTCGGTCTCACCGATTCGTACAACTCGGTGGCACCGAGACGTACTAGTGCTATGGCCTGGGGCCAAATCGGTGACTCCAAAAATTTCTAATCGGTCGGTCCGAGATGCATTCGGCGGAAACTTAAACCTAAATTTTTTACTTGAATCTAATCTATGGACTTTGCAGTGTAATGGGAGTTCTCAATCCGTGGCAAGAATCATGGCAAACCAATCACGCATTGAATCAGAAATTGGAGCACGAATGGGGTCGAATCTCACCCTAAATCGGTGGAGATCCTCTACGGCGGCAACGGCGGAGCAGATTGCCGTTGACGGCGGCGGAATCCGGCGGCAAAGGCACACTAGAGACGAAGGCGACGGCAGCAACGGGGTGTGGGAGCAAAAGAGTCAAGAAATTTCAACTGTTCGAGCCCGCGAGATATATATACCTGTACGCTGTCGGTGGCTCCGAGTTGGACAACTCGGTGGCACCGATATGTGTAACTGCAAGCAGATTAGCACATCGGTGGTGCCGAAATAGTTCAACACGGTGGAACCGAGATGGAAAGCCTAGATCAATCTAAATGATTTCGGTTGGACCGAGTTTGAGTGAATTGGTTTGGACGAAATCATATAGAAGGTTTTGGAGGTTCAGCCCTTTCAGATCGGTGGCTCCGAGTGCTCCTCACCCGGAGGGTCCGAAAATGACTTGTTCAATTTTTGTGATGTAGCAAGAATATAATTTGAGACAAGAAAGCATAGATAGCTAGAGAAGGTACTTAGGCATTCTTGTACATCCACTTGGCCAGAAAAACCAAGACAATCAAAACAACAAATGGATGTCCTCGAATGATGAAAACATGCAAACCAACATGCTCACACAATAAGATAGCAAATGAAATATGTGTCAAACATGCACAACCAATTCTAGCATCTATCAAGCAATGGCGATGACTAGGTCATCTATATATGAGTATATTGACTTAGGAGCCAAATGAGAACATTTGATCATAGGTCATACTCATCGTTTAAGCACAAGTGGGGTTGCCACTTTTACATAAAGCATTGATGTGTTCACACCATTAGAGTTGCTTTAGCTCAATTGTTTAGAGCAAAGCTCCCCCTAGATGTGATATCCCCCCAAAGAGGGATGAACTAACCTTGGGTTTTGTCGATGATGACTTCATGTAGATGTTGAAGATGTGGATGCTCAATGTTGATGTAGACCATCAAGAGTTGGGAGCAATCCTTTGGAGTTTTGTGCTTTCAATACCTACATGGGTTAGTCCCACACAAGGAACATACAAGGATATCCATAGACATAGAGTGAAATACACATATATGATGTCCATGAATGCATTGAATACCTTGTCCCTTGCCTTACCAACAAGAGGGTTTGTGACTCCATGATCTAGTGCAAAATGTGGAAGTTGGTTGCACAAGTCTTGCCATAATGAATATGAGTGAAGTTTGTTGGCGGAGTCACCCTCAAGAACTCTCTAGTTCTTCTTCTTTTGGACCCACATCAACTTGATGGGAATCCTTGGAGTTGTAGTAGCTCTTGATGAAGTAGAACTTGATGAACTCTTGCGAATCCACTTGACCAAGGCTTGAGGAGCTTCTTCAAATGAATCAATCTCTTCTTGAAGCTTGTCCTTGCCTTTTAGCTTGTGGTCTTGTGATGGAAGATCTTCTTGAACTTGTGTTCCCTTGAATGAAGTAGGATCATACTTCTCTTGTTGAGGAACAAACTTCGTCTTGGGATATTGATCTTGTTCCCACTCAACTCCATTGGCATTGAACTTTCGTTCAAAACCAACACCTTGGTTCTTCCGATGCCTTCCTTGCCTGCGTACAATTTCCTCGAATTGCTTACTCCCGGCAAGGCTCTTGTAGACACCTTTTTCTATAATTCCTTTCAATAGCATATTTTCTTGCTCAAGTGTAACTTGGCTAAGAGAATCATTAGTGGAATCAATAGAATTACTAGAAGCAACAACATTGGATTTAGCATTGTTATTGTTACTACTAGAGGTAGAACCCTTTTTGCCCTTGTTGTTAGTTTGCTTAGGTTTAACTTGTGGCATAAAGGTAGACAAGAGTAAACGCTTGGCAAGATATGAAGAACTCTTCTTTCGAAGATCGTCATTGATAGCTTTAAGAAACTCATGCTCTTGCTCTAAATTAAGCTTCTCAAAGCGTAGCTTCTCATGAGTTCTTAGAAGTTCTCTATGATCCTCTTGAGTTGTTTCATGAGCTAACTTAAGAGCATTTAGTTCTTTAGTTAGACGCTCAATCTCCTTCATAGCATTTTCTCTTGACTATCATGATTACTAGCATTTTCATTATAGCTCACATCACTAGCCTTATCAACAAGTAAATCATCATCACCAAGCAAATCATCTTCATCACTATTGAAATCAAGATACTCGGGGTGTGATACCTTGGGGCCTTTTGCCATGAAGCATCTTCCAATTCCTTCATTTGGTGAGTCAAATAGATCATAGGAGTTGGATGATACAAGAGCAAGTTCGGCAACACCTTCATCTTGACTATAGTCGGAGTTGGAGTGATAACTTCTCTCGGAGTGGTTGTCGGAGTCAGAGCCGGAAACCCATTCACCAACATGAGCTTGATGCCTTCTTCTTGTATAGCTCTTAGATGACTTGTTCTTCCTCTCTGAATCCTTGCTTCTTCGAGAGTGTCTTCGTTCATAACGATCATCTCTACTCCTTCTCTCCTTATGAGGTGATTCATCTCTTCTATGTCTTCCTCTTGGTGATTCGTCTCTTTTCTTGTAGGGAGCCGTACACTCATTGGAGTAGTGTCCGGGCTTTCCACAATTGTAGCAATTACGGTCACGACTTGATGATCTTCTCTCATAGTGTCTTGAGCTAGAGCTTCTTTCTTTCCCTTTGTTCTGTGCAGCTGGAACTTGAGGGTGTCCGCAGCGATCATGTGCTGTCGCCTGGCCAGGATAGGGTGTGGGAGAGCCCACCACAGGGCAGCGATTTGTCGGGGTCCAGCCCGCTTTTTGGTGAAGATAGTGTGGGGTCAGCCTCCCCGAGACCCGTGCATGTGGGGGGCGCCATTCGTGTTTCGTTATCGGCAGGAGAGGGTGCTGACATCTGTTCCACACCGGTTGGCCTACAGCCATGCATCCCATGCAACGCACCCAACCCATGCATCGCTTCCACGGGGGGCGACCGTTGCAGCCCAGTGGAGGACTTGTGCAATGAACTAAGGAAGGCTCTAACGCCGATTCTCAGGGGCCTACCTTGTACCACAGCTGAGCCAGCTAAGCGTAGGCCACGTAGGAGGAGGTCGCCTATCTCGAACACAAGGAGGAGCTTCCGGATTGCTAGGGGTGTCGGACGTGGACCCCCGGCAACGAAGCAACAAGCTGTGCTCATGCGTAAATTGTGCCTTGCGAATGAGGGCGAGCTAATCACCTATGAAGCATTGCAAGCCTATGTCAGGCTCTTCGAGCGCCCCCTCACGGACGGACAGATTGCGGCGATCTTGGCGCTCTTCGGTTGGGAGCCATCCGCTCTCCGTTGTGCGAACAGGATGGTGTGGTTGAAGACCGGCATTAAGGCCGTGTCTTGTGGATTTCCTGTAGGCTTTCGCAATGAATTCTCTGCCATTCAAAGTGCTCGTGTGGAATGTGCGCGGCCTCAACAGTCCGGCGCGTCGCAATGCGCTGTCCCAAGTAGTTTGCGCGGCTAGGCCAAGCATCATTTGTTTCCAAGAAACTAAAATGGAGGTTGTATCACCGGCGGTGGTGGCTCATTGTACTGCCAATAGATTTGAATCCTTCTTCTATCTTCCGGCTGTTGGAACTCGTGGGGGCATCCTTATTGCGTGGGATACCACGGTAGCATCACTGTCAAACCCCCACTATACGAATAACACCTTAACCGCGTTGGTCAAGCCGGCGGAAGGCCGGGAGTGGTGGATAACAGGCGTTTATGGTCCACAATCGGACCAAGACAAGATTGATTTCATGCATGAGTTGGTGGAAGTCAGGGACCTCCACGCCGGCCCGTGGGTAGTAGTTGGTGATTTCAACTTGCTAGTCAACCCGGAGGACAAAAGCAACAACCTGATTAATCGGCGGATGTTGGCGCGGTTTCGTGCCAAGTTGAACTCTTTGGAGCTTAAGGAGGTCTATCTCAATGGGAGGCGGTATACTTGGTCTAATGAAAGAGCGGAAGCGACCCTTGAGAAGATTGATCACATGTTCTGCACGCCGTGCTGGGAGGAGCTATACCCCACGTGTCAGCTCACGGCTTTGGGCTCCTCCGTGTCAGACCATTGTCCGCTTCTGTTGGATTTAAACGCTGATTTGGTTATAGGGCGAAGGTTTCGGTTTGAGGCTTTTTGGCCGAGGATGGAGGGTTTCTATGACACGGTGGAAGAAGCCTGGGGATCGGTCCCTAGCTCTGGGAACCCTTTCGTGGTGCTCGATCTCAAGCTTCGCGCTACGGCTAAGAAGTTAAAACAGTGGAGTGACCGGCGAATTGGTAACATCAAGCTCCAAATTGGGATTGCGATGGAGGTGATTGCTCGGCTGGACAAAGCCATGGATGGTAGGCAGCTTTTGGTGCAAGAGTTTGCCTTGCGGAGAACCCTCAAGAAGAAGTTCCTGGGCCTTTGCTCGTTGGAAAGGACAATTGCACGACTGCGTTCGCGGATCTTATTCCTCCGCGAGGGGGACGCGAACACTGGTTTCTTTCATCAGCATGCTAGACATCGGCAGCACCGGAACATGATTACTACTTTGAAGAATGGAGACACCATCTTCTCCGGCCAGGAAGAGATAGCCAACGAAGTAGACAACTATTACTCCCGTATGTTTGGGGAGGCACCAGAGAGGCCGCATTCCATCGACTTGAGCAGGCTGCAGCTGCCTTGCCGAAATCTTACGCACCTCGAGGAGAGTTTCACCGAAGAGGAAGTTGAAAAGGTGGTTAAGGGAATGCCGTTGGATAAGGCGCCGGGCCCGGACGGCTTTACGGGCAGATTCTATGCTTCGTGCTGGCACATCATTAAAGTCGACTTCATGATGGCACTCGAGGCTTTCTATCGCGGTGATATGCGGGGACTGCCAGCAATAAACAAGGCGCTTGTGTCACTCTTACCCATGTTGGACGGTGCGGTGGACATTAAGGATTTTAGGCCTGTGAGCCTTATGCACGGAGCGGTGAAAATTTTCGACAAAGTCCTGGCAAATAGACTGGCTGCCGAGCTCCCGATGCTTGTGGGAGCGCACCAGAGAGCGTTCGTCAAGGGGCGGTCCATCCACGACAATTTTATGCTTGTACAGTGCACGGCTCGCCGCCTACATGCCCTCAAGGAAGCGGCTGTAATGCTAAAGTTGGACATCTCCAAGGCGTTTGATTCGGTGCGATGGCCGTTTCTCTTGGAGACTTTGCGAGTAATGGGATTCGGGGATCGGTGGATTTCATGGATTTGTGGACTGGTTGCTAACTCATCTACCCGACTCATGGTTAATGGTACACCCGGACGACCCATCTATAACTGCAAGGGGTTCCGACAGGGTGACCCCCTGTCACCGATGCTATTCATCTTGACCATGGAGCCATTGCATAGGATGTTTGAGCTTGCCACAGCTCGTGGGATTCTTGCGCCGCTAGCACGACGGGGATTGAGGCACCGGCTGTCCATGTTTGCCGACGATGTGATGATATTCATCAAGCCAAATGACATCGACATCCGCGCATGTGGGGCACTCCTCCAGTTGTTTGGTGAGGCCTCTGGACTACATGTCAATGTCAGTAAAAGTGTTGCGTACCCTATTCGCTGTCCGGTGGAGACCATGGATATGGTTCAAGCTACTTTGGGGTGCCCGAGCGGATCCTTCCCGTGCAAGTATCTAGGGCTGCCGCTAACTATCCGCAAGCAATCCGCGGCGCTGCAGGCCTTGTTGACCACCTGGCTAGGGCTTTGCCAAAATGGAAGGCCGCCATGATGCCCAAGAGTGGAAGACTCTTGCTCGTACAATCTGTACTCTGTGCCATTCCGCTGCACGCAATGATGGCGCTTGATATCCCACAGAAGATGATTGCGGCAATGAACAAGGTTTGCCGTGGTTTCCTCTGGTGTGCGAAGGCCCAGGTGGCCGGAGGCAAGTGCGCCGTGGCGTGGGATGCGGTCTGTGCACCCAAGTGGGCGGGCGGCCTTGGTGTGCCGAATCTAAGGTGGCTAAACATCGCAGTTCAAGCACGTTGGCCATGGCTGCAACGGGCCGATCCATCTAGGCCTTGGGCGGAATTTAGGATCATGGTTCCAAAGGAATCCTTGCAACTCTTCAGAGCTGCGGCACAATCAGTCCTAAATGATGGCAGGAGCACGTTATTCTGGGAGGATAGGTGGTTGGCTGGACAGCGAGTGCAGGAGGTGGCACCGCTTATCTACGAGAGGGTTCGACCAAGACTGAGGGTCACATGCATGGTGCAGCAGGCGCTTGTCGCAGACGAGTGGGCGAGGGATGTTGGCCCGGAGATGACGCCTGAGCTCCTGCTAGAATTCATGAACCTGTGGGATTGCACCTCTGGAGTGAGGCTCGAGGATGGCCAGCCGGACGGCATTGTTTGGGTGTGGGAGATGAATGGTGTCTTCTCGACACGATCTACATACGCCGCCAAGTTTTGGGGGAGGGAGGTGGTGCCGACGGCTGAGTTTACCTGGAAGAGTCGTGCACCCCTCCAATGTCGCTTCTTCGCTTGGCTCACTCTTCGCAATAGGGGTTGGTCTTCCGATCGACTGGCTCGGCGAGGCCTCGACCACATGGAGGCGTGCCCCTTCTGTGATCAAGAGGAGGAGACTATCAATCATATTTTGTTGGACTGTGTGCTTGCAAGACAAGTGTGGAGTGTGGTCGGCCATGCCCTGGGGCACGCAGCATGGGTGCCGCCGAGAGGCACATCACTCTCCGATTGGTGCCAAGACAAGATCGAAGCGGGCCGAAACAAGAAGGACGTGCGAGCGATTGTTATACTTGTGATGTGGGAGCTATGGAAGCACCGGAACGCTATTGTGTTTGATTGAATTACGCCGTCGTTAGGGAAGGTCGTTGCTAGGATTGAAGGGGAGGGTAGAACGTGGAAGATGGCAGGGATCCTCAAAGGCGAGGTCGAGGCTTTCCTAGGGGGCTTGGTGGGGTGGGCGAGTGTGAGAATGTAATAATCTTGTGTGTAATGGTGGAGTTGGTATGCATGTAAAATGTAACACCAACGTGGAGGGGCTCTTTTCCCCATCCTCTCTCTTTAATATAAAGTACGCACACTCGTGCGTATTCGAAAAAAGGCTTATCTCTTCATTGGATACTAGCTTGTCACTTGGAGTTGTTGGAGCATCGGTTGAGGCTTTGTAAGCACCACTTGATTTGTTGTGTAGCTCCTCTTTGTCCTTGAGTGACATTTCATGAGCAACAATCCTTCCAATGACTTCCGTGGGCAAGATCTTTGTAATTTGGCATCATTTGGATCAATGTGCAAACGGTATCATATTTTCCATCCAAACTCTAAGTATCTTCTTGATGATGAATTTGTCGGTCATCTCTTCACTTCCTAAACCGGCAATCTCATTTGTGATGAGAGCAAGCCTAGAGTACATTTCAGCAACTCCTTCACCATCCTTCATCTTGAACTTGTCAAGTTGACTTTGAAGCACATCCAACTTAGATTCCTTGACGGACTCGGTACCCTCATGCATATCAACCAAAGTATCCCAAATTTCCTTTGCATTCTTGAGGCGGCTGATTTTGTTGAATTCCTCCGGACACAAACCGTTGAAGAGAATGTCACAAGCTTGAGCATTGTATTGCAACATCTTCAATTCTTCCGGGGTTGCTTCACGATCCGGTTCCTTGCCATCCTCAAAGAAGTCACCTTGCAAGCCAACACGAACAACAGCCCAAACGACGGGGTTATGACCAAGAATATGCATTTTCATCTTATGTTTCCCACTAGCAAAGTTTGTACCATCAAAATATGGACCTCTACGGTGATAGCTACCCTCACTAGACGCCATACTCTCCTAGGTTGTGAAACCAAGGCTATGATCACCAAAGCAATGGAAATCAAGGCTTACGGAGACCAAAGCTCTGATACCACTTGTAGGATCGAAACTGTGTCTAGAGGGGGGGTGATTAGACTACTTGACCAATTAAAAACCTAAACTTTTCCCAATTTTAGATGTAGGCATATTTTAGCAAGTATACAAGTCAAGCATCACCCTACACATGCAATTCTAAGAGTGTAGCAGTGGAAACTAAACAATTGCATATGTAAGTAAAGGAGAGGATCGGAGATTTCAAACGCAATGAAGACACGGTGATATTTGGCGTGGTTCCGATAGGTGGTGCTATCGTACGTCCACGTTGATGGAGACTTCAACCCACGAAGGGTAACGGCTGCGCGAGTCCACGGAGGGTCCACGAAGAAGCAACCTTGTCTATCCCACCATGGCTTACGTCCACGAAGGACTAGCCTCACTCGGGGTAGATCTTCACGAAGTAGGCGATCTCCTTGCCCTTACAAACTCCTTGGTTCAACTCCACATCATGTCGGAGGCTCCCAAGTGACACCTAGCCAATCTAGGAGACACCACTCTCCAAAAGGTAATAGACGGTGTGTCGTTGATGAACTCCTTGCTCTTGTGCTTCAAATGATAGTCTTCCCAACACTCAAACAACTCCTCACATATTTGGCTATGGTGGAAGAAGGATTTCAGTGGAAAGCAACTTGGGAAAGGCTAGAAATCAAGGTTCAAATGGTAGGAATGGAATGTCTTGATCTCAACACATGAGTAGGTGGTTCTCTCTCAGAAAATGTATGGTGGAAGTGTAGGCATGTTCTGATGGCTCTCCTTTTTGAGAAGGAAGTGGTGGAGGGGTATATATAGCATCCACACAAAATCCAACCGTTACACACTTTTGACCCAACTCGGTGGCACCGATTCAGAAAACTCGGTGGCACCGAACTATGTATAAGATATGAACGTTAGGAATCTCGGTGGGACCGACTGGAACAACTCGGATGGACCGAAGTGCAATGGCTAGGGCAAACCTCATCTCGGTGGCACCGATTGCATCAACTCGGTAAGACCGAAGTGAAGCAATAAGGCAACAGAGACTTGGCAAGCCATCTCGGTGAGACCGATTTGCAAAACTCGGTGAGACCGAAGTGAGTGCAACCGATTACAGAGAGTTGGCAAGGCCATCTCGGTGAGACCGAGATCCATATCGGTGGATCCGATTTGTTAGGGTTTTGGCAGTGGCTAAGTCCAGATGAACTCGGTGGCTCCGGATAGGAAATTTCGGTGGGGCCGAGTTGGAATTTAGGTTTTGGACATATTTGGATAGAGAAAGTGGTTGAGGGTTTTGGAGTACTGTCACTAAGCACTTGAGCAAAAAGACCATTAAGCAACACCTCATACCCTTTTAATAGTACTGGCTTTCCTATGGACTCAATGTGATCTTGGATCACTAAACCAAAATTGTAGAGTCTTGATCTTTTGCCAATCCTTGTCCATAGCATTTTGAGGGGTCCACATCTCTAGTCCTTGCCATGCCAATCATTGAACGTCCTGAAATCTTTAACTTGAATGGACATTAGTTCAATGAGATATATGTTGTTATGAATTACCAAAACCACCAAGGGAGCAAATGTGCTTTCACCCTCGCGGCGCGCTTCTCTTCCTCGGCCTTCTTCTCTGCCTCTCTTTTGGCGCGCTCCGCTGGAGGCAAAGCCTCCCACAAGGCGACCTCCATTTCTTTCCATAGCTCCTCCAAGCTGGGCGGCTCGGGGGCCGACGCGACGTCCTTCTCGTAGCGGGGCGGTGACACATCCTCCGATGCGCGTGCCAGCGAGTCTGGGAATGCCGACGCGTCCACCTCAACGCGTCGTGACGACGGGGAGGAGCGGAACACCGACACATCATCCTCGACCCGTGGCAGCGAGGAGCGGAACGCCGACGCGTCCTCCTCGAATCATGGCGGCGAGGAACGGAACGCCGACGCGTAACCCTCCGCGCGGGGCAGCGAGGGACGCCTAGGGCTAGGGAGGGACGATGCCATGGTGGTCGACGGGTCCGTAATTGAGAGGGAGGGCGAGGAGATGAATGTGAGCGTTCTTCGGAATGTCGTGGGAGGCGCATTATTTATAGCGAGCAATGGTACACCTACGTAAGATAGGTTGCGTGATTAACGTAACAGCTAGGTGGGCATTTTTTTTGTTGAAGGAAATTAAGGGGCAGGTGGGGGGAACCGAGCTGAATTCAGGGGGCGAGGTGGAGATATTGCTGGTCACAACGGTTTAGGGTTTAGGTGATCTGCGATTTATGAGGCAGGAGGAGATTGGACGAGCACGAGAGGGAGAGTCAACATTCGGCTATACTAGTATGCTATAGCAATAATATATAGCCCACATGTTTCTCTCATAAAGTCTGTTGGAGCTCGTGCTACAGCCGGCTGTAAGTTTGTAGCTTGCTTCTCTTCTCTCTCCTCTTCTCTCTCATCCAACTCAGCAAAAATATATTAGTACTTAAAACATTACAGCCCGTCTACATCACCTTATTGTACTACTTGCTCTTATGCATGCAGATTGTTTTCACACGGGGAGGACATGTGGGACTGCTGGGGGGAGAAGGAGAGTCATGCAGCAGACTGTTTTCACACATGGAGATGAAAATATTTGGAGGCGAACGGGTTTCCTGGTAGGCCGAACGAGAAAAATGAATCAAGAGGGAGGTGGGCGCATGAGGCGGTTGAGTTAAATGAGGTGCAGTTTAATTACTACTGTACATCGCAGCTAATACTTTAAGATTTTCTGAATTCTCTTAGAGTAAGTACAATAATGAGCTTATAGCCCGCTTACATGGCACTTTTGCCTATGTGGAGTAGAGAGAAATGGAAAAATGGTGGGACTGGGCTCTCATGCAAGAGCCTAGCTATATGCGTACTCCTTGGCAAATGCAAGAAATACAAAGAACAAGATAGAGAGAAGGTTAAAAAAACAGTACTCTTATAGCTAACCTTGTTGTATGAGTGACTATAAGTGATGACTACATATGACATGGCAACATCATATAGCCTAACGCACCCGGACGGAGGAAGTAGTACTCTGGTCTGATGTGTAAGGCTCACTAGGAATCGCATCGTGACCAAGGTGGATGACTACTGGCTAGTAGTGATTACTCGTCTCGCTCCTTTCCTCCAATCAAGATCCTATTTAGTTAATTAAATAGAGTTGGTTTCCCACGATATGCATGCATGCAATTGTATTCTCACGGTGCGGTCAATGCAGCCCCCTCATGATGACCAATGGAATTCCCACCCGCTGGCATGCTAGTCGTTTCCACCAATGGAAAAAAGGAGAAAGGACCGGTAGAGAGTAATTAGCATGAGTAATTCGCATTAGGAGACGAGCATTAGAGAGAGGGTAAATCGGAAAAAAGCTCATTTATAGCCGTCCAAAGTCTCAAAGGGCGCGACCGCGCAAGCGAGGCGACGGTCGTGGGAGGTGCGACGCTTGATGGAATTAAGTCAAAGTTGCATGCACACGCCGGCATGGCGTGCGAACACGCAGATCCTATACTGTCAGCCCTACGAAGTGGGTCTAATAGACATGACATCTAGTGGGTCCCCCATAGTACTAGAGAACTCTTTGGGGGCATGCAGCCGTTTATCCACCGGGCAAGCCACTACCCCACGCCGTTCGCATGCCCTACTCAGCATTTTTACAATCGGAAAACCGCTAGCAGTTCGCTCCTACTCGTCCCCGTCCTTTAACATTATAGCAGTTCGCTCCCACTCGTCCCGTCCTTCCGCATTACAGCAGTTCCACTTCTCCTAGCCCTCCTCCAAACTCCATGGCCTCCCAAATCTCCATGATCGGCGGTGAGTACAAGGTTGAAACCATCACCGGTGATGAGATCGACGTCATCTACACCCGTTCTTCCGTGACGGAGCAAGGATGCCTTCGTCGCTTCCAACGCATGTTCCAAAATTCAAATGATGAGTGGGTCGCTAGGCTAGATGTTGAGTACACCACAGTCTTGGAGAAAGAGAGGTTGCTAAAGGAGGAAGAGAAGAAGAAGCCCGCCGTGATCCAGGTTTGCGTACATAACTTGTGCTTGGTGTACCACATATGCCATGCCGACGTAAGGTGCCAGAATTTTGTAGAATTCCTCAAGGACGAAAGAGTCAAATTCGTTACTGTAGACTTTACCAACGACAAGGAAGTCCTGGGTTGGATAGGCCTCGTTGTACACCAGCCGTTCGACCTCCAGAAGAAACGCCTGGTGTCCTCCTCTTAGCCTTCAATGATGACCCTGGTAGAAGCCATGATTGATCCTTCGTACGGTAAACTGAAGAAACCTCACTATACGTTTCATTATTCATGGGAGCAGAAGAATATTGATGAAGCTCACATCGGGTATGCAGCACTGGATGCCTACCTTTGTTTAAATATCTACAAGGGTTGGATGAAGAGGCGGAGCCTAGTGTCCGGTTCAAGCAAGGAAGTATTGGTGAAGACGAAGAGGGACAAGGACGAAGTCGAGGACGTGGACGAGGACTCCGAGTAAGGTGGCATTGTTGTTGCTCATGCTGGTTCTGATGCAGTTTCAACCGGATTAGTTGCTTAGTTTTATTTCAGGGTGCTTAGTTTTATTTTAGTGTGCTTAGTTTTATTTCAGGGGTGTGTTGTGCTGAGCCCCTAGCAGAACTATGTTATGTTCTTTCTTGTTACTTGAACTCTTTACTGTACGTACTAGTATTTCTTACAGTTCGAGTTGTAGATGGTACTGCTACTCGTTTCTTCACCTTCCTACTGTACTTAATAAGTACTAATAGTATTATTTCCATCCGTCTAACTAGTTGGTACTATTCATCTGTACTACTCATTTCTTACACAACAGCTATAGCAATTTGGGTCAGTCGATTTGTGAAAGAAGAAGTTCGCCGGAGGGAAGGAAGAAGACGGTAGAGGTGCTACCCCAGTATCTATATTATGGTGGCAGGGTGCCCATGATCTATCTTATGAGTGTTGGGTGTGGGATGCAGTTCGCCGGAAAAAATGGATCATGCCCGGTATTAGACTGATGGCAAGGGGGGAGCACGGCGGTGGGAGGCGGTTGAGGGGAGGGTGGGGCGGCGGCAGCAGGCGGTTAGGCCTGTGGCGGCTCGATGTTTGAGAGAGAAGATGAAGAGTGCATCATTTTCGAAGGTTGAAGAAGCCCTTCTGGCCGTCCATGTTGCATCCAATGGCTCACAAGAGTCGACTGACCCAAATTGTTCCTTCAGATTGGATTATCCACGTGGCGTTGAAGGTCTCGAGGGTAGATTCCACGTCTGCACCCGGTTTACGGCCTCGGCGCGGACGCGACCGGCTTCCGCCGCGACAGCCACCATGCGGGCGTCCTCCTCGCAGGCGGAGACCACAATCACCCGCTAGCTCCTCCTCCTCGCCGACGTGCTGGAGCACGCGCTCGTCCTCCTCCTCTTCGTATGCTGCAGGCATAGACATGGCTCCAGCTGCTCGCGTCCTTGGCAGCGCGGCGGCATCGCCCGGAGGGACTGCAGACGACGTGAGCGAGCGAGCCTGCGACTTCATGGCACCGGGATGGCGGGGACACGGTGGTGATGGGCGAGAAATGGTCGGCCGGAGCAGTACCACATTAATTAGCATAACATCGATACGGAATCCTCTGCAAGCGCGTGCACCGCGGCCGCGCGGTCGATCGAACGGTGCATCATGGTGTCGCGCTCAAAGGACATCCACCGAACCTTGTGTGTGTGAAAACAATCCCCGAATATCACGCTACACTTTTTTGCTGGAAAAGTTCTTCATGCTACAATATTTCCATATATTTGAATTTAGCTTCAGTTCGTGCTTATTTGGATTTGGACGTTTTAGGTGCACCCTAATAGTATTTTTTTGTGAGAGATTATGTGGGTGTGACGGAGGGAGAACGTGTGTATGTGTCTATGTGTTGTGGCGAAAGGGAAATGTGGAGATGGTGTGTGTGTGATATAGAGAGATGCCGAGATATGGTGTATGCGTGAGAGAACGGTCTTATATTTGTGTGTGTGTGTGAGAGAGAGAGAAAGGCATCCGTAACACAACAACCATCTCTCTCGATTCGACCCTCCCTCGCACACTCGCATGTAACACATGCATCAACGCACACATTTTCACACCCTCACCCAGCCCCTGCCCGCCTCAAGGCCTCTCTCTCTCTCTCTCTCTCTCTCTCTCTCTCTCTCTTGCACACACAATCTCTTCCCGAAAACCCTATTTAGCATGTACCTCTCCGTCACATACACCCTATACCACGCACACACATTTATCTCTCGCTATGTCTCTCTGCCTCACAAACACACTCCCCATAGTCCTCTCTTCGTATCCCGCACACGGTCTCTCTATATTGCTTAAACACTCACGCACATGATGTATCCATCTCGCACCATTAGCCTCTCTCGCCTGCACATAATGCACACACATTCTCTCCCTAGGTTTGATTTCTCTCAATATTTCGCACACACACCCCCTCACACACTATCCATCCCCGTCCAAGGTTATATAGTGACCACTATCGCTTGTGCTTCTCTGCACCCCGACATGCACACCACCTCGATCTTCAAGGAGGGCATCGGGAAGAACGAGGATGACGAGGGCATGTACTAGGGATAGGGTAACAGGCCTGACCTACAGACCCTACCCTAGGACTCCACACGCCTTATACTGGGCCCCAGGGCCAGATCAGCAACCAAGAGTTATGCAGACTGACATTCACTCGGAGTTCAATGAATCACTCGGGAAGCAGGAGTCCACTCGACCAGCTACTTCACTCGGAGTACCTGACAGTCACTCGACCAGAGAAGACCAGGAGGCTCCAGGAGCGCAACGGTCAGGACGTGCGCTCGCTCGTATTAACTGTAATCAATGCGCCCGTTACCTGGCACCCTTAAACCCCCTCTTAACCCCTAGTAATGGTGGCATTCATGGGAGGGCTGGAAAACGCTATATAAGCCACCCCCCAGCTCCATTCCAAGGGTTTGCAATCCATTGTAACTCATACACTCAAGTAATCAAGCTCCAGAGCACCGAGACGTAGGGCTGTTACCTCCACCGCTGAGGGGCCTGAACTCGTAAAATCCGAGTGTAACACCTGCGCCGTAGCTAGGCTCTGCCCTCTCATCCGTACCCCTACACACTACTGTTAGACTAGCACCCACGACAGTTGGCGCCCACCATGGGGCAGGCGTCTAGCGACTTCCGGCGTAGTTGCATTTTTCCGACCATCACCATGGTTTCCAGCAGCGGACTGACTCTGGGCGGCGAGATCCGTTTTGGCATCCTCAGCATCATCGCCGACGATTCGGCGTGGCTCCAGGAAGCCCCGCTGGATGTCGAGGTGTTGCCCGTCCGCGGCGCGGCGCACTTCCGCGCGAGTACCTTCGGCGTCCTTCTTCGACAACCGTCGACTCCTTATCAGTCGACGTCTTCACTCTTCACCAGCCGTCGTCGCAAGCGCTCCGGGCGCTCTCGGCTTCAGCAGTGGATCAAGCACGCAGCGGCCCTTCAGGTTGCGGCCCCGCAGATCGCGGCAATCGAGCCCGATGAACCTGTCTTTGATCTGTTCGCCTCCGTGCACGAGCACTCGGAAAGCTTGTCCGAGTGCGAGAGCAGCGATCCCGCTGCAGATGTGCTGATGGCCGATTCCCTGCCCAGTCCTCCTGGGTACGGCCGCGGCGGCACGGAGAACAGTGACCCGTCGCGCCCTGATCTTGGCAGCGGCAGGGACCGACACGACGACGAGTACGTCCCCCGACCTCTCACTCGGAAGCAGAGGGAGGAACAGCAGCGCAGGACCGAGCAGGCCCTCCAGACACCCATCGTTGGGACGACCCCCGAGGCTCAGGCTTTGGAGGCCGCGTGCCAGGCCAACTTGGCTGAGCGCAATCGTTTGGAAGCACTCCAGAAGTCATTCGACGATCGCGCCCGCAGGCAGCATCAACCCAGTTCCAGTCGGTGGCAGCGGCAGTTGTTCTCGAATGACCAGCAGCAAAGTTTCCAGGTATTCCGCACTCCCGTCCAGAATCTGGCGGCGGCCACTCGGATAGCAGATTCCATTGAACCGTCCCGATCCGAGGCTGGAGAGGGTCTTTGGCAGATCCGGGCCCTACTCAAGGCGGCTGAAGAGCAAAATTTGGCAGTATCCCAGTCACGCAACCGGATTCACAGCAGATCCATTCGGGCTGACACCGTTCAGTCGGCCCACAGTCCAGTGTCCCCAAGGAGAAACAGACACTCGCCTCCGCGGCGAAACGACCAAGACCGCCACCGAGACCAGCACTCGGGGCAGGGTCGCAGTCGGAATACGCCTCCGCGGCGTCTGGATGATCGTCGCCGCATGCAGTCGCCCCCTCCGCGGGATGGCTCGTATGCGCCCCGGCCGTACGACGCCAGGCGTCCTTATGGCAACGATCGGAGGGCCAGTCCTCCCCGTCATCGCCAGAGAGAGCCAGTCGACTACCGCGACCCGTAGTTCAACGCGAGATCCGTTCTCGCTCAGAACCTAGTCGACAGAGGCAGAGCTCTGAGAGAGAACTTGGATAGAGATCGTCCGAGTGGAAGTGGAGCATTCGTCTCCGGGCCCGAGTGTTTCAGCAGGGCCATCCGGGCCGCTGAGATCCCGCCTAACTTCAGATTGGCAGCCGGAGTAAGCAAGTTCACCGGTGAGTCCAAGCCAGAAACTTGGTTAGAGGATTACCGAGTGGCTGTGCAGATTGGAGGAGGAAATGATTATGTGGCTGTGAAGTATTTGCCTTTGATGTTGGAAGGGTCCTCCCGTGCCTGGCTCAACCAGCTCACTCCGGCCAGCATATACTGCTGGGAAGATTTGGCCCGAGTGTTCATCAAAACATTCGAGGGGACGTGCAAACGCCCGGCTGGATTGTCTGAGTTACAGCACTGCGTGCAGAAACCGAATGAAACATTGAGGGAGTACATCCAGCGGTGGACAACCTTGCATCATGTGGTGGAGAATGTCACGGAGCATCAAGTAGTCTGTGCCTTCAAAGCAGGAGTCAGATATCGAGAGCTTATCCTGAAATTCGGCCGGTCAGGATCTTTGACCATGAGCCGAATGATGGAGATTGCCACGCGGTACGCAAACGGAGAAGAGGAAGACCGTCTCCGTAACGGCAAAGGGAAAACCAGCGAGCACAACACCGGAAACAGTAATCTCAATTGGAAGCCGAAGCGCAAGGCTGATGGTTCGACTCAGGCCGAGGCTGCCGCTCTGGCCGGCCAAGCCAAGAACAAGGGGAAGGCTAAGGAAAAATGGATCCCGAAGAAAAAGAGAGATCAGTCGGGCCAAGATGTCCTCGATTTGCCGTGTCACATCCACACCAGAAAGCATGAAGAGGGCAATCTGATATTGCCTAAGCATACCACTCGCCAGTGCAGACTGTTGATTCAGCAGTTCCGAGAGGGCCCGTCGAGTGAGAAGAGCCCGGAAGACGCTGATGATGGAGACAAAGATGAACCTTTTCCCAGTGTCAACGCAACCCTGATGATATTTGCAGATGTAGAGAGTAGGAGCCGGTTGAAAGTTATCAACCGAGAAGTGAACATGGCCATGCCGGCGACGACAAAGTTCCTGAACTGGTCGAAGACTCCGATCACCTTTGATCAGTCGGATCACCCAGCCTACATAGCCATCCCTGGGCGGCAGGCGCTGGTGGTCGATCCAGTCGTGGGAGGCGTCCGATTGCGCAAGGTCCTCATGGACGGTGGAAGCGGACTGAACATACTGTATGCTGATACTCTGCAAGCGATGGGCATTCCGATGTCCCGACTCAGCGAGAGCAGCATGCAGTTCCACGGAGTGATCCCCGGCAAGAAAGCAAAGTCACTCAGGTAGATCACCTTGGATGTGGTCTTTGGAGACGACAAGAACTTTCGGAAGGAAAGGCTGACCTTCGAAGTGGTCGACTTCCGCAGCGCCTACCATGCCATCCTTGGTCGGCCGGCTTACGCACGTTTCATGGCCCGTCCATGTTATGTGTATCTCAAGCTGACGAGCAGATGGCCATGGTGGAACTGGAGGAATACAAGAAAAACGCCGATCCGAGTGATCTGCTACGCTCCAAGAAGCCGGCTGCAGAATCTGCATTTCAGTCGGTCGGCGACACAAAGCCTGTGCACATCCACCCGGAAGATCCCAATGCTGCTCCCACCAACATATCAACAACACTCGACAGCAAATAGGAAGAAGCGCTCATCCAGTTCCTCCGTGAGAACTGGGACATCTTCGCATGGAAACCATCCGACATGCCGGGTGTACCCAGGGAGCTGGCTGAGCACCGTTTGCGAGTCGACCCAAAGGCGAAACCTGTGAAGGAGCATCTCCGTCGCTCTGCTACACAGAAGAGGAAGGCCATTGGCGAAGAAGTTGCTCAGCTCCTGGCAGCCGAGTTCATCCGTGAGGTGTACCACTCCGAGTGGCTCGCCGACGTCGTCATGGTCCCTAAGAAGGACAAGTCTCTCCGAATGTGCATTGATTTTAAGCACATCAATCGGGTCTGCCCCAAGGATCATTTCCCGCTCCCCCGCATAGATCAAATCGTAGATTCCACCGCGGGTTGTGAGCGACTGTCTTTTCTGGATGCGTACTCCGGGTACCACCAGATCTGACTGTATGGGCTAGATGAAATAAAAACAGCCTTTATCACCCCCATTCGGGTGTTTCTGCTATATCACCATGCCATTCGGTCTTAAAAACGCTGGTGCCACTTTCATGCGCATGGTGCAGAAGTGTTTACAAAAACAGATCAGTTGGAACATCGAGGCATACATGGATGATATAGTGGTCAAGTCCAGAAAAGGTTCCGACCTACTGGCTGACTTAGCTGAAACTTTCGCAAATTTGCGGAGGTATGATATCAAGCTGAATCCAGCAAAGTGCACTTTCGGAGTTCCTGGGGGCAAGTTACTCAGTTTCCTCGTTTCCGAATGAGGGATAGACGCCAATCCTGAGAAGATCGGGGCGATTGTACAAATGAAACGTCCAGAACGTCTTCATGATGTACAGAAGCTCACGGGTTGCCTCGCAGCTATGAGCCGATTCATCTCCCGTCTCGGTGAGAAGGCACTGCCCCTGTACCGATTGATGAAGAAATCTGATTTGTTCGAGTGGACTGCTGAAGCACAAGCAGCGTTTGTTGAGCTCAAAGCCCTGCTTTCCACCTAGCCGGTGATTGCCGCTCCGAACAGCAACGAGCCGTTGCTCTTGTACATTGCGGCCACTGGTCAAGTTGTCAGCACTGTCCTCACAGTCGAGCAAGAAGAACAGGGTAAGGCTTACAAAGTTCAGCGCCCAGTCTATTACATCTCTGAAGTTCTGACTCCTTCCAAGCAGAGGTATCCTCATTATCAGAAGCTCATCTATGGCATCTACCTGACTGCGAAGAAAGTAGCCCATTACTTCCAAGAGCACACTGTGTCAGTCATCAGCAACGCCCCACTGTCTGAGATCATGAACAATCAGGATGCGACTGGTCGAGTGGCGAAGTGGGCTATCGAGCTCCTGCCCCTGGACATCAAGTTCGAGGCGAAGAAGGCGATCAAGTCCCAAGCATTAGCCAATTTCCTAGCCGAGTGGACTGAACAGCAGCAACTGACTCAGAGTCACCCGAAACACTGGACCATGTTCTTTGATGGTTCCAAGATGCTAAATGGTTCAGGAGCTAGAGTTGTGCTAGTATCTCTGAAGGGCGATCGTCTCAGATATGTTCTGCAGATTCACTTCGATTCCTCCAACAATGAAGCCGAGTACGAGGCGCTCCTTTATGGTCTACGGATGGCCATCTCACTCGGCGTCCGGCGCCTGATGGTCTACGGAGATTCGGATCTAGTTGTGAACCAAGTGATGAAGGAGTGGGATATTAGAAGCCCCGCTATGACAGGATACTGCAACGCAGTGAGAAAGTTGGAGAAGAAATTTGAAGGTCTGGAGCTGCATCATGTTCCCCGAGCCAAGAATCAGGAGGCAGACGATCTGGCAAAGATCGGGTCCACTCGGAAATCCATACCCAGCAATGTGTGCCTCGAGCATTTACGTTCTTCGACAGTAAAAGAAGATCCCTTCACGGAAGAGCCCCCGCAAGCGGTCAGTCCTTCTGATCCGACTAAAGTCGAGGTCCCGTCAGTAATTGATTTGGTCATGGAGGTCCTAGCAATCACACCCGAGTGGACAGTGCCTTACATTGCATACCTACTCAGGCAGGAACTTCCAGAAGATGAAGCTGAAGCCCGCCAGATTGTTCACAGGTCCAAAGCCTTTACAGTGATGGGTGATCAGTTATATAGAAAAAGCGTCACCGGTGTGACTCAGCGCTGCATCGCTCCGGACGAAGGCCGATTGATCCTGGAGGAGATCCACTCGGGAACTTGTGGACACCACGCGTCCTCTCAAACAATCGTGGCTAAAGCTTACCGAGCCGGTTTCTTCTGGCCACGTGCCAATGAAGCTGCGCAAGAGATAGTCCAACACTGCGCCGGATGCCAGTTCTATGCAAACTTATCACACAAGCCTGCTTCTGCTCTGAAGACGATTCCACTCGTCTGGCCGTTTGCGGTCTGGGGACTCGACATGGTGGGACCCCTCCGGACAGGGGCGAGTGGATTCACCCACTTGCTGGTTGCAGTCGACAAGTTCACTAAGTGGATCGAAGCCAGACCCATCAAGAAGCTAGACTCTCGTACAGCGATCAAGTTCATAAAGGAGATAGTCTTCAGATACGGCGTGCCCCACAGCATTATCACTGACAATGGTTCAAACTTTGACTCAGAAGAGTTCAGGGCGTTCTGTGCCGCCCAAGGCACCTGAGTCGACTATGCATCTGTGGCGCACCCGCAGTCGAATGGACAAGCTGAGAGAGCAAACGGACTGATTCTGCAGGGGTTAAAGCCACGAGTCATGCGCGATTTGGAGCACGCAGCTGGAGCTTGGGTCACCGAGTTGTCGTCAGTTCTTTGGGGCTTGAGGACGACCCCCAATCGGTCTACCAATCGCACTCCCTTCTTCATGGTGTACGGAGCTGAAGCCGTCCTGCCGAGTGACCTGCTCCATAATTCACCCCGAGTGGAACTGTACTCTGAAGCGGAAGCAGAGCAAGCACGGCAAGATGCCGTTGATCTCTTGGAGGAGGAAAGGGAGATGGCTCTGATCCGATCGGCCACTTATCAGCAAGACCTAAGACGTTTTCACAGCAGGCACGTCAGAAGTCGGACCTTTCAGGAAGGAGATCTTGTGCTCCGAGTGGATCAGCAGCGACCTCACAAGCTTGCTCCCGCGTGGGAAGGTCCCTTTATCATGTCAAAAGTTCTGCACAACGGAGCATACCACCTGTACAACCTTCAGAAGCAAGCAGACGAGCCCCGTGCTTGGAATGCGGATTTGCTGCGACAATTTTATACTTGATCATGAGATGTAATAAAAGTACTCGAGTGATATTTGGTGAATAAAAGCATGACTTTTCCAGTTCCACATTGGGTTCACTCGTACGCATTTTCTGGCTTACAACCCCCAGTGGCCGTCTAACGACCAGTAAGAGTTCTTGAGCGCCTCCGTAGCGCCCAACTCGCCTGGGAATTCGCCTTGACTCGACACGCCTAACCTCGACCGATTCGGGGGCTAATGACGAGGGCATGTACTAGGGATAGGGTAACAGGCCTGACCTACAGACCCTACCCTAGGACTCCACACGCCTTATACTGGGCCCCAGGGCCAGATCAGCAACCAAGAGTTATGCAGACTGACATTCACTCAGAGTTCAATGAATCACTCGGGAAGCAGGAGTCCACTCGACCAGCTACTTCACTCGGAGTACCTGACAGTCACTCGACCAGAGAAAACCAGGAGGCTCCAGGAGCGCAACGGTCAGGACGTGCGCTCGCTCGTATTAACTGTAATCAATGCGCCCATTACCTGGCGCCCTTAAACCCCCTCTTAACCCCTAGTAATGGCGGCATTCATGGGAGGGCTGACAAACGCTATATAAGCCACCCCCAGCTCCATTCCAAGGGTTCGCAATCCATTTGTAACTCATACACTCAAGCAATCAAGCTCCAGAGCACCGAGACGTATGGCTGTTACCTCCACCGCTGAGGGGCCTGAACTCGTAAAATCCGAGTGTAACACCTGCGCCGTAGCTAGGCTCTGCCCTGTCATCCGTACCCCTACACACTACTATCAGACTTGCACCCACGACAGAGGATGCCGACCAGACCGCACTAGAGAATGCGGGGCCAGTTGGAAGCAGGCTGACGTAAAACCGGCTGACTGACTCCTTTGCTCTCTCTCTCTCTCCTGCACAAAAATATCAATCCCAGAACCCACAAGGCCACAAGCACACACACAAGCTCCCCCCCTCTCGTTCATGTTTTTTTAGCTCTCTCATCAAACCTTTTGTCTCTTCTCCTTCCACATGTACAAAATCTCGATCGCACGCACGCATCTCACTCTGTATATATACATGTCTCCATCTTTCTCACAGACCTAACTTCTTCCTTCCTATGCAAATGTCCCTTCTCTCGCACACTTCCTCTCTCTCTCTCGCTCATGAGGTTTCTCTCCTACTCTCTCACCCACATATATACAATCTTTCCCGCCCTCTGTCTCTCTCTTCCATGGGGTGTATATCTTGTGTGTTGTGCGTAACCGGGCTGACGACCCGGCCCGAGCCCGGCCTGAAAAACCCGGGCCGGGCCGAGCCGGGCTCGGGCCTTGTTTTGCACACCGAAAGGTAGTTCGGGCCGGGCTCGGGCTTCTCTTTTTCTGTATTTCGGGCCGGGCTTTCGGGCTTCGGGCCGGGCTTGCACGTGTGTACACTAGAAAACAACGTTCGGGCCAGGCTTCGGGCTTCATTTCGGGCCGGGATCGGGCTTCAAAACAGAGTGTATTTCGGGCTTCGGGCCGGGCTCGGGCAAGAGAAAGGAAGGTCGGGCTTTTACAAGCCCGGCCCAACGTTTTCCCAGGTTTAGTTGCGCGCACAAATCACTCTCCCGCCATTGCTCCATCGTCACACACTCTCTCTACGCTTCATTCACAAAAGCAGGAATTCACACATTGGGATGTGTTCAAATATTGTTTTGGACTGGATCATGTAGAGTTATTGATGGTTTCGTTGCGTCCAACTAATTAATAATTATGAAATGCTTTTAGATTTTCATTTGAGTTGGATTATGTGAGTTTGAGTATATTGTGAAGTACCATAGAGTTGGTATTCGTCTTGGAATTCAACAATGATTCTAACTGTTGAGTTGTATAAACCATTACATTCGAAGTCAATAGCTTAATATATTTATTTGACAACTACAACAAATAATTAATGTCACGACAGTAAACTAAGAAAACAGATGTGTACTAGTACTCCTAGTTGCTTAGCCCAATCATCCATCATGCCGGACGGGGAGTGCAGTGTTACAAATTTTACGGTCGGCGGCAAAATCTCCCTCTCCCATCGATATCTCCCGCAACCCAGATTCGAGCAATGCGAAATGACCATCATACCCTTTGTACAACTGGCCGAAGGACGGTGTTGGGTCGGGGGTTGCTTTGGTAACTTCACGTTCACCCCGCCCAGCCATCCCCACCCCCGCACCCAGAGGACACCTCAATAATCCCCATTTTCTATCCCCACATCAAAATACACTTCTCCACGGCACCGCAGCACCCCCACAATAAGCCGGCTGCGGTTAGCCAGCCTTCCTACACATCCCCTTCTACATCGGCGCACTCGTCCACCGCAGCACATCTGCCTCATCGACAACGTCGTATGCCGCACTGGAGCCGGTCCACCGTCGTCGTCATACACCGTGCAGGAGCCGCTTCCCCGGCACCGTCGTCCACGGTCTCGGATCTGCTTCCCGGCAGCCAACGGCAAGGGCAGCAGCAGCACCGTCGGCGACAATGAACTAACTCCCGTTGCCGCCCATGATGCACAGACGAGGCCGCGACATTCGTGCTCCTCTGCGATTGGTAATGTGTACATTGATTCTCTTAGTTGTACTTGTGCAGTTCCAATTTTGTTCATACCTACCCATCAAATTTCTGTGCTACTATTGTTCCCCTTTCCTGGCTGCTATTGTTCCAGTAAAAGTTGTCGGAAGTGGGGCTCCGGGGACCCAAAGGTTCGAACACTGGGGTGAGCTTGTTCTACCTCTCCGTCCCCTACCACGGCAAAGCTACGGCGAAGCTACGGCGGGAGCGCGCTAGCGGGGAGCGGACCGTGGACTCAGCGGTTTTACCCAGGTTTGGGCCACCTAGCGGTGTAAAACCCTACTCCTGCTTGGTTTTGATTGTCATGGGCAAGGGAGCGTTCTCGCGTACAAGGTAGGAGAAGGAGTCGACTGAGCTGGGTCTGGATCGGATCCTCTACCACGATGGTAGCACTGTCCCTTTATACCTGCCTTGGTCCTCTTCCCCCTCAAAACTTAGGCGGGAAGGGTTGCCACACTTGGCAGGTTTTGAAAGGGGACAGACGCTCAGGCTATCCTGACTAAAGGTGGTCTTCGCCTGCAAAAGCATGATCCATGACGCGCCGGTGGGCTCGGTGATGACCTCCGCCCTGCGTGCCCGCCGTCTTGGTCTTCCTTCGCCGATCGGGAAACCTTTGGGGTCGCTTTGGGAAGCGAACAGCTGGCCTTGCTCCCTTAACACAAAAGAGGAAACCATCTTCATCCGCGCCTGCTGGCGCGGCTTCTGCCACCGCTCGTCACCGCGCGTGTCACCCACGTGATGGGCTCGAGACCGCGCAGCCGAGCCGAGCAACCTTCGTCTTGAGCGCCTCTCGGGAGGAAGCCTCAGGAGGTCGCCTCGCGAGAGAGCCTCGCGAGGCTGCTGGTGAAGATGCCGGGTCTTGTTCGTCGCTCCCTGAGGAGGGGTCCTTAAGAGGCCAAGACCTCACGAGGGGCCTTGGTGAGATGCTTGATGAAGAGGGCCTGCTGGGCACACACCAAGTGTTGCGCCCTGGGCCAAAGGCAGACGGGCCTGGATAACATGGGTTCCATGGACCCGACAGTAGCCCCCGGGCCCGCGGCGCGCACGTTCCCCTACTAGGGGCGAAACGGCACGGGCCCTAACCGCCTGTGGGCCAGGCGCGATGCGTGGCGCACGATGTCACGGGGGACGCCCCCACTTCTCCCACGACGCCTCGGTAACCGCCCGTGCTGACATAAAGCCTGCCGCGGGCGACGCGCGATCATCATTGCCTTCCTTTGCGCATTCCGTATCCCTACGCCTTCCTTTCTTTGTCTTGCCAGAGCCGCCGCAGAGATGGCACGGGGTAGAGGGCGCGCCCGTGCTTCCGTTGCTGCATCCAAGGTCCCGCCCCGTGGATGCGGGTGCTCCCCGGCGGCTGCCGGCGCCGGTCCCAGCGGCCACGGAAGGGGCGCTGCCCGCGGGCACAGAGGGCGCGGCGCGCGCGGCCGAGGTAGCCGTGGCGGAGCGGTCGCCCTACCTCCCCAGGCGGGGAGCCATTCGGCGGAGGGGGCTCACGAATTCATCGTGAACATGCAGCGCAGCCCCTGCACCTGGCTCCGGCTCCCGGACTCCATCGTGGGGGCCTTGGCGGACCGAGCGCCCTCGGGCTTGTGGGTGCAGGCCGACAGCTGCTGCAACGGCCCCTCCTGGGTGGCGACGGAGTTCACCCCTTCAGGCTTCATGTTCTTGAAGCAAGGATGGAAGTCGTTCGCCCTCGCCCGCGGCCTGAAGCGGGGGCACATCCTCCAATTTAAGTACGACGGGGCCGCCACGCTCTTTGTGAAGATCTTCGGAATCTCTGGCAGCCGTTTGGAGTGCTGCGCGGAGATCGAGGACGGCGGCTATAGCGGCTCCTCCAGCGAGGATGACAGCGGCAGCGATGCCACCCCCTCCGGCGGAAGCGGAAGCGGCGGCAGCTCCCCCCGCGTCAAGAGCGAGGATGAGGACTCTGACTAGGCGCGGGCGGCGACGATTCCGAAACCCTTGGGGGCGGGCGCCATGCGCACAGTGACGGAGCCGCACTTGCCTGCAGCGCCTTCTTGGGGACGCGCGTGGCGTCCGTGTTGGAGTCTTGGGGTGACGGTGCCCTGCCTAGGCCTTTTCTTTTGTTCTCCTGCGCTGAATCGATGTAGCCCCGCGGGGGCGTGAAAACAATATCTTTTAAGTTTTAATTTAATGCTCTGCGATTTGGGATGCACGCATTCCCTCCCGAAGTTCTCTCGTGAGGCCTATTTTTTTTCCTTGTTCGCCTCAGCGCTCTACGCTGTCAGGACCCAGCCCCCGAGCGGGCCTCAGCCGCCGCTGGTATGTCCAGTCGCGATGTCGGAACAAGGCCAGGAGGTGAGGGGCACCGGGAGCTAGTGAGGGCTCCTGAGGCGCGATGCTCAGGGAGCCCCCCTTTGGCGTGCAAGCAGCTCACGCGAAAGAAAAAACGCTAGCACTCAGCGGAGTCGCGAAGGGAGAGAGCTTTGAGTGGTGGCGAGGGCGTTTCGCCAGGTAGTTAGAATTAGCTTTTGGCGGAGAGCGGTGTCGGGCGAGCAACAGCTCATGAGGGGTGCATGCGGCTCACGAGGCCCGCTTCGCGAGGCTTGGCCTTCGAAGTCTCCATCTCGCGAGGCCTTCTGGTCAGGCGACCGCCGCAGGCTGGCTCGCGAGAGGCCGCTCGTGAGGTCCTCGTGCGGCTTGCCTCCTGAGGGACTGCATGTCGACAAATTTCACAATGGGGGAGCGACGCGCGCTTGCTAGCTCGCCCGTGGCCGTTGCGTGAGGAGATAAGGCACCAAGGACCTTGGTGAGGTGGCGTGCACGGGAGCAGGCCCGCGAGCCAGAGCTCAGTCGCTTGGATTTTGCGGCGCTGCAGGGACGGACCCGAGCACAGGCGCCGTGCCTAGTCCCCCGCTCATAGAATCGGTCAGGGGAGGGGTCGTGAGCGCGTGGCGCTCCCAGGACGGCATCGTACTTAACACGCAATTAAATAGGCAACATAGCTTATCAGAGCATAATCAGCAAAATTCATTACACAACAAAAAGGAGCAGGGCGAGGCTGCCGTGTCCGGCACGGGTCAGCTTGAGGTTGCTGCAGCCCGTGGGGCGCCCTCAGTCACGTAAAACCAAATCACCTTGGCGGAAAGGTTCTGGGAGCGAAGGTGCGGGAGGCGCGGCGAGAAGGAGTATGGGCCGCGCGAGGTGATGCTTCGGACGCACCTGGCAGGACTACGCTGGGGAGTCGTTAAACCACCTGGTGAGGCGCGCCAAGGAAGACCGCTCCGCCGGGACCAGGGAGCTCGCGAGGCCCTGGGTGCTCGCGAGGAGCAGGGGGCTCACGAGGCCCTGGCACGAGGGGCGCCAGCCTCTGGAAGGAGGCACCGGCGTTCCTCGGGCCGAAAGGCATGCGCATGCCGCCGATGGCAGGGCCAGCGCCCTGACCGACTCGCAGCAGCTGGAATAGGTCCTGAGGGCCGGCCTTGTTGAGGCTGGTGAAGTTGACGCACATGCACTCCTTGCCGCCTTTCTTGGGGACAACGACTGGGTTGGCGAGCAATTCGGGATGGCGCACCTCTCGGATGACCCCAGCTTCTTGGAGCTTCTAAACTTCCTTGACGATGAAATCTTGCTTTTCTGGCGCCTGGCACCGTGCTTTTTGCTTGACGGGGCGTGCATTGGGGCACACCGCTAAGTGGTGCTCGATCACCTCCCTCGGCACACCAGACAAGTCAGATGCTTTCCAGGCGAAAACATCCAAGTTTGCCCGAAGGAAGTGACGAGCGCGCTTTCCTATGTGGGAGGGAGGCCAGCGCCGATGGTGAAGGCAGGGCTGGAGCCGCTGCCGTCCACCGACACCTTCTTCGTCTTGACGCGGTCCTGAGAGAACAACTGCTTCTTCTTCGCGGGCACGGCCTTAGGAGGCTCGACCGCGTCCTCGTCAACAGGATGCGCGACAGCGGCAGCCTTGTAGGTGTGCTCCAGGGACCAGATCGTGTCCTTCTCGTCACAGGCGACAGTGATGATGCCGCTGCAGCCAGGCATCTTGAGGACGTTGTAGGCGTGGTGGGTCGCCGCAATGAACTTGGTGAGAGCTGGGTAGCCCAAGATGGCGTTGTAAGGCAAGCCGATGTGCACCACGTCGAAGTCGATGAGCTCAGTATGGTAGTTCTTGCGGGTGCCAAAGGTGACGGGGAGGTGCACTTGTACCGGAGGGATGGTGGAGCCATCAGTCACTCCGGAGAAGGGCCAGGTCGGCATCAGCTGGTCATAGGGCACTTGGAGTGTATCGAAGGTATCGATGGAGATCACGTTGAGGCCGGCGCCTCCGTCGATGAGGGTCCTGGAGACCGCCACGTTGCTGATGGTGGGAGTGCACAGCATGGGGAGTGCGCCTGCGGAGGCCGTGGACTTGGGATGGTCCTTGGAGTCCAAGGTGATGGCGTACTGCGACCACTTGAGGGGCCGTGCGGCCTCAGGCCTCGGGAGGGCGGCATTCACCTCACGAGAGAGCTGCTTGAAGTGACGGTTGGACACGGGGGCCTGAGCCCCGCCAAGAATGCAGGCGACCGCGCGAGGCTCCTGGTAGCCCCCAGCGCCCTCATCAGGCTGGTGGCGGCGGCAGCGGCGGGAGAGCGGCATTGGCCTGAGGGTTCACCTCGCGAGGCTGGTCGCGCCAGGCGGCCTCGTGAGGCTGGTCGTGCCAGCCCTGGCGGAAGTTGCCACTACCGTTGCGGCCGTCCCAGCAATTGCCGCTGCGGCCACCTCCGCGTCCGGCACCGCAGCCACTGCGGTCGTCCCGGCGGCCCTGGCGCTCGTCGCGGAGCAGCTTGAGCTCCTGGCAGTGCTCGGTGTTGTGGGAGCGCACGTTGTGGTAGGCACAGAGCGGCCGGCCGTCTTTCCTGGGCTCGTCGCGGTCACGGCCATGCTTCTGCTCGGGCTCCGCCGCAAGCATGGCAGGGCCCTTATGCTTGGCGTCCTTGTTCTTGGTCTTGGCGGCGTCGAGCGCCGCATCGGGATCGTTGTGGACGAAGAGGCGACCTTCTTCAGCCTTGGTGCACTTGTCGGCGAGGTCGAACAGCTCAATCACTGAGTTGAGCTCGTCATTGATGGCGAGCTTCTCGCGCATCTTGACGTCCGTGATGCCGGTGGAGAACACAGAGATGACTGCCGCGTCGGAGGCGCGCGGGATCTTGTTGCGCACTTGGCTGAAGCGCTGGATGTACTTGCGGAGGGTCTCGTCTGGGCGCTGCCGCACGTGCCGCAGGTCGTTGATGGTGAGGGAGCGATCTTGCGTGCCCTTGAAGTTGGCGACGAACTGGCTGCAGAGCTCGGCCCACGATGAGATGGACTCCTCGGGGAGGTTCATGAGCCAGGAGCGCGGGCCATCCTTGAGGGCCATGGGGAACCAGTTCGCCATAACCTTGTCGTCGCCATTCGCCGCCCCGACGCTCAGCGCGTAGAGCTGAAGGAACTCCGCAGGGTTGGGGGTGCCGTCGTAGCGCGGAGGCAGCTCAGGCTTGAACTTCATGGGCCACACCACCCGGCGCAGCTCGCGGGTGAAGGCGAGGCAGCCCACACCGCTCGAGGGAACGCCGCCGGCGAGGGCGGCGCGGTTCTGGCGCCCTGCCGCCGCAACCTCCTGGACGGCCTGGTCCTGGCGCTGGCGCTGCCGCTCGAGGAGCACTCGCGCGTCGGGGGGCGCGCGTCGGATGATCTGGCAGCTGGCCTCGTCACGGGCTGGCGGGGACGCGCCACGGGACGGCTCGCGCACCCGCGCGTTGCACTGGGCCCCGCCGAGTTCGTCGCGCAGAGGAGGCGGCGGGGGAGCGCCGTGCGCCAGGTCCCCTGTAACACCCCAAAAATTTAACCAAATTTTTATTAAATAAAATTTGGCCAGAAATAAATTTTGGAATTTTATTAGGTCTTTTATTATTTCAGAGTATTTTCTGTTTTCTGTTTTCCAAAATTCTTCCCTCCATATAGAAATTTTGGTAAAATATTGTGGGCCTTGGTAGTTTATTTAAATCATTTCATTTATAATTCAATAACAGTAGGAAATATTTGCATAATAAAATTTTGCCCAAGATAATCATTTTTATGGCAATTTCAATTCTTTAATTGCCTCTGTTGCACTACAACTATTCTAAATAATTCTTTAAAAATTCCACAAAAAAATATGAGGGGTCATGTGAGGCCTATAGATCACTTTTATGCAAAAACCCTACTTGGTATTTTGGAAATTTTGAGTAAAACATCATCTTTTCAATTCAGTCCCATTCTTGGGTTTTAACTACAACCTCAATTTTTATTGCTTCAAAAATTCTGCAATTATTCCCACCTCTAGTCCTTCCTAAGAAATCCTTAAGTACAGAAAATCAGCTCCAATTACCTCTTTTTAGTTCTCCAAATAAATCCTTCAAATTTCTGTCCAGAACTGAAATTCTTCCAAACTTGCACTAGCAAGTTTCCCCTTTTCACAAACCAACTCCACCATCCTCACTATCATCTAAGGAGACACCATCCTGGCAATTGTCACACCCAACAAAGATCACTGGCTAGTCCTAACATTTCATCAAGCACTCTGTGGGCATAGCAGAAATTTGGCCTCTTTCTTAATTACATTGCAGACTTACTCATATAGCCAAACCAGCATGTCCACCATTCCTATCATGTTCAGAAGCATCACCCTGTTAAATTTCAGATCATTTTGATCCCTGTAGATGCCATTGGCATTTCATCAAACGCATGGTGTGCGTGCACTGGACGCGGCCAGAACCCGCGTACTGCACCACTGGCATCGAGCCACTACCTCGCTCCTGCTGCTGCTCTCGCTCGTCCTAAGCTTCGCCTGGATCACCTGGTCATCCCTACAGCTCGCCGACACCCCATCCTGGCCTCTAGCGCCGGCCAGCCATCGCTATCACCGCCGCCCGACGCTGCCTTCTCTGTCACGCCACCGCCCGAGCCAACCGAAGCCGCCAGCTCGCCCCAGCCTTAACCACCACCTACCCAAGCCCATCCGTTGCACCGGCCTCCCCACCGACCTCGGTCATCGCCCACAACCACCTTCCCGGCGCAGTTATGGCGATCGCCGCCGCGTCCCTTCTCTGGAACCCGCGGCACCGCCTCCCCCTCGCTATATAAGCCACCCCGGGCACCCCCTCATGATCAGCGCCACCTCTCCCTTCCCTACGAAGCAACCCGAGCACCAAATCAACCCATGGGTGGTCGTCTTCCTCCTCTCCGACGATAACCACCGCCGCCTCAGTTCCGTCAATTCCGAGCTAACAACAATCCCATTTTTTGGAATTATTGCGCCACTACCATCCTTGAGCTACCGTATATCAAACCCATCCATCAATTCCATCGAAAGAAGCCTATGGGCGAAAGCCCTCTCCCACCCGAAGCTCCCTTCCGCCATAGTTGAAGCTCTGCTCAACTTCGAGCTCTCCGGTAACTCCCTTCCCCTCCAACGGATGCGGTCCGTCCTCCTGAGCACATAGATGTGCCGAACGCCGGAAACGGCGCCTCCAAGCAAAGAAACATCTCTTTCGCTTTGGGTCTTTCGCGATAAAGGAAGGGTCAGAGATTCGTTTTTGGGAAGACATATGGCTAGGCAATGCTAGTCTCCGAGAACAATATCCGGCCTTGTACAACATAGCACGCGATAAGAATAGTACTATTGCGCAGGTGCTCAGTTCATCCCCGCCAAATATTTATTTTAGGCGGGACTTGATTGGCACTCAACTTACGTCATGGCATAATCTCTTGTCCCGTCTGGATTTGATTAACCTGACACAAGGCCGGGATGTGTTTCGCTGGAACCTTACTACATCGGGGTCTTTCACAGTAGACTCTATGTATCGTGCACTCACGCATTCTGAGGTACCGGTGAGCAATAACAAAAAAATTTGGAAAGCAAAGATACCACTTAAAGTTAAAATCTTCATGTGGTATCTCCGTAGGGGAGTTGTGCTAACCAAAGACAACCTCGCACGACGCAACTGGCGAGGAAGTAAGAAGTGTTGTTTTTGTACTCATGACGAGACAATCAAACACCTTTTCTTCCAATGTAAGTTTGCGCATTCTACGTGGTCAGTCATCCAAATAGCGTCAAATTTGTTTCCGCCCACAAGTGTTGCCAATATTCTTGGTCATTGGCTGGACGGTATTTCAAATAGGTACAAAACACTAATAAGGGTGGGAGCGTATGCCTTACTATGGTCGCTTTGGCTATGTAGAAATGATGTTGTTTTTAATGACAAAAATGCTTCTCCTTTGCAGGTGGTTTTCCGTTGTACGCACTTGCTTCGTACGTGGTCTACGCTACAACGTGCGGAGTATCAATCGCTGTTCAAGGTGGTGTGTACGCAGTTGGAGCAGGTGGCTACGGAGGTTTTTACCCAACATGGGTGGCAGCATAATCTCCGGATCGGTCCACCATCCCTTTCGACATAGGCATAGTGTCGGTCTATAGGACTCTACTGTTGCCGAATTGTCGGTCTTTTACCTTTCTCTTTGTCGGACTACTGGTAGTTGGCTGTGTGCATTCTGGTTATGCAGAGGCCGGGTGTTACTCTTAATGCTTTGTATCAGCTTGATGCTACATTTTGAGATAATAAAAGCATCCTTTATCGGAAAAAAAAGCGCCGACAATCATCACCGGAGCTCGCCTCTGTTCCTGTCCAGGCGCGCGCGAGGGGGAAGACAAACCCGACAGGTGGGTCCCACCTGTCGCTGAGTCACCCCTCCTCTCCAGAAGCGCATCTCTGCGGGTGCGTTTTCCCTGCGGGGGAAACGTACTCCAGGGAGTACGCCTTCGATGCCGCCGTCTCCCCGCGGGCTAGGAGCTGGGCCCGGCCCAGTGACGCCGTCCGACTAAACAGCGCTCAGGGCGCAGCTCTGCTCCTTTTCTTATTCTTTGCCAGTATATCTCAAAAAAAAATCTGCAGCAGTCATTTCAAATCCAAATTCGATGTTTCTAATTTCTAAATATTCCTAAAATCATCCTCTATTATTCTAGCTATAGTGAACATTTTTCCTAAGCTTTTTCTCTACTGGATCTTTTAAATAGTCCATTTCCTTAATTATCTCAGCTTAGAAAATTCCTAGGAAAATCATATGGACTCCAAATAACCTGATTCTTTTTCTGAAATTCCTCATTTTTCATCTAGTTTATTTTAGTATTTATTTCAAAATTTTCCAAACAACTTTTTAGCACTGTTTTGACTTTATGTGGTAATTGCAATATTTTTGAAAATAGGGAAATGGAGGGAAGATAAAATTCTCATAGTTTTTGGAGTGCACCCAATATTTCTGCATGCTCAAGGCAAGCATCTTGAACACTTGATATGGTGATTGCATGGTTAAATGTTTGCAAGAATAATTAAATCATGCATATGTTGAATTCAAATAAAATTTGCATGCATGTAGTGTTGGCATGTTTTTCCCGTACCGTGCAACGTGTGCTTGTCATGACCAACTTGCAGGAGCAGGTATAAGAGAAATACCGTTACCAGTAGAAGGGTGGTCACGTTGGAGCGTGATCATGCCTTGTTGGTTATGCATGTTGGGACATGCAAGGGCTGTGGCCCTGTTTTTGGTGTTACTGTTGAAAGAACACTTTATTGTGCTAACCACTGCAGGAAAACATAAGCCTCCTGAGTCGACCGTAGATCGAGTCTTGTTCCGGTAACCCCCAAACTTGATCCATGCTACCACATGTCCCTGCCGCAGGTAGGGTATGGTCCAGTAAGTTGTTAACCCCTTTCCCGCACACACCGTACAGAGAGGCCATAGTGAAAGATACCAGAGGTCACTGGTAGGCATGTCACTTGGTCAGGGGGCATGGGTGTATTCGGTTGAAGCCGAGAGGGGGAGCGCCCCTGATCTTTGCGCACATTATATATGAGATTGCGATCCCATGCTATTCGAGATTGTAGTCTCCCTGTCTTAGAGTTTATCTTGAACGATGCCTTGGCTGATTCCTGGCATCAGGAAGGTTAATCTGGTGTGTGCAGGTTAGGTGTGTTTTCAACCCAAAGACCGTAATGGGAATTAGTCAGCGTCACGGTGCTGGCTAAAGAAATACTTTACTTGTGGGTAAAGAGTACACCCTCTGCAGAGTTTTAAAACCTATTTGAATAGCCGTGTCCGCGGTTAAGGACTACAGTCTGGGTTGGTCAAGTGTCGGTCTTAGTGTCGGTCTCCGGAGGAAAATAATTAAAATTGAGCATGATTTATTTTGCAGGATAATTATTGTCGCCACTGACGCTATCATGAATATTATTGTTGTCATGAATATTATTGTTGTCATCAATATTATTGTTATTATTATGGACTAACTGTTTCTCTTATTTCATTTTTTGAGTGTCTCATGGGCTGGCTAGACTACCCGGATACTCATTTATTTTCAAGACCTCTCGAGGTGTCGCTTTTAGACACCCGTTTGGCATTTCTTTTCAAGACCTCTCGTGGCGTCACTTGAGTTCTCGGGTGGTCCTGTCTCGCCCGATTCTCTTTTAGACACCCGTTTGGCATTTCTTTTCAAGACCTCTCGTGGCGTCGCTTGAGTTCTCGGGCGGTCCTATGTCGCCCGATTCTCTTTTAGACACCCGTTTGGCATTTCTTTTCAAGACCTCTCGTGGCGTCGCTTGAGTTCTCGGGCGGTCCTGTCTCGCCCGATTCTCTTTTAGACACCCATTTGGCATTTCTTTTCAAGACCTCTCGTGGCGTCGCTTGAGTTCTCAGGCGGTCCTGTCTCGCCCGATTCTCTTTTAGACACCCGTTTGGCATTTCTTTTCAAGACCTCTCGTGGCGTCGCTTGAGTTCTCGGGCGGTCCTGTCTCGCCCGATTCTCTTTTAGACACCCGTTTGGCATTTCTTTTCAAGACCTCTCGTGGTGTCGCTTGAGTTCTCGGGCGGTCCTGTCTCGCCCGATTCTCTTTTAGACACCCGTTTGGCATTTCTTTTCAAGACCTCTTGTGGCGTCGCTTGAGTTCTCGGGCGGTCCTGTCTTGCCCGATTCTCTTTTATACACCTGTTTGGCATTTCTCTTGGATACTCGGGCGGTCTTGTCTCGCCCGATTCTCCACTTTATATTTTCTTTTGGATTCTTGGGCGGTCCTGTCTCGCCCGATTATCCATTTTTAACTTTCTTGGTTTGTCACTAACATTTTATATACTCATTTTTTTGCACATGCTAATATTTATCATGCCATAATTTAATTTCAGTCAGCATATGCATATCATTTAATTCAGCATGAGCATATGCATTCGGTATATCTTTTGTTCATTATGTTTGCGAGTACATTCAAACGTACTCACAGGCTTTTCCCTGGCTATTTAATTGGCCAGGTCAGGAGTTCAACGGGGAGTACCACAATGACGTCCATGAAGAGCCTAAAATAGCGGCCACGCGAGATGGGAATTATCCAGGTCAGTCGTTCCTGTGGGAATGGAACCCCACCGGCGTTGGAGAACCACGAGTCACTTCCGCCATCCGCTGTTAGAAATCATTGTTGTATCATTAGACCTTTATGGTCTTGTATCCAATTCTTGTAATTGCTTGGTAATCTATAACAAGGACGGTCCACCAGTAACAGTAGTCCTGGGCTGGTGACGACACGAGGGGTTAATTTCTGGGATATTGTGTCCCGGAAATCCGGCCCCGACATCCCCAGCGTGAGATGGCGGAGGAAAGAACGATTGGGAAGGCGCCGGAGCGTCCCCGGCGGCGTTGACGAGCTCGGTGATACGACCAAGCCAGGCATCATAGCCGGCGTCAGCTGGACGGTAGCGAAGCAGCTCGCGCGCCATGAGTAGCGTGGCCTACGCGTTCGGCGGCCCACGAGGGGCGAGGGAGGAAGAAGCCGTGGTGGTGTGGCCGTTCGCCTGCACGGAGGGGTGCAGGGAGGAGTCATGCTGCTCGCGGGCAGCGGGGTCAGTGGCGGCAGCAGCCTCGACAGGACGGTGGCGGTTGCCGCGGGCCACCGGCTCCGTCTGAGCCACGCGGCCAGCCCTGCGCTCGGCGCGCTCGCGACGTGCATCGGCCATGAGGCTGGTGGAATGGAGGGCGGAGCGGAAGAATAGTAGCGCACCCCTACCTGGCGCGCCAAATGTCGGAAGTGGGGCTCCGGGGACCCAAAGGTTCAAACACTGGGGTGAGCTTGTTCTACCTCTCCGTCCCCTATCACGGCTAAGCTACGGCGAAGCTATGGCGGGAGCGCGCTATCGGGGAGCGGACCGTGGACTCAGCGGTTTTACCCAGGTTCGGGCCACCTAGCGGTGTAAAACCCTACTCCTGCTTGGTTTTGATTGTCATGGGCAAGGGAGCGTTCTCGCGTACAAGGTAGGAGAAGGAGTCGACTGAGCTGGGTCTGGATCGGATCCTCTACCACGATGGCAGCATTGTCCCTTTATACCTGCCTTGGTCCTCTTCCCCCTCAAAACTTAGGCGGGAAGGGTTGCCACACTTGGCGGGTTTTGAAAGGGGACAGGCGCTCAGGCTATCCTGACTAAAGGCGGTCTTCGCCTGCAAAAGCATGATCCATGACGCGCCGGTGGGCTCGGTGATGACCTCCGCCTTGCGCGCCGCCATCTTGGTCTTCCTTCGCCGATCGGGCAACCTTTGGGGTCGCTTTGGGAAGCGAACAGCTGGCCTTGCTCCCTTAACACAAAAGAGGAAACCATCTTCATCCGCGCCTGCTGGCACGGCTTTTGCCGCCGCTCGTCGCCGTGCGCGTCACCCACGTGATGGGCTCGAGACCGCGCAGCCGAGCCGAGCAACCTTCGTCTTGAGCGCCTCTCTGGAGGAAGCCTCGGGAGGTCGCCTCGGGAGGTCGCCTCGCGAGAGAGCCTCGTGAGGCTGCTGGTGAAGATGTCGGGTCTTGTTCGTCGCTCCCTGAGGAGCGGTCCTTAAGAGCCCAAGACCTCACGAGGGGCCTTGGTGAGATGCTTGATGAAGAGGGCCTGCTGGGCCCACGCCAAGCGTTGCGCCCTGGGCCAAAGGCAGACGGGCCTGGATACCCTGGGTTCCATGGGCCCGACAAAAGTAATTGGTTATAGCTTGCATTATCCAATAGAATATCATCTTGTAATTGGGCGTCCCTCCTGTATTGTGGTGTGCTTGCGTAGGTTCTTCATCTCTAACCAGTAGTGTGGCAGATGGTTAAAAGTTTTTGAGAATAGCAGGGAGGTGATCCCCCAGTTCTGTTGACTCAGAATGAGACCACAACGTATTTGTAGCAAAGTTGAAGTAGGATATTAAAAATTACTCGTGCCAACATTGCAGATGAGTGCTTTAATGTTGCCTACAAGATGTGTGAGTATTAATATATTTTTCTTGCCATGTTGGGATTTTACAAAACTACCAATGCCAACATGCAGAGGGGAAATGAAGATCAAATACGGGATGTTGGGGACATCTTCAAGGAACGTCGCAAGATAAAGACGAGCTGCACCGAACCTGTAAAACGAGCTTTGGTAAGTAACAGCCTTTCAATTACTTTGACATGGTATGTGTCTGGCAGCAGTATTGTAGACGGGACCAGGCCAGGCCCTGGACAAGCCCCGAGCCGAAAACAGCATCAAACAATGTTGTGTGCTTGGCTAGGGTTCTTGCCATGCAATCCAGTGGTGTGGCAAATTATTAAACAGTAATAGGCGGGACAAACAATTGCCTCTACACTTGATTAGGCTCTCTATCATTTGTAGGATCTCAATTTACTCACTGGACCCACCATGCCATAGGATGAAAAACTAGTCAGTCAAACGCGGCTACAGAGGCCCTGGAGATCATCTGGTTGCCAGTTGTTTTGCTGCAGCTACCCTTGGCTTAGTGCACCCCTCTGCTGGTTTTCCTATTTGGCTTAGCCTTGTGTTCTTTGATGTATATATTGTAGTTTCTGTAAAGTAGCTCTGCTCGATATGTAATAAGCACACTCTTAATCGTCCTAATGCTTTCCTTTTTGGCCTCTTTGATTCACAGGATTTTGAAAATGTAGGAATAGGAAAAGTATAGGATTGGAGTGGCATGCCAACTTGAATCCTATAGGATTAGCAAGGAGTGTTTGATGCCACATGAAAAACGAAGGAATTGTAAAAGAGGTTGGAGTGCATGTTAGATTTCCTATAAAATGTAGTACAAAATATTCCATAGGAAAAATTCCTATGGAATCCAATCCTATGAATCAAAGGGCCAACATAGGAAAAATTCCTAAGGGTTTCAATCCTCCAGAAATCCTATAGAATTCCTTTGAATCAAAGGAGCCCATAGCTTGATGTAGGAAGTAGGTGTTCTCACCCTATGAGTCTGTTTTTATATTTCTTCTTCTAAACTCACTTCTACTAGTCATGTTTATGGGGCTTCTACTAAATGGATCTATGGAGCTCTCACTATTTATCTAAAAAAGAAGTAACTTCTTCATGTCAGGATGCAGTTCGTGCGAGGAGGGAAGTATGGTCAACCTCAAGATCAGGTTTTGAGGCTAGTCCTATGTGCCAGTTCCCAAATGATGCTGGATTACACACAAGGTGCCAGTTCCCTAATGATGCCAGATTAGACACAAGGTGCCAATTCCTAAATGATGCTGGATTACACACTAGCCAGGTGAAGTCATCAAGTGTTCGTGTCCTCGTGGCTCTAGTAAAGGCTGAAAGAAAACGTGCAGCAGCCCTTGAGAATGTAGCTGAGTTCCGGAAGATGCGAAAAGAGCAATTAGATGCTTTCTTCACCCAAGCCAAACAAGAGATGAAAGAAGCCAGAAAGAAGCTAGCAGAGGCAAAGCAGGCTAAGCGTCTCCTGCTATCTAAAACTGATGTCAATCTGAATTTTTATTCATAATAGCTAGGTTCAAACGTTGATCCAGTCAGCATGCATATTGTGATGTTCGTGCATCGACTGAGATGTATGTAAGTCTGATGCCGAGATGTGGCACAGAATATATTTTTTTCGGGTCATGTAATAACTTACTCTATTTCCAGAACTGTTGGTGCAATAATTTGCCTCCTTATGTTTTGGAGATTGGTGACAAACATTGAGGGACTAATGTGTTTGCTAGTGCACACAGAGTAACAGGTCCCTGGAGTCAAGAGGAGTTTGGATTCAAACTCTGAAGAATATCCCCTGCGTGGCAGTGAAGGTTATCACCGAAGATTATGACGACAAGAGTGACCCCTCAAAAATTGTTGATGCAAAGCAATTTGTTCGGTATCCGTCCGAAGAAAGTGACTGCAGCCGAGGAGATTGAAGACGAAGTGAAGACGTAGCATTCTTTTCGTCGTTTCTTTGCTCTTTCTTGAGTCATAGGACCACCGTACTATTAAGAGGGGTGTAGCGTTCGAAACTTTGATTCATTGATGCTAAACCCAAATCCTATGAAAGTTGCGAGAGAAATATCTTTGTGTTCTGAGCAAATACTTGCCAGCAAGAGACTGTGATCTTCTTCGCTGCGAGAGATTTGTCTCTGACCGAGGAGTTGGCATTACTTGCTCCCCAAGTAATGTTACCGTTGCTCTTAAAATCCGACCATTGTGAACGTGTCGGTTGGCCATTGGCTGGACCGCGTGTCCAAAATGGTCATTTCCCATCAGGGAAGGCTGCGGCTATAAATAGCCACCCCGCACCGGTGTTGTCCGGCGGCTGCTCCGTTTGATTCTGAGAAGATTGTTGAGCAACCCCCTATCCGAGAGATTTGAGTTTAAAATCCACCGAGAGAAAACCCTAGAGCCAAAGAATTAGATAGTGGCTCAGCATCACTCGAATCTAAGTTCAGTACGCTCCACCTATTACTCTTGAGAGCTGCGAACTCTCTAGACGGTTAGGTGTCAATTTCTTCAGAGACCAAGAGTAATTGTGGTTCTCGAAGAAGAAGTCTGTAAAGGTTTGGAGATCGCCTCAAGCATCTACCATGAGTAATCGGCAGTGGTTCATCCTCGATTTGCTCAAAACTTTGCGTTTCATCCTCCATGGGGTGACTGCCGGGAAATTTCTCTCATAAAGCCAAATGGTCCTCAAGAGAGACCACCTTCACCACAAAATGCTCATGAGTCCTCCCTTCGAACACCCGAATCTTATCCTGATGAGCTTGCTAAGCGTCAGCGCAATGCCATCAAGCAATCTCAGAGGGCTGAAAAGCAAAAGGCTCATGAAGAGGACAACCTTCGCCTTCTCAAAGATGATGTGGAGAAGAAAAAGGCCGAAAGAAAATCTGAAGGTCGTTCTAAACGAAAGCATGATCCCAACGCTACTGCAAAGAGAAAGAGCGCACCAAAGTAGAAAAAGGCTGATCCTGCTGATGAAATGGAAATGAATGATTCTTCGGCTGATGATGATGACCCTCCGCTCACCAAGGAAGAAGTTGCTGCTACTCTCAGTGAGGAAGTCAATATTACCACATCAACTGTGCTGCCTGATCTTCGGGTTAATTTGGTTCCAGAAGTACCACCGAAGAAGATCCCAGCTAGAAAAACCCCTGCTACCACTGTCACACTGACACAACATGTGAACACAACTCCTCATCCAGATGCTATCAATTTGAAGGATTTGGTAGTTGACACTCCTGTGAGTTCTGCCAAGCCAGGCGAAAGAATTCCCAAACCTGACTTGAAGAAAATCAAGGCGCCTACCGAGAAAGATGCTCCACAAGCTACTGCTCTGAAGGAGAAAGCTGCTAAGTTTGCGCCTCCCTTGACTCAGCCATTGGCGTCTAAGCCTCCTTCCAAGCAAGTTCCTGTCCAGACTACTCCTACTGTCCAGTCTGATGCCCCTCATTACTATGATCACATATTTATCATGGAACAGCTCGATAAATTTGTGGACAATCCATTCAATGGTGAAGTGGCCTCTCTGCCAATCCCTGCTGAAGTAATCACACAAGCCACTTTCATAGTTCAAGAACTGAGGGAAGATGAAGTTGAGATCAACTCTCTCTCTCTCTGCCGAGCTAATGGACCTTGATGATCGAATGAAAACTGCCTCTTCAAAATTTGTCATTAAAGCACTCGAAGATTCCTACAAGGACACCAATCGCGCCGTGACTCTCCTTCGTCACCGAAGGCTACGCTTTCACACGGATCTAGATGAAATTGTTCGCAAGATCTGCGATGAACATCAAGCCAAAGTCACTGGGTACAATGATTTGGTCAAGGGTCACATTGATCCAGTTGCTCAGCAAAAGAAAAAGCAACGAAAACGAATGGCAAAGAAAAATGTACCTCCTGCTCCGAAGGAACCGTCGCATGTTCCCCAAGTTGCTCAGTCTCATCCGGCTCCGCAAGAAAAATCTCCTGAGCCAGCTATTCCTTCGAACCCCCCAGTTAAAGACTCGAATGCTCCTCCCTCGCCAAGGCCAACTGAATCAGTGCCTGTGGCATCCCCTTCTCGGGCTGCTATTCCCTCACAACAATTTGTTCCTGAGGAAGGTGAAATCCCTCGATCCGAGCCCCAAGCTTCTCCGGCTAACGAAGCTCCAAAAGTCTCGTCACCTCCTATTGTCGAGCAACAACAGATTCCAGTGGCACAACCGCAACCACCTCCAGTGCATGATTCAGCCTCTGTGCCTAAAGTGGATGAACCTGTCCTACTGCCCACTGTCTGTGCAGCACCCTCCGTGGTGCCTCATGCTCCGTCTCCACTCCAGTTATCCATCGACACAGCGACTCGAATACCAGATGTTGGTCCTTCCGAATGAAAATCTGTCTCTGCTCGCCGTACTGACTCGGTTGTATATGGTGATGAATATCTTTCTCCTGAAGAAGAAATCAAATACCCGTACCCTCGTGAAGAACTGCCTTTGTTCTCGTCGGGAGCAGGCGCCAAAGGTACTCTTTTCAATCGGAATGCGCATCCCAAGTTCTTTCAAGCTAGTCCATATGATGGGCCGCACACTTTGGAATCGCCTCGCTTCTGGACTAAGGAACAGGCCATCTATTACTCTTGGGTCCTCTATGACAGCCAAAAGATATTTCCTCACGAATATCTGGACATCTCTGCAATGCGCAATATTGGCTATTTCAATCAATTGCTTCAGGATCTAGATGATTTCTGCCTCACCAAGGTCTTTGAATTCGAACATCCTTGGAATAGAGAGATTATTCTTCAGTTCTATGCTACATTGTGCATCTCTGGCGATGAATCTGATAGTTCAAAATGGATTATGGAGTGGATGACCGAAGGAAAACGCATTAAATGCACTTCAACGGATTTTGTCTCGCACTTCCATTTCCCTCGCTTTGAGCATGGTAACACTGAAATTCGGGTCCATAACATTGATGTCATATCGGATGAAATTTTTTGGTGCACTATGGATCAAGAAAAGATTCGTGACTACACTGGTCCTCCTCGTCCAGAGCACTTAACGTTCAAGAATCAAACGCTATTCCACATGCTCTCTTACACAATTTGCCCTCTGGCGGGTATGAATCCAGACAAATCCATCTCAGATGTTCTTCGAAATGCTATATATGCAATCTCTGAGCGATACATCTTCGACGTGGAAGACATGTTCCTGCGCATTCTGAAGGATTCTGCTCAATATCCCTTCTGCATCAAAGTGTTCGCGCCCTAGATCCAGAAAGTGGTTGATCATGCAATGCGCACAGTGTATCTTGCAAAGGAAAACCATAAAAGCTTCATTCCTCCTGTTCGCGATACTTTGCAAGTCATGGAATATATCCCTTCAGGCAAATCACCCGCATCAAGCCCCCAAGACTATCACAAGCAATTCGACGGGCCACGTCTACCTCAGCGTGACCGAAAGATTTCGCCTCAACCTCCATCGCAACTCGAAGTCAGTTTGCGTACACAACAACTGCTGCTGCAGCATATCGCTGAGGATCGACGCGAGAAAGAACATGTCGCCTCCGAGCTAAATGCTCTCAACAATCGCACGAGGATAATGCATCTGATAGCTGATGAAAACAAGAAGAGGCTCTGGAAATTGCTTCCCAAGTTCTTCACCGAGAAACAACTCATGAATGTCGATCTCCAAGAGCTCTATGACTACATTGACAAAGGCTTCACTGTTGAAGATTTTCAAGATCGGAGTACCCCTCCTCTACCTGTTCATGACCCAACCACTGATCTTCTTCATCTCAAGCTTCACAAATTGCTTGACGAGTCTGAAGCCACCTCACCGACCGAGAAACCTACCGAAGGCAATGTGCACTCCCGTGTTCCTCATGTGGCCACTCCACCTGTTCCCTCGTCTGCTCAGCCCCAAGTCATTATTCCAGAAAGAAAATCTGATGCTGCTGAAGACGACGACAATCCTGTCACTTCCGAAGAAGAACTCACCTCAGATAGTTCATCTGGAGATGCCACCGATTAAACCACGTTCTGCGTTTTTGCACTCATGTTATTCGTCACCTTTTTGACACTTGTTGACAAAAAGGGGGAGAATTACATCGAGTCTCGATAGATTTGCTTTCGGTGTTTTGATTGGTTTTGGTTTCGTGCGAGTTTGCAGCTTCTGGTTTAAATTTATCTGTACTATGCTGTAAAACTCGATAACTTCTGTGATGTAATGTTTATAACCCCTGCTGCTGCACCATTTCTCTCGAAGCATTTGTCTTGCAGGTGGAATTATTATCAGAAGTTATAAATGATTGCACTACGATCTCGATGGATTATATCTCATCAGTGCGAATCAATGTCTCGAATGATTGAAATTTCCTCCATATTATTCAGTACTTGCAGGAGAATTTATCTCATATCCTTCTTCCCTGCATACATTTAGGGGGAGTCTATTTCATCTTTGAGCAAAGTAACACTCACTCACTCTTGCTGGAATTGCTTTTCACTTATCTATCTTCACTTCGATGATTATCTGTTTTGTCATCAATCGTCCAAAAAGGGGGAGATTGTTGGTGCAATAATTTGCATCCTTATGTTTTGGAGATTGGTGACAAACAGTGAGGGACTAATGTGTTTGCTAGTGCACACAGAGTAATAGGTCCCTGGAGTCAAGAGGAGTTTGGATTCAAACTCCGAAGAATATCCCCTGCGTGGCAGTGAAGGTTATCACCGAAGATTATGACGACAAGAGTGACCCCTCAAAAATTGTTGATGCAAAGCAATTCGTTCGGTGTCCGTCCGAAGAAAGTGACTGCAGCCGAGGAGATTGAAGACGAAGTGAAGACGTAGCATTCTTTTCGTCGTTTCTTTGCTCTTTCTTGAGTCATAGGACCACCGTACTATTAAGAGGAGTGTAGCGTTCGAAGCTTTGATTCACTGATGCTAAACCCAAATCCTATGAAAGTTGCGAGAGAAATCTCTTTGTGTTCCGAGCAAATACTTGCCAGCAAGAGACTGTGATCTTCTTCGCTGCGAGAGATTTGTCTCTGACCGAGGAGTTAGCATTACTTGCTCCCCAAGTAATCTTACCGTTGCTCTTAAAATCCGACCGTTGTGAACGTGTCGGTTGGCCACTGGCTGGACCGCGTGTCCAAAATGGTCATTTCCCATCAGGGAAGGCTGCGGCTATAAATAGCCACCCCGCACCGGCGTTGTCCGGCGGCTGCTCCGTTTGATTCTGAGAAGATTGTTGAGCAACCCTCTCTCCGAGAGATTTGAGTTTAAAATCCACCGAGAGAAAACCCTAGAGCCAAAAAATTAGATAGTGGTTCAGCATCACTCGAATCTAAGTCCAGTACGCTCCGCCTATTACTCTTGAGAGCTGCGAACTCTCTAGACGGTTAGGTGTCAATTTCTTCAGAGACCAAGAGTCATTGTGGTTCTCGAAGAAGAAGTCTGTAAAGGTTTGGAGATCGCCTCAAGCATCTAACACGAGTAATCGGCATTGGTTGACGAACCAATTGTCGAGGAGAATAGGGCGAAGAGAGTTTATCTTCTGTGTTAAATCACAACCCCTCCAACCAGACGTAGTCCTTTTGCAGAAGGGCGAACTGGTCTACCAAATATCTTGTCACCATCGAGCATCACTAGTTACCTCCGCTACTCTCTTTTACATTCGAACTGTACCATATGACATATTTCGATCATGTGAATTATCTCGATGCATGCCCTTAGTTTCCATTCGGTAGATTGTATTCGCTCACTGTATGTTGTTTTCATTCGCTCCGCTGCTGGGTTGCGAGAGTTTTGATTTTTCCGAAGAAAATTTAAAACTCCCATTCACCCCCCCCCCCCCTCTGGTAGACATACTTTGTTCCTACAAGAACAATAATAGACAAACCATGGGACATGGTATAGTTCACATGCAAGCCCAACATTCCAAGTTTAACTTTCACATCAAACTCATGTTCACAGATATCTTCACATTCATAGATAATGTCCACAACCAATTAATAGCCATAGTTGAAATAGTTTATGCATCTCAATGATTCACTTCAAAGCTAAAAACAAAGTGAGGAGAATTAGAAATAAAGAAAAATATATAGTTCTTACTACCAACATCAATGCTTCTCCAAAACAACATTTAGTTCACAGCCAAAACACAAATTCCTTCTGAGAGCATTGATGAAAAAGGTGCATTTTCTACCAATGGCGGAGGGACTCCCGTATAATTTTGTGGTTCCACTAAAATTGAGGTATCTGCTTCTGTTTGCACAAACATGCCTGAGATTGACATCCGTGTTTGGAAAAATATGTAAAAGGGTTATCGATGGCATTGCGTCATTTTACAAGTGCCATTGGATTTATCGATGGCACTAGATTGACAGCAGCATATTACTCCCTGTGTGACATTGCATCATTTTTCAAGTGACATTGGATTGACAGCAATTAAACAATGGCAATATATGGGCATGGCGATGTTGGGCGCGCCAACACCATGTAAAGTACCTCCGCAGATGCAATAAATTGTCGAGGCAGAGCTCGTTGCCGAGAGCAACAAACATATCAGTGCGAGCACAATAAAACTAGACCGTACGAAATTAATTACATTTCGGACATTTTTTAACTAAACGAGAATAGCTTCCGGAGGCAGGTATAATCTAATGCCGGCCGCGGCGGCCCTCCGTGCCTTCCGCCTCCATGGCCTCTGCCTCCGCCATAAGTTCCCTGTGTCCGGCTGCACTTCAGCCGAAGGGGATGACCCAGGGGAAGAGTGGCTCCTTCGCTTCCGTGAAGCCGAGGCGGGGGTCAACGGTGTTGTGCGCTAAACCGGGCAACACACCGGGTGTGTATGCCGGTGATGCGGTGGCGGTGGCCTTCGTGGGACCCAAGCGGCGGCGGCTCCCATGGTCTACTTTTGCTCGGTGTCGGCAGCGGCTGCGGAGGTGCTGGCCGCCTCCGCCGGCAAGCCGTGGTACCGCCAACGTTTGCAGCGGATGGCGCGGCCCGCCACGGTGCACTGGACGCCATGCTCCCCCGCGTGCCGGCGTGGAGCACTTGGCCACTCCTCTGCGAGCTAGCTTGGAGTGGCGAGTTGCTACACCAGGGGCCAGCTTGGAGTGGCGGCATGCTCCTCCGCTTGCCCGCCTGCAGCCTCGCCCATGGTATTGACGGCCTGGGGTGGTGAGGGAGGTGGAGCAGCAAGTTTCCTGGCTCGTATCCAGCAGGCTCGGCTTGGCACCCAGCCGGCTTTTATGCCGGAGAACTCGTCTTCATGCTCGTCGGATGCTATGGAGAGTGTGGAGAAAATGGTGCAAGGAGGAGATGGGGAGCAGAGGTGTGGTGCGGTTCTTGCCAGGTGTCTGGCCTCGTTTAACTAGCGGGCGGACGCTAGGAGCCAAGCGGCGTTGTGTTGAATGCGGGTAGGCTCGGGGATGGACATGTGGGCGGAGTTGGTTTCTCGGCACACGCGAGGGTTCAATGGATGTAGGCGGGGCAGTCTGAAGCTGGTTGAGAGCATGGTTAATAATATAGCCAACAATTGGCTATAAGAAGTTGCCATGTCATTTGTTAGAGTCAACCTAATAGCCGGCTTGTACAATAGTAAGATTTAAATATGTAGTACTTTGTTAATAGCTGGCCCACCATACATTCTCACAAAGTGTCTTGGGTCTCATGCTATAGCCGGCTCTTATTCTAAAGCCCACTTTCCTTCTCTCTCCTCCAACTAAGCAAGGATATAATGTGGCGAGGAGGCATGTTCAGCCTGGCGTGTAGCGGGTGCTGCTCTCTCGGCCGGCGCGCCGGTTCAATGCCTACGCCAGTGAGAGGCCGCGTCAGCTCTGGCACTGGGTGAGAGAGGACGGAACGGTCCGCAGATCGGGACGCGCCGGCAGTGTGTCTCCTACCTCACCGATGGCGACCGCATCAACGCTTCATCACCGCCCTTCCACGGTGGATAGGATCCGGTCGGATCTTTCACCGCTGGTGAGGAGAGAGACAGTGGCTACCACCCGTCTTGTTTAGATCAGGAGAGGGTGAGAGTGTGAAGGGAGCAACCCTGGCTAGCAGCAAGCGCTGAAACTCCAGCCTACGTGTATAGTGACGATTTTCATTTTTTGCTCCATACCAATCGTTTTAATAAATTGTATAACGCGATTCTAAAAAAAAGTTTAACGCGCCATTGAAAAACGGAACACGTGTCTTGCTAAAAAAATGTATTTTATAAATGTGGCAACTCGATCAGTAGCAAGCCACCGCCTCCAGGTCGTTCACGTGTAGTCCCGGACTGTCAACACCTGCGGATCAAATTATCACGCGAGCTGACTCTTCGTACAAAAGTGCGCTCCACCACGTACCTGGTACCTGCTGTCGGAGTCTAGGACATGTGTCCAAGATACTTCTCCAAGAACTAAGGGTTCGAACTCTGGGGGACTTTGCTTGGCAACCTACGACTCGACGGCAACTACGGCGGGATCACGACGGGCTCACTGGCTCTCACCGAACACGAAGGGGACGCGCGAGCTACCCAGGTTTGGGCCACCGTGCAGTGTAATACCCTACTCCTGCCTGTGTTGGATTGCTCTATCAAGGAGAGCTTGTGCTCGAGGTACACGAGGTGTGGGGGAGAATGAATCGATCCCCTTACATGGAAGCGACCATGCCCCCTTTGTAGTGCCTTGGTCCTCTTCCCCGAAAATATGAGCGGGAAAGGGTGGCCACTGGGCGGCAATTCAAAGGGGGGCAGGCGCGCAGGTCTATCTTGCCAAAAGGCGGTCTCTGCCTGATAAAGTAGTCTTCGTGATGCGCTGGTGGGCTTGGCGATGACCTCCGTCCTGGCGCGCCGATCCGTCCTGATCTTCTATCACCAAAAAGGAAAACCTTTGGGACCTACTTTGGGAGAGGCAGATGCCACTGCTCCCTTATCACCAGAATGGAAGCTGGGGCTTGGTCATGCCCTGCTGTCCTTATCCTGACAGCGGGTCGTCACCCATGTGCCAGGCTCGGAGCCCTGCGGCTGGCGCCGTACGGTCTGCTTTGTGAGGAGGCCTCGCGAGGGGGGCCACGTGAGGCAACCTGATGCTTGGCGGCCTCGGCAGGGCCTGACCTGGCGGCAAGGGGCCTCGCGATGCTCGTCCCTCGCGAGGCGGCTTCCGATGGAGCGGCCGAAGCAGGGCCATCCTCGTGGGCCGGCCCAAGCGTTGTCCTCCGGGCCAGAGGCAGATGGGCCGTGGTACCCTGGTTCCCACTGGGCCGACAGTAGCCCCCGGGCCCGCGGCGCTCACGTTCCGCCCGTTAGGGACGAAACGACGCGGGGCCCATCGAGCTGCCGGGCCCGGAGGCAACGCGTGGCGGCGTTTACGGGGCGGGTCGCCCCCACTCCCCATGACGCCTCGGTAACTGCTGTCCTGGTGATAAAGCCTGCCCGCGCGGGGCGCGGGCACGTCATTGCTCTTCGTCCCCATCTCGCCCTTCGTCTCGCGCGAGCAGCTCCTCTGCCACTCCGCCAACTTCCAATCTCTCCGCCACCATGGCCCCAGGCAAGAAGCCCGCGACCGACGAGGCCTCCTCCAACAAGGGCTCCCCGGCGGCAGAGCTTGGTCCGGCCTTGCTGCCGGCCACCATCAACGAGAGCGGGCTGCCCAAGGCCCGCCCCCATTTGGCCTCCGTGCACTTCGAGGGAGGCGTCACCAAGATCTGGCCGGGCTCGCACCCACGGTGGGACCTCGGGCTCACGGTGGTCCCCGTATTCTTCCACTCGCTCTTCGTTGGGTTGGTGCCGCCCTTCTCCGACTTCCTCCTCGCCATTCTTGAGCACTATTAGATTTGCCTTCTCCACCTTCACCCAACCTCCGTCCTCGTCCTCGCTCTCTTTGCGTACCTCTGCGAGGCCTTCCTAGGGGTGGCGCCGTCCGTGGCTCCTTTCGCATCGATGACGAGATGCGCAAGGTCTTCATCGACATGAAGATCTAGAAGAAGGTGGAGAACTTCAGGTCACGCTGGGTTTACATTGATGCCATGTAGGCCAGTCCTCTCCTGGCGGTCCCCACCGAGCCGGCAGGGAAGATTCCCCGCTGGGAGCACAAGAAGCTCAGCGGTACTGCCATGCGGCCGATCCTGGCGAGGCTGGCGGAGCTGCGTGAGGCCGGGCTCATGGCGGGCAAGATCGCCAAGGAATTCCTCCGCCGCCGCATCGCGCCCTTACAGAAACGCTCACACCCGGTGTGGGAGATCACCAGTGCCGAGGACCGGATCCGGCTGGCGCGGGAGTCCCTCTCGGCCAAAGTAGTGGCCGAAGCTTGGGAAGTTTTATTTCCCGGGGAGGCGGAGGAGGTGCCTTCTGACGTGCGCCCGCTGTACCGCTGGTCCAACAGGGATGAGCTGGCACGGCGATGCCCCAGTTTGACCAGTGGGGGCTGGTCCGGACGGACCTCGAGGAGTCTGAGGAGCCTCCTCGAGGTCGGGGTCCGTCTCGGGCGACCACGAGGCCTCCGACTCCGGGAAGGAGAGAAGTGAGGAATCGTCCCCGCCACCCCCTCCGTCCCCGCCGGCGCGTCGCCGGCTTCGGCTGGGAGAGGACGTGGGCGACGACGGGGACGCATTTCGTGTCGTGCCGGCCAGGCCTGTGCCGGCAAGGGAGGAAGGAGATGATGCCGTGGAGATCGACGAGCACCATGAGGAGCGAGAGGAGGGGACCACCATGGCCGCCGACCCCGGTGAGACTCGCGCCGCGCCCTCGGGTGGTCGCCCAGGTGCGCTGCGCGAGGGAGGCAGCAGCTGTAGCGGCGCCATCAAGGAGCGGAAGAGGAGGCGCTTTTACCCCAAGGATGAGTAGGTTCCTCCGCCCCTTCCCATCGATCCCTGCTTCCTGGCTGCTGCTGCCCAAATGAGCTTTCGCCTGCGCAGGAGCTCCAAGCTGGCCGCCGAAGAGGAGAAGACCAAGAGGAGGAGAGCCGATGTTGAGGGGCCCTCCCCTCCTCTGAAGGCCGCCTAGCCCGTCGTGCCGGCGCACCTGGCGGCGAACCCGGCAGGAGGCAGTGAGGAGGCCGAGCGGCAGCCGTAGAGCGGGGGCGTGGCCGCCGATGGCCAGGGGGCGCTCCCCCAGGGACGTGCAGAGGTGACCCTCAGGCGCGAGGCGACGCCTCCCATGCCTGCCACGGCGGAGCTCACCGTAGCCCTTGCGGGAACCGTCCCCGGGCCCGAGCGCCCGGCTCTCGAGGTGTCCAGGGCGGCGCCAGAGCGCGGGGCGACGCCACCGGCGCCGGAGGTGGCCGTCCTGAGCCCCCCGCGCCAGACGGCGAGCGCGACCCCTGCCGGGGGCGACGGCGCGGGGCTGCCGAAGGGGCTCGAAGTCGTGCCCTCCCGTCCGCCGACGCCGGCAGGCGATGAGGAGGCCCGGGCGAGTCGCGCCTTGGTGCTGGGGGAGAGCGGAACTGCGCCCTAGAGCGGGGCCGTCAACAGCATCAAGGTGGCCCTCGAGGCCCTCGAAGGTGAGCTCAGGAAGGAGACGGAGCTCTGCGCGGAGGAGCAGCGGAAGCTGGCAGAGGGGTGGAGCCAGCTTCGGGAGGCGGCGAAGCTTGACCGCCAGCGGAGCGAAAAGGTGCAGGCGCAGCGCGAGCAGCTCGCCAGAGGCCCAGGCGTCCCTCGCGAAGGCCCTCGAAGATGCCCAGGAGGCGAAGCGGTGGTGGGAGGAGGCGGATGCCTATGAGAAGACACTCCAGGAGCAGACTGCCTCGCACGAGAGCCGGCTCAAGACGCGGGAGGAGGCCGCGGAGGCCCGCGACAGCCTGCTCGCATCTCGCGAAGCTGAGCTCCTGAAGCGCGAGGAGGAGATCCTGAGGCGCCAGGAGGTGGTCGCTACCCTCGAGGCGGATGCCAAGACCCAGGAACATGAGCTCGCGACATCCACGTCCGCGCAGGAGGCAGAGCGGGAGCGCCTACTGGCGAAGGAGCGCGAGCTGGCAGCCGCCCAGGCCGCTCTCGACGAGCAGAGGGGCCTCACGGCAAGGCGGGATGAGCTCCAAGCCGAGGTCTACGACCTCAAGAAGCAGCTGCTGGACACGGACGCCACCGTCGAGGAGGCGTGCCGCGACCTGCTGACCCAGGCGACAACGCGGCTCTTCATCAACCTTCTCCGCCTCGACGATCACTTCGACCTCGGGCGGGTGGTGATTCCCGTCTCGGCGGAGCTCCGCGAACCCCTCGAGGAGGCTGTGAGGGAGCGCGTGGCCGGCTTCATCGGGCTGTACGCCTGAGATCGGCGGCGGCGGTGGCGAGCCTCCTCACGACAACGGCGGGAGCGGCGACGGCGGCGCCTCGCGTGCCTAAATTTTCCTTGACCTGTTGCTGTAATAGGGTAGACGTGGCCCCGTGGGGGCATGAAAACATTTGCATGGTACTTTCGCCGTAAACACTTAATGATTCGCGTGTTTTCGCTTTCCTCCCGAGGCCCTTATTTCCCTTTTACATTACCCTCGTGCCCTGTGTCGCTAGGACCCAGCCCCCGAGGCAAGCTACAGCCATCGCTGGTATGCCCAGAGCGTGCGCTCGGCAAGGCCAGAGGGTGTAGGGCTCTTAGGGCTGGTAGGAGTCCCTGAGGCGCGATGCTCAGAGTCCCCCCCTTGATGCGCAGGCGCCTCGTGCCAAGGAAATCAGTATGCCACGAGAGGGAAATGAAAGGGAAAAGACCCGAGGGATGCTTTAGACTTAGCTCCTTCGAGGCGCGCGGCTTGGGGCGAGCCCTTTGCAGTGCGCGGCTTGTGAGGCGCAGCCCCTCGTGAGGCCTTCCGCCCATGGGGCCCTGCTCGCGAGGCCTCCTGGGGGGGCTCCTGAGGCCTTCGATGTCCTGCACCAGGGAAACTGCAAGTTTTCGCAAGTAGTGCAGCAGGGCGCGCTCGTGAGGTCGCCTGTGGGTGTTACGCGAGGAGACAAGAGCACCAAGGACCTGGTGAGGTGACGTACACGGGAGCAGGCCCGTCAGCCAGAGCTCAGTCGCTTGGGTTTTTCAGCGATGCTAGGACTGACCCAAGCACAGACACCGTGCCCAGCCCCCACTCGCGTGACAGGCACGGATGAGACCATGAGCGCGTGCCCCGCGGCTGCAAGCACAGAGGGTTTTGGAGGAAATAAGCTTTGCTGATGCATGAAGCAAGTTCATTACATAACAGAAAGATACATGCTGCCGTGTTCGACACGGGTCAGCTTTGAGGATGTGACGGTCGAGGGCCCCTCAAGTAGGCCGCCAGCGCGGAGCATGGGGCATCCGCCAGCGCTGAGCATGGGGCTTCCACGAGAGTGGGAAGGAGCTCTCATGTGCTGGAGGCAGCGTGGGTAGAGAGAGCCACGGAGCGTGTACAGCTCCATGTTGCTCATATCTGTGGGGCACGGATAGAACTTACGGTGATGGCGGGCGTTCCATGTGTTTGGTACCGGAACACCCGCCTCCGTCACGAGTGGGGCCGCGGTGGGCCGGTGGACAAGTATTAACCACCTCCGTATTTCTTGCGATGTGGGACTCCAGGCTCATGTGCATCAGCCTCGCGAAGGTGGCTGCGGCACCCTCCAGGCCGAACGGCATACGCATGAGCCAGGGCGAGCCTGCGGCGATGCGCGGAGGAGGGAAAGGGCCTGCGGGGCAAGCCTGGTTGAGGGCGATGAAGTCGACGCACATGCGCACGCTATCGCGCGGCCTGGCGACAGGGGTGAGGCTAGCGATCCACTTGGGGTGGGGGGCTTCACGGGCGATTCCAGCGTCCTGGGGCTTGTTGACTTCCTGGGCAGTGACTCCCTGCTTCTCGGGCGCTTGACACCGTTCCTTCTGCTTGACGGGCCGCGCGCTCCGGCACGCGGCTGAGTGGTGCTCGATCACCTCCCTTGGTAGGCCGGGCTCGCCTGATGCTATCCAAGACAACGCATCAGGGCTTGCCCGGAGGAAGGTGACGAGCGCGCCTTCCTATTTGAGGGAGGGCCCGCCGCTGACGGCGAGGGAGGGGCCTGCTTCGCCCCCATCCAGCGATGCCTTCTTGGACTCGGGCCGCCCCTGAGAGAGCAGGGGCTTCTTCTTCACGGGCGTCTCCTCGGCAGGCCCAGGCACGTCCTCATCGGCCGGGTATGCGACGGAGGCAGCCTTGTAGGCGTGCTCGAGGGTTTGCAGCGCATCCTTCTCGTCGCAGCGAACGGTGAGGGTACCGCTGCAGCCGGGCATTTTGACGAGGCCGTAGACATGGTGGGTCACGGCCATGAACTTGGTGAGCGCCGGGTAGCCCAAGATGGCGTTGTAAGGCAGGCCGATGTGAGCCACGTCGAAGACGATGAACTCCGTACGGTAGTTCTTGCGGGTGCCGAAGGTGACGGGAAGGCGCACCTGCCCCAGGGGGACAGTGGAGCCGTCGGTGATGCCCGAGAAGGGCCTGGTGGGTATCAGGCGCTCGTAGGGCACTTGGAGCGTCTCGAAGGTCTCGATGGAGATCACGTTGAGGCCGGCGCGTCCGTCGATGAGGGTCTTGGTGACCGCGACGTTGCTGATGGTGGGGGTGCACAGCAGGGGGACGGCGCCCACGGCCTTCGTGGACTTGGGGTGGTCGCTGGCGTCGAAGGCGATGGGAAACTCAGACCACTTGAGGCGGCCATCGGACTCGAGCGCCGGGAGGGCCATGTTCACCTCCCGAGAGTACTGCTTGAAGTAGCGGTTGGATGGAGGGGCCTGGGCCCCGCCGAGGATGCAGGCCACCCTGCGGGGCTCTTGGTAGCCCCCAGCGTTCTCAGCGGGAGGGGAGTCGTTGGCACGTATTGGGGTGGCGTTGGCCTGAGGGTCAGCCTGCCGTGGCTGGTTCTGCCAGCCCTGACGGTTGTTGTCGCCAGCGCCGTTGCTGCGGTTGTCGTCCCAGCGGCCACCTCTGCTGCCGCCGCCGCGGCCCTTGCCGTGCTCCTTGCGGCTGCCGCGGCGCTCGGTGCGGCCCTCGCGAAGCAGCTTGAGCTCGTGGCAATCCTCTGTGCTGTGGGAGCTCATGTTGTGGTAGGCGCAGAAAGGGCGGTCATCCTTCTTGGCCTCGCCACGGTCGCGGCCGTGCTTGTAGTCCGGCTCCGCCGCGAGCACGGCAGGGCCCTTACGCTTGGTGTGCTTGCCCTTGGGTTTCGCCGCGTCAGGCTCAGCGTCGATGTCGTTGTGGAGGAAAAGGCATCCCTCCTCGGCCTTGGCGCAACGGTCGGCAAGGACGAACAACTCTGCTGCGGAGTCAAGCTCATCCCTGACCGAGAGCTTCTCGCGCATCTTCACGTCCGTGACGCCGTTGGTGAAGGCTTAGGCGATCGCGGCGTCAGAGACCTTCGGGATCTTGTGGCGCACCTGGCTGAAGCGCTGAATGAACTTGCGGAGGGGCTCACCAGGGCGCTGGCGCACGTTCCGCAGGTCGTTGAGCGTGAGGGAACGGTCGCTCGTGCCCTTGAAGTTGGCGATGAACTGCTTGCACAGGTCCTCCCACGAAGAGATGGACGCCTCGGGGAGGTTCATGAGCCACGAGCGCGCAGCGTCCTTGAGGGCCATGGGGAACCAGTTCGCCATGACCCGGTAGTCCCCCCTTGCGGCTTGGATGCTGATGGTGTAGAGCAGGAGGAACTCCGTGGGGTTGGCGCTACCGTCGTAGCGCTGAGGGAGCACTGGCTTGAACTTGTCGGGCCACACCACGCGAGTAGCTCGGGGGCGAGGGCTAGGTAGCCCCCATTAGTGACAGCGCCACCGTCGAGGGTCGCGTGGTTCTGGCGCCCCGCCATGGCGACATCGTGGAGGACGCGGTCCTAGCGGTTGCGCGCCTTCTCGAGGGCCACGCGCGCGTCCGGGGACGCGCGATGGACGATCTGGCAGCTGTCGCCGTCGCCGCCCGGCGCAAGCGAGCCGTGGGATGGTTCCGGGGCCCGCGCTGCGGGGCGGCGCTCGGCCACGTCGCGGTCCGGAGGAGGAGGAGGCGCGGGACGGCGGGGCGGGCAAGGAGTGGGAGGGCGCCTGGCCATCGTGCGCGGCGTCGACGAGCTCGGTGATGCGCCCAAGCCAGGCATCGTAGCCGTCCTCAGTGGGACGGTAGCGCAGCAACTCCTGCGCCATGAGCAGCGCGGCGTGCGGAGCAGGTGGATCGCGTCGCGCGAGCGAGGAGGTGGCGGCAAAGCGGCCGTGCGCCTGCTCGTTCACCGACGGGTGGGCAGAGGAGGCCACGCGCTCCCCAACAGGCTCAGTGGCAGCGCGAGGGCGCCGCCCAGGGGCTCCATGGGCGGCGAGCGCCCGGACCTTGGCGGCGGCTCGATGCACAGCACGTTCCCGGTGAGCGGCGGCATCGTCCTTGTCAGTGCTGGTGTCGAGGTCGAAGGCATGAAGACGGCAAAGCCCCCCTACCGAGTCTAGGACCTGCGTCCAAGAAACTTCTCCAAGAACTAAGGGTTCGAACTCTGGGGGACTTTGCTTGGCAACCTACGACTCGACGGCAACTATGGCGGGATCACGACGGGCTCACTGGCTCTCACCGGACACGAAGGGGACGCACGATCTACCCAGGTTCGGGCCACCGTGCGGTGTAATACCCTACTCCTGCCTGTGTTGGATTGCTCTGTCAAGGAGAGCTTGTGCTCGAGGTACACGAGGTGTGGGGGAGAATGAATCGATCCCCTTACATGGAAGCGACCCTGCCCCCTTTGTAGTGCCTTGGTCCTCTTCCCCAAAAATATGAGCGGGAAAGGGTGGCCACAGGGCGGCAATTCAAAGGGGACAGGCGCGCAGGTCTATCCGGACTAAAGGCGGTCTCTGCCTGATAAAGTAGTCTTCGTGACGCGCTGGTGGGCTTGGCGATGACCTCCGTCCTGGAGCGCCGATCCGTCCTGATCTTCTATCACCAAAGAGGAAAACCTTTGGGACCTGCTTTGGGAGAGGCAGATGCCGCTGCTCCCTTATCACTAGAATGGAAGCTGGGGCTTGGTCATGCCCCACTGTCCTTATCCTGACAGTGGGTCATCACCCATGTGCCGGGCTCGGAGCCCTGCGGCTGGCGACGTACGGTCTGCTTCGTGAGGAGGCCTCGCGAGGGGGCCTCGCAAGGCAACCTGATGCTTGGCGTCCTCGGCAGGGTCTGGCCTAGTGGCGAGGGGCCTCGCGAGGATCGCCCCTCGCGAGGCGGCTTCCGATGGAGCGGCCGAAGCAGGGCCATCCTCGTGGGCCGGCCCAAGCGTCGTCCTCCGGGCCAGAGGCAAACGGGCCGTGGTACCCTAGTTCCCACTGGGCCGACACCTGCGCATGCAGAAATCATGCACCTACGGGTTTATTTGTTTACTATGCGTTACGTAACTCTCATATGTGCGAGACAGTGAGAGACCGAATGCGTGCGCCTCTTCTCTTCGTATATGTACTCCACTATTTGTGTAATGTCCAAAAAATAATTATAATACTCCAGCATTCCTGTGGGGACTGTTGGATCGTCGATCAAACAGACACAGCTAGAGGTCATAAAAATTTGCAGAAAACCCCTCAAAGAGTCTCAAAATTTCACTCGGGTCCAGAGGTTTTTTCCATGATCCAACGGCTGGAGAACTATCGTATCGTGGGAGCTTGGGAGGCCTTGGAGCACCAGATTTTTTCCTACAAGGGATCGTCCTACAAACAAATGGTGTGTGTGCGTGAGAACCAGTATAGAGAAAGAGAGTAACCTAGAGAGAGAGGGGGGAGAGCATGCATACGAGAGATCGACCTCGAGATAGATCGTGTGTCTGAGAGAGAGAGAGAGAGAGGGAGAGAGAGAGGAGGGAGTACTGCATGTGTGAAAGACACGAAGAGTGTGTGTGCGAGAGGTATCGACATAAAGAGAGACGATAGCTAGTGTGTGTGCATGATCGAGAGAAATAGAGGTAGACAAAAGATCGAGGATTAGTGAGAGACATCGAAGTATGCGGGTGTGAGAGTTGTAAGGAAGAAGGCTCGGTGATCGATTGAGTGCGTTTGTGTGCGACGGAGAAAGGATGGGAGAAGTTACATGGAGTACACATGAATGGTTAGTGTCGGGGGAATTACCCGCGGCTAGACCCGGCATCCCAAGGCATAACCCGGTAGGACCAAAGGGCCCATAACTAGGTCACGTGTGGCATTAAACGGGTCGGCTCTCTATGGGACTGAACCCTGGAAGGAACCTCGTAAGAGAAGCAAGACCCGGCCTGGGTAGACCTGGCTCGGAGAGAAGACCCGGCCTGGGTAGATCAGTTCGGAAGAAAAGACCCGGACTAGGATCCGACTTGTAATAGAAAATAGACTAGTTGTAGTCCTACTAGGACTCTACATGTAAGCCAGCCCCTTCAACTTATATAAGGAGGGGCAAGGCATCCCAAGAGGGACAGGGTCAAGATAGACAAACAAGTTGAGACAGACAAACTAGTAGCTCTCGAGATAGAGGTAGCAAAATAGCACCCTTGTAATCGAGATCATGATCATCAATAGCAATCAAGCAGGATGTGGGCTTTTACCTCCACCGCGAGGGGCCAAACCTGGGTAAAAACTCGCGTCTCTTGATTCCGACCAACCCCTTCAAGCTTCCACCTAGTTGCGATGGCCTCACCACTAAGTCCTTTCACGAGGACATCTACCGTGACAAAACCACGACAGTTGGCGCCCATCGTGGGGTCCAGCACGATGGTGTTGAGTTCATGGAGGGAGCCCTCCCAGGGATCGAGAAGCTCGCAAATAGGCCGGATGAAGAAGAGCCGGCGCGGACGGATCTAGATCGACTCCGAGTTCATCAGTCAAGATGTAAAAAGTTTCAACAGCAGCATAAATCAGATCAGAGTCAAAAAGTAACTGGGCAGCAGCGGCCGAGCAGGGGCATCAATCGTCTGCCCGACAACATCTGTTATACCATAGAAAGATGTCTACTACATCCCTTGTACGAAGCAATTGATCAAATCACCCAAGGCGTACATCAGATCGGAATCAGGAAAGGTTTCAGCGTTGACTTCCATGTACTATATCTAGTCCGACGTCCGCAGGAAGTGGAAGTTGTCCTGGCAGCCAACTCTATTCGCGTACGAGGCGTACGGCCATGCCGTGCATATGTGCGCTGGGCTCCAAAAATATTTCATGACATGCATCAGCTGCAAGTCCCGAGGCCGTCTGCCAACTACTGTTGTTCAGCAGAGATGAAGGCAAAACTGTTGTATGGTAGCGCTGCGTGGACCAGAAAAAAAAACATGTTCCTCGGAGGTTCCGCCGGCCGCTGTTCCCAAAAGGCAAAAGTACTACACGCAAGCCTAGGGAATTAACTCCCTCACGTGAGATGAATTAATTTGGTGATGCTGCTAGATGGTCAAGACAGTAGGCGCCCAGTCTGCGTGAAAATAAAAAGAAACAGAAAAGAAAGATAAGTTACGATGAAGAAGTGATCAGATTAAAGAAATCAAGTACAGTAATATATACTAGATGTGGCATAAAGGACGAAAAGGACAAGTACTAGCGCGTACACATCATCAGATCAACCGAACATCTGCTATCTTTTCGTCCGACGATTGCGCCCGACTCTGTGACAAAATCATAAGCCGATATGGATGTCGCACCAACATCGTCTTTCGGCGTCTATCCGCGCCGGGTCAGCCGATGATCAGCGCACAGCCCGTCGTCCCTTAGACCGGCCTACGTTGGTACACCAGATGCCGCGCCAGTGTTCGACTGCCCGACGAAAACTCACGCAGCTTATCATCCCTCTGATCCGGTCTACTTCAACAAAACGTCGAAGCAAAAAACAAAGAGACTGGATTGAGGGCGAGTCTCATCAATCGGAAACTCTGTAGCATGAAACTCTGTAGCATGAAACTCTGCAGCAAGAAATACTAGAGCAAGTCTCATTAACCAGACATCCCGGCGGACGTACACACAGATCATCTGTCGTCCAAATACATCAGGTGATATCCGTCCAGTTTATTTTATTAGCACATATTAATTTCTTCAAAGAACAATTACTCTGGCTCGTGATATTTTTTATGCAGGACAATTGTTTACTGCAAGGATGACCGTCGTGCCACGAATATAGAGCTCATGCCAATATTATCATGCACCAGCGTCCGTCCATGCCGCATTGCTCAACGGAAACGTGTGCAAGCCGCCGCTCCTGAGGTCCAGTCTGCATCAACACGCCGGGGCCGCGCTCGCCTATACGAGCTGCCCAACGGACGCGCGCAAGCTGCCGCCCCTGCGGCCCGGACTACTCCAACAACGCTGGAGCAAAAAAAAGGTCTTGTGCAAAAATATTCAGAATCATGTCTTGCGCGACGTCGCCGGAGCACGCGCCAGCTGTTAGGACCGAGAGTATATCGACCAGAGGGGGGTGAATGGGAGATTCAAAATTTCTTTCGAATGTTTTGAACCGATCCCAATCACGGCAGCGGAAATAATGTTTGGTAGCAACGCACTCAATTCAGCTCGCTATAGAGGACCAAATCTATCGATAAAGAATGCAGCAATTTTATCGAGCGATGAATATCACAAGTCCAACTTGATCGATAGGAATGCAACTAGTAATCTGGAGCTCAATTACGAGAGAACACTAAGTATGACTACGATAGAAATGCACTGGAAATGATGACAGGGTGAATGAATATGGCATCAGATGAGATCACGCAGACATACGGTATTGCGATGATAAACAAGTTAACTCGATGCGAAGTGAAGAACGTTAATAATGCGACAGATAGTTGATGAACTATGATTGATCAGGTACAACTATCGGCACTGAGCACGAATGTAAACTGCTGAAGGAAATGCAGTAATGTAAAGCGAACCAGTGGTGCTCAATGGCGACAGAAGAATTTGGTATACCAGTTCGCCCTTCTGCCAAAGGACTACGTCTGGTTGGAGGGGTTGTGATTTAACACAGAGGATAAACTCTCCTCGCCCTGTTCTCCTTCAACTTCGGAGCTGATCAGAGTCCAGTTGATTTCACTCATGGTAGATACTTGTCGGCGATCTCCAAACCTTCACTGAAGATAAACTCTCTTCAGCTCTCTTCACGAACCACAAGACTCTTGGTTGCTGAAGATCTCGCTCGGTGAAGACAATACTCTTCGACACTCGAGCCGACACCTATCCGTCTAGAGAGTGGGCAGCTCTCAAGAGTAATAGGTACAAGAACTCTAACTCAGAACTACTGTGATGCTCAACCACTGTCTAAGTTTCGGCTCTTGATTTTTCTCTCGGTGGATTTTAAACTCAAATCACTCGGAGAGGGGATGCTCAATCAATCTTGTCAGAAATCTTAAGCGGAGCAGCCAACGGGCAACGTTGGAGCGGGGTGGCTATTTATAGCCGCAGCCTTCCCGGATGGGAAATGACCAAATTGGACATGTGGAGCAGCCAATGGCCGAACGACACGAGTCCAACGGTCGGAATTTGAGCACAACGGTAACATTACGTGCGGAGCAAGTAATGCTAACTCCTCAGTTCGAAAGATATCTCCTACAGCAACGAAGAACAACGTCTTCTGCTGGCAGGTAATCATTCGAAGCATAAAGAGATTTCTCTCGGTCTCGCATAGGTTTGGGCTAAGCATCACAGCGGATCTAAGCTTCGAGAACCTATACCCCTCTTAATAGTACGGAGGTCCTATGACTCAAGTGAATGAAAGAAGAACGATGAAAAGAATGCTACATCTTCACTTCGTCTTCGTCTTCCATCGCTGCAGTCAATTTCTTCGAACGCGATCACCGAACCAATTGCTTTGCGTCAGCAATAAACATTCAAGGGGTCAACTCCTTCACTTCATTCTTCTCGGTTCCTCATTCTTCTTCGACGTAGATAATCTTCGGTGAAGTTCCTCGAACTGTACACCTGAAACAGCATTCTCTTCGGCACTGCATGGACTATTTCTTTCTGTGTGCACTAGCAAACAAATCAGTCCATGCCTGTTTCTGTCAACAATCTCCAAAACACAAGAGGGCAAGTATTGCACCAACACCAGCCTCTACCCGTGCCGGGTTGCCCAGTGGATAGGCGCATTGGCCTGCCATCCCCACGGTCCGATCTGCTTCGGCACATTGAGGAAACAGGAGAGCCGGCCGCAGTAGAGCCGGCAATTCAAAACCCGGCAGCGAAGAAACAGAAAAGAAAATGGCCCTGGAAAAACCAGGAGAGCCGGACCAAGAGAGAATAGCAAGGAATGGGAGGATATACGACGAGCATCGCAAAGATCATCAACTCGCCACATCGCCTCCGGCTTCAATAAATTCCAGCTTTTCAACTGTCAACTATACTCCGGTTTATGCCACAGCCAAGAATAAAGAATCTCAAGCTGACTCCTCGAGTCAACTTAAGACTCGGGTGCTACACAGACATGACTCGGCAGATTTGGCTGGTTTCAACAAATACAAAAAACCCAGGTCGTTGCAGGGAAGACAACCCGGTCCCGGGGGCTGCTGCCTTATTGATGAAAAAGTAAGGGTTGCCAAAGAGGACTAGCTGCCACGATGCGCAGTTCAAACATAGGTATCCTGCCTCATTGGCGAAAAAGTAAAGGTTGCCAAAGAGGACTAGCTGCCACGATGCGCAGTTCAAACATGGGCATCCTGCCGTATTGGCGAAAAGAAAGGTTACCAAAGAAGACTAGTCGCCATGATGCGCAGTCTAAACATGGGTATCATGTTCAATTATGATCAATGGAATAAAGCCGGCTTATCTGGACCCCAGATGTTTTGCAGTAGTAGCATTGTCTCCTGTATATCCTATGCTGAGCTTTTCCATGATCATATGGTCACTTGGGAGCTTCCAACTCACCGAGTTTAGCTTTCTAACCCTCTTGACCTGGCATACACCAAATATTATTCTTGGTTATACCTGCCTGTTAGCAAGATGCTACTCCGAAAAGGTGACCCAGTGAACGCCTGATGAGTCAATCACAGAGGTGACCCTGAACTCATCAAAGTTAAAACACCGGTTAAGTCACGTGAGAGCCGGCTTTCAGAGAGCTAGGACAAACCAAAAGAGGCCAAAAAGCCTACTCACCGAAGCAAATCAGACTTGAGCCTCGAAAGCCGGTCTTTATGTCGTGCCTCGAAAGCCAGCTTTTTATTTTACAGTTTGCATTACTATAATTATCATGTTATATAGTACTTTGCATTTATATTACAATTATTTGTACATATAGCATCTTTTTTGCAGAAATCGGTCTTCTTTCCAGAAAGGCCGGGTCTCATCAATTATGATTTTAATACAACAGCAACATGACTTGCCGGGTTGCATGACAACCAGGGTTTATGGTTTTCTATTCCAATCAAAGCAAGCTTGTGAAGTCAAATACAGAGCATAAATTGCCGGGTTGCACTGCAATCACGGCCAAGGATTTCTTTCATTGCAAAAGCATCATCAGTTCATAGGCAAAATACTAAGTGCTTGATGGCACTAGCAGACTATGGAGTTTCAGCTCAAAAGCTATTACAAGTCACGACTGGGCTATTTTCTATCAAGTTTTTCAAAGCAAATTCAAAACTTGCGGAGTGGTTGATAGTTGAGACCCGGCAGTTAGATCTACTGGGTTGATGTTGGTTTGTTCTCCTCTCGGAGTTTCTTTTCCGAGCTCACTTCTTTCTTCAAGTCGGCAATTTGTGACTCGGCTGGATTCAACATATCCTACATAAGATGTTTACAACATCACGTACTTTATTGGAAGTCCCAAGTCACCACAGGTTGCTGACATGGCACTTGGGGGCTAATACATAGTCATTTGTACTGGTTTCATTGAAGACCCGACCCATCAAATAATGATGAGCTAGCCCTTGGGGGCTACTAATTGCTCCTGTCAAAATTCAAAAGTTCAAAAACACAAGCCCCAATCTACTATATCAATAGTGACCCGGACCTTGGGGGATACATCATATGATGTTATTCTTTTCAAAGGAGAAGTAAATGTAAGTCCCGAGTCGCTGCAGGCATACGTCCTGGCACTTGGGGACTACACTACTTAGTTCAAGATCTACAAATTTTCTAAAAGTCCCAAGTCGCTGCAGGCATGCGACCCGGCACTTGGGGGCTACACAGTCAAGATATTATTTTTATGCAAAGCACCAAGTCATCATGAACTGATAAACTCGGAGCTTGGGGGCTACAGGTAATATGGAGATAAAAAAACAGAAGAACACCTTCAAGCTGTCAATTTTGAAGCGAGTCGGATCTCATTTTCTTGGTGGAGGCTTGCAAAGTTCATCTCCTCCAAGTTATTCATAGAAGACCCAGAAGCATTGAAGGTCGACTCAACATCAGATGGATTTCTTATTTCCCAATATTTCTATCAAGACAAAGCACTGGAAACCGACTCAACATCAGATGGGTTATTTTTCTCAATATTTTTCTGCGAGGACCCAGTGTCAGCAAGTTGATTGTGAAGCCAGAATGTTGATATGACAAAGAAAACCAGATTTTTCCAGGAGCTGGTTCATTGAATAAATCGGCCATTTGAGCAAGCCGGTCCTTTAACATATTAATTATTCTTATTTCAGGAGCTTAGCATGAATAAATTCAAGCAAACCTAGGGGCTAATGTCGGGGGAATTACCCGCGGCTAGACCCGACATCCCAAGGCATAACCCGGTAGGACCAAAGGGCCCATAACCAGGTCACGCGTGGCATTAAACGGGCCGACTCTCTATGGGACTGGACCTTGGAAGGAACCTGGTAAGAGAAGCAAGACCCGGCCTGGGTAGACCTAGCTCAGAGAGAAGACCTGGCCTGGAGAGAAGACCCGGCCTGGGTAGATCAGTTCGGAAGAAAAGACGTGGACTAGGATCCGACTTGTAATAGAAAATAGACTAGTTGTAGTCCTACTAGGACTCTACATGTAAGCCAGCCCCTTCAACTTATATAAGGAGGGGCAAGGCACCCCCAGAGGGACAGGGCCAAGATAGATAGACAAGTTGAGACAGACAAACTAGTAGCTTTCGAGATAGAGGTAGCGAAATAGCACCCTTGTAATCGAGATCATGATCATCAATAGCAATCAAGCAGGATGTAGGCTTTTACCTCCACCGTGAGGGGCCGAACCTGGGTAAAAACTCGCGTCTCTTGATTCCGACCAACCCCTTCAAGCTTCCACCTAGTTGCAATGGCCTCACCACTAAGTCCTTTCATGAGGACATCTGCCGTGACAAAACCACGACACTTAGGGAGCGAGATACATTGTGTGCAAGGGAGGCCGAGAGAGACGGGGTGCGTGGAACGAAGGGGCCTGCAAACATTATGCGAGAGAGACCTAGAGAGAGCGCACGAGAAAGAATGTCGAGTGTGTGTGTGTGTGTGCTGCGGAGAAAGAGAGTTCTTGCTACAAACAAATAGGGAGCGCGGGAGACACTACACAGAGAGGGTGTGTTTCAAGAAGGTGCGAGATATCTACATAGATACAAGGAGCGCGAGAGAGACATATACGAGAGAGGGGAAGCGAGGGTGTGTAATAGATGGATAAACCTAGCCAGAGGTTGGTCTATAAGTGTGTGTGGGAGAGACAGGAGTCGGGGTGCGAAAGGGAGAGCTGTGTGTGTGTGAGGGACACAGGGGTTGGGAGGGGGCGGTCGAAAGCAAAGAGGTGTGTGAGAGAGAGAGAGTGAGAGAGAGATTGTCTAACCAGTAAACAAATGAATAGTTTCAGTTTTGGAACGGAGGTGAAGAGGGAAAGGAGACGCCGACAAACGGTGTATGTGAGAGAGACAGATAAATTTTAGTGGTAGGAGTCATGTCTAGAAAGAGAGGAGGTGCGTGATAGATCCCTAGAAAGAGAGAGACAACATGAAAGGCGAGTGAGAGAGTGTGTGTGGTGGGTGTCGGTGTAAAAACCGGCAGACCTCGGTGTCGGTGTAAAAACCATTAAAAACGGGGTATACCCGGTGGACCGGTTTGGTGTTGTACGCAAGCCCCATAAGACGGAATCAAGTTCCTCAACCCATTTGCAATCGGCTTTTTTAAGGGAGCGAACTAGCCGCGGCTTAATTCCACTAAGGATAAGTCCATTGGCTCGCTCCACCTGCCCGTTAGACTGCGGGTGATAGACGGACGCGTAGTCGAGCTTAATGCCCATTTTCTTACACCATGCCTTAACCTCTTTAGCCGTGAAGTTGGTTCCGTTGTCTGTGATCAGACTGTGGGGGACACCGTAACGATGGACTACCCCCGAAATGAATCCGATGACCTGGACGGCCTCGGCCGAGGTGACCGGCTTTGCTTCGATCCACTTGGTGAATTTGTCTACCATAACGAGTAGGTATTTATTTTTGTTTGATCCACCCTTGAGTGGCCCAACCATATCGAGCCCCCAGACCGCAAAGGGCCATGTAATGGGAATGGTGCACAGAGCCGTGGGGGGCATGTGGCTCTGCTTTGCGAATACCTGGCAGCCTGGGCAACGCTGTACTAATGCCGAGACATCGGCGCTTGCCGTTGGCCAGTAGAAACCGGCGCGAAAAGCCTTGCTGACCAGGGTTCGAGCAGCGGCGTGATGTCCGCTCATGCCGGAGTGTATCTCCCGAAGTACGAGTTGTCCCTCTTCCTCGGATATGCATCTCTGGAGGACGCCCGTTGTACTCATTTTATAAAGTTCCCCTTCATGAACCTTGTAGGCCTTAGACTGTCTTACGATCCGACGGGAGTCAGCTTGGTTATCAGGGAGTTCTTTTCGGAGTAGGTATGCGAGGAGCGGTTCAGTCCATGGTGCGATCACTGCCATGACTTCATGCGCTGAATCCGTTTTCCGGATCATGGACCCGCCTATGATACCATCATCCTTTTCAGGCGGGGACTGTTGCCTGACATCAGTTGAGTCCGATGTTCCTATGCTGTCTTGCCAGACTACGGATGGCTTAAAAAGCCGCTCGAGGAAGGTGTTTTCGGGAACCTTGTCCCGCTTCGCGCCCATCCGGGCGAGTACGTCTGCGGCCTGATTGCTATCTCGGGGTATGTGGTGAAATTCCAGCCCCTCGAATCTAGCCGAGATCTTTATGACGGCATTTCGGTAGGCTGTCATCTTGGGGTCTTTGGCGTCGAACTCGCCATTGATTTGCGAGATGGCGAGGTTCGAATCACCTCGGACCTCAAGGCGTTTAACGCCCATGGAGACTTCTATCTGAAGTCCGTGTAAGAGGGCTTCGTATTCGGCCACGTTATTGGAGTCTGTGTACATGATTTGCAGTACATATCTAATGTTATCTCCCGTGGGGGACGTGAGTACCACGCCAGCCCCTAGGCCGGCAAGCATTTTGGAGCCATCAAAATACATCGTCCAATGCGAGTAGGTAATGTACTCACGAGGGAGTTTGGCTTCGGTCCATTCGGCCACGAAGTCTGCCAACACCTGGGATTTAATTGCCCGGCGTGGTTTATAGATAATTTCGAAAGGCAGGAGCTCTATAGCCCATTTGGCGACGCGCCCCGTTGCATCTCTATTATTGATTATGTCACTTAATGGGACGTCGGATGCCACGGTCACCGCGCACTCTTGAAAGCAGTGTTGAAGCTTTCATGATGCCATGAAGACTGCGTAAGCTATCTTTTGATAGTGAAGGTAACGTGTCTTACAGGGGGTTAAGACCTCGGACACGTAGTATACGGGTTTCTGGACTTGGAACTTATGACCTTCCATGTCTTGTTCGACCACGAGGATTGCGCTAACCACCTGGTTTGTAGCCGAGATGTATAATATCATTGGTTCGCAAACGCCTGGTGCTGCCAAGATTGGGTTGGTGGCGAGGAGGGCCTTGATGTCCTCCAGGGCCGCCACAGCCTCCCTGGTCCATTTAAACATTTTGGTCTGCTTTAACAGCCTGTACAATGGTAAAGCTTTTTCTCCAAGCCGTGATATAAAACGACTTAGGGCTGCTACGCAGCCCGCTAGCTTTTGTACATCCTTGAGCTTTGTAGGGATCTCTAAACGATCCAGGGCTCGAATTTTGGCCGGATTGGCCTCAATTCCTCGGCTAGATACAATAAAACCGAGGAGTTTGCCAGCCGGGACCCCGAAGACGCATTTTTCCTGGTTGAGTTTTATTTGATATTCCCGTAGGCTGGCAAATGTATCGCGGAGGTTGTCCACCAGCTGGTCGATGCGTTTAGTTTTGACAACCACGTCGTCTATGTAGGCCTCCACAGTTTTTCCGATGTGTTTTTTCAGGCATGTTTGAATCATACGCTGGTACGTAGCGCCAGCGTTCTTTAGTCCGAAGGGCATCGTATTGAAGCAAAACGGTCCGTAGGGCGTAATAAATGTTGTTGCTGCCTGGTCCGATTCCTTCATTTTTATTTGATGATACCCTGAATAGGCATCTAGGAAGCACAATGCGTCGTGGCCCGCAGTGGCGTCCACAATTTGGTCAATACGGGGTAGGGGAAAGGGGTCTTTAGGGCAAGCTTTGTTGAGGTCTTTAAAATCGACGAACAACCGCTAGGACCTATCCTTTTTTGGTACCATGACCAAATTGGCTAGCCAGTCGAGGTGTTTTATATCCTTGAATCCTGCCTCCAGTAGCTTTGCGAGTTCCTCGCCCATTGCTTGACGCTTGGGCTCGGAAAAATGCCGAAGTGTTTGTTTAACGGGCTTATAGCCTGGCAATATGTTTAGGCTATGCTCTGCGAGCCTATGGGGTATCCCAGGCATGTCGGAGGGGTGCCAGGCGAATATGTCCCAGTTTTCCCTAAGGAAAGCGCGTAGGGCTTCGGCAACCTCTGGGTCGAGGTTAGCCCCTATGGACGCCATTTTAGCGGGGTCCATGGGGTGAACTTGGAATTTGTTAATCTCGTCGGCCGGCTTGAAAGAAGTAGGTTTTGATCTTTTGTCGAGGACGACATCGTCCCGGTCGACCTCGGCGCGCAGTGCAGTTAGTTCTTCCGCCGCGAAGGCTTCGGCCAGGGTCTCGAGGGCGAGGGACACTGTTTTATTCTCGGCTTTGAGCGCCCTGTCAGGATCACTCGAAATGGTAATGATCCCTTTTGGGCCCGGCATCTTGAGATTCATGTAGCCATAGTGCGGTACCGCTTGAAATCTTGAAAAGGCGTCCCGTCCGAGGATGGCGTGGTATCCGCTTTTGAAAGGCGCGATGTGGAACATAATCTCCTCGGAGCGATAATTCTCCGAGGTCCCGAAGACTACATCTAGATTTATCTTTCCACTGCAGCGTGCCTCTCTCCCGGGCACTATTCCTTTAAAGGTAGTGGTGCTCCGTTCTATGCGTGATTTATCGATGTGCATTTTATCCAGAGTGTCCTTATATATTAAATTAGGCTGCTGCCTCCGTCCATCAGGACCTTATGGAGGTGGCAGCGGTCCACGATGGGATCGAGGACTAGCGCGGCGGGGCACCTGTCTAGGGTAGACTTCGGCTGATCATTCTGAGTGAAGGAGATCGGCGTGTCTATCCACGCATCTCGATGCGATACCTGCCGGACGGCGTTAACTTCCCGTAAGGCCCGTTTGCGCTGGTTTTTAGACGTAAATGTCTCATAAATCATTAAGACCTCATCTTCGTCCGAGGTCTGTCCAGAGTGGCTGGAGGTGCCCGCCAAGAGGGCAGGCCCCCCTTTGGCCACCTGCCTCAACACCCAACAGTCTCGAAGGCTGTGGGTTGGGCAGGAGTTAACTAATATGGCATGGATCGGGCATGGTTTACCCAGAAAGCCGCCCAGGGCCGTTCCGGGGTGATCGGAGGTTTTCCTCTTCTTCCGGGGTCGATCACCCGAGGTGTTGCATTTGTGATTTTCGCGCCGAGGTGCCGACCGGTCGCGTTCCGGGTAGTCCTCACAGATCGAGTCTGTATCCTCCTCGGTTTGCCAGGTGTCTTCAATGGCGCAAAATCGCGCTACCAAGTTGGTTAATTCAGGGAGTGTTTGGACGCAACGGCGGGCGAGGGCGTTCAAGACGCCTTTATCCTTGCATCCATGCTCGAAAGCGGCGATTATATCAGAGTCTTAGTACTCTAGTATCTTGCTCTTGATGATCAAGAACCTGGCCCAGTATTGCCGGATCGGCTCACCAGGGATCTGCCGTACGTAGGCTAAGTCCCAGATGTCGGATGGGTCGGAGTCATCGGGGCGATATTCTACACAAGAGGTGAGCGGACTAGATCCGATCTCTAAAGACCGCGGCCTGAAGACCTCGTCCCATTCACCCGACGGTGGATCCGTACTTATCGGTTTAGCCGATTCGATCTGGGAGTCGGTCACTAGTCGGTCGCCGTCCAATCTGCTCTCCAGGAAGTATCTTACCACCCTCGTAGGTTAGGGGGGCCTTTGTTGGAGCCGAAGAGTGGTCACGATTCACTTCCACGTTACGTGGAGGTGTCTGTGAGACCAAAGCTTCGAATGTGGAGATGTTCTCCACTGGTTTAAAGCCGTTGACTGGCGATCCCATCGATCCCTCCGGCGATCTCACAGCGGAACTCTCAATGAAAGCACGAGTGTCGGTGTAAAAACCGGCAGACCTCGGGGTAGGGGGTCTCGAGCTGTGGATCTCGGATCGATGGTAATAGAGACAATGGAGACGGTGTTTACCCAGGTTTGGGCCCTCGTGATGGAGGTAAAACCCTATGTCCTTCTTCTGTTATATTGATAGAGATGTATCGAGTACAGAGTTGATCTACCTCGAGATCATAATATGAGTCTAACTTCTATGGCTAGGTAAGCAATGTTGCGTTCATCTCCCCCTTACGGACTAAACCCCATGGCTTATATACACACCAGAGAGGGCACCTAGGGTTACAATGTCGGTATCTAGGAATAAGGTGGCTGGACAAATCTTAAAGTGTACTACAAGTCTTCGGTAGAGACAGCGTCGACCACGCCTCCCATGTGCAATCTCCGAAGTCCATCTTGGTCACGTACGGGGGTACATCGGCCCAACCAAGGAGACAGGTCGGCCCGGTTAGCACCCCCTAATCCAGGACACCGTCACTCGGGGTAGGGGGTCCCGAGCTGCGGATCTCGGATCGATGGTAACAGAGACAATGGAGACAATGTTTACCCAGGTTCGGGCCCTCTTAATAGAGGTAAAACCCTACGTCCTACTTCTGTTATATTGATAGAGATGTATCGAGTACAGAGTTGATCTACCTCGAGATCGTAATATGAGTCTAACTTCTATGGTTAGGTAAGCAATGTTGCGTTGATGTCCCCCTTACGGACTAAACCCCATGGCTTATATACACGCCAGAGAGGGCACCTGGGGTTACAATGTCGGTATCTAGGAATAAGGCGGTTGGACAAATCTTGAAGTGTACTACAAGTCTTCGGTAGAGACAGCGTCGACCACGCCCCCCATGTGCCGTCTCCGGAGTCCATCTTGGTCATGTACGGGGGTACATCGGCCGAACCGAGGAGACAGGTCGGCCCGGTTAGCACCCCCTAATCCAGGACACCGTCAGTAGCCCCCGAACTGGTCTTCTACGCCGAGGACGATGGTCGACAGATATTACTTCGGATCCGGAGTCTTTGGCTTGACAGACGAGTTCCACCTTATATTTCGGATTCTCTTAACAGAACATCGACATCCGTGGTTCAACCCAGCTGGTACCCTGCCCGAGGGGTGCAGGTATCTTAGCCTCGAAGGCTGGTCGTACAGGTATGAACAATCCAATCTTGCCTGACAACTTTATCGGAGAGGCTCGCCCCATGATGGGTCGAGCAGTTACTGCCTCAACCTCAATTCGCGGTTTGAGGCAGTTCGTTTACTGGCACGTCCCTTCGAAACAAAGATTATGCCCGCTTTCTTAGGGATATCATCAAGATTTTGTTTCCCCCCCATATGCTCCAACGGCATTTTTGATAGCGACCGCGAATTTATCGGCGCAGCAAGGGGACTCTTGGCCTTTCATAGGTCTACAAGAACCAAAGGGAGAACAGCGCAACGACGCACGCTCCCATTCCTTCCCCACTGCTGCCCCGTCCAGCTACAGTGCCCATATCCAACTAGCACGCCCTCCCTTTTCGCGAGCTCAGCTTCTCAACCAGCCATGGCCGACACCCTCAAGGGGCACTGGGGCGGCTCCATGGTGACAGCGGCGACAATCGCCGAGCTGCACGACGCGGGGTATCTAGCCCCCGCCTTCGCTGCCCGCGCTCCAGCGGCCGACCAGCTGGTGCCCGCTCCCAACGCCGGGGAGCGGGTGGTCTTCGTCCCCCACCTCATCCGAGGCCTGGGGTTCCCGCTGCACCCCTTCGTGCGCGGGGTAATGTACTATTACAGGTTAGATTTCCACCATCTGGCCCCTAACTCCGTTCTCCACCTCACCGCTTTCATCACGGTCTGCGAGGCCTTCCTCCGCTGTGAGCCGCACTTCGGCTTGTGGCTGAAGCCCTTCGGGATCAAACCGAAGTCGAGCGGTTCCGATCTCGCGGAGTGCGGAGGAGCCATGATCAGCAAGAACCAGGGGGCCACCTGGTTCAAGGGCACCTTCATCGAAACGGTGAAGGAGTGGCAAAGAGAGTGGTTCTACATCACCGAGCCACTCGCCCCTGGTCAAACCGAAGTCCCAGCCTTCTCGGCCGGGCCTCCCAAGAAACTCAAGTCTTGGAAGGAGAAGGGTGTTGCTTGGGGGAAGCCAGAAGAGGTGGAGACCCTGATCGACAGGATCCTGTGGTGGTCCACAACGGGGAAGGTTGAGCTGGCCGACGTCATCAATCTCATGCTCAACCGCCGTATACTCCCTCTCCAACTTCGGGCTACCCCGATGTGGGCACAAAAGCCCGAGGACATGGACACCATCACCTCCTTCTTCCGCTCCACCTTGGCAGCCATGTGGTCAAGGCTCATGAAGCTGGCCAAGGACAAGATCCCCAAGGCAGGGGAGGACCGCGGCCTCGAACATGGCTATGAGGCCCCCCCGGTGAGTGGTTCCGTCCTTCAATCTTTATTTTTCACTCATCGGCAAAGTTTTTACTTGAATCGTCATATTTTGATATCTTGCAGAAGTGGCTGGCCTGGGTACAAGGGGTACAATGCCCGGCCCCACTACCAGAGCAACCCCCAACTCCCCTGCTCTCAGCGCTTCTGACCGAGGAGCCGCATGTGGTGGCCTCCAAAGGGACGAAGTCTCAGACGGGGAGGTCAAGTGCTCGTACCCGAGGGACTTCGGTCACTCGGTCCGAAGAGACCCACACCTCTGCCGCTCAAGACGGCGGCGCCGAGGAGGGTGAGGAGGAGAAGGTTCCTCCTCCAAAGGGGAAGAGGTCGGCGTTAGAAGACGCCGACGTGGACATGCCACTGAAGGGCCCAAAGAGGCCAAGGCGAGCCTCATCCGAGGCCGCTAACAAGTCGTCGGAGAGGGCCGAGCTCTCCGGGGACTCAGAGGAAGACCTCCTCGCTGTGGGGAGGAAGAAGCCGGCACCCCGAGGGTAAGCCCTTGTCCTTATCTTCTTTCCTTGAGTCACTTTTTTTAGCAAGGGAAATCTTACATCAGCAATTTTTCACACGCAGCCCGCTGAGGGTAATCCCCAGTGGCTCTTCGAGCGGGCTGCCATCCGCCAGCGGGACTCCAGAGCCTGCCGCTTCTCCCCCGAAGCATGACAGACTAGGGGAGGCGACATCCACCCTAGTACCCGACGTCAACTTGACGGGGGCCGACGAGGTGGCGATCACGGCCGAGGTCAATTCCTCGGCCCAACAAGACCCGGGGACGGAATACCCTGAGGTCACCGAAGAAGGGTTGGGCCAATCATTGGCCCAGCCGGCATCTACATCGGCACCACCACCCCAGGCGGAGGCTGCTCGGGTGGAGGCACCCGAGGTCCTCCCTCCACCTGAGCCCACTGTCCAAGGACGGGCTAGCGCGGGGTGGACCGAGGAGATGGAGGACGCCCTGAAGGGCTCTTCCATCAAGGAGGAGCATCGTGCCTTGATAGGCACGGCGCTGCAAGGCTACCGGTCCGCAGGGGCCGGCCTGCACGAGGTTTTTAAGAACCTCGTAGCAGGTTTCGAGGTACGCCTTATGCGTATTCAATTTTGTTTTTGTTAGCTGTTTGTTTTATGAATTTTGTCCGAGGACATAGAAGTACATCCTACTAAACGGCTTAGTAAGTGAGTAGCCCCCAAGCCCGAAGTCGGTTTCAAGAAACCGGCATCGGGGTCGTGTGATGTAGTAGGAGCCGATGAGTGATCGTAATTATTCCCTTTATAATGAGAATCCGTGTTGCTCCAGGTTGCAACCTCGGTTCCGGACTCCGTCTCCGAAGAGATGGCGGAGATGAACCGGAAACTTGAGCAATCTCAAGGTAAGCAAGTTTAAACTTGCCTTGCATTTTGACGAAATATGTGTAATGTGTGTGAAAGAAAACAACTAAGGCCGAACTGTGTTGATAGCGGAGCTAGAGATGCTCAAGGCCGAGCTAGACAGAGCTCGGAAAGAGGTGCGGCAGCAGGAGACTGCTGCCGCCGTGGCCGAGAAGGCGCGGGCTGCCGAGAAGGCGGCCGGAGAGAAGCACCAGGCAAGGGTTCTAGAGGTCGCGGAGACCCTGAAGGGCGTGTTCGAAGCACGTGACAAACTTCAGGAGGAGGGGCAGCAGACGAAGGAGGAGCTCGAGAAGCTGCAACATGCCTACTCCGAGCTCAAGACCTCGGCCCTCCAGGAAGTGGAGCAGATCGCCTCGGGTAAGAAATTCTTGCTGCAGTGTGCATTTGGCAGCAAAGGGTGTGTCAAGCTCACCCAATTATGGCGTTCCGCAGAGGTCTTTGAGGATCTCCCGCAGAGCGCGGAGGATGCGGTGGCATATTTCGGCCAGCTGGCGGGCCATGAGGCGGAGAAAGCCTTCTGGGGTCAATTCCCGGGGTCGCCGTCTGCGTAGCTGCTGAATCATCGAGTGAAGCAGCTGGTCGAGCTGTTCCGCATGACAAGGCCGGCGCTCCAGGATCTCTGCGTCGCTTTGTGGCCTGCTGAAGCCATGTCGAAGAGTTTATTCGGCCTGACGGCCCGTCTCCAAAATGTCGTGCCCTACGTCGAGCGCTGGAAGAGGTCCACGTGCTTTGAAGGGGCGCGGAGGGCATATGCTTGCATGAAGACTCACTTCCGCAAGGTTGATGCGGAGACGTGTGCCGCTGTCCCTCCTGCCGACAAGCCACGGACCGCCGAGTAGTGTTTCACCGAAGTTGAGGCGGGAGCTCGGACCACCGAGGCCATGTGCCCCAAGGACACTGTATTTTTAAGTGATGCTTTGAAATGCCGGAGTGTTATAATGTAAAAACTTTATCTCGTGTTTAAATGAAGATGGCTTGAGATTCCATGTGTTTTTATTTTAGCATTCGCTTATTCCTCCAATATGACTGTTTAAAATGAGAGTGGCCAGTCGTCGGCTTCAGCCCCAGTGTAGGTTATACAGAGGGTGTTCCTTAAGGCATACTTGACCCTTAGTTGACGTCTCGGTACCCGGAGGCGGTCAATGACTTAAAGGAATTAGGCAATCGGACTATAGTGGCTTGACATCTTTCATTTAGTCGTAGGAGTTTGACTGTGGGGGCTGAGGACCAGCCCCCGGCATAGGAAGTGTGCGGCCAACGCGGCCGAGGTCTAGGCCATGGCACACTTCGGCTAGAAATAAAAGCCCTTCGTTTACCACGGGTGATCTCTATCGTCACATCGCTTGACGCGGTCTCCGGATGGCAGACCAGTTTACGCTTACCTAGATAGTCAGTTTTCGGCTTTCTCCACTGAGGCGCCATGCCAATTAACCTGGCAGCGCAATCGCAGTGGTTCCCCCGTTACGCCCTTAGCCGAATACATCGGAAACGTAAGGGGTACACATAGGAGCCGGGCAACCCAACTATTGACCGAAATCTAGGTTCGAAACTGATGCATATAAGGCCAAAAATCCGGGACGCCGAATACATCGGACTTTCATATACAATTGCATCTTTTGTTAAAATACGTCATCGTCCCGGAGCTATGCTGATAAAGAAATACAATAAAGGCCTTGAAAGGGCACGGTTTCTTTATGTCATAGTGTCAATCATGTACATGCACAGTTGTGACGAGAGTAATCGAAAGAATACAACGTAAATAGTAAGGAAGGAAGAGGAAAAAACAGGTCGGATAATTACTGATGGATTTTAAAGGATCCGGACCGAAGCCTGCCGCACGTCTGCGTTTCCGAACTGTTGACCAGATCGTTCCAATTGACGACGACGGATTTGCGAAGGCCGATGCCCGACCGGCCCTTTGTACACTCTAAGTGTTTGATTGACCGAGTTCCTCAAAGGGAGGTGTTTGCCGAAATCATTCTGTGGTTAAGGCCACAGAGACGTAGTTACGCTCGGCTACTTCTTTTACAGATACCTGCCTGTGCAGGGGCTCTAAGCCCTGTCTTCGCGTGGTTAATCCGCGCCTGATGCGTGGGTAGTTGTGTTGGCTCCTCGGCGTCCCAGGGAATTTTGAGTGCGAAGTAGTGTACCCTGGGGACGTAGTGCCCGCAACTAGGGCACGCGAGGAGCCTGCATCCCTATTTCGGGTGCGGGGGTAGCTGGCTGAGGTCGACTTGTGCAGCCCGGGCTCGCTTCAAAGAGCGAGCGGCGTGTTTATATATCTGCGGGCTGCCTCCTCGGACGCTTGGACCTCGGCTGCAAAAGCCGCGGTCTGTTCCTCTGTCCGGAGTGAACGTTCGGTGTTACCGTTGACTGTGATAATACCGTTGGGTCCCGGCATTTTGAACTTGAGGTAGGCGTAATGGGGGACTGCGTTGAAGCGTGCAAAGGCCGTGCGTCCTAAGAGCGCGTGGTATCCACTCCAGAAGGGTACGATGTCAAAGATTAACTCCTCGCTTCTGAAGTTCTCGGGCGAACCGAAGACTACCTCGAGGGTGACTGTCCCGGTACAACGGGCCTCGACGCCCGGAATGACACCTTTAAAGGTAGTAGAGCTCGGCTTTATCCGAGATGAGTCAATGCCCATCTTCCGAACTGTGTCCTCGTAGATGAGGTTAAGACTGCTTCCCCCGTCCATCAGGACGCGTGTTAGATGATAACCATCAACAATAGGGTCAAGAACGAGCGCCGCAGATCCGCCATGCCTGATGCTGGTCGGATGATTGTGCTTGTCGAAAGTGATCGGGTAAGCCGACCATGGGTTATACTTCGGGGCGACTGGCTCCAACGCATATATGTCCCGAAGCACATGCTTTCTCTCCCGTTTAGGGATGTGGGTGACATAGATCATATTGACCTTTGTTACCTCGTTGGGAAATTTCTTTTGCCCTCCATTATTGGGCTGCCGAGGTTCATCCTCGTCGTCGCTGCGGTGTTGGGTTTTATTCTGACCCTCTGACGCTATCTTGCCAGCTTGTTTGAAGACCCAACAATTCCTATTAGTGTGTGTTGCTGGTTTTTCCTGAGTACCGTGAATCCCGCATGGGCGGTCCAGGAGCTTGTCAAGCTGGCTAGGTTCGTCTTTGTTCCCCTTATAGGGTTTTCTTTTCTGCCCGGATTTAGGTCCGGCGAATCCAGCATTGACCGCGGCGTCTTCAGTGTCGCTTCCGCCATTTTTATACCTGCGCTTATTTTTATTGCGCTTCAGTTTTCCATTGGCGTCGCGGGTTTCCGAGGTGCCTGCCTCGCCGTTATGAGTACTTCGGGAGAGCCAGCTATCCTCTCGCACGCAAAAGCGGGTCATCAGAGAGGTCAGGGCGGCCATAGTCCTCGGTTTATCCTGGCCGAGTTGTCGAGCTAGCCATTCATCTCGAATATTATTTTTGAAGGCGGCGATGGCCTCGGCATCGGAGCAGTCTATGATCTGGTTCTTCTTGGTGAGGAACCTGTTCCAGAATTTCTGGGCTGATTCGCTTGGCTGCTGGGTAACACGGCTGAGGTCATCAGCGTCCGGAGGTCGGACATACGTGCCCTGGAAGTTTGCTCGAAAAGCGTCTTCTAGGGCCTCCCAGCTGCCGATAGAGTGAGGAGGGAGGCTATTAAGCCAGTGTCTCGCCGGCCCCTTTAACTTGAGCACCAGATATTTGATGGCATGGAGGTCATCTCCATTGGCCATATGTATGTGTAGGAGGAAATCCTCGATCCAGACTGCTGGGTCTGTGGTACCATCGTATGATTCTATGTTAATGGGTTTAAACCCTTCCGAGAATTGATGCTCCATCACCCTGTGTGTAAAGCAGATTGGGTGAGCTGGACCTCGGGACCGAGGAGGATCTCGTCGGGTCTCGGGAGAGAGCCGTGAGTAAGCTTGAGCTTGGGCACGGTCGTTCCTGTCCATCCAGGCATCATAGCCGTTGGGCCCAGCGGGGGCACGTCCCCTTGATCCGTAGATGGACCGAGGGGGAGCCCTATTTTCTTCAATACGACGTCTAGCGTCGCGAGGATCCAGGTGGTCCACGGGGTCTTTACCATGACGGTGTGGAGGTGGCCTTTCACCATGGTCTTCTCGTCTTGGCCTGTCCCGGCCTCTAGGGGGCCGATCGAGGTCGTCAGCGAGCTCTACATCAAATTCTGGTAGGAGGCACCTGCGTGGGTAAGACTTCGGTGCACTATGGCGTCGGTTCTCCATATCCTGCTCGGCGGAAAGCACTTCAACCCACTTTTCATTTAGCGCGTCGGTATTTTCCTGCAGCTGTTGTTGCTTGCATTTTAAGCTCTGGGCCATCGCAACGAGGCGTCGCCGGAAGCGTTCTTGTTCGAAGGGGTCCTCGGGGACGATGAAGTCCTCGGTACCGAGGCTGTCGTCCACCTCGGACTCCGGCATGTAATTGTCGTCGGCCCCTTCGAAGAGGTCATCGGGATCAGAGTCCACAAGAGGTCGGTTTGGTGTGCCGTTCCTTACTGGGGAGGCTTGAATGTCCTCCTCAGGGTTATCGGCGTCGCCGTCCTCCTCATTGCCGTTATTGGCTGTTGCGTCATTGCCACTGGGTTCCCCATTATTGCCCCTTCGGCGCCATCGCCGGCGTCTTGAAGGGGATTTGGGGGTGTCCACCATATAGACATCGTAGGTGGATGTGGCGGTCCACCTGCCCGTGTTGACCGAGGGCAAGGTGTTCTCGATGGGGCCGTCGGCGTCCTCCTCCATATCTGAGGGTTCGCCGTAGTCCAACACGTCGGTTAAATCATCAATCGTGGCGACTAGGTGGGTGGTGGGTGGGATGTAAATTTCCCTATCGTCGGCTTTAAGTCTGATTTGATCGTAAACCGAAGTCTTGCCGTCCGAGATGGACAGGCTCTGGATGCGGCAAAGCATCTCATCAAGGTGAGATAACTCTTTGGGATCCATGGATGCGCCGTAGGCAGGGCTGATTCGGAGCACATCCGGCGTGTGACCAGGCGCGTCTTCGGAGCGAAGGGAATCTGAACGTAATTCGAAGTTTTGATTCGAAATCACCTCTGGCATCGGCACCACTTCGGGAATGGGAGCCGGATCTCTCTCCGGACTAGTGGTCGAGGAGAGATCAGCCGGAGTGGCGGCATCGGTAGTCTCAAAAGATGTCATGATAGAGTTCGGTTCCGGGGTCGAGCCTACAGAACCGGCCGAGCTTTCGATCAGGCCGGGCGTCCATCCCGATAGGACGAGTTCGCCGTGGGAATTGGCAGTGTACTCGAGGCCACCGAAAGTTATGATCCGTCCTGGGGCGTAGTTCTCGACGGAAGTCAGGTGTCCCGTCGAATCGGCGCAGAATACCATGCTGCCGAAGACGAAAAGCTGTCCGGGGACGTAGACGTCCCCACAACTGTTGGCATGATTGATCCGTAGGTGAGCCATCGACCCTTCTGGTGATCGCGCGGCGGAACTCTCAATGAAAGCACCAGTGTCGGTGTAAAAACCGGCAGACCTCGGGGTAGGGGGTCCCGAGCTGCGGATCTCGGATCGATGGTAACAGAGACAATGGTGACGATGTTTACCCAGGTTCGGGCCCTCTTAATGGAGGTAAAACCCTACGTCCTGCTTCTGTTATATTGATAGAGATGTATCGAGTACAGAGTTGATCTACCTCGAGATCGTAATATGAGTCTAACTTCTATGGCTAGGTAAGCAATGTTGCGTTGATGTCCCCCTTACGGACTAAACCCCATGGCTTATATACACGCCAGAGAGGGCACCTAGGGTTACAATGTCGGTATCTAGGAATAAGGCGGTTGGACAAATCTTGAAGTGTACTACAAGTCTTCGGTAGAGACAGCGTCGACCACGCCTCCCATGTGCAGTCTTCGGAGTCCATCTTGGTCACGTACAGGGGTACATCGGCCCAACCGAGGAGACAGGTCGGCCCGGTTAGCACCCCCTAATCTAGGACACCGTCAGTGGGTAAAAATAACGCTAGGTAGCTAGAGAGACACTAGAGCACGATAGAGATGTAAGAGATAATGAAAGCCGAGTGGTCTACAGAGATAGAGACAGTGTGACACGTGTCGAGAGAGACGGCGAGAGACTGTGTTTGTGAAAAAAGAGAAACATGTACTGAGTGTGCGGGTGAGATAGAGAAAAGAGAGTGATAGCTATACTGCTATATGAAGGGGCACGCGAGAGAGACCTAGAGAGAGATGGGCATGAAAGGAGATTCAAGTATTTAGCTGCGTGTGTAAAAGATGTCAACATAAAAGGGATCCAAATATTTGATTTAGAGATGACGATACATGTAATTCATACTCGAACCAAAAATGATCTATCAAACATGCATATTCGTTTGAATTTGGGCACATGTATGTTATTTAATTCCTTGATATTAGTGATCCATGCACTTGAGTTGAACATAAAGTGGTTTCAAATATTTGAATTCAACCTTATGAATTTGAGATTATGGCATTTGTAAATCATTTATATATATATAAAGGGTGTTGTGCTTTTGAAAGTATATATAAAAAATGATGTATATAGATTTGTATTCAAATACAAACTGGATCATGTCCGAAAAAAAAGAATACAAAATGGATTCAAATTGAGATGGCACGGTAAACGTGCAAGCTTATTCTCCTAAAATTTGAACGAAGCGGCGAAATACCCAGTCCCTCATTGGCCGTAACCGCCCGAAACCAAATTTTGTGTGATGGAAATTAGTGCCTATGCTCTGACATGCAAAACCTGCAGGCTCGATTTCTATAGGTCTCGATAGGGGTAGGTTTGTAATTTCACTCAAATGTGACATAGCCGCCTCTCACACCGATTCATACACGGTGGGCGCCAAAACACAGTCTCTCCTTGGCCGAAATCGGCTCTCACCCCGATTCATACACGGTGGGCGCCAACAGTGGGTGTCAAAACAAACTCTCCTCGGCCGAAATTGCTCTCGCCTAATATTCTGGGTATGTGAGATTACCGTCCTACCCCCAACCGACCAATATCGCTTTGATGTCTGAAATTTTAAACGGGGGCTAAGTTTGTAACTTTCCACGCATCTGAGACAAGCGCGTCCCAAAGACATGGTTCCCCCCTACCTCTCTCTCCCTCCATTTCCCCATTCGTACTCCGTGGGCGCCAAAACACCCTCTCCACCCCAGCCTCCTCCGTCCGCCACCCCATCCGCCGCCATCCTCCTCCACCATGTCGGAGCTAATACCCCGACGCCATCGTCCATTACAAGAGATCGACGTCTCTCATCCACGGTTCTGGACCAGGACCCTTTCATCGCGTCCTCTTGCTTCATCTGTGCCGTCGTCCACCTTGTCGGGGCCGCTCCTATGACCATCTCGTCCACCACGCCGGGACATATCCCCTGCCGCCACCGTCTGCCCTGCCAGATCTGCTTCCACGCCGCTGACAGCCATCGCAACCGCAGCACCCTCAACTTCTCAGCAGATGCCTACACGGCGCCGCAACAGAGGCGGTACTCTTCCATATCTGCTCAAGTTATTTATCTCAGCCAGAAAATAGATCGCCACTGCTTTACTGTGGTTTCTTGTCCATCACTTAGAATCTTACTTCTTAGTTGAAAGCAAACATTGTTTGCGAAGTAGCCTTTGTCTCCTTTGCACCTTCAGATCCGCCATGGTACGCTCAACAGTATACTCGCAATGCTTATGGTTTTCCCCTTTTATATTCACTACCATCATCGTAGGTGCTTCGTGTCGTGCCAGTACTGCTCCTCAACCCATCAAGCGAAACAACATGCCACTCTTATTTCCAAAGCTTAGTTGTTCAAATACGAATCTGATATTAGTAAAATAGAGAACGTTTAATTGGTCAGCTAATGTTCCTACTTTAGTTTTGAAAAAGCATGTGCGCCACATATAGAGAGACATCAGGGAATTGCATTTCTTTATGCGCTCTGGTTCATCATGGGTGGGCAACAAACATTGTAGAATCCAAACTCTGCTTGCTCTTCTTTAACCTGTTCCTCTTCTGTTCTTTATTAAGTATAGTAGTACAGTATGTTCCTTGCCTGGAAGAGGAGCAGGGACATTTGCAGTCGACGGGTCTATTGTGTCGCTTCTGATGGATGCTTTGAACTCTTCGAGTAGGGTCTGCCTTAATATCCAAGAAATGCAGGGAGCTGTGTCGCCTTTGAGAGTCTAGACTGATAGTAACAGTAGTGCACCTTCAGTTGAAGAGAGCTACCCCTGTAGGGGATCCAAAGCCTATCTAGCCGTACCCGCAATACAAGCCCATATTTTCCAGCTAGTTCCACTTTCCCGATTTTACTCGTGATGCTTAGGGTTTTCCCATTTTATCTACACTATGGTTTGTATGTGTTGTGTGTCGTACTAGCAGCACTCCACCCTTCAAGCTAAACAACACACCACTAATAATTCCAAAGCTTAGTTGTTCATATACGAATGTGATATGATAATGATATTAGTTAACAGACACACATTTAATTGGTCAGCTAATGTTTCCACTTGAGTTCCCAAACGCATGTGGCCACATATAGAGAGACAGCAGGGAATTGCATTTCTTTGTGCGCTCTGGTTCATCATGGGTGGGCAACAAACATTGTATTATCCAAAATCTGCTTGCTCTTCTTTAACATGTTCCTCTTCTATTCTTCTTTAATAAGTATAGTAGTACAGTATGTTCCTTGTCGGGAAGAGGAGCAGGGACACTTGCAGTCCACAGGTCTATTGGGTCGTTTCTGATCGATGATTTCAACTCTTCGAGTTGGTCTGCCATAATATCCAGGAAATGCTGAGAGCTGTGTCGCCTTTGATAGTCTAGACTGATAGTAACAGTAGTGCCCCTTCAGTTGAAGAGAGCTACCCCTGTAGGGGATCCAAAGCCTTTGTAGCCGTACCGGCAATACAAGCCCATATTTTCCAGCTAGTTCCACTTTCCAAATTTTACTCGTGATGCTTAGGGTCTTCCCATTTTATCTACACTATCAGCTACGTAAGTGCTTTGTGTCGTACTAGCAGCACTTCACCCTTCAAGCTAAACAACACACCACTCATATTTCCAAAGCTTAGTTGTTCATATCTGAATGTGATATGATAATGATATTAGTTAACAGACACATTTATTTGGCCAGCTAATGTTCCCACTTGAGTTTCCAAATGCACGTGGCCTGGTTTATCATGATCTTAGTTTCCAAATGTATAGAAAGAAGTGGAATCTCCATAATATGCTTCCTCTTCTATTCTTTAACATGTTCCTCTTCTGTTCTTCTTTAACATGTTCCTCTTCTGTTCTTCTTTAATAAGTACAGTATGTTCCTTGTCAGGAAGGGGAGCAGGGAGATCTGCAGTAAACAGGTCTATTGGTCGCTAATGCTAGATGCTTTCAGCACTTCGAGTTGGTCTGCCATAATATCCAGGAAATGCTAGGAGCTATGTGGCCTTTGAGAGACTAGACTGATAGTCACAGTAGTGCGCCTTCAGTTGAATAGAGTTAGCCTGTAGGGGATCGACATGCTTTCGATTAGTAGCTGCAATACAACCCCATATTTTCAAGCCAGTTCCACTTTCCAGATTTATTTATGATGTTATGGTTTCCCTCTTTTATCTACACTACTATCTATCTAGATGCTTCTTGTCGTACTAGCAGCACACCATCCTTCAAGATAAACTACATGCCACTCATAATTCCAAAGCATAGTTATCAAATTCAAATCTGATACGATACAAATACTAATAAAATAGAGACACATTTAATTGGTCAGCTAATGTTACTACGCGAGTTTTGAAATGCATGTGCGCCACATATAGAGTCATGAGGGAATACTATTTCTTTGTGCGCTCTCGTCATCATGCTTTGGCAATAAACTTTGCATACAGTATATTTTGAACCTATCATCTACCAACTATCATTACTTCTGGAGCTCCCAACAGGGAGCCTATTTTTTTTTGAGCAGTAGTGCCAGATTATATTAATGTACGCACCAAATTACAGCACACATGGGCTCTCTCATCAGAATTCCATAGGTAGCACACAAGGGTTTGCAGGGAGCCCCTATTATATTAGGATATCGTATGCATTTCGAAGATAATCTCACTACTATTTCTGGTTTCATGCATATCAGATATTGAACATGATCACAATGAATATGAGAATGCGCGCATCAAAGGAATACTGCGGAAAAGTGCAATGGCTAACAAACCTGGCATCAAGGGATTGAGTTCCATTCTGGATGGAATGAAACCCACACGCTCCCCACCTACAGCTTCGTGTTCAGAATATGTTCCTAATGACTATTCCGAGCTCGTGCAGTCAAAGGCAAATCGCCTATCGTGTTCACCCATCAAGGTGTCTGTTCTAATTTGGCAAGGTTTTATTGGTTGCATGTATCTTGCATAAGGTGTCTTGCATTTCTCCTAATTCGTTGCACCGCCATCTGCTTAGTTTACTCATCATACATGTGAAGATGCCATGCCCATCCATTATCAATACCTATTCCATCTGTCATCATACCATGTTTTTCCATTCAAATGTTGTTCTTGTGTATCAGACATCCAAAAGGAAGAGGGTGATTGCAGAACCTGAAGGAGTACAAACAAAGTCTTTGAAAAAGGTGGTGGTACCGGAGAAATCAGATAGCACCCCACTTATATTGGCGACAGAACCAGCACCACAAAACCTAGGCCCGACTCCAGCAGACTGTACCCATACCCCACTGGCCATACCACTAGCCCCACCACACAGGAACCGCACTCCAGCAAAAGGTATGCCGATTTCAGTTGCCATAGCACCAGCAGTACCACAGAAAAATCCCAATCTAGCAAAAAGTACACCAAATCCACACGCCAAAGACCTATTCCAACTGCAGAGTGCCCCAATTCCTGCAGATTGGAACCCCATTCTAGTTATTCCCAGTTTAAAAGACAATGCTTTCAATGTTGTTAGGAACCATGTGCGTATCTTCCCATCATGGGAAGATTATAGTGAAGACAAACACCATTTTCACATCTTCCTGTCGCACTTACGTGAAAGTGCTATTATTCATGGTGATTATTCTCTTGTTTTTTGTTAATTGAACACATCAATGATTTACATTACATTCTTCTAAATAGGAGAGGGTCAATCTGGATAGTCATGACAAGCAAAGCTTGCTTGCGCTTTTCAAGGACGCATTGCAGCAATATCGGCGTTACCTGAGGCAAACACACTTTGATGGCAAGTCTATAAACAAAATTTCGGTGAAGTCTCATGTGCTAAATTTACAAGATATTGAATGGAAAAACCTTGTTATGCACTAGTCTCATCCCCAGGAAGAGGTACTGTCTATGAGATCACATGAAAATTTGAACTCCTACATTTCTGCATGTGCCTTACCGATCTCTTTTGCAGGAAAACTGCTCGAAGAAGAATAACGGTTTGAAATGGACGACAGGATATCACAACTATGCTGCTCGCTGCTTTGCTCTTGTTAGTAACTGCTGCCCTGTATCGCTGTACTTACATTCATACCTGGTTGATTATGTGACATCTGTGTGCATGATAGCTTGCTTATCCATTGTTCGCTCCAAATTATCAGATCTATATTAATGCTTACATTAATGTAGAATAAACCCAATGCTTATGAACAAGTTTAGCTCTGCATTGTTCTTGTAAGTACCTGTTGTCCTTTTGCACTGTACTTATATTGACATCTAGTTGTTCATGTACCATCACTCTGCAGCTTATTTCCCCTTGCCCTCCATTTTCTAGACCTTATCAGATCTATATTTACTATTACCAAAATGTTGAATAAAACAAATGCTACTGAAGAAGTTTAGCTCTGCATTGCTCTTGTCAATACCTTTTTGCCTGTACCGCTGTACTTACATTTCTAGCTAGTTGATTATGTAGCATCACTCTGCATCTTAGCTTAAATATTCTCCATTTGTTCCTATATTATCACATCTATATTTACGCTTAACAAAATGTAGAATAAAGGTAATGGCTATGAAGAAGATTCTATGGTAAACTACTTGAATTGCCCCCCCCATCAGCATGGACAAGGGCTTTATAGAGCCCGTCTTCACTACTAACGTAAGTTTGTCCTTCTCGAGCCTTCAAACTTTGTTGAGTATATTTGGATAGGCATGACTGCAACTACTGTTTATTTTTCGCGTTTGCATCAAATTGCATGTTTAAAGTTTCTTATGAAGAACTTCATAAACATAAGTTTGTCCTTCTCAATTTCAGTTTTTAGTTGTACAACCAAGTTCCTTATTCATACCATGTAAATGAAACTAAGCAGAGCAAGTGATCTTCTTTAGAGTGCATGCATGCTTGTGTTCTTGATCTGTAATCCAGGGGTGTGGTGAAACTACCCACTCCAGCATAATGTCATATCCTGCTATGCCTTAACTATGAACTATGCCATATTTTGTTAATGTTATTTAAATCATGTCTCTTTATTTGCCAATCTGAAATGGGATTAATTGACAGCACACTGGCCATTGATGCTTATACGTTCTTTAGCACCGCATGTATGCTTGTGTTCTTGATATGTAATCCAGTGGTGTGGTGAAGCTGGCCACTCCTGCATAATGCCATATCCTGCCATGTCTTAACTATGAATAATGCCATATGATGTTAATGCTATTTTAAACCGTGTCTCTTTATTTGCCCATAAGAAATGGGATGAATTGACAGCACTGATGCTTATACGTGCAAAACCTGTTATCTGTTTTCTTGTTTGTCTTTCAGAGTGATATCTCTGACGCCAGGAAGAACTGCCACAATGATAGTGAGACAAAACCATTGCTTGTCCCTCTAACATATATTGCAGGGAAGAAGGCAACACATCTTGGGGATAGCGATACAACCCCAAAGTCATGTCTTGATGTAGTGTCGAAGTTACTCGCTAATAGCAGTGACACAAGCTCGATGAAGTCGCCGCCTGAATCTGTTCGACTTCTTCAGTCTCAAATTCAAGCAGAAAGACATGCTTCAGCTCAACTCGTACTGGAACTCCAATCTCTATGGAAGATTAACCAAAAGTACAGGATGTTTATTGATGCTATGCAGCTAGAGTTGGAGGATATAAGCGTCAAACAAGCGCAGTCTCATCACCTTGCTCAGCTGCTTGCGCTGCAGCTCCCGGGCAGGGCTAACCTTTCTTGAACTGTGTTGAAGTGCTGTCGGTTCTGTATATTATTTTGTCGGCGCGTTTATTTGCAATGGTGGCGACCTATGATGCCCAGTGTATGTAATCCGCTGTCTGGTTGCGCTTTATTATCACTGGTGGCGAACTTTGATGCCCAGTGGATGTAATATCCCGTTATTTCATTATTGTATAGTCTAGGTTTATTCTTAGTCACTATCCTGTAATTTATTTACTGTATATGCTATCGTCGCTAGGAGCTTCGACGTAGATCAATGGGCCAAAACGTTATTGGTCCGTCAGTGCTATTTATTAAAAAATTAGACTACGCAAACGGGCCGGCCCGCAACTTTATATATGGGTCGAACCGTGGGCCCACAATCATCTCGGGCCGTTAGCAGGCCTGAGCATAAACCGAGCCCAAGTAGTTTAGGGCCTTTAACAGGCTGAGTAAACCACGGGCCTTAGTTGGGCCACAAAATACCATGGGCTTTTAACAGGCTGTAAATTAGATCTGGCCTGAATTGTGCCGAACAATTCACGGGCCGACAGCAGGCCTAAATATACCTTGGCCCATGATAGGCCCAATTATACGACGGGTCGTTCACAGGCCAAAATTTATCTCGGGTCGTGTTTGGCCCAATAACATGATGGGTTGTAAGCAGGCCGGATGCAAAGCGGGCCATAATTAGGCCCAATTCTTTCACGGGCCTTTAACAGGCTGATAGTCAGAGTGGGCTTAAATTTATCCACGAAGACCATGGGTCGTTAAGAGGTCGAAAGTCACTAGTACCAGAAATGGGCCCAAATGCTGCACGGGCCGTTAAGAGGCCGAAAGTCACTTGTACCAGAAATGGGCCCAAATGCTGCACGGGCCGTTATGAGGCCGAAAGTCACTTGTACCAGAAATGGGCCCAAATGTTGCACGGGCCGTTAAGAGGCCAAAAGTCACTTGCACTTGAAATGGGCACAAATGCCGCACGGGCCGTTAAATTGCAAAAAGTTAAATCGGGCTGAAAAGGGCCCAATTGCGCGAAGGGCCGCTAACAGGCCGAAACAATCATTGGGCCGAACTGGGTCAAACTGTTCAACGGGCCTTTAACAGGCCGTAATACAAACCGGGCCATAAATGGGCCAAAAATACAGTGCACTATTAACGGGCCATATATGATATGGGTTGTAATTTGGCCCAAAACATTGCAGGCTGTTAACGGGCCGGTCCACTCTTATCTTACAAAATCTTGTGGGCTTTCGACTGGGCCAGCCCGTTTAACCTGAATGGGCTACTATTGGGCCATGCCACGTGTCGACATGTAATAGGCGTTTCCCGTCCAATGAAAGGATGACAACTGTCGCGACGCCGAGCTGACACATGGATCCTTCAGCCAATGAGAATTTTACACGTGGAAAATCGCCATTGGTCCGAGCTGTTAACGGGTTATCGGATCCAAACCGGAACCCAATAGCTTAACGGCGACCCGTTACGGTGGATGCCACGTGTCGGTTACCCTTGATGAAAACACTTCCATGACACGACATTTATCGTCATGGAAGTGGACACTTCCGTGATGATAATTTCAGTATTGTCATGGAACACTTCTACGACAGCACAGGTATGACTATCTTGATTCTGTCATAAATTTGTCACGGATGTACATGCATGACAGAAAATGTGACCTACTGTGACAAAGACGTATCATCACGGAAGTGTTTTTTTTTTGTAGTGCTTATAGCTTCTTTCATCATATCCCATGCAAGCGCTAGTGGCTCACGTTCTTCCTGCTTGAAACCTGTAATCTAAGAACGTAATTGCATAATTTTTGCAGATGGACAAAACTTAGATAAAAATTTGCTGCAACAATCAGCCAAGAAGTAATACTGCCTCTAGGTAGAGCTAGAAGCCATTCTTTTGCCTTTCCTCTCAAGGAGAGAGGAAATAGACGCAACTTTAAGGCGTCAGAGTCATAATCTATAATGCGTGTCATATTGCACAATTCAGTAAAATTATGCAAGTGCATACCGGCATCTTCAGAAGCAGAGCCTCCAAATTGGTCCTGTTGAACCATGGAAACTAAGTTCGGTTTGAACTCATACTCAGCGGCTGCAACCTCAGGTTGTGCTATTGGCTCTCGCATGAAGTTGTTGCTCGGAGTAGCAAAACTTCCAAGATTACGAGCCATGGTGATTTTTTTGGTGTTTTCTACTGACAAGACTTGCAACAAAAATAAAACTTAAACTAAGAACAAAAAAGTAAAAACAAAAACTTAAACTTAACTTTAACAAAAACTCTAAACATAAAGACTAGGAATACTAAACTCCTCCCCGGCAACGGCGCCAGAAAAAAGGGCTTGATACCTCCTTTTAGTGCCCCGGTAAGGGAACAGAAAAGTGTATCCCGCACCTATTTCCCCAGAGGTGACCTTGGGTTATCGAACCCACGAGAGGAAGATTCCCTTGAAGCGATGGCCTCTAACAAGCTTTTGTTAAAAGATCAATTCCAGCTTTTGACCGGATCAATTAAGCAAACAGTGATTCAAACACTTATAATAAAAAGAGGTACGGCTATGATGTCTTAATGCTTACAACCATGTATTTGTGTTGGGACCAGATATGATCTTAATTTGTGCGCTGGAAGTCACCCATCGAGATGTGCTTGTTATGAACCGAAGTGGGGGATGTGTCCAAATAACATCTTAACAGGCATGAGTCCTGCATCAAGAATCAGTTGTCCTACCGCAGGCCCTATCCGTCGCGCGGGGTTGCCTCAATAATTAAGATAATGAAATCAGACAAGAGCTTTGGGCGTTTAATGACTACACCTCATGAATCCCCAAGGATTGGATCCATGTTACCCTACTGATCCATACTGCCACCGGTGTTCAGTATAACACTTCATTTTCTCCTTGCTCCAAGCCTCACCGTGGCTCGATCTCCATGATTCTGGGTACCTGCAGGGATGAAGATCGCGGACAAGACAAGAGACATCTACGGAACAATTTTATTTCACACATATAGGACGTTAATTCAAAGCTCTTCCATTGATCCCCACAACAAATACATAGGGTTGCAAGGCCTATGCCTCAACCCATACCTTACAGAACTACTCACACATTGAGATCAGATCACAAGAAGAAAAGATTGAAGAACACATCTTGAAGATTGATAGATGGAAAATATGTCTTACAATGGATGCTTTGTGCGATGCACGATTACAAGTATGAACTAGATGAGGAAGCACTATGGTGGTGATGGTGGCTATGGAGGTGAAAATTGCGGCGACTAGGGTTTGTGGATGAAGATGAAGATGAAGATGATGATGTTCTGGCTTCTGTCGACGCTCCCCCGTTGACATTTCGATGGGGTCCCCTTTATAAAAGTTGTTCAGGTAGACGATCTGCCTCGGTTTCCACGCCATACGGGCGCTCATACGGGCGCTCGCGCCCGTATGGAACGCCGTCTTTTGCACTGACTTCGCAGAGATGCCTCCTGTTGATCCATTCTTTCTTCATTTCCCTTCCTTTCCATTTCCACACGTGATTTCTTCCCTTTTTAGCCCATTTCTTGCGAAAACACATCAAAGAGAGGATTTTTGGAATCCTTTGCAATTATTAGTCATTAGTGGCAATATCGGAGCGAATATCCCTATTTAATGGAAATATCTCGGTTTAAACTAAGGTAGATGAGTGTAAAAATATCACTCATCACCAGGCAAAAAAGTGCAGCCAGGGAAGCTCATCGGCCATGGCGGTTGGCGGTGCTCGAGCTCGCCGGGCGACGACTAGAGGAAGGTATCAAGGTACAGAGGAGACGGCTACGGTAGCGGAGCTCACCGCAGTTCTCGTGGTACTGTCAAATGGATCAGAGAAGGTCAGAGTGCGACGAATCAAAACTGCCATTCGGGGACTACAGATGAGGTTAACGGCGTTGATTCGTTCGGCTCGGCGAAGCTCACGCCATGATTGTTGGAGCAGAAGCTCCTGCGTAGGCGGCGGTTCCAATTGACAAGTTGGTAGGCCTCTCAGAGCTCGATGGCCAAGGGCACGAGAACGGCGGCGAGCGGTCGCTCTCAGGCGGTTTCAGAGGAGAGAGCTGGGGGTTGGGAGAGGGGCGACAGGCATGCACTATGGATGTCCCTGCGGCGTCGGTGGCGAGGGTATTAGCTCTGACGCAAGCCGGATGCGGCCTCGGGTGAGCACGCAGGTGACATGCCCTCGGCCTCGGTAGAGGAAGAAGATGGCCAGCAAGTGGGTTGGGCTGGCTAATTTGCATGATTTGAATGGAACTAACCCGGACTGACGCTGTTTTCAGCAGAATTGCCATGGTGTTGTTTTTTGTGCAGAAATAAAAGTTCTTGGAATTGGATGAAACTTTTTGGAGATTTTTTATGGAATAAATAAAAAATACTGGAACCAAGACTCACTGGAGGGGGGCCACCCAGTGCCCACAAGGCACCAGGGCGCGCCATCCCCCCAAGCGCGCCCTGGTACCTCATGGGACCCACGTGGCTCCGTCTGACCTAATTTCAACGCTATAAATTCACAATTCCAGAGAAAAAAATAGGAGAGGAAGTTTTATTGCGTTTCACGATACGAAACCGCCGCCACCTCCTGTTCTTTATCGGGAGGCCAGATCTGGAGTCCGTTTGGGGCTCCAGAGAGGGGGATCTTTCGGCATCGTCATCATCAACCATCTTTCATCACCAATTTCATGATGCTCACCGCCGGGAGTGAGTAATTCCTTCGTAGGCTTGCTGGACGGTGATGAGTTGGATGATATTTATCATGTAATTGAGTTAGTTTTGTTAGGGCTTGATCCCTAGTATCCACTATGTTCTGAGATTGATGTTGCTATGACTTTGCTATACTTAATGCTTGTCACTGGGGCCCGAGTGCCATGATTCCAGATCTGAACCCTTTATGTTTTCATGAATATATTTGTGTTCTTGATCCGATCTTGCAAGTTATACGCACCTGCTATGTGTTATGATCCGCATACCCCAAGGTGACAATAATTGGGATTCTTTCCGGTGATTGCCATAGTTTGAGGAGTTCATGCATTCATTAAGTGTTAATGCTTTGTTCCGGTTCTCTATTAAAAGGAGGCCTTAATATCCCTTAGTTTCCTTATGGACCCCGCTGCCACGGGAGGGTAGGACAAAAGATGTCATGCAAGTTCTTATCGCAAGCACGTATGACTATATACGGAATACATGCCTACATTACATTGATGAATTGGAGCTAGTTCTGTGTCGCCCTAGGTTATGACTGTTACATGATGAATGTTATCCAACATAATCACTGATCCAATGCCTACGAGCTTTTCACATATTGTTCTTTGCTAAATTACTATTGTTACCATTGCTACCAAACTACTGCTGCTACCGTTACTGCTACTGTTACTATTATTGCCACTGCTATCAAACTATCATACTACTGTGCTACTGATCACTCTGCTGCAGATATTTAGTTTCCAGGTGTGGTTGAATTGACAACTCAACTGCTAATACTTGCAAATATTCTTTGGCTCCCCTTGTGTCGAATCAATAAATTTGGGTTGAATACCCTACCCTCGAAAACTGTTGCGATCCCCTATACTTGTGGGTTATCAAGACCTTTTTCTGGCGCCGTTGCCGGGGAGCATAGCTTTATTTGCTAAGTCACTTGGGATTTATATCTGTTGATCAGTATGAAGAATCTGAAAAACGCTAAGACCAAGATTGTTCCCTCTAAGACGAGGGGGGGTAAGGAACTGCCATCTAGCTCTGCACTTGATTCACCCTCTGTTTTGAGTAAACTTGCACCACCACCACATGCTATTAATTCTGATATGTTGCAAGTTATTGATGATACCACTTCTGCTATGAATGATACTCATGATGATGCTAGTACTATGCTTGATAATGTTGTGCCACTTGGTGAATTTCTTACTGAACAAATTGCTAAAGCTAAAGAAATTGAAAATGTTGAATCTCTTGAGAATTATGATTCACCTATTATGCCTAGCTCCCCTACTAGAGTTGAAACACCTGATGAACACTGCTTTGATAGGGAGACGGCTAGAGCCATCCTTGCTTGTAATGATAGACATGAAGTTATAAAACTGCTTGCTGATATGAAAGAAAAATCTATGAGGGAGAGAATGAAATATGATCCTAAGTTTGCTATCTCTCCCATATTTGTTACTGATAAGGATTATGAATTCTTTGTCGATCCTGAGTTAATTACTTTGGTTGAATTTGATCCTTTCCATGGTTATGAAATTGAAACCGTTGTGGCACATCTTACTAAATTAAATGACATAGCCACCCTATTTGCTCATGAGGAAAAAATTTGCTATTACTATATTCTTAAGTTGTTTCCTTTCTCATTAAAGGGTGATGCTAAGGAATGGTATAATACTCTTGCTCCTGGATGTGTGCGTAGTCCCCAGGATATGATTTATTACTTCTCTGAAAAATATTTTCCTGTCCATAAGAAACAAGCTGCTTTACAGGAAATATTTAGCTTTGTGCAAATTGAAGAAGAGAATCTCCCTCAAGCTTGGGGGAGGCTTCTCCAATTACTTAATGCTTTGCCTAATCATCCTCTTAAGAAAAATGAAATACTTGATATCTTCTATAATGGACTAACTGATGCTTCTAGGGACTACCTAGATAGTTGTGCGAGTTGTGTTTTCAGGGAAAGGACTATTGAACAAGCTGAGGAATTATTGAATAATATATTGAAGAATGATAATGGTTGGACACTTCCTGAACCACCGCCCAAACCCACTCCGAAGAAGAGGGGTATTTTATATCTCAGTCCTGAGGATATGCAAGAAGCAAAGAAATGTATGAAGGAAAAAGGTATTAAAGCTGAGGATGTTAAGAATCTACCACCTATTGAAGAAATACATGGTCTCGACACACCGTCACAGGTAGTAGAGGTAAATTCTCCTATAAAGTTTGATGAAAGTGATATTCCTTATAGGGATAATTAGTTTTATGCCCCTAGTTGGGTCCCACTCGTCTGTTTTACCCCTAATTTCGGAAACTCACCTATTCTGTACAAGCCACTTGGCAATTCTTATGCTTTTGCCCTTTGACCCTTTGACCGTCACTTTGAAAAAAATAATAACAAATTCATACTAACTCAGAAAAATGCAAATAAGATATCAAAATGTTCACAAAAACATCACCTATATGTGCATGTCATTTTCATTCTTGACAAAAGTGTTGGAAAGTCCTCATCTCAGTTTTAGCTCATATGACCTTATCATGAACAGTAACATCTAAAAAAATTCAAAAAATTCTAAAATTTTTTTGTGGCAAACATTGACCAATGTTTTGAGTGCTTGCCAAGTTTCATAACGGAATGACATTCGTGGAAGTCGTGGCAAAAAAAATAAAATCAATGCTCCAAAATTTTGTTTTTTTTGCCACGACTTCCACGAATATCATTCCGTTATGAAACTTGGCAAGCACTAAAAACATTGGTCAATGTTTGCCACCAAAAAAATTTAGAATTTTTTGAATTTTTTTAGATGTTACTGTTCACGATAAGGTCATATGAGCTAAAACTGAGATGAGGACTTTCCAACACTTTTGTCAAGAATGAAAATGACATGCACATATAGGTGATGTTTTTGTGAACATTTTGATATCTTATTTGCATTTTTCTGAGTTAGTATGAATTTGTTATGATTTTTTCAAAGTGACGGTCAAAGGGTCAAAGGGCAAAAGCATAAGAATTGCAAAGTGGTTGTACAGAACAGTTGAGTTTCTGAAATTAGGGGTAAAACAGACGAGTGGGACCCAACTAGGGGCATAAAACTAATTATCCCTTCCTTATAACAAACCTCCTAGTCAATGCTTGTATGAATTTGACAATTATATTATTAAGCAAGATCACTTCAATGCAAATGTTATGAAACAATTAAAACGAAATGCCTACATGATTGATCGCTTGAGTGACTTGCCATTTAGAATTGCTAATGATGTTAAAGGTGTGAGTAAACATGCATCTATGGTTCAAACTCAATTAGAACAAGTTGCTAAATCTCAAAGTGAATTGCTCAATGAAATGAATAACAATATGAATGATCATGCTGTTAGAGTAATGACTAGAGGAGGTAGAATGACTCAAGAGCCACTTTATCCTGAAGGTCGCCCTAAAAGAATTGAACAAGACTCTCAAAGAATTAATGTTGATGCACCTAGTCCATCTAAAAATAAAAATAAAAAGAAAAATGATAGGACTTTGCATACTTCTAGTGAACCTGAGGTAGAAAAACCCTTAGAAGATAGTAATGATGTTTCTATTTCTGATGCTGAAACACAATCTGGTAATGAACAACCACCTGATGATAATAATAATGATGATGCTCATGTGGACATCCAACCAGATAATGATAAAGAACCTGATAATGATGTTGAAATAGAACCTGCTGTTGATCTTGATAACCCACCTTCTAAAAATAAACGTTATGATAAAAGAGACTACGTTGCTAGAAAACATGGTAAATAAAGAGAACCATGGGTTCAAAAACCCATGCCCTTTCCTCCTAAACCATCTAAGAAAAAGGATGAGGAAGAATTTGAATGCTTTGCTGAAATGCTTAGGCCAGTCTTTTTGCGCACTCGTTTGACTGATATTATAAAGATGCCTCCTTATGCTAAATACATGAAAGACATTGTCACAAATAAAAGAAAGATACCTGAAGCTGAAATTTCTACCATGCTTGCAAATTATTCTTTTAAGGATGGAGTACCTAAGAAACTAGGAGATCCAGGAATACCAACTATACCATGCTCCATTAAATGAAATTATGTCAAAACCGCTTTGTGTGATTTAGGAGCCGGTGTTAGTGTTATGCCTTTCTCTTTATATAAAAGACTTGATTTGAATAAACTCACTCCCACTGAAATATCATTGCAAATGGCTGACAAATCAACTGCCATACCTATCGGTGTTTGTGAAGATGTGCCCGTTGTAGTTGCGAATGTTACTAGTCTAACAGACTTTGTTATACTTGATATGCCCGAGGACGACAACATGTCGATTATCCTTGGTAGACCCTTCTTGAATACTGCAGGGGCTGTTATTGATTGCAACAAAAACAAGGTCACTTTTCATATCAATGGTAATGAACATACGGTGCACTTTCCGAAGAAACAATTTCAAGTGAATGGTATTCATATTATTGAAAAGACTCCGACAATTACTATTGGAAGTTTTCAAATCCCTCTTCCTACTGTTAAAAAGAAATATGAAACTCTTATTATCGGGGAGATGCATATCCCCGTTGAGGTAACTTAGTGTTATACGAAAGTTCTTCGGTTTCATGTTACTCGGAAATGGTTTGTTAATAAGACCTGATCAACCTTATTAATGGATTATTTTTGAGGGGCATGTGGTCGATGAATTTAGTAAGCACAACCTTCTGTACCCACTTTTTATTTTCTGTTATTTTTAGTTAAATGCAATAAAATGCCATGATTATCATGTTTTCTGATTTATCCGTGCAATAAAAAAGTGCCCAGAAATAAAAGTGCTCGGAATGCAATAAAATTTTGATATGAATTTTTATGTAATATTTAAAAAAAATTGGCACTGGACACATACCAGGGGGGTGCCCCAGGTGCCCACGAGGCACCAGGGCGCGCCACCCCCCCCCCTGGCGCGCCCTGGTGCCTACCCCCCCCCCCCCTGGCGCACCCAGGTACCTCGTGGGCCCCACAGGGACTCCCTCACTTATTCCTTCAGCTCACTTCGTCTCTTACCTCTAGCAAAAATTCCTGGTAGCTCTCTCGTGTTCTTGCTCACAAACCTGAAATTTTCGATCTCTTTGCTCGGAGCTCCGTTTCTGAAACTGTTTTGGGAGATTGCTCCTTGGTATGTGACTCCTCCATTGCTCCAATTAGTTTTTGCTCTAGTGGATTATATTTTGCATAATTAGCTGCTCTTGGTGCTACAGAAAATGAGCTTGCATGTTGAATCCTTTGAGTTCCAAGTAGTTTGAATGCTTGATATAGCCTCTAGACATCCATATGAGTAGTTGCTATCAATCTTGTGAAGTTTTATTGATATCATTTTGTGGCCCAAAAATTTTCAGAAATTTGTTCTTAGGAAAATGAATATTTTCTGGAGAAGTTCTTCGGGGAGGAGGCCCTCGGAAGCGTCATCAAGTGAAAGATCGGCACGCCAATCATATGAGGAACCAAGGGCAAGTTCAGTGCGAGGTGCCGAAGCAAAATCGTGTCGATGGCCGTGCAACGAGTTCATGCTAGGTGCAGGCATCAAGGAAGAATTTGACCAATATATTCACAATGCCGAGCTCTCCGCCTTCATCGCAGATAAGCCACCACAGCATTACAACCTCACTCATTCCTTCACTGAAAACTTTGATTATCACCCGCGCACTTCTAGAGTTTTATTTCACCTCTATGACAAATCCTATAATATGTCTCTAGAAGAATTCTGTGATGCATGCAAAATTCCATATTGGGGTTCGTTAGATGAACCACCAAGATCCGATTATGAGTTGTTTCTTAATAGCCTTTGCAACGGTGAGGATAGGGGAATCACGCAGGCCAGAATAATTAGCATTCACTTTCCCGCTATTCGGTATTTTGCGCTTTTTAATGGTAAATGCGTTGTTGGTAAGCAAGACTGTAGTGCACTTTGTGCCCCTGATCTGAGTCTTATTCATACAGTTTTGACTGGTAGCAAGCTTTATAATCTTGGGGCTATTGTTGCGCGTAGGCTGCAGCATAACGCGGTAATGGTGACTTGTATGGAAGAATTTATGCCTCCCGTTTAGCTGCAAAGTTAGGGGTCTCGCCCAAATTCAATGATCCCCTCTTGCCTTATAAATATTTGCATTTTGAAGCAATGCGAGAACATAGGTTTTTAAAACGCAACGCACAGGGTTATGAATATAACTTAGTTTTTAATAAATATCACTCTGTGTATGTTGCTTTGCCTGCTCCTGCCCTCTTTGATTTTCAGAACAAACAGAGATATTTTCTTCATGAGAGTGAGGTGCACGAGTACAATGCGGCTGTCGAGGCGGCTCAGAACGCCTCTGCGAGCTACCATTTCGATTATTATCCAGGACAGCCATGGCAGTGAACCAAGCTAGGCCAAAGCCTAAGCTTGGGGGAGTACGTATCTCTCACCGACATTACATTCATGCTTACAAATTTCATTCCAGTTGTCGGTGTTCATACTTTTTCATTGTATAATCCATGCTAGTTTTATTTTCACGCTTTCTTCTAGTGTGTTCGAAAAACTTGAGAAAATCCAAAAACATTTCTCGCTTCTTTTCGGTTTTTCTTTCTAGTTTAATTAGTTGTAGTTTCGCAGTAGTAAAAGAAAATCCAAAAAGATTTCTCGTTTCTTCTTTTTACTTGTTGGGAGCTTTCCCGTGTAAATAGTTTTTCTCGTTTTTCATTTTCTTCTTTATTTCGCTTCCTTCAGAAAAACCAAAAACTCCAAAAATATTTCTGTGTGTTTCTCCGAAATTCTTTTCTTTTGTTGAGTCATTGTAAGGAGAAGACCACGATGAAAATGTTGTAGGAGATATGCCCTAGAGGCAATAATAAATGTTATTATTTATCTCCATGTTCATAATTAAGTTTATATTCCGTGCTATAACTGATATGGTTCTTGAGTCTACAATAACCACGAGGCTCGGAGGAAGACTCATATGCACGTGTGGAATAATAAACGGTAAAATGTATTCCTAGTCTGGCCTCTAAGACTAGCTCAAGTGTTGCATGATGGTTCTGTTTTCCTGATCATGGGCATGACTATGCCGGCAACTTTGAGGGCACAATGTTAGGAGAACACTTGTGTTGAATCGACCCAATTGATGTTATGCTATGAGATTCATTCGTCACAAGTTAATGGTTAATAACACAGAGATGGTTTACGTTTGCATAATTCCTTAGACCATGAGAGTATCGAGTTTCTTCATGCTTGCTTCATGAACTTTGGGGTTTGTTAAACGTCATCCATAAATGGGTGGCTATTACGGCGGCTTACGGGTTCATGGAAAAGTATGTCAAGTAACTTGATAGCTCAAGATTGGGATTTGCTCCTCCGACGATGGAGAGATATCTCTGGGCCCTCTCGGTGTTACAGTATCCATCGTCGTCTGGCCAGACACATTGTGATTTGATCACTGGGATGCCGGAACACGGAAACGAGAAAAGAGAACAAAACCGGTAACGAGGTAACTGGCATTGTGGACAAGTGTTGATCCACGGGGATGCCGATGTTTCTCACCTCGGGTATTTGTAACATATCGCGAAGCAACAGGAATAGCACACGGCAACTCGAGGTTCACTCGAATATTCATTCGTGTGGGTATAGGGGTCAATATGGGTGTCCACGGCTCCGATGTTGATCATTGATCGGAAAGATTTCCGGTCATGTCTATACTTCACCGAACCTATAGGGTCACACGCTTAAGGGTCATCTATCTGCTGAATACTAGACAGGGAGTCTGAGAGAAAGTCACCGGAAAAGTTTCGGAGACAGCGGAAAAGTTTCGGAGAGAGAGCACCGGAATAGTTTCGGTAAAACTGAAAAGTTGTTTCAGGGTATACCATTAAGTCAAAATGGTTTCGGCACACGCCTGGAAATTCTTGGAGGGTGCCAGAATTGGTCTGGGAACTTTTGGGATTTTTCGGAGAAAAAAACCGGAAATGTTCCGGAGCTGCCGGAACCGCTTTGTTTGCTTTTCGCAGATGAAAATCACTAATCCGGAATTGTTTTGGAACGCGTCCAAAATCATTTGTGTGGGTACTGGATATATTCTAAGACCCACAGAAATATTTTCGGATTAAACGGTCACGGAAAAATGTTTCCATGAATAGTGAAAGTGCTTTTTGGGTGTCTTCTTGGAGAAGCTACCTTGAGGGCCTTTTGGTATTTTTCCCCTTAGCTTCTTGGAGAAGCTACCCTTGGGTTTGGCCTATAAATAGGGGTGGAGGGGGCTGCCTAAAGACACACTCTTTCTCTACATACACAAGCCATGCATGATCTGGCCTTCTTCTCTCCCTCCCCGCGAAATAGTTTCGTAGAGCTGAAAGGCAGTCTGGGTTCCGGTGGGAACTAGTTCTGGACGGCGAAGCCCTGCCGGATAGATGACACCGTATGTATGCAACCCCGTAGAGAGGTCGTAGGTTCGATCTTTTTGCCCGAGGGGCTGTTCGAGGGTCCTCCCGAAGGGCTGTCCGAGTTACTGTCCGAGTTTCGGGGGTCCTCCCGAAGGGCTGTCCGAGTGACCCGCCCGAAGGGCTGTCCGAGAGGCCTCCCGGAGGGATATCCGAGGATCCGTCCGGTGGGACTATCCGAAAGACTGTCCAGAGGCCTCCCGGAGGGCTGTCCGAGGATCCGTCCGGTGGGACTATCCGAAAGACTGTCCAGAGGCCTCCCGGAGGGCTGTCCGAGGATCCGTCCGGTGGGACTATCCGAAAGGATGTCCAGAGGCCTCCCGGAGGGCTGTCCGAGGATCCGTCCGATGGGACTATCCGAGGGACTGTCCCGAGGCCTCCCGAAGGGCTGCCCGGAGATCCGTCCGGTGAGCGGACAAGGGAGTACATCCTCGCGGTTGGGAGGTTGTAAAATCCTAGCTGCGGGGATCTGCACTGCCGATCGTCATCGACTCTACTTCCGCTGCGCTACGAGTCGGTAACGAAAAGATCAAACCTTGTATGCAGTCTTCATAGTGGTCCTGGGCTGGTGCGTAGGTCGGAAAATTTTTGTTTTCTGCTGCGTTCCCCTACAAATGTTGAGTGGCTCTCATATGCATTATTGTTGATCTAACAAAGAGCCCATTTTACCTTGTCTTCTCCTTTGAATAAAATGTTTGCAGATTCCAGCTTAGTCCACGGCACTCTTGCACTATTATTATTTTCATATCATTCGGTCGTGCAAGTGAAAGGCAATAATGACGATGATTTGATGAAGTGACTGTGGCAAGGAAAAGCGGGTATGAACTCAATTTGTTCTTTGTTTTTGTAAATATGTTTAACTCAGTATCCATGATTCAGCATGTTATGATTAAACATGTTTATGATGACAATTAGAGATTATAGTTGCTCATGCCATGCTTAAGTAGCTAGGAGTGGATAATGATTTATCTTAAGTGTCAACATGCATTAAAATGATTGTGATGTAGTATGATGATATGGTATCCTCCTCTGAATGTTTCAAGTGGCTTGACTTGGCACATGTTCACGCATGTAGTTGATTCAAAACCAACATAGCCTTCACAATATTTATGTTCATGGTGTTTATATCCTACTCATGCTAGTATTCAATGTTGATTTTTCATAATGCATGATTATGACCATTTTCGCTCTCTAGCTGGTCGCTTCTCAACCTATTTGCTAGCCTTCGCCTGTACTAAGCGGGAATGCTGCTTGTGCATCAAAACCCTTAAACCAAAGTTATTCCAGATAAGTCCACTATATCTACCTACATGCGGTATTACTCTGCCGTTCTAAGTAAATTTGCATGTGCCACCTCTAAATATTCAAATAACATCTGTTTTGTGTGCCCGTACCGCTCATGGAGCGACAGGGGGCGGTCAGTATCTTCCATGCTAAGCGGGTTATTCTCATGATGAGTGTTGATTCACTTGTCCTTGCACGAGAGGGGCTGGTAATCGGGATGCCCAGTCCCATTATTAAAATTGTAAAATAATAAAACAAACTCCCTCGGAAAGTTGTTGGTATGGAGGGCACCCGAGGATTCGGCTAGCCATGGCTTGTGATTGTTGGTGGATGGGGAGTAAACTTTACTTTACCGCTTGGGAACCGCCGCTAATGTGTTTAACATGGAAGATATTGAAAACTCTCGGTCGTGATGTTGACAGGAAAGGCATACCTCCCAAAATTTTATTTATCTCTGATTTAAGCTTCGAGCTCTGGCACCTCTGCAAATCCATGCTTCCCTCTGCGAAGGGCCTATCTATTTACTTTTATGTTATTTTACTTTTATTGTTGAGTCATCACCTTCTCAAATAAGCACCAGTCCTGAGAGCACTATTGTCATTCTCATGCATTGTGAACAGTTAATGTTGTGTGCATCATGACTGGATCTCTTCTACCATGAATTACAATGTTTAGTCGCTGCTTGAACTTTGGAGGTGTTCTGCATTTATGTTTTGCGGTCTCGGAAAGGGCTAGCGAGATACCATGTTGTCATATTATATCATGGTCGTTTTGACAAAGTGTTGGCATTTGATATATCTTATTATTGCTCGTTAGTTGATTATGCCATTGATATGAGTGAATATAATTTCTAAGAGTTATCATTTGCATGGTTAGTTATAATCTTTGCTGAAAACTTGGGTACTATTTAAGCATATATATAGATACAAGAATAAAAGAGTTTGTAAAAGTTTTTCTTTATCACTTTCAGTTTGTCCACTGAATTTCTTGAGGACAAGAAATGAGTTAAGCTTGGGGGAGTTGATACGTCTCCGTCGTATCTACTTTTCCAAACACTTTTGCTCTTGTTTTGGCCCCTAATTTGCATGATTTGAATGGAACTAACCCGGACTGACGTTGTTTTCAGCAGAATTGCCATGGTGTTGTTTTTTGTGCAGAAATAAAAGTTCTTGGAATTGGATGAAACTTTTTGGAGATTTTTTATGGAATAAATAAAAAATACTGGAACCAAGACCCACTGGAGGGGGGCCACCCAGTGCCCACGAGGCACCAGGGCGCGCCACCCCCCAGGCACGCCCTGGTACCTCGTGGGGCCCACGTGGCTCCGTCTGACCTAATTCCAACGCTATAAATTCACAATTTCAGAGAAAAAAATAGGAAAGGAAGTTTTATTGCGTTTCACGATATGGAGCCGCCGCCACCTCCTGTTCTTCATCGGGAGGCCAGATCTGGAGTCCGTTTGGGGCTCCGGAGAGGGGGATCTTCCGGCATCGTCATCATCAACCATCCTTCATCACCAATTTCATGATGCTCACCGCCGGGAGTGAGTAATTCCTTCGTAGGCTTGCTGGACGGTGATGAGTTGGATGAGATTTATCATGTAATCGAGTTAGTTTTGTTAGGGCTTGATCCCTAGTATCCACTATGTTCTGAGATTCATGTTGCTATGACTTTGCTATACTTAATGCTTGTCACTAGGGCCCGAGTGCCATGATTCCAGATCTGAACCCTTTATGTTTTCATGAATATATTTGTGTTCTTAATTAGATCTTGCAAGTTATACGCACCTGCTATGTGTTATGATCCGCATACCCCAAGGTGACAATAATTGGGATTCTTTCCGGTGATTGCCATAGTTTGAGGAGTTCATGTATTCACTAAGTGTTAATGCTTTGTTCCGGTTCTCTATTAAAAGGAGGCCTTAATATCCCTTAGTTTCCTTATGGACCCCGCTGCCACGGGAGGGTAGGACAAAAGATGTCATGCAAGTTCTTATCGCAAGCACGTATGACTATATACGGAATACATGCCTACATTACATTGATGAATTGGAGCTAGTTCTGTGTCGCCCTAGGTTATGACTGTTACATGATGAATGTTATCCAACATAATCACCGATCCAATGCCTACGAGCTTTTCACATATTGTTCTTTGCTAAGTTACTACTGTTACCATTGCTACCAAACTACTGCTGCTACCGTTACTGCTACTGTTACTATTATTGCTACTGCTATCAAACTATCATACTACTGTGCTACTGATCACTCTGCTGCAGATATTTAGTTTCCAGGTGTGGTTGAATTGACAACTCAACTGCTAATACTTACAAATATTCTTTGGCTCCCCTTGTGTCGAATCAATAAATTTGGGTTGAATACTCTACCCTCGAAAACTGTTGCGATCCCCTATACTTGTGGGTTATCACTGGCTGGGCCGTCCTGGGCCAAAAGGTAAGAGCTCTCTCTCTCTATCTCTATCTCTATCTCTATCTCCTCTCTCTCTCTCTCTCTCTCTCTCTCTCTCTCTCTCTCTCTCTCTCTCTTCTCTTCTCTTTTAATTTTTGTTTTTTTTCAGGGGCAAAAATGTCAAAGAAATGGTCTGACAGTGGTCAAAGCCCTTTGACCGGACGGAAATGGCACGGAAGGGTATTTCTATAAGTGCAATTAACGGTGGAGGGACAAATTTGAGCATGCTTCGAAATTATGGGTAAATCTGAGTCGTGGGTTCGAGTTAGAATCACAAATGTAAATGTCCGTTTAAAAATTGTTTTAAAGGGGAAAGTTCATGTGAATTATGTGAAGAAATAAGTTAATGGAGTGACTTGTGTTGAACTATAGATAGGCCTAGGGCCCATAGATAAAATAATTCCTGGAAAAGCTCAAAGGCCCGTGTGGGGTGTCATGATATGGTGGGAAGTTTAATATCACCTCATGAGTGGAGGAGAGTTGGGACCTCCTTACAAGAGATTCTCTTCCACGGGTTATTGAAGCTTGAGAAGAAGAGCGGTTCACACACGCTCCTCCGCCGCCCGCCACGTGCATCGTGTTTCGTGAAAGAGCCGAGCTTAGATCTATGTCATGTGTGCGCTTGTTTTTGCCAATGAGGAACGTATAATTAATTGGCTATTAAAGTCATCACGGGCGCGCTATGAATCTGAGACGTCAGATCGTGGGCTGTTGCCGACTCGGTCATGGGCCCAACCCCACGTGTCCCTACCCGATCGCCTATATATTGGAGGTGTTGGCAACCCTAGCCACCACCCAGATCAAATCGCATATGCTCTTCCTCCTCCCGCATAACCCACTGTCGTTCCTCTCGCTGTTGCTGCTTCCGGCAATCTCATCGCGTCAACCGCGTGCATAGTTGTATGGGAGAGCAAGCCTCCGGAACCCTGTCCTTTATGATCCTGCACTGGGAGAAGGGTGATTAGGTTTTGGGGGAGCGTCTCAAGCACGACTGCTCACTATGTTCCTCTACTTCGACTAGATCCTCGACCTCCGACATCGCCATGGGTGAAAATTCTGAAGTTGCCAAGAAGAAGGCGAGGAAAACGCTTCCGCCGCCCTGGCTTTGTCCTGGCCAACCGGAGGGTGTGATGTGTGCATACATGTTTTACGGGTTTATGTGTTTGCAGTACTTAGCAAATTCATAGATGTCCAGTTTCTATGCATAGTATGCACTCGTATGTTCACATATCAGTATGAGATTAATACTGCAATTGCTATCAACGTGATCTGCTCATGGATTAAATTAACCGAAAAATTGCTATTTTATCCAACAACTTGTACCTTAGCTAACATGGCAGAGGATTTTATGAACTGTGGTATTCTGCGATTTACAATTCCACTTAGTGTTTTGAGTTCGTCAGATTTGTTTTCCCCTGATTATTCTTCGCATACCTGATTTTTTTTTCCAACAAAAAAAGAACTCAAAATTTATTTATTTTATTTTATTCATCCAATATGTTTTTGTATTCATGTTGATTGTGTGTCACATATGCAAAAAGGGTTGCCAGGTCATCATGAAAACCATTTTCACAGGGTCAATAGATCACATCTCGGACGATTTTTGGTAATTTGTCACTCATAGCAACTTTGTATGAAAGCCGAACATTTTCATGTGGGGTGTTACTTTATTGCATCCATCGAATAATTGTCACTAATCCGTATAAGATGGATATAGAACATTTAATGCATGATTTATAAGCATGAATTTATTGATACAAAACCAAGTCGGATGCAACTAATCAATGGATGCCAAACTATACAAGATAGATATTGCCTTCCCATCAGTAACTACTAAATCACAAAAGGGACATACATTCAACTAATTTCCACCACCATGTCCTGCCAATCTATTTATACCCCTTTGTTCAGCTGTCCTTACCATCACCACGCCACAACAGTGTCCTCGACTCGTCCCATTGTTCTTAAGCTTGCAGCCCCATTAATCGACCCTCACCCAAGAGAAACCACAAGCCATCAACCATGAAGACCAGCCTCCTCCTTGTCATCGGCGTCGGCGTCCGCATCGTCATTTGGTCCATCATCATGCCCGCCACGGCGATATCGATGCCTGGGGCATGGGAGTACTGTAACGTCGACGCCCTGAAGATGCAGGAGCTTGGAAAGTGGGCAGTGGCGGAGCACGTCAAGATGGCGAACGATGGCATCCGATTCATCGAGGTGTGGGGTTGCGAGGAGCAGGTTGTTCAGGGCATTAACTACCGTGTCTTCCTCCACGCGTTCCACAACTCCGGCGAGAAAGGCCGATTCCAGGCGGGCGTGTACGAGGGGGCGTCGAGCAGTGTGCGCAAGCTCGTCTCCTTCGGCCCGGTTATCTAAACGAGGTTTTCTCGTGTATCTGTAGCCGTGAGGTCGTAACAAGATTTGCTTATCAAGCGTACTGTCGTTTGTTCGATTAACTGTTTTATTACATCAGTAATAAGATGCTGCAAGAGAGAGAAATGCATGTCGAACCTTTGCTAGTGGACGTGGTTGGTACTTGGTAATTGGTATACGAACCCAAAGGTATCAGTATTACCGTCGCAGACCTAGCAAGCAGCCCATGAGGATCCTCCTCGTCGCTATCGTCGCCGCCATCGTCAAACCATGGGGCACGCTAGCCATTGGCAAGCCAAAACCCGGAAGCTCGACCGTTGGGTGGGTGACAGAGCACGTCGAAGGCTAAGGAACATGCTCTCATTCAGAGTTTAAAACCTGAGCTCCTCTCCTTCAGACAGATCATCTGAGCGACGGCCGGCTATATGTACGATTTCTTTATGTTTCGGAGTCGCAAGTACAAAGTTGTATTAAAGTTGAGACACTTATTTTGGGACGGAGGTAGTATGATATATCTCATTTCAGATTGAACGTTGCTATGCATATGACGACTTTTGTCCGACGTTTGTACAACGCTATGGTTAGAACTATAGCTGGCCAAAGGGAGCTCCTATATGGCAACCTGCGTGCCAGAAAACAGGGAAGCGCGCAAACCTCCCCCCCCCCCCCCCCCCCCCCCCAACAATTCCCCGCGCGCCCTCATGGGCCGGCCCATGAGCGGGTCAGGAAGACCCTTTCTTTTTTCTTTGTTTCTGTTTTCAACTTTTTTTTCCTTTTTAAAAATAATTTGGGATTTCAAAAAGTTACGAACTGTGAAAAAAAAATGTGCAGGAAATGTTAAATGCTCACGGATTCAAAAAATGTTCATGTATTCAAAAAATGTCCACAATTTTAAAAATGTTCATGATTTTTTGAAATATTTATGAATTTTTAGGAAATGATCAAAATATTCAAAAAATGTACTAAATTTCAAAAAAATCATGAAATTCTAAAAAAAATCACAATTAAAAAAATGTTCACGAATTTTGTAAAAAATGTTCACTATTTCACGAAAATATTCATAAATTTGAAATATGTTCATGATATTAAAAAATGTTCACGTTTCAAAAAATGTTCACGAATTTAAAAAATATTTACGATTTTTGAAAATGTTCGTGGATTTAGAATTTTTTCATTTTTTAGAAAAGTGTTCATGTATTTGTAAAAAATGTTCATGAATTAAAAAAATGGTCGCAATTTCAAAAAATGATGTTTTTTAAAATTCGATGTACAAATTTTGAATTCAAAAAATGTTCACCTACAATTTGAAAAAAAAATCAAATTTCAAAAAATGTTCATCATATTTGAAAAAAAAATGTTCCCGGATTTCAGAAAATGTTTGTGAAATTTGGAAAGAAAAAACTGAAAAAGAAAAGAAAAAACAAAAAGTGAAAAAAAAGGGAAAAAGAAAAGGGAAAGGAGAAAAAAAGAAAGAAAGAACAAGAAAAAAAAAAAGAAAAACGGTTTGGGAAGGATCTAGAACCTTCCCAAAACCGGACATGAGCTAGGCCGGCCCATGTACGGAGTGGGGTAGCCGGGGGGTACCCGCGCGGTCGTGAGCGACCCACGAGCGGAATAGGAGATGCCCTGGCCAAAGGGCCGGCCCGGTCACGGCACGGCATGGGCCCCCGTAAACGGGACTGGCACGGCACAGAACGCAGAGGCCCGTTCATAAGTGGGACATGTTGTGTCGGCACGTGGGCCTCCCCTCCAGGCACAAGCACGGCGCATAAGTTAAACGGGTCGGGCCGGCACCTGTGTTGACCGGCCCGTGTGCTTTTCGGTCTTTTGGGCTGTTTTGGGCCATTTTTGCCTTTTGGACTAGTAGCTCGATAAAAATAGAAAAAATAATAATAAACAGAACATACCGTGTCGGCACGTGGGCCTCACCTCGACAAACAAGCATGACACATGGCATGCCATGGGCCAGGCACGACCCATTTAGTCTTGTGTCGGACCGTCACATGCCGGGCATGTGAAATTCAGCACATTTGCCCAGCCTATAGTTAGAACCGTCCATGCATAACAGAAATTGCAGCCCAGCCGCAAGATTTAGTATCGTATATGCATATCGGATTACAAAACCTCGTGTGCTAGCCTCTTAACCGTATGATGTACTTCAAGATTCGTGTCTTCTTGCAACGGGGCTAGCGCTATGTGTCCGTGCTTGCGGTCGTGTTCCAAGTGTGTTCTCATCATGTTTGGATTGCTTACCATGAGTGCCACATGGTGTTCCAAGTGTGTTTGATTGATTCGTTTCTGTTTGATACCTTTGTCCTGTTTGGATCGATTTTTTATCTTGTCCTAGCTGTGTGGAGTTCATGTATGTGGGGCTGGCTTTCACGTTTTTTGAAGTTTCTAGAAGGTTCTGGAGTGGATTTTTTTCTCTTTATTTTCTCTACCGGTTTTCCTTTTTATTATTTATTTTTTAAAATACTTTTATGTTTACAAAATTTGTGGAACAGAAAATGTTAGCATTTTTTGGAAGCCATGAACAATTTTTTTTCATATTCGTCAACGTTTTCTAAATACACGAATAATTTTTCATAAATTCTTAAATAAATTTCAAGTCAGTGAACAGCTTTGTAAATTCATGAATATTGTTTAAAACCATTAAAACTTTTTTCTTTGTAAAAAAATAAGAAAATACAAAAAATCTAAATATTTAAGGAAAAAATACAGAAAAATCTTTAAAATTAAGGAAAATATAGAAAATCTAAAGAAGCAAAGTGTCATATGGACGGCCTGCATGTAGCGATGTGTGGGGCATATGTTGTGTCGTGTCGGCCCGTGAATAGAAGGGTTGTGACGTGCCCAGCCTTAAGGCCTGGCTTCGGGGATCGCCCTTGTTCCACAGTGGGCCGAAGGCCGACCCGGCCCGGCCCTATTATTATCGTGTCGTGCCAGGCACGTGTCGGGTCAAATATGGGCCGGCCGACGAGGCACGGAACATATGGCCATGTTTGGGCGGGATACGTCCGGTCCAACACACCTCTAGCGCCTCTCCTCCCTTTGTCGACCCCATTGGAGGTGGTTATTCGGTGGCTCTCTCAGACACGTGTGGTCTCATGGTGGCGATGTGGTCGTGACCATGAGGCGACTATTGTCCTGTGACGCCATGCCTACATGTCCTTTCAGATTAGTTGATATCACTGAGGATCGTGGCCAGTGGCGGAGCCAACATTTCAAATTTGGGTGTACGGAGTTTCAAGTATTTTTTGAAGTCACCATTTTTTTTCAATCATAAAATAGCAAATATCATCCATGATAAGATAGTATATAAGCAAAAGACAAGATCTAATATCCACAATACATATGGGGGCAACTAGCTGGCTCTGGAGCTGTGGTCGTTTTTTTAGAAACATCTGGAGTTGTCGCCGAACTGGTATCTAATGGGTCATTCCATTCAAGATTTGCAGCCCTAGCTGATGGGCTTTTGTGCATTTGGGCTAGCTGCTTACTTATATGGGCTTCAGGCCTGAGAGAAGTGGAGAGAAGTAATGTGGATAGCTGGTCTGAACAAAATTGTGCTAAAAAAAACTCGACTGAACAAAAACCAAACAAGTATGAATTACTGGTGCCAGCCAACATACATCATGCATATACCTATATACTTGATTTTTTGGGCAAAAGTAATAGGGGTGCATCTGTACACCCATGTACTCATTTAGCTCAGCACATGCTCGTGGCATTACTCCGAGTTGCCCCCTCAGGCGGAGGACTGCAGTCGTGTCATATCCTTGATTTGGTTTGGGTTGGGTGTGATGCCCCCGACTCAACCATGCACTAATCATACACGCAAATGCGCACGATCAAGCCCAGAGACTCACGGGAAGATATCACAACACAACTCTAGACACAAAATAAAATAATACAAGCTTTATATTACAAGCCAGGGGCCTCGAGGGATCGAATACATAAGCTCGAGTTACACAAGCGTCAGCGGAAGCATCAGCATCTGAGCACAGACATAACTAAACAAGATTGCCTTAAGAAGGCTGAGCAAAACAACGACATCTAGATCGAAAAGGCGCAGGCCTCCTGCCTGGGAGCCTCCTAAACTACTCTTGGTCGTCGGTCTCCACGTAGTAGTAAGCTCCGTCAGGGTAGTAGTAGTCGTCGACGGGGTCAGCTGGCTCCGGGGCTCCGTCATCTGATCGCAGCAACCGGGTATGGGGAAAAAGAGGTAGCAAATCAACCGTGAGTACTCATCCAAAGTACTCGCAAGACTTACATCAGATCTATGCTAAGTATGCATCGGTATCAAAGGGAAGGGGCTGTATCTGTGGACTATACTGCAGATATGCCAGAATAGCGAGGAAGACCTAGCCTATCGAAGACTAGCATCTTGCAGCGTCTTGCAGCATTAGAAGAGTGTAGATTAGCATATAATCAAGTAATAAGTATGTAGTAGCAAAGCCCAGAGATCCTTCCTCGACTCCCTGCGAGAAAGCGATCCCGGAGCTATCATTTCAGTTTAGTATCACAAGTATCCAGTTCAAGTTGTAGTAGATCGGGATACAACACTGAGCGTCCTGTTACCGTGGACACGACTATTCGAATAGATAACTTCCCTGCAGGGGTGCACTACTGTTACCCAACACGCTCGATTAACTCTGGTCGGACACACTTTTCTCGGTCATGCCCGGCCTCGGCTGATCGACACGACGTAGTCCTACCTAGGCTCCGCAGAGAGGTCCCCGCCGGTCTACATCCTAAGTGCTTAGGGGTCTTGGGTCCATCGCCCTTTGCACTCCGGGTCGTTGTGCGCAGGGGGATTCCAGCGCCACCTCTGCCTGGATGGTGCGATCCGGCCCGGCCACAATGCTGAACTGGACGTCTGACAGAGCTTTCGGTTGATACATACGGCGCCGAGGGCCCCATTAAACCATTATCCCGCGTGGTGGTAGTGCGTATAGGCCAGTGGCCAACTCAGATCAAATATCCAACTCCGTTAAGCGTGTTATTAGTAACTCGCGGACACGAACAGGGCTCAAGGCTCACCTCCGACTCCCTGTCGCACCGACTTGGTAACCCGCGGTCCAACGACCAGGGACCAGGCCCACCTCTCTCCTAGGTGGTCTCCACCTGCCTTGTCGTTCCGCCACAATTTCACTCGCGGGCGCTCTCCGGGCCAACCCGACTTTTGTATTCACTCGCGGGTGCTCTTGGAGCCGACCCGTCTTTAACAATGGTCTGAGGTGAAAGTCAAAGTACCCGTGTGTCCATAACATCGTGGGGAATCCGAGGAATCACCCTCGATGGATTCTCACTCGATGTAACCGTCAAGGTGAACTTGGAGGAATCACCCTCGATAAGTTCACACTTGATGGGCTGCACGACAGAGGCATCATCGGAGGTGGTGAAAGAGGAATCACCCTCGGTAACCCACAACCGATTAGCTACGCTACAGAGATATCATCAGGAGTGAGGTAGGAGGTATCACCCTCGGCACTCTATAGTAGCTCTGCAGAGTCGTACAACTTAAGGGGGTGTGCGGTGCTGTGTCGGTCTCTGCACATCGATCATGTTGATCGAAACTTCCGGAAGAAAAGCATGGCAACACGGACAAGGGTGCGGGGTCACTGATGGATCGCTAACCAACCTATACTAAGCATTTAGGATAGCAGGTAAGGTATCAACAGCAGGTTACAAAATCAGGCTATGCATCAGAATAGGAGCAATCAAATACAGTAGCAAAATCTAATGCAAGCACGGGAGAGAAAGAATAGGTGATAATGATCAAGGGGGTTTTGCTTGCCTGGAAGCTCTGCTGAAAAGGAAGAAGGGTTGTCGGTGACGTAGTCGATCACAGGGGCATCGGCAGCAGTCGCAAGGTCTACCGGAGAAGAAAGAGGAGGAAGAAACAAATAAATAATGGGCAAACAAATGCACACAGATGCATGTCAGGTCAGTACGGGTTGATTATGTGCTCTAGTGCTTCACTAATTATTTTAGACGGAGAGGGAAAATATCCGGGAATATTTTCCCAGCTCAAGGTGCTTATCGGTATATTGATCCGGAGGGGAAGGTTCCATGTTTGATAGGTTAGAGGGGTGTGGCGGGTATGTGGATGGCATATTCGGATTCGTCTCATTTTTCTGATCATTTTTCATATATAAATTATTTTCATCCGAGTTACGGATTATTTTATATGATTTTTCAAAGTTTTCATCATTTTCTGGAATTTCTAGAATTAATTTTAATTCAAAATATTAAATAGCTAAATTGCTAAATGCACATAGAGAGTGTACACAGCACAATGCACCAGAGGCTGACAGTGGGCCCCAGTTGACTGCCCAGTCAGCAGTCAACTGTGGACTTTGACTGGTCAATCTGACCAGTGGGACCCACCTGTTATTGACTGTGTATTTTAACAGAGGTTTAATTTAACTAAAAATGTTAATTAGCTAGTGGGTCCCATCTGTCAGTGACACAATTAGTTAACAGTTTAATTTAACTAGCAAATTAGTTAATTAAATTGGTGGGGCCTACATGTCAGTGACTGGACCCAGTCCAGTCAGCACGTTGACCTGGTCAACGTGGTCAACAGGGCCCACGGGACCCACCTGCAGTGACCCAGGGTGGGCCCCGGAGCAGGCCACGTCGGCTGCTGGCGCCGGAGTAGCTCCGGCGAGCCCGAAACGCGGCGGAGGTGGCCGGAAAATGGCCTCCGGCGACCATTTGGACGGCGGAGCGGTGCGTTCGAACGCGGGCACAATGCCGCGTCGATCTGTGGCACCGGCGCGAGCTAGGATGGCCGGAGCAGAGCACTGCAGCGACGAGCGGCGGCGGCCGGAGCTCGGGTTCGACGGATTCGAGCGCAGGGGCTCGGCTCCGATGATCTAGCGGGCCAGGCGGCAGCATAGGAGTGCCTTGAGCACATCCACGTGCTCAGCTGGCCCAGGACGGCCGGTAGCCACGGCGAGGAGCTCCACCGCGGCGGCGAGCTCACGGGTGGGAGTGGAAGTGCTGCTAGAGGCGACCAGAGAGAGAGGGGAAGGGCGCATCCGGCGCGGCGGCTCACCGCGAGGCGCGTAGGGGGCTCAGGGGAGCCGGGGGTGGTCGGAGTTGAGGGGGTTGACGACGAGGCAGAAGCGGCATCCGGCGAAGGGGATCGGGGCGGACGGCGTCGCTGGTGCACCTCGGCGATGAATACGAGCCCGGCAGTCTTGCCGGACACCTTGGAACGGCGAGCGGTGGCCGGTCGCCACGGCAACGAGGAGGCAACGGCGACGGCAACGCTCGGACGAGAGAGATCAGAGAGGGAGAGGGCGAGGGAGTGAAGAGGGGGGTCGATCTAGGGTTCACACGGGCAGAGGGGGTCGCGGTGATGCTCTTGTAGGGCTGGAGGGGGTACCGTGGAGGCCATCCACGCCATGGTGGCTCGGATGCGCGCCACGGCTCTCCTCTGCCTCTCCCTAGCGAGAGGTGGGAGAAAGGCCGTGGCCTAGTGGGCTGGGCTGCTCACTATTTGACTTAGGCCCAGCAACACAGTGTTCCTCTGTTCTTTTCCCCTTTTCTTTTTCTGCTTTGTTTTTCCTTTTTTGTTTTGCATTAATTCTTGCACTAAATGAGTTTTGCAAAATGTGCTATTGGCCAGAATAATTTCTAGGCAATATCTAGTACTACCACAAAAAGTTTGGAGGCATGACAATTTCATTTGAATTTTGTTTAATTGAAAATGGATTAAATGCTACTGTTTTGGTACTGTTTTTGGAGGCTAGGTTCAAAAGGAGCAAACAAGTGATGTTGTTTTACTTAACCATAATTGCATATGGATTATTTACAACATTGTGAACTATTTTGCCAGCAAGTTTGGAGCTTTTTCAAATTTCACTTACTATTTGAATTTTGAATTTGAGTTGAATTATTTCTTATTTGCATTTCTTAGGATGTAAAGATGATGACTTGGCATCATTACCATATGGTCACTGTAGTTAACCTACTGGGGGTGTTACATTGGGGCACGTCCGCAAGGAGTTTCGGTGGTGGCTTTCTTTACGGCCTTCTCCGAGGACGTCATGGTAGTTTCGAGTGGAGTATTATGTGATGCGGCTCTCTAAAGATCCACCGTCAAGATGGTGACTAGAACACTATTTCTGTCAAGTGTAACAATCCACACTCTGGCCTTTACTGGTCGGACCCTGCAATGACACACTTTCATAACTATTAGTGCCTTCTTGCTATTGATCTGGCCTTGATTGTTGGACCAGGCGCCTTGAACGAAACTATGTGTCCTCACCATTGGTAGTTGGATTTGGTGATGTCGACATGAGTGTGTGTTATCCCCTCTTGATTGCATTGTTGTGGCCGAATAATGACTTAATCGTACATGTTTTTTTTTTCATATATCGTTATGGTTATGTCGATGATATCTATTTCGTATATTGTACTTGTAAATATTTTGGTCTCAGTGCCTTGCGTCTACTTTAATAATACTCCCTCCATTTATTTTTACTTCGTGTAAGATTTGTTAATTTTTCTAAAGTTTGGACAAGTTTATAAAAAATATATCAACATTCACAATAGCAAATTAATATCATTAGATCCATCACAGAATCAATTGATGGATGTTTCTATAAGCAAACATTTAAACCGTACTGAATTAAACCAGGTATACACTAATTCAGTATCAGATATTGATATGGAACCAATAATGGACCATGTCCTATGCACCAAGGATCGACCACATTGATTGGTAATTTTAGATATGAGAAGCAATAATTTATTAGATAGATATATGGTGTATAGGACATGCATTCAGTTATTTCCGTCTACCTATTCGACCATGTCCCAGTGCTTCTATTTAAACGCCCCCGGTTCATGTCATGATCCTCGACTGATCGGAGTATCTGACTGATCTCAACTCTCAAGCTTCCAAACCTCACTGATCCATCCAAAGCCAGCACACCACAAACCAGCGGCCATGAGGACCAGCATCCCCCTCGTCATCGGCGTGATCGCCGTCATCTACGCCGTCGCCATGCCCGCCACGGCGATGCCCGGCGGATGGGAACACATCGGTAACATCAACGACCCGAGGATCCAGGGGCTCGGCAATTGGGCGGTGGCGGAGCACGTGAAGCAGGCGGGCGACCGGCTCAGGTTCAGCAAGGTGGTGCTGGGCACGGTGCAGGTGGTGTCGGGCTTCAACTACCGGCTCCTCGTCCAGACGCTGGACCGCGCCGGCAAGAAGGACGCGTACAAGGTGGAGGTGTACGAGGAGGCCGCCAACGAAGGGCGCAAGCTCGTCTCCTTCACCCCGGTCGACAAAGAGGCATAGGCCTTTCGGTGTACTATTTGTAATGGATGGATATCGTCACAACTCACAAGAAATATTAATCAGGCATCAGAAGTTACAGATTCCCCTCAAAAACAATTCAGAAGTTACAGATCCAACTGTATTAACTTTGCCTCACATAATTTAAATGTTATTGAGCTAAACTGATGGAAAACGTGGATGCCTTACATTTCCAAAAGAGGGGGTGCACCAATTTTGCCATCTCAATGTGGTACAATTTTGGATTTCAAAGTCTGAGAGAACAGAATTGCTAAGTTCAGTTCTCTCTACAAAAATCAAAAGCCTTCCTTGCGACCAAAGCTTTTATGCTATCTACACCATCAGATATGAGATGGTTTTGCAGAACAGGCGTCTGGAGTTCTACAGTTGAGGAGCCATTCAGTCCGTGCTCACAAGCCTAACTCATGCCTCCACGAGCCCTTTGCTACGTGCTTTCTTCTTCCCGCCCTTCCCCTCCTTTGGACTTGCTTGATCTTTCTCTTCGACTTCGGTTTCTATTTTCGCGAAAATTGGCTTCGGCTCCATCATTGTCTGGCCTGCTTTAAGGGCTCCCCATTTGGTATCATCCTGCAGGACAGTTAGCACAGGGTTGTAAGCATGTCGCGCCACTGGAAAAAATTTATATTGCATATCTGCTATTTATAGTTTGAAGATTGTGTTCCCTGAGGGTGTTAGTTCATATACACACTAGACAATGGCTGTAAAATACTTTGCAAAATTGGGTTTAGACCTAAATAGCATATCCCTGGACATACAAAGAACATACCCATCTCAATGTACGAAACTGGTCTTCTGTGAAACCAAGCTGTGTATAAATCCTCAACGAAAGGCTTGGAGTGATTGGAGACAACGCTATTGCAATTATTCTCATTGTCTCTAGAATAATGACGAGATCCTGTAGTGAAGTGCAGACAAAGAAATGAATAAGGCAAATATCACAAACAAAATAAAATAATAACATGCCAACAAAATTCTAATAGCAATACACGAAGATGAAGTTTACTTCCATACATCTTGCCAATAAGCATTTGAAATATTTAGCATAAACAATTCCACCAACAATGGAGTTCAAATTTGTAGACAATTAGTGACTATGTCTATATGTCACACATCAAATAAATAACACAAACTAGCCACCCAAAAATCATCTCAACAGTTCATCAGAACGACTAAAGTTATGTTATAGTTTCATTATTACAGCCATAACAACAGAGTTACTGTGACATCGGAATTAGGTACTCTCAGATGTACAGAATATAAAGAATTTTGAAGCTCACAGAGTGCTCTTCTGTTTGAAAGTGGGTTTCTTTTATACAAACATGGAAAGAAGCAACTGATGCATCATGCAGTTTGAGATTGTCAGCATTAAAATTTTGGCAAGTAAAATCTCAAAACAAACACAACAAGCCCAAAAGGAAGAGAAATAGGTATAGTTTCAACTTTCAAGTGTTTACCTTTGCAGCCTTTTCAGCAATCTCACCCCCTTGCTTGAAACAAGACCATGGTGCTTGCTCGTCAATGTACAAGTTTCCCAAGTTACCAATCTCTAGAACAGTTTCACATGCTGATGTCAACGAAAGATTTTCATAATGAACCTTCGCCTTGTCCACCTGTATAAATAGTTTATATCACTGTAACACCAACAGATACAACAGAAGTGCAGTAAATGTAAACATGTGTTAAAAGAATCTTTTTATTAGGCAGATAGCAGGTGATGATCTGAAATATCCAAATGCAACATGTGTTTGAAATATCAAGTGAAACCAATTCATAATGGACAACACGTGCTGACAGTGTCTGAAGCGGCTTGTTGGCTCATTGTCACATGTCAATTCAGCAAATACCATATCCATTATCTATACCTCCAAGAAGAGAAATAATAAAACAGTTCAGCTAGGATCATTATGGTGGATGTCTGCAGGCCAAGAAACAGAACTTAAAGGAGCAATCATTACATATAAAGGGTTTCAAGCTTTTGTAATGCATAACTGAAAACGACTTCCCTCATAAAGATTTTTTTTTCTATTTAGACCGTTTACTGTCTAGAAGTTCACTTTATAAAGCCAATTCAGACAACCTACACCCCTTCAGAAGTAATGCAATGACAGATCAATGGTTTATCATCAGTTCCCACGTTGCTGCCATCATACTTCACCAAGATACCAAAGAGACCAACTTACCAAGTTTTCAACATTATTCTTGAATGGACTGCCATCTGCAGCAGCAATTGAATCAAAAGCTAACGTGGAATTGCAGTTCTTTTTTAGGAGACCAAGTGTTCGATTGAGAAGGTTTCCTGTTCAGATGAGAACAGTATCAACACTAATAAATTAAGACGGACAGTTAACACTAACTAAAGCATAAGCCAAAAATAAATGAATAAAAGTTTTAGCACGCATAAATACCAATTGTGTTAGCAAGATGTGCGTTGACTGTATTGATAAAACGTTCTTCTGAATAGTCCCCATCATTGCCAAATTCTACTTCCCGCAAGAAGAAGTACCTAACAGCATCCGCTCCAAATCTGCCTACCAGATCCTTTGGTTCAAGTGTGTTGCCTAGTGATTTTCCCATCTTCATGCCATCCTAAAATTTGCAAAATAAAAAGCAGCTGCATGAAATAAAAGTGATTTAATGAGATAAAAGTGGCTGGGAGCCCAGATAGAATTTATATTTGTTACCCAAAGACACAACTACAAAGCAGTTGCTATGTTTCACAATATCTGTCGAAGACAACCATGCACACCAATGAGGCGCAAAATTTATAATAGTTAATGCCATTGGACCATACATATCCCTATAAAATTAAAGACTACTCCTACTCAACCTGTCCTGCAGCAATGAAAAAACTATTGTGAAATAGAATTTCCCAGAAAAATGGACAAATGTTACAAAAGGAGGGAGAAGACAGACATTTATTTCACATAAAAAGGAGAACACAAGTTCTTACAATTTGAAGTACACACATAGTAGAGGGTTGTAAACTTGAAAAAACAAGGAAGAAGGTGGCCGAAAATACAGAATTATCTATGAGCTACAAAGCCACAACTATACAACATGTGAAATACCAACAGGTATAAGGATGAATTCTGATACATATATACACTAATATAGGTGTGCTAACTTGTGCCATGTGCAGTACCATTATTGACAGGTGTCATAGATAATACATTATACAAGTTAGATTAAAATCGTACATATAGTAAAACGTGATGTATTCTAAGGTAGAGATGATACTGAGTGGAAGGATGCAACCGATGTCCAAATGTCTAGATGGGAAATGCACATGTAGTTGCAGGAAAAGGCCTTATCAAATACGATGATCACATAGACATGCTCAAAATACTATGTACTGTATGGTGTTATATCGTTATCAGTTCATGTGGAAACAAGGAACATTGGAAATATGTGAGATCACCTTTGTCAAGAATCCATGACCAAAAACTGCATCAGGAACACTTATCCCTGCTGACATTAACATTGCTGGCCAATAAATTGCATGAAACCGCAATATGTCCTGAGGTACATGTACAAGAGATCGTCACAAACTGAATGAACATATAAAACAAAGAAGTTTATCCAATATTATTGCTTTTAAAGTTTTAAATGGGACGAAAATGTTAAAATCTACAGTGACCAGCTCCAAGTAAATTGTACTCGAAGCAGTGGATTAACGGTACATTTTATGACGTTGGCATCTACAGGTATGATGAAACATAATAAAAATACATCAGATTTAACATATGAGAAGAGATGTGTTGTTCTTTTCTATTTCTTAGCTGTCACACGTCTCTCACTTTTGGGAATTAGGGGATGCATCTGTCAAAATTGTTTCAACTGTGACCTACCAGTGCCAAGTCACCAAACCCAGCATGACACATGATATTTTTATTAGTGCAAGTAACTGCAGCTGAGGCACAAGTGCCCTATCGAAATAAGTTTAAATGAAATACTCCCTCTGTAAACAAATATAAGACGTTTTAGATCACTAAAGTAGTGACCTAAAACGTCTTATATTTGTTTGCGGAGGGAGTAGGATCTAATCTTGAGAACTGGAAGGAGTGAAACTTGTCCTGAGTTTCGCCATATGAAAAACTGAGTGGCTATGTGATGTTAGCTGGTTACTATATAGATCAACATAAAGGAGTTTATGCTTGTTTATTCATTTCACAAATGTCATATTTCAGCACTTTCTCTTAGCAGCACTAAAAAAAAAAGTGGTACTATCTAAAGTTCACATCAAAATGAGAGCTCCTTACGACCATAAGAAGAAATCAATCAACATGGACCAATCAATATGGTGTTTTGCTGTAAGTTGAAACAAAAAACATGAATGTTTGAAGAAGCTGCAAAAATTATTTGCCCAAAACCGACCTTTCCTATCAGGTGTAGAGATGCAGGCCAACCCCGATCAACAGCTTGCTGTAAACTTGCCTGCTCCCCATCATCTAGGGACGCTGAAAGATAACTAAAGAGACAAACATACAGAAATGAACAACCAGTACGAAACAAAGTAATAGGCAATGCTACATAAGATTACGTACTCTAGCCTCATTTCAAGATTTCAAGTCTGCAAGTTAACTGCTCCTTTATTACATGCATGGACTAAGAGGCTGGGGCATATTTTGCTTTTGCATAGGAAGTTCACAGTTTCAAGTAAACAAAAGAACAATTTATCTAAGAATTGTCATTGCCAAACATGAATATAAATCAATGAAGTTGAGTATATTCTATACTTGCATGGTAGGATTAAACAGAGGACATTAATATCAGACAACACGCCGCATACAGCCATATCTATCTAGTAGAATTTGAGTAAGAATATGCAACCTGTTCATGCTTACTAAAATGCCAAGCAGCAGGTATGAAACATACAAACATACCCTAATAAGGCATCAAACCACACGTATATTGTTTGTTTGGTGTCATTTGGCACTGGAATACCCCACTCGACAGATGCACGGGAAATAGAAAAGTCTCTCAATCCACTTTTAATCCAGCCTTCGACCTACAGCTGTGTCTTAATTAGTAAAATAACAAAGAAATAAGGGCATTCTAAAACCATGAAAATAAACACATGTGAGCTGAAAGATTGGCAATTAATGAAGCGTCAAGGGTTATATTTTTACTGGAAGCTAAAACATGAAGCAGAGTATGAAATTATGAATCTTGGACACTTATATAAATATAACAAAAAAAAAATATTATCCTATCAGTGTACACAAAACCAAGGTGTGTAACTGTGAGAACAATAGAGGCTACTTAATAAAGTGCATTATGGTCAGTCAATGTGTAGGCATGCGCCGATGCACACATGTACTTTGAGATGTCATAGTTGAGATCCCATCTTACCAGCACAAGGAAAATAAACATGTAATGGCCAGGCTTCAAGTGCTCAGTAAGCTTTTTAGCCAAAACACCACAACTCGATTACGAAGATGGGCAGGGGAAATTGCCAGCAACTACATCAGGTGACGAAGTCCAGGATTGGATTGAACAACCATGGCTCCCCAACACCAAACTCACTGTAAGCCACTAAATCCTGACATGGCACTGCTGTAAAAGCTAGGGATTACATGAGAACCGTTGTGGTCTAAAGACACTCTTCACTGTCTATCGACTATCTTACCGTACACACAGCACCCTTTGGAAGCTTTCTTTTTCAAAACTGGTAAACACTGACATCTAGGTTCTAATCTTTAAGCTAGTTAGGTATTAGGATGATATCTAAGTGACCATTTGACAGGTTGCCAGAAAGGAAATGTATTGTGATGATGTTTGTTCAACATGCCAACGGCACTTCTTGGCAAGAAGGAATGCGACAACCCAACAAAATCCACATAGTTTGTTACATATTTGACTGCACAGATATATTTAAGAAAATCGTGTCAAATCTTCAATAATACATAATGCTGACATGATGCTTTTTTTTAAATCTGTCAGAGTCAAATCAATATAATTAGAATCTCCATTTAATAAGCAAATAGTTCTACACTTTTCCACCGCAATTTTTAGCAGTAACTCAATAAACACACATCAGATTGAACAAAACATTATAGAGGATAACGCCTCACCTCGTGCAAACGATGTGATGGCCTTACAAAATTGGGATTTCTTGTCAGCAGCTCTTCTAATTTATGCTGATATTTTGACAAGGCAAAGAAATAGTTATCTTCCTTTCTAGGTACACAAGGCTTCAAATGCACAGGGCAGCAATTATTTTCCGCCAACTCTTTTTCATCCTGTGTGCAATCAACAAAACAGACATTATTATTTGGTAAATTTACCAACACAGAACTGTAGAGATAATCTACATAGATGCCCATGATAACGCTTGCTATAATTAACCATTCATACATGTATAAATACATTTTTACCTAAAAAATGTACTAGTGCTTCTATATGAGAAGGTACAAAGAAGCTTGCCTTGTACTCCTCACAGCTGACACAGTAAAGCCCTTCGTAATCAGCCCTATATATGTCACCACTACTTAGAACTCTAGAATAGAAGTCATTAACAACAGCCTCATGCTTAGGATCAGTTGTGCGAATAAACTTGTCATACTCGATGTCTAGCTGCAAGCAAAAACAAAGTTGGAAGAGAAATGTGAGCTCCAGATTGTGGCATACTGTGAAATGGTAGACTGAAAATAAGTTGTGTTGTGACATACATCAGCCCAAAGCATCTTGTATGAATTTGAAATTATATCACAATGCTCCTTGGGGTTTCTAGCACTGGCTTCTGCAGAGGTGGCAATTTTTTCACCATGTTCATCTGTTCCAGTAATGAATATAACCCTCTTTTCTAGCAATCTCTGAAACCAGACAAGCACCATGAACAAATTATCAGACAAGGAGTTGCGCAGAAAAAAAGGCAGACAATGCTCCCACTAGCTCAAATAATCTAGCAAACAAATCGTCGAACTGGAAATATTTGCATTGCTAACACAGTAATAAGATATATGAAATATGTGCATCCGCATTCCTGCAGTACATATGCGCTGGCACGTTCACCACCAGCCAATATCACTGTTTCATATCGGTTGGGTATCCAAATATGGCATATGTGCCAGCAGGTGGATCTCGAGTAATGTACTCGAATTCCTGACATGGACTTGTGAAAATTGTGGGAAGGCTTGCCTGGAAGCGGGCGACGGCGTCGGCGGCGATGGTCGTGTATGCGCTCCCCATGTGCGGCGGCGCGTTGACGTAGTAGAGAGGCGTGGTGAGCACGTAGGGTGGCGGCGCGGAGGGGGAGGCATCTGAGGACGAGGAGATTGAGGCGCAGCAGCGGCCACGGCCGCGGCGGTGGGGCGCGGAGGCGAGGGGGCGGGCCGGGGGTGAGGCGAAGGCTAGCCGACGGGCGGTGGCTCCGATGGAGGAGGGGGCGCAGAAGAAGGCCCGCCCAGCGGCCATGGCGGAGGAGAGGGGAGAGACGGAGTGGGTTAGGGAGGGGTTTTGGGTCGCGTTCGTGAGGCAGAGAGAGCAGATGTTTGAGGTGGGGGACGATGGCGATGGGAATGGGATGCAGCCACCCTAATCCAAATGAATTTCAGTGGATTTCTTTACGCTCCTTTGATTCAAAGGAATTTCACATGATTTTTAGAGGATTTGGATCCTTAGAAGTCTTTCTTGCGTTCGTCCGTCGTTCGATTCCCTGAACTGAAATCCACAAAATAAATCTTACTTTTTTTTTCACTCTACTCCCTTCGTTCCAAAATAATTGAAGTTCTAGGATTGTTCTAAATCAAACTTCATTAAATTTGACCATGTCTATATAAAAATATATTAATATCTACAAAACCAAAATCACTTCATTAGATTCATTATGAGATATATTACATATATTTGATATCGTAGATCTTTGTGTATTTTTTATAGACTTGGTCAGACTTTAAAAATCATAGAACTTCAGTTATTTTGAAATGGAGGGAGTATTTTGGAAAGAAAGAATCATCCACTAAAAACTCTTTGTAGGATTATTATTTTCCCTGTGCTATCATTCATCTATAAGATTCAAGTTGACATGACACTCTAATCCTCCACTAAAAACTTATTCTTGTTTTTTATAATTATTATAAATCAAATAGGCCCTTCATGTTTGTACTTTTAAAATAAATAATTATTTGGGGTTGCTCAATTTGTATAACTGCGGCTTGTAAGAACTTGCTTGCACTTTGTTGTTTAAAGAATTTTCTGTTGACTCCAACTTTTTGAATCCGTCTGCAGTTTTTCTAAAGCAACTAAGCATCATTTTAGTCATGTACTAGGATTGAAGATGGCATATAATTTAGTCGGTGTATTGGAAACTAGGCAAAACAAAGAAGCAGATGTTGGTTTGTTTCTATGTTTAGGAACATCTCCAACAACGGAATGTATAATTTGTGAACGCCTTCGCCATCGTGCTCATCATGCCACCTCACTCTTCTATGTTTCTTCTATCAAAACATTCCTAAAGTTCCTCCCCTTCGCATATATTTCTCAATAGCTACAACCATGTATCCATCTATCTGGACATGACTTTCTCATAGATACTAAGTCTTCTAGTGTATGAATCATACTTTTCAACTCTATTTGTACCCTCGGCTTTATACCTGATAAGTAGTGATAGAAGAGGGGCGGCCCGATCTTCACGAATTGGCGGAGGATAACTAGCGAGTTCTACCAATCGAACGAGATCCACAACACACTCCAAATGTGACAGCCACTGGAAATGAACCCAAGTCAACAACGGTCTTCGTTGTATTCTAATCGAACAGTATGTATATTCTCACAATCACACAAGAAGAAAGCGAGAACGAGGTGGAAGGGTAGTAGTCCCATATGAAACGAGGTCTTGTTCATCCCGACAAGGTGGGTGTCTTTTTCATCCCCAGTGAGCGGAGGTCTTAAATACATCTCCACAAAAAAGTGAGGGGAGCTAATGCTCAAGTATCATATCTTAGATCTATCATAGTCTAATGATAGGTGAGAAAAGGGTATCTATAGTCCTACCTTTAACTATAGGTTTAGGTGGGTTAAACCCATTTACAAGCTCGTGTGCTAACTTAAGTCTGTGAAAGGACATCTTGCTCCTAATGAGGGTTTTGATGTTAATGACATGTGGTTATATGACTAACCTTGTTTCTTAGTGCTTACACAAAGTGTATGAATATTGGGATGAAACAAAAAGGTTAGTGATCCCCCGAGTAAAAAGGTTCGAGAAGACGACACTTCAAATTTTGTCCAAGGATTTCTCGTTTTGAATCGTAGGTATGTCGCACTATAATAGGGAGGGGGTCGCCATGGATGTACTTGTGGGAATTGACAAACTCCCATAAGCCAAATACCACACACATCCCATATGATAAAAAAAAGCCCCCCAAAATATGCCTAAATTGCATACCTATTGTTTTGCCTTAGAGTAATCTAGAACCTTTGGCTCCGAGGTGAAGCAGAAAACTTCTCGATTAGGTCGGTCTCATCTCAGAGGCACCTCGGAGCCTCCAAGCCTCACACGACATGCCAACAACGGGTAGATATTCGAGGGGGGTGTAAATATTTTTTCTCTCCACCATTGTTGAACACTAAAAAATGTTGAGGTTTCATTCCCTATCCACCCATTTTCACCCGCCCTTTTAGGGGGAGAAAGAGAAGATCCCAATCTATAACCCCCAACAAAGCAAAACCCAAGTTCGTTGACTCGCCCCGAGATCTTTCATGGATCTTCTTACTCTTGGATCTGTGGGAACCCTAATTGATTTGTGTTACCCGTGAGCTTTCAGGTTGTGTGGTTGTGCCCCGGGCTCGTTTGTGAGGGTTTGGAGTTCACCCCGAGAGGCTAGCTCGCTAAATGATAGCTCGCCCCTAGTCGGTTGGGCTTGTTTGTGTGGTTGTGGAACTCTCCCCTACATGATCCTTGAGGAGACTAGCTCGCTGAATGATACAGTCCTCATTGATGGATCAACAAGTACTCCACGGTTAGCAGTTATCAGCTAACATTATGGGTTGTTAGTGGTGGTTCATAACTTATAGTGTTTTAATTTGGAATCCAGGTTCAGTGATAACCGTGTTGTTTAGTGTCCACAATTGGACTGAGCCCAGCTGAGAGTGGCATGCTCTATCAATATCTTTTGCAGGAGTTATCATTCTCTATTAGTAGAGTTGTCAGTTGCAGCCATTCTTGTTGTGTCAAGCTTGTGACTTGCGTCGTATCGGCCTGTGTGTCTTGGTAGCTTCGAATGTAGCCAAGAGTTGCCTTAGGTTAGTCTAATGTGCCAAAATGCTAGTCATACCACCTAGTGAGAGGGTGATTGGACTTTTCATTGGCCAAGGCACCCAGACTTAGGTGAGACATTCGTTGTCGTGGGAACATTCATTGTTCCCCGCCTTTCCAACGAAGGTTAGCACCCCCCACCCCACCTCCCACAAGAGTGTGAATTTTGGATTACATCTTAGTCTCCTTCACTTGTGGTTATATCTAACCTTAGCTTTACTTGCTGTTATTACGTGATTGCTTGTTTGCCTTGTGTAGCTTGCTAGCTTGTTGTAACACATCATATAAAGTGCATCATTTAGTTGCATTTGTAGATAAATTACAATGTCGCACTTACGAAATTACAATGTTGCACTTACCACTGAAATAAACTAAGAAAATATTAAAATTTGTAGTCTCTTATTCACCATTTAGTTGACATATCACACATCTTTGATCCTTCGGTATGCTGATATCTTTTACTTTTATGTTGAGTCATCTCCCGTGAGAAAACCTATTCCTTAAAGTAAACATAGCATATTGGAGAAATATCCATGAGTTTATAAGTTATTAAGGTGTGTGATCATGTTAATTTATTATTGTTGACATTGTCCTTGAGATAAGAAGGTAAGAAGCTAAACATTTGCTAAAACTTCAATCTTCCTTGTGTTTGATTGAAGTGAGTTGTTCTAAAAAAAATCTTATGAGTGATAGATAATTGTTTAAGACTAAAGGATAATTAAACATGTGGTGTGTTCTAAATAAAAAATCTGACATGGACCCTTCTAGAAGAATGAGCTAGTGCAATTGTTGAATGACTAGAAACATGGTTGGATATACTCAATAATCTTTTGGTTATGAAACTTCCACATGCAATGGGCGTCATACTCGCTAGAAGTTTTATAAGAAATATTTGTTCTTTAGAATCTTTGATCATGGAAGAAATAGTGATGTTATCGTGTATATATTCTTATTGTTGACACCTCACTTCATAAACCTGTGGTCATGTTTGCTAAGCTCAGCATTCGCTTAGGGACAAGCGAAGTCTAACCTTGGAGAATCGATACGTCCATTTTGCATCACTATTTCTTAGCATAGGTTACTCATTTTAATACATGTTTTACACATTATCACGTCACTCTTGTGTTTTCCCTCTTTATTGTTGACACCTCACTTCATAAACCTGTGGTCATGTTTGCTAAGCTCAGCACTAGCTTGGGGACAAGCGAAGTCTAACCTTGGGGGAGTCGATACGTCCATTTTGCATCACTATTTCTTAGCATAGGTTACTCATTTTAATACATGTTTTACACATTATCACATCACTCTTATGTTTTCCCTCTTATTTTGCATATTACGCAGGAGGAGGAGAAATACCAGAAAGTTGCAGAAAAGCACAAAAACAATGGCCAATGAGGAAAAAAAAATACGAACCCAGAAAAAAAACACTTGAGAGTTTCTCGCGGGAAGAGAGCCAGGGAGCCAGACCACAACCAAGGAGGCCCCAGTGGGGGTGTAACATCCCCAGATCTCAACCCTGTTATTAGGCTAATTAAATTGCCATGTCATCATGATCATGCTAATTAAATTGCATTTAGGAAATAATACAAATTCAAATTCCAAATTCAAATGCTAGTCAAATTATTACTTCTTCAATTAATTGAATAAAAATGTTCATAATATTGCAAAAATCCCCAAAGCAATCATAAAAATAAAATCAACATTATTAAAATTCCCAATTTGAACCTAGCAACTAAAACAGTACCCAAAACAGCCACTTTAATCCATTTGCATTTAATCAGAAATCTAGTGATTTCAAATATTACCCCAACCATTTTATAGTAGTGCCAAATATTGCCTGTATTTGTTGGGCCAGGTCTCTTATTTTACAAAAGTCTTTCTGTGGCCTAACAATTTGTAAAAACAGAAAAGATTAAAGAAATCAGAAAAAGAAAAAGAAAAAGCCTAAGCGCTAATGTACTAACGGGCCTAAGTCAAATAGTGTGAGGCCCGGCCCACCTGGCGGTCGTCCCCAACCTCTCGCCGTGGACGCTGCTCGTCCGTCCGCGCGCGGATGAGCGCGCTGTCGAGCATCCCGTGGCTCCCCGACGTGGATAAGCCACCCCCTGACGCTCTCTCCCTCTCCCCGAAACCCTAGCCCCCTCAGATCGCCTCTCCTCACCTCGCCTCCTTCTCCTCCGAGCTCGACCGAGCGCCACCGAGACCACGTCGTCGTCAACCCGTGGCCACTGGTCGTGCCCCACTGCCCCACCTTGTCCAGGAGGACGGTCGTGCTCCGCCTCGTCGCCTGCACCCTCGAATCGAAGCAGGGGAGCCTCATCGACACCGCCTTCGTCCTCGTCTCCGTCCACGGCCGCCGCACGCCATCGCCGTCGATCTACTCCACCACGACCTCCCCGGACTCCCCGAGCTGCTCCTCGACCCCGCTGTGAGCCTCCGCGCCGGATGCGCTCCTCCCCTCCCTTCCTAGTAGCCCGTAGATGCCCGGGCCGCCACTGCCGAAGCTCACCGCCGCCGCTTGCAACTCCGCCGCGGCCACCGCGCGCACAGCTCGCGTTCAAGCCCGGCACCGGGCTCTGCACCTCCCCAGCAACCCAACAAAGTCTCCCGCTCGCCTTCCCGTGCCCTCTGTCGTCGAAATGGAGCACGCCCGAACACGTCGCCACCTGCCGTCGTCGTAGCACTCGACTCCGGCCATCCCCGCTGCTGCCACCACCGCCATTCGACGCGCGACGCCGCGGGCGTTCGAACGCGCCAAGCCCCGCATCAAACCGAGGCCTGTGGCCGATTTCCGACCAACTCCGGCGTATCGCCGCCACTGTTTGTGGTCGCCGGCGACTTTTTCGGCGAGTCCAACGTGGCGACGCGATTAGGCACTAAGTACTCCCTCTGTGAGGCTGACAAGTGGGCTCCGCTCGCTAATTAACTCGGGTTAGATTAAAACACTAGTTTAACCCCTCTGTCACTGACTTGTGGGCCCCTCTGCTAATTAACTTAATTAAATTTAACCTAAACCTCTGTTAACACTAACAGTCACTGACGGCTGGGTCCCACTGGACCCAGTTGACCAGTCAAACTGCTGATTGGGATTGATCCAGTCAATGACACGTAGGCCCCACCATTTTAATTAATTATTTACTAATTAAAAACTAATTTGTTAACTAATCTATCACTGACATATGGGGCCCACCTACTAATTAATCCTCATTAGTTAATTTAAACCAGTGGATTAACTACTGTGTATGACATGTGGGACCCACTGGTCAGGTTTGACCGCTGACGCAATGCTGACGTCACCGAACACTGTTTTGGATAATTCGGATTTAATAAATAAAATAATTCCAAAAATTCAATAAAACTTTGAAAATTCATATAAAATAAACCGTAACTCGGATGAAAATAATTTATATATGAAAAATGATCAGAAAAATATGAAGAATCCGAATATGCCACCCACATACCTGCCACGCCCCTCTAACATGATGAACATGGAACTTTCCCCTCCAGTTCAATATACCGATAACTGCTCGGAGCTGGGAAAATATTCCCGGATATTTTCCCGCTCCGTTTAAAATACTTAGTACTGCGTTAGGGCACCCTAGCACAGCCTATTGCCATGCCAAGCGTTTGTGTTGCATTGTTTGCCGTGTATTTATTGTTTCTTCCCCCTCCTTCTCTCCCGATAGACCCCGAAACTACTGACGACCCTCCTGAGTACAACTACGTCGTCGACGACCAGCCCCTTTCAGCAGAGCTTCCAGGCAAGCAAACCCCCTTGATCATTCCTATATCACCCATTCCTTCTCCCCCGTGCTTGCATTAGAATTTGCTACTATAATTGCTTGCTCCTATTTTGATGCATAGCCTGTTTTTGTAACCTGCTGTTGTTACTTTACCTGTCATCCTAAACTGCTTAGAATAGGTTGGTTAGTAATCCATCAGTGACCCCATCCTTGTTCCAGTTGCCCCGCTTTAGTACCAGTGCCTCGATCTTTGTGATCGATGTGCAGAGACCGTCACATCACCGCACACCCCCTTAGTTGTACGGCTCTGCAGGGCTACTATCGAGTGCCGGGGGTGATACCTCGTACTGCACTCCTGATGATATCCCTGTAGTATAACACATCGATGGTAATTGCAGAGGGTGATTCCTCTCTCTCCCTTTCCCGATGATGACTCTGTCGTGCAACCCCTCAAGTGGGGACCATCGAGGGTGATTCCTCCTGGTTCTCCTTAACGGATTGCATCGAGTAGGAATCCATCGAGGGTGATTCCTCGGGTTTCCCTTGATGTTTTGGACACACGGTTACCATGACTTTTACCTCAGACCTTTGTGCAGGCGGGTCGACCCCGAGGGGTACCCGCGGGAAATGTGGAGTCGGGTTGACCTGGAGGGTACCCGCGAGATAATTACGAGGCGCGGCCGGGTAGGCAGAGACCGCCCTAGAGAGGGATGGGCCTGACCCTTGTTGCACTTCCTCGAGATGGGGCGACAGGAGTACTGATCGTCACCACGAGCTCCTAATAATTCGCTAACGGATTTGGGTATTTGATCTGAGTTGGCCACTGGCCTACACGCACTACCACCACGCGGGATAATGGTTTAATGGGGCCCTCGGCGCCGTATGTATCAGCCGAAAGCTCTGTCAGACGTCCAGTTCAGCATTGCGGCGCATTCGGGCAGGTGCCATCCAGGACAGAGGTGGTGCTTGGTCCCGTTCACCCACGCAATGACCCGGAGTGCAAAGGGCGATGGGCCCAAGACCCCTGAGCGCTTAGGATGTAGACCGGCGGGGACCTCTCTGCGGAGCCTAGGTAGGACTACGTCGTGTCGATCAGCCGAGGCCGGGAATGACCTAGAAAAGTGTGTCCGGCCAGAGTTAATCGAGCGTGTTGGGTAATAGTAGTGCACCCCTGCAGGGAAGTTATCTATTCGAATAGCCGTGTCCACGGTAACAGGACGCTCAGTGTTGTATCCCGATCTACTACAACTTGAACTGGATACATGTTAATTAATTGTAAGCTCCGGGATCGCTTTCTCGCAGGGAGTCGAGGAAGGATCTCTGGGCTTTGCTTCTACATGCTTGTTACTTTATATTATGCTACTAATCTGCATTCTTCTAATGCTGCAAGACGCTAAAGATGCTAGTCTTCGATAGGCTAGGCTTTTCCCCCCTCTATTCTGGCATTTCTGTAGTTTAGTCCAAAGATATAGCCCCATTCCTTTGATACCGACGCATAAGTAGTATAGTTCTGATGTCAGTCTTGCGAGTACTTTGGATGAGTACTCACGGTTGCTTTGCTACTCTTTTCCCCCCATACCCGATTGCTGCGACCAGATGATGGATCCCAGGAGTCAGCTGCTACCGCCGACGACTGTTACTACACTTCCGGTGGAGCCTACTACTACGTGGAGACCGACGACCAGGAGTAGATTCGGAGGCTCCCAGGCAGGAGGCCTGCGCCTTTTTGATCAGTGTCGTTGTTATGCTAGCCTTCTTAAGGCAAACTTGTTTCCCTCTTATGTCTGTACTCAGATATTATGTTGTTTCCGCTGACGCTTGATCGCGAGCTTACGTATTCGAGCCCTCGAGGCCCCTGGCTTGTAATATAAAGCTTGTATGACTTTTATTTGTGTTTAGAGTTGTGTTGTGATATCTTCCCGTGAGTCTCTGATCTTGATCGTGTGCATTTGCGTGTATGATTAGTGCACGGTCGAGCAGGGGCGTCATAGGGGGTCATGCGGCCAGGACCCTGGCAACAACACAACTTCCTAAAGTATTATCGTCTCCTTACGCTCATATAGCAAGTCGGATAGAGGGTCAGACAGTCCGACTTGGGTCAGATAGTCTGACTTTGCCAGGTAGCTACGGGTCAACTCAAGTTGGATCTTAAATTTGGAAGGGGAAAAGAAATTCTAGGGTGGAAATCGGAAAAAGGCTAATGCAACGCCAAGGGAGGCGAGATCTACTAGTACCACATCAAATCCATGGATCAAAACCAACAAAATAGCACCAAATCCAACAAATTGCAAAAAAAATGTATATGTCTATTTTTTGTGTGGGGATTTTCGAATTATACAAGAACAAAACAAAATTACGCTAGAAGGATGAGGGGGAGGGCTCCAAATTGTGGCAACCAAAGCTCATGATACCAAATGATGTAGTGAAAGCCCAGAGTCTGGCCCAATCTTCACTGTTTGGAGGGGATTGAGAGAGGAACACTCAAGAACACAAGGGATCACAAAGGAACAACACTCAAGAACTAGATACAATCACACATGCACTCTTTAAGCAAATCCAAGCAAGAACCACAAGATCCAAACACAACAAGGGGGAAATGGCTAGCTAGGGTAGTCCTTCCCAGATCCCTAAGGGGGATGAGGTCTTGAGGGGTAGTTCTTCTCCAAATCTCAAGGAGAGGAGGGGGTCTTGATGACAACGCGTCCAGGCTATACAATGTGATGATTATCAAGTTGCAACATTGAGTGAATCAATGAATTGACCACATGTAGAGCAACAAGAAGCAAAACTCACGATCTCCATGGTTGACGAGCTTGATGGCCACATTGTCTCCACTCGTGCAATCATCGAAAAACTTCATGACAAAGTTGGATATGTTGTACCACCGATGCGTTAGCGACTTCGCATTACGCATGGATGACGTGCATGTCGTAGGTGTAGGAGATATGCCCTAGAGGCAGTAATAACAGTTATTTTGTATCTCCGAGTTTGTAATGAATGTTTATGTTCCATGCTATAACTGCAATGATTCTCGAGTCTGCAATATCCACGAGGCTCGGAGGGAAACTCATGTGCACGTGTGGTATAATAAACGGTAAAATGTATTCCTGGTCATGCCTCTAAGACTGGCTCAAGTATTGCATGATGATCCTATTTTCTTGATCATGGGCATGTCTATGCCGGCAAATTTTGAGGGCACAATGTTAGTAGAACACTTGTGTTGAATCGACCCGAATTGATGTTATGCTATGAGATACATTCGTCACAAGTTAATGGTAAATAGCACAGAGATAGTTAATGTTTGCATAATTCCTTAGACCATGAGAGTATCGGTTTCCTTCGTACTTGCTTCGTGAACTTTGGGGTTTGTTAAACATCATCCGTAACTGGGTGGCTATTATGGCGGCTTACGGGTTCACGGAAAAGTATGACAAGAAACGAGATAGCTCAAGATTGGGATTTTCTCCTCCGACGATGGAGAGATATTCTCGGGCCCTCTCGGTGTTACGGTATCCATCATCATCTGGCCAGAGACATTGTGATTTGATCACTGGGATGCCGGAACACGGAAACGAGAAAAGAGAACAAAACCGGTAACGAGGTAACTTGCATGGTGGACAAGTTGTTGATCCACGGGGATGCAATAAATCTCACCTCGGGTGTTTGTAATATATCGTGAAGCAACAGGAATAGCACACGGCAATTAGAGGTTCACTCGAATATTCATTCGTGTGGGTATAGGGGTCAATATGGGTGTCCACGTCTCCGATGTTGATCATTGATCGGAAAGTGTTCCGGGTCATGTCTATACTTCACCGAACCTATAGGGTCACACGCTTAAGGGTCATCTATCTGCTGAATACTAGACAGGGAGTCTGAGAGAAAATCACCGAAAAAGTTTCGGACGAAACGGAAACGTTCCGGAGAGGACACCGGAATAGTTCCGGTAAAACTGAAAAGTTGTTTCAGGGGATACCATTAAGTCAAATTGGTTTCGGCACACGCCTGGAAATTCTTGGAGGATGCCAGAAGTGTTCTGGAAACTTCTGGGAATTTTCCGGGATGAAAACCGGAAATGTTCCGGAGCTGCCGGAACCGATTTGGTTGCTTTTCGCAGATGAAAATCACTAATCCGAAATTGTTTCGAAACGCGTCCAAAATCATTTGTGTGGGTACTGGAATTATTCTAAGACCCACAGAAATATTTTCGGATTTAACGGTCGCGGAAAATTGGTTCCATGAATAGTGAAAATCACTTTATGGATATTTTTTTGGAAAGACACCTTTTGGGATATTTCCCAAAAGGCTTCTAGAAGGGATTGGGGAGCAAGGAACCCCCATGTGGGGGGGGGGGCCTAGAGGTGGCCGGCCAAGGTGGTGCTCCTCCATTGAGCTCCACATGGCACCCATTTTTGCCTTTTATTCTTTTATGTGAGACATAAAGTGGGTGTACTTTTGGTATTTTTGTATGCCAACTTTACCCCTTGGCTTTCCTATAAATAGAGGTGGAGGGGTGCTCTCCAAACCTCATCCTTGATCTCATACACATGCCATAGACTTGTCTGGCTTCTCTCTCCCTCCCAGCGAAATAGTTTCGTAGAGCCGAAAGGCTGTCTGGGTTCCGGCAGGAACTAGTTCTGGACGGCGAAACCTTGCCGGATAGCCGACACCGTATGTGTGCAACCCCGTAGAGAGGTTGTAGTTTCGATCCTTTGCCCGAGGGGCTGTTCGTGTGTCCTCCCGGAGGGCTGTCCGAGTTATCGTTCGAGTTTCGAGTGTCCTCCCGAAGGGCTGTCCGAGTTACCGTTCGGGTTTCGAGGGTCCTCCCGAAGGGCTGTCCGTGACATCGTCCGAGGGACTGTCCGACCGCCTCCCGAAGGGCTGTCCGACGAGGGAGTACATCCTCGCGGTTGGGAGGTTGTAAATCCTAGCTGCGGGGATCTGCACCGACGATCTACACCAACTCTTCTTCCGCTGCGCTTCGAGTCGGTACGGATCAGATCAAACCCTGTATGACATCTCCATAGTGGTCCTGGGCGTGCTCGCTGTACCGAAATTTTTTGTTTTCTGTCGCGTTCCCTACAGTGGTATCAGAGCCGTGCTATGCGTAGATGCAGGTTATGATCTAGAATACATGGAGATGTATGGGTATTGCATAATATAATTTTGGAGTAGATGAGATCTATTGCTAAAAATTATTTATGCGGGTGGCAGATGAAATCTGTTACCCGATGTTCTTGTTGCTTCCCTAGAATTTGCGTATTTCTGATCTCGAGACAGCATGGTGGAATTTGACAAAGTTCTGGCAATCCGCGATCCTGATTGATCAACGAAGTGCTATCAGTTCTTTGGGTTCCGCCATAGTCAAAAGAAAGATGAAATTTCGCAGACGAAAGGGCAATGCAGATATGATCTGCACGGGGGTCATGCGTATGACGAAGTTTAGTATGGGGCTCGAGATTTTATTATCTCGTGTTTCATACACCCCGCGATGTTAATCTAGCGAGTTGAATAATCATACTTGATGATAAAACGTTGGTAGATGCGGCTTAAGTCAAAACCTTAGAAGCCACGTAAAATAAATTTTTGCATAAACCGATTAGAGGCGTCTAACTTGTTTTTGCAGGATGTGCATGTGATGTGGTATAGCAGTGCTCATATTAATTCGATTATGTATGAGATGACTATATGATGTAAATTTATTAACATGACCTGCGTGTCATGATTCGGCATGATGGCTGGAGCCATATAATTGTCACTTTAATGACCTGCGTGTCAACCTTAAGTAATGCACTTATTTTATTAGCTATAGAGATAGCAATATTATCTGGTGCATCGACAAGGTGGTGGAAATCTTCACGAAGGTGAACACCGACGCAAATGCCGAAGACGAAGAAATTAAAGACTTCTCCGTCAGAAAGGGTTATACCATATCATGCTGTTATGAATTGCCTGAGATGTTTATCCCTTATGATGCACCCTTTTGATTGCGCGGTAGTCGCTTTTTATTAGGGTGATCTCTCACTTAAAATATCAAAGTAGTTAGTGTTCACCCAAGTGTAGCACCGTCTGAAATTCGTATCTTTTCGGGGTGCGCTATGTACACATGAGCACGAACGAATCGAGAGGAATGAGGCGGGTGAGGTCAGACCTTGCAACAAGATCACTTGGTTGTCTTTGACGTTCAGGCAGGAGAGTCCTGAGCTCGGAACACGCCCATCGAAAGATGAACAAGAATCACATAGAGATGTGATCGGCAAGTTGGCCTACCGATTGAAATTCGCGTCATCAGTGATGAACCCGTCAATGGCGTCGAATTGAAATACGGATCTTGAATCACTCACAATCAATTATGAGAGATATTGATTTGAGTGGGAGCGCACTTTAGAATAAAATTGTTTATTCACTAGTGCCAAAAAAATCATTATGAACAAAGTCTAAGTGAAACTTGTGTTTTCCGTTGTAGATCAAATGGCTCGCAACACCGCGTTCAACTTAGGCCCGATGTTAGAGAAAGAGAAGTTAGCTGCGACTGGAAACAACTATGCGGACTGGGTCCGTAACCTGAGGATTGTCCTCAGGAGCGCTAAGAAAATGTATGTGCTTGAAAATGCTCTTCTAGCTAAACCGGCGGCGGATGCCCCGGAAGATGAACAAAATGTCTGGGCCACTAAGGATGATGATCACAACTTAGTGCAGTGCCTCATGCTAGCTTGCATGAGTGCAGGGCTTCAAAAACGTTTTGAATTCCATAAACCCCGTGATATGATCCGGGAATTGGATGCTCTGTACAAGGAAACCGCAAGGTTTGAACGATTTGATATCATGAAGACCTTGATGGAATGCAAGATGGCTGAGGGCAGTTTAGTTGGCGAACACGTAGTCAAAATGATTGGCTATGCTGAAAGGCTTAAAACCCTGGAATTTCCAATTCCGCCTGGCCATATGATGGACATGATGCTTTCTTCACTCCCCCCGTCTTACGACAGTTTTGTCATGAATTACAACATGAGTGGGATGGAGAAGACACCGGAAGAGGTGCTCACCATGCTGAAAACTGCGAAAGGAGGACTGTGGAAAAATCGCAAGCAAGTGTTGCTTGTGGATAAAACCGCCAGTTTCAAAAATAAAGGCAAGCCAAAGAAGGGCAAGGGCGCCGGTAAGACCGGCTCCCAAAGCAACTCTAAGGGCGGAGCCAAGAATGAAACTGAGTGCTTCTACTGCAAGGGCACAGGACACTGGAAGAGAAACTACAAGAAGTATCTGGAAGATAAGAAGTCCGGGAAAACCGGAAAAGGTATAATTGTTATACAAGTTAATGTCATTGATGTTTTGCTTGCTAGCAAAAATTCTAAGTCTTGGGTATTTGATACCGGATCGGTTGCTCACATTTGCAACTCGATACAGGGACTTCAGAAGGTGCGCAAGCTAGCAAAGAATGAAGTCGTGATGCACGTCGGGAACGGCGCTGGGATCGCTGCTCAAGCCGTCGGCATTATGCTTCTACGTCTCCCTTCAGGATTTATCTTAGAACTAAATAACTATTATTTTGTTCCACTGTTGTGTAGAAACATTATCTCCGGATCATGTTTAGTACACGATGGGTATTCGTACAAGTCTGAGAACAATGGTTGTTCACTTTATTGTAAGGATATGTTTTATGGATTTGCACCCATTGTTGGGGGCCTTTTCATACTAAATTTTGAATGTGGAAATGATGTCTTTCACGTGAATGCTAAACGCCTTAAGAAGGCTGATATCACCACCACTTTCATGTGGCACTGTCGCCTTGGCCACATCGGAAAGAAACGCATGCAAAGACTCCATAAAGATGGAGTTTTACCGTCCTTTGATTTTGAATCATTTGACACATGTGAAGCTTGCTTGATGGGCAAAATGACCAAGACACCGTTCACGGGTCATCCTGAACGGGCGAGTGAATTATTGGAAATAATACATAGTGATGTATGTGGTCCAATGAGCACAATCGCACGGGGTGGGTATTTCTACTTCGTGACTTTTACTGATAATTTGAGTAGGTATGGATATATCTACTTGATGAAGCATAAGTCAGAAACCTTTGAAAAGTTCAAAGAATTTCAGAATGAGGTAGAAAATCATCGTAACAAAAGGATTAAGTTTCTGCGGTCTGATCGCGGGGGCGAATACCTTAGTCATGAGTTTAGCCAACATCTGAGTGACCGTGGAATCGTTTCACAGCTTACGCCTCCCGGAACTCCACAGCGAAACGGAGTGTCGGAAAGACGTAACCGAACCCTGTTAGACATGGTAAGGTCGATGATGTCTCTTACAGATCTGCCGATATCTCTTTGGGGTCATGCACTAGAAACTGCCGCTCACACATTAAACAGAGCACCGTCTAAGTCTGTTGAGACGACACCATATGAGTTATGGAACGGGAAGAAACCCGGTTTGTCGCATCTCAGAATTTGGGGTTGTGGGGTATACGTAAAACGTTTACAATCTACCAAACTCGATCCCAGATCAGACAAATGTTACTTTGTAGGTTATCCCAATAAAACAATTGGGTATTCCTTCTACCACCCGTCCGATAACAAAGTGTTTGTTGCCAGAAATGGACAATTTCTTGAGAAAGAGTTTCTCGCAAAAGAAGTGAGTGGGAGGACAGTACAACTTGATGAGATTATTGAATCTTCGGCAACCATTGATATGGCTAAGGAACCAGAAGAAATTCCGCTAATTATCCCTACAACCGAGCCGGAAGTTGTCGCATGTGATGCGGAAACTTCAGACAATGTTGTAACTGAACCGCGCAGATCAGGCAGGGCTATCCAGCCACCTGAGTGGTTTCATAATGAAATCTTCATTCTTGAAGACGATGAACCTGCGCACTACAAGGAAGCAATGGCGGGGCCCAGCTCAAGGGAATGGCACAAGGCCATGAAATCCGAAATGGAATCCATGTACGAAAACCAAGTTTGGAACTTGGAAGAACTTCCAGAAGGCGTAAAGCCCATTGGTTGTAAATGGATTTTCAAAAGAAAGACGGACGCGGATGGTAACATTACTATCCACAAAGCTAGACTTGTCGCGAAAGGGTTCACGCAAGTTCCAGGAGTGGACTACGACGAGACTTTCTCGCCCGTAGCTATGCTTAGGTCTGTTCGGATATTACTAGCAATTGCCGCTTATTTCGATTATGAAATATGGCAGATGGACGTCAGAACGGCTTTCCTAAATGGAAACCTCAAAGAGGATGTATACATGATACAGCCAGAAGGTTTTGTCGTTCATAAGGATGCTGGAAAGGTATGCAAACTTCAGAAAGCCATTTATGGTCTGAAGCAAGCGTCAAGGAGCTGGAACATTCGTTTTGATGAAGTGGTCAAACAGTTTGGCTTCATCAGGAATGACGAAGAATCTTGTGTTTACAAGAAGTTTAGTGGGAGCACAAAAGCATTTCTAATCTTGTATGTGGATGACATATTATTGATTGGAAATGACGTGAATTTTCTTAGCGAAATAAAAGACTCATTGAATAAAAGTTTTTCAATGAAAGACTTAGGCGAAGCGGCATATGTATTGGGCATCAGAATCTATAGAGATAAATCAAAACGCCTGATAGCGCTTAGCCAAAGCACGTACATTGACAAGGTGTTGAAAAGGTTCAACATGGAGAACTCCAAGAAAGGCCTATTCCCCATGTCACCTGGCATAGTGCTTTGCAAGAATCAGTGTCCTCGGACTCTCGATGAGCGAGTACAGATGAATGATGTTCCATATGCCTCGGCAGTTGGTTCTATTATGTATGCCATGCTATGTACAAGACCGGATGTTTCCTATGCGCTAAGTGTTAGCAGCCGGTACCAAAGTGATCCAGGATTGGAACACTGGGCCGCAGTCAAGGGTATTCTTAAGTACCTCAGAAGGACCAAGGATTTACTCCTTGTGTACGGAGGTGATGAAGAGCTCATTGTAAGTGGTTACACTGATGTAGGCTTCATGACTGACCCAGATGACTTCAAATCTCAATCAGGCTATGTTTTCATATTGAACGGCGGTGTAGTTGATTGGAAAAGTTCCAAACAAAAGACTGTGGCAGATTCTACGACGGAGGCGGAATATGTTGCTGCTTCAGAAGCCTCCAAGGAGGCGGTATGGATCAAGCAATTTCTTGAAGACCTTGGTGTGGTTCCAAGTGCTCTGGACCCGGTGGAGATCTATTGTGATAATAGTGGCGCCGTGGCTCAGGCAAGGGAGCCAAGTTCGCACCATAAGACAAGACATATTGAACGTAAATATAAACTCATTCGACATCATGTCGAAGCGGGTTTAGTGAAAGTACGCAAAGTTCACACGGATCTGAACGTGTCAGACCCGATGACAAAGCCTCTACCACGAGCAAAGCATGAGCAGCACCGGATAGCCATTGGTGTTAGGGAAGCCATGTAACTGGATTATGACTCTAGTGCAAGTGGGAGTCTGTAGGAGATATGCCCTAGAGGCAGTAATAACAGTTACTTTGTATCTCCGAGTTTGTAATGAATGTTTATGTTCCATGCTATAACTGCAATGATTCTCGAGTCTGCAATATCCACGAGGCTCGGAGGGAAACTCATGTGCATGTGTGGTATAATAAACGGTAAAATGTATTCCTGGTCATGCCTCTAAGACTGGCTCAAGTATTGCATGATGATCCTGTTTTCCTGATCATGGGCATGTCTATGCCGGCAAATTTTGAGGGCACAATGTTAGTAGAACACTTGTGTTGAATCGACCCGAATTGATGTTATGCTATGAGATACATTCGTCACAAGTTAATGGTAAATAACACAGAGATAGTTAATGTTTGCATAATTCCTTAGACCATGAGAGTATCGGTTTCCTTCGTACTTGTTTCGTGAACTTTGGGGTTTGTTAAACGTCATCCGTAACTGGGTGGCTATTACGGCGGCTTACGGGTTCACGGAAAAGTATGATAAGAAACGAGATAGCTCAAGATTGGGATTTGCTCCTCCGGCGATGGAGAGATATTCTCGGGCCCTCTCGGTGTTACGGTATCCATCATCGTCTGGCCAGACACATTGTGATTTGATCACTGGGATGCCGGAACACGGAAACGAGAAAAGAGAACAAAACCGGTAACGAGGTAACTTGCATGGTGGACAAGTTGTTGATCCACGGGGATGCAATAAATCTCACCTCGGGTGTTTGTAATATATCGTGAAGCAACAGGAATAGCACACGGCAACTAGAGGTTCACTCGAATATTCATTCGTGTGGGTATAGGGGTCAATATGGGTGTCCACGGCTCCGATGTTGATCATTGATCGGAAAGTGTTCCAGGTCATGTCTATACTTCACCGAACCTATAGGGTCACACGCTTAAGGGTCATCTATCTGCTGAATACTAGACAGGGAGTCTGAGAGAAAATCACCGAAAAAGTTTCGGACGAAACGGAAACGTTCCGGAGAGGACACCGGAATAGTTCCGGTAAAACTGAAAAGTTGTATCAGGGGATACCATTAAGTCAAATTGGTTTCGGCACATGCCTGGAAATTCTTGGAGGATGCCAGAAGTGTTCTGGAAACTTCTGGGAATTTTCCGGGATAAAAACCGGAAATGTTCCGGAGCTGCCGGAACCGATTTGGTTGCTTTTCGCAGATGAAAATCACTAATCCGAAATTGTTTCGGAACGCGTCCAAAATCATTTGTGTGGGTACTGGAATTATTCTAAGACCCACAGAAATATTTTCGGATTTAACGGTCGCGGAAAATTGGTTCCATGAATAGTGGAAATCACTTTATGGATATTTTTTTGGAAAGCCACCTTTTGGGATATTTCCCAAAAAGCTTCTAGAAGGGATTGGGGAGCAAGGAACCCCCATGTGGGGGGCCCCCTAGAGGTGGCCGGCCAAGGTGGTGCTCCTCCATGGAGCTCCACATGGCACCCATTTTTGCCTTTTATTCTTTTATGTGAGACATAAAGTGGGGGTACTTTTGGTATTTTTGTATGCCAACTTTACCCCTTGGCTTTCCTATAAATAGAGGTGGAGGGGTGCTCTCCAAACCTCATCCTTGATCTCATACACATGCCATAGACTTGTCTGGCTTCTCTCTCCCTCCCAGCGAAATAGTTTCGTAGAGCCGAAAGGCTGTCTGGGTTCCGGCAGGAACTAGTTCTGGATGGCGAAGCCCTGCCGGATAGCTGACACCGTATGTGTGCAACCCCGTAGAGAGGTCGTAGTTTCGATCCTTTGCCCGAGGGGCTGTTCGTGTGTCCTCCCGGAGGGCTGTCCGAGTTACCGTTCGAGTTTCATGTGTCCTCCCGAAGGGCTGTCCGAGTTACCGTTCGGGTTTCGAGGGTCCTCCCGAAGGGCTGTCCGTGACATCGTCCGAGGGACTGTCCGACCGCCTCCCGAAGGGCTGTCCGACGAGGGAGTACATCCTCGTGGTTGGGAGGTTGTAAATCCTAGCTGCGGGGATCTGCACCGACGATCTACACCGACTCTTCTTCCGCTGCGCTTCGAGTCGGTACGGATCAGATCAAACCCTATATGACATCTCCATAGTGGTCCTGGGCGTGCTCGCTGTACCGAATTTTTTTGTTTTCTGTCGCGTTCCCTACAGTAGGGCGCGAAGTTCTTTTGTTCATGAAACGAAGCATGCATGTTTTGCCAACCGAGCCCCCTTGCCTCATGCCTACAAAGTCCGCGGATACACCAACCACACATCGCACATCAACTCATCCTCGATCACCGAGTACCTCGCCATCATGCTTACTCTAGAAAACAACAAGAAATTCAACAAAAAAATTTCTCAATATGGCATTTGACCGAACTCCTGTCGGGTGTGGTGTCCGCCATGGACGTCGTCGGCAGGGGGGCGAAGGAAACCTGGTTGTGGAGGGATCCTGGGTGGATGATGACATAGTCCAAGGCGGACAGGCGCGTGGGTGGGGCTTGTGTTCAGCCGAGGATGCTTGGATGGCGGCCAGAGAGGTATTGTGGCGGCGTCAGGTGAGGAGGGTGTAGATGAAAGCAAGGGGCAACAGGGCGCAAAGTGGAAGAAAAGTGGACCGGGAGGGGGGATTTGATTGCGTCGGGGGTGTCGGAGTCCTATGTGGCGGCGGTCCGGACTCCCGCAAACCCCACCCTCCAGTTAGCTTTTGGTTTGCGGGAAAACGGACAGTCGGACGTGTCGGCGGACTGATGCAAGACTGCTCTTGGATGGCAAAATGCGTCGACAGCTCGGTCGAGACGGTTGCGGGCGGTTTGAGGGTCCGCGTTGGAGATGCCCTGAGTATACTTCGCTGACCCTAAAATTGAAGAGAAGTACGATTTATATAGGCTGGGCATGAAAGAGAAGAGAGATACACGGGCTGAGCCCAAATCCGTGTGCGCAGGCACAAGTCGGACAGTTCGATATGTCGGAGTATCTGGCCATATATCCTTTATGGTGTTCGATTTAAACAGAGAGCCACGCAAAGTCGGACACTAGGCTGGATAGTCCTGTATGTCGGACATTCCGGCCTTAAGTCGGATAGTTTGACCTGGCAGTTTCCAACATGACGACATTCCTTGATGATGCCTTGACTTCCGCTTCGCGCCCTTGCATATTCATGTTCAATCCCCTTGTACCTAATCACATTTAGCATTCCGGCTTTAGGTAGTAGCCATGTCTCATGTATGAATGTAAATGTAGTTCACCGAGGACCGTAGTTATAGATCCACTTGATGTTTGAGGTGTTGGTGTAGGTCCATGATGATGCTCATGAGGTGCTCTGTGGGGGTGGGGGTTCGCTGACGGCGGCGATTAGGCGTTGTTACCTGGTCGCTAGCATGGGCCCTTTTAGAAAATCTAACCCGGACCCTCTAACAAATGTTCATTTGTGCCTTGTGTGCATGTATGATAAATTCTTATATTCTAAAATGACAGCATTCTTCTTGATATTCCGGGCACATTTGGTTTCGAGGAAACCAAATGGTAGGAATTATAAATAATAGAAAAATGTACTAGGATGACATTTGTCAACCTTAGAAACCTCATTTTCCTAATGAAAAACCTCCAAACCTAACGTCTCTTTATTTATCCAGAATAGTGATCATCTTTGATGACTTGATGGGAAGTATAGGGAGCAACCTTGATGGTAACCTTGTATATATGCAAGGGCACATGGTCCAGGGACGAAAGCTAACCGAGACTTCCAACAGGGTTGCCTTTTATGCATACGACGGATCCAACTCCAATTTTCACTTTCACGCATCTTCAAAAGGAAAAACTCTAATTTCCACTCAGTATGGAGCCAGACGACCCTGTTCGTTCCCTGGTGGTGCTTAGAGATTGTCGGCCGCCCGGAACATATATTCAGAGCGCCAACGTACTCCCTCCATCCACATATATAGGGTCTAATATGTTTTTCGAAATTATCTTTGATCATAGGTTACCACAATAATATATGACATGCATGTTACATAAAGCATACCATCAAATTCATATGTGAAAGAAGTTTCTAATGATATAATTATCATACATCTCATATATTAATAATGTTATCATTGGTCTAAGGCTACCTCAAAGAACGTATTAGAGCATCTACCGCCGGACTTGGCAAATCCGGTCCCTCAAACGCCCGCAGACGCGTCCGCGGACATTGACCGGTCACGCCTCAAATTTCTCTTCTCACAACCGGACACCTCAATTAGCACACCTCAAATCCATACAAACTCATGCAACTACGTACTACATCAAAACATGCCATCGGACTACCAAAAATTGGCATGTTTAACCTACATGCTAGCTATGAAGAAGATCATCCACGGCTGTCCTTGCCCTTCCCGGCGCCCTTGTCGTCCTTCTCACGGAAGTAGCGGTCGAAGACGCAGTATGGATCGAGCCGGATCTGCTCGTCGTCGGAGCTGTCCAACCCGTCGCTATCCTCCTTCTCCTCCTGGGGGGGGGGGGGCAGTCCGGCAGCCCTCATCCTCTCCTTCCCACGGCGGGCACACCGGTCCCGGTGGGACTCGTACTCCGGCGGACTGGTGATGGGGAAAGGAAGATTGGAAGGCTTCCGGGAGGACCGCGATGATCCAGTCCCGGAGGACCCGAGCGCCCGATGCGCCGACGCAATGGACTCGCGCCAGACAGATCCCGCCGTCGGTCGGTCGCTGTCCTCCCAGGAGCGGCGGAGTGCAATGCGGACGGCCATTGCCTCCTCCAAACTGCACGGGACGACGGATCTGTACTGGTCGTCGTTGGATCCACTGCCCGCCATGCCGGAGATCGCCGGACGGAAGCTTGGGTGGCGAAGTGGAGTGGAGTGAAGTGGTTAGGGTTTGGTCCGGCGAGCGAATGGGGAGGAATATATGTGAAGTTGGGTGGGCCAACGTTGGTCAGGACCGACGTGACGGACGCCCACGGGCCGATTTCCTCTGGATTCAATCTCAATGACTGCTAGCCGGGCTTTGGAGATGAGGCCTTTTGGCGAAGCCAAGTCAATTTTGGGCCACCAAACCCCATATCCGCCCTACATTTGGACTGGATATGAGGAGTGCCGATCAGTCCGGTCGTTTGAGGCCTGTTTGAGCCGCCCGCCTGGGTCCTAGTAGGTGCTTACCCAATATATGTGGATGGATGGAGTAGGTGAAGTCCGAATGCCAAACATCCACGATTCGAACAAGGCCATGAAAAATCCGCCAGTCTCACGCAAACAGCAAACACGACTGTTCTGTTATATACCCTCTTTCATGTTGGCGCGTGCGTGAATGCAACGCTAGTACTACTAGGTGCGTGCGTGTTGCAGCCAGCCACTCGTGACGGCGTCGGCATGGAACCCAAAACGGGCCGCCAGCATTTTTGACATAGCACGTGCGTGACCATGTCCATCCAGAGTCCAGACACATTATCACCGGTGCTACCAGCCAACGTACTAGCATGTGCACGTGATGGACCACAAGGCCCATGGCCGCCCGGACGGGGTCACATGCGAGAGCGAGACGAGACGAAACGAAGCAGCGCCGCGCCAGTTTGGCTGGCATTCCGTTTGACCACCATCCCCACGGGAAGGGAAAAGCGACGAGGACACACATATAGCGAAAGTGCTATTGTGAGCTCGAGCTCACAGGCACCCTTTGCTACAGTACGAACGAAAAATATATTTAAAAAGTTCAAAAAATTCTGAATTTTTTTGGCAACAAACATTGATATCTTTTTCGCATGCATGCAAAATTTCGTGACAAAATGACATTCATGCAGGTCTCGGCAAAAAAAACAAAATCGATGCTTCAAAATGCTTCCAAAAACAGTTTTTTGGGAGCATGATTTTGTTTTTTTTGCCGAGACCTCCACAAATATCATTTCATCACGAAAATTGGCACGCATGTGAAACACACATCAATGTTTGATGCCAAAAAATTTCAGATGTTTTTGAACTTTTTAAATATATTTTTCGATTTTACTGTAGCAACGGGTGCCAGTGAGCCCGAGCTCACATGCTCCATGTCACATATAGCTGCTTTTGAGGCAGCCAAAAGCTGGTGTCCGCTCGGCTCAGCGTGCAAAAAGAGATTCTGTGTGTGCTCCCGCTATTTATTTATTTGGACACACTTGCACCACCCAAGCCTGCATGTTTGGTTACTCAAATCGTCTACGCTGCGAGGAGGAATAGGCTCGTAGCAGGTCATGTGATCGCTGCGATTTTCCTCCTCCTCCTTTGATCGGCGCACCCTATTTTTGTCTGCCATGCTTTGTTTGTCTGTCCACTCTGATGGAGCACATCACAATTTGATTATGGATCACGATGCGAAAGCGAGCCAATGCTCAACTGCGCAAGGTTCCTCTCCGACGAGAGCTTTTTGGCTATCTTCTCTGCTGAAGCAATTGCTCCATCCATGGTAGGGGTAGTACAGACAAAGGTCACGAGGGCGAGTAATAATAATAATAATAATAAAAGCATGGGCGCAGTGAACCGAGCACAGGAACCGAAGGCGCAACGCCAGGCAAACACTGACACCCTCCCCACAATAATTACGAGCTCCGGACGACTGCGCAGTCCGTCGTCATTCTCCCCGAGACGAGACGGCGCACGCATTGGATGCCCTTCTCTCCCCCGCTCCTCCCCTCCCCTCCCCTCCCTCTCCATTATCGGAGGTCGGCCAAACCCCAATTCCATCCCCTTCCCTTCCCCGGCCAAAAACAAGCAAACAGGTAACAAAAACCAAACCTTTTTCGTCGCTCCTCCAGCGCTCGCCCGCCGGTCTGGTCCCGCGCGGTGGACTGGAGCGCTCGCTTGCCTTCCCGAAGGGGGAAAGTTAGAGCACACCAAATGGTTCTTGACCAGTTCCTGCTCGCCGCCCCTCGGTAGCCCTGGCCGGACATTGCCGTCTCCCTCCTCCTCGGCCCGGAGAAGTAGAAACCGCCGGGGGCAATGAGGAAGCACGGGTGGCAGCTGCCCTACCACCCGCTCCAGGTGGTGGCGATAGCCGTCTTCGCCGCGCTGGGCTTCGCCTTCTACGTCTTCTTCCTGCCCTTCGTCGGGAGCCAGACCTCCCAGTACGTGGCCATGGGCCTCTACACCCCGCTGGTGAGCTACCTACAGCTTTCAAAATCTCTACCAACGACAGATCCGGTGCCTAACTGACTGACTGACTGGTGGAACAAATTATCTGCAGATTACGTGCGTCGTCACGCTGTACATTTGGTGCGCCGCCACGAACCCCGGCGACCCCGGCATCTGCAAATCGACCAGGCACTCGAGGCTGGACAAAGACGGGCGGCAGTCCCACTCCCACATGGACTCGGACCACGGCCTTCATGCTGCTGACAACAGTGAGAAGCTGAGCAGCATGCTCGAGAGGAAGGACTCGCCTTCTTGGCCCAGATGCTCTCAACTGCTCTGCTTGGTCTGTTTGCCCTTTTCATGCCTTTGTAAGAGATTTCTCCATCCTGATGACCAGCATTCTGAAGAGAACATGAGTGAGGAGGGCATGTTCTTCTGCAGCTTATGCGAAGCAGAGGTATGGCTAAATGATGTCCCCCCACATATATGAATTGTGTGCTTGTGTGTGACTCTCCAAGCGTATTCGGCAATTTCGCAAAATGTTTTCTTTACATGCCTGTACATTCCATCACTTTGTGCTCAGTGAAATTTTCAAATAACATTAGATTGTGCAGTGTAATTTTATAACTACTGTAATTAACTAACTACTACGTAGATTGTAGTCAGATATACAGTACAAGACAGTGTGTAGTGGTTTGAATGAAATGTTATTGCTACTTTAGTGATCTAAAACGTCTTATACTAGTTTACAGAGGGAGTATTTTCTATTTTTGCTCTATCTTATGGAGAATGGCATGACTTCAATGTAATTTAGAACTACCGTAAAACTAACTAGTAGATTTTACTTGGACATATAAGACAGTGTCTAGTAGTTTGAGTCGAGTGTTCCTGTGATTTCAAACTGCACATGATTATCCAATTGTCGTATATGCATACCTCCACCAAACTCGTCGTTTCAGTGCCTTCTAGTTATGCAAACGAGCCATCAACCTGCCATCTATTATGTTTTCCAAACTGCTATGCAATGTGATGCAAAACTTTAGGTTATTGCTAAATTAGGTAATCCCTGTACTAAAGCTGCGACAAGTAATATGGATCGGAGGGTGTAATATACTATGTTGCTCTATCTTATGGGGAATGGAATGACTTCTTCACCTTTTTTGCGACATGTTATTACAAACCGTGTATGTATTATGTAGGTTTTGAAGAACAGTAAGCATTGTAGAGTGTGCGACAAGTGTGTTGATGGCTTTGATCACCACTGCAGGGTAAGATACATTTTCAATCTTCTCTGCCCTGGTATTCATATCCCAGCTTCCTTTTACGAATGCATCGTTCCTATTTTCCTGATGTCCATGTTCTCTCACAGTGGCTCAACAATTGCATTGGGAAAAGGAACTACAAAGGGTTCTTCATTCTAATGTCGTCTGCTGTTCTCCTGGTAAGTGTGTGCCTCTCTATGAGTTGACCACAATGGGATCTGAAAAGTCAAAAGAGTGTAATTAGAACAATGATAGCTACCCTGTAACTGCATTCACCTTTAGTTGCACTGAGATGGTGAAATCATAACTTCATAGTCATCATAACTTATGCAACCAACTAGCAATTGCTTGTAGTTAGGAATTTTTTTTCCGTGTCCCTTTTATTCTGGTTGATCATTGACAGGTCTCCATGGTTTGTACACCTTGGGCAGCTTGTGGTGCAGTGGTTGTCAGGAACCCTTGTGATAATTCTCTGCATTGTGAAGCGAGGGGAGTTCTCAAGACAGATTGACTCAAAGTTAGGAAGCAGCTTCTCAACTGTAGCATTTGTAATTGTTGTGGTGAGTTTATATAATTTTCCTATCAAATACATGTTTACTGCACTGAGGCATGAAGCGAAATTTTATTTACAACGTTTAATATGTTTATATTACATATTACTATTCTGATGGTGATACATTTTACTTATTACAGGCTACTTGCACCATACTAGCAATGATCGCGACTGTACCGCTTGCTCAACTTCTGTGCTTCCATATTCTTCTTATCAAGAAGGTAAATCACTTTGAGACTGTCACTGAAGCTGTGGATTTTTTTCATTGTTTCATTTTGAGACAGGGAGAGGGGCAGTGGCGGAGCCAGAAACTTAATATAGAGGGGGCCAAACATGTTATATAATGTTAGACGGGGCCAAATCATCTAAATCTTGCTAATTTTGTTTGACAAATGGAGGATTAGGAGCACATATAGTTGTACTTGTGAGAGCATAGGGGGGGCCAAGGCCCCTGCCAGCACCCCCCCCCCCGCCTCCGCCACTGGAGAGGGGGAGGGAGGAGGGGTCCCCATCCTAAAATTTTGAAATCAAAAGACAGGTTCCGTGCAAAACATGTTTGGCCATAATTTTGCTGTTGCTTGGTCCTTACTTCCATCTAATCCCAAACAGAGCCAACTCTTATTCCATTTTTCTTTTATTGCCAATTCTTTCGGCCTATTTGTGGCTAATAAGACAGCAAACGGTGACCATCTCCTTTAACTGAATTCAACGAAGCTCTGTTTTCGAGTCGCTCGACTAGTCGCGACTAGTCGTCGACTAGTCGACGAGTCGCAGTTCCAGGGCCGACTCAGCCTCTCGACTCGACTCCTGGGATGAGTCGAGCGACTCGCGCGACTAGTCTCGACTAGTCACGACTAGTCGCGGTTTTTGGGTCGAACGACTCGAGGCAGCGCTGGATCTGGAGCACCCTCCCGCCGCCGTGCTGCTGATGCTTGCTGTGCTGCCTCGCTGCTGCTGCTGCTGCGCCCCCGCCCCCGCCCCCGCCGCCGCCGCCGCCGCTGCTGCCGCATCCCCCGCTGCAGCGCTGGCCGCTGCTGAAGCTGCAGCGGCAAGAGGAGCGGGCTGGGAGGAGGAGCGGTGGCAAGAGAGCTGCTGCGGGGGAGTTGAGAGATCCATCGCTGGGAGGAGGAGTGGTGGCAAGAGAGTGGCGGCTGGGTCAAAGCTTCTCACGGAGTGAGGGCAGAGATAGGGCTTGAGTTTTGACGGTGCAGATTAATCTGTAGAGTCCAGTGGCTCTTGAAATGGCACTAACTGGGCCGGCCCAACTACTAACGGGTCATCTTCTTTGTGGCTCTTGACCTGCTTGCTGCTGCTCCTCCTCCCCTGCTTGCTGCTGCTCCTCCCCTGCTTGCTGGTTGCTGCTCCTCCCCTGGTCGACTCGTCGACCGTCGACTCGTCGACCATGAGTCTTGACTAGTCACGACTAGTCATGAGTCGCTACCCCAGAACGACTCGTCGACTCGTCGACTCGAAAACCTTGCAACGAAGTCAGAAAATTATCTGTATGTTGCCAGAAAGTAATATAGCATGCACACAATTTCCACAACCTGTTATGCCATTGAAGAGAAGTTTGCATTTGTTCATTTTAACATGTCTTTTTCCCGTATAACTTGAGGTTAATTACTATCCTTCTCATATTGGTTTAGGGAATTAGTACATATGATTACATCATAGCTTTGAGAGAGCAAGAGGAAGCTCAGCAAGAAGAGGTTGCTGGTCACCAAAGTCCGCAGATGTCTATCATTAGTTCTGTTACTGGATTTAGCACAGCAAGTTCTTTTGGTCCTCTTCATCGTGGTTCATGGTGCACTCCACCACGATTATTCCTTGAAGATCAGGTATGGACCACAATAATCCATTTCTACCGAGAGCTATAGATAATCAAGATTGAACACAGATCCTGGATGTGAAAGTACAGCAAAATATGATGCACTCTCCATCCATCTGTCAGGGTCTGGTTTGCATCAATTTTCCTATGAATAATGTGCTGTTGTTTCGTCATAAATGAATTATGTCATTTGCTCTCAGCATGAAGCAAACTACTGCCAGATATATAATGTGATTGCCTTTTTAGTTTGAAATAACTACTTGAATTTGCACCTGCTCTCATGTTGTCAGATTAGTACAACAACAAAGCCTTTCAGTCCCCAGCATGTTGTCAGATTAGCAACTATACTAAATTTGGTTTGAAATAATGTAACAATAGAATAGTTTACTGGTCTGAACCAAAATTAATTTTTTGAATACCCACAGTTAGTATTGCACCAAAGCTCGGGAAGCTTAACCGGTGTTGAACAAGAAGTATGAGTAAAAAAAATATGAAGACACTTTCAAACATCTGCTGATGCTTACTAGTCGCTTTTTTCTTGCACAGTTTGATGTCATCCCTCCAGAGATTGGCATGTCACAGAACCCTGGAAGTAAGAAGATGAAGGTACCGGAAGGAGCAAGAAGAAGAAACGGAACAGTAAAAATAAGCCCCTGGACACTGGCACGCCTCAACGCCGAGGAAGTGTCAAAGGCAGCCGCACAGGCAAAGAAGAAATCCAAGATTCTGAAGCCTAATGCAAGACAAGACCCTCCGATCATCCATGACAACAGGAGGGGGCGATTCCCCGCTGAACTCTCTCTCGATCCCCTCGCAAGGCTTTCGGCAAGCGGCACCGAGAGCAACTTCAGCGACGCGGCAATGGAAGCTTCTGCCAGTCTAGCCCCATTGCAGCTCGAAGCGAGGAGCGCTTTCCAACCAAGCACCGTGGCATCCTCTAGAATCGCCGTCTCGTCGCCTGAGAGCAGCTTCGATTCACCTGATCTCCACCCATTTCGAGTTTCTTCATGCACCGCCGACGAAATGCTGGGAGTTACGCCGCATGCGGCTCAGAGCCACATTGAGTTCACAAGATCGACGAGCGACGGATATGAAGCGTCGGGAGGCGAAGACAGTGACCGCATTCCGTCAAGAATCGTGCACAGGTCATCCAACTGGGCTAACTCGATGCTACATTCCGGTCAAGCTGGACCGGTGCCTGACCAGCACATGCCATCGTCTGAAGGGTTTCTTAACAACAGCAGGTCAAGCTAGTTATATATGCCCATCTGACCAACTGAAATGAAGCTGTGTGGTGTTGGTTCCTGGAGAGTCGCTGCATATGGCAGAGCAATGCTGGGAAAACATTGGTTAATTTGTAATCTAGGGTTAGGTTTTGTTAGTGACTATGGTAAGCTCATTTGATGTTAGCTCATGCAAAACTGCTAGTGTGTTGTTAATAGTAGAATTTGTCTAATGATCTATTACTGCTCATCTTTCTTGGCAGATTGGTGTGTTTTGGCAGAATTGGTGTGTTTTGGCAGATAGCAGTTGTTAAGCACAATTCAGTAGAATTTGTCTAATGATCTCCTATTACTGCTCATCTTTCTTGTGTTCGTGCCCTGCTGGACTATCAGTTAAGACTGGGTACCTGCCAATCTGCAAATCGCTTGCTGGTGATTATATGATGTGATCTACCAATGGCAACCTTGCAAATCAAACAATGGCGCTACTGATTAATGAATCATACGAGCACCTCATGTAAGAACCACCAAAGAAGACAAAAAGGGAAGAAAAAAAAAGAGCCACAAAGTTGTATGAATCATGAATTAATTTCAGTTCCAGCACATATTTGCCTTTCTTCAAGCTATAAGTGCGCACAAAAATAAAGCAAACACAAGCTCAAGGCTCAAGAGAACGGAATATCTATATCTGAACATAAGTACAAAAGAGAGAGAGCATGTAGCTTCTACTTCAACAGCATTCCTCTACAGCTACATATTTGAATCGTACGGGTTCGCTTATGAAGTTTCTTCAACCCATACCATGGGACAATTGGCATCTTGGTCTTTGATAAAACCATCCAGGGGTGTAATTTACAAAGGACGGTCGCCAGTAAGTAAACAGGTAAAGGGAAAGACCAGGATGGCATAACTACTTGCTGTTGTCCCCTGGGAAGGAAAAAACTTCAGCTGCTACATCAAAGAAGCATAGCGCGAGATGATACTACACCGGCACTCGTTTCCCTCTGTAGCGGTCAAGGAACTGCAAACAAGGGAAATCAGACTAGTCAGAATATGAAACAGGTCAAGCTTCATAACTTTTTTTTTTTTTTGCCGTTCAAGCTTCATAACTCAAAGCAACAAAAGGAAAAGTACTGTGACATTCATACCGATGTGACAAATGGTTGTTGAAAAATCCAGCCAAGGATAGGAATCCTTTGCAGGAAAACCGCAAGAGTTGGCCAGAATCCACTGCAACGGAATGCAAATCAGTCCATTACACATTATACAACTAAACTTGTTAGCATAATAATGGATTTTCTAGTGAACGCATTTGTTATGCAGATAACTATCAGCATAACACCTTTTCAGGTTTTGCGTAAACATGAAATGGCAGGTTTTAATCAAGCGAGAAACAATGGAAAAATCAAACCTGAAGAGTACGACAAAACCATATGCCTCTAAGAGCATGCCAAAGAAAGGCCATCCAATGAGAACCAGGAAAAAGCCTGCGCCAAATGAGATGGTACCCTGTTCATTACATCTGTTAATAATATGATGTAAATGTTGATGGAGAACAGCCAAAGCAATTTAGTGGTTGCCAAACCTTGTAATTCTTAGGCTTTGTGAAGAACTGCATAGTTGATTTCAGACCAATCGTCAAACCCAAACCTGACAGGAAGAGTATCTGAAAGAATACATAAGAAACGGTTAACCATATGCATACTAGTCGATTCAGCTATTCAAAAGATCAAGGGGAAGATTGAGAAAAGAAACTTACATTGCCCATAGCAATAAGGCCCTTGTCAAAGAAGAAAACAATTCCCAGGAAGGAGAAGAATACTCCAAAGCCTGTCAGGCCTAGCCCAATCTCTGATGAAGATAAAATGCATGTCTCATTAATCATTGAGTGAGAAGAACACATTGTAGTCTAAGCTAGTTCATAACACACTGTACTTAACATTACTTGCATAATATCACTAAAGTAACAAGCATACAGCATCCGCAGACCAAAATACCAGAAAACATCCTACTTACTATGCTTCGAATTTAATGGGTTGCCCTGCCCACAGCTAAGAAGTTGAACAGCCGATCATTCGCCTGTACTGAACAAGCACAATGGCATCACCAGTAGCCAATTGGAGACTGGAACAGACCATGGAGCTGGCACCATTGCGTAGTGCTGGGTATAAAAATACTGTTCCTAAATAATCCAAGTACCATTACCCCAGGGCAAAATCTACACTAACTCTCGTCTTAGAATTTCACTCTCTTTTTTGGCGGGGGAGAATTTCACTCTTCCTACAAGGCAGACCCAACTAGCATGATTTTGTCCTAGAGTTTCATATACTGGTCCAGCTCAGTTGCAACTAGCTATATGGTGCCAAACTGCCAGGGTAGGGTCAGGGCAATGCACAATCTAACATCGTATCCACACAATTGTAGAAATGAAACATAATAAACCTCTGATGTATCATAGCCAATTGGTATATTATACTTGTTGGGAGATATGACATACAGGGTACGTTTCGACACTTCCAGTATGATAATACAACAAATTATATGATTGGAAAAGCAGTAAACTATGTACCACAAGCATGATGAATAAGCTATAGCCTTCAGAAGGAATAGAATTCCGGGACTAAGTAATTTGTCAGTATGTGTATCATTTGGTGGCATAATTGGAATATGGTAACAAATGAAGTAGAAACAGATAAGAAAACCTAGATCAGTTCAACTTCTAGTGCCTAGCGCAAGTTATTATTGTTCCAGTCAGAAACAAATGAAACATACAAGACAAGTTGACAAGAATGGTGCCAGGTTCATACTCTTAAGGTCATTCATCTCAAAGGACACCATCTTAGACGGCACTGGTGAAGAAGAGCACACGAAGTCCTGCAACTGCAAACATGTAAATATTAGACAAAACTTTGTGCAAAATAAACAGGATCGTCAGTAAGACTTGACAGAGCTCCCGAAGAGCACCGAACCCTAAGTCAATAGGATCAGCGATCGCCAAAAGTTTCAAATCTAGAGACGACATGGCATCTCGGTGCCTCAGTGCAGATCAGCAACCCGATGAGCATGAATTGCCTAACTCGATACACGGAAGAGCGCGGAATTTTGCGCCGGAGGATGGCATCAGAAAACACTTCTAAGGGGTAGTATGTGATAAACTAAGATGAACTAGTCTCAAGCGAAACGCCCGTCCAATTCAAATCGAGCCGACGAACTCTCAAAATTTCGCCAGGCAAATCCAGACCTAAACACGAACAGCCCCCGAATGACCCCGCCGCGTGCCGAATCGTAGATCGCCACCACCCCGCAGCCACAGATGGCACCTAATCGAGGGGACGCATCACAGACGCGGAGACTACCGAGTAGGGGGGAAATAGAGGACGAACCGTACTACAGCGGCGGCGCAGGCGACGCGGAAGGCGGCGAGGGCCGGCGAGTCGGCGGCGGTTGTTCGGAGGAGTGGGGCGGGGATCTCGGCCCTGCGGGGATGGGCTCTACGCGTCCGCCTGTGTGTGTTCTTTTTTTTCTGTTCGGGAATGGAGATACCGAGATAGAGAACGGAACGAATGTGATTTATTACTGAAAATTGTGATGGGGATGACTTGTGTGACTCGGGCCCTTGTGTACACGTGCACTACGGTGTTTTGAACCATCCGATGTAGAATCTACGGCGCATCGGGTGGATGGGAACATGTGCGGATATTTTTGAGATGACGCCTCCTAACTGTTAAAATTTGCTATCCAGTCCAAATGAACTAACACTACCGCCGAGAGCAATTGATAAAAAAGAAAAGATATGGGCTCGCGTGAGTAAAAAACAAAAGATATCTATTCTAGTTCTATCATCAGCTATGGGTTCGAATCTAAGAGAAATTCTAGATAATGTTTCCTACCCTGAAATTTTCTTGTCTTTCCCGAATGCTAAGGAGAAGAAGAGGATTGAGTCAAAAGAAAAAGCTATTTTGGAGTTTTATCAACAATTTGCTTGTGTAGGTGGGGACCTGGTATTTTCGGAGTCATATGCGTTTTTGACACTACACTAGTGTAAAAAACGCTCTTATATTATGAGACGGAGAGAGTAATGATTAGAAATAACACTAAGAGAGTAAATTTTTAGGCATATAATAATGTGTTTTATTGGTTTTTCTAAATGATGTGACAACTAATATGGAACGGAGGGGGTACATAAGAAAATAATTATGTGAAATACATAAGAAAATACCAACTTACCTACCATTATAAGCCCGTAAATCCATTAAGCACTCTTTGGAGCAATTTCAAAATAGAACACGCACCAACAACATTACACTTCGTTTCTATTCTAATACTCCCTCCGTTTCTAAATATAAGATCTTTTAGAGATTTCAATAGGGACTACATATGGATGTATATAGACGCATTTAGAGTGTAGATTCACTCAATTTGCAATAGAGACTACATACGGATGTATATAGGCGCATTTAGAGTGTAGATTCACTCAATTTGCTCCGTATATAGTCTATATTGTAATCTCTAAAAGGTCTTATATTTAGAAACGGAGGGAGTAATAAAAATATTTTCAATCAACAACATTAAAATACTTCTGCTTAACAAGAATGTGTGTTGTACTTTTCGAATTTACAAAAATGTCATCAACATTGAACCCTCTTTTGGATATTTAAACCAATCAATTAAAGGCGGATGTTAAAATTGACAAAAAAAGGGTTCTCCCCATGTGATTTGGTTGTCCGTGCAATCCAAGCATCAATAGCGCGAACCCTAATTCATGGACCAAACTTCACCATCGGTACAAAGCACCAAACAATTTTCTCCCGCACCAATCATGAATCCGCATACGGCAAACTCATGAAATGGACATGAAATTCTATTAAAAACAAAGGAACATTCCTAAACTTTGATGACATACATGGACTTCTACAATCAATTACAATTCTTGTTTATCATTCACATTCCATTTCTGCTCAGAGTTGGATGGATCTAGGGGCTGCCATGGTGCCATGGCACCCCCACAAAAACTGCAGTCTACTTTATATTATACACTAGACACTATTTTTCTGACAATATAATGCTATTTGAGGAATATTTGCTAGGATTATGATGATATTTAGATTAAATTACACTATTTGGCACCCCCCCAATGCTGATATCCTAGGTCCGCCACTGGATGGGCGGTGGAAGGGTGGGCGTACACGGTGGAGGCAAGGCTTGGGATACAATAACAATATAGAGAGAAGAAACCGGGGAGGGGAGGGGGGGGGTGAGGTGATCCGAGAGCAATTTGGGTGTGAGGGGTATAAACACAAAATACACAATGTCATTTTCGGGTTTTGACTTTGCATACCGCGAGTTGCCCTGTTCTAATACTTAACATTAAACTATTTTGTATTATAATCTTGACGAACATGCGCACGTTATTGCTTTTTTTAGAACCGCATGGTATTGATTCGACATTAAACTATTGATTGACGAACATAAACGCGTTCCTGATGGTATTGTTGATTGTGTGCCGGTTAATGTTGCACCTTAATCTTATATTTGACTCAAGGCTGGTCAATCGATACTAAAGCAACGACAAGTAATATGGATCGAAATGAGCATATTTTTAAAGCAAAACTACCCTCAGACTTAGACTAGCCATAGTGGAGAGTAACTTACACTAGTAACATACACATGACCCTAGGCTATGTTACTACCTTCATAGTGGGTAGTAATATAGGTATGGTGTCATGCAAAACTTCATTTATTAGTTTATAGACTCATATTGTATTGGGATATGTGATGTTACGGTAACTACAGCTAAGTTACTCAAATTACCTCTCTCTCCTCATTAACTCATTGCCACATAGGCAAATTTGATGAGTTGAACCCTATGTTACTCTTGAAGTTATTCCCACTATGACCAGTCTTAGCACGTCGACCCTAAAACGAAGAACCTCGCCCTTACCACTACGTCACATGCACACCTGTGATCGATCGGAAGTGCTTAATCTGTCCGGGGAATCGCCTCGCAGTCGTAGACGCACGCAGCCATTACCTTTTCGTAATCCCACAAGAGCTTGTCACTACGTAGATTCAAATGTTCCGCACCTTTTCTGTTAAAAGATACGCCCTATATATTGGATGTAATAACCGAAAGTGTTGTTCTAATACCGAACTCATGTGAGCTCGGATGAACAGTAAAATCAAAAGAAAATGAAAAAAAATTCAAAAAATTCTAATTTTCTTGTGTGAAACATTGACAAAATTTTTAATAGCTTGCAAAATTATTCGTGGAAAATCTGGCGAAAAAAACAAAATTGATGCTCCAAAATGTTCAAAAAAACAAAATCGATGCTCCGAGATGTTATTTTCAAACGCATTTTTGAGCATCGATTTTTTTTTTACCAGATTTTCCACGAATGTCATATGGTGTTGAAATTTTGCAGGCTATTAAAAAATTTGTCAATGTTTCACACAAAAAAACTTTGGAACTTTTTTATTTTTTTTCATTTTCTTTTGCTTTTAGTGTTCACCCGAGCTCACATGAGCTCGGGAGCTCGGGATTAGAACAGCCATGTGTCTTATATTATGGGATGGAGGGGGTAGCAGGCACGCTACGTGGATGATTGGTTGCTTCACACCTCTAGTTATTAGAAGAGAGAAAACGATCCAGTTCTCTGGCAACGCAATGCTTAAGCTCCTGCCCAAACACACTCACGTGAAAAGGGATTTAGAAGCAAAGCCCAAGCGGTACAAACCTGAATTTGTTAACGTCTGCTAAGCTGCGTCTGCTTGCACAAACTCTCCTCCTTACGCTTACCACGACTGCATTTCCTTTTCTTTTTTTTGAGGAAAATACTCGTATTCAGATGAGTAGATGGAAGTAGGCAGTCGACAAAAAGGCTCGTCGTGGCATTATCACATCAGCGTCGCACAGGGGCGTGGAACTTGTTTTTTGCTTGCTAAAGACAATGTTAAAAACGACGACGGGACGGGACCCAGAAGGCCCCGGAAGCATGCCCAAGCCAGCCATGCTTTTTGTCTGGAACTGAAAGCAAGCGATGCGATGATATGGATATAGCCAAGCTCAAGGAAACGTACGTACCTACCAAGCTCGGGAGCTGGATAACACGACTGCACAAACTGCAAGCTTCGGGTGATGGAGTGCACCGCTGCTAGTGCTCTCGTGCTGCATTTCGGTTGAGAAGGCGTGCAAACTGCAAACTGCAGCCACCAGAAAGCTTGGTATGGTACAACAAACACCACTTCTGTGAATGATCAAACTCAAAGTAACCAAGCAACCATCAAGCACCAATTTCCGCGAAATGTTTATTAAACTGGATGGATCCAGAGACTACACAGTTCACCCAACGAAATATCAATCGCTCGTCAGCTATTGAAGAAAAGAAAAAAAATTGTATCAGTTCATGCAGGTTAAGTGTCAAAGAATATAAGCACCTACAGTTTCAACAGAGGTTCCACTTTGTTTCACAGGCCGACCTCTTGCGATATGGAGCATGCCGTGATGTGGGGAATCACCACCCTATCATGGAAGGCACTATGTCTCAATCCTGAAACTAGTTAAACCATAATTAATCATGTAGAAACTACTAAACAACAATGTTTCATGTCAACCAGACTGGTCGAGAACAAGACAATCACCATCCAAGAATGACAAGAACTCCATTATTTTGGTCCAACTGATCCTAAGGACAGGTATTAGAAAGCTATAGCATCACCAAACTCGCGAGTGAGACGTTCTCAGTCAAGTGATGGGCAAAAGATTTAATCTGTTTATTTTCGCTACAAAATATTGCTATTCTATATCATATCGTTTAAAAGATGATGAACTCGAGATTTACTGAAAGCAGAAAGGAGAATAATACTTGGCCTTCACTGGCAATAGCAAGATATGAAGACTCCTTGCTACAAGATAATCGTCAGAGTAGCAAATACTGATTCGAAATGTACAAAAATACCAACTAGTAAAACTCCTTCGGTGCAGTGACTGAGAGACACAATGTTCCTTTTCATAAATTTATGAAAAGACTGGGAGGCACAATGTTTTGATTGCGTACTGCATATTCAGCAATTACATAGATGTCTTCATATGCATTACATTACCCGAGTGGACTAAAATCACTGATGAGAGTTCACAGAGGTTTTGAAACAGAGGGGCCTGACTCTTGAGTCTCAGAATTCGACCAGTAGGTTACTTGAGTTCATAGATGCTTGAGATTTCGATGGTCAGTCGAATATGAATCATTATCCCTTGCTTAAGAGATAGAAAGGCAATCAAAGACAGAGCATACTAAAAATTGAAAAGGGGACACAATGCTATGATTGCTGAAACCATATTCTTCAGTAATCAAATGTGTCCCTACTTGCACAGAAATTCAAATATAAGCACGATCAGGGTTCAGAACACATTACTGCCATTAGAACGAAGGGTGGATTGCTCATAATTTGGGCCTTGTTCCACACCTTCAGTCTGAAATTATGCTAGAGAATTATAAAATATGTATTGATCTGAGAAGCTTGGTGAAATCTTGATCATTGCCACGACAAGGTGAACATAATTCTTGCTCACAGATACAAACGGAAGTAATTAACGAACACACTAAAAAAAAGGGTAACCAGCAGCTACTGAAAGAACAATAACAGCACAGGCACGCGAACAACCTACAGGCAACTCATCCCAAGCAGAGGCCAACGCCACACCTTGGACACGAACTCTAGATGAAAATGGATTTTATCTCGAAGCATAAACGAAAGGAATGTCCTCGGTCGGGGCTCAGGCCTCGGAGGTCTCCTCCTTAACGGCGGGCGCCTCCTCGGCCGGCGGCTCGGCCTTGGCCGCGGCGGAGCGGGACTTGACGAAGTCGAGGAGGCGGCGGCTGACCTCCTTGGAGTAGAGCTGCAGCGCCTCGATGCCCTCCTCGACGGAGGCGGCGGCCCCGCCGGTGACGGCGGCGGCGTCGAAGGCCTCGGCCTCGATGGCGCGCGCGGCGGGCTCGGCGTCGGCGGCCGGCACGGCGCCGTAGCGCTTGCAGAGGAGGGTGTCGCCCGCGAGGGTGTCCACCAGGCGCCGCACCACGGCGTCCCGCGTCCGCTGCGTCGGCGGCCAGATGCTGAACGAGAACGGGGCGGTCTCCTCGGCGGCGGCCTTGGGGAGCTCGTCGGGGCCCATGTCGCGCGGCGGAAGGGTCGGACTCAAAACCCTAGAATGGCAGGTATGGGGTGGGTAGGCCGGCCGTTCGATCCGTTCGCGGTGGGGATTTAAAAGCGGTGGCGATGGGGATGGAGTGCGGTGCGGTGGTGCGTCGTTGTAATTGAGGGTTTGTTCGGGGGGGTTGGTTGCCGTGGCTTCAAGAAAGGGAGAGGCCTCTCGCGGCCGCGTGCCACGGAAAGGGAGGGAGGAGATTGTTCTCTTCTGGCGTCGGTTGGTGGCCCTTTTAATGGTGGGTTTGCTGTTGGCCCGTGTACTGCTTCCTCTCTGTTTTCGTTGGAAGTTTGAATTTCGCAACGTTCGAATCGGGCCGGGAATGGCAGGAAATCTGGGTGGATCGGGATAAGATCGTGGGATGACGACGTATAATTGGGGGGCATTTAAAGCCGTAAAGATACGGTATTTTTGAATCGGTTCAATTCTTTCCAATGATAGCAGCAGTGCCACTATTGGCCTCCAATTGCCACACCTTGTCTCAGTAGCTGGGCCTGGCCGTAACTGGTCGGGCTTCTCGTACGGTCACAAATTTTTGACGTGCACGCGGCCCAGTTGCCCCCAAATCAGTCTGTCTCTCTGTTTGCTCAAAAAATAAAAAATCCCGTCGCAAAGGGGCCACAGCGTCGCACCGAGTAATGCTACAGCGACGGAGTGTTACGGGGTTTTACAGGATGAGTTTCATCTGGCAAATCCTGATTGGATTAAGGGGGGTGAGGGGCCCCACCTACCTGAAAATCAGGGGGCGTCATGTTTAGTTAGTTAGGAAGGAGCCTGTAGAAGCCTGTAAGACCCCGTACGTCTAGCATTTTTGGCGTCGCACCGGCCAGGGACCCATCACCCATGCCACGCGCGGCAACGCCCTCGCAGCCCTGCTTGATGTGTCGTGTCGTGTCGTGTCGGTTGTGCGAGCTATCAGAGGTTCTCGGTCTCTGTATGAAATTTCCTTCGTGTCGTGTCGCTCTGGGGGCTTTGCCGAGCTCGTGCGTGTGGTTTCTACTAATGTTGCTCAACTGCTTGCGCCGATCGAGCTTGTGCGCATGGCAGCTATCGAACATTTTGGTTGCTTTCAAGCGTACCGGTCGTCATGTTAGCTGAGAAGGGAAAAAATTCATTTTAAACCCTGAACTCATAGAGGTTGGGCGAAATGAACCCCCAAATTGAAATCCCGGTCGATTGCGCCCTGAACGATGCAATCCCGATCTAAATCGAACCCTGGCATCGTTTGAGCCATAAAAACGCTGACGTGGTAGGGATTCGTCTGGCTGGTGGGCCAAGGAGCGGCAGTGTTGACTACGGCGCGCACCCGTCCTCCGCGCTGGGCTAGCCCATTTGTACTTTTTTTGTCGGTTAAAAAATGTCTTTTTTTTGTTACACTGCTAACAAAAGGTACGCGACGCTCACCCGTCCTCCACGCTGGCCAGCCCATTTGTATTTTTTTTGTCTGTTAAAAATGTCTTTTTTTTGTTACACTGCTAAAAAAAGGTGCACGCACAAGGTGACTCGAACCCGCGACCTCCCCTTTTGGTGAAAACTGTCCTAACCAACCAGGTGGCCTCAGCTAACCAACTTGTGGTTGGATGGTTAGGTGGACAGTGGTATCCCCAGCCCACCAGGGTTCAAATTCTGGTGCTCGCATTTATTCTGAATTTATTTCAGAATTTTCGGCGATGCACATTCAGTGGGAGGAGACGTTCCTGTCGACTACGAGGCGCCTACGGTGATTTCGTAAAATCTCAAGATGATATGCCAACTCAGTGTCTCGGAGGTGCTCATAGAGGTAGGGGTGACTGTATGCGCGTATATATGAGCGCTAGCGTCTGTACTGTGTTCAAAAAAAGAAAAACAGGTGGCCTCAGCTCTTGTGAATAATTTATTCCAATGTATTGTTTTCTTCTTTATTTTGTTCGTGGAAGCTTCTTATACAGTTTTTCTTTTTTTATCTAATGCGTGAAAAAAATCAATTCGCTTTTTTTTTTCAAATTCGTGAACCTTTTTTGAAAACTCGTGGACTTTTTTGAACCCATGAACTTTTTCCAAATCCACGAATTCTTTTCAGTTTTACAATTTTTTTCCAAAATCCGTGAACTTCTTTTCAAAATTGTTGAATTCTAAATCCGTTAACTTTTTTTAATAATTCGTGACCTTTTTTTCCTTTTGAAAATCTGGTTTACGGTGTTCTTTTTTTTCGTTTGCTATTTCCTACTAAGATGGCCACGAATTTAAGAAAAAATGAAAAATGAAAAATAAAAAGAGAGAGAAGGAAAAAAGGAAAAAAAAGATAGAAAGAAGAAAAAGGGAGCAAGTGAACACAAACAGATGTGCTGTCCCTGGCGGTTACTTCCATTGACCAACAACAGGAGGTCTCGGATACACGCCAACCTGCGTGCTTATTTTTGCGTTTTAAAGAAGAAAAAAAACTGTGTGATTTAAAGAATAAAGAAAACTAAAGCGGGCCGGTCCAACGGGGAGCAGGGTGTGCGCGTTTGCGAAATGCCACCAATCCCGGCCATCCTTTGCCACGTCGACAATCCCCATTTGCCAAACGATGCCAGGGTTCGATTTAGACCGGGATTGCATAGTTAAGGGTGCAATCAACTGGGTGGGGGTTCGTTTCGCCCAACCTCTACGAGTCAGGGGTTTAAAATGGACTTTTTCCGCTGAGAAGCAAGCGTAGTACTGGTGTTTGTGGTTGCTAGAGCATGGCCGTGTTGGTGTGTGGCTTGGATTTTTTGTCCAAAAAGACCACCTGCCCAACGGAATTGCTAGAAAAGACCCTCTCTGGATGAAATTGGCAAAAAAGACCCCCTCGGCTGTGGCGGCAGGCGCGCCAGCCGACACATGGCACCTGCCGCCACACCGGTAGGCGGCAGCACTGTTCATGGGCACTGTTTACGCGCGGGGGGGGGGGGGGAGGTTTTCGCACAGTAGAACGGCAACGGACGCGAGTGTACAGTGCTGCCGCCACAAGGTGTGGCGGCAGCACTGTTCATATGGGATGAACAATAATTTTCAAAAGAAATAAAAAAATAGTAGAAAAATTCAAAACAATCTGAAAAAATTTTGTCAGCAAAGACGATCGAGTGTTCTAAGTGGGTGCAAAATTTCAATTTTTTTTGAATTTTTCTGCTACTTTTTATTTTTTTCGAAATTTCTGTTCATCTCGCATGAACAGTGCTGCCGCCACACCGGGAGGCGGCAGCACTGTTCGCTCACGTCCCGTTGCCGTTCTACTACGTAAAACCGTCTCCCCGTGTGAACAGTGCTGCCGCCTGCCGGTGTGGCGGCAGGTGCCACGTGTCGGCTGGCACGCCTGCCGCCACGGCCGAGGGGGTCTTTTTTTTCAATTTCATCTGGAGGGGGTCTTTTCTAGCAATTTCGTTGGGCAGGTGGTCCTTTTGACAAATACTCTGTGGCTTAATGCTGACAGGGATCGACCTGCTTGACCGTTCAATCGGTTCTTTTATTCTTTTTCTGCTGATGATGAGGCATCTGCATCCGGTGGGAGAGGGCCTGCCACGGCCACCGGTTTGTAGCGCCTCCGGTACTACAGGATTTCTACGACGATGACACCTTAACATACGCCACAGGCACGGCGCCATTTATCATAGAACTGAAATGACATTTAGGTACACGTGGAATTTGAGTGTGTCGCGTTTCGACCTTGTGACCCAACGTGAGCGCACATTTTAGGCATATCTGAATTTCTGTTGAACGTGGCAAAGTCCTCTTGGATTAAACCCTGTAATCTATTTGAGTTGTAAGATTATATATACAAGTGACCTCTTGGATTAAACCCTGTAATCTTGCTTTGAGCAAACTAACCCACTTTAATTCTATAGGACCTAAGACTAAGACTAAGAGTACTCTAGAGTCCTCGGCCCGATCGGCATAATAATCGCCGGTATGACGATTTTAGTCCAAGCTTCAAAAGGCCTGTAGCATAGTCGGCACACGGCTACAGATCGTCATAATTTATGGAGGGCGCTCTATATCAAGCCCGTGAGCCTCCATATTTGAAAGTTGTGTGCATTGGGTTGGAGAACGCTTCACTGCCAACCGCTCACTCACGTGGGATGGAAGTTTCACCTCCATCCTCAGCGTACTGTGCGCCCCATCTCCTCACACTTCTAATGGCAAAACGGACAAATGCCCATGTCACTGAGAAGCGTGACAATTAATGGCGATCGCCGCATGCCAGCTGATCGTGGCCATGCCTGCCATGTTTCTCGCCACAATTTCCCGTCGCGCGTTGTTGCGGCTATAAAATGGTCGTCGCGCTGTTTAAATAGTAATACCATCACCATCCAGAATGGGAGAATATCTAGTGATACCACACCTTTAATGCACATTGAGAAACAAAAAAAGACAAATCCATATGTGAATAGTGCCAATTTTGCTTTTGTCTTTTCGTGGCACTATTCATGCTAGACTTATCATTTTTGTTTTTCGATGTGTATTACGAATTTGAATCTGATTTTTTTAGGGGTTGTAGTCACATACGTTGTTAACACTCACAAAAAATTTCAGATTTCTTGAAACATCTAGAATTGATTTTTCAAAGTTGGTATTATGGGAAAACTTAAGGTGTGGTATCACCTGATACCCTCCCCACCCAGAAACTCCACTTCCCTCCATGTCGCCTCTCGCTTCCCCAGCAGCCGAGGACTAGGTTTCGCTCTCGAAGGAGGAGGATTGGATCCTGGACGAGGAGCAAGTGGAGGAGGAGGCCACCCTCATCGCTGAGGAAGGGGAGTGGGATCGTCGTGACGCGTTGGAGGCCGCGCAACAGGACCCCGCCCTCCTCAATAAGTGTCAGGATTTGGGACCGCGCAACAGGATCACGCGCTAGAGGCCGCGCAACAGGATCCCAATCTTTCAACGGATAAACCAAAGAGGTGTATGCGCGCGTTCATAAGAGTGTATGTACGTGTATGTTACCTGCAAGAATAAAATAAAATAAAATGTATGTGTGTGTGCGTATCTGCATTGTACTTGTATTTTTTTTTTACAATCTCGCGTCCTCGATCACGGGAACTCCAAAACTCCAAAAAAGCTAGAGATCCAACCGTGCGTGGGAAGCAAAACTCCGCCGCGCCGGTGTCACAGCCCCGGCTCAAGTCCAACTCACCAGTCCCCCACCCCCCACCCCCGCACGTCGCTCGATGGCGGATCGCGCACAGATCCCACCGCATCCAGATGCGCGGAACCCTGCACGGAACCCCGTAGAGTCAGAGCCCACCATCGTCCCCAACCCAAGTTCACCAGCGCCAGCACAACACACGCACGCTCCCGCCTCGCCCCGCCCGTCCTCGTCAAACCCCACGCTCCAAACGCTCTACCCTCCGAGGCTCCGACCCCCCTCGCCTCAAATCTCACCAGTCACCACACCCGCGCGGGCGCAGCGCCATTCAGGCTCAGCCCCGCCGCCGAGGCGCCGCGCGCAGCCATGGCCGGCTCCGAGCAGCGCGTCGTCGCCGTCATCATGGTCGGCGGCCCCACCAAAGGTACGCCGCAGATCTGCGCCCTCCCGCCCCTCGCCGGTGCCAACCCCCCTCCGCGTCGCTCGTGGCTTCGTCTCTGATTGTCCGGTGGTTGGGTGTGCAGGGACGCGGTTCCGGCCGCTGTCGCTCAACGTGCCCAAGCCGCTCTTCCCGCTCGCCGGCCAGCCCATGGTGCACCACCACATCTCAGCGTGCCGCCGCGTATGACCCACGCTCCCTCCCTTTCCTCTCTGCCTTCGCATTTGCTTGGTGGCTCGTGTGAGAATTAAGGCCTTTGGATCCCGCCGCTGCAGATCCCCAACCTGGCGCAGATATACCTCATCGGCTTCTACGAGGAGCGGGAGTTCGCGCTCTACGTCTCCTCCATCTCCAACGAGCTCAGGATCCCTGTCAGGTTCGCTTCGTGCCCTCCCGAACACTTTCACTTCACTTCCTGCCAGTTTAGGTGCGTCGATTGCGCTCAACTGCCACTGACGGTGTGCTGTTTAATTCTAGGTATCTGAGGGAGGATAAGCCGCGCGGGTCGGCCGGAGGGCTCTACAGCTTCAGGGACTACATCATGGAGGACAGTCCGGTCTGCTCTTGACGGATTGTCATCTTCATTTTTTAAAATGTGAAACTGGATTAGTTGTTTGGCATTTGCCGCTATTTGTTAGGGTGGATTCTAGTGTGTTCCGCCGCTGTGGTTTGCAGGATTCGAAAACACAAGAATAGGTAAAATGTAGGAATAAGATGTTATGACATTTAGAATCCTACATTGAATAGAAAACACAGAAATCGGTTATAGAAGTTATTTGGTTGCGCCACAGGAAAAACACCGGAATTTTGCATAGGGACTGAATGGATGCCATAGTTGTCTCATAGACTCAAAATTTCAAGGAGGTCTAACCTCTTGCTAGGAATCCTATGGAATAGTATATCCCCTAGTAGAAAACCAATCCATAGAATTTGGAGGGTCCATTCCTTTGAATTAGATGGACTCTAACGGAAAAATTCCTACGGATTTAAAATCCTACAAAATTCCTTTGTAAATTCTCTGAGATATATGCAACTGCTTGGGTTTTACTGGTATCTACTTTGCTGTTCTGGGTCAGAATAAGGGAACTTTTACCCTCTAAATACCCTTATGTTTTTTTTTTTTGCAGGCACACATTGTTTTGCTGAACTGTGACGTCTGTTCTAGTTTCCCCTTGCCAGACATGCTCGGTAGGTTGCCAAGTAGCTGAAGTTGGGATTGCTCATTGTGTATTAACAGTGTTTGCTTTGTTAATTTTCTGTTGGATACTCATCGCTAAATATATCACCATCTCTTCATTGCAGAGGCCCATAAAAAGTATGGAGGCATGGGCACTTTGCTAGTCAATAAGGTGTGAGAATGTCATACTAGTAACTTCCATATTAGCGGCAACCAGAGTTCATATAGTATTCTCATGCATAAGTCATAACATTATCCCCAAAATCTTTCTCAGGTATCTGCGGAGTCAGCCAACCAATTCGGCGAGTTAGTAGCTGATCCTGAAACAAATGAACTGTTACACTATACGGAAAAACCAGAGACTTTTGTGAGTATACAGTGCTGATTATTTGTTGTTTGGTTTGCTGTTCTATTTTTCATTTGGAGAATTGTGCATGTCTTATTTGGTTATCAAATTATTTTGGAACAACCAATCGTTCTTAGTGAGTAGCTTAGCTCTAATGCATTTATACATGTGTAGGTGAGTGATCTCATAAATTGCGGAGTCTATATATTTACACCCAAGATATTAATTGCTATTGAGGATGTCCTAAAACAGAAGAAAGACAGAGGTATTATGCTCAGTTATATTACATTTTTTTGCCTTTTAAATTGCTATGGTTTACACATATTGTCCATGGTACTTTGCCCATTCCTTCACCTCGCTACTAATTTTTGCCTCATTTCGTTTGGCCATGCTCCCGTGAGGCATGTTTTGTTTTTGCTAGCGTCGCCATTCAAACCATTAGTCAAAGAGGTTTGACTGTTCCAGTTGAACTAAAATTCTGAAAGCTTGGTGACATACAAATTTGAGAAAGTATATTAGTTCTAGTCGGTTAATATTTTCTTCATTAGTCTTGTTTTGTTCCTCCTATTGGTACTTCCTATTTACAGCACAAACTTTAATCACTCTCAATGCTAAAATTTCAGCTAATTTGCGCCGTGTATCCAGCTTTGAAGCTCTTCAATCAGCAACGAAGTATGTGTGTATCTTCTATTCATTTTCCTGCATATTTATTTGGGTTATTTCTCAGTTAATGTCATGGAAATCGTCGGTGCTATTTTAAAGAATATGATGTCGTACTACCAAATTAATGCATCACCAGGAAGTTGAACATGAACTGCGAGATATCTATGTTCTAACTTGTAATACAAATGTCTTAGAACATATTATTACCAACATAACTAATTTTACCACTGATCTTTTAGCAAATCAATGTCCCATTAGATGGATTAATTGTCCAGAAACAAGAAACAGCCTCTTACGGAAATGTAGGGAAAGGCTGCGTACAATAGACCCAAAGTGGTCGGACCCTTCCCCGGACCCTGCGCAAGCGGGAGCTACATGCACCAGGCTGCCCTTTTTTTTTAAACAAGAATTCACTTTCATGTATCCTTGAAAAAAGAATTCACTTTCATGATACTGATAAGTACACTGCTGCTATCCTTGTCTTGCTGTACCTCCAATGATTTCCCCCTTATATTTTAAAGATAGGTAAGTTCAGTGCACATGGATTGCTACCACATGATCTCATCACAATAAAACCGATGTTTGCCATGTTTTCTGAAGTTGTCTTCTGGGATGACCCTTTGTTTGCTTGAAGGCGTCATGAACTCATGATCCTTTCTTTAGGTTCCAGGGGGGATTGTGCATGGAAATATAAAATCATAGAATGTGCCTTACATGGCCATCATATCAATTCAGAATAAGAAAAGAAATGGGTAGGAGGACTAATTGGCCATCCCTTGCTGCTTTGTAGAAAGCATATTTTCTTCTATCGTTGTTGGCCTGATTAAGGTCCTGTATCTAGCAACACGGCTATTTTGTCTTCTCGTTAGTTATTCCAAGAAATCTGTAGAAAAACGGTAGAGCTTCCATTAAGGTGATCCCAATGTATTTATAGGATACTGAACATCTTGTGTTAATTGTCAACAGGGCAATTCCGGCAGATTATGTTAGGTTAGATCAAGATATCTTATCTCCTCTAGCAGGAAAGAAGGAACTTTATACATACCAGACACTTGATTTTTGGGAACAGATCAAGACCCCAGGGTAAATATAGTTCTTGACGGTGCTCTTTCTAATCTTGAAATTGTTGATTGACTAGTGTTGCGTCTATGCATAGGATGTCTTTGAGATGCTCTGGCCTTTATCTCTCCCAGTTCCGCCATACCTCTCCTCATCTTTTAGCCTCTGGAGATGGCAAAAAGGGTGCCACTATTGTAGGTGACGTGTACATCCATCCATCTGCAAAGGTGCATCTAACTGCAAAGGTAACATTCTTCAACATAAATTTAGTAGATTGTGATATACCATGGTGTCTGATATCCTTGACATTCTATTTATAACATGTCAATAGTTAGTGATGGCTTTATCTTTTTATACGCTATCCATATACAGATTGGTCCCAATGTTTCGATATCAGCAAATGCACGCATTGGAGCAGGTGCCAGGCTTATCAGTTGCATCATTCTGGATGATGTTGAAATTATGGCGAGTCTTCCTCTCTTTACCAAGTGATAACCCACATTTAGGTACCTGCATCTCAGATAATTCCTTTGGTTGCAGGAGAATGCAGTTGTCATACATTCAATAGTAGGGTGGAAGTCAACTGTAGGAAAATGGTCACGTGTACAGGCAAGATTTTCTATACAGGGCTTACCTATCCTATTAAAAATTACTATAACCCTTATTTTCACCTCTTTCATCATAGAAAGCTTAGAACCTTTCATATTCTGATGTTTTTGTTCTAGTCCAATTTGAGAAGTACGTAGATTTTATCAATGTTTATGCTTCTCTGCACTGAACATATTTACTGTACTGTTTTAAACATAACATTTTGTGGTTCCGTGTGCAAAATTACTATGATTTTGCTGAAAAAAGTTACTTTTGGTGTGACGGTACGTCTTGCTTTGACTGTCTTTGAGACGAAGATACAATTACGTATACTGCTAATCCAGTCTTTTCTGGGTGCATCACGTAACAAAATTACTTTATGAATACAGGGTGAAGGTGACCACAATGCCAAACTTGGTATCACCATTCTTGGTAAGACCCTACCTAGATGATATCTTGTTACCTTCCCATAAAAATCTTGTGATAATATGCTTTACGTAGGGATGGTTCCTATGCTTGATTTGACGTGCTAGCTAAATGCAGGTGAAGCCGTTGATGTTGAAGATGAAGTAGTTGTAACTAACAGCATCGTGCTCCCAAATAAAACTCTTAATGCCAGTGTGCAAGATGAGATCATCCTATAATATTCCTTGCACAACACATATCTTATATTTAATCCTGAATAAGGTCTTCATACCAAATATGTAATTTTCCTTCCTTTTCTTCTTCTTTACCCCCCTCATGTATGTTTCCATTAGATTGGGGTCATTAGTCTGTACAAGGCATGGGATGTGATATTGGTGTAATTTTGTTTAGCATTCTGGCATCTAGTTCACTGGTGTAGAAATTGTACAAACAGATTACAACATTGCTATTGAGAACTGACATTTTGTTATCTGGATCAATTGTGAGCAATTGCTGTTCTTTGAGACCCCAATCGTTTTTGTTTCTGATTATCAGCTTTCATATGTTGCTGTTAGGTGCGTTGTTAATCAGTCAATTTACGTACTCCATTTCACTTTGGGAAATAAGTTCTACTAAAGCAATCAATGCTTACTGAAGTTCTACTAAAGCAGTGGCAAATAATATGGATTGGAGGGAGTACAAAACTATTTTGCTGATGACATGTGCAATAGTTGCAGTATTCATTTCACTTTGGGAAATAAGTTCGTCAGCAATCAGTGCTCTGGTCAGAGGCAATATATTCTGCATAAAATGGTAGTAATGAAATGTTGTAACACGTTAGGATTTGCCCTGAAACTTCATATGGAATATCACCGAGTATGGCACCATCGTACTCTTATCATACGTACAAAAATGCTCCAGTCGCATATCATGTCAACATATCAATGAAGGTAGCCGCGCTGCTATCAACGCAACAGGAACTGGAACTGATTCTGCTAAAGCCCGGCAGGCATGGATAAGCAGGAAGCCGACAGATGATGCCCCAAATCCCTAATGTCTGAACAAAGCCTGTAGTCTATCTACTAACAAAAGAACCCTATTTTGTACTAGTTTTTGCAACGCCTGCAAAAGATGTTGCAAGAGCACTTTGGCCTTTCACTGTCCGATGTCCTTGAGGAAACGCGGAGGGATATTTTCAGGTGGATCCATTGCCGACACATGCTCAAGCTGTACAATGATCGAACAAACAAATTCAAACAAAAAAGTTTGCATGTGAAAGCCAAAAAACTGGGGACAGCATATCTTACCCCGCGATCATTATACTTGACTTTGATGGCGCCTTCTTTCAGGCCCGGATACGTTCCATTCAACTGCAATTCGTGTATAATCAAGATGCAAGACTTGAGATCAGAGACCTTGTAGTCCGTGTTCCTTTGCAGCGTCAGGTTCTGCAAAATAAACACAAGCTAATATCAGAAAATTATAAAGCATAATGTAGATTTAACACACACTCATGTCTTCTTACCCAAGGACGGGTAGTTGAGCTGATTGTGAACCTGGCCAGAAAAAGGCAGGCAGAAGCAACAACTGATGGATTGAACTGTATGCAGCCATAGTGCAGTAAGCTCAATTCCGCAAGGTAGCTACACAGAAACTCCAGCTTCTTTGCTTTTGCACGCTAAGGTTTGAAGAGGGGAGAAATGTTATAATAAAGAACATTAAGTGAATACAATATCAGATGCTGCAACAGATGCTTACATTGCGTTCGCGGCAAACAGTTATGTATCTCCTACAACAGACATGCATTGAACATCAGGATTAGGATCTTTGGAGTCCAGTGTGGCAATAATCATAAGACAACATATACATTATGCGAATTAAACATGGTAACTATTGTACATGCTGAACACGACGTGGTCGTGGCCTCGTGGGGATGGACTGGCCATTGAAACTGTGTTCAGCCCACCTAATAGATCTCGTGAAAAGAAAATTATTTTCAGACTCTGCCTATGTGCTATGCTAGACAGACATGGATTCTGGCCAGCTTTTCAATAGCCAGATCTAGGATTTATCTCATTCAGAAAAAAAATTGTACGCAGAACAGACACGTACCGAACGTTAGGCTTAGAAATGTATTTGAGCACAATATGGCAGTAATCGTATATAATACTACTTATTACTTATATTTCTGAACTTTTATGGTAACTGTTTTACTCTGAGGATATTTTATATTCTGAATGTAAAAGTTTCAGCTAAAGTACATACCGTAGAAAAGTTCTTGCAGTGGGACTCCCCATCTCAAAGTTAAGAGATTTTAGTATGTCAGCCTCCATCTTCACCACCTGCGGTGCATAAATAAAAACCACAAATGTTTCTCCACTATTGAGTCCTAGAAATTTACTGTGGGAAGTTAAGCAGAAGAAAGGCTAACCTGCTGGTTGGTGTACGTGTTGTCAGTAATGCCACTGTATTTTTCCACCTTATGCACATGTACATCATCTTCATATTTCCTGCAACATTCCAGTCATTCTAGTCAGATAGTCATGCTAAGAGATAAACAAAAAAGAAAGATAAACAATGGTTTAGTTCCCTACGCAGCAACAAGCAATGCAGTCACACCAAGTAATTGCAGCCTTTTCCGGCTAATGACAGTTGCCGACAGGAAGCGGTCCACATATGAAACAGCAAGGTGAACTGTGTCAGAAGGAAGCCTGAATGGACATTCCCAAGCCACTTCCACCAGCCAGTCCATTAGGACCGCCCTCATTCTGGGATTGATATCTTCCTGTGCCGTCCAGTAGTCATCCCTCGGCCTCCTCGACGCCTAGAAAATTTAGACAACAAAGCCACACCTATTTATATCAACCCAAACACCGGAAAAATATCACATTATGTACATAGTAATGCTAGTATCTTCAGACAATTAGGATGCCATACATCCTGAAGAACCCACAGCTTCTGATATGAAATCAAGCTGAAAAGTAAAGGTAACATATGCAGTGCTACTAACATACTTAGTGGTGCCTTGCTGTGCATACCACTGGGTTCGGCATGTAATCCTGTAAATATGTAACCTAGCTCTGGCAAGGTTTTTGCCACCATTTCAGTAGAAAAGAGAGCAGAAATAGCACAAACTCGTTGTTTGCTAGAGATGGAAACTCACTATTGCCGGATGGAACAGTGTCCTAATTTCACCATTTGTGTAGCCACACGGAAACTAACTATCACCGAACGATACAGTGTCCTAATTTCACCATTTGTGTAGCCACATGTTACTAATCAACTACTCCGATAATATCCTGCACTCATAATAACAAAATAAAACTGATTAATTCACTCCAGCAGATCGAGATGTATCCACAGCACAATACAATCCCCCAAATTCCAGGAACTCGTGCGTACAACGCGATCACACCCCAAAATTCCCCAATTCTATCCGATGCGAAACCGTAACTACTCCTACCAGTCTACCAAGCACGACTAGCCCGACCACAAAACCAACTAAATTCGACCCCTAGTAAAGCCGACTTGGAGAACGAACTCGTACCTCCACACGCAGGATCGGACGAGAAGGGGAATCGAGAAGCCCCTCACCTCCAGGGACCGCATGTACCGGTCGATGTCCCCGAGGTACGGCACGATAGCCCCGCGGGCCGCGGCAGGGTCCGGCTGCTCCGAGTCCGAGTCCAGCAGGCGGGCGAGGTCGGCCACGGTCTCGCCGTCGATGTGCCTGGGGTCTGGGGCCGCGGCGGGGTCCGGCTGCTCCGTCTCCGAGTCCGTGTCCAGCGGGCGGAAGGGGCCGATCACGCTCTCCTCGTCGCTGACCTCCATCCTCTTCCGGTCGTGGGTCCTCCCTGGCCGGCGGCCGCGTCGTCTGCTTCGGAGCCCTCGGCGACGGTTGCAGCGGCGCCGAAGCGTTGTTCGGGGTCGAGACAATCGGTGGCTTGGCGGTTCGTGGCTGGCCTTTTAAGGGGCGTGAAGACGCGGCCGGTGCTCTCCATCGCCTCCGGCTCCGCCCTCCTCTGTTGCTCTGCTGCTCGCGTAGCTTCATTTCTTCGTGCTGGCCTGGGTTTTGGAGGGGGGAAAAGGAAAGCTGCGGCTGGGGAAGCCCGTTATTTTGACGCCGTTTGGCTTTTTGCCTTTGATAATTAGATTTATGCCCCTAATTGGTCCCCCTCGTCTGTTTTATTCCTAACTTCAGAAACTCACCTGTTCTGTACAAGCCACTTTGCAATTCTTATGCTTTTGTCCTTTGACCCTTTGACCGTCACTTTGAAAAAATCATAACAAATTCATACTAACTCAGAAAAATACAAATAAGATATCAAAATGTTCACAAAAACATCACCTATATGTGCATGTCACTTTCATTCTTTACAAAAGTGTTGGAAAGTCCTCATCTCAGTTTTAGCTCATATGAACTTAGCATGAACAGTACAATCTAAAAAAATTCAAAAAATTCTAATTTTTTTTGGTGGCAAACATTGACCAATGTTTTGAGTGCTTGCCAAGTTTCATAACAGAATGACATTCGAGGAAAATCGTGGCAAAATAAAATAAAATCAATGCTTCAAAATTTTGTTCTTTTGCCACGACTTCCACAAATGTCATTCTGTTATGAAACTTGGCAAGCACTCGAAACATTGGTCAATGTTTGCCACCAAAAAAATTTAGATTTTTTTGAATTTTTTTAGATTGTATTGTTCATGCTAAGGTCATATGAGCTAAAACCGAGATGAGGACTTTCCAACACTTTTGTCAAGAATGAAATGACATGCACATATAGGTGATGTTTTTGTGAACATTTTGATATCTTATTTGCATTTTTCTGAGTTAGTATGAATTTGTTGTGATTTTTTCAAAGTGACGGTCAAAGGGTCAAAGGGCAAAAGCATAAGAATTGCAAAGTGGCTTGTACAGAACAGGTGCGTTTCTGAAGTTAGGGGTAAAACAGACGAGTGGGACCCAACTAGGGGCATAAAATTAATTATCCCTTTTGCCTTGGCTAAGATGCCCTAGCACGCAAATAAATCCCAACCGTTGAGAGTCAAGTGGCAATGGGGATTACCCCGGCGGGTATTGGACACATATCTCCGTTCCCGTGACAAACTCCCCATGCCCATCCCCGTCCTCATTCCCATCCTTGTCGGAATTCTCATACTCGTGAGAAAACTCATGGCCGCAATCAGTAGAAACATTCAACAACATTTGAGCAGAGAAAACATTATTTCAGCACAAGGCCTTTTGGGGTGTCTATTGTGGCTAGGTTTGGGTTTTCTTTGGCTTTGGAGGCAAAATGGCCGGGATAGGTGAAAATTAAGTCACATAAATATATATTATTAGCTTTATCAAAATATATATATTGTTAGTCTATTTTATGGTCAAAGTTAAGTTTTAAAATATGTATGTGTCTTATTCATTGGAATGGTGGGGGTAAGGATTATAGTTGACATGCCAATATGATTGAGCACATGTTCTTTTCTGGGCCTCAAAATGGATCATGCGCCATAATGAATAATGATAGTTGTTTAATCTCTCAACTCAAGATGGCAATGGTTAACTATTACCCGCATCCCCGTGGGTAATTAGTTTATTAGGGACAAGGCTGATCCAATTTAAATATCCATGAGAAAGATGTTGGGTCAAATGCATTACCCAGTAGGTAAGGTGGGGAAGGGGATATTTAAACATTACTAGTAGGCTTATCCATGAAGGCCTTATACTGGAGCCCTAAATCAATAGCCCATACAATTTCCGCACATACCCACCCAAAAAATTATACCATTGGGAACTTCTTTCTAATATGAATTCAACGGTATAATTTTTGTCCCATATAACCCATTGGTCTAATTTATGGTCAAAGTTAATTTTGAAATGCGTGCGCGCCTTATTTATTAGAATGGAGAGAGTACAATCTTGATATTTGGGAGAAAACATTGCACCATCTTTATGGATTCAATCTTAAGATCCCTTTTTTGCGGGTAAATTTTGAGATCCCTCCCTTTGAGGTGGCATGACCAGATATGTTTGGTGCGGACAGAAAACCATGCGTAAAGGAGCAATTCATTTCAGAAAGAGAAAATCTCTCAACCATTTAAATCAGACAATTTTAGTCCCTTTGAAACGGTTTGATGGATGAGATTGTGGTGCTTTTGTATGTTTGGCAGCACATTCAACAAAAAGAGAGATAAATATACATAAAACTGAAAACACATGAAAAACAAAATAAAGGATTTACAAAGATACTATTCTAGATGAGTTGGGGAAAATATGGAAATGTTTTGAAAATTCATGAAATTCAATAACAAAAACAAAAGTATTATAGAAAACAAGAAATATAGGGAATTATCACGAATAAGTCATGTTTTTCATGAATGTTCCTAAACTTCCTTTCCCCTATTTTTTGCTGACATTTTTCAATAGTCTGCATTTGCATTTTTTTTTACTTTTATGTGTGTTTTCCCCCCTTATCATTTATCTTGATTGTTCTATTTCTTCCTTTGCAAATCCAACCTAGGCGCTAAGAGCACCTTTGATAGGAGCATGAACCTGGTGGAGGATTTCATGCCCAAGGGTAGGGTGGCCCGATCTTCACGCCATAGGATCGAATCAGAGAGGGTAGCTAGCTGCAAGGAGTCGGGATAACTAGCTTTAACCTGCCAAGGTTGGATGAGACCGGTACGTTGGGGAAGGTGATCCGAAGCTGCGAGAACTTTGACCCGTTGTCTGACCAATCACATGACCATAGACCGGAACTAATTCGCAAGAAACGATCGGAACTGTAGATCACGATTTAGGGGAACCAGAGACTCCTTCTCACAAATTCGGATGAAATTACAAGAGAAAAGGTGAGAAGAATTCTCGTAGTCTCGCCGCATAAGCTTGTAGCTAAATGATTAAACAAAAGGTCTCTAAAAGGATGGGGGAGATGGGGTTATATAGCCAGTGGCGACCCCCTTGGATAGGTGTGAAAGGTGTCCAAATAAGAACCAACTTTGCATGACTTCCTTGGGGGAATAAGCAGTCAACTTAGAGAGTTATTGAAAAGCTTCTCAAATTCTTGCATAGCTTGGACAACTTGGATACCTTCCACCACAATGGTCATAACTTTTGATACATGACTCCAAATGATGCAAGGTTTTTTGAGTTGGAAAGTACACTTAAAGGAGCTTCTAATGGTATATCCTGTTTCCACGCCACCTCCACAATGGTGGAAGAATAGCAAAAGATTAGAGGCATATTCTGAAAACCTAAGATTCAATTCAAAATTTGTTTTGTCAAACATTGTTTCTTCACGAGCTCAAAGATTGTTGACTTCCACTTTGCACTTGAGTTTAGTAAAAAAAAGGAATAAAGGCACAAACATTTCATCGAGCTTATATGATAAAATTAACTTAGCGTTCGCCTGATCAGTTATTTGTTTGGTGTGACTTCTTGTAATTGAACCTATAATTGTTAAAGTCATGTCGATGGTGGTGATGTCCTCATCAACCTTGTAGACGTGAATTGGAGAAACTTCCTCATGGAAGTGACTAATCTTTGACGGCCTTCCACCGCCTCTTGGAGGTGGTGCCTTCTCCAGCATCCTTGGAGCAACTACCCTCAGCAACAACCTTGGGGCTGGCACTGTCAAGCATCAGCTTGCCGGTAGAACACTGCAAAAAATATGCCTTATAATTAGAACACTAACGCAAATTTAGGTAATCACCAATTTAAGACTAAACATTGAACTTCCGCCAAATCCGGCTAAGGTGAAGCCCTAACCAAACAATATCCTCAAATCAGGCTAAGATGAAACCCTAAATCGAACCCTATCGATAGATCTGCACATTATCAATCGTGCATGCCATCAAGGATATTACTAGCCTCCAACATACAGATCTACGATCCTACATGCATTATATGAGTGGGTTCATGGCTTACCACCATTGAAAGAGGGATGGAGTGGATGTTGATGAAGCGCGTACGGATGGAAGGAGCGGAGGTCACCGTCATGATCTTCTCGTCGCTGATGGTCTCCGTAGTGCCGGCGTTGGTAGAACCGCCGAAGGTGATAGGAGAGTGAAAAGGAAGACATGGGAGACTGAGTAGTTGTTAGGGCATATTTCTCCCTTAGTGGTTTTGTTGATTGATGACAATGCATTTGTGGACTAATCGTGTGCATTGAGCATTTCAGAAAATCTATCATATGGCACAAGATGATTGATACCCCTCAGAGTGTTAAAGCAAGACGGTTAATTTTTCCCACGTTTCTTTTTCGGTGGACTTGAGTCGTAGGAAAACTGTACTATTAAGAGGGGGTCCGCTTCGGAAAGGTTTGGGTGGAATCATCACGTACACACTTCCCTTTGCACCCTCATTGACTTTCCACCTCGATGGAGTTTCTCTTTCTGTGTTGCAGTTGGGTGTTGGAGAGCTGCTAGCGGTAGTACCGCTACCGGCAGCGGAAGTACCGCTGCTAGTACCGCGTGTACTACTGTAGGAGATATGCCCTAGAGGCAATAATAAATGTTATTATTTATCCCCATGTTCCTAATTAAGTTTATGTTCCATGCTATAACTGCTATGGTTCCCGAGCCCGTATATCCATAAAGGCTTTGAGAAAAACCCATGTGCACGTGTGGAATAATAAACGGTAAAAAGTATTCCTAGTCAAGCCTCTAAGACTGGCTCAAGTGTTGCATGATGATCACGTTTTCCTGATCATGGGCATGTCTATGCCGGCAACTTTGAGGGCACAATGTTAGGAGAACACTTGTGTTGAATCGACCCGATTGATGTTATGCTATGAGATACATTCGTCACAAGTTAATGGTTAATAACACACAGAAAGTTAACGTTTGCATAATTCCTTAGACCATGAGAGTATCGAGTTTCTTCATGCTTGCTTCATGAACTTTGGGGTTTGTTAAACGTCATCCATAAATGGGTGGCTGTTACGGCGGCTTACGGGTTCATGGAAAAGTCTGTCAAGGGACTTGATAGCTCAAGATTGGGATTTGCTCCTCCGACGATGGAGAGATATTCTTTGGGCCCTCTCGGTGTTACGGTATCCATCATCGTCTGGCCAGACACATTGTGATTTGATCACAGGGATACCGGAACACGGGAACGAGAAAAGAGAACAAAACCGGTAACGAGGTAACTGGCATAGTGGACAAGTTGTTGATTCACGGGGATGCCAATAAATCTCACCTCGGCTATTTGTAACATATCGCGAAGCAACAGGAATAGCACACGGCAACTGGAGGTTCACTCAAATATTTATTCGTGTGGGTATAGGGGTCAATATGGGTGTCCACGGCTCCGATGTTGATCATTGATCGGAAAGTGTTCCGGTCATGTCCATACTTCACCGAACCTATAGGGTTACATGCTTAAGGGTCATCTATCTGCTGAATGCTAGACAGGGAGTCTGAGAGAAAGTCACCGGAAAAGTTTAGGAGACAACGGAAGAGTTCCGGAGAGAGAACACCGGAAGAGTTTCGGTAAAACTGAAAAGTTGTTTCGGGGTATACCATTAAGTCAAATTGGTTTCGGCACACGCCTGGAAATTCTTGGAGGGTGCCAGAATTGTTCTGGGAACTTCTGGGATTTTTTCGGAGAAAAAACCAGGAAATGTTCCGGAGCTACCGGAACCGCTTTGGTTGCTTTTCGCAGATGAAAATCACTAATCCGGAATTGTTTCGGAACGCGTCCAAAATTATTTTAGTGGGTACTGGAAATGTTCTAAGACCTACAGAAATATTTTCGGATTTAACGGTCACGGAAAAATGTTTCCGTGAATAGTGAAAATCACTTTTTGGTTACTTTATGGAAAGCCACCTTTTTGGGCTTTGTCCCAAAATATCTTAGGGATGACATGGATGGATGAGAGCCACCCTACCCCTTGGGTTTTTCTATAAATAGAGGTGGAGAGGCACTCTCCACACTCATTCTTTCTCACATACAAATGCCATGCATGATCTGGCCTTCTCTCTCCCTCCCCGCGAAATAGTTTCGTAGAGCCGAAAGGCTGTCTGGGTTCCGGTGGGAACTAGTTCTGGACGGCGAAGCCCTGCCGGATAGATGACACCGTATGTGTGCAACCCTGTAGAGAGGTCGTAGGTTCGATCTTTTTGCCCGAGGGGCTGTTCAAGAGTGCCTCCCGAAGGGCTGTCCGAGTGACCGTCCGAGATTCTGTGAGTGCCTCCCGAAGGGCTGTCCGTGACACCGTCCGGGGGACTGTCCGACCGCCTCCCGAAGGGCTGTCTGAGGGGCTGACGAGGGAGTACATCCTCATGGTTGGGAGGTTGTAAATCCTAGCTGCGGGGATCTGCACTGACGATCTACATCGACTCTACTTCCGCTGCGCTACGAGTCGGTAACGATCAGATCAAAAACCTTGTATGCATCTCCATAGTGATCCTGGGCATGCTCGCAGTACCGATTTTTTTTGTTTTATGTCGCGTTCCCCTACAGTGGCATAAGGAGCCGTGCTATGCGTAGATGCAGGTTACGATCTAGAATACATAGAGATGTATGGGTGTTGCACAATATAATTTGTAGTAGATGAGTTCTATTACTGAAAATTATTTGTGCGGGTAGCAGATGAAATCTGTTACCCGATGTTCTTGTTGCTTCCCTGGAATTTGCGTATTTCTGATCTTGATAACGGTATGGTGGAGTTTCAAAGTTCTGGCAATCCGCGATCCTGATTGATCAACGAAGTGCTAACAGTTCGTTGAATTCCACCATAGTTAAAAGAAAGATGAAATGTCGCAGACGAAAGGGCAATGCAGATATGATCTGCACGGGGGTCATGCGTATGACGAAGTTCGGTATGGGGCTCGAGATTTTATTATCTCGTGTTTCATACACCCCGTAAAGTTAATCTAGCGAATTGAATAATCATACTTGATGATGAACGTTGGTAGCTTTGGTTTGTTTCGAAACCTTAGAAGCCACGTAAAATAAAATTTTGCATAAACCGATTAGAGGCGTCTAACTTGGTTTTGCAGGATGACATAAGATGTGCATGTGATGTGGTATAGCAGTTCTCATATTTAATTTGATTATGTATGAGATGACTATATGATGTAAAATTAATTAACATGACCCGCGTGTCATGATTTGGCATGATGGCTGGAGCCATATGATTGTCACTTTAATGACCTGTGTGTCAACCTTAAGTAATGCACTTATTTTATTAGCTATAGAGATAGCAATATTATCTGGTGCATCAACAAGGTGGTGGCAATCTTCGCGAAGGTGAACACCGACGCGAATGCCGAAGACGAAGAAATAAAAGACTTCTCCGTCAGAAAGGGCTATACCATATCATGCTATTATGAATTGCCTGAGATGTTTATCCCTTATGATGCACCCTTTTTGATTGTGCGTTAGTCGCTTTTATTAGGGTGATCTCTCACAAAAATATCAAGTAGTTAGTGTTCTCCCAAGTGTAGCACCGTCACAGCACCTATCTTTTCGGAGTGCGTCATGTTTCCATGAGTACAAACGATTAGAGAAGTGTGAGGCGGGTGAGTTGAGACCTCGCAGCGAGATCACTTGGTTGTCTTGACGTTCTGGCTTGATCGTCCTGAGCTCGGAACACACCCATCGAAAGATGAACAAGAGTCACATAGAGATGTGATCGGCAAGTTGACCTACCGATTGAAATTCCCGTCATCAGTGATGTTTCCATCAATGGCGTTGAATTGAAATGCGGGTCTTGTATCACTCGCAATCAATTTTGAGAGATATTGATTTGAGTGGGAGCGCACTATAGAATTAACTTGTTTAATTCTCAGTGCAATTAATTATGAACATTGTCTAAGTGAAATTTGCATAATAGTTATAGAATATTGGCTCGCGTTTCCACCTTCCCTGTTAAAATTGAATAAACTGTTAAATATCTGGTTAAAACTTTACGGTTGGTAACGTAATATGAGGATTGTCCTCAAGAGTGTCGAGAAGGACTTTGTCCTATCGCATGCTTTCGGTATTCTCCCGCTAATGCTATGGATGATGTGACTCTCGTCCTTCGATCCAAAAGCTAGAATTCCGTTACGCTCAAGTGCAATATGTTTACTTCCATGAGACCTGAACTTCAAAAGTTTTGGGATAGTTATGTGATATTCATGGAACTAAAAATCATTTTCAGACACAAACAAAGGCTAAAAGATATGTGATATCCAAAGCAATGTTTGTTTTGCAAATTATTGGTAAAGTGTTTACTATGCTTTGGACTGATAAGAGAGGGATCCAGAAGAACGCCTGTCATGTAATGAAGGTGGATAAAACAACAACTTAAAGAGGAAGGAAATGTCCAAAGGGTGTTAGTAATACTTTCACGCCTAGGAAGTCTGGGGCTAAATGCCACTCTTAAGTTGGGTGCTTCTTCTGAGAGTAGGAGAAATATTGGAAGTAAAAATGTTAGAAGTATAAAGGCAAAAAGAGAGAAGACTGGAATATCCAGCTCATGTATGAATGTCATACAAGTTATTGATGTATAAAAGGTTGGTCAAAGATATATTTCTTGGGAATTGTGATTAAACTGTTAGTCACTAATTCTTGGGTATTGTGATTGATCACAAAAATACCCGCTCGATTGCATTCTGTTGCGACTCGATGCAAGAACTACTACGGCCTAAAAGACTAGCCGGAAATGAGGTTTAAATACATGTTGGGAACTTAGTAAAAGTTACTATACCTTCCATCGGTGTATTCCCTATGTATTTATTTTCATAATTCATTTTTGGAGTTTCATACACTCTAGCCCATTGCATAAGGTATCTTGCAAGAAGGTTGTTCATAAGAGAACTTTTGATGTTCGGTGTTATGAATAACATAAGGGCCATACTTTCATTATGAATGAGATGTATGTTATGAATATTGATAATAATACATTACCTCTGTATTTACTTTCATAATTCATTTTATAGTTTTATACACTCTAGCCCATTTGCATAATGTTTGTTGCAAGAGTGTTGTTCATAAAAGAACAATTGTTGTTTAGTATTATGAATAACATAAGGGCCATACTTCCATCATGGATGGGATGTATGTTATGAATATTGATGGTAATATGATACATCCATAACACTGACGCTAAATGTCGCAAGACTAAAAGAATACCACACATGTGTGGCACTGCATTTGGTCACATTGGAGAAACCCGCATGGAGAAATTCCATAATGATGGATTTTGAAGTCGTTTGATTATGAATCATCTAACACTTGCAACTTTCCTCTGAAAAGTGAAATGACTGAAATACCGTTCACAGGCCATAAGGAACGAGCAAAGAACTTATTGGTGATCATACATCATGATGTGTGTAGTCCGATAAATGTTGTTGCTGGCAGTGGATTTGTCTATCTTCTGAAATGACTCAAGTAGATATATGGATATTTACTTGATGAGACGTAAGTCTGGATCTTTTGAAATCATTCAAAAGGTTTTAAAAATGAAAAAGAAATTATTGTAACAAGAAAATTATGTTTCTACAATTGGATTGCGGAAAGAAATTTTGAGTTACAAGTTTAGCGAATGTCTGATGAGTTGTGAAAAGAGTTTCATAACTTACACCTCCCGGAGCACCACCGTGAGTGGAATATTCGTAAAGATGTAATCAAACCATTTATGACATGGTAAGATCAAAGATGACATAAATCAATTTGCCGTTATCCCTTTTAAAAGTAATGCTTTAGAGACTGTGGCTTTTACACTGAAAAGAGCGCCATCAAATCTGTTGAAATGACATCATGGTATGGTACGCCCAACCATGTTATATCTTTTCTTAACATTTGGAATATGGGGCTTGTGTAAAATATTTACAAACCTATTCCAAATCAGACAAGTGCTACTTTGTAGGTTGTCCCAAATTATTGGGTATTCCTCCCTCACTATACCGAGGCAAAAATGTTTGCCACAAAGAGCGGTATGATTTTGAAGAAAATGGTTCTTGCAAAAAGGTGAGTGGGAGGACAGTGCAACTCGACGAGATAACAGTATCTTCGTCATCAGGTCAAGGGAAAGAAACCTTGGAAGTGATTCCAGAGTTTCCTACTGCGACTGATACGGAAGCCTCTACATGAGATGTATGGACTTCGGTCGAACTTGCAGCTGAACACGTAGGCAAAACTCGTGCAAACCTCTTAGGTGCGCAGACGAGATATTGTTGCTAGACAACAGTATACCTACGATACACAAGGAAGCGTTGATGGGCCCTGACTCCGGAATTGGCTAAATGCCAATATAATCCGAGATAGTTTCCATATAAATGATTCAAGATTTGATCTTGATAAACCCTTTGGAAGACTTGAAGTCTAATGAATATTAATGGATCTATAAACTGATATGGATAAAAATGTTTTATCCATAAAGCTCGACTTGTTGCTTATAACAAATTCAAGGAATTAACTACGATGAGATTGTCTCACCGTAGCGATGCTTAAAGTCGGTTCGGGTTAAACTAGCAATTAATACATATTTCAATGATGAGATATGATACTTGTATGCCAAAAGGATTTCCATGTGATGGAAATGCTACCTAGGACTTGCATGTGATACAGTCCAAGGTATTTTGTCTATCCAGAGGATGCTAGTGAGTATGCAAACTTCAGAGTTCCAGCAATGGACAGAAGAGAGCAAAATGGAGTTGGAATCTTCATTTTTGATGAAATAGTCAAAAGAGTTTGATTTCATCAATGGATAACGAAGATGCTTGTGGTTACAAGAAAGTAAGTGGGAGCATAATAATATTTCTAAAAACCTTGTGTGCTTGACACATTGTTGATTGGAAATAATATAAATTTCTTGACACAAATTAGGACTTAATTGAAAATTAGTTTTTCGATGAAGTACTTGGGCTGAGTAGCCTTGATATTAGGCATATTTATCTACGGAGATAGAATTGCCTAATATGGCTAAGCAAAAATACATATTGACAAGATGCTGAAACAGTTTAGCATTAAAAACACCAAGGAGTGATTCTTGCCGAAGTCACATGGAAAGAGTTTTTGCAAGACTCGGTGTCTTAAAACACTGATGAGCAAAATACATGATGGAAATTCCACACACCTTCGTGTTTGGATTAATCATGTATTTCATGGTATGTAAAACAACCAGATATGTTTGGTACTCCAAGTTAGTTGCGAGTAAGATACCAAAGTGATCAAAGTATTGATCATAGGACAACAGTGAAAAATGTCATTGAGTACTAAAGTAGCACTGATGACATGTTTTCTCACAAGCGGAGATTATGAAGAGTTCATTGTAAAAGGTTACATCGATACAGTCTTCACCAATACTCCATGCGATTTTCGATTTAGTTAAGGGTTTTGTGTAATACATGATATGGTGGCACAGGGAGTTGGAATTGTTCCAAACAGGTTACTGTGGCGAATTCTATAACAAAGGCTAAGTATGTTGACGCTTTGGAAGCGACAAAGAAGATGTTGAATCATATAGTTCATTCATGAACTTAGTATGGTTCCAAGATGGCTTTGGTCAATGGGACACTATTGCAGATAGTTGCTCCATAGCTCAGTCTGAGGAATCAAGGTTTGACCTGTGATTCACATATATACAAAGCCAAGTCCACACAAAATATGTATTTTGTGAAAGTGTGAAAACGCGAGGATATGCAAAGATACACACGGAACTGAAGATGTCAGGTCCATTAGACGTAGACTATACCACATGGCGAAGCATATTTTACACCGGTATGCCATAGGTGTAAAGTGCATTAGCATTGACTAGATTATTAACTCTAGTGCAAGTGGGAGTCTGTAGGAGATATGCCCTAGAGGCAATAATAAATGTTATTATTTATCCCCATGTTCCTAATTAAGTTTATGTTCCATGCTATAACTCCTATGGTCCCCGAGCCCGTATATCCATAAAGGCTCTGAGGAAAACCCATGTGCACGTGTGGAATAATAAACGGTAAAAAGTATTCCTAGTCAAGCCTCTAAGACTGGCTCAAGTGTTGCATGATGATCACGTTTTCCTGATCATGGGCATGTCTATGCCGGCAACTTTGAGGGCACAATGTTAGGAGAACACTTGTGTTGAATCGACCCGATTGATGTTATGCTATGAGATACATTCATCACAAGTTAATGGTTAATAACACAGAGAAAGTTAACGTTTGCATAATTCCTTAGACCATGAGAGTATCGAGTTTCTTCATGCTTGCTTCATGAACTTTGGGGTTTGTTAAACGTCATCCGTAAATGGGTGGCTATTACGGCGGCTTACGGGTTCATGGAAAAGTATGTCAAGGGACTTGATAGCTCAAGATTGGGATTTTCTCCTCTGGCGATGGAGAGATATTCTTTGGGCCCTCTCGGTGTTACGGTATCCATCATCGTCTGGCCAGACACATTGTGATTTGATCACAGGGATACCGGAACACGGGAACGAGAAAAGAGAACAAAACCGGTAACGAGGTAACTGGCATAGTGGACAAGTTGTTGATTCACGGGGATGCCGATAAATCCCACCTCGAGTATTTGTAACATATCGCGAAGCAACAGGAATAGCACACGGCAACTGGAGGTTCACTCGAATATTTATTCGTGTGGGTATAGGGGTTAATATGGGTGTCCACGGCTCCGATGTTGATCATTGATCGAAAAGTGTTCCAGTCATGTCTATACTTCACCGAACCTATAGGGTCACACGCTTAAGGGTCATCTATCTACTGAATGCTAGACAGGGAGTCTGAGAGAAAGTCACCAGAAAAGTTTTGGAGACAACGGAAGAGTTCCGGAGAGAGAACACCGGAAGAGTTTCGGTAAAACTGAAAAGTTGTTTCGGGGTATACCATTAAGTCAAATTGGTTTCGGCACACGCCTGGAAATTCTTGGAGGGTGCCAGAATTGTTCTGGGAACTTCTGGGATTTTTCCGGAGAAAAAACCAGGAAATGTTCCGGAGCTACCGGAACCGCTTTGGTTGCTTTTCGCAGATGAAAATGACTAATCCGGAATTGTTTCAGAATGCATCCAAAATTATTTTAGTGGGTACTGGAAATGTTCTAAGACCTACAGAAATATTTTTGGATTTAACGGTCACGGAAAAATGTTTCCGTGAATAGTGAAAATCACTTTATGGAAAGCCACCTTTTTGGGCTTTGTCCCAAAATATCTTAGGGATGACATGGATGGATGAGAGCCACCCTACCCCTTGGGTTTTCCTATAAATAGTGGTGGAGAGGCACTCTCCACACTCACTCTTTCTCACATACAAATGCCATGCATGATCTGGCCTTCTCTCCCCCTCCCCGCGAAATAGTTTCGTAGAGCCGAAAGGCTGTCTGTGTTCCGGTGGGAACTAGTTCTGGACGGCGAAGCCCTGCCGGATAGATGACACCGTATGTGTGCAACCCCGTAGAGAGGTCGTAGGTTCGATCTTTTTGCCCGATGGGCTGTTCGAGAGTGCCTCCCGAAGGGCTGTCCGAGTGACCGTCCGAGATTCTGTGAGTGCCTCCCGAAGGGCTGTCCGTGACACCATCCGGGGGACTGTCCGACCGCCTCCCGAAGGGCTGTCCGTGACACCGTCCGGGGGACTGTCCGACCGCCTCCCGAAGGGCTGTCCGAGGGGCTGACAAGGGAGTACATACTCGCGGTTGGGAGGTTGTAAATCCTAGCTGCGGGGATCTGCACCGACGATCTACATCGACTCTACTTCCGCTGCGCTACGAGTCGGTAACGATCAGATCAAAAACCTTGTATGCATCTCCATAGTGATCCTAGGCGTGCTCGCAGTACCGATTTTTTTTGTTTTCTGTCGCGTTCCCCTACAACTACCGCTCCTTCTCGGGTCTCGACTTTTTCGTGTCGGGTTCTGCGGTAGTCCAGTGGTAGTCCCTCTGGCATACTACCGCTGAGTCCCTTTTAACCTAGTTGGACGCGCGACAGTAGGAGCGGTAGTACTGCTTGTAAGCGATAGTACCGCCCCTACTTCCGCTGCCACTACCGCTCACGGCTCCGTCTCTTCCCCTGTTCCTGCGGCCGTGGTACCATAACCCCAGCGGTAGTACCGCTGGGGCGAGCGGTAGTACCGCTCCGGCGGCACTACTGGCTCGTGTCCCCGTGACATTTACATTGTACTCTTCGGCACTTCCGTCAGGGTGGTAGTACCGCTCTGAGAGCGGTAGTACCGCTCCTGTGCGGGCTGCAGACTGCATAACGGTTGGATCCCCACCCACTATATAAAGGGGGTCTTCTTCCCCAAGATGACTTGCCTCTTTCTTCCCAAACTCCATTGTTGCTCCAAGCTCCATTTTCGCCCGATCTCCCTCCCTAGCCAATAACTCTTGTTGATCTTCTAGGGTTTGGGTGAGAGGGCCCCGATCTACACTTCCACCAAGAGAAATTTGATTCCCCCCACTAATCGCTTGCAGATCTTGTTACTCTTGGGTGTTTGAGCACCCTAAATGGAAGAGGTCACCTCGAAGCCATATTCCATTGTGGTGAAGCTTTGTGGTGGTGTTGGGAGCCTCCAATTAAGTTGTGGAGAGAGCCCCAACCTTGTTTGTAAAGGTCCGGTCGCCGCCTTCAAGGGCACCACTAGTGGAATCATGACGTCTTGCATTGTGTGAGGGCGTGAGGAGACTACGGTGGCCCTAGTGGCTTCTTGGGGAGCATTGTGCCTCCACACCGCTCCAACGGAGACGTAGTTCCTCTCAAAGGGAAGGAACTTCGGCAACACATCCTCGTCTTCACCGACTCCACTTGTGGTTATTTCTTTCCTTTACTTTGTGCAAGATATTGTTGTGTTGTATTGTTTGCTTCCTTGCTTGTTGTTGTTGTTGTTGTAGTTGTTAGCATCATATAGGTTGTTCACCTAGTTGCATTTCTAGACAACCTATTTGTTGCTAAACCTAATTTGTTAAGAAAAGCTAAAAATTGGTAGTTGCCTATTCACCCCCCTCTAGTCAACCATATCGATCCTTTCAATTGGTATCAGAGCCTCGTCTCTTTATTAAGGGTTTTACCACCCGAAGAGTATGGTTGACGACGGGGAAAGGGTTGAAGAAGTACCCGAGGCCGTGGAGTTGAACTCGGTCACCCGAGACGACTTAAATGAAGCTATGGCTTCACTTAAGACGTCTATGACGGCCGAGGTCAAGTCCATGTTTAATGAACTCCTTGAGGGGTTGAAATCTTCTACCGGTCCGATGCAAGTGGTTAATCCCACCGCATCGGAGTCCGAGGCCAACTCCGGTAAGGAAGCGACTAAAGGTACTCAAACTTCTCCCCCTCTAGGTAATAATGGGACGGGCATCCATGCCTCGGTTGGCCCTCCCCGGACTATGGAGGTCCGGTACCATCACCTCGCATCAATCCTCTTGGTCCTCCTCCTAAGCTTGATTTGAATAACTTTCATGATTGGATGTTTCGTATCAAGTCTCATTTGAATCACAGCTCAACACAACTTTGGAGGGTCATTGAGCAAGGCTTCCATCCTCATGATCGGTACAACATGACACCAAGAGAAGAAGTGTACAATCAACTCAATCACTCCGCTTTGTTCATTCTCCAATCCGCAATGCCACCGGAAGAACTCTCTCATTTGCAGCCATTCACTACCGCCAAGGATGCTTGGGAGCACATCGTCTCATTGTACAAGGGAAGCTCAAGCATTCAACGGTCAAGCTTTGAGGTCATACTTGATGAGGCCTATGAGTTCGTGATGAAGGATGATGAAGATCCTCGTGAGCTATACCGGAGATTGACTACTCTCGCGGTCTCATTCCGAGATCATGGGAGCAAGGATACGGATGACACTTGGGTCAAGCGCAAGTTCCTAAAGGCCATCATGCCATTCAACAAGAGCATGTCTTCCGTGATCCGTCAAAGACGGGACTTCCACACCTTGTCATCAAGTGAAGTGTTGGATGAATTCATTGCAATGAACATTTTGAACAAGACCGCCGACAACGCTCTAGTTCGTGTCCAACGGTCAAAGAAGACCAACCTTGCTTTGAAGGCCAAGGCAATTCCGGAAGAAGAAGAAGAGGAAGAAGAGGAGAGTTGCCTCGAAGACACCAAGTATGCTTACCACGAGCACATGGCTCTTGCGTCAAGGCAATTTTGGGACAACAAGAGAAACTCAAGGCCCAACTTCTCCAAGAACAACTCAAGTGGCTCCAAGGGCAAGCAACGTGTGAGAACTTGCTACAATTGTGGCAATGTGAGTCATTTCGTGGTGGATTGCCCCTACGAGAAGAGGGAAGACAATGGTGGCAAGCTCATCCGCAAGGACAAGGCCAAGTCCTTCCCCAACAAGAACAATTGCACCAAGAAGGTGCCTCCAAAGGGTTTGGTGGCGCAAGAAGAGTACAACTCCGATGATGATGATGATGATGATACAAGTGGTGAAGGGTTTGCAACGGCCACCGTGGCCATTGCCACCTCTTCCCCAACCTCGGTGTCCCTCTTCGACGCCCCCAACGAGAACGTCATCCCCAAGTGCCTCATGGCAAGAGGCATCAACAAGGTAACCTCCAACATCAAAAACTCCTTCACTACTAATCCTTCTTTGATGGATTGTGTGGATGAAAATGAGGAGGTAAAGGTGGATGAGAATGAGTTCGACAAGTTCATGGGTAAGCTCAAAGGTGAGACCAAGAAGCACTTTGTTGCTCTCTTGGAACAATTAGGTGAGGAGAATGATATCATTGAGTCTCACGAAGAGACTATCACTAACTTGGAAGGCCATAGTCGGGACCATGCCGATGAGATTGCGGATCTTTCCATTGCTCTTGAGGAAGAGCGAGGTCTTCGTTCGGCTCTTGAGGAGTCGCAAAACGTTGACCTTGCTAAACTAAAGAAAGATCATGATCATGCTCAAGTTCTTGCTCGTGTGCTTAAATCCGAGAATGTTGAGCTTGGGGTTGGCCATGTTAGACTCAAAGAGGAGTTTGAGCTACTTGACAAGGCTCACAAGGCCTTGAAAAGTGCACATGCTTCACTCAAGGAGTCTCATGATCAACTCCAAGCGAAGCTCACTAAGGAGATAGCCACGTGTCCTCCTTTTGTGCTAATCGATAATGCTCATGCTACTAACCCTTGTTGTGAGCATATTCATCTTGTGGAGGATAATGCCAAGCTAAAGGAGCAAATCGAGAAAGGCCTTGTGACTTGCATACAAGGCGAGAAGAACCTCAACGAACTTTTGACAAATGCTACTTGTAGCTTGCGTTGGTATTTCCCCGAAGAGGAAAGGATGATGCAGCACAGTAGAGATAAGTATTTCCCTCAGTTATGAAACCAAGGTTATTGAACCAGCAGGTGAATCACGCAACACCTCGTTAGCAGCACCTGCACACAAACAACAAATCCTTGCGTCCAACACAAATGAGGGGTTGTCAATCCCTCGGTGGTTAATTGCAAGATTAAATTGTATGTGATAGATAGATAGATTGAAACAAAAATACAAAATAAAATAAATAAAAGAAAATGGCAGCAATATTTTTAGGGTTTTAGTAATATGATTTAGATAGACCCGGGGGCCATAGGTTTCACTAGAGGCTTCTCTCAAGAAAATAGCATACGGTGGGTAGACAAATTACTGTTGGGCAATTGATAGAAAAGCAAATAATCATGATGATATCCAAGGCAGTGATCATGTATATAGGCATCACGTCCAAAATAAGTAGACCGACTCCTGCCTGCATCTACTACTATTACTCCACACATCGACCGCTATCCAGCATGCATCTAGTGTATTAAGTCCATAAGAACGGAGTAATGCCTTAAGAACGATGACATGATGTAGACAAGATAAAATCATGTATGAATAAACCCCATCTTTTTACCCTTAGTAGCAACGATACATACGTGTCATGTCCCTTTCTGTCACTGGGATTGAGCACCACAAGATCGAACCCACTACAAAGCACCTCTTCCCATGGCAAGATAAATCAATCTAGTTGGCCGAACCAAATCAATAGATCAGAGAAGAAATACGAGGCTATAATAATCATGCATAAAAGAGTGCAGCAAAGACTCAAATAATTTCATGGATAATCTGATCATAAACTCACAATTCATCGGATCCCAACAAACACACCGCAAAAAGTGATTACATCGGATAGAACTCCAAGAACATCGAGGAGAACATTGTATTGAAGATCAAAAAGAGAGAAGAAGCCATCTAGCTACTGCCTATGGACCTGAAGGTCTGTGGTGAACTACTCACGCATCATCGGAAGGGCAACAAGGTTGATGTAGAGCCCCTCCGTGATCGATTCCCCCCTCCGGCGGAGTACCGGAGAAGGACCCCAGATGGGATCTCTCTGGAACAGAAACTTGCGGCGGCGGAAAAAGTATTTCGTGGACTCTCCTGAGGGTTTCTGATTTTTTCTGAATTTATAGTGGAAGAATTAGGTCAAACGGAGCTGGGTGGGCCCCACAAGGTACCAGGGCGCGCCACCCCCTCTAGGGCGCGCCCTGGTGCCTCATGGCCCACTCCTTCATCTTCTGGCCCTCTCCCGAAGCTTCTAGTGTTTATCTTGTCCAATAAAAAATCTCCAAAAAGTTTCGTGGCATTTGGACTTCGTTTGGTATTGATTTTCTGTAAAACAAAAACAAGGCAGAAAACAGCAACTGGCACTGGGCACTAGGTTAATAGGTTAGTCTCCAAAAATGATATATAATTGCTGTAAATGATTATAAAAACATCCAAGATTGATAATATAACAACATGGAACAATAAAAAATTATAGATACGTTGGAGACGTATCAAGCAATCAAAAGTAAGTTGTGGCAAAGGAGGGACTTGGGTTTGTGCCCAAGTCAAAGAAGAAGAAGAACAACAAGACCAAGAAATCTCTCCCTCTCAAAGAGGTATTTGTCAAGGAGGGAGAGGGTGCTCATAAGGAGAAGAAGGACAAGGTGGTGGGTGGAAATGCCAAGAAGGGCAAAACCACTCCATCGAACAAAGCCGACGATTTTAACCCTTCTTATGTTTTATGTCGTGCTAGTCATGGGCATGTTTATGCCAAATTTGTTGGTTCCTATTATGAGTACATTGAATGGTCTATTTGGGTTCCGAAGACCCTTGTTACTAACATCAAAGGACCCATTCAAGAATGGGTACCTAAAACCAAGCATTGATCTCTTGTAGGAGTTTGCTTCTGGTGGAGGATCATGGTTGCTCGATAGTGGAGCAACAAATCATATGACCGGGAGCAAGCATTTGGTGGTGGACATGCAACCAAGCCCATCTATGCCCACCCATGTTCAATTTGGTGATGCCTCAACATCTAAGGTATTGGGTCTTGGCAAGGTTGTGATTTCTCATGATTTATCAATTGAGAAGGTCATGCTTGTTGAGACCCTTGCATACAATTTACTTTCCGTTCGTCAACTTGCACTTATGGGCTTTGCCACATTCTTTGATCTTGATACCGTGGCCCTTTTGTGGAGCAAGACTCTTAAAGTAGCTTTTGTTGGGCATGTCGAGAACGGTCTCTATGTGGTTAACTTCTCGGAGCGACCCACTAAGATCGCGACTTGCCTAATGGCTAAAGTTGACATGGGGTGGCTTTGGCATCACCATCTAGCCCACGTCAATATGAGATATTTGCAAAGTCTCCTCAAAGGGGATCACGTTCGTGGACTAACAAATGTGAGATTTGCCAATGATCGTGCTTGCAGTGCTTGTATCGAAGGAAAGCTACATGAGACGGCTCACCGACCCACGACTATCATCTACTCGAAGAGGCCCTTGGAGCTCCTTCACATGGATCTCTTTGGACCTTCATCCTTTGATAGTCCTGGGGGAAGAAAGTATTGCTTGGTGATTATGGATGACTATTCAAGATACACTTGGGTATATTTCTTCAAGAGGAAGAGCGAGACCCAACAAACCGTCATCGACTTTGCAAATGAAGCTCAACATCAACATGAGGCAAAGATATTGATGATTAGAAGTGACAACGACACCGAGTTCAAGAATTACACCTTGGACGAGTTCCTTAGTGACGAGGGGATCAAGCATCAATACTCCGCACCATATACCCCTCAACAAAATGGTGTTGCAGAAAGGAAGAACCGGACGTTGATGGACGCGGCAAGGACATTGATGGCGGAATTCAAATCTCCGTACAACTTTTGGGCCGAAGCCATCAACACCGCATGTCATGCATCCAATCGGCTCTACCTCCGGAAAGGCTTGAACAAGACTCCATATGAGATACCTACCAGTAACAAGCCCAACCTCAAGTACTTTCGGGTGTTCGGGTGTAAGTGTTTCATTCTCAAGAAGGGTGCTCGTTTGTCTAAATTCAAACCTAGAGCTCAAGAGGGCATATTTGTTGGTTATGCTACAAACTCTCATGCTTACCGTGTCCTCAACAAGTCCAATGGACTCATTGAGGAGACGTGTAACGTAGAGTTTGATGAAAATAATGGCTCCCAAGTGGAGCAAAGTGGTCTTTGTGATGTAGGTGATGAAATTCCTCCCCAAGCCATAAGAAGAATGGAGATTGGTCAAATACTCCCCATTGAGGAACCCCTTGTGGCCGAAGGAGAAGGACAATGCTCTACGCAAGTGGAGCCATCACCAACCATTGGCCCACACGCTTCCGAAGAGCAAACCGAAGGCCCTCAACCGAGTGAACAAGATCAAGGGCAAGATCAACCTCATGATGATGGTGATTCACCAAGTGATGCCCAAGATCAAGTTCAAGACTCCGAGCAAGCTCAAGACACCGAGCAAGCTAATGATCAAGAGCAAGCTCAAGATCAAGAACTAGTTCAAGTTCAAGAGCAAGTACAAGATCAAGAGCAAGCTCAAGACGACGCTCAAGATGATCAAGATGATTCTCCTCAAATGTCTGTGGAGGAGCTATTGGAGCGTCGTGCCGCCAAGATTGCTTCCAAACTCAAGCATCAAGGACATGTTATGGAGAATGTCTATGGAAGCTTAAAGAAAGGGGTAACCACTAGTAAACAATTATCAAACTTTTGTGAGCATCACGCGTTTGTTTCGTGTGTTGAACCCCAAAAGGTACATGAGGCGCTCGAGGACGTGGATTGGCTTGAAGCCATGCATGATGAACTCAACAACTTCGAGCGCAACAAGGTGTGGCAATTAGTGCCAAGGCCAAAGGAGAACCATAATGTCATCGGAACCAAATGGATATTCAAGAACAAGAAAGATGCGAACGGTGTTGTTGTTCGAAACAAGGCAAGATTGGTAGCGCAAGGATACTCCCAAGTCGAGGGTATCGACTATGGTGAAACCTTTGCTCCCGTTGCTCGTCTTGAATCTATTCGCATGTTGCTTGCATATGCATCTCATCATGATTTTAAGTTGCAACAAATGGATGTGAAAAGTGCATTTCTTAATGGTCCTCTTAATGAGTCGGTATATGTCAAACAACCCCCGGGGTTCGAGGATCCCAAGTTCCCCAATCATGTATACAAGCTCGATAAGGCACTCTATGGCCTTAAACAAGCCCCACGTGCGTGGTATGAGCACCTTACCGAGTTGTTGCAAGACCGTGGGTTTGAAATTGGAAAAATTGATCCCACTCTTTTTACGAAGAGAGTTAAAGGGGATTTGTTCATATGCCAACTATATGTTGATGATATTATATTTGGTTCTCCTAACAAAGCTTTCAATGATGAGTTTGCCACACTCATGACGGAGAAGTTTGAGATGTCTATGATGGGAGAGTTGAAGTTCTTTCTTGGGTTCGAAGTCAAGCAAAGGAGAGAAGGAACCTTCATCAACCAAGCCAAATATACCCAAGACATGCTCAAGAAATTCAAGTTGGATGATGTTAAGCCGGCCAAGACTCCAATGCCTACCAAGTGCCAACTTGACATTGATCCCAATGGTAAAGCGGTGGATCAAAAGGTATATCGCTCCATGATTGGATCCTTGCTTTACCTTTGTGCATCTAGACCAGATATCCTGTTGAGTGTGGGAATGTGTGCACGGTTTCAAGCTGCACCTAAGGAAAGTCACTTTGTGGCGGTCAAGCGAATCTTTCGATATTTGGCTCATACCCCAAACTTTGGCTTATGGTACCCCAAAGGTGCAAGTTTTGATCTCATGGGATATTCGGATGCGGATTGGACGGGAGACCGTGTGGATAGGAAGTCAACTTCCGGAGGGTGCCAATTCCTTGGTCGCTCTTTGGTGAGTTGGTCTTCGAAGAAGCAAAATTGTGTGTCTCTCTCCACCACCGAGGCCGAGTATGTAGCCGCCGCAAGTTGTTGTGCACAATTGCTATGGATGAGGCAAACTTTAAAGGATTACGGTGTCACTTGTGACAAAGTGCCTCTTCTATGTGACAATGAAAGTGCAATCAAGATCTCCTACAATCTGGTGCAACATAGCAAGACGAAGCATATTGAGATTCGACATCATTTCATTCGGGATCACATCAAGCGTGGAGAGATTGATCTTATATACGTCAACACTCAAGAGCAACTAGCGGATATTTTCACGAAGCCATTGGATGAAGCAAGATTTCGCGAGTTAAGGCATGAGCTAAATATCATTGATTCGAGCAATGTGGCTTGAATCTCGACACACCCCACCGCATTCATCATGATTATCTTGTTCTAGATGTAGGCATGGACATAGGGGGAGTGTTGTTCTCTCAATGAACTCTCCCTCCCCCCATTATGCATAAATTGATCAAGTCTTTCACATTAGCCATTTTTGATGGTACTTGTGCTTCAAAGATGAGTTTTGGTCATGGGTCCAAGGTTAAAATCTTCGCGGTGCCATACCAATTGACTCAAACATAGGTGGCTTCGGCCACCGCCCTCTCTTTGAGAGGTGTTTGTTCGAGTTGGTTCGATTCGATGTTATCTAGTCTTTTAGGACTTTGTTTGTGCTTTTGAGTCACTCCAAGTTTGCTCTTCTTTTGTTTGTCCCTTTGAACTTGGAGTGCCTCTTCCCTTTTGCTGGTTTTCTTGTCTCCAACCCAAGCCATCTCATCTACAACCCCTATTATTTGCATAAGCCACCTTTCCAACTTGATCTTGCAAGTTTGCGCCTGCGCGGTACTACCGCTGGTATCTGGGCGGTACTACCGCTTGTAAGCAGTACTACCGCCGAGCACCACGGTACTACCGCTTGAGCGGTACTACCCGGCCTCCTGCCATGCAGTCGTACCGGGGCGGTACTACCGCTCCTCCGAGCGGTACTACCGCTCTGCGGATTCATGAGGGGGTTATGAGTCGGGCAGGGGGAGTTCCAACTCCCCCATATCCATTCATCTCTCTCTCCCTCACGCTCTCCTCTCTCCCAGGCGAACTCCTTGCTCCGGTGGCCACCGCCGGGCCGCTGATTCCGTGCCGTCCTCCGCGATTCCGTCCGGTGGGATCGATCCCCACCTTCTCCTCTTGCCATGGATGCCGGTATTGCCCCCATTTTTCTCTCATATGATTCTAGTTTTTGAATCTAGGTTCTAGGGCAATATTTGTTGCATTCTCCGATTTTTAGTCAAATCGAGGCATGAGTAGGGCGTAGAAGACTGCTAGATTAGGTGGATGGAAGTTTGGTTGGAGGGAATTTGAATTTGGCAACTCCGGTAGTACTGGATCTCGCCGCGGTTGTGGTCAGGCCCGTTGACCTCCGCCTCGGGCGGTACTACCGCTCCCCCTGGAGCGGTACTACCGCTTGTGGGCGGTACTACCGCCCGGAGCTATCAACTTCCACTTCCCTCGCATCAACCTTCAATCCTTTTTGATTAATCCCTTTGGCTTATGCAATTGTTTACACCTACTTTCCCCCGCACTGTGTTGTTGGCTCCAGGTGGTGGTAGCTCTGCGCACCAGGCGCGTCGCAAGAATCCGGAGCGCCCAGGTGGTTCAAAGCGCTATCGCACATCAGAGGGTGCCAGTGCCGCTCCCAGTGTTCAGCCCAAGTCAGTAGCCAAGAAGGGTGCCAACAAGTAGCATGCAAAGGAGCAGTCGATGGATGTCTTGCCTGCTAAGGAATTTTGTGTGGCTCGCCGTCGCAACCCGTACCGAGTTCCTCAAGACCCTTCTCTTGCCAATCGTCCTTTCTGGAACAAGATGCAGCGTTCGATCTATCATGATGTTCTGAAAGGGAAGAAGAACCTGTTCGTGAAAGTCAAGTCAGTTGATCTCACTCATATGCAGTCATACATGGCCTACTTTGGTGAGGCTTTGGAGCGGTGTGGTGAGCTGGACATTCTGAGGATCATCTCCTTCAACAAGGACTTTGATGCAGAGATTGTGGCTCAATTCTATGCCATGGTACATTTTAAGACTGATGAAGATATGACTCTCTTATGGATGACAAATGGAAGGCGTCTGTCAGCTAAGTGGAAGGATTTCATGGAGCTCTTGTCATACAATGATCTGGGGGCCCACAACCCAATTGGGTTTCGCTCCCAGTGTTCAACCCAGGCCAGGCACCAAGAAGATTGCCAGCAAGCAGCAAGCCAAGCCAAAGGAGTCGTCAATGGATACCTTACCTTCTAAGGAGTTCTGTGTGGCTCGCTGTCGTAATCCATACCAAGTTCCTCAAGACCCCTCTCTTGCCAATCGTCCTTTTTGGAACAAGATGCAGCGTTCGATCTACTATGATGTTCTGAAAGGGAAGAAGAACCTATTCGTGAGAGTCAAGTCAGTTGATCTCACTCATATGGAGTCTGACAGGGCCTACTTTGGTGAGGCTTTGGAGAGGTGTGGTGAGCTGAACATTCTGAGGATCATCTCCTTCAACAAGGACTTTGATGCAGAGATTGTGGCTCAATTCTATGCCACGGTTCACTTCGGGGCTGATGAAGATAGGACTCTCTTCTGGATGACTAATGGAAGGCGTCTGTCTGCTAAGTGGAAGGATTTCATGGAGCTCTTGTCATACAATGATCTGGGGGTCCACAACCCAATTGGGTTTCGCCCTCACAAGGGAGCTGCTGCCACGCACAAGTCTGCTCTTTGGCCCTTCTCCACACTAAAGGTATCACTCAATGGCAAGGAGACATATGAGTTGTGCCCATTTCTTGATATCATGCATCGCATCTTCAGGAACTCTCTCTTTCCTCGCATTGGGAACTTGGATCAAGTGCATTCCTACCTTGTGGACATGCTTCTCTTTTGCCAGTCGGAGAAGGGATCTCAGCAGGTGTTGGATGTGTCACATGTGATGTATTCTGAGCTTCACTCTGCCGTTATGGAGCGCAAGTGCCCCATTTATGGCCCTTATCTTATGCAGCTCATTGAGGATACTTGGAAGTCTGCTTATCTTGACGAGGAGCTTGTCACTAGGGAGTTGGTCTCCCATGATGTTATTTAGCTGAGGCAGAAGGAGAAGTGGGGCACTCCAGCACATGTTCCTCCAGAGACAGAGACTGTTGGTACTGAGTCCGAGGAGTCTGAGGGGTCTGAGTTTGCTCCCTTCACTGAGCCATCTTGGGCTAAGAAGCTCAAGGAGAAAATGAAGAAGCTATTCTGTATCCAGGCACAGGGGCAGTACAAGGCGCATGTGGCGGAGAAGAAGGCCTGCAGTCGTGACAAGGCCATGATGAGGCATCTGGGCATGGAGATTACCAGTGGATCTGAGGACAAGATCACTGATGAGGAGGAGTGGATCTCCAAGAACTGCAAGTGGTCAGAGTGTGAGGAGGATGATCAGCCAGCAGCTGCAGAGGAGGAGTCTGACGATCACGAGGAGTACTGAGAGTGTTCTGGAGCTTCACTACCACCTTGAGTCATTTTTAGTGCTCTTTACCCTTTTGGTGTCTCGATGCCAAAGGGGGAGAGAGCTTAGGGATTTGCCGAGTCACGAGTGCGTTTTATTTGCAGTTGCTTTTCTTCTCTCGTGAACTCTTTTATCGTTTGCTTTAGTTTGGTTTGTGGTTGTGAGAATCTAAGTACCTATCATATGGTGTGAGACATATGCTACCCTATCTTTATCTTTATGTCTAGTATTATGTTAGCTTGTGAGATATTATCCTTATTGCACCCTTATCTTTATGCTCACATGCCATGACTTGCATACATGCTTTTCTCTCGTATATCATGTTGTTGCAAGTGTTGCCTTGTCTATAAAATATAGGGGGAGTGTTGATCCTAGTGTGTGTGCTTTGCATTCCAAAAGCATACCTAAATAGTGCACACATCTAGGGGGAGCCCGTCTATATTTTGTAGATGTTGGTTTGCTTATTATCTCGTTGTATCCCTTGTGCAAATCCCGTGTTATCATCAATCCACCAAAAAGGGGGAGATTGTTAGGGCATATTTCTCCCTTACTGGTTTTGGTGATTTATGACAATGCATTTGCGGACTAATCGTGTGCATTGAGCATTTCAGATAATCTATCATATGGCACAAGACGATTGATGCCCCTCGGAGTGTTAAAGCAAGACGGTTAATTTTTTCCGCGTTTCTTTTTTGGTGGACTTGAGTCGTAGGAAAACCGTACTATTAAGAGGGGGTCCACTTCGGAAAGGTTTGGGTGGAATCATCACGTACACACTTCCCTTTGCACCCTCATTGACTTTCCGCCTCGATGGAGTTTCTCTTTCGATGTTGCAGTTGGGTGTTGGAGAGCTACCAGCGGTAGTACCGCTACCGGCAGCGGAAGTACCGCTTATAGACGGTAGTACCGTTGCTAGTACCGCGCGTACTACCGCTCCTTCTCGGGTCTCGACTTTTTCGTGCCGGGTTCTGCGGTAGTCCAGCGGTAGTCCCTCTGGCATACTACCGCTGAGTCCCTTTTAACCCAGTTGGACGAGCGACAGTAAGAGCGGAAGTACCGCTTGTAAGCGGTAGTACCGCCCCTACTTCCGCTGCCACTACCGCTCACGGCTCCGTCTCTTCCCCTGTTCCTGCCGCCGTGGTACCGTAACCCCAGCGGTAGTACCGCTGGGGCGAGCGGTAGTACCGCTCCGGCGGCACTACCGGCTCGTGTCCCTGTGCCATTTACGTTGTACTCTTCGGCACTTCCGTCAGGGCGGTAGTACCGCTCCTGTGCGGGCTGCAGACTGCATAACGGTTGGATCCCCACCCACTATATAAAGGGGGTCTTCTTCCCCAAGATGACTTGCCTCTTTCTTCCCAAACTCCATTATTGCTCCAAGCTCCATTTTCGCCTGATCTCCCTCCCTAGCCGATAACTCTTGTTGATCTTCTAGGGTTTGGGTGAGAGGGCCTCGATCTACACTTCCACCAAGAGAAATTTGATCCCCCCCCACTAATCCCTTGCGGATCTTGTTACTCTTGGGTGTTTGAGCACCCTAGACGGAAGAGGTCACCTCGAAGCCATATTTCATTGTGGTGAAGCTTCGTGGTGGTGTTGGGAGCCTCCAATTAAGTTGTGGAGAGAGCCCCAACCTTGTTTGTAAAGGTCCGGTCGCCGCCTTCAAGGGCACCACTAGTGGAATCACGGCATCTTGCATTGTGCGAGGGCGTGAGGAGAATACAGTGGCCCTAGTGGCTTCTTGGGGAGAATTGTGCCTCCACACCGCTCCAACGGAGACGTACTTCCTCTCAAAGGGAAGGAACTTCGGCAACACATCCTCGTCTTCACCGACTCCACTTGTAGTTATTTCTTTCCTTTACTTGTGCAAGATATTGTTGTGTTGTATTGTTTGCTTGCTTGTTGTTGTTGTTAGCATCATATAGGTTGTTCACCTAGTTGCATTTCTAGACAACCTATTTGTTGCTAAACCTAATTTGTTAAGAAAAGCTAAAAAATGGTAGTTGCCTATTCACCCCCCTCTAGTCAACCATATCTATCCTTTCAGTAGTGAAGGGATTTATGGTGCGCCTTCTGAAAACATCGCGTCGTCTCATCGCTCTTCCGTGTGCATGCAGTCACGTGCCTTTTTGCGCTCTGCCGGGCCTGGCTCCATGAAAACGGTCGATTCAGTTGTTCCTCCAGAGATGGGATATGGGATGCATTGAGAATCATGCGCCACATGCCCAACCAAACGCGCATGTAACCAAACAACCCAGATTTGGCCACAGAGTCTGCATGGGTGTTATGCGAGCAACCAAATAGACCCTAGGTGCTTGGAACGCAAAATTGCTCCATGGCATTCGCTCGCTGCAACGATCGATCCGACCAAACCCATTAACCAACATGCTTTCTATGGGGACCACAGGTGAGAAGTGGGCCCCATTACATTGGAGTGGGTGATGCCAGTTACGAGCGTCGAGGCGTGCACGAGAGTGCATCTTTTTGGCATGCAGTCCAACACTAATTTCCTCACCTAATCCCCCCTGCCTGAATTTCCACACACATATCTTTATTTAGTTCTGAATAAGGTCTTCATACCAACAACAACAAAGCCTTTTAGTCCCAAATAAGTTGAGGGTAGGCTAGAGCTGAAACCCATAAGATCTCGAAATCAACTCATGGTTCTGGCACATGCATAGCTAACTTCCACGCACCCGTGTCCATGACTAGTACTTTGGTGATATTCCAGTCCATCAAATATCTCTTCACGGACTCCTCCCATGTCAAGTTTGGTCTACCCCGACCACTCTTGACATTCCTCAAAATGTTTAGCCATCCGCTATGCACTGGAGCTTCTAGGCCTGCGCTGAATATGCCCAAACCATCTCATACGATGTTGGACAAGCTTCTCTTCAATTGGTGCTACCCCAACTCTATCTCGTATATCATCATTCCGGACTCGATCCTTCCTTGTGTGATCACATATCCATCTCAACATGCGCATCTCCGCTACACCTAACTGTTGAACATGTCGCATTTTAGTCGTCCAACACTCAGCACCATACAATATTGCGGGTCCAATCACCGTCCTATAGAACCTGTCTTTTACCTTTTGTGGCACTTTCTTGTCACAGAGAACGCCAGAAGTTTGGCACCACTTCATCCATCCAGTATTGATTCGATGTCTCACATCTTCATCAATATCACCATCCTCTTGCAGCATCGACCCCAAATATCGTAAGGTGTCCTTCTGAGGTACCACTTGCCCACCAAGGCTAACCTCCTCCTCCTTCTCTTGCCTAGTTGTACTGAAACCACACCTCATGTACTCAGTTTTAGTTCTACTAAGCCTAAAACCTTCAATTCCAAGGTTTGTCTCCAAAGCTCTTACTTTCTATTAACCCCTATCCGACTATCATCGACTAGCATCACATCATCCGCAAAGAGCATGCACCATGGGATATCTCCTTGTATATCCATTGTGATCTCATCCATCACCAAAACAAAAAGATAAGGGATCAAAGTTGAGCCTTGGTGCATCCCTATTTTCATCGAGAAGTCATCAGTGTCGCCATCACTTGTTTGAGCACTTGTCACAAGATTATCGTACATGTCCTTGACGAGGGTAATGTACTATGTTGGAAATTTATGTTTCTCCAAGGTCTACCACATGAAATTCCGCGGTATCTTATCGCAGGCCTTCTCCAACTCAACAAACACCATATGAAAGTCCTTTTGCTCCCTGTATATCTCCATAAGTTGTCGAACAAAAAAAGGCTTCCATGGTCGACCTCCCAGGCATGAAACCAAACTGATTTTTGGTCACGCTTGTCAATCTTCTTAAGCGGTGCTCAATGACTCCCATAGCTTAATTTTATGGCTCATCATCTTAATTTCATGGTAATTGGTACAACTCTGAACACCCCCCTTGTTCTTGAAGATTGGTACTAATATACTCCGCCTCCATTCTTTTGACACCTTGTTTACCTGAAAAATGAGGTTGAAATGCTTAGTTATGCATACTATCACTATGTCTCCGAGGCCTCTCCACACCACAATGGGGATACAATCAGGGCCATCGCCTTGCCTCCTTTCATCCTTTTTAAAGCGTCACTGACCTCAGACTCCCGAATTCACTACAAAAAAGGCCTACTTGTATCGTCAAAGGAGTTGTCTAGTTAAATGGTAGAACTCTTATTCTCTCCATTGAACAACTTGTCGAAGTACTCCCGCCATCTATGCTTAATCTCCTAGTCCTCCACTAGGAGCTGATATGCTCCGTCGTTGATGCATCTGATTTGGTCGACATCCCTCGTCTTCCCTTTCTCCTTCCTTCGTGTCTAAGCGCTGGTAGAGGTCCTCATAAGTCCGACCCCTTGCTTCACTCACAATCCACTTTGCGGCCTTCTTTGTCACCTTGTACTTCTTTATATTGTCTGCACTCCTATCCAGGTGTAGGCGTATGAAAGAGTCTTTCTTCTTCTTAATAGCCTTCTGGACATCATCGTCCCATCATCAGGTATCTTTAGCTTCGGTTCTACTTGCCTTGCCAAAGCCTCCATGCACTACCCACGTGGCCATTGATGTCTCATCCTATGAAGAGCTTCTCGCTAATAGGTACACTCCTAACCATGTCCTCCATGCCTTCCTAGAACTCTCTCTTGGTGTTCTCATTGTGGCCTACTTGCAGGACATACGCGCTGATAACATTGAGAACTAAGTCCCCAATTACCAGCTTGACCAGGATAATCCGGTCCCCACGCTCTTGACGTCTATCACTCCAAACTTGAGGCTCTTGTTGATCAAGATGGCTACTCCATTTCTGTTTGCAGTTGTCCCCGTGTACCGCAGCTTGAAGCCGATATCCTCCAACTCCTTCGTCTTCTGTCCCCTCCATTTGGTTTCTTGGACGCAAAGGATATCAACATCTCTCCTCAGCATTGTATCAACTAGCTCCTGTAGACCTTACGTTCCAGCTACCTAACCGGATCCTATAAGGTCTTCATACCAAATATGTAATTTTCTTCTTATTTACATCCCTCGTGTAACCTTCCATTAGATTGAGATAATGTCTGTACAAGTCTGATGTATTATTATGGTGTAATTTTGTTTAGCATTCTGCCGTCCAGTTTAATGGTGTAGAAACCGTACAAACGGATTACAGCAATTCTATTGAGAACAGAAATTTTGTTATCTGCATCAGTTGTGAGCAGTTGCTGTAGTTTGAGATCCCAATCGTCTTTCTGATTATCAGCTTTCGTTTGTTACTGCTTATAATGGCAAACTAACTGATTCATTTCATGGGCACATAGGTGCATTATCCAGTCAACTTCCGTACATAAACTGTTTTGCTTATGACATGTGCAAAATATTTGACGCATCTATTTCACTTTTCGAAATAAGTTCGTCAGCAATCAGTGCTCTGGTCAGAGGCAATATATTCAACATAAACTGGTGATGAAATTCCAAAACACGTTAGGATTTGCCCTGAATTTCTATATGCAATATCACAGAGTGTGGCACCATCGTGTTCTATCATCTGTACAAAAATCCTCCAGTCGCATAGCCGCGCTCCTATCAATGCAACTGGAACTCCGACATGGAAACTGATTCCCGGCAGGCGTGGATAAGCAGGAAGCCGACAGATGATGCCCCAAATCCCCAATGTCTGAAACAAAGCTTGTATTTCTATCTACTAACAAAAGAATTTGTAGTTTCTGCAACGCCTGCAAAAGATGTCGCAAGAGTACTTTGGCCTTTCACCGTCTGATGTCCTTGAGGAAACGCGGAGGGATATTTTTAGGTGAAGCCATTGCCGACACACCCTCAAGCTGTACAATGATCGAAAAGACAAATTCAAGCAAAAAAGTTCGCATGCGAAAGCCAAAAAACTGGGGAAAGCATATCTTACCTCGCGATCATTATACTTGACTTTGATGGCGTCTCCTTTCAGGCCCGGATATGTTCCATTCAACTGCAATTCGTGTATCATCAAGATGCAAGACTTGAGATCAGAGACCTTGTATTTCGTGTTCCTTTGCAGCGTCACGTTCTGCAGAATAAACACAAGCTAATATCAGAAAAGCATAATGTAGATTCAACAAAGGAGTACTCATGTCTTCTTACCCAAGGACGGGTAGTTGGGCTGATTGTGAACCTGGCCAGAAAAAGGCAGGCAACAGCAACAACTGATGGATTGAACTGTATGCAGCCATAGTGCAGCAAGCTCAATTCCGCAAGGTAGCTACACAGAAACTCCAGCTTCTTTGCTTTTGCACGCTAAGGTTTGAAGAGGGGAGAAATGTTATAATAAAGAACATTAAGTGAATACAATATCAGATGCTGCATCAGATGCTGCAACAGATGCTTACATCGCGTCCGCGGCAAACAGTTATGTATCTCCTGCAACAGACATGCATTGAACATCAGGGTTAGGATCTTTCAAGCCCAGTGTGGCAATAATCGTAAAACATATATACATTATGCGAATTAAACATGGTAACCATTGTACATGCTGAACACGACGTGGTCGTGGGGATGGCCTGGCCATCGAAACTGTGTTCAGCGTACCTCACTAGATCTCGTGGAAAAAAAAACTTCTCAGATTCTGCCCATGTGCTATGCTAGACAGAGATGGATTCTGGGCAGCTTTTCACTAGCCAGATCTAGTAGGATTTATCTCATTTCAGAATATTTTGTTTGGCAGAACAGACATGTAAGTTAGGCTTAGGAATGTATTTGAACATAATATGGCAGTAGTCATAATACTACCTATATTTCTGAACTTTCATGGTAACTGTTTTTACTACTGAGGATGTTTTATCTTCTGAATGTAAAAGTTTCAGCTAAAGTACATACCGTAGAAAAGTTCTTGCAGTGGGACTCCACATCTCAAAGTTAAGAGATTTCAGTGTGTCAGTCTCCATCTTCACCACCTTCGGTGCATAAAAACCACAAATGTTTCTCCACCATTCAAGTCCTGGAAATTTACTATGGGAAGTTAAGAAGAAGCAAGGCAAACCTGCTGCCTGGTGTACGTGTTGGCAGTAACGCCCCTGTATCTTTCGACCTCATGCACAAATATGTCATCTTCATATTTCCTGCAGCATTCCATTCATGCTAGTCGGATAGTCACGCTAAGAGATAAACAAAAAGGAGATAAGCAATGGTTTAGTTCCCTACGCAGCAACAAGCAATGCTGTCACACCAAGTAATTGCAGCTCGTGCCGTGTAATGACACTTGCTGCGAGGAAGCGGTCGACATATGAAACTGCAAGGTGAAGTGTGTCAGCAGGAAGCCTGAATGTACAAGCCACGTCCACCAGCCAGTCCACTAGGACCGCCCTCATTTTGGGATTGATATCTTCCTGTGTTGTCCACATATAGTCATCCCTCGGCCTCCTCGATGCCTAGAAAATGTAGACAACAAAGTCGCCAAAAGAGCCTATTTACATCGACCCAAATAGCAAAAACATATCGCGTTATGTGCATAGTAATGATAGTATCTTCAGATAATTACGATGCCATACACCCTGAAGAATCCACAGCTTCTGATATGAAATCAGGCTAAAAACTGAAGCTAACATAGAATATACTTTTTTTTTTTGCGGGGTAACATAGAATATACTTAGTGGTGTCTTGCTGTGCATACCGCTAGGTTCGGCATAAATATGTAACCTGCTTCAGGTTTATTAATAGAGTAGCAAAAACTCGTTGCTCGGCAGAGATGGAAACTCACTATTGCCGAATGCCACAGTGTACTAATTTCACCATTGCCTTAGCCATAAGTAACTAAACAACACATTCATAAAAAAAAAAACTGAATAATTCACTCCAGTATATCGAGATGTATCCACAACACAATACAATCCCCCAAATTCTAGAAACTCATGCGCACAACATGATCACGCCCCCAAATTTCTCAATTCTATCCAATGCGACATCACCTTAACTACCAGATGCGACTAATCCGATACCGCAAAACCATGTAAACCCGACCCTAACAAAGCCGACATGGAGAACGAACTCGTACCTCCACGGCTCCACACGCAGGATCGGACGAGAAGGGGAATCGAGAAGCCCCTCACATCCAGGGACCGCACGTACAGGTCGATGTCCCCGAGGTACGGCGCCATACCCGACCGGAGCGCGGCGGGGTCCGGCTGCTCCGAGTCCGAGTCCAGCAGGCGGGCGAGGTCGACCACGGTCTCGTCGTCGATGTCCCCGGGGTACGGCCCGATAGCCGCTGGGGCCGCGGCGGGGTCCGGCTGCTCCGGCTCCGAGTCCGTGTCCAGCGTGCGGGCGGGGCCGGTCACGCTCTCCTCGTCGCTCACTTCCATCCTCTTCCGGTTGCGGGTTCTCCCTGACCTGCGGCCGCGTCGTCTGCTTGGAAGCCCTCGGCGACGGTCGCAGCGTCGCCGAAGCGTTGTTCGAGGTTGAGACAATCGGTGGCTTGGCGGTTCGTGGCTGGCCTTTTAAGGGGCGTGAAGACGCGGGCGGTGCTCGCCATCGCCTCCGGCTCCGCTCTCCTCTCTTGCCGCTGGCCGCGTAGTTTCATTTCGTTTCTTCGTGCTGGGTTTTGGAGCGGGGAGAGGAAAGCTGCGGCTCGAAAGCCCGTTAGTTTTGACGCCGTTTGGCTTTTCCTTTGGCCAAGATGCCCTAACACGCAAATAAATCCCCAACCTTTGAGAGTGAAGCTGGCAATGGAGATTATTCAGGTAGGTATTAGACGCACAGCACCGTTCCTGTGACAGACTCTTCATGCCCATCCCCGTCCTCGCCGGGGTTTTCATCCTCGCGGAAAAACCCATGTCTGTAAGCAGCAGAAACATTCAGCAAAAAAAAAGACATTATTTCACGATAATCATCTTCTAAGCCCAGTCTCATTTGCACCTGCGCTGACGAAAAAAATCAAAACAAATACTAGAAAAATTCAAAAAAATTCAATTTTTTTGCACATGGTAGATAATTTGATGCGTGAGGTCCGCTCCAATTTTCAAATTATTTGAACATCTAAGAAGCTCTCGGCAAAAAGGACAAATTCGGGGTTTGTAAAAAAGTTTACTGTTCATGCACTGTTTTGACCCGATTTGTCTTTTTTGCCGAGACCTGCTCAGATGCCCAAAGAATTTGAAAATTGGAGCGGACCTCACGCATCAAATTTTCTACCATGCAAAAAAATTTGGAATTTTTTGATTTTTTTGAATTGTTTGTGATTTTTTTCTGACCGGGTGCAGATGAGTCTGGGCACCGAATCGTTGCACTCATTATTTCAGCACAATAAACAGCATGTAAGGCCTTCTAGGACGTCTGTTGTGGCTAGGTTTGGGTTTCTTTGGCTTTTGCAGCAAAATGGCTAGGATAGGTAAAAATTAAGTCATGTAAATATATATTGTTAGTCTATTTTATGGTTTAAATTAAATTTTATACGTGTGTCTTATTCATTGGAATGAAGGGAGTAAGGATTAGTTTGCATGCCAATATGATTGCACACAGGTTCTTTCCCGGGCCCCAAAATGGACCATGTGTTGCCATAATGAATAATGATGGTTGTTTAATTTCTCAACTCAAGCTGACAATGGTTAACTGTTACCCTCATCCCCGTGGACAATTACTCTATCACGGGACATGGATGGTCCAGTTTATATACCCACAGGTAAACTGTTGGGGTCAAATACCTTACCCAAAAGGTAAGACGGAGAAGGGGATGTGATAGCATTACCCGTACCCATTACCCGCCTTATCCATGAAGGCCTTATATTGGAGCCCTAAATCAATAGAACCCATGCAATTCCCACACATACCCAACCAAAAAAATTATACCATTGAAAACTTCTTTCGAATACGGATTCAACGGTATAATTTTTGTCCCATATAACCCATTGGTCTAATTTATGGTGAAAGTTTAATTTTGAAATGTGTGTGCGCTTTATTTATTGAAATAGGGAGAGTACAATCTTGATATCTAGGAGAAAACGTTGCACTATCTTTATGGATTCAATCTTAAGATCCCCTTTTTGTGAGTAAATTTTGAGATCCCTTATAGGTGGTATGACCAGATATTTTTGGCGTGGACAGAAAACCATGCATAAAGGAGCAATTCGTTTCAGAAGGAGAAAAACTCTCAACTACTTAAATCAGACAACTTTGTTCCCTTTGAAACGGTTTGATGGATGAGATGGTGGTGCTTTTGTACGTTTGGCAACACCTCAAAAAAAGAGGATAGAAATATACATAAAACTGATAACACATGAAACAAAATAAAGGATTTACATAAAGATACTATTCTAGATAAGTTTGGAAAATTATGGAAATGTTTTGAAAAATCATGAAATTCAATAACAAAAACAAAATTATTATAGAAAACAATAAATCTAGGGAATTATCACGAATAATTCATGTTTTTTCATAAATGTTCCTAAACTTCCTTTCCCCTATTTTTTTACTAATTTTTCTCAATAGTATGCATTTGCATTTTTGACTTTTATGTGTTTTTTTTCTTCTCCTTCATCTTGATTGTTTTATTTCTTCCTTTGCATTTATTCCTGAAAAAGCCTGTGCTGCCACATGTGCAAAACCACTGACACAGTATACGCGAAACCACTTTGAGTCGGGGGTGAGATCAAAATTATCTTTTTTTTTGAACGTTGGCAGGAGAACTGCCAAATTCATTGATCAGAAGAAGCGTTACAAGAACCCTCCGAAGAGGAAAGCACCGCAAAGGGCTAGTGCAAAAAGAAAAGAAAGCAAAATGCCGGCACCACCACAAAACCATGCTCCACCAAACAAGCCATGCACACCATCGGAAACCATCGTTGGGTCTTCAAGGTAACGCCTCCAAGGAGGAAGTGATGTCGAGAACAACACCGTTACCCGATCTGGCAAAGCCAGATCTAAGGTTTTCACCCGAAGACCACAAGGCATGAGGTACGAAGAACAAAACGAGCTCCACGGCGGTACCTCCAAGGAGGAAGACGACATCCGCAGACGCCGTTACCGTCGGCACTGACAGATCAATGCAGGATTTTCATCCGAAGCCGGGTCTTCCCCCAACTGGATCCGAGGCCTACCAGCACCACCGGGCAGAAATAGGCCATGCACACACTACCAGAACGGACTTGTCGCCGCCGCACGCAGAAACTCGGTGAACACAAGCCAACCTGACTGGGCCGCCCCGCCGCACGCAGGCCTGGGCGAGCCAAACCAGATCCGGCCATCCCTTGCCTCCGTGCGTAGAAACTGGGCGAGGATCTGCACCGCAGCGCACAGGAAGGCAAAGTTAGAACCGGAGCTGGCCGGCTTGCACCGCCGCGCGCCGAGACAGGATGAACACCACGCCGAACTGACCGTCTCGCACCGCCGCGTGCAAGGACAGGACCTGGTCTACCTGAGAACCTACTCTGCACCACAGCCGCTGTACGGCGCCGCTACTCCAAGAGCACGACGTCGGCACGCTTGGAAGGAGGGCCCACCAGCATTCGCCGACCCCACCGAACAGCCACCACCAGCGAGACCTTGGGCAGCGAGATCCGGCCACGGGCTCACCAGATCGGGCACAGCCGCGGCCAGGCCTGCACCTCCGCACGCAGGGGCAGCCCCGGCCTCGATGCCTGCCCGGCACGCCGCGCCCACCGCGCCCACCTGGCCCGCCGTCGCCCGCTCGCTGCGCGCGCCTCGCCCGCCGTCGCCCGCACGCTGCGCCCGCCGCATCCCCACGCCTCTCCTTGGCCGAGCGCCCCCGCGCTGCCCTGACCTCGCGAGAGGGAAGAATAGGAAGGCCCCGCCGCCGCCGACGCCGTGCGGGCTTAGCCCGACGGCGCTTGCCGGCGGCGGTGAGGGGAGAGGGAGATCTGGAGGAGGAGTTGGAGTGGCGGCTAGGGTTTCGCCCGGGTCGCCCTCGGGGGGGCGACACGAGCGAGGGAGGGGGGTTTCTAAACGATTGGGGCAAAAATACACTTTCTCTGAAAAAAGTAGAAGCACAAATGTTCTATTATCCACTTTGGAAAATCATGGAAGCACTAGCTAACTGCTAAATTCAAGAGACTAAAAATTGCTGGCTGCAGCTTCCATTATCCCCGTTTAGAAGCGCTCCAGCTTCCAAAAATTGCTGGCTCCAGCTTCCCATCGAGCGAGCCAGCTTCTCGAAGGAGGAGCGATCCGTTCGGCTCGCTCGCTGCGGCTCCGTGTCGCAGGCAGGGCTGGTAGCCCAGGAAACCAGGCTAAGGCCTGCTCGGCCATGCAGTGGGCCATGTTTGAAGGCCCAGTTCGGTGGGGAAGTGCAGGCGAGATTTTGGACAGCACATGTTTTTTTTTTCTGCTTTGTTTGCTGTGATTTATACTGTACAGAGAGCAGTTCTTACCTGTACACAGGGCCGGTCCTGGCAATTCGGGGGCACGGGGCGAAAGTAAAACCCGGGGCCCATTAATATAAACATAAAAAATTATGTATTGTCCTTGGCTCTTGAACATCATAACTACCACAGCCCAGATTCAGTTGTTCCTCCGGAGATGGGATATGGGATGCATTGAACATCACACAGGGGAATCCCCCGACTGGGCCGGCCCATAAGATAGGGACCTCCTATACTGCGCTCTGCGCACGGGAGAAGACGCAGCGCACCCGTTTGGGCCGGCCCATGTACGGGCGGCCTATTTTTTAAATTTCATTTTTTATTTTTTTATTTTCCGTTTTCATATTTTCTACTTTAAATAATTGGGGACTTCAAAACAGTTACAAAAATTAAAAAAATGAGAATTTTGAAATAAAATGTTTAATAAATCATAAAATGTTTGTGGATTCAAAAAATGTTCGCGATTTTGTAAAAAAATGTTTGCTTATTCAAAAAAAGTTTGAAATTTTGAAAACAATGGTCGGGAAATCAAAATATGTTCATGATTTTTTAAAAAGTTTGTGAATTAAAAAATGTTAATGAAATTGAACAGAAAATCGCTAATTCAAAAAATGTTCATGAATGGAAAAATATCCTGAAAATTCAAAAACTGTTCGTCACTTACAAAATAGTTTATTCATTCACAAGATGTTCGCGGATTCAAAAAAGGATCACGCATTTCAGAAAATGTTCGTTAAATCAAAAAATGTTTGGTAAATCAAAAACATGTTCGTGAATTTCAAAAATTGTTCCACCAATTTCCAAAAAAATGTTCGTCGATTCTAGAAATGTTCGCCAATTCATGGAAATTGTTTAAAAAATTGTTCACAATTTTTTTAAAAGGTTTCAAATAGTATAAAATGTTCATGAATTCAAAGAATGTTCTTGATTTTAGAAAATGTTTGAAAATTTGTAAAAGTGTTCACGAGTTTAAAAAATAGTTCTTGATTTCAAAAATTGTTCATGATCATGAAATTGAGAATGATAGTGTATCTCGCTAATGCAGCAAAATGTGGTCATGGTCATCAAAGATTATAACTTTTTTCTCCAATGCAATGCACGGGCCCTTTTGCTATACCTAATAATAAAGGAACTATTGCTTCTGACGGTACATCATTAAAATTGCCCCCAAAGTTGCAAAATATTACCCACGAATGGCACATATAAGTTTTTTTTGAGACAACAATGGCACCTATAAGTGACAAAAAAACGCAGTAGGGACCTCCTATATTGCGCTATGCACGCGGGAGAAGACGCAGATCACCCGTTTGGGCCGGGCCATGTGCGGGCGGCCTGTTTTTTTAGTTTCATTTTTTTAATTTTTATTTTTCTTTTCTGTTTTCGTTTTTTCTACTTTAAATAATTTGGTACTTCAAAAAACTTCTAACATTTAAAAAAACTGAGAATTTTGAAGTAAAATGTTCAAGAAAACATAAAATGTTTGTGAATTCAGAAAATGCTCGGGATTTTTCTTAAACTTTCGCATATTCAAAAAATGTTCGCAATTTTTTTAAAAATGTTCGTAAAATCAAAAAAAGTCCACGATTTTGAAAAAAGTCCGTGTATTAAAAATTGTTAATGAAATTGAGAAAAAATGTTTGCTAATTCAGTAAATGTCCCAAAAATTTAAAAACAGGTTGTGAATTACAAGAGTTTATTGATTCATAAAATGTTTGATTCTAAAAATGTTCATGCATTTCAAAAAATGATCATGAATTTAAAAAAATACACCAATTTAGAAAAAAATGTTCGTCTATTCTATAATTGTTCGCCGATTCAAAAGAAAATGCTTAAACATTGTTCATAATATAAAAAATGTTCACAATTTTAAAAAAATGTTTGTAGATAGTAAAAAATGTTCATGATTTTTAAAAATGTTCCCAAATTTGTAAAAATGTTCACGAATGATCGAAGGTATGTAGTTAAACACTAATGCTTCTGAGTCTTTGTGACCACACCCGCGTGAATTTTGAAGAATTAACTGCCGGGGTATATCGGAATATTATAGTATGTTTTTTTTAAAAATGTTTCTTGAAATTTGGAATAATTCTTTGAATTATCAAGTTTTTTGACAACCACCATATTTTTTTTCGAAAATGTGAACATTGCTTCAATTTATGAATAAATTTAAAAAGGGTACATTTTCTTGCATTTGTGAACAAATTTTCAAAATCATGCGATGAGAGGTGAACAAAATGTGTTCATAGCCATTGGAGATTATGAAAAAAATTCTCCCGTTGCAACGCACGGGCCCTTTTGCTAGTATCTCCTAGAGCAAGCAAATTACTTATTATTAGGTAAATATACAAGCATGGCTTGGATTCTCCCTTTAATTTGAACTCCAATGCACGTCATATTCAAATTTCTAGGCTACAAATCATGATCCATTTTACAGAATGAAGAAAACAAGCAAATTAGGATATTCAACATGAAGTTATCTACGTCTTTCATGTTGTAATAAGAAACTGGTCATGCCTGAATACAGACTAGTTCTTGAGAAAAAGAAATCTGCTAAAAGTCGCAAAAACAATATTTACTAAACTTTGAAAATACTTGTACAACAACACCGTTCTGGTGACACCTCAACAACCATTAATCCAAACTGAGCAAATTGGGTTCGATTGGAATGCAATCCACAACAATTACAAAATTGATTTTTGTTCATCTTGAAATTAAGCACGGATAGTGCAGTTTTCAACACACTAATCCTATTCAATGATTGGATTATCAAAAACAATTCTCGACATCGACTTCAATTAACAAACAGCAAATTTAGGAACTAGGGACTACCAGAGAGGCTACCTTTGAGCTGTAGAACATGGATTTAAAAATCAACTGATAGATTCTGGTTCAATCTAAGCAGAGCCTTGTCCGCTCTTGTTCCTTGCTCCTGGCTGCTGCTGTGCATGAAGGTGATAAGGCGAGGCGAGGGCGCGAGACCAGACGGCGATCAGGTGATGGCAAGGGCGCTCGGCGTGAAGCGGAATTCGTTCCCTCGATCGCAAGCGTCGTGCGTGATACATCGCCCCTCCTCGATTTGATCTGATCTAATCGATCAGCCATGGTGCGTGCGTTTTTGTTTGCGAGAAATCGTGCGTACATGCATGGTTACCTAGCCCAGCAATCCACTTGGGCCATATGAAGCTGTACACGCAAAAGGCCTGAAGCCATGCTACGACCCAGTCCCAGTCACTTCTTTTTTTCCGGGAGAATCCCTGGGCTACTTTTTTTTTGAGACAAATCCCTGGGCTACTTGCATACCTGAGAGGGGGCCCCTTGATCTTGGGGGCCCGGGGCGGCCGCCCCCCTGCCCCCCCTCAGGGCCGGCCCTGCCTGTACAGAGATCACTTTATGATAGTACAAGTCCAAGAACTATACAAAACATTTAAATTTTCTAATTTCACCAGATTTTAGATGACGAACAATAAGGTTTGACAAATGTCCTACAACAAAAGCTTCATCAAATTTGCATATGTTTGCAAATCAAAAGAGGGACAAATTGCACCACGAGCATGACTTCACCAACCAAGAGCAATGGCGGTAGCTAGTTCATTCCTAAACGTATCCATGTCAGGAGAACTTGCCTCCGAAGTGGAAGCATCCGATGCACTGGAAGGAATAACATACTTCTTGTATCTATCCGGAATTGTTGGAACATAATCCGGAATTGTTGGAGATCATCTTTGTCATGGAGGCGAACATAGTTGTGCGATGTCATAGTAGCTGCAACAATCTTCATCTGTGTTTGGAACGAGTAGTTTGGCATCTTGAGGAGAATTTGCCATTTCATTTTTCACACTCCAAAGGTTCTCTCTATGCAATTGCGTTTGGAGGAGTGAATCTTGTTGAACTTCTCCTTAGGAGTATTTGGAGGTGCACCTCTTTGAAAGTCAGGGACATGATATCGTTCTCCATTGTATGGTGCTAGATATCCATCTCTATTAGGATACCCGGCATCTACAAGGTAATACTTGCCTAAATTGACAACACACATACATGTTAGTTTGAGGATAGAGTACATCATGTGTAAACTTGTAACGAAGAGAAATGCTCACCCTTTGGAGGATGGGGGAAGGAGGGCATGTCCTTCTCAATTGCATGGTATAACACATTTGTATCATGCATAGAACCAAGTTGCCCAATTGAAGCATAAGTAAAGTGCATATCGAAGTCAATATCGCCATCACATTCTGAGTTGTCATGCCCGTTCTCCCAATGTACCTAACTTTTGGTGGCCCGTCGGGAATAGAAGCTCTTATATGAGTCCCATCAATTGCACCAATGCAATCTTTGAGATGATGATAAGCCCTCCTATCCTTTTTAATGAGATCATGCACAATGTGGAAGTTTGGGTCTTGTGGCTTAAGGTAGTGAGATGCCATGTTGACTACACATTGTAGAACTCATGGAATTTACGATGGATTGTATCCGTTGAATGTTTGAAGCGGTTTTGAGTTCTTCTATTTGATTCACAACCTCCCAATGTCCACAAGAACATAGCAAGAGACTCATAAGTGCTAACAAAGCTTGTTTCTTTTAGACCATAATTACGTACCAACAAGTCATGAAGATCAAAGAACACACTTGCCATCATTCTCAACATTGTGTAGGTCTCTCCCGGTGTGGCAATAGCCTCTTGAAGCCATCCAAATCCACTCAAAATAGATTTCCGAGGCTCGGACTTCGTCACCCAACTTTCACAATACTTGCCAAATATGACTGCTGCACCCGAACAAAGCATGTTCATATTATGTTGTTGATGCATAAACAAATTCCTCATCGTTTCATAACTATTGTCATCCTCACTATCACTATCCGATGACATATGCCATATCAAACAATAGTTAGCATCAAGCAAAACAATATGTTCACCAACATAAGCATAAATATGTTCACCAACAAGATAATAATAGGTTCACCAACATAAGCATAAATATTGTTCCGAGCACAAGATAATAATAGGTTCGCCAACATAGGCATAAATATTGTACCGATAGCACAAGATAATAATAGGTTCATCAACATACGCATAAATATTGTTCCCATAGCTAAGATAATATAGAACAAACTAGTTCCCATACTTGAGGGTCAAACCTCCTACGCAACCAACCCTTTTGAGAGTGGGATGTCATGTGCAAGAACATCTCTCTTTGCTCTCTCTTTAGAAAGAGCTCAGTAGCAATGAAATGCTCATCAGTGCCGTCTATTGCTCCACAAGCATGAACTAAATCCATGGTAGAGGCAACATAAGTGGTCTCATCTTTCTTTAGGAAAGACTGAAACGATGTGTGCGAAGCATGGACAATGGAACTAATCTTTCTAATCTCCTCTTGCATCACTGTGCAGTCTTCGGTTTCTTGTTCTTCTCCGGAATCGTGACCCCAAGCCTCACTTTAGATGAACTAGCTATTGTCGGAGAAGGTTGCTCGTCGGTATCATCCTCCAAATCAAGATCGGTGATTTTATCAACATTCAAGGCGGTTTTCAATGCCGAACTAGAGGGGGGAGGCAGGCCAGATGTGGAGTTCCAATGGTCACTACCATCAACGCTGATATCCTCAAACAAGATACGCAAGCCTTCTTCAGTACGAAGTCCATGCTTCTTGAACTTGCCACAACCTGGGAGGTCCTATTCTATAGAAGAGAGACATTAGTACATAAAGCATGACAAGTTTAGATTTTATTTTATGAGAAACATAAGCATGAGAACTTACAACTTTCGCCTTTTTCTACCACTCATTATCTTGTTTCACAGTGTTTTTCTCAAAGTCCCACCCCCCTCCAATCTCGCGCAACTTGAGCATCTTGAATGTGTTGTACTCACATTTTAATTTGTCCCATTTGTTCCTCACTTGCTTTTGCGTGTACTCAAGTCCAGTTCTCATCAAGAATTCCCTTCCCACCTCATCATATGCATTGGGTGTCAAATGAGTGCTTGGCATATTTCCAGCCCTCACTTGTTTCACAAACAACTCGACGATAATCCGAGTGTTCTCATCGGTCCATTCGGCAGACCCACTTGACATTTCTATACAAAAATGATGTTACTTTATGGATACACATTTCCTCCAAATATATGCCAAACAATCAGTAGCATCACGAATAGATACCAAAATCAGTAGCATCATGAACATGTAGCAAACAATCAGCGTCCATCAGTATATAATCATGTGTCCAAATATATGAAAAACAATCAGTACCATCTCACAAACAATCAGTAGCAACATGAATATGTAGCAAACAATCAGCATCCATCAGTATATAATCATTTGCCCAAATATATGGAAAATAAATAGTACCAGCATGAACATGTACTACCAACATAAGGAAATTATTGATCTGATCTGAAATCAATTCATATCACTACACACTGCACTACACATATATATGAAACACGTGCACACATTAGTTTCATATCACAAGAAATTGGGGCTGGCCATAGATAGTGCACGAACTAGGCCGAATCAGAGTACTACAAGAGGGGGGGGTGGCTGCTCGCCTTGAGCTGGGGGAACGGCTTCTCTGGCGTGGATCTTGCGCCAGGCCCGTCCAGGAGCTCTAGTTCGTGCGGCTGCCGGCGGCGACCAAGGGAGGGAGTGGCGGCAGATGGGAGAGATGACTGCACGGGGACTTCGGGCGGCTGTTGCGAGCAGCGATGGACGGAGACTTGCGGGACGAGGCGTAGATCCGAGGGGCGGCGGTGCGGCGGCCGGCTGGCGACGGGGCGGCGGGTAGGGTTGCGAGAGCAGAGGAGGTGGGCGTCCTGTACGAGCTGCTAGCAGTCGGGCCACCAGCCTGGGCTTATTGATCGAGGGAAACTGTTGGTGCAATAATTTGCCTCCTTATGTTTTGGAGATTGTTGACAAACAGTGAGGGACTAATGTGTTTGCTAGTGCACACAGAGTAACAGGTCCCTGGAGTCAAGAGGAGTTTGGTTTCAAACTCCGAAAAATATCCCCTGCGTAGCAGTGAAGGTAATCACCGAAGATTATGACGACAAGAGCGACCCCTCAAAATTGCTGACGTGAAGCAATTGGTTCGGTGCTGATCCGAAGGAAGTGACTGCAGTCGAGAAGATTGAAAACGAAGAAGAAGACGTAGCATTCTTTTCGTTGTTTCTTTTCTCTTATTGAGTCATAGGACCACCATACTATTAAGAGGGGTGTAGAGTTCGAAGATTTGATTCGATGATGCTTAACCCAAATCCTATGAAAGCTGCGAGAGAAATCTCTTTGTGTTCCAAGCAAACACTTGCCAGCAAGAGACTATGATCTTCTTCGCTGCGAGAGATTTGTCTCTGACCGAGGAGTTAGCATTACTTGCTCTTCAAGTAATGTTACCGTTGCTCCCAAAATCCGACCGTTGTGAACGTGTCGGTTGGCCATTGGCTGGATCGCATGTCCAAAATGGTCATTTCCCATCAGGGAAGGCTGCGGCTATAAATAGCCACCCCGCACCGGCGTTGTCTGGTGGCTGCTCCGTTTGATTCTGAGAAGATTGTTGAGCAACCCCCTCTCCGATTGATTTGAGTTTAAAATCCACCGAGAGAAAACCCTAGAGCCGAAAAATTAGATAGTGATTCAGCATCACTCGAATCTAAGTCCAGTACGCTCCGCCTATTACTCTTGAGAGCTGCGAACTCTCTAGACGTGTTGACATCAGATTTTGGCACGGAAGAAAGCGTTTAAGGTGACCTCAAATAAATGAGTGATCTACATAAAGAAGTTACGTATGATCGACATGAACATCTTTGAAGTTTGGGACATCATCATCCGATCCCATCTAAAAGGCCGAAACTATGCTTGAAATACTGAGATTTTAGCACTCAGAGTACTGTTCGGCCAATTACGCCCTCAAGACAGCCTAATATGAGAAAACTTTCTACATGAATTGTCTTTGTATCGTCGAATCGGTTGATTTTGATATAAAAATCGTCTCAATCTGAGTTCGTATGCTAAAGTTAGAGGCAATACTCTACGGACCGGCCCTGAACGTAAAAATGGCGCGGGGTACCAGACACCCATCTAAGTGATGTCTGATAGGTCGCGCGAGCTATTCGGCCTTGCCGGTCGAATGAGTGCTTGACGGGAAGTTTTGCTTGCCGGAAAAGCTTGCCGGAGATGAGTGCTTGCGGGGAAGTTTTGCTTGCCGGAAAAGCTTGCCGGAAATGAGTGCTTGCCGGAAAGATTTTGCTTGCCGGTCGAATGAGTGCTTGACGGGAAGTTTTGCTTGCCGGAAAAGCTTGCCAGAGATGAGTGCTTACTGGGAAGTTTTGCTTGCCGGAAAGATTTTGCTTGCCGGAAATGAGTGCTTGCCGGAAAGTTTTGCTTGCCGGAAATGAGTGCTTGCCGGAAAGATTTTGCTTGCCGGAAATGAGTGCTTGCTGGAAGGTTTTGCTTGCCGGAAATGGGTGCTTGCCGGAAAGTTTTGCTTGCCGAAAAGTTTGCTTGCCGGAAAGTTTTGCTTGCTGAAAATGAATGCTTGCCGGTTCTCGAAGGCTTGCCGGTTTGAGTAAGAATCCAAACAGAAGCTGAGGATGGGCTCGAAAGATTATTTAGATGACCTCGGATGGAAAAGTGTTCTATACGAAAGTTGTGCGTATCATCGAAACGATCAACTTTGCTTTTGGAGTCATCATCATTTGAGATAGTATACAGCGTGCAAATTTGCTACAAGCCTCAGACAGTTCAGAAATCTGCATGACCGAGTCCGACTAGAAGTTAAAAATAAGTTCTAAAAGTCATCAAGACGGCCTTAGAAGGAGAAGTGGCCCGCGATGTCATATGCAGATTGTCGAGGCAGACAGGTTTGATGTTGGACTCGACTCCATCCGAGTTAGCATGCGAAATATACAGTCCACGCAAGGAGCATGACAGAAGTCTGGGTCAGATTCAGACTAAATCCGAGTTAAACTAGAATCAGGACTCTAGGACGTGAATTGATGTAATTTTAAGGAAAGCCTCGATGAATCCTTTTCTTGTACGAGAAGTCCTGTCGCCTCATAAATAGATGAGAGGTGACGGCCGATTGAACAACACACAATCGAACAAATCAATCTACTACTTTTTTCATCTACGTTTTGTCTCTCCCTCGTTATTGCTTCCTCGTTCTTCGTCGTTCTTCGTGTTGGAGAGCTGCGAATCCCGAGGCTCTAGGGGCGAGCGAATCAACCTAGAGCAGCCCATAGCCGCCGCACTCCCTGACGGGGTCCCTCTCGGGCGTGTGGGGTTTCGGGTCTTCAAAAGCGTCTGCCGGCTATCCTGCGTATCGCGCTGCCGGTCGGACCTCCTTCGACGTGAGCTGCGGTGCATCACCCCCGGCGTCGAGGGTACACGTGACGTGTTCATGTGTCAACACACTTTTTGGCGACTCCGCTGGGGACTGAAGGTCAATCATCATCATCATCCATCATGTCCAAGCCATCTGAGGTAGACGCCGGTAACATCATTAAGCCCAGTCTTGATGAGCTATCGGCCGACCATCGCCGAATCTATGAGGAGTACAAGAAAGCACGTGAAGAGAAGGAGCTGCTGGAATTTCTTGGAAACTTCAAGAAGGACCGCCAAGGCAATATCACTCCGATTGGAGAAATCAAGCTCCCTCCTCTTCATGACGAGCAGGTTAAACCCTCTGTAAGTACTACCTTTTCTCCTGAGCAGTGGGCTGAGATTGAGAGTCGTATTGCTGATGGTAATAATCTAGTTTATCAAACTTTCTTAGAGAATACCAATGCTCAGAAAAAATATGCCTCAATCATCTAGTGGTAATGTTGGCATGCATGCTAGTGCAGAAAACCCTAGTCAAGCTTTACCTCTTTCATCGGCACCTCCCATGCCGATGAATTATTATCCTACCCATACAAATCAAATTGTGGCTGCACCTATTAGTCCTGTCATGAATGTGCCAAGTTCGGTGGCAACGCCGAACCAAACCCTACCTATTGGTGCAAACACTGCTAGATTATTGCCGAATTATGGTTCGGCATACGTGCCACAGTTCCTACCTACAGCTAGCAATCCTACTCCACCTATGCCACTGCAGCAAGTTTCATCGTCTACTACGGACGATGCTTTAGCTAATTTTAGAGAAGAGATGGCTAAGATGCTTCGCGAAAATTTTGGTGTTGAATTACCTAGGAATCGGATTTACCAAAAACCGTATCCCAAGTACTTTGATGCAATTCAGTGCCCTCCAGGATATAAAATTCCAGATTTTGTTAAGTTCAATGGAGAGGGCACGGAAACCACATGGGAGCATGTTAGTCAATATTTGGCACAATTAGGTGAAGCGGGCTCACTAAATGAATTGAAAGTGCGTTTATTTCCTTTATCATTGACTGGCACTGCATTTTCATGGTTTTCTTCTTTGCCGCATGGCTCTATTCGTGTATGGTCGCAACTAGAACAGAAATTTCATGATCACTTTTATAGCGGCGACAATGAACTTAAGTTGTCACATCTTACATCGGTTAAGCAGAAGCATGATGAATCGGTCTCCGATTACGTCAAGAGATTTAGAGAGACAAAAAGCCGGTGTTATAGTTTGGTGATAACCGAGAGAGACTTGGCAGACCTTGTGCTTAATGGTTTAAAGACTCACATTAGAGAGAAGCTAGAAGGCTACGAGTTCTTAAATATCAACCAAGACTTACAGAGGGCTTTGGCTCAGGAAAGCCGAAGCAAAGATCTCAAAGAAGTGCATAGATATAAAGCTGATCGTCCTAAGATGAATATGGTTTAATATGATAGTGATCACTCGGACGGCGAGGGTGATATTTATGCTACTAAATTTGTTTGGCCATCCAAGGCCAAACCATTTACTTGCAATGATCTGAAACCGATTCATAAGAATCGTGATGAAGAGATGAAGTTTACTTTTAACATTGCTAAGTGTGATAAAATATTTGATGCTTTGCTGCAGGCTAAGATTATTAGGATATCTCATACTTTACCGCTGTTTGAAGAGCTAAAACGGAGAGCTTATTGCAAATATCATAATTCTTTTTCTCATGCTACTAACGATTGCAATGTTTTTCGACGACAGATACAATCGGCCATTAATGACGGACGATTGAACTTTTCTGAGATGCAAGTTGATAAACAACCCTTTCCAATGAACACCATGGATATGGAGGGGAAGAAGTTGCTCATTCGGCCGGAAGTAGCCGAATCTGCTAATAAGTCCAATGTTGTCATAGGTGAGCCCAGGAAAAGCAAAGAGGACAGCAAGGTCTTGGGGAGACAGGTCGTGCTTGACAAGCAACCCGATGGCAAGGAAGTAATCAAGATCACCATCAAGAATCCTACACTCGGGGGGCAACCACAAGTGCAAGGAAATACTCGTGTTAAATTTGTTAAGCCCAAGAGTCCAGAAATTGGCAAGTGGAAGACGAATGAAGCTAGAGTACAGCGCAAGAGAATCAAGCCAACTTTTGATACGTTGCTGTCGAAATATGCTAATCAAGCGGCCGGCTCTAGCTCTAACCGGTCATCAAATTTGAAGCGCTCAAGATCACCTCTGAGGCAAGAATTTCAGCATCACACAAGGCCATATGGGTCGTGGGCACCAGGACCATGGATGGCGCCACCTCCCTATGCGCCATACTACATGGGAGGATTCAATGGAGGATGGGAGCAGCCCCCAATGGCCCCTTATGCTTTTCATCCAGGGTGGGCAGAACCAAGGAGGCCTATTCGTGAGAGGCTTTCTTATCCCACACGAGGCCGTTTGAACAATGGTGTCAATCGGCCGATGCAGAACAATCAAGAAAGGATCAGCAAGCAAGTGTGGCGTGCTAAATCACCAAGTGCAGCGGTCGAGTCTGGAAAAGGCAAAGAAAAAATCGATGCCGACTCACTCATCTTGGGCACTGAAACATTCACCATACAACAGCCGACTGTGCATAGCAACCCTGCTGAGCCGATACTTGCTATCGCGCCAAAGCACTCGGCTAATGATCATGAAGCTAGCACAAGCAAAGCCAAGCTCAAAGATCCAAAATATATGCAACCTAAGTGGTGTCCTCCAGGGCTAACAAAAACACAAAAGAGGAAACTACAGAGGTTAAGGAGTCAGGAGATGGCAGAACAGGAGGCCGAGAAGCAAAGAGATAAATTGTTCAATGACATTCGGCCCATGGTACCTACAAAACAAGTATGGATGCCTAAACAAATACAAGGTGCGGTGGTTTCTACATCTGTCACAGCAGCACCTACACCACCAAAGGAGGACGATGCCACTGCTATTACATCGTCCGCAACACCTATTGATTCCACTTCGCTCGGACAGATTTCAGAATCGATGAACACGCCCGAGGAGGAAGATGATATGTTGGATTATGAGCCTACACCGGTCCACGAAGGTACGGATATCAATATGGTGTATTACTTACCCGCTGAGTTTCGTGCTGTAGATGAAGAAGGGGAGGTGGCTCAGCTGGATTTTGGCCCTAAGAATGCAATATTTGAGAAGCCAAAAGAGCCAGTGACACACTTGAAACCGTTGTACCTCAGAGGTCATATTAATGGATCACCAATTACTCGGATGCTTGTTGATGGTGGTGCTGTGGTGAATCTCATGCCCTATTCGGTCTTCAAGAAATTGGGTTTGCCCGATGAAGGATTGATCAAGACCAATATGGTGCTTAATGCATTTGAAGGCAAAGAGAAAACCGAAGCCAAAGGTGTGATGTACGTGGAGCTTACGGTTGGGAGCAAAACTTTGGCTACTGCGTTCTTTGTCGCCGAGGTACAAGGTAACTACAACATCATACTAGGCCGTGATTGGGTTCATGCAAACCAATGCGTGCCATCCACTATGCACCAGTTTTTAATTCAGTGGGTTGATGATGAAGTGGAAGTCGTTCATGCGGATAATTCGGCTTGCGTTGCTTTAGCCGATGCACCGGTAGATTGGCAACACCCCAATGCTGCTTGCTTGACGGGACGGGACTTATCAGAGTTTGATTTTCTCAGCGCCACCAAAAGTGGTTTTGTACCCATTTCTTTAAAGCCGGTTGGTGGCAATCGGCTCCAAAATATAATGTATTTAAATGGATCCTAACTCTGAGTGGTTACAAAAGCGACTTACGGAATATCGGTCTAGTGAGAACGATATGTATGAGTCTATAGAAGAGTTAGATGATATGGATAAACTTGGACAAGGATTTACATCGGCCGATCCATTAGAAGAAATAGATATTGGAGATGGTTCAGTTCCTAGACCGACATTTGTAAACAAAAATTTGAAAGCCGGTTGTAAAGCCAAGTTAATCGAGCTATTGAAAGAATATGTTTGTTGCTTTGCATGGGAATATCATGAAATGCCAGGTTTAAGCCGAGAGCTAGTGGAGCATCGGTTACCTATAAAGGCCGGTTTTAGACCGTACAAACAATCGGCCAGAAAGTTTAATCCAAAAACATATGACCGGATCAAGGAAGAGATCGGTCGTTTGCTTAAAGCTAATTTTATTAGACCGTGCAGGTATGCCGAGTGGATTTCTAATATTGTACCAGTGGAAAAGAAAGGCTCCGGCAAATTGAGGGTGTGCATTGATTTCAGAGATTTGAATAGAGCTACACCCAAAGATGAGTATCCCATGCCTATAGCTGATATGCTTATTAATGATGCTTCTGGACATAAGGTCATTAGCTTTCTTGATGGCAATGCGGGGTATAACCAGATTTTTATGGCCAAAGAGGACATGTCCAAAACGGCTTTTTGGTGCCCCGGTTTCCTTGGTTTATTTGAGTGGACAGTGATGACCTTTGGATTAAAGAATGCTGGCGCCACATATCAAAGGGCTATGAATTTAATTTTTCATGATTTACTCGGTGTTATACTTGAAGTCTATATTGATGATATTGTTGTCAAATCGGATGCTTTTGAGTCTCACTTAGCCGATTTGCGTTTAGCTTTTGAAAGGATGAAGAAATATGGACTAAAAATGAATCCTTTGAAGTGTGCATTTGGCGTGTCGGCTGGCATGTTTTTGGGTTTCATTATTCATGAAGATGGCATAGAGATTGATCCCAAAAAGATAGAAGCTATACAAAAAGTGGAGGCTCCAACATGCAAGAGAGATATGCAAAAATTCCTCGGCAAGGTCAATTATTTGAGGAGGTTCATAGCTAATTTGTCAGGGAAGGTTGATGCATTTACTCCTATACTTCGGTTAAAGAATGATGTTGATTTTACTTGGGGGGCAAAACAGCAAGAAGCATTTGATATGATCAAGAATTATTTGTGCACTCCTCCGGTGATGAAAGCGCCTAAGCATAGAGAGCCCTTTAGGCTTTACATTGCAGCAGAGGAAGGTGTTATTGGTGTTGTTTTGACTCAAGAAACCGAAGGAAAAGAGCATGCTATTACTTATTTGAGCAGACGCCTATTAGATGCTGAGACAAGGTATACATTTATTGAAAAACTATGTCTATGCTTATATTATGCTTGCACAAAATTGAGACATTATCTAGTGCCGAGTGCTTGCATAGTAGCTTGTCAAACCGATGTCATTAAGTACATGTTGCATAGACCAATTCTTAGTGGTAGAATTGGCAAGTGGGCTTATGCTTTAATTGAGTATGATTTGGCTTATGAATCTTTGAAATCCATGAAAGGCCAAATCATTGCTAATTTTATTGTTGAGCATCGGATTGATGACAAACAAGATATTGATATAAACCTTGTCTCGTTAGTACCATGGAGATTATATTTTGACGGTTCAGTTTGTAGCAATGGCCAAGGTGTTGGTATTGTTTATATATCTCCTCATGGTGCTATTTTTGAAGCCTCATGCCGCTTAGAATATTTTTGCACAAATAATCAGGCCGAATATGAAGCATTGTTATTCGGCTTGGAGATGTTGCTGGCCATAGGTGCTACACATATTGAGGCTTTTGGTGATTCGTTATTAGTAGTACAACAAATATCCAAAGTTTTTCAGTGTTTGGACGAATCACTTAATGTTTATCTTGATAAGTGTCTAGATATAATTTCTACTTTGGATTATTTTAGCATTGCTCATATATCTAGACATGATAATTGGAGAGCAAATGAGTTGGCACAGCAAGCATCCGGCTATCATGTTGATCATGGCATGTTTCATATTTCTCAAAGGCCGATGACTAGCTTCGCCAATGTAGAGGCCGAACCAGAGCTTACTGCTTCGGCCACTAATGAAAATTCTAGTGCAGGTGGAAATCAAGACTGGAGGGAATCCATTATTGGTTATTTGCGTGATCCTAGTAAAAGGGTGGACAGGACCGTTCGGCGTATGGCTTTCAAATATACGATGAGAGATGATAATCTTTATCGCCGAACGGTGGATGATGTTCTTTTAAAATGCTTGGATGAGGACCAAGCAAGAGTTGCTATGGGAGAGGTTCATGAAGGAATTTGTGGCACTCATCAGTCGGCTCCCAAGATGAAATGGTTATTGCGACGGGCTGGGTTTTATTGGCCGATGATGATTAATGATTGCTTCAGGTATTATAAAGGATGTGAAGCTTGTCAAAAGTTTGGTGATATTCAGTTGGCTCCCGCTGCTATGTTACATCCTATTATCAAGCCATGGCCTTTTAGAGGTTGGGGATTAGACTTTATTGGAGAGATTCATCCTTCTTCTTCAAAGGGGCATCGGTTCGTGTTGGTGGCAACTGATTATTTCACTAAATGGTCTGAAACAATACCTCTCAAAAATATGACGCATACGGAGGTAATTCAATTCATAAGTGAGTACATTATTCATAGATTCGGCATTCCTCAAACATTAACTACGGATCAAGGTTCATCTTTCATGTCACATCAAGTTAGAGAATTTGCCGAATCATATAAGATAAAGTTGCTCAATTCCTCTCTGTATTATGCCCAAGCCAATGGACAAGCTGAGTCTAGCAATAAAATATTAATCAAGCTCATCAAGAAGAAGATTGAGGATAATCCAAGGAGATGGCATGAGCTATTGTCCGAAGCTTTGTGGGCACACAGAATCTCAAGGCATGGTGCTACAAAGGTAACTCCATATGAGCTCGTATATGGTCAAGAAGCTGTTTTACCGGTGGAAGTTAATTTGAATGCTTTGAGAATAGCCAAACAAAATGATTTATCGGCGGTGGACTTTTATAACTTGATGATGGATAATATTGATGAAGTCGCCGATAAACGTTTGGATGCTTTGAAGGCCATAGAGAGAGATAAGTTGAGGGTGGCAAGAGCTTACAATAAGAAGGTCAAGTTGAAGAATTTTCAAGTTGGCGACCTCGTGTGGAAAGTAATCCTACCAATTGGTTCGAAAGACAGAAAATTCGGGAAGTGGTCCCCAAGTTGGGAAGGTCCTTTTAGGATTACAAGAGTAGTTCCCGAAAACTCATATTTGGTGGAGTCTATACAAGGGACATTGTTACCTCGAGCTCTCAATGGCAAATATTTAAAGAAGTACTACCCAAGTGTGTGGTAGGAAGCCTAGAACGGCAACGACCGATATATAACTATCGCCCTAAGCAAAGACATGGCCGATATATAATTATCGCCCTAAGCACATATAAATGGCCGATGGAGTGTTAACATCATCCTTAGAACTAGCATAATGCAAATTATTTTTCGGCATACAAGTTTTGCCGAAAAACAAGGGGGCATGTGTTGACATCAGATTTTGGCACGGAAGAAAGCGTTTAAGGTGACCTCAAATAAATGAGTGATCTACATAAAGAAGTTACGTATGTTCGACATGAACATCTTTGAAGTTTGGGACATCATCATCCGATCCCATCTAAAAGGCCGAAACTATGCTTGAAATACTGAGATTTTGGCACTCAGAGTACTGTTCGGCCAATTACGCCCTCAAGACAGCCTAATATGAGAAAACTTTCTACATGAATTGTCTTCGTATCGTCGAATCGGTTGATTTTGATATAAAATCGTCTCAATCTGAGTTCGTATGCTAAAGTTAGAGGCAATACTCTACGGACCGGCCCTGAACATAAAAATGGCGCGGGGTACCAGACACCCATCTAAGTGATGTCTGATAGGTCGCGCGAGCTATTCAGCCTTGCCGGTTGAATGAGTGCTTGACGGGAAGTTTTGCTTGCCGGAAAAGCTTGCCGGAGATGAGTGCTTGCCGGGAAGTTTTGCTTGCCGGAAAAGCTTGCCGGAAATGAGTGCTTGCCGGAAAGATTTTGCTTGCCGGTCGAATGAGTGCTTGACGGGAAGTTTTGCTTGCCGGAAAAGCTTGCCGGAGATGAGTGCTTACCGGGAAGTTTTGCTTGCCGGAAAAGCTTGCCGGAAATGAGTGCTTGCCGGAAAGATTTTGCTTGCCGGAAAGTTTTGCTTGCCGGAAATGAGTGCTTGCCGGAAAGATTTTGCTTGCCGGAAATGAGTGCTTGCTGGAAGGTTTTGCTTGCCGGAAATGGGTGCTTGTCGGAAAGTTTTGCTTGCCGGAATTCTTGCCGAAAAGTTTGCTTGCCGGAAAGTTTTGCTTGCTGAAAATGAATGCTTGCCGGTTCTCGAAGGCTTGCCGGTTTGAGTAAGAATCCAAACAGAAGCTGAGGATGGGCTCAAAAGATTATTTAGATGACCTCGGATGGAAAAGTGTTCTATACGAAAGTTGTGCGTATCATCGAAACGATCAACTTTGCTTTTGAAGTCATCATCATTTGAGATAGTATACAACGTGCAAATTTGCTACAAGCCTCGGACAGTTTAGAAAACTGCATGACCGAGTCCGACTAGAAGTTAAAAATAAGTTCTAAAAGTCATCAAGACGGCCTTAGAAGGAGAAGTGGCCCGCGATGTCATATGCAGATTGTCGAGGCAGACAGGTTTGATGTTGGACTCGACTCCATCCGAGTTAGCATGCAAAATATACAGTCCACGCAAGGAGCAGGACAGAAGTCTGGGTCAGATTCAGACTAAATCCAAGTTAAACTAGAATCAGGACTCTAGGACGTGAATTGATGTAATTTTAAGGAAAGCCTCAATGAATCCTTTTCTTGTACGGGAAGTCCTGCCGCCTCATAAATAGATGAGAGGTGACGGCCGATTGAACAACACACAATCGAACAAATCAATCTACTACTTTTTTCATCTACGTTTTGTCTCTCCCTCATTATTGCTTCCTCGTTCTTCGTCGTTCTTCGTGTTGGAGAGCTGCGAATCCCGAGGCTCTAGGGGCGAGCGAATCGACCTAGAATAGCCCATAGCCGCCGCACTCCCTGACGGGGTCCCTCCCGGGCGTGTGGGGTTTCGGGTCTTCAAAAGCGTCTGCCGGCTGTCCTGCGTATCGCGCTGCCGATCGGACCTCCTTCGACGTGAGCTGCGGTGCATCACCCCCGGCGTCGAGGGTACACGTGACGTGTTCGTGTGTCAACAAGACGGTTAGGTGTCAATTTCTTCAGAGACCAAGAGTAATTGTGGTTCTCGAAGAAGAAGTCTGTAAAGGTTCGGAGATCGCCTCAAGCATCTACCACGAGTAATCGGCATTGGTTGACGAACCAATTGTCGAGGAGAATAGGGCGAAGAGAGTTTATCTTCTGTGTTAAATCACAACCCCTCCAACCAGACGTAGTCCTTTTGCAGAAGGGCGAACTGGTCTACCAAACACCTTATCGCCATCGAGCATCACTGGTCATCTCTGCTACTCTCTTTTACATTCGAACGATGCCATGTGATCTGTTTTAGTTATGTGATTTACCTCGATGCATGTTTTAAGTTTCCATTCGGTAGTTTATATTCGCTCACTGTTTACTATTTTCATTCATTCCGCTGCTGGGTTCCGAGAGTTTTGATATTTCTGAAGAAAATTTAAAACTCCCATTCACCCCCCCCCTCTGGTAGACCTACTCCGTTCCTACAATTGGTATCAGAGCAAGGTACTCCTTGACTCTGCTCATTTTGGTCTAACCACCTTGGAGTTTAAGTATGTCTTCAGTGAGCTACAAGTCGCACCTCAAGATTCCCATCTTTGATGGGACGGACTATCCCTTCTGGAAGGAGAAGATGAAGATCCGTCTCCGAGCTATTGATGATGATATGTGGAATGTGGTGCAGAATGGATTCACGGTTGAAGTGCCCCAGGTCCCCACTGACCACGAGAAGAAACTCATTCAGATGGATGCTCAAGCCAAAGATGAAATTGGTGGCCATCTCTCTCGTGCTCAATTTCTTCGCTATCGTCAGTGTGAAACTGCAAAGGAATTGTGGGACATTCTCGAAAAGATAAACGAGGGTGTTTCAACTCAGAAAGAAGCTCACATTGATACTCTTCGGGCCAAGTTCAATCGGTTCAAGCGAATTGGAAATGAAAGCTGCCAGCAAACCTTCGATCGTCTGAGTGACATCGCAAACGAGCTACAAGGTCTCGGCGCCAAAGACATCACTGATCACGAAGTTGTGAAGAAACTGCTCCGATCCCTTGACAGTTCGTTCGACACTCTAGTTCTGATGATTCGGGAACGAGCTGATTTCAAAGTTCTCGACTCTGCTGATATCACGGAAAGGCTAAACACTCATGAAGAACAAGAAGAAGAAAAGAGAGATCTCTATGGATCAAATCACCGAAAAAGTCATGCTCTCAAGGCTGCGGCTGATTCTTCCTCAGAAGGAAACGCCGATGAAGATTCAGATGACCCAGAAAGGATCAGCAAGGACCTCGCATTGATCACGAAAAGATTCCAACGCTTTCAGAAGAAAAATCAGCTTCAGAAGAAAGGATCCAGCAACTCAGGCGGCTCCAAATCTTCATCAAAACCTACTGGAGATTACACCTGCTTCAAGTGCAAAAAGCCAGGACATTTCATCTCGGACTGCCCTCTCTGGGAAGCTGAAATCCATGCCAGTGGAAGATTTGATTCAGGACACAAAAGCAAGAGCAAAAGCTACGACTCTGATGATGAGAAGAAAACGAAGAAGTTCTTCAAGAAGAAGGATAGCTCCTCCAATTCCTCGTCAAGATCTTCCTCAAGGAATCCCTCCAAGTCCTCATCCAACCGCAAGAACACTTCTCGCAAGGCCAAGGCGTACATTGGAAAGGAGATGGATTCCGATGAAGAAGCGTCATCTGACTCTGAAGAAGTTGATGAATCCGATGAGGATTCCGATTCCCGCATGGCTGGCATAGCGTGTGCTTCTACTCCTGCATCGAACTTCTTAGAGAATCATTCGAGCGACAACGAGTCTCCTGCTTACTGCTTCATGGACAAAGCTTCGAAAGAAAAGGTATCCTCTAAACATCACAAGGTTCACTCTAGTGATCAATATTCTTCTGAAGAGGATGATCATGCTAAACTGATCAAAATTGCTAATATGCAACAAAATTCTCTTGAGAAAATTGAGAAAACCCTCAGGAAATCTGAAGGGTTGTTGGTTGAGGAGATGGAGAAAAATCAATCGTTGACCGAAGAACATTCCGCCCTCGAGTCTCGAATGAAAGAACTATCAGATCGTAATGATTTTCTCTCAGCTGACCACGAAAGATTGACTTATGATTACCTGAAACGGAAACAGGAACTCGAGTCGCTGAGAGAGGCTCATGATGACTTGATCAGAGAAAATTATCTTCTCACCCAACAACTCAAAGAGAAACCTGAAGTGTTTGTACCTCATTGCTTAAAATGCCTTGAACACAGTAACGTTGAATCAAATGCTGAATCTTCTGTGAATGCTAACCCCTCGGTCGAGGAAAATGGTTCTGTTTCTGATGAAAATGCCAGGTTGAAGAATCTTCTTCAGACATGAATGTTCAAGTCTCTCAAAGGGCATCAAACCCTGTGTGATGTTCTGAAGAAATCCATTCTTCACAAAAATCCCAGAAAGGAAGGTGTCGGTTTCGAAAGGAAACTGAATGAAAATGGCTCCTACTGGGAACCTGATCAATATCCTCGCACTGTGTGGGTACCTGCTAAGAGCAAAACGCTCGATCCAGCTTTACTTTTGGGATATGACTCTCCTATCCCTGAGTACTCATATGATGATTCTCTGGACAACTATAAGTTGTTCAAAAACCAACGTGGTGAGGCTGTTGCTCGCTATGTTGGACCAAACAGTAGGAATGGCCCCCCAAAGGAATCTATCTGGGTGCCCAGGAAAACTATCGAAGCATTACCTGTTACTAGACTACTAACCATGCAGGAAGAAAATGCTCGATATATCCTTGAAAAGATTCGACGAAATGAGTACATACTTGCCTCACCCAACCGCTATACTCATTCGTCAGGAAGGAATTTCAATGCATACTCTTTCGATTATGCTCGTACTCATTCAAGTTACAATTTGCATAATTATCAAAAGAAATCATATCCTGCTCGCTCATATGTTTCGAAGCCACCTACAAAGATGTGGGTGGTTAAGAAAGCCTAATTTCTCTACAGGACTATGTCTCCGGGTGTACAGAATGGATAATGGATAGTGGATGCACTAGTCATATGACCGGAGACATGTCGTTGTTTGTCGACCCCAACTTAACTACTTCATCTGAGAAGTACATTACTTTCGGCGACAACAACAAAGGAAAGGTAATTGGGTTAGGTAAAATTGCTATATCCAAGGACAAGAACATTAACGATGTTTTACTTGTTCAGTCTCTTAGATTCAATCTCATGTCAGTTGGCAAGCTTTGTGATCTAGGCATGCTCGTTCTATTTTCTAAATCCAAATGCATCGTCTTTATGCCCACTGACAATTCCTTCGTTTGCGAGGGAAATAGAAAAGGTGATTTATATATTGTGGATTTCTCTAAGGGTCCCTCAGTCCGAACTTGTTTGCTTGCAAAAGCAACCGAAGGATGGTTGTGGCACCGAAGACTTGGTCATGCAGGTATGAGAAATTTGCAGACTCTCGTGAAGAAAAATCATCTCCGTGGTATTCCTGATGTGAAATTCGACAAGGATCGTCTCTGTGCTGCATGTGAAGCCGGTAAATTAGCAAAGAAGCACCATTCATCAAAAACAGTCATGACCACAACAAGACCACTGGAAATTCTTCATATGGATTTATTCGGGCCTCAAAACTATGCAAGCTTCGGGGGCAGTCATTATGGTCTGGTTATTGTTGATGATTTCTCTCGATACACTTGGGTATTCTTTCTCGAAGACAAAACCTGCACCCAAGACATCTTCAAAAGATTCGCTAAGAAGGCCCAGAATGAATATGATGTGCGAATTAAGCACGTCAGAAGCGACAATGGCACTGAGTTCAAAAATACTCATATCGAAGATTTTCTTGATGAAAATGGTATCACTCATGAATTCTTTGCTGCATACACTCCCCAACAGAATGGAGTTGTTGAGCGAAAGAACAGAGCTCTCATTGAAATGGCGAGAACAATGCTCAGTGAGTATAAAACTCCCATTCGTTTCTGGGCTGATGCTATTAACACTGCTTGCCATGTTGTGAATCGTGTTTATCTTCATAAGTTCCTTAAGAAAACTTCATATGAGCTTATCACTGGCAAGAAACCGAATGTTTCTTATCTACGTGTTTTTGGTGCACCTTGCTATATTCGTGACATGAATCATAATTCTAAGTTTGCACCCAAAGCACATGAAGGTTTTCTTCTTGGTTATGGCTCGAACTCGCATACTTATCGTGTCTATAACTCTCACCACGGAAAAGTTATGGAAACGGTAAATGTGCGGTTTGATGAATCTAACGGCTCTCAAAAGGAGCACCTGCCTAATGTGATAGATGAACCTCCGATTTCGGATGCTATTCGGCAAATGGCTATTGGGGACGTCAGGCCAGTCGAAGGAAATTTACCAGACTCGTCCGATGATGATGCTCCTATTGCTCGACGCACACGCCAATCTACTGCCAAAGAAAATGCCGCACCAAACACAAGTGGCAACCCCAATGCAAATGCCGATCAAAATGGCAATCAACATGAAAATGGCGATTCTAATGCCAATCCTGATGCTGATACTGAGGAAAATGAAAATGATCATCAAGAAGGAAATCCTCTCCCACGAGTGGCAAATCGAGTTGATCCTGCATTAATCCTCAAAGATCTCGAGAATCCAGGTTACAGACCCACAACTCGCTCTCGCACTCGATTGGCTAACTATTGTGGAAGTTTCTCTTTTGTCTCATTGACAGAACCTACCAAGTATGAAGAAGCCATGAATGATCCCGATTGGATGAATGCCATGCAAGAAGAGTTGGTGCAATTCGAATTGAACGATGTGTGGGAATTGGTTGACAAACCGAATCCTAAGAAGCACAATATCATCGGCACAAAATGGATTTTTCGAAACAAGCAAGATGAAAATGGCATTGTTGTGAGAAACAAAGCACGTCTTGTCGCTCAAGGGTATACACAGGTAGAAGGTATTGATTTCGGTGAAACATATGCTCCTGTTGCTCGCCTTGAGGCAATTCGTATTCTTCTCGCTTATGCAAATTACAATGATATTCTGCTTTATCAAATGGATGTGAAAAGTGCTTTCCTCAATGGTGAAATTGATGAGGAAGTATATGTTAGGTCGTGTTGGGGAACGGAGCATGAATTTCAAAAAAATTCCTACGCTCACGCAAGATCTATCCATGGAGATGTATCGCTACGAGAGGGGAGAGCGTGTCTACGTACCCTCGTAGACCGTTAGCGGAAGCGTCTCACAACGCGGTTGATGTAGTCGAACAATCCTTCGAGCTCCACCGATCAAGTACCGAACGTACGGCACCTCCGAGTTCTACACACGTGCAGCTCGGTGACGTTCCTCGCCTTCTTGATCCAGCAAGACGTCGAGGTAGTAGATGAGTTCCGTCAGCACGACGGCGTGGCGACGGTGACAGTGAAGTGATTCCGGCAGGGCTTCGCCTAAGCTCTCCGAAAATATGACCGAGGTGGAAAACGGAGATCGGGGCACCGCACACGGCTATGGGACAATTGTGTACTTTGGGGTGCCCCCTTGCCCCCGTATATAAAGGATGAGAGGGAGGAGGCCGGCCCCCTAGGGGTGCGCCAAGTGTGGGGAGTCCTACTAGGACTCCTTAGTCCTAGTAGGATTCCACCTCCCATACGGAGTAGGAAAGAGGGAAGGGAGAGGGAAAGGAAAGAGGGGGCTGCGCCCCCTCCCCTAGTCCAATTAGGTTTGGGCAAGGGGGGCGCGAGCCTCCTCACGTGGCCTGCCTCTCCTTTTCCCGTATGGCCCAATAAGGCCCATTACTTCTCCCGGTGAATTCCCGTAACTCCCCGGTACTCCGAAAAATACCCGAATCACTCGGAACCTTCCGACGTCCGAATATAGCCTTCCAATATATGAATCTTTACCTCTCGACCATTTCGAGACTCCTCGTCATGTCCGTGATCTCATCCGGGACTCCGAACAAACTTCGGCCACCAATCACATAACTCATATAATACTAAATCGTCATCGAACCTTAAGTGTGCGGACCCTACGGGTTCGGGAATGATGTAGACATGACCGAGACAACTCTCCGGTCAATAACCAACAGCGGAACCTGGATGCTCATATTGGTTCCTACATATTCCACGAAGATCTTTATCGGCGAACCTCATATGTCAACATACGTTGTTCCCTTTGTCTGGCGGTATGTTACTTGCCCGAGATTCGATCGTCGGTATCCAATACCTAGTTCAATCTCGTTACTGACAAGTCTCTTTACTCATTCCGTAATACGTCATCTTGTAACTAACTCTTTAGTCACGGTGCTTGCAAGGCTTCTGTGATGCTGTATTACCGAGAGGGCCCAGAGATACCTCTCCGATAGTCGGAGTGACAAATTCCAATCTCGATCCATGCCAACTCAACAAACACTTTCGGAGATACCTGTAGTGCACCTTTATAATCACCCAGTTACGTTGTGACGTTTGATACACCCAAAGTATTCCTACGGTATCCGGGAGTTGCATGATCTCATGGTCAGAGGAACGTGTATTTGACATAGTGAAAGCAATAGCAATAAACTGAACGATCATTTGCTATGCTAACGGTTGGGTCAAGTCCATCACATCATTCTCCTAATGATGTGATCCCATTATCAAATGACAACTCATGTCCATGGTCAGGAAATCTTGACCATCTTTTGATCAACGAGCTAGTCCAGTAGAGGCTTACTAGGGACACAGTATTTGTTTATCTATTCACACATGTATTTAGTTTCCGGTCAATACAATTCTAGCATGAATAATAAACTATTATCATGAACGTGGAAATATGATAAGAACTAATTTATTATTGCCTCTAGGGCATATTTCCAACAGTCTCCCACTTGCACTAGAGTCAATAATCTAGATTACATCTCCATGTAATTAACACTTAATCAGTTCTAAAGCTGATCATGTTTTGCTTGTGAGAGAGGTTTTAGTCAACGGGTCTGCAATATTCAGATCCGTGTGTTCTTGGCAAATCTCTATGTAGATGCTGCTACCACACTCTGTTTGGAGCTACTCCAAAAAATTTCCCCACTATACTTATCCGGTCTGAGACTCATAGTCTTTCGGATCAGTGTTTAAAGCTTGCATCGACGTAACCCCTTACGACGAACTCTTTATCATCTCTATTCCCGAGAAATTCTTCCTTAGTCATCTTAAGGATAATTTGACCGCTGTCCAGTGATCTACTCCTGGATCACTTTGGTACCTCTTTTGCCAGACACATGGCAAGGCACACAGCTTGGCATACTTTATAGAACCTATGGCCGAGGCATAGGGGATAACCTTCATCCATTCTATTTATTTTGCCGTGGTCGAGATTTGAGTCTTACTCAACTTCACACCTTTCACCACAGTCAAGAACTCCTTCTTTGACTGATCCATTTTGAACTTCTTCAAAATCTTGTCAAGGTATATGTTTTGTGAAAGTCATACAAGGCGTCTCAATCTATCTCTATAGATTTTGATGCCTAACATGTAAACAACCTTTACCTAGATCTTCAAGTCTTACTCCACTTCACACCAGCCAAGAACTTATTTCTTTTGACTTGATCCATTTTGAACTTCTTCAAAATCTAATCAAGGTGTGTGAAAATCTTTTATCAGGTGTCTTGATCTATCTCTATAGATCTCGATGCCCAAACCGTGGATAACTCAAAAAACAGGTTTTTATTGAAAAACTCCTTTCAATTAATTCTTTATGCTTTCCAGAAATTCTACATCATTTCCAATCACATATACTTATTAGAAATGTTATAGAGCTCCCACTCACTTTGTTGTAAATACAAGTTTCTCCATAAACTTGCATAAACCCAAACGCTTTGATCACTTCATCAAAGCGAGTATTCCAGCTCCGAGATGCTTGCACCAGTCCATAGATGGATCGCTGGAGCTTGCATACTTTGTTAGCACCTTTAGGATCGACAAAACCTTCCGGTTGTATCATATACAATTCTTCCTTAAGGAATCCATTAAGGAATGCCGTTTTGACGTCCATTTGCCAGATTTCATAATCATAAAATGCGGCAATTGCTAACATAATTTTGACAGACTTTAGCATCGCTACGGGTGAGAAAGTCTCATCGTAGTCAACTCCTTGAACTTGGTGATAACCTGTAGCAACAAGTCGAGCTTTATAGACGGTGACATTACCATCAGTGTCCGTCTTCTTCTTAAAGATCCATTTATTTTTAATAGCTCGCCGTTCATCGGGCAAGTCTACCAAAGTGCACACTTTGTTTTCATACATGGATCTAATCTCGGATTTCATGGCCTCAAGCCATTTGTCGGAATCCGGGCTCGCCATCGTTTCTTCATAGTTCGTAGGTTCACCGTTGTCTAACAACATGACCTTCAAGACAGGATTGCCGTACCAATCTGGTGCGGAGCGTGTCCTGGTTGACCTACGAGGTTCTGTAGCAACTTGATCCGAAGCTTCATGATCATCATCATCTACTTCCTCTCTGGTCTGTGTCGGTGTCACAGAAATTTCTTTCTGTGGCGTACTACTATCCAGAGGAGGTACAATTACCTCATCAAGTTCTACTTTCCTCCCACTCACTTCTTTCGAGAGAAACTCCTTCTCTAGAAAGGATCCATTCTTAGCAACGAATACTTTGCCTTCGGAGCTGTGGTAGAAGGTGTACCCAACGGTCTCCTTTGGGTATCCTATGAAGATGCACTTATCCGCTTTGGGTTCAAGCTTATCAGGCTGAAGCCTTTTGACATAAGCATCGCAGCCCCAAACTTTCAGAAATGACAGCTTAGGTTTCTTTCCAAACCATAGTTCATATGGTGTCGTCTCAACGGATTTAGACGGTGCCCTATTTAAAGTGAATGCAGCTGTCATTAATGCATAACCCCAAAATGATAGTGGCAAATCGGTAAGAGACATCATAGAACGCACCATATCTAATAGAGTACGATTACGACGTTCGGACACACCATTACGTTGTGGTGTTCCAGGTGGCGTGAGCTGTGAAACAATTCCACATTGTCTTAAGTGATTGCCAAACTCGTAACTCAAATATTCTCCTCCACGATCAGATCGTAAGAACTTTATTTTCTTGTTACGATGGTTCTCTACTTCACTCTGAAATTCTTTGAACTTTTCAAATGTTTCAGATTTATGCTTCATCAAGTAGACATAGCCATATCTACTCAAATCATCTGTGAACATGAGAACATAACGATATCCACCGCGCGCCTCAACACTCATCGGACCGCATACATCGGTATGTATTATTTCCAATAAGTTGGTTGCTCGCTCCATTGTTCCGAAGAACGGAGTTTTAGTCATCTTGCCAATAAGGCACGGTTCACATGTCTCAAATGATTCATAATCAAGAGATTCCAAAAACCCATCTGCATGGAGTTTCTTCATGTGTTTAACACTGATATGACCTAAGCGGCAGTGCCACAAATATGTGGTACTATCATTATCTTTTGGCATTCGTGTTATGAACATATGTATTACTACGATCAAGATTCAATAAACCTTTCATTTTTAAGTGCATGATCATCAATGATATTATCCAAATAAATAGAATAACAATTATTCTCTGAAATTGAATAATCGTGTTGCAATAAACACTATCAGATATAATGTTCATGCTTAACGCAAGCACCAAATAACAATTATTTAGGTTCATCACTAATCCTGAAGGTAGAAAGAGCGTGGCGATGGTGATCATATCAACCTTGGAGACACTTCCAATGCACATCGTCACCTCATTCTTAGCTAGCCCTCGTTTATTCCGAAGCTCCATGTTTCAAGTTGTAAGCAACTGAACAAGTATCAAATACCCAGGTGCTCCTACGAGTACTAGTAAGGTACATATCAATAACATGTATATCAAATATCTTTGTTGACATTGCCAGTCTTATTATCTGCCAGTTACTTTGGGGAAGTTCCGCTCCCTGTGACATTTCCCTTTGCAATAGGAGCACTAAGTCTCGGGTTTGGTTCAGCCTTGGGTTTCTTCGCGTGAGCGGCAACTGTTTTACCGTTCTTCTTGAAGTTCCCTTTTCTTTCCCTTGCCCTTCTTGAAACTAGTGGTCTTATTAACCATCAACACTTGATGCTCCCTTTTTTTTTTATTTCTACATCCGCAGATTGTAGCATCGCGAATAGCTTAAGGATCTTCTATCCCTTGCATGTTTATAGTTCATCACGAAGATCCAGTAGCTTAGTGATAGTGACTAGAGAACTCTATCAATCAACACTTTATTTGGAAGTCTAACTCCCACTTAATTCAAGTGATTGAAGTACTCAGACATTCTGAGTACATGCTCACTAACGGAGCTGTTCTCCTCCATCTTGTAGCTATAGAACTTGTCGAAGGTGTCATACCTCTCGACCCGGGTGTGAGCTTGAAAAACAAATTTTCAGCTCTTGGAACATCTCATATGCTCCGTGTTGCTCAAAACATATTTGGAGCTCCGGTTCTAAGCCGTAAAGTATGGCGCACTGAACTATCGAGTAGTCATCTTTTCTTGTCTGCCAGACGTTCATAACGTCCTCAGACGAAGCCGTAGGGGTATTTCACTGAGCGGTGCATTAAGGACATAAGCCTTTTGTGCAGCAGTGAGGACAATCCTCAGATCACGGACCTAGTCTGCATAGTTGCTTCCATCAACTTTCAACTTCGTTTTCTCTAGGAACATAATAAAAACAGGGGAACTACAGCGCGGTCTATTGATCTACAACATAAATTTGCTAAGACAAGTAAGACTATGTTCATGACAATTGAAGTTCAATTAATCAAATTACTTAAGAACTCCCACTTAGATTAACATCCCTCAAGTTGTCTAAGTGTAACATGATCCACATCAACTAAACCACGTCCGATCATCACGTGAGGTGGATTAGTTATCAATGGTGAACATCTTTCATGTTGATCATATCTACTATATGACTCATGTTCGACCTTTCGGTCTCTTGTGTTCCGAGGCCATGTCTGTACATGCTAGGCTCGTCAAGTTTAACCCAAGTATTCTGCGTGTGTAAAACTGGCTTACACCCGTTGTATGCGAACGAAAGAATCCATCACACCCGATCATCACGTGGTGCTTAGAAGCGTCGAACCTTCGCAACGGTGCATACTAGGGGAGAACACTTATCTTGAAATTTAGTGAAGGGATCATCTTATAATGCTACCGTCGTCCTAAGCAAGATAAGATGCATAAAAGGATTAACATCACATGCAATTCAATATATGTGACATGATATGGCCATCATCGTCTTGTGCTTTTGATCTCCATCAGCAAAGCACCGTCATGATCTCCATCGTCACCGGGTTGACACCTTGATCTCCATCGTAGCGTCGTGACACCTTGATCTTCATCGCAGCGTCGTGGTCGTCTCGCCGGCTATTGCTACTACTACTACTGCTAACTCATAGCGGTAAAGAAAAGCAATTACATAGCGTTGGCATTGCATACAATAAAGAGACAACCATAAGGCTCTTGCCGGTTGCTTGATAACTTACAAAACATGATCATCTCATACAACAACTTATATCACATCATGTCTTGACCATATCACATCACCAGCATACCCTGCAAAAACAAGTTAGACGTCCTCTACTTTGTTGTTGCAAGTTTTACGTGGCTGCTACGGGTTTGCAAGAACCGTTCTTACCTACGCAAAACCACAACGTGGTGTAGTGATTGCTTTTTGATCTTCTAAAAGAACCCTCTTCATTGAAACCGATTCAACTAAAGTGAGAGAGACAGACACCCGCCAGTCACCTTTATGCAACGAGTGCACTTAGCGGTGAAACCTGTCTCGCGTAAGCGTACGAGTAATGTCGGTCCGGGCCGCTTCATCTCACAATACAGCCGAATCAAGTAACAACTAGTAACGGCAAGCAATATATATACACCCACGCCCACAACTCACTTGTGTTCTACTCGTGCAAAACACATCTACGCATAGACCTGGCTCGGATGCCACTGTTGGGGAACGGAGCATGAATTTCAAAAAAATTCCTACGCTCACGCAAGATCTATCCATGGAGATGTATCGCTACGAGAGGGGAGAGTGTGTCTACGTACCCTCGTAGACCGTTAGCGGAAGCGTCTCACAACGCGGTTGATGTAGTCGAACAATCCTTCGAGCTCCACCGATCAAGTACCGAACGTACGGCACCTCCGAGTTCTACACACGTGCAGCTCGGTGACGTTCCTCGCCTTCTTGATCCAGCAAGACGTCGAGGTAGTAGATGAGTTCCGTCAGCACGACGGCGTGGCGACGGTGACGGTGAAGTGATTCCGGCAGGGCTTCGCCTAAGCTCTCCGAAAATATGACCGAGGTGGAAAACGGAGATCGGGGCACCGCACACGGCTATGGGACAATTGTGTACTTTGGGGTGCCCCCTTGCCCCCGTATATAAAGGATGAGAGGGAGGAGGCCGGCCCCCTAGGGGTGCGCCAAGTGTGGGGAGTCCTACTAGGACTCCTTAGTCCTAGTAGGATTCCACCTCCCATACGGAGTAGGAAAGAGGGAAGGGAGAGGGAAAGGAAAGAGGGGGCTGCGCCCCCTCCCCTAGTCCAATTCGGTTTGGGCAAGGGGGGGCGCGAGCCTCCTCACGTGGCCTGCCTCTCCTTTTCCCGTATGGCCCAATAAGGCCCATTACTTCTCCCGGTGAATTCCCGTAACTCCCCGGTACTCCGAAAAATACCCGAATCACTCGGAACCTTTCCGACGTCCGAATATAGCCTTCCAATATATGAATCTTTACCTCTCGACCATTTCGAGACTCCTCGTCATGTCCGTGATCTCATCCGGGACTCCGAACAAACTTCGGCCACCAATCACATAACTCATATAATACTAAATCGTCATCGAACCTTAAGTGTGCGGACCCTACGGGTTCGGGAATGATGTAGACATGACCGAGACGACTCTCCGGTCAATAACCAACAGCGGAACCTGGATGCTCATATTGGTTCCTACATATTCCACGAAGATCTTTATCGGTGAACCTCATATGTCAACATACGTTGTTCCCTTTGTCTGGCGGTATGTTACTTGCCCGAGATTCGATCGTCGGTATCCAATACCTAGTTCAATCTCGTTACCGACAAGTCTCTTTACTCGTTCCGTAATACGTCATCTTGTAACTAACTCTTTAGTCACGGTGCTTGCAAGGCTTCTGTGATGCTGTATAACCGAGAGGGCCCAGAGATACCTCTCCGATAGTCGGAGTGACAAATTCCAATCTCGATCCATGCCAACTCAACAAACACTTTCGGAGATACCTGTAGTGCACCTTTATAATCACCCAGTTACGTTGTGACGTTTGATACACCCAAAGTATTCCTACGGTATCCGGGAGTTGCATGATCTCATGGTCAGAGGAACGTGTATTTGACATAGTGAAAGCAATAGCAATAAACTGAACGATCATTTGCTATGCTAACGGTTGGGTCAAGTCCATCACATCATTCTCCTAATGATGTGATCCCATTATCAAATGACAACTCATGTCCATGGTCAGGAAATCTTGACCATCTTTTGATCAACGAGCTAGTCTAGTAGAGGCTTACTAGGGACACAATATTTGTTTATCTATTCACACATATATTTAGTTTCCGGTCAATACAATTCTAGCATTAATAATAAACTATTATCATGAACGGGGAAATATGATAATAACTAATTTATTATTGCCTCTAGGGCATATTTCCAACAGGCAGCCACCTGGCTTTGAAAACCCTCAGTTTCCTAACAAAGTTTTCAGGTTAAAAAAGGCGCTATATGGGCTAAAGCAAGCCCCTCGAGCTTGGTATGACACTCTGAAGAGGTTTTTGCTCGATAAAGGGTTCAAGCCAGGATCCACTGATTCCACTCTTTTCACTCGTGCTATTGATGGTGATCTATTCGTGTGTCAAATTTATGTGGATGATATTATTTTCGGCTGTACTAACAATGCTTGCAGCATGGAATTCGGGTGAATGATGTCCGAGAAGTATCAAATGTCAATGATGGGTGAACTTAAGTTCTTTCTCGGACTACAAATTCGTCAACAGAACAATGGAATTTTCATATCTCAGGAGAAATATCTGAGAGACTGTCTTAAGAAGTTCAAAATGCAAGATTGCAAACAGAAGGGTTACAAAACTCCCATGCCAACAAATGGCCAGCTGGACGCAGATGTGTACGGTAAAGATTACGATCAGAAAGCTTATCGTTCGATGATTGGTTCTTTGCTTTACCTATGTGCATCCAGATCTGATATTATGTTGAGTGTTTGTATGTGTGCTCGTTTTCAAGCTGCACCGAAAGAATCGCATCACCAAGCGATCAAGCGTATTCTGAGATATTTGGGTCACACCCCCACCTTAGGTTTATGGTATCCTAAGGGAGCACAGTTTGACCTCATTGGTTATTCAGACTCAGATTATGCAGGTGACCGAGTTGACAGGAAATCTACTTCGGGGACATGCCATTTCCTCGGTAGATCATTGGTATGTTGGTCATCAAGGAAGCAGAATTGTGTCTCTCTCTCTACGGCTGAGGCCGAATATATTGCTGCTGGCGCTTGTTGTACTCAGTTACTATGGATGAAGCAGACTCTGAAGGATTATGGCATCAAGGTCAAGAAGATTCCTTTATTGTGCGACAATGAGAGTGCGATCAAAATTGCACACAATCCTGTGCAGCACTCTCGCACCAAGCATATTGAGATCAGACATCATTTCCTACGCGATCATGTTGCTCGGGAAGATATTGTTATCAGTCACGTCAATACCGAAGAGAATCTCGCCGATATCTTCACCAAGCCTCTCGATGAGAAAAGATTCTGTGCGTTACGGTGTGAGCTAAATATCCTAGATTCCGCAAACGTGCAGTAAGCTGGACTCGGCACCTGTACCATCACTTCCACATCTTAGAAGGAATGGGTGCATAACACTAAAAGAGTTTGAAAATTTCGACAAAGTGAAATTTTCTTTCTGAGAGTGAATACATTAACGAAGAACTAGACTAACCGGGTGCCACGATAATTGTGCGATGCTCGGGGTCATACAGTTCTTATACAGTGGGGATCGCCACCACAATTTCACTTCGCTCAGTTGCATTTGAAACCTTTGTGTTTTGTCCGAATGCATTTCACTCATAGCTTGTTTTTCGGGTGTTTGTGTTTCTTCGTCTGAGTAAAATGCCTAGGACCCTGTTTTCCCTTCTATTCTATCTCTTCCAGTCTATGCTGCTCTGTTATGAATGCACAAATTTCATCTGGGAACGAAACTTTATCTGGTGTCCTTGACCACGTTAAAGTTTCGGTCCGAACTTAATCTGTTTTGGCGAAAGCCGTCCAAAATTTGGGGTTTCCCGCCCAAGTCTGGACCACGTTCTTTGGTGATGGTTGCCACGTGCTGATCATCAACTGCCAGCTTATCTGATCCATTGAATCGCAATAGTCCATTGACCATGGCCGTCCGATCAGATTCACCAGGGTGCGGTTATTTCCTCCTCGCATATAAATGCTCAGCCGCCACCCTCCTCGTTTTCACTTCGCATCTTCTCCATCGCCACCTTCCGAAGCCCTACCGCACTGCTCCTCCTCGAGCTCGACGACGTCGACCTTCCTCGCCGCTTCGCTGCCGGAAGGAGGTCGCCGGAGTCATTCCTCGCCGCCGCGGATCATCTTCATCTCCGCGCCGCCGTAGTTGCTGCACATCACCAAGTTAGGGTATGTGTAGTGCGAACTCGTTCTTCCTCTCTTCCTGTTCGAGTTCGTCCGCAGTAAAAATTACATAAATTTTACTGTAATTCTCAGATCCTTACTGATAAGTAAATTGTGCGGATGTGGTTTGTAGTTGTCCCTCGCATCCGAAATATTTCAGATCTAGGGTTTGTGTTATGTCTCGAACGAACGGAATGCTTAGCACGTTTACTAGTATTTTCTTCGAACCTACTAGTTCGTTCTACACATTTCTTTCGCCCGAAACATTTCTCAAAGTCTGCATCTACTTCTTCATCAAAAACATGTTTTTTTTAAATCTTCGCTGTGTGCATTCGTAACCCTGTCCCCATTTTCCCTCGCATCTATCTATGTTCACAGGTAAATGCAGCCAGTTGAGGATTCAGCTAAACCAGAAGGTCGGATTGACAGAGATGATGTTATTCTGGGCACCACTGATGAATCCAAAGCTCCGAATGCTACGGGCCCAACGGTAGGCCCATCAACCAAGAGAAAAAGGACCGAACAAAATGCAGATGAGCAAGAACAAAATGATCCGAAGAAGAAGAGGGGTGGCAGACAGGCTTACACTAACACAGCTGAATATATTTCTCATGATCGGTATAACACGGTTCCAGGCGAAACAAAACACCAAAGAGATAAACGTCAACAATGGATTCGACGTCACTGGGTGCGCAAATGGTTCAACTATGAATTTGTTCATCCTCGGTTTGCTCAGAACTTTGCATTTCATCCACCATGGGGTGACTGCCGAGAAATTTCTCTCATCAAGCCCAATGGTCCCCAAGAGAGACCACCTTCTCCGCCAAACGCTGATGAATCATCCCTTCGTACACCAGCTTCTTATCCTGAAGAGCTTGCTAAGCGTCAGCAAAATGCCCTCAAGCGAGCTCAAAGGGCCGAAAAGCAAAAGGATCGTGAATAGGAAAACCTTCGCCTTCTCAAAGATGATGTGGAGAACAAAAAGGCCGAAGGAAAATATGAAGGCCGAACTAAAAACAAGCATGATCCCAGCGCTGCTACGAAAAGAAAACGCGCCCCAAAGAAGAAAAAGGCTGACCCTGCTGCTGATTCTCACAAGGATGATTCTTCTTCTGATGATGATGATCCTCCGCTCACTAAAGAAGAAATTGCCGCTACTCTCAGCGAGGAAGTAAATATCACCACATCAACTGTGCTGCGTGATCTTCGGGTCCATTTGGCTCCACCGAAGACGATGCCTGCTAGAAAAACACCTGCTACCACTGTCACCATGAAACAGCACGTGAACACAACTCCTCATCCAGATGCAATCAACTTGAAGGATTTGGTAGTTGATGTTCCAGTAAGTTCTGTGAAGCCTGGCGAAAACATTCCCAAACCTGAAGTGAAGAAAATCAAGGCACCTACCGAGCAAGATGCTCCCCAAGCCGCTGCTCCGAAGGAAAAGGTTGCTAAATTTGCGCCTACCCTGACACAGCCTCTAGCCTCACAACCTCCTACCGAGCAAGTTCCTGTCCAGACTGCTCCCTCTGTCAAGTCTGATGCTCCTCATTACTATAATCACATATTCATCATGGAACAACTTGATAAATTTGTGGACAATCCTTTCGATGGAGAAGTGGCCGCGCTACCTATTCCTGCCGAAGTTATTGCTCAAGCCACTTCTGTAGTACAAGAATTGAGAGAAGATGCAGTTGAGATCACCTCTCTTTCAGCCGAGCTGATGGACATTGATGCACACATGAAAACTGCCTCGTCCAAATTTGTCATCAAAGCACTCGAAGACTCCTACAAGGATATCAATCGTGCCATGACTCTTCTTCGCCACCGAAGGTTACACTTTCACACGGATCTAGATGAAATTGTTCAGAAGATCTGTGATGCCCATCAAGCCAAAGTAACCGGATACAATGATCTGGTCAAGGGGCATATTGATCAAGTTGCTCAGGAAAAGAAAAAGCAACGAAAGAAAATGGCGAAGAAAAATGTGCCTCCTGCTCCGAAGGAACCATCGCCTGTTTCTCAAGCTGCTCGGTCTCCTGCTCCGCAAGCAAAGTCTCCTGAGCCAGCAATTCCTTCGCCACCACCTGTTAAGGACTCAGATGCTCCTCCCTCGCCAAGGCCAACTGAATCAGTGCCTGTGGCCTCCCCTGCTCGAGCTGATATTCCCTCACCAAAATTTTTCTCTGAGGAAGGTGAAATCCCTCGCTCCGAGCCCCAAAAGTCTCATGCAGTTCCAAAAGTCTCGGTCGAGGAACAACAGATTCCAGTGGAGCAACAACCTTCAGTGGATGTCTCGGCCTCAGTGCCTCCTGTGCATGAACCTGCTCTGCTGCCTTCTACCTCAGCACCTCCAACAGTTGCAACACCTGCTCTGTCTTCACTCAAGATTTCCATCGACTCAGCTATTCAAAAGCCAGATGTTGGTCCTTCCGAACGGAAATCTGTCTCTGCCCGCCGATCTAACTCAGTTGTTTATGGTGATGAAGTTCTTTCTCCTGAAGAAGAACTAAAATATCCATACCCTCGTGAAGAACTGCCTTTGTTCTCGTCGGGTGCTGGCGCAAAAGGTCCTCTTTTCAATCGGAATGCGCATCCCAAATTCTTTCAGGCCAGTCCGTATGATGGGCCGCACACTTCAGAATCGCCTCGTTTCTGGACGAAGGAACATGCCATCTATTATTCTCGGGTCCTCTATGAGAGCAGAAAGATATTTCCTCACGAATATCTGGACATCTCTGCTATGCGCAACATTGGCTGTTTCAATCAATTGCTTCAGGATCTGGATGATTTCTGCCTCACCAAAGTCTTCGAGTTCGAGCACCCTTGGAACAGAGAGATTATTCTTCAATTCTATGCTACCCTATATATCTCTGGCGATGAATCTGATAGCTCCAAATGGGTTATGGAATGGATGATCAAAGGGAAACGCATCAAATGCACTTCAATGGATTTTGTCTCACACTTCCATTTCCCTCGCTTTGAGCACGGAAACACTGAGATTCGGGTTCATAATATTGATGTTATATCAGATGAAAACTTTCGATGTACAATGGATCCTGAAAAGATTCGTGACTACTCTGGTCCTCCTCGTCCTGAGCGTTTAACCTTCGATAATCAGACGCTATTCCACATGCTCTCCTATACCATTTGCCCTTTGGCTGGTATGAATCCAGACAAGTCCATCTCAGATGTTCTTCGCAATGCTATATATGCCATCTCTGAGCGATACATTTTCGATGTGGACGACGTGTTCCTACGCATTCTGAAGGATTTTGCTCAATATCCCTTCTGCATCAAAGTGTTTGCACCATGGATCCAGAAAGTTGTTGATCATGCAATGCGCACAGTGTATCTTGCGAAGGAAAGTCATAAGAGCTTCATTCCTCCTGTTCGCGATACTTTGAAAGTACTGGATGATATCTCTTCGGGCAAATCGCCCGCATCAAGCTCCCAAGTCTATCACCAGCAATTTGATGGGCCTCGTCTGCCTCAGCGCGACCGAAAAATTTCACCACACCCTCCATCGCAACTCGAAGTTAGTTTGCGTACACAACAACTACTGCTGCAGCATATCGCTGAGGATCATCGCGAGAAAGAACATCTCGCCTCCGAACTGAATGCACTTAACAATCGCACGAGGATAATGCACCTGATAGCTGATGAAAACAAGAAGAGACTCTGGAAATTGCTTCGCAAGTTCTTCACCGAGAAACAATTACTCAATGTCAATCTCTAAGAGCTTTATGACTATATTGACAAAGGCTTCACTGTCGAAGATTTTCAAGAACGGAGTACTCCTTTGCCTGCTCGTGAGCCTACGACAGATCTTCTTCATCTCAAGCTTCGCAAACTGCTTGACGAATCTGAAGCCACCTCACCGACTGAGAAACCTGTCGAAGGCAATATGCATTCCCGTGTTCCTCCTGTGGCCACTCCAGCTATTCCCTCGTCTGCTCAGCCCCAAGCTCTTATTTTTGAAGGAAAATTTGTTGCTGCTGAAGACGAAGACAATCCCGTCACTTCCGAAGAAGAACTCTCCTCGGACAGCTCGTCTGGAGATGCCACCGATTGAGCCAAGCTCTACGTTTCTTTACTCATGTTATTCCTCACCTTTTTGACACTTGTTGACAAAAAGGGGGAGAATTACATCGAGTCTTGATAGATTTGCTTTTGGTGTTCGGTTGATTTTGGTTTCGTACGAGTTTGAAACTTCTGGTCTACATCTTATCGGTACTATGTTGTAAAACTCATTAACTTCTGTGCTGTAATGATTATTACCCCTGCTGCTGCACTATTTCTCTAGAAGCATTTGTCTTGCAGGTGGAATTATTATCAGAAGTTAAAATTGATTGCACTACGATCTCGATGGATTATATCTCATCAGTGCGAATCAATGTCTCGAATGATTGAAATTTCCTCCATATACTTCAATTATTGCAGGAGAATTTATCTCATATCTTTCTTCCCTGCATACATTTAGGGGGAGTCTATTTCATCTTCGAGCAAAGTAACACTCACTCTTGTTGGAATTGCTTTTTACTTATCTATCTTCACTTCGATGATTATCTGTTTTGTCATCAATCGTCCAAAAAGGGGGAGATTGTTGGTGCAATAATTTGCCTTCTTATGTTTTGGAGATTGTTGACAAACAGTGAGGGACTAATGTGTTTGCTAGTGCACACAGAGTAACAGGTCCCTGGAGTCAAGAGGAGTTTGGTTTCAAACTCCGAAGAATATCCCCTGCGTAGCAGTGAAGGTTATCACCGAAGATTATGACGACAAGAGCGACCCCTCAAAATTGCTGACGTGAAGCAATTGGTTCGGTGCTGATCCGAAGGAAGTGACTGCAGTCGAGAAGATTGAAAACGAAGAAGAAGACGTAGCATTCTTTTCATTGTTTCTTTTCTCTTATTGAGTCATAGGACCACCGTACTATTAAGAGGGGTGTAGCGTTCGAAGATTTGATTCGCTGATGCTTAACCCAAATCCTATGAAAGCTGCGAGAGAAATCTCTTTGTGTTCCGAGCAAACACTTGCCAGCAAGAGACTGTGATCTTCTTCGCTGCGAGAGATTTGTCTCTGACCGAGGAGTTAGCATTACTTTCTCTTCAAGTAATGTTACCGTTGCTCCCAAAATCCGACTGTTGTGAACGTGTCGGTTGGCCATTGGCTGGACCGCGTGTCCAAAATGGTCATTTCCCATCAGGGAAGGCTGCGGCTATAAATAGCCACCCCGCACCGGCGTTGTCTGGTGGCTGCTCCGTTTGATTCTGAGAAGATTGTTGAGCAACCCCCTCTCCGATTGATTTGAGTTTAAAATCCACCGAGAGAAATCCCTAGAGCCGAAAAATTAGATAGTGATTCAGCATCACTCGAATCTAAGTCCAGTACGCTCCGCCTATTACTCTTGAGAGCTGCGAACTCTCTAGACGGTTAGGTGTCAATTTCTTCAGAGACCAAGAGTAATTGTGGTTCTCGAAGAAGAAGTCTGTAAAGGTTCGGAGATCGCCTCAAGCATCTACCACGAGTAATCGGCATTGGTTGACGAACCAATTGTCGAGGAGAATAGGGCGAAGAGAGTTTATCTTCTGTGTTAAATCACAACCCCTCCAACCAAAACTAGTCCTTTTGCAGAAGGGCGAACTGGTCTACCAAACACCTTGTCGCCATCGAGCATCACTGGTCATCTCTACTACTCTCTTTTACATTCGAACGATGCCATGTGATCTGTTTTAGTTATGTGATTTACCTCGATGCATGTTTTAAGTTTCCATTCGGTAGTTTATATTCGCTCACTGTTTACTGTTTTCATTCATTCCGCTGCTGGGTTCCGAGAGTTTTGATATTTCTGAAGAAAATTTAAAACTCCCATTCACCCCCCCTCTGGTAGACATACTTCGTTCCTACAGAAACGTTTCGATCGGTGGTACTTCGGGGTGGCATTGCTCCGTAATTTCGAGGAACTCCAGCTTCTGATTTTTGCGAAGCGGGCCGCCGGTTGCTTCCTTGTCTCCGCGATATTTGCACTGCCGCTTCCTCGTCTCCGCGGAGCCAGCTTTTGGAGCAGAACCGTTCTGGCCGGCTTCTTGGAGCGATTTTTGGAAGCAAGCTCCTGGAGAGCTTTCGAACGGGGCCTAAGGAAAGAACTTCAACTATGGCAATGTATCTATCCAATCCGAACTACTGGGGCATCTAGTTCGGTCATCCTATTCTATGATACTCCAAAAGAACATATAGATTTATCAACTGAAGAATGGAATTGGAAGATTATTTTGAAAGAGCGCTTAATCAAACTTGTCAACCTTGAGAAGATATAATGGAAGCTAAGAGCCACTGTGAGATGGACCAACAAGGAAGATGAAAACACAAAGTTCTTCCATGCGAAAGCTACTATTAAGCACAAAAAATAACCATAGTTGTTGTTCTGCATGATGAGCATGGCCCAGAGCACTCGGAGCATCAACAAAAGGTTGCCATTTTTTTGAAGAGATTAGGCACTATTGTTCCAACCGAAAACCTTCTTCATCTCCACAATTTGATTCGGAAATCCCATTTAAAACAGTAAAACTGAGCCTAAAGTGAGCCCTTTCAGTGATTTGCGTTTTTGGCCGTCTATTTTCGTGATCTGGATGTTTCTGGCCGTCAGATCTCCTGTGTAAAGCCATATGTCCCGCATCTATCTAGTACTGGCCCGTCTGTCCTACGGGCTGCCTCTGGTTCACTGGGCCGTCGGCTAACCCATTACACCGCTTCACCGGAGGAGGTCCATTGCTGGGCTTCGCTAAAGGAACCTAGAGGAGCGACCGCGTCCATTCCATCCAGTCCCGATGCAAGGAGCACGGTCGGTTCTATCCACTCCCGATGCGAGGCGGCCGGGCGGCCGGTGTGCGTCGCTCGATTGGATCCACCAGAGGTGCGGGATCGAGTCAGGTCGATGCGTGCGCTGGGAGCCTGGGATCGACCCTTCTACTCCGGTGACGCCTACTCCTTCTTCCCGTCTTCTGCGGGGGATCCAGCGCGAGGAATCCAGCGGGGTGCCCGATACTCGCGCGTGATGCGGCGCGGAGCCTCCCAGCGCCGTGCAGGCGCCCGAACAGTGGACCTGTTCTTCTACTATCTCCCATGCCGGTTGGTTGTACCACACTTTGACATTATGATCCTGCATGTCTATTTCCATTATTACTGTTGTAAATCTTGATCCTATTTCTAGAAATATCCAATTACTATTCTACCGCTTTCTTACCCACGTACATGCATGCGTTTATTTTAACTAGTAAATATGCCCGTGCGTTGCTACGGCCGTTACAACAGTTACAAAATAAATTAGAGTTTGTATTTGTTGGTTTATTTGTCGTTGTACACTGCTCAGTTGTAGCTTGCAGTCCATCTGTTTCTGCCTCACCTTATATTCTATTCAGTGTGAAATTATTGACCAATGCTACTATCAACATGCAACGCTAATCTTAAAAAAAAAGGAAAATGATAATGTTTCGATATGTATGTGAAACTGGCCTATAAAGTTCCACCAGATATAGACTGCAAAATTAAAAAAAATAACTCACCAATCAAGCCGATTAATCGTGAATATATATATATATATATATATTTTTACCTAATAATAAAGCATATATTGCTTATGCCCGCATACCCGTCGCGGCACTTTTGCAGAAAAGCCCTTGTGATTTTGTGTATTCAACCCGCAATCCATCACTAATCTGCCAGAAAAAACGATTCGCTAGAAAAAAAAACCGTACGCATCTGGCTCCTGGCCTCGACCCTGGCCAGGCCGAGCCAAATCCCCCTGGCCGCCGCCGCACCACTCGCGTGGTGCCGCCGCGGCCGACCTCATCCCGCCCGCCGCCGCGGCCGCACCTCTGCCCGCTCGCGAGCCTCCACCCGCGCGCTCCGCTCTGCGACGCAGCGCGCGCCGCCCTCCGCTGCCAAATCGGCGCCCACCGGGCCACGCTCTGCGCCGGCTGCGCCGACCGCCGCGCGCCGCCGGACGGCGGCGGTGGAGGATTACACCGGCTGCCCCGCGCTCGCCGAGATCCTCCGCATCCTCTCCGTGAAGCGCCGTCGTCGCAGGTGGACTTCGACGCCTGGCTCGCCGACAACCTCCCCCAAATCCTACAGGAGGTTCAGGTACAACATCTACTTGGTGAATTTCTAAATTCCACTTCTTTTTTGCGCCAGTATATGCAATTGAGGGAGACTCTTCTTGCCGCTGCCGCCAACCATCTGTTCCTGTCGTCATCTCCTCTCTGTGCCTTTGCGGCGGCAGCAGCCAGCCAGCCAAGCTCTCTTCCTCTCCAATGTAGCTATCAGGTGCAGCGTTGCCTGTACTGTTCTCAGGTATCAAGGATTTTGCTGCTTCCCAAATAATATATTGAAGTATTTTTCTTCTATCATATCTACAGGCATACTGCCTTGATTATGGTGACCACCACCAGTCCACCACTTCGCTGGCTGTATTTATATTGTCACATTGATGGACTGTTACATGGTACATGGAAATCTGAAGTCATTTGTACATATTTGCACACATGAATGGCCAATACTGCCTTATTTTCGATTCTCTTGCTGATGTTTACATATTACTTTGCTCTTTTAAAGATACAAATATTTTTCTACCATAAAAGGGTGCATCCGAGGATAAGCAGCAATGCCATATTTTCATTGTATTAAAAAAAACTTAATTTCTTGACTATTTTGTTACTAATATACATTTGTTGACCAATACAGCTGCTATAGAGAAATAAGGTTTGTTGAGTATTGTTACTTGCCTTCCTGTGTTATTGTTGAGAAAGATCTCTGCTGCTGGATAACACCAGGGTTACGGCGTGCTCTATGTATGTGTTTGTGTGTGCTCCGCCTGCGGCCGTGTGTCTGTGTGGTGCATGCTTGCCGATGGAAAGTGCAGCTTTCGGGTCAGCCCTTCATGACACTGATTGTGTGCTACTGCTGCTGATTTTGCTGCTGCTTAATACTAACCTATACAGTACATAGAAGATGATATGTATGTTTTAACTTTAGTTGCAAATTGAACTATCTGTTATCTTTTCTCTAATATTTCTCAAGATCAGATTCTTTTTTTGTGCCCTCTATTGCAAAATTACTTAATATACAATGTGTTCAATAAAAATCATAAAGAGAAAGGTGTAACAGCCCCTGGGTGCAGGGGCACCCTCATGAACAGTAAATTCGTAAAAAATTCAACAAAAATCTGAAACTTTCAGGGATCAAAGATTTGATGTTCTTGAAAAGTTTCAGGCACAAATAACCTTCGTGGAGCCCTCACCTAAAAAACAAAATCATTGTTCACCTAAAAAACATGATTTTGTTTTTTAGGTGAACAATGATTTTGTTTTTTAGGTGAGGGCCCTCGAATATTATTTTTAGCTGAAAATTTGCAAGATCATCAAAAGTTTGATCATGTTTGATGTCCCAAAGTTTTAGATATTTTTTTTTTCAATTTGTTTTGAATTTAGTGTTCATAGAGGGTGTAGGGGCACCCGGGTGCTGAAAATCCTGTCTCAAATCATGAAACCCTTAACTCCTTATTGATTTCATTGTCCCTTTTCCTTACAATTTTTCGTCTAATGTGTGTCGCTTCCAATTGCATAGAAGATATATTATTATTTTTCATAGTTTGATCCAACTGGAATTCGTAGTGTTCAAGAATGATGCCACATGATGTAAATAGGTTCGATTTAAGTGATATTGTGCATGTTGTTCATTGAAACGTATGCTGTTCTTGCACATTGATCGAAGACAAGCATGCTGGTGTTGTTGCAGACTCATAGTTGTTATATTTCATGTATTTTCCGTAATCATGTACAGATATTTCTATTTACTGCTTTAAACCATGCCTAATATCATTAAAATTCATTACCCATAGTATGTCCCATAACAAGAGATTTGCAGTCAAGTATCAATTGTCATGTAGATATTGAGTTCAACACTTTGGCTACCTCAACTGCACATGAGAAAAATGATACTTGGAAGTGCCCAAAATGAGTTATTTCCACGTTTTGTTGTTAGTAATCCTCTATGCATATATCTTAGATCTTGTTATTATTGGGCAGGCTCTTCATTTCCCTTCCAGAGGTGCCTCTTCATTTGTTAGAAAATGTTTTTTGAGAATTTGATATTGGCCCATCAACATGGAATAGAAATTGTACTTTTGAGTACTTCCAATACTATTTTGCTACTTACAAAGTTGTTTTGGTGGTAAATTAGCTTCAAATTTCTAGGCACATCTTTATTTTGTACCCGTTGCAACGCACGGGCATATCGACAGAGCTTGGTCGCTACTGGAGCTCGGTTCCGTGTGCCAAAAATTCCGTTGCAAAAAGGAGATCCACATGCGCTGCTGGACATGCTATGCTACTCGATTTGACCCAAGCTACTTCAACCGTGATCGATTTTAGTGGCGGACTGGGAGGAGACAATTTGCATACTCAGGTTTGTGCTTTGCTATGGTGATTTACTAAACATATTTTGGTTTATGATCCCCTTCGACGTACACTTGTGCCCGCCCCATTATTTTCAGTTTGCAAAATAGTAGGTAAGGAACGACAGAAAGTGGATTGTTCAGTTTTTCAAGCATAATGGCACACCTAATTTTGGCAGATCACCTGGCTTTGAGGTTTTCGCATGACTATATGAGGTTCCCATAAACTCCTGTATTGCCACAATAGCTTCTTTTAATGTACTAGGGAATTGTCTTTTTTATCTCAGGTAAATAGTTCCTTTCTGACCCATTTTTCCAGACCGAGATCAAGATAGGGAGGGAGGGAGCTTTGGTTAGGTCGAGGTTGGAGGATATACACGCTGATTGTGGCTGCAATTTGTACATGGCAATACATAGATTGGAATTGAGATTTGGAGCCATTTTGTTGGTTTTGCTTTGTACTGATGCTGCCATTATTTGTGTGATGATGCCATTATTGTACAGAGGGAAGGGACAGTGAGAGAGATGGATAGAAATTGCTATTTTTGTTGTAATTATTTGTTGTCGAAGCTTATTATTTATTAGTTGTTGTAGGTTGTAGTGATGGAAAGTTAACAATACTTTTGATTATTTCAAAGCAATGTCAGATTTAATAATTTGAACTAGACTGAACTACAACATGTTGATGTAGATGAGTATGAACATGATTAACATGATCTTGCAATTTTTAGTGACTAAAACAGGTTGGTGTGGTATTTTTACTCCCGAGGTAATCTTACGATTATTTCATAAATAAATTACATTTGAAATACAAATAATTACATTCATATTGATTCACTGCGTAAAATTTGGCATAAGGAAAAAAATATAGGTCATAAGACCAAAAAATTACATTTTATGTACATTTTACACTATGTTTTTACATTTGTAATTTTACGAAACATAAAATATTTTTTACGGCGATTATATATTTTCTTATGTTCTCTTTTTACGTCTGAAATAAGACAAAATTTACGGAACGTAAAATTACGGTGCATTGACGTTAAAATAGAAGGGGGTGAAGAATAACTATTCCTCACCCAGGGTGACGAATAGTCAATCCCTATATATATATATATATATATAGGGATTTGGATCAAAATAAACTACCTTGGTTTCCCGAAAAGAAACAAACTTCCTTGGAAGTGCAGAATTACCTCTGCACAAGATCCTCAGTGGAAGCAAACATTTGTATAAATCTATGCAAAATAAAATAACTAAAGTTACTCACCAAGATGCACGTCGCAATTCCAAAGCAGAAAATGGAATACAAGCTCGAAGAAGTCACAACAATGAATGTATGGGACAATGTCTGTATGGCAGGCCTCACAAGAGGTTTCTGTAATTTCACGACACTGGGTTTAGTCTAGACGATCTTCTTCATACCATGTTTCTGGTGACATAAATAAATGGTGATCAACCTTAGATCAGATAGTGTTGCATCACAAGCATATTTTGTAAGCAAATACTACCTATGATCCTCACGATGCAATGAATGCACACCAGGTTTGTAGCTCCGTTGGAATGTGTTGGTCTCTTCTGTACCTTCGCATGATTGCGACTTCGTTTACTAGTGCATGTATTCAGTTATGTCCTAAATGTAAACAAGGCTATCTAGCGCCCAGTCTGCCAGTTCCATTGCCTCTCAAGGATAGTAAACAGACAGATAATACCTCTTATTTATTTTATATCTGCAGGTGCTTCTTGTCGGATTCACAGTATGAAGAAATTGACATTAAAATTTCTAAAAGTGGACAGCTAAAGGTAAAGTAGAAACAAAATTTAATTTGTGTCAAGTAGGTCCAATCAGAACTATAAGATTTTATTGCTGAAATGGTTGCCTAAGTATAGTATCAACATCTGTGAAAGGTGCTTTGCATTGTGTTTTGACTGAAAGGTGCACATTAACACTGGAGGCCTTATTATCAGCTGGTTGAGCTTCAATTGGTAATTCTAGCTCCTCCTAAATTAAATGAGAGCCAAACAGTATTAAAACTATAGATGAAGTGGTTTTCACATTCAGTTCCAGAAAAATTTCATCACCAACCGAAATCACCTAAATTCAGTGAATTTCAGTGATTTTGGTTAGCGTTTCGACCAAAAGGCCGAAATATTCACGAGCTATCCTTACGTAGTGGAGTACACGTATGGGGTAGTTAGTCCTGAGATGCCATCGGTTCATCAATCGATTCAAAAGAAAAGGTTCTGACCAAGCATGCATGAGTACATCCAAGTTGCTCCTAGCATTGACTTGCAATGGTGGTGGGCAGTGGTCGCAGTTCTAGCCCAAAAAATTATATACATAGGTATCATAGGTTGAGATGAACCCATATTTAAACACTGCTAGCTGTACCTCTATATAATCATGTCAAATAACAAATTTTCCTACCGTGGAGAATTATTTTCCATATGAAATTATCCTCCCCCTACTGGTCCAATCACATGAAGTTTTACAAGCCAATGCAACTTTTAACTGTCGGACTGAAACCACAAGCTTCAGGCCTGAAGAACAAAAGGCACAAATCTCAAATTAACTAACCGGCCACTTCTACTGGAAAAACATATCTCTCCGTAGGGCATTATAGCATCATGTTAAACCAACCGGCACCCAACAAACCAGCTTTGACAGTTCAAAATTAGATCCCAGAGGAACCCCCAAATTAAAGCAGAGCAACACCGCACCAGCAAATTACAACCTTATCAGAGATGCCAGCTGAAGGGCAAGGAGAGGAGGGCATACCTCGGTGGTCGTTGTCGGATCCTCGTCTAAGACCTGGCCTACCTGCAGTTCGTCCAGAGGGTGTTGTAGATTTTGCTGCAAGAGCCCGAACCGCCGCATCTATGAGCAGCAGTCCACCTGCAAGAGGGCACGGGTGGAGGCCATGACGGCCCTTGTCGACGACGCCATCTACTTCTCCAGCTCCCAGCTTGCCACTGTCAAGGCCCACTGCAACATCGAGCTCCTAACAACGCTAACTTTTCCAAATGAAAGAAGCAAATATTATTTAAAAACAATAATTTCCGTTCTCAAATTCAACATCCTTCAGAGCTCCGGGGTCTCTAGCTCTCTGCCAATCCGAAGTTCCAAATTGTCCAATGCCAAAACCTCATAAAGTCACCACAAGCTTATTTCCTGATCTTTCGATTCGAAAGAACTCCCAAGAATTTCTGGTATCATCGACCTGAGAATGGAAGACAAAGCTTGGAAATGTCATGGTGATGTCGCTGCTAATCGATGGCAGAATTAGTTTGAGAATATATATATATATATATATATATATATATATATATATATATATATATATATATATATATATATATATATATATATATATATATATATATAGCACAAATGCCCGTGCGTTGCAACGGGAGAAACAAACTCAAGCCCCTCCCTGCATCGACTTCTAATTCCTCATGCGTTGCAACAACCGTCACATTCACTTCACGTGGTTCAACATAAATCATGTCTTTACATATCATGTGGTGCATTTCCTTATTTATCGCACACAATAATAATTCTTAATGCAAATTATGTTAAGGTATGAGGCTCTTGACTGAACATAAGCTACACACACTTCACTGTCGCCAATGAGCTTGGGCATTTTTCAGGCAGTAAACTATGTCGTCATGTTCTTCGACCATGGCCATCGAATCATAGTACAAAAAAACAAACCGATTATATTCATGAAGTTCATTCCCATTGGTTGGAAATCAATCAATTGTTAACTTTACATTCGCACTTCAGGCAAAAAACCTGACTTCCACACTGCTCTAAATAATTCATAATTCATATAAAATTATAAACATGGAGATTGAAAACTGATTTATATATACCACGGGAAGTTGAAAACAACATTATCAAGAAGTGAGTACAACATTAGCGTGTGCCCATTTATTAATGGGCATCTCTCCCATTAGATAGAACACGAAATTTATTTCTTCTTCTAATTCCTTTCTTTCTGCCGAATTTATTTCCTCTTTTAATTTCAAATCTGAGTTCCCAACTGCTCATAATAGCGGATTACTTCTTTTAATTATTTTAAATCCGTGCCGAGTCTTCGCATGCAACGCGGAGTTCTTGTTCCAGCCTTCCCAATTTAATGAGAATGAACCCACCATGTCACCAGCCAATCAGCAGTCATGCATGCCTTGCATGTATGTTCCTCCTCCTTTTTCTTCCTCCATCCGAAATTTAAGCCACAATCAAGGCATATGTTGCATCTCCGTCCTCCCTTTCCTTTTCTCGATTTGTTCCTTCATTCTCTTTGTTTTTTGGGTTCTCGAGGCTTGCTGCTAGGTAACTTGTAAACGTATATAAACTGGTGAAACTTAGAGAAAAGGACCGAGGTGGGACTATTAGATAGCGAAACCAGATTTTGTAGCAAAAGCGTACATACTCGGTTGGTTGTCCAGCGCCGCACCCGCTGCAGCCTCCTGTGCCGTGCGTGCCGGCCAGTGGGAAGCCCAGTCGTGGCCATTGCAAAACATGGCTGGTGGCCCATTAGAGAAATCTTAGCGACGCGGGCCAAGGCAGAGGTCCAGCTGAGCAACCTACGATCAACAACGTACGGAAAACGAACCACAGGTCGGACAGACGGACGAACATGCTATTAGTACCACCTCGTTTATATTACGATTTTGTCTATACGAATCGTAAAAGCGTATTACGACTGGGCGGAAGCGTATTGTGACGGTGAACCCACGGAGTCAATCCGTGCTTTATTATTAGGGAAAGATTACACTGAAAGTATGAGAGCTATTAAAATTGACTGGTACTTATATTGAGAAGACATGACAAAAGTACAAAAAAAATCTAAGGAAGCATGGATTTTGAGAAACCACAGTTGTCGTGAACCAGGTTTGGGTCTCGGAGCGTCATTCATGTCCAATAATATCAGAAGCGCTTCAAGTAAATTATCTATCCTTGGGATAATATAATAGTCTAATATTTATGAGCATCGTCATCTAGTCTAGTAAAACAGAACAATATGCTAGTAGTATCTGATTAGAAAGTTTTTGGGACCTATTTCAAAAATTATAGCATCAGATCTTATCCAAAATGCTAGAACTTTGTCTCTTCACAAGGTCATGTTTTGTAACTAATATGCAGCTACAGAAATCATCTACCACACTAATCAAAAACTCTAATTAGACAAAAGAATAAGAACAAGTGCTTCTACCACAACTGTACAGTATGCATTGATAAACCTGCAACAGTGTGTTTGAATTTAGGAGCAGTCAACACAGGCAATGCATATATATATCTATGGAGCAAAAGTTAAAAAACACACACACACCTGTAGGCACTTCAGCCGTGTATGGGGGAGCTCATAATTCTTTGCTCGGCGAAGGAAAGCAGTGGTGGCCATGCCCAAGGCAGCGGATGTCAGGATGTGGTCGTAATGCCTTGGTGGAGGTACTGGCTGGCGAGCGAGCGGCCGGAGGTGCGGCCTCCATGGCTGCTGCACATGGCGTGCAGGCGGTTGAAGTCAGTCGTGGCGGCGGTCGGCGTCGATCCCGCAGCGTGCCTTCTATTCTTGCTCCCGATGGACAGCGCATGCATGAACTCACCTGAGGTTCAATTAACCCCGGGTCTTGCCTTGTTTAGGCGTAGCATCGTGTCTCTCATGGACTCCAATAGCAATCTTCCTATATCCGTTCTCTCACCACCTGATAGTAATCATCCAGCAGCCAGCTTCTGGTACGTACAAGTTTTCCACGTATATAAACTGGTGTTGTTGAATATAAAAGGTCGAGGTGGGACTATTCATAATCTGGCGAGCCCCATTATAAAACACAAACATGCTGCAGGTCAACTGGTTGCTGCCTTATATTCTTGTTGGGAGGAGGTGAGTTCGATCCCATGTACTCGATTTTTCGCTTTCTTTCCCATAGTAGATGGGCCAAGCGCCAGAATTTTTGCTTCCCCAGTGTAGATGGGCCAAGCGCAGGCTGGCGCTGAAAATTCCTGACGAACGGAAGTCTGTATTGCTTTTGATGTATGGGCAGCTATATAATTAGTACCACCTAATCCTCAAAAAAAAAATATAATTAGTACCACCTTGGGTAGAGAAAATATAATATGAGCAAGGTGGACGGACCAAAAACGAACGAAATTACGGTGATAAGAAGCGATAGCCCCTTTATTAGTAGAAGAAATAGGTATAGATATAGATATATTTTGCTACTACCGGGTGTAGTTACCCCTAATTGTCTTCCCTCCACGTGTCCCGCAACAGGGTAGAGGCCGAGCGCGGGAGAAACCTGCTAATCCACTTCACGTTGACCAGGTAATTACGAAGTGGAGGCCCTGATTTTTTTTTTGGTAAAGGTATGTGCAGCTAAGCAGATAATGCCGGTGTTTGTTGAATGGTTTCCTGGATTCTTGGCCGGCCATGTCCATGCACCGATTCATAAAATTGGATAAGTATGCATGTCTAGCAAAAGAGCCCGTGCGTTGCAACGGGAGAGAAAATAACACACGCTCTTAACCCAATAACCATGACTCAAGACCCTAATAGGTCCACGTCCTTTATCTTCACATGGCATCACATTTGTGTTGCCGACGGTGGCCTCAGTGCTCACACAATGAAAACGCGTTTGAATGTGGTCAGTCCTAAGGCGTCTCTCTCTCTCTCGCGCGCGCGCACGCACACTCGCTCGGAATAAGATGAGAAATATGTTGTTTTTCCCCGCGAGGTTTTTCAGAGGTGTGCATGCGTGGTTATCGATGTTTTTTTTCCTCTCAATCTGGTTTTAATGGGTGTTTATTTGCAATTCGGATCGCCGCCGGTACGAAAGAGAAATGAACCGTGCACTATAGATTAAGTGTGCAGCATAAATAATATTTTAGAAATATTTAACAGCTAAAAATAACATCATATTTAGCTCAAGGACCCCCTCCTTCAGTCTACGTCTTCAATTTCAACACGACATCCCACCCGTGACGTGACTTATCCTCCATCCCATCCTCGCCGACTATGGTTGTGGTGTTCATCTAATCACAATGTGTCTAGACGTGGTCAATCCCAAGGCGATGAACTCAGCCACCTCATGGCACATCTGTCATTGAACAACGCCAGCGCAAGGGAGTCAATGTCGTGGAGATGAATCAATGTGTCAATAGTCTGGCGTTCTCCTTCGACTTTCAAGCCTTGCCGTCCACAGCAACCGCTCGAGCAGCTTCAAACTGCCGTTGGCCAGTACCTCCGCTGCATCAATAGTCATGATATGGATTCCTTGATTTGCCTAAGAGGTAATATAGATTCAGGCGTGGTTAGAACTTGGATGCTGAGAAATTCAAGTGTTGGAGACGGAGGGGCTCGGAGAGAAAAATGATTGGATCGTGACTCTATATTTGTTAGATTAATTGTCCTAGCGGAAATTCAGAGGAAGAAAATACAAAAATATCTAAATAATAGGCTAATTTGTACATAAAAAAAGATGCAGATTACCCAAGCCCACCATAGAGAAGGCAGATGAATTGCGTAGAAGCTCCTGTCCTGTAGGGGCGTGAGCGATGCTAGAGTAGCTGTCGCCGCTACCTGTAGAAGACGGGAGAGCAGCGCTGAAGCAGACCAATGTTTTTTTTTGTTTGCTTCATCAGCTATAGCGTCTCGATGCTAGAGAGGAACTTGCAGCCCCAGGAGCTAATGGAAACAGCTTGCTGGTGTTGAACAGATCAGAGTCATCCTACAGACGTAAATATTAGTAAAACAAAATTAATTTAATCATCGAGCATGCAAATTCGGTGCCATTGAATATGCTTATGTGCAGCTGAAGTTACCGCAATGGCACAGTACATGCTAACCTGCCATACATCCAGTACGGGGTGCATATCCCAGTGATCATGATGTCCATGGCCTAGGTACCGTAGTTGTGGCCATTGAGGGCGAATGCCTCAAATTTTCTTTCCATCGGTTACCTATATGGGTGAACCAGAGATAATTAATTTACGATCAGTAAATTAAAAACCATCATGGTTTTTATGTTGTAATGAATTTTGTAAAATTAATGAAAATTTCAATAAGTTGGCTTGAAGCCATTAGTGTGAACTTCAAATTGTTAAGCATGACACTTTGTAGATAATCTTCTAAAGAAAATTTTGGAGTAGATCTAGCAGTATTAGAGGAGTATAATCTGATGAAATTGGTAGATACTCATACTTCGAATGCCTTATGTCATGACTTAATAAAATATATGGGAGAGCACTTTGGCAATCATAATGTCGAAAATGACAAAATATAGGCTTAAACAATAAAGGTAGATAATCTGCAATGCAGTAGATCTACACTCTATCTCGTGATCCCAAAACATCAATTTGAAGAAATCACTTAGAATTTTGCATATCAATTCTTGCTCGTGTTAAGCCAAAAGGCTTAATAAGATGAATTGATTTTTATTTGTAAGAAATTGAAAATCTCAATTGCAAATAGTGGACGTAATTAATCTCAACATGTAGGAAACATGGAAATATATTACATCACACATGTTCTGAAATATAAGGTACTCTACAGAAATATAGTAATCAATAGGGTCTAAAACAGGAATAATACACTGCTAGAACTGTTGTTGGAATGCTAATCTGCTGGAAAGCTGAAATATACAAGCAATTTAAGCAAATAATGCAAATTGGCAGGAGCTGTCGGTGGCTCAACCGCATGCAAATATGCCACGTAGGGCAGCCCAGCCAAGACCAGCCTGGTCAGCCAAACGGATAAGGGAGAGCAGCCAGGGAGCGATGCCCCAGCCACATCAATCCCCAATTCACACGACCTGGGAGCAATGGCTCCGGCGGCACTGAGGTGGCACAACACAATATCAAGGCACCGCTCCCGGTCCGCAGATTCATGGGAGGCACAGCCATGGACTTCCACAATGTTTTCTCTTGTTGGTTCTTGATTATGGGTGGCGGCATGCAGCACACAGCTTGCATTTCTCTGTCACGTCTCATGTGTATTTGAATTCCAGCCCATCTCTCCTTTATTTCTCTGTCACGTAGGTCCTTACCCTTGGTTTATTAATTTCCAAGTCAGCTCCTTGATACCAACAAAGATCAAAGACGCATATAAATTAGGAGGATTGTGTGTAAGAAACCGAGGTGGGACTATTTAAACGCAACCAGTCGCTAGTTCGATTCCACATGGGAACTAATATTTTGACCTTGTATTGGGCTAGCAGCATGGTGGGTCCGCTGCGCTGGGCCACAACGCCGGCTAGGCGAGCCACCTGGGACGTTTGTAAAAGCGAGGCTTCATTGGGCCGGCTGAGAGGCCGGATTAATTCGGTTCAGCCTAGGAAGGAAGGACAAAACATAACGCTAGCGAACGACAATTTAGTACCACCTTGGGTAGCTACGGACGAAATTTCTATGAGGGAAACGCAGGTGGACGGACGAAAACGGACGAAATTGGTGGTAAGAAGCAATAGCCCCTTTATAAAAAAAAAACGAACAATTTTTTTTCACTTACGGGTGGCAGGGTGGGTAATTTACTTCAACTTTAGGGATAGTTGGGCGACGACGGTGAGCCGACAGAAGCACTCCGTGCTTTATTATTAGGTAAAGATAAAGAACAAAGGTTCCAGAAATATTTTATAAACTGCCAGCGTCTAGGATTCTGATCTACAAAAATAGAACACATAAGGTTTCTAGTATTTTTTTTTCTATTATTAAAGACTTGTAGCCTCCTGACTCCTGGCATGAAGTGGCTTGCTTGGAGCTGATGCAGGAACTTAACACATTTGATGTGCTTAACATTCAAAGGACTGATGTGCTTGATGGCGACCTGAACTACATGTCTTCTTATGTTATCCATCATCGTAACCACATATCAAAATTAGTGTAAAATCACCCCTTTGATGTAAAAAGCATCTAAACAGATGATTGGCAATAGTACTGCACATAGCTAAATTATTTGGACTGGGTTGACCTCTTGTAAAAGACTGAAGGCCATGCTACATCGTTGATTCCATCATGTAGGTCTAAATTCGCGTTGTTGGTGTGGTTGGGCATTTCATCAAACACCCGGAAGGATATAGTTTAATTAGTACAGATTTTGGCCCCCAACGAATTTAGAGAGAAACACTCAAAGAAGCATGGAGAACGCCACCATACTTACCAACGGCAACACGGGGAGATGAGCGGGCAGCATGTATCTTGCCTGATCAAAGTCATTGCACCTTGATCCGTCGTTCTGTGTCCGTAGGTGGTGCCAGACAGTGCGGACGACAGCGCAATGCGAGATTGCATCCAGTAGGTTCGAAGGGGCGCGTGGACGCGGAGGCCGACGGCAGTGGCTGCGGAAAATAGGATCAGGGCGGCGTCGGCGTCAAGGGTGCACATGAGAGGAGCAGCACGGCGGATCGGCGACCGTGGCATCGGCGATGGGCTTGGTCCGGCCTACGTACAAAGAATTAACATAGAAACAATAAGATTACAGACCAATAACCATACTGATTAGCAAGTACCAATAAGAATTGCAGTGTTACTAAAATAGAAGGGGGTGGCCATTCACTGAAGCATGTACACATTTTTCTCTTTCAAAGAGAACTGCTTACAGACTTACGACTGAAGTACTCAATATGTTGGCAATGCCGGAAAACATTCCATGAATGCTCGGATCGTCAAAGCTAGTGTAACTTCCTAACATAACTATTGTTCATTTTTTATTTGGCAAGCAAAGGCATCCAGATCTGTGAACTTCTAGCACAGACAACGGTGATTAAATCAACGGACATCTATGGTAGCCTGATGGCCTAGTTCCGCAAGAGCAGTTAAGAGTGTACCTCTTAACAATGCATTCAGGTGACCCTCCCAAAACCATAGGGACGCTGAGTCAAGCAAACACACTCACTCCAAATCAAGAAAAGGAAGTACCGAGTTAACTATATATATAATACAAAACCTATGCAAAGATCCACTTTTCTATACATCAACTTGCAGTAGATATATTCTGTTTATTTAGCTAAACTTCTAAAGTCACACCTTTAAAAGATGCATCTTGTTCTCCTCCAAAGAAAAGAAAAGAAACAAGAAAATACAACTGTTAAATCCCGAGATCTCAATCATGAAATCATTGTAAGCAATGTGATTCACAAGAGAGGCTCCGGACATCTTGGGTTCACCCTGCTGCAATTCATGAATCAATGATTGTTTGAGAATCAAGTGGGATTATACCTCGAGACAATGTATTCTGCAGTTGCCAATGCTTGACGTCAAATCAGGGAATTCTATTCCAAATAGGTTAACCCGCCCAGGGATACTGTGAAAATCCTCCCCCTGCAGTAGTTTGAGTGTTCAGGTTCAGATATTGACTACTTGAGAGTAAAAATAAACTTTGAAGCTGATATAATATGATGACAACCTGAATAACAACATCTGTCAAGTGAAATTGCATTGGAACCTGCTGTGTTCATCGGAAGTTTTGGAAGTAAAATAATCTGTGGGGGGTACAGTAGAGCCTAGAGGATGGTTCTCCTGCTCTTTGCTTTCAGAAGTTTTGAAGGTTGTTCGATATATGCAGAACTGAATGTGCCAACTTCAGTTGTGCATAAACACTCGATCATGTGAGCTTCAACAACACAACCACCACATTCAATCGAACATCATTAACATCCAGAACCGAATGTGTCAGTTTCAGTCTTGCAAGAGCACGACACATAATCAGGGGTTTGATGATTTGAGGCATTCTCTTCATCAGGCAAATGTGCATGTGTGTACAGAGGGACGATAGCAGCAGCAGGCTAATAGCATCTACAATGCGAGTCGCCTGTGTAGACGCTTAGAGATTAAGAAAATATATAGGAAGTCGTAAAATTTAAAAATCATCTAAATGCCCTCTCTCAATGCTTGATGCTAAGTAGGGCGCTAATTATAGACTGCAAACACCTTCAGTATTCTATCTCATGCAGAGGAAAATATCCAAGCGCTTGATGCATCCAGCGATGAGGCTCAACTGCTGATTGACTGGGAAACAAATCCCAGCACCTTTTGCTAGCAACCATCGTTGAAGATGGTCTAATAGGAAGACCTGCTTACCTCGGAAACTTCGACGACGCCGACCTGACGCCGACCTGCAATCGATGTGGACGATACCGGGCGCGGCTGACGGTGGATGATTCAGCGGTAGTGGGACGACGACGGTCGGATCGTCAGTATGGCGGCCCGACGACGAGGCGAGGTCGGGGTGGCCGGGAACGGGTAGATCGGAGGCGGGGCAACTTGATCCGGTAGTTGTGGTCGAAGAACTGGTGGCGGACGACGTTCTCCGGCGACGGCGGCGCGGATCCGAGGCCATGGCATGCTCCTGTTCGTCCTGGGGACAGAGAGATCGAGGGATGAGCGAGGTGAGAGGAGACAGAGGAAGAGAGGAGGGAGCAGGGCACGGCGGCACTCATCTCCGGCGAGGATCTGGTCGCCGGCGGGTCGCGAGGTCGAGGCGGCGGCGCGCTCGGGAGCTCGGCCTCGGGCGCCTGGCTGCGGGTGCGGCGTACGGGCGGCGCTCGGCTGGCTTGGGCCAGATGTTTTCTAACTTGGACTGCGGGTACAATTTCCGAAAAACAGGAGGACCTTTTTGCAAAACGACCGCGACGGGTGGGCGGGCAGAAACAATCCGTGCTTTATTATTATTAGGTAAAGATAAAGATTTATTGGCCTATAGATGCACAGACAATCACTGGCGGAGCTTCGTGAGGGCAAAAGCGTGCCATGGCCCGTCCAGCTCCAGCAGGTAATACGTACATATACTACTTACAGCCCAGCCCACGACTGCATCGCTCGCTCGCAGCACCACCTCGTCACGCTTCTCTCCTTCGCATCCAGCCACGATCGCTCTATGCCCGCCTCGATTCCTCATCCTATCCAGCAGAGTGCAGAGTAGCTGACCGATGCTAGTGCATGGGTCACGCGTACAGCCGCGCGAAGGGCCAGAGAGAGGTGGCCACTGCCCGGAGCCGTGAAGGTCGAGCTGCTAGTCCCACCATCGCAACGAGTAGCAGGTTCGAGCCCATACGGCCATACCCCAGGCGGGCATAGACAACAAGGCTAATCAACGCAGGGATTTGGTTTTTAATAGAAAAATGTTGGGAGCCAGTCGACTGAAATCTCGTTTTGAGTCGGTCGATTTGGCCTGGATGAATTTGAAGCGTTGGATAGAAAACGAACGGGCCAGATTGCGTCTTCCTCCTCCCAAAAAATTTCGTCAAAACAACAGATGTTCTTCTTCCTCCCGCCCGCGGCCGGCGGTGCTCCGCACACTACCAGAAAAGACCACGAAGCCGACGGCCTGATCTATGCCGACGACCACCGTAGGCATAGATGGCCGTATGCCGACGGCCTGGACCCAGCCGTCGGCGTAGACTGGCCGTCGGTATACCTCCGACTATGCCGACGGTGGCCGTCGGCATAGCTAGGCCGTCGGCATACCTCCAATCATGCCGACAGTGGCCGTCGGCGTATCCCTGCCGTCGCCATATGTGTGGGCCCGGTCGCCCCGGTTTTAACAGCGCCCGTTGACGCCGTCAAACGTATGCCGACGGCCCTAACGCCGGCCGTCGGCATAACTCTCAGCCGCCACGTCATCGATCCGGGGCACCGTGAGCCAGGGGCTATGCCGACGGTTATGCCGTCGGCATAGCTCCGGGCACACGGTGCCTCGGATCAATGACGTGGCAGGGAGCTACGCCGACGGCATGACCGTCGGCATATCTCCGTTCATTTTTTTTACTTTTTCTTTGTTTTTTTATAAAAAAAAATTTAAAAAAATTAATTAAATTAATCTATGCCGACGGCATAACCGTCGGCATAGCTACGTTCACTTTTTTTTTTCATTTTTTTATATATAACTTTTTTCAAAAAAAAAACATTAATTAAATTGTGCCTTATCTATACATAAACACACATAGATACACCACGCGTGTGTCTTGGGCCCAGTTTACCGCCCCGTCAACTCTCGCAGGGTTAGACGGGATGGGTGTAGTTTGGGGGGTAGCTATGTCGCCAGGTCTTTCGCAGGGCCCTCCTACACGTCCGGAAGAGCGGTGGCGGGTGCAAGCACGGTTTCCGTGGTGTGACCCCCCTCACCGATGTCACTGCCGCCGTCGCACGGAGGGGGGGACGGCCACGTCAGGCAGTAACGGAGGGAATCTTGCGGTGGGTTGTGCCCGGATCTTGATACGAAGTGTACCTAGGGCCCAGACTATCACAGCCATATGAAAATGTCCATCGGTCAAACCCCGTCCGACGAAAGTCAAAAGCGTAGACCGCCCGGTCAACGGTGCCAGGGTTAGACGGGACGTGTGTAGTTTGGGGGTAGCTATGTCGTCAGGTCTTTCCCTGGGCCCACCTACACGTCTAGAAGTGCGGTGGCGGGTGCAAGCACCCGGCATGGGGCTTCGTGGTGTGACCCCCCTCACCGACGTCGCCGCCTTCGTCGCACGGAGGGGGGGACGGCCACGTCGGGCAGTAACGGAGGGAATCTTGCGGTGGGTTGTGCCCGGACCTTGATCCGAAGTGTACCTATGTGCGGGGCTATCACAGCCAGGTGAAAATGTCCATGGGTCAAACCCCATCTGGCCGATGTCTTTATTGTGGCTACCCAAGCCACACAAGTTTATTACCTGCCTTACCCATGCCAGAAAGAGTACCTAAAGGGTTGGGAAGTTGTGTTCAAGGTGTCGCCACATGGTAAGCTACCGGACCCGAACGAGGACGATTACTACAACATTAACCCCATGACATACGAGGGAGTGTTCTATCAAGAGCAACCTGATGATGTTGTGGTCAGAAACGATGACGCTGACGCCTTGGGTGATGATGATGTGGATCCAAACGATCACGATGCACGGAATGATGGTGAGACCATTGTTAATCAAAATGACATACTTATGCTAGAAAAGTTAAACGAAGACGCTGACGACGAGGAAGAGCCTCCACCTCCGTCAGACAACGAAGATGATATGCGTGATAGTGATGATGAGACCGATCGAGGAATCGGTTACAACAGTGATGATTCGTATGGGTTCTAGCAGATGTACGTTTCATGTCTTTTTTTCTCTATGGTTTAGGAATATGCCTTTTTATGCTTATTTATTAATGTGTTCTTTATTCCTTGTTATTATCCTTTTTTCTTCATTATTAATGTACTAATTGTTTATTCTCTTTTCAATGCAGGTTCGCGGAACATGGGCAAGGGGAAGGCCGACGGCACGGGTTTCCTATCCAAGGTCGTCGGCATGGCTACTCGGAGTGGTAGAGCCCGTACTGTTCCCTCCCGACTACTTGACGATGACTCCTCACAGGGAGGTCGAGCGAGAGGTGCCCCTAGAGGAGGAGGGGTGGGGGGAGAGCCCCTAGAGGGGGAGGGGGTGGGGGGAGAGCCACTAGAGAGGGTCGGGGCCAGAAACAGCGCTCCCTCACCGACTTAGGGGTGTCCTCTTCGAGGCCCTCCTCTACTGAGGTACCCTCTGCCGAGGAGGAGGAGGAGGACGAGGAGGAGGAGGAGGAGGTTCAGGAGGAGGAGGAGGAGGAGGAGGAGGAGCTTGGGGAGGGGGACGAGGAGGAGGAGGAGGCAGGTGAGGAGGATTCTGGTGGCGGGGAGGTTGGTGGTGGCAGCAGCGAGAAGGGGTGGCTGCGTGGTAATGCCAAGCTCCCTCCCCTTCCTGCTACCGAGGCGCAGAAGTGGCTCATTGAGCCCAAAGGGAAAGAGTAAGTGCCACTCATGCTAATATTTTTATTTTTTTGCTTGTACGCATGCTAATATTTTCATTCTTTTGATTGTACGCATGCTCATATTTTCATTCATTCTATATTTTGCAGCAACTGGATAATTTCGAAAGATGCCCGTCTTCCAAACGGCGTCATCACCGTTTTGTTGAAGAAGCACTGGCCGGGGTTGTTCCCTCCGGATCCAGTCAGGCACCCTGAGCGCCGGGTTTTGGCCACGAGGTGGGAGCACTGGGAAGCGGCCCCCCACCCGGACCATGGCACGTATGCTAAGGCCGTGATCACAAATTTTTGGGTAAGTTCTCTTCAGAAGCACGAGTCTTCAGTTTCGTTCGTAGTTTATCATCGAATGGTTTAACTCATGGCTTCTTCCATTCTGGTTTTCTGAATGATTGTAGGTATACTATCGAGTTCTTGAGGAGCACAAGTCCGCTGCCGACGAGATCGTGTACCGCCAAGCGAGGAGCAAGGCCCGTCAGCTGCAGTACGAGGCCAAATTTGTGGCCATCTCGACGTATCATCACGTCGCTCTTCAGACGAAGATGACCAAGAAAGATGCAAAGAGGCTGGGCGTTACCATGGATAGGGACGAGTACTTGGCCGTAAGTATAACAGACTTTTCATTCCATAGTATGTGGTAAATTTTATCGTTTCGTGTTGACATGTCATTATGCTTTCATTATGTAGGTGCCTCCTGCTTGGTGTTTTGGAAAGGATGAGTCATGGGCTGCATTGGTGGATCTGTGGGTCGGTCAGGATGAAGAGTGGGTTGCTAAGAGCAAGAGAAACCGGGCTAACCGAGGGACCGACGGAACGCATGGTCAGGGAAACCGGAACCACTTCAGCCACAAGGCAGTTCAGGTATATCTATGTACATGAAACATTCTTCTTCTTCTATTCACCGTCACTTTCTTATGTATCACTAACCTCTGTTTGGTGGTGCAGGAGGAGAAACTGAAGCGGCCGCTCTCTGACATAGAGTCGTGGGGTCTCAGCAAACTGCGGCCAGAGCCCAAGGACGGCAAGTCCTACTACGGCAATAGCGAGGATGACCTGAATGCCTACAAGAAGGGGTATCTGATGGCACATCCTGACACACCTGACCCCATGAAGACGCCTACGGACGAGAGGGTGGTGGTGGGCCTAGGCCCGAAGCATCATGGTCGGCAGAAGGTTCTGAATCAAGTGGTCACTCCTTCTATCTCCTACACACGGCTCCGAGCTACCGACCCCAGCGTGAGCCAGCGCACGAGCACGCCTCCACGGTCACAGTCACAGTCCCTCCTAACCCAGCAGACCAGCGTAAGTATTTTCCCTCTTATCTTTCTATTTGCTCACTTGATTTTCCGCATTGAGATGTTATATGAGTTCATCATGTCATATTGTAGGCCTACATGGACTACACACGCCAGGAGAACATGGCGTGGCAGACGAGAGTTGCCTTGCTGCAGTCAGAGCACTCCAATCGCATGATGGCGGTTAGTTTAGCCCCTTTCATTTCATTTTCGTACTTGCACTTTCATTTTTTCTAACCTTCGTGGTTGCTTGGTCAATTCACATGCAGCGCATTGTTGAGTGCATGACAAACGGCACGATTCCTACGATGGAACCAGCACCACCACCACCACCACCACCAGTGCTCCTTACCTTTGAGGAGTTTCTGACACAGAACAATCCTGCTCCGGTTAGTACATCCCCAAACTCATCAACCACGGCTTACCGTTTATTCAGCACAATCATATATGGCCCCTTAACATGTCTTTTCGAACATCCAGGGAACCGGTGGATCATCCGTTAATGGTGGTGGTGGTGCCAATGATGGCATCACTCCCGAGTCGAGCCCGGTGATCACTCCGATCCATCGAGGAGGTGGCGGTGGCGGTAGCGGTGCCGGTAGCAGTGACGACCTCGGCTTTGGTGGTCTTGGCAGTGACGTGCTTGGCGGTCCTGGTGGACGTCGTACGGCTTAACCGTCGGTCCTGGTGGACTTCTATCTCTTATGTTTGTCTATTATGTTGGCGTAGATGCTTATGTTGTGATGATTCGACTTGTGTTGTGATGATTCGACTTGTGTTGTGAAGATGTTCTCTATTATGTTGTGGTGATGATGATGATACTTATGTGATGTTATATGTATTTCTGCTGTGAATTTGAATATATATTTCTGTGCTGTGAAATTGGAACGAAATAAAACAGAAAAGAAGAAAAAAAAATTGACAGCATCTATGCCGACGGCTTAACCGTCGGCATAGCTCTGCTCCAGAGCTCCCAGTCGCCGCCACGTGGCTGATATGCCGTCGCATATCAGCCACGTGGCGGCGGTTGGGAGCTCTGGAGCAGAGCTATGCCGACGGTTAAGCCGTCGGCATATCTACGTTCCATTTTTTATTTTTATTTTAAAAAATAAATTTTTTCGTCTAATTTTTTTAAATATTTTTTTAAAAAAATGTAAATAACTAAATTAAGCTATGCCGACGGCTTAACCGTCGGCATAGTAATGCCACGTGGCACTCGATGGTTCGCCGCAGTTTGACGACGGCGCCGTCTGCTGCCGTCAAACGGAAAACTTTGCCGACGGGGAAACTATGCCGACGGCCGTACGGACACCGTCGGCATAGGGGACCTATGCCGACGGCTTTTCTATGCCGACGGTCAGGCCTGGTATGCCGACGTATACTATGCCGATGGGTCTATGCCGACGGGGGCCGTCGGCATAGGTCTATGCCGACGGCAAATGGGCCTATGCCGACGGCCTGGGCCGTCGGCGTAGCCCCAGATTCCAGTAGTGGCACCAGCCTCGCCGTCCCGCCCTCCCCTCAACCTCTCCCCACCGCCATGCTTGCCGCCGCCCCCGGCCATCCCTCTAGCCCCGCCCCCATCTAGTTTTCTTCTCCGGCGAAGCCACACCACCGCCCCCACCCTGAACCCTAAGATAGATAATGGGGTGAGGACGGCGAGCTCCTTCCTTCTCTCCGGCGAGGCCATTCCTTCTCCTTCCTTCACTCAAAATCGACTAACCCAAAAGCGAAAATTCAGCTGACTGATGTGTAGCTAAACTGAAAAATGTTAGAAATTGTGGGCTATGCGGTCTACCCTCTAATTTCTCTAACTTTTTCGTGGTGCCGCTCACAATGCCTATTTCGTGGTGCCACATAAATATCCAACAAAAAAGAGATGATGTGATTACATATGAAGTTTAGGAAGACTTTTGAGCAGCAGCTCATCATCCATTGCTTGAGTTGATTTTTATGTGTTTTTTCTTTTAGCTTGGCCCGCCAGGATTTTCTTTGTAGCTCCGCCACTGCAGACAATTGTCCTATTATCATCCCTTTTTCTTCTTTGTAGGGATGGGCAGCTGCTACCTCTTTATCATGAAGGTCTCTTGTATTATACTTTCACTTTGCGCATCCTACATTTTTCCCTTTCTCCATTTTCTTGTTTGACTTGCTACAAAAATAATACCACCAATAGTATTAATGGGAATGCTTTCTTGAATTTTTCACAAGGTCATGTGGATAGTTCTATAGGTGTATATTGTACATATATTATCCCATTAAAGTTGATTATTTCCTGCTCAGGCTCATTTTGTGTCATAAAGAACACCATATTGAAGTGACTTTGATTGTAAGACGAATGATGGATATGAAGCTCACATGGTGCTTGATACATAGTAAGTTTATTTTCTTCCACGAAGATGAATGCTGAAATGCAGTTCACTATGCGGCCGAGTTTTAACACTTTCACTCTCCTAGACATGCGCGAGCTCTCGCGCACACATACCAACTTCTTTTGGTTGTACAAAAATTTGTAAAGCTTTATCATACTACATTCCAAATAGACGGGCGCAGCAACGCATGCCATCATGGAGTGAGTTGCAATGCTTGGAAGAAGTTTTGGTCAATGTTGTTAAGCTTTTACCTATTGATAAAGCTCCTGGACCTAATTAATTTCATGCCACATTTATTAAAGCTTGTTGGGATATGATTGCTCAATATTTTTACAAGCTCATTCAAGATTTCTATCATGGAAGAGTTAATCTTCAAAGTATGAACTCCTTTTCCTTCTCTCTAATCCCAAAAAAAGAATGCTCGGTCATGACGACAGAGGTTGAAGACGACATGACCTAGATGCGATGGAAGAGGCTAGCTTTTATACACCATGTGAAAAAGGCGAGACTTAAGCGTATGCGTTAGCAGGGACACGTGTGTGTTGATATACGGCTCCAAGGCCGATAGGATTTACACGGGAGTTAGGCCAAGGATTGATCCGCAAGTTAGCCAACAACCTGGATCACATCTCTTCGGCTTAATAGTATTTACAACAACTTACAACAGGTCGGGTCCTTCTCACGCGCCTCCTTTCCCCTTTCCCCTTGCTACAGGAGAGAGCAGAGAGGGAGGCGATCCAGAGGCGATCTCTTTCTTCCGCGGGCGACCTCGCCGCTCCTCTTCGCCTCCGATGGCTGTTCGGCCTCGGGAGGTGGAGGGGAGCCCCGGGGCTCCGCCCCCGTGTAGATAGGAGTGTTGTTTGGATTTGGAGCGGCGTCGCTTGGGTGGTGGCGGCGGTGCCGCGTTCAATAATGGTGCGGGAGCTCCAGCCCCATCTCGGTGTTTGCTTTTGCGGCGTCGAGGAGTTCGCCGGTGTTCTGTTCCTTGGCGCAGTTGCTGTGGCAGCGGCGGTGACTGCGTTTGGGATTTTGGTCCTCCCGCTCCTGCCCCGCTTCGAGGGCATTCGCTTCGGCGCTTTCGGGGAGCAGTTGAGGTCGGTGTACATGAGCTTGGTGGCCGGCGCGGGCTGTCCTCTTCGGTGGTCTGTGGCTTCGGCGTGTGGGGGGGTGGCAGTGGCTCCCGATGCAGGGTTTGTGGTTGTTGGTGGCCGGATCTGGCGCGTCTCCCCGACGGCGTCGGATGGAGGTGCTGGTTCTGGGGATTCCAGCCACAGGGAGAAGGCCTCGCCGTTCGCGGCGGGGAAGTTCATCGGCTCAAAAAGCTTCATAGCGATGGCACTTATGTGGATCGTGGTTTCGTTCTCTGGCGGCTGCTTCGGCGACGGCGGAGTGCGGCGACGGACGATGGCGAGTTCAGCGTGCTGGATTCTGAGGACCTGGTTGTAATTTGCTTTTCGTCTGGGGTCATGTGTGCTGTTGTGTCGGGACACCTGTTCCCTCTACTCTCTTCTAGGTGGTTTCTTCGTGAGTGTGTTTTGTTCCTCGCTTTGATTTGAACACGCAGTAAACCTTCTCAAAAAAAAAAAAACTTACAACAACCATACACGCGCACAATCCTACACATATACAATGTTTAACATTATCGACAGCTAGACTCACTCAAGAAACCTGAATGGCGTGGAAGAACGGCTGGAGGATCCACTCGTTCGCTACGTGTGCGTCGCTCTCATCGTGTACTCTGCTACAAGCTTTGAGAACAGAGACGACTTGTTCTCCAGCAGCTTGGCCGGCGTGTCATGCTCCACGGCCACACCTGCAAAGATTAGCACGGTTTTTGTCAGACCAACAGATATATGCCAAACACATGGGATTAGAAGAATTAACAAGGCGTGATTGCGATCTGTTTCAAAGGGCTGATGGCTGACCGTTGTCGAGGAGCAAGACCATGTCGCTGTCAAGGACCGAGGTGATCCGATGCGCAATCGTGATGACCGTCGCCTCTGAGAAATTCTCACGTAGTGTTTTCTGAATCATGTTGTCTGTCGCGGTATCCACTGAAGCAGTGGCTTCGTCCAGAACCAGTATCTTGGTTCGTTTCAGAATCACCCTACCAAGGCAGACAAGCTGGCGCTGGCCCACGCTCCAGTTCTCTCCATTCTCTATCACTGCAAGGCAATATAGCATGATTTTTCAGTTTATTAAAGAAGCAGTAGCACGTGTTATAGTTTTCGAATCTTGGAAGAGAAGAGCTGATACTGGGAAATGTGCAAAAGATGAGCAAATTAAGTTTCAGACTTTCAACTGCATGACTGAAAATGAACATATCACACATCAGACCTGGTGAGTCAAGTTTCAGCTCCTTCTTCCTGACCTCATCTCCCAGCTGACAGTTATCCAAGGCCTGAAATGGAGCAAAAGATTCAGACTACAACTTCACAACAGGTTCTTGACTACTGTGGAAGTATTTGACGACTGGCAAGAAATGAAGCATGTGGAAGCGAAACTACCTCCCAGATCTGATCGTCGTTGTATTCGTTAAGAGGGTCAATGTTGCTCCTCACAGTTCCCTCAAACATCGTTGGATCTTGTGGAATGATGCTAAGTCTAGATCTCAGATCATGCAGCCCGATGGTGCAGATGTCAACACCATCTACCAGTATCTGACCCACAGTAGGCTCGACAATACGGAATAGGGTCTGTATGACTGTTGATTTACCACTGCCCGTTCTTCCAACAATACCAGTCTTAGGCTCCATGACGCAGAGGCTCCTGGAACGTCCCCCGACCCCCGCGTCGTCTTCCTGGCGGCTCGGGGGAGAAAAAACCCTAGCCGCCGCGACTCCTCCCCCTCCCCTCCTAGTCTCGCCGCCGCCGGAGGGGTCTCCCTGGCAAAGGCCGGGCGGCCCTGAGGAAGGTGGCGGCGGGGCAACGATTCCCCTGTGGTGGCGCAGGCGTGCGAGAGCTCCGCGCGCGGCAGAGGAGTTGCGGACGGCGGCGGCCACCGCCGCGGGACGGGCGAAGCACGACGATCCGGTTGGCCTGGCGGTGCGGGCGCCCCGTGCGTGGCGACGGTGTGGCCTAGGCGATCTCCTACTCGGCGGCTTGGATCTGGGGCTCCTGCCCTGGGTCGGGCATCCATGTTGGGGCTTTGCCCGGTGTCGCGGCGACGGCCGCTCTGCTGCGTGCTGGCCTGTTGGTGGTGGCCGGCCAGGAGGCGGCGGTGGATCTGGCTTCAGATCTGTCCGGTGACGAGTTTGGAGCGGCAAGACTTCCGGTGAAAACCAAGCCTCGACTACGGTCATGGTGGACGATGGCGGCGTCTTTTGGCGTCGTTACCTTGTCGAAGGCATCGTCATAGCAAGTCGCGTCACTCCTTTCGGCTTGCTCTGGGGAAACCCTAGATCTGTTTTCACGGATCGGACGATGGCGACGTCAGGCGTCGCGCTCCTTGCTGGAGGCATCGTTTTGGAGCAGGTACCGACTCGGGTGGACAGGTGGAGGAGCGGCGTGGTTTCTATCGCGTCATCGACGACTGGTCTCGGCGGCGTGGCGCAGCGGGGTCTCGCCGACAGATGCGTGACGATGGACGCGCGCAGGGAGGTGGCGCTGTCTGGCGTCGTGGCGGCGTCGACAGCAGGCCTGGCAAGGTCGATGCGTCAGTACCTGCTCTGAAGATGGATCGGTGGATGACGGCGGCGGCGGCCTCTCAGAGTGCACCGGACCGGTGTGACCCAGTCCCGGTATGTGGCTGGGTTGGGGCATCCGGCTTTAAATGTTAGGATTTGGTGCGATGTCTGTTTGGTATTAGGCTCAGACATTCGGCACCCCTTCATCAAGGGGATAGGATTAGCGACAGGTGTTGCCAAGATGGTGGCTTCAGGCTTACTGATGTATTACTTTGTAAGACCTTTGTGAATAATTAATAAAATGGCTGCATGCATCGCCCAGATGCAGAGGCCGGGGGTATATCCTCCTTTTCTAAAAAAAAAAAAACCAGTCTTCATGCCTCCAGGAAAAGTGACTAAAAGGCCCTTCAGAACAAATGGTAGTTGTGGAGCATACCTCACCTGCAGAAAGTTGAGAACTTAAGGATCTGCACTAATTGATTCTGCAAAATGTTGTATGATAGGAGCTTTGCAAACCCCTACCAGCCTTTGCAGCTCTCTGGCCGTCTCAATGTAATAGCGCTGCAAAATTATATATAATAAGGTGCTGATCTGGCAGTTAAAACAACATGAAGAATAAATATTAAATAGATTAAATTACCTGGTAGCAGAAGAAGATAATGATTACAGGAACGAAAACAACGAACACCTGCCATGCTACCTGAGACATCACCACAATAATTCCAACTAGTTGTATGATGGAAAACGCAACATAACCCATCTGGTTAGCGATATATGTATCCACTTCGCTTTGATCAGTTGAAGCCTAAGCAGTTTAATCTTGAGTGAGCAATATTCGAAGCAAACAAATCAAACTTCCCAGGAAATTTGAGGAGATGCAAATGACTTACTCTATTCAAGATGCGCCCACTTGGAGTGGAATCGAAGAAAGACATAGGAGCTCTGAATATGGCCATATGCATCTTGTTGAACAACAGAGTTGCTGTTTTGTATGCAGCTGTCGGCGCGGCGGTGGACTCGCTCCGGCGGTCCGAGGGGGCGCGGGATCTGGCGCTCCAGCTGGGGCGCCGTCAACGGGAGGCGCGGATGCGCGCGGGCGGGAGTGTCTCGCGCGGCGCGGGCGCTGTGTGCGGCGCGCGTCGGGCGCGAGGGCGGGAGGTGGTTCGGCTCGGGCGGAGGGGCGCGAGGAGGTGCGGCGACGGGGGCGTGGCCGGGCAGGAAGGCCCGGCAGTGGTGCGTGGCGAGGCGTGCGCGGGAGGCCGGGCAAAGCAGATCTGCGGGTGCAAGCCCGCCGTGCTGCTGCTGCTCGGCAGCGTGGTGGAGGGGCTCGGGCGGCCTGTACGGCGCTCGGGCGGTGGCTTCGGCCACGAGGGGCGCGGTGGTGCGCGGATCGGGGGCCCGGAATGGCGTGGAAGGGCGCCTCCTGATGCCGGTGGTCTCCGCGAGGTGCGGTTGGCTGCGGCGGATCTCGGTGCTTCTTCTCCGTCGATGGGCAGCTCCGATGGTGGTGCTGGTTGGTGGGCTTGCCTACGCCGGTGCGGGATGATGTGCGACTGAGGTGGTGTGGGAGCTTGGGTGAAAACCCTGTCTCGGCTTTGTGCTGTGACCAACGATGGCGGCGGCTGTGGCCGTCGTTTACCTTCCTGGAGGCATCGTTGCTTTGCTGCCGCACCCCTCCCGCGCGGATCCGGCCATCTCGGCCTCTCCGGGGGAAACCCTTGATCTGTGATCGGACGATGGCGGCGCCTCGGTGTCGTATTCCCTCTTGGGGGCTTCGTCTTGGGAGCTCGGCATCGGCTAGCGGGACCGGTGGATGGCGGCGGTTTGTGACGTCCAGGCTTCTGTGGCAACGATGATGGTGGGGGCGATGTCGGCGACGCGGCAATGGTTGAGGTAGTCGGCTCTTCTCCGGCGTGTTCATGGGTTTGCCTCGGTTTGTCTGTTGCTGTGAAGTCGAAGCTGCGGCGGCGGGGCCCTGTGGTATACGATGACAGGCTGCAGGTGGCCCTTTCGGCGATCTTTCGTGGCGCCAGCCGTTCCTGGTTTCGTCCTTCTTAGCCCTTCATCAGATTCGGAGTTGCGCTGTCTGGTCGTGGGTGGCTGAGTTTAGGCGCGGATCTTCATGCAACCCTCACGACCTCTCCAGGATGGGTTGAGTCGACGACCGCCTTCGGCGAAGTCGGAGTCGTTTGCTCGGTGTGTAGGGATGGCGATGACGCCTCTAGGGGAGGAGTGATGACGATGACGCCTGCGTGCTGTCTCGCCGACGCCCTCGTTGGAGCGGTTTGTGTGGGTTTTCTTTTGTGTGCCGCTCAGCGGTTGTGATGGTTTTCGCCCGGTTCTCCATAATTAACTGGGTAATCTGGTTTTCGCTCGGTTTTCCCTAATTAACTGTGCAACTCTTTTCTTCTTAATGAATGCAGGATAACTGCCATTTCGAAAAAAATAACAAACAATGCCCTTACGAGGATGCACAGGGAACTTGCAACAGCCAATGCCACAAAGACATAGATCAGTGTCGACATGCTCACCGGAGGCTCAGCGTCTTCTGATACAGGAGAAGCCCAAGCCATCCAGTAATTGCTAGCAATCTGAAGTACTTGGAAAAGTAGCTGTGCTATCAACACGAATGGTACGAGAGCTCCGCCGTAAGCCAATGTGAGGTACTTCCGGTAGACCCAGAACCCCACCCTGCCTTTTTCCCTTTCTTCTGCCTGCACCAGCTGCCCACTTTGAACCTTGTCACGTCTTCTTTGCCATTTTGTTTATCTTTCTCTTCAGCTGATGACAATGACCTGGATAGGCTTGAAGAGAATTTCTCACTGCCTCCATTAGCAACATCAATCACATCCAATGCTGTGAGAGCATCCTGGTGAGCACCAATGTCGTGGTATTCTCGCGGGGGGTGCGCGACTCACGGCAGATGCCATGGGATGGCTTAAGAGGTGGGGTTACGAGAGGACGCCGGTGGGTTCCGGAGGCGAGGTTAGCACGCGCAAGTGCGGGACACAAGACGTACCCAGGTTCGGGGCCCTCCGGAGAGGTAACGCCCCTAGTCCTGCCGAAATGAGTATGAAGTGCACAAAGGTTACAAGGTTGCTCCTGGAGCTGTGTTTGTGTGTGTTGCTACTGAATTGTCCGACCCTCTGCATGGAGGGCTCCCGGGGGGTCTTATAGGCCGACCCAAGGGGTAGATGAGTAAGGATGCACGGGAGCGGGGCCCGGGTGTCATTGTCTAGGAGCCGGCGGTGGGGGCCGCCGGGTCGCCGGGTCCGCCAGGTGCGCCGGGTTCGCCGGGTGCGCCGGGTCCGCCGGGTGCGGGCTCGGTCGGCTGCTCGACACTGTGGTGGGTCTTGTCGTTCGTCAGGGACGGTCGGCGCCGCCTAGCAACAGGGTTACGCCGCCCGGTCACCGCCCGCCCCGGGCGGGGGCACAGGGAATGCTGTCGCCTGGCATGGGCGACCTTGTCTTGTCGTGAGGGTCTGCTCTCTAGCGGCCAGCCGGCATGGGCCAGCCGGCCAGGCCGGGTCGCCATGCCGAGCCGGCTCGCGCTGGGGAGCCGGCGTGCGGGCCAGCCGGATTGAGGGGCTTGGCCTGCCCCGGTGTTTTTGAAAGGGATCCGGGCTCCGTTGCCTACTCGGGGGTCATCCCCCCGACAGTAGTCCCCGAAGCTGTGAAGGTTCGCCGGCTTCAGGCAGGGGGGCCTTCGCAGCTTACCCCCCTGAGGAGCCGGTTTGTTGATGAAGTGTCGGCGTCCGGTCGGGCGGCTTCGCCTGGCCGCTTGCCGGCACCGCGGCAGCGGGCGCCGGGAACACCCGCTGGGGGCCGGCTTCTGGAGACCGGGTCGCGGCACCCTGGCCTGGGCGGGAAACGGAAACGCCCGCCAGATGAGTCTTGCTTTGTACGCCGATTCGCGCCCGCCGCAGCTTGACGGCTGCCACGTGCAGCCTCACGACGGGCGAGGCCTGCCAGCCCATGCGCGCGACGGGACGTGACTGTGGCCCTGGCCCGCCACGATGCGCCCTCGGCCCGCGCGCGAAGGATTTACTGCGGCGGCCATTGGCGATTGCGCTTCCCCGCGCAGTTAATGTGCGTGGGGAACGTGCGCGCATAGTGCGGGGGAGTGGGGATCGTGGGCGCAAACGATCCCACTCCCCCACGATCTTTTGCGGTTATAAATGAGGCATATGGAAGGTGCGACGGAAACGTTTCCGCACGCTCCCGCCCCTCGCTCCTCCGCTGCCCCTGCTTCTTCTCCGCCGCGACCGAGCGAAGCGCTGCCGCCGTCGCACGCCTCGCCCACGCCTGCTGCCGCGCGCCGCAACCCGGGGTCCACAACGCGCAGTTTTCTCTTCCTCCTCCTCATCGCCGTATCTCGCCGCCCGTAGAGCCCTCCAATGGCGTTGCCGAAGGGCTCTTGGGAGGGATCCATCACGACGGAGCAGAACATTCGCTATCATCGCCGCACAAGGCGGCTGCCGCCGGCAAAGGCGCTGCTCGCGCGCGCGCCGGGCTCGGAGAGGGTGCCGCAGCCGCGGGAGGGCGAGCACATGGTCTTCTTCTCGCATTTCGAGCGCGGGCTCGGCCTCCCCGCGAGTCTCTTCTTCCGCGCGTGGCTCGACTTCTTCGGGCTGCAGCCGCATCATCTCGGCGCCAACGCCGTGTTGCAGGTTGCCGGCTTCGCCACACTCAGCGAAGGCTATCTCGGGATGCTGCCGACTGTGGAGCTGTGGGCGAAGATGTTCTTCCTCAAGCAGCAGGGGGCGTCAGCCGGCGTCATGTCCGACTGCGGCGCAGCGGTGGTTACCGGCCGGGTGCCATTTCCCAAGCTGCCGCTTGAGGACTCGGCCAAGAAGTGGCAGACGACGTTCTTCTACGTCCGGAACGCTGACCCGGCGGTGGACGTCATCAACCTTCCGCCGTTCGTCGACGTGCCGCCGCTCGAGAAGCCGAACTGGGGCTACTGCCCCAAGAAGCCGCCGCAGAAGATGGTGAACATCTGCAGCCGGGTCGGGGAGATGACGGATCGCGAGGGGCTGAAGCCGGTTGACCTCATCGCGGCCTTCATCGCCCGCCGGGTTCTGCTGCTGCAGCGCCGGGCACACCGGATCTGCGACATGAGCGGCCGGCACGACCCGACCCGGATGTCGACCAAGGAGCTGACGCCGGCTGGGATCGTCCAGCGGGTGAACTACATCTCCAAGGCCGGGCTGAAGGAGGAGGGGTGGAACTTCGGGAAGGAGCCCTATCACCGGGCGAACCCGGCGCCGGCGGTGAGTCCCTGGTCTTTATTTTTTGCTGCTTCGACGCTATTCTTGTGTCCTGACGCGACGGGAGGGCCGCAACTATTCGCCAGCCAGCGGAACTACGATGAGCCGAATCCCCAGCTTCTGCTGGCCGACCTGCCCGAGTCGGACGTGGAGGACGCCGGCGCCGAGGCGGAAGAGGGGGCGGTCGAGGCGCGCCTGGCCGACGCCGCGGCCGGCGGGTCGCGGCATGCGGGTAAGTCTCCGCCCTCGGATCCTCTTCGCGACTGGCCGGACGACGATGAGGAGGGCCTGACCGGTGCCCACGGTGCAGCGCCCTCGGCTGGGGAGGACGCCAGCGTCGACCCCCCAAGGCGGCTGCGGAAGGCGGCCGGCGCCGGGCCGGCTCGTGCGGCGGCGTCTATCAGCCGGCCGCATGGGAAGGAGGCGGTCGAGGCGAGGCCGGCGCGCGAGAGGGCCGTCGTCAAGAAGAAGCGCCGGCTCGCCCCGTCCGTGGGGCCGAGGCGGGAGGTCCCGACGGTTATTGGGTAAGTGTCTCGTCTTATTTCTGATCCTTGCTTGTTGAATCAGTGGGGGCGCGCCAGCGCACCCATTGGGTGTAGCCCCCGAGGTTCGGCCGGGCTGCGGAGCAGCCGGGTCGAATCTTATGGCTTGTCTTTTTCTTCCCTATGCCTTCGCCGTGACAAATCTGCCGTGTACAGGTCGGCTCTTGACTTGGCGGTGGCGGCGACAGAGGCCGCGGCGGGCGAGGCCGTCTGGAGGAAGACCCGGAGCAGCGCCATCGACCGCGAGCCGGGTCGGACCGCGGAGGACCTCGAGGCCCGCCAGTCCGGCCAAGATCTTGACGCGGCGACGCGCGCTGCCTGGCGGGACCGGGACGAGGCCGAGAAGGCGATGCAGGAGGCCTCGGCCCAGGCGTGGGAGAGGGCCTCCGCGAAGCGGGCCAGGCCCACCGCGGATCCGGCCTAGCCGGAGATGGAGAGGGGCTCGGCGCCGGTGGCGACGATCATCGAGCCGCAGCCGGAGGGAGCGGGCGAGCTGGAGAGGAGGGCGGAGCCGGCCGGCGGCGAGTCGGACGTCGATGAGAACATCGTCGTGGACACGCTGCCCCGGGTCCACCCGGCGGAGGGAGGCGAGGGCGGCGGAGAGAGGCGCGAGGCGGACTCCGCGCCATCCGGCCAAGCGCAGCCGACGCCAGCCCCGGAGACCGCGACCGGGGACGCTGGTGCCTTGGTGGTCGTGCCGCCCCAAGCCGCCACGAACCCCGAGCGGCCGGGTGGAAGCGGATCCGGCGCCGGGGCCGCGATCCAGCAGCCATGGGCGAGCTCCGGTGAAGTCATGGTCGGGCCGCGAACCCGGGAGGACGACGCGGCGGATGCCTTGCGCTCGCAGCTTCGCGGTCGGGGCGAGCGCATGCAGGCCTTCGTCCGGGAGGAGCAGGACCGGGCGCGGCAGCTGGAGCAGGCGATCGCGGTGAGTTTTTTGTCCTTTGCTTGTCTCGGTTGCTGAATCAGTGGGGGCGCGCCAGCGCACCCACTGGGTGTAGCCCCCGAGGTTCGGCCGGGCTGCGGAGCAGCCGGGTCGAATCTTATAGCTCGTCTTTGCATTCTTCTAATCTTCTGTCTGCGCGCAGCATCTGTACGACCTGCGGGCCAGCGCGTACAACCGGCTCCGGGAGCGGTACCGCGAGGCCAAAACCCAGCTCGCCGCCAAGGAGGAGGAGCTGCGTCGGGTCCAAGGTACGTCTTGCAAGCCTTCAGTGGGTGCGCGCCAGCGCACCCACTGGGTGTAGCCCCCGAGATTCGGGCCGGACTGCGGAGCAGCCGGGTCGAATCTTAGAGCCTTGTCTTTTTCTTCTAATCCTTGCTTCCGACATCTGACCGGGAATCTTGTCGCGCAGCCGACGCGGCCGAGGTGCCAGGCCTTTGAGGCCGGCTTGCCGAAGCCGGCGAGCAGCGCGACCACGCCGTCGTCGACCGCGACCGGCTCCAGGCCTAGGTGGACCGGCTGGTGGCCGAGAAGGCCAAAGCGGAGGACGCCCACCAGGCGGAACTGGGCCGGCTGGCGGAAGAGCGTGGCAAGGCGGCCGAGGAGCTAGCGGACGCCGGCAGGAGGATCGCCCAGCTCGAGAAGGATCTCGAAGCCCAGGCTCACGCGTCGGCGATCCGGGAGAACGGGATGCTGGGCGAGGCACAGCACCTCGACGAGACCTTCGCCCGTAAGTGCCATTTTTTTTTCTTTGGGCCGGCTGGCATAGCCGGCAAGTTGCTTTCTTTGACTGATTTGTTTCTTTCCTTTGCCAGGAGTCTTCCCGGAGACACAGGAGGCGGCCGATGCGGCCGTGTACGCCCACCGGGGGGAGCAGCGCGAGCTAGGGGCGGACATCGACGCTTACGCCGCCTGGTCCTTCTCGGAGCTCGTCCTCGCCGGCGAGGCCCGTCTTCGGGCCGTGGAGGGGCAGATGCACCGCCTTTTCGAGGCCGGCTTGGGCATGGCGAGCGGCCTCTGGCCGAGCGCAGCAGTGCCGAACAGCGTCACCCGGCTGGCGCGCTGGCTGGAGGCCGGGGTAGAGCGACTCGGCGCGTGGAGAGCCTCCGCGGCCCGTGCCGGAGCGGAGACGGCGCTACGCTTCGTCGTGTCCTGGTACCCGGGCGTGGACCTCGACCGCCTGGCGGCGCAGCGGGCCAGCGCGGAGGAGGACTTGGCGGCGCGGGCGCAGCGAATCGCCGGGCGGGCCAGTTACCTGGCCTCGTTCGCCCCACACGACGAGTTCGTCCTGGAGCGGACGGAAGACGGCGAGGAGGTCCCCGCCGACGAGTTCGGCTTGCTGCTGAATGACCCGGATGGCAGCTCGGCCGAGACGGGTGCCTACGCCGATGACGAGGCCGACCCGGACGACGACGCCGCGGCCGAGAGGACGGCGGAGAGCGCTGGACCCGACCCGGCGGCTGCGTCCACCTCGGCTAAGCCGACACCGGCGGGAGATGACGCGGGTGCTGCTTAGGGCTTTTGCTTTTTTCCGTTTTATCCTTCCTGTACTCAAACTCTGTTAGGTAGCAGGTCCACCCACTGGGGGTGTAGTTCCATGTAATGAACTTGTGGCCGAAGGCCCATGCTGTATATAAATTTTGCATGTGATTTCACTTTTTGCTGTTCGGCCTTGGGCCTTTTCTCGTTTGTCTTTTCTTCGAGCTTCGTTCCCGCTAGCCGGACAGCCGGGTTGCGGACTGTGGCTAGGACGGGGATTCGGCTTTGAGAGCGGACGCACAATACTTAGGCTTTTTCGGACGTTGAGCGCGAGCGAAACACCCACTGGGCCGGCTGGCGGCAGGTGGCGAAGCCGCCTGGCGCGCAGCCGGTCGTGCGGCGAATTAGTGAGAGAGGGAGGGTTGTGCCGGGCTGGCCGTGCCGGGCTGTCTCCCTTAGCCGTTCTTGCGTAACGAGGCTTCCGGCCTTTGGCTCTTGCCGGCCGGACAGCCGGGAGCCGGCTGTGGCTGGCGAAGAGAGGGCTTTGGCGGTTCGTACGTTTCGAGATGGACTAAGGGAAAATGGCGGGGCGCGGCCAGGCCGGCTAGCCCTCGAGCCGGCTATGCCGACTCGGCGGGAGAATAAAAAACGGAGAGGTGCATAGACACAGAGTAAGACGGAAAAGGAAGCCCCCGAGCCCCCGAGCCGGTTATGCCGACTCGGTGGGACAAATGAAAACACGGGGGGGGGGGGGGGGGGGGGGGCTTCCTGCTTTCATTAAATTCAAAAGGCGGTGATACATACATGCACGAGTTCAACTGTAAAACGGACGGAGGAGCTCCGCGTTCCAGGGCCGGCTGGACTCCTCGTCGGCTGCATCTCGCTTGCGCTTGTTTGGCTTCTGCGCGTCGATGAGGTAGTACGCGTTCCGGTCGCAGAGAGCCTTGCTGACAATGAAAGGGCCCTCCCAGGGGGAGGCCAGCTTGTGCTGGCCGGCTGTCCGCTGGACGAGCCGGAGTACGAGGTCGCCTTCGCGGAACGCGAGGGGCTTGATCTTCTTGCCGTGGTAGTGGCGCAGGCCTTGTTGGTAGATGGCGGACCGGCTGAGGGCCAGGAGGCGCGCCTCTTCGAGCAGATCGACGCCGTCTTCGCGTGCTTCTTTTGCTTCGGCTTCGGTGTACATCGTCACCCGGGGCGAGTCGAACTCGACGTCGGTTGGAATGATTGCTTCGGCTCCGTAGACGAGGAATAACGAGGTGAACCCGGTGGAGCGGTTGGGTGTCGTCTGGAGACTCCAGAGGACGGCCGGCAGCTCATCGAGCCAGCTGCCGGGTGAGCGCACGAGCGGCTCGACGAGTCGCGACTTGATGCCGGCTAGGATGAGGCCGTTTGCCCGCTCGACCTGGCCGTTCGACTGGGGATGTGCGACGGAGGCCAAGTCGAGCCGGATGCCGGATGCAGAGCAGTAGTGGGTCAGCGCGCCCTTGGCGAAGTTGGTGCCGTTGTCCATGATGATGTTGTGCGGCACGTCATAGCGAACCGCGATGTCCTTGATGAACCGGACGGCTGTGGGCCCGTCGAGCTTCTTGATCGGCCTGGTCTCGATCCACTTGGTGAATTTGTCGACGGCGACGAGGAGATGCGTCATGCCGCCTCGGGCGGTCTTGAAGGGCCCCACCATGTCGAGTCCCCAGACGGCAAAGGGCCATGTGATCGGGATGGTTTGGAGGGCTGAAGCCGGCTGGTGGCTGCGCTTGCTGAAGCGTTGGTAGCCCTCGCACTTGAGGACCAGTTCCTCGGCGTCTTGCAGGGCCGTGGGCCAGTAGAACCCGTGGCGGAAAGCTTTGGCCACCAGGGATCTTGAGGCGGCGTGGTGCCCGCACTCGCCCTGGTGGATGTCGAGGAGGATCTCGATCCCCTTGCTCAACTCGACGCAGCGCTGGAACACGCCCGTCATGCTGCGTTTGACGAGCTCCTGATTGATGATGCTGTAGGCGGACGCGCGCCGCTGCACTTGCCGGGCTTCCGTCTCGTCGCAGGGAAGGTCGCCGTCTTCCAGGAAAGCGAGGATTGGCTGAGCCCAGGACGGCGCCGTCACCACCGTGAGGACGGCCGCCTGGATGGGATCCGGGACGGCAGCCCCCGAGCTTGGGACGGCAGCCCCCGAGCTGGAGCCGGCAGTCCCCGCGTTGGAGCCAACAGCCCCCGAGCTGGAGACGACAGCCCCCGAGCTGGAGCCGGCAGTCCCCGCGTTGGAGCCAGCAGCCCCCGAGCTGGAGACGGCAGTCCCCGAGCCGGAGCTGGGAACTCCAGGGTTGGGTGGGGGTGCGTCGGGGTCGTCCGGGACGAAGATGGATTCCGACTCTGGAGACGGCTTGATGGACGGCTTCCGCAGGTGCTCGAGGGAGACGCCGGCCGGGATGGCTTGCCGGGTGGAGCCCACTTTGGCCAGGGCGTCGGCTGCTTCGTTGTCCGCGCGCGGGACGTGGAGGAACTCGCAACCGTCGAAGCTGCCGGAGAGTTGCTGGACCAGGAAGCGGTAGCTGGCCATGTTGGCGTCTTTGGCGTCCCAGTCGCCGGAAACTTGTTGCGCCACCAGGTCCGAGTCGCCGTAGCAGAGGATGCGCCGGATGCCGATCTCCCTGGACAGCCGGAGGCCGTGCACGAGAGCTTCGTACTCGGCGATGTTGTTGGAGGCGGCGAAATGGATCTGCAGCACGTACCGCAGCCGGTCGTTTTTAGGGGAGGACAACACGATGCCGGCGCCCAAGCCGTTGCGCATCTTGGAGCCGTCGAAGTGCATGCGCCAGTGAGTCGACTCGGGGGCCGGTGACAGGTACTGGGTCTCGGTCCAGTCGACGAGGAAGTCGGCCAGTGCTTGGGACTTGATGGTGGTGCGCGGCTCGTAGAGGATCGTGTGGCCGGCTAGCTCGATGGCCCACTTGGCCACCCGGCCAGAGGCATCCCGGCAGCCCATGATCTCGCCAATGGGGGCCGTACTCACCACGGTAATGGTATGCTCCTGGAAGTATTGCCTCAGCTTCTTGGCGGCAAAGTACACGCCATAGCACATCTTCTGGTAGTGGGGGTAGTTCTGCTTGGAGGCGGAGAGCACCTCGCTTAGGTAGTACACCGGACGCTGGACCGGCTGCACCTTGCCCTCCTCAAGGCGCTCGACGACCAGCACCGTGCTGACCGCGCGGGAGGTGGCGGCGATGTACAGCAGTAGTGGCTCTTTTTCAGCCGGCGCGGCCAGGATGGGTGCGGTGGACAGCATGCGCTTGAGGTCGTGGAAAGCCTCGTCCGCCTGGTCGCTCCACTCGAATGCCGTCGTCTTCTTCGTCAGCTGATATAGGGGCAGGGCCCTCTCCCCCAGCCGGCTGACGAACCGGCTGAGAGAGGCCAAGCAGCCGGTGAACTTCTGGACGTCGCGCAGCCGGGTCGGCTTGCGCATGCGCTCGATTGCCTTGATCTTCTCCGGGTTGGCTTCGATGCCGCGCGCCGAGACGAGGAAGCCGAGGAGCTGGCCAGCCGGCACGCCGAAGACGCATTTCTCCGGGTTGAGCTTGATCTGGAACCGGCGCAGATTGGCGAAGGTTTCCTTGAGGTCGGCCAGGAGCGTGAGGTGCTGCTTGGTCCTCACCACGATGTCGTCGACGTAGACGTGCACATTTCTGCCGAGCTGGGGCAGCAGGCATTTCTGCATGCAGCGCTGGAAGGTGGCGCCGGCGTTCTTCAGGCCGAACGACATGGTGATGTAGCAATACACCCCAAAGGGCGTGATGAAGGACGTCTTGAGAGCGTCGGCCGGGTCCAGCTTGATCTGGTGGTAGACGGAGTAGGCGCCCAGGAAGGACAGGAGCTCGCAGCCGGCTGTGGAGTCGATGACTTGGTCGATCCGGGGCAGAGCGAACGGGTCTTTGGGGCATGCCTTGTTCAGGCTGGTGTAGTCGATGCACATGCGCCAGGTGCCATTTTTCTTCAGGACGAGGACTGGATTGGCCAGCCACTCGGGGTGGAACACTTCCATGATGAACCCGGCTTTGAGCAGCCGGGCGATCTCTTCACCGATGGTTCTTCGCTTCTCCTCGGAGAAGCGGCGTAGCGGCTGCTGGACAGGCTTGGCGTCCTTGCGGACGTGAAGTTTGTGCTCGGCGAATTCCCTCGGGACACCCGGCATGTCTTTGGGAGACCATGCAAAGATATCCTGATTCTCACGGAGGAAATCGACGAGCTCGCCTTCCTATTTGCTGTCGAGGCTGATGCCCACGACGACGTACTTGCTGGAGCTGGGGTCGGCCGGGTTGAGCGGGACCCGCTTCGTGTCCTTGGCCGGCTTGAAGGAGGCTTCGTCGGCCGGCTTGGGTGGAGCCGGCACGGCCGACTGCGCGTTAGCCAGCGCCACGATTCGGTCGAGCTGGCGCCTCTCCTCGGCGATGACCAGCGACTCGGCCAGCTGGGAGCCGGCTTTGGCGCACTCGAGGGACTTCTTGTAGTCGCCGACGACGGTGATGAGGCCCTTGGGACCCGGCATCTTCAACTTCAGGTAGGCGTAGTGGGGGACCGCCATGAATTTGGCCATCGCGGGCCGGCCCAGCAGCGCGTGGTAGGGGCTGGCCAGGTCGACCACCTCGAACCAGATCGGTTCGCGGCGGAAATGGCTGCTGGAGCCGAACAGGACGTCAAGCCGGATCCGGCCGATCGGGGAACCGGAGAGTCCCGGCACGATGCCGTGGAACACCGTCCGGGTCGGCTCCAGCTGTCGCGCCTCGATGCCGAGCTTGGTCATCGTGTCGCGATACAGGATGTTGATGCTGCTGCCGCCGTCGATCAGCACCTGCGAAAAGCGGCAGGTGCGTTTCTCGGAGACGAGGGTGGGGTCGAGCACGAGGGCGTAGCCACCCGGCGTGGGCATGACAGCCGGGTGGTCTTCCCGGGTCCAGCTCACTGGTCGGTCGGACCAGTGCATGTACTGGGGAACCGAAGGGATGACGACGTTCACCTCGGCCGCGTGCTTGCGCTTGGCATGCTTGTCATCCCCCTCGCTGGTGAAGACGACGTAGGATGCGTCCGGGCGCGGGAAAGGGTTGTCGGCGAGGGCGTCGGGTGGCGGTGAAGGCGGCGGGAGCGGCGGCTGCTGCGGGCCGGCTCCAGGCGGCAGGGGTGGAAGGTTGCCCTTCAACAGGCGCTGTGTGAAACTGCACTGCCGGAGCATGTGCGTCGACGGCTTCGCGCCGCTGTGGTTCTTGCAGGGGGCGTCGAGCATCTGCTCGAAGGTCAGCTTGGGCTGCCAGGCGGCTTTGCCAGTGTGCGGGCGCTGGCTGGCGCCTTGCTCGGCCGGCTGCTCCCCTTCCACGGCGGCGACTTGCCGGTTGTCGTAGCGGGGCGCCGGATGGTCGCTCCGGCGCTTGCCGTTGTTGTTATTGTCTTGCCGGCGCTGGTTGCTGTCGCCAGCCGGCTTGGCGGGAGCCGGCTGGGCCGGGAGAAGCTTGCCGTCTGCGTCGATCGTGATCTTCACATTCATCACGGAGTCGGCCGTAGCGTACTTGTCCGCCACAGCCATGAGCTCCGCCAGGGTCTCCGGCTCGTCGCACACCAGCCGGTGCTTGACCAGAGTGCCGTCTAGGCATCTGTCGATGAAGTACTGGATGGCCTGGACCTCGTGGACCCCTTCGCAGGAGTTGCGAAGCTCCGTCCACCGCGTGAGGAAGTCGCGCAGGGGCTCGCCCGGCTTCTGGACGCACATGGAGAGCTGGCGAGGCTTGCCGGGTCGCTTGTAGGTGCTGGTGAAGTTGCGAATGAACGCGTCTTCGAAATCCAGCCAGGAGTTCACACTGCCGGCTCGGAGGCTGTTAAGCCATGTCTGGGCCGAGCCGAGCAGCATGAGGGGGACGTAACGGACAGCCACGCGCCGGTTGCCGCCGGCTATGCCGACAGCTGTGGTGTAGTCGGTTAGCCAGTCCTCCGGCTTGGTGGCGCCGGTGTACTTTGGGGAGTCGCGGGGCAGCAAGAAGCCTTTGGGGAAGGGTTCTTCGCGAATGCGGGGGCCAAAGCACGCCGGGCCGACAGAGCTTTCCTCCTCCAGGGCCGTGGAGCGCGCCAGCCGGTCGATGCGGTGACGGGCGTCGCTTTCGTCGTAGGGTTCGCGGGGGCCGAGTCGGTCAGCCACGGGACCGCGGGGACCGATTCGGTCGGCCACGGGACCGCTGGGAGCAGGAGCTTCCGGGGCCGGTTCGGGCCACCGAGCCGGCCGCACGGGGGGTTCCGGCTGCTGAACCCGGCCGTCGCCGGCCGTCTCGCCAGCGTTGCCGTCTCCGGCGGTGGTGGCTCGGTTGTGCCGGCTCCGACCGGACCGGTGCCGGCCAGAGCGGCTCGCGCTAGTGGCGTGCGAAGACGCCTGCCGCGCGTCCCGGAGAGCCCTCTCCGGGTTTGCGGTATTCCCTGCAGCGGAGCCGGATGGCTGGGCCGGATCAAAACGCGCCTGCTGCTCGTTTGCCGCGGCGATGAGGTCGCGGATGCGCTGCTGCTGCAGCAGCTCCTCGCCCTCCAGAACTCGAGATCCGCCATAGCCGCCTGCGCCGCGCGCATGTTCTTGACGGAGGTGTCGTAGAAGGGCCGGCCTGCGCCTAACGCACGGCCGAGTGCACCCCCACGAATCCGCACCTCCGCGACCCGGCTGGGCTCGGCGACGGGCGGAGTGAAGCCGTGGGCGCTGTCGTACTCACGCTGGGCGGACTCCAGCCGGCGTCGTGCGGCTGCGAGCTCCGTGGCCTCGACCAGCAGATGCTGGCGGTCCTCATTGAGCCGAGCCGCTACGGCCGCCGAGTCGGCGTCGGGCGTGATGGGGCTTGCAGACTCAGGATCGTCTCGCGGAGCGGGTCGGCCCGGCGAGGAGGGGTCGCAGCCGCGGCTGCGGCAGCTTTCTCCTTGGCGCGCGGGGAGCCGGAACTGGTGCCGATGGTCAGCACCTCCGCGCGGACGCAGAGAGCGGCGACGTCGTCGGAGACGGCGCAGCTAACGGGGACAGGCGAGTCGGTGCAATTGCGCACTTCGCTGGGAAACACGTCGGGGACGAGCGCGACGAAGACGCGCAGCGCGCCGAAAGGGACGACGGGGCAGCCTGCGGGGCAGGCGGCATCCGTGCCCGGTGCAGCGCTGCCGGTGGCCAGGTTGGCCGTGCGAGGCGCACGGACCAAACCGTGCACGATGCGCTCGCCGGAGCTGGTGAAGGGCCTCGTCCGGAACTTGACTCCGGCCGGCGCCGCGAGCGGCCCCACGGTGGGCGCCAACTGTCGTGGTATTCTCGCGGGGGGTGCGCGACTCACGGCAGATGCCATGGGATGGCTTAAGAGGTGGGGTTACGAGAGGACGCCGGTGGGTTCCGGAGGCGAGGTTAGCACGCGCAAGTGCGGGACACAAGACGTACCCAGGTTCGGGGCCCTCCGGAGAGGTAACGCCCCTAGTCCTGCCGAAATGAGTATGGAGTGCACAAAGGTTACAAGGTTGCTCCTGGAGCTGTGTTTGTGTGTGTTGCTACTGAATTGTCCGACCCTCTGCATGGAGGGCTCCCGGGGGGTCTTATAGGCCGACCCCCAGGGGTAGATGAGTAAGGATGCACGGGAGCGGGGCCCGGGTGTCATTGTCTAGGAGCCGGCGGTGGGGGCCGCCGGGTCGCCGGGTCCGCCGGGTGCGCCGGGTCCGCCGGGTGCGGGCTCGATCGGCTGCTCGGCACTGTGGTGGGTCTTGTCGTTCGTCAGGGATGGTCGGCGCCGCCTAGCAACAGGGTTACGCCGCCCGGTCACCGCCCGCCCCGGGCGGGGGCACAGGGAATGCTGTCACCTGGCATGGGCCACCTTGTCTTGTCATGAGGGTCTGCTCTCTAGCGGCCAGCCGGCATGGGCCAGCCGGCCAGGCCGGGTCGCCATGCCGAGCCGGCTCGCGCTGGGGAGCCGGCGTGCGGGCCAGCCGGATTGAGGGGCTTGGCCTGCCCCGGTGTTTTTGAAAGGGATCCGGGCTCCGTTGCCTACCCGGGGGTCATCCCCCCGACAACCAACCAGTTCCATTAGCTCTTCCCCTGAACCAAGTATATCGTTGTATTTGCCTGCTTGTGCTATTCTCCCGCCTTTCATTACCTGCATTAAAATTACCTTATAAGGAGAGCCGAACAATATATGGCAATAAAATTTACATGAAACATTTGCCAATGAAATTCTCACCAGAATAAGATCAGCTGCAGGCAGGAATTCAATCTGGTGAGTGACATAAACCACTGTTTTTGAAGCCAAAGCCCCAAGCAAGCATTCCTGCAAATGGAAGGAACCTTAAGCAACGTGTTCTCAAACTCCTATTGAACAAAAAAAGATAATGTATTATACCTTGAAAAGGTGGGATCCTGTATGAGCATCGACTGCGCTGAACGGATCATCGAACAAATAGATGTCGGCATCCTGATATAAAGCTCGGGCTATCTGAATCCTTTGCTTCTGCCCGCCACTAAGATTAATGCCTCGCTCTCCAATGACTGTCTTGTCACCGAATGGCAAGATCTCCAAATCTTTCTTCAGCGAACACCACTCAAGGACACTGTCATACTTCTCACTGTCCATCTCCTTGCCGAACAGTATGTTGTCCTGAATTTTGCCACTCTGTATCCATGCCGTCTGGCTGACATACGCCATTGTTCCGCAAGTCTTGACCTCTCCTGATAGCTTTGGCACCTCACCAAGAATGCAAGAGAGCAAGGTTGATTTTCCAGAGCCGACCGTCCCACAGACAGCAACGCGCATGCCTTGCCGAGCTTGAAAATTCAGGTCCTTCAGCGTTGGCAGCTCAGGTGAGCCGTCCCAGGAGAAGCACCCATTGCTGATCTCAATTGCAACATTGGAGCTACCACTTGGTAGCCTCTCCACAGCATCCATCGGCATCTCCTCAAGGCATAGGAAAGATGCTATCCTGTCAAGAGACACCTTGGTCTGAATCATCATCGAGATTGTGTCGGGAAGGTTGTATATTGGTTCTTGAAGCACCCGGAACGTGGTCAATGCAGACAACACCTTCCCTGACTCCAATGGTATCCCTAAGAGCATGCAAGCTCCAAAGGTTACCACAGCGACGAAGGTCGGGGCACCCCAGAACACGAAGGTGGCCGCGGTCCATGTGTAAAGGTACTTCTTGAGCCAGCTTGTCTCTGTCGTCCTGAGGTCATTGATCTTGGACAAGAACTTCATTTCCCACCCCTGCAGTTTAAGAATCCTCATGTTGCGCAGGATCTCAGATGTCGCCTTCATCCTGACATCCTTGCAGTCCATCAGCTTCTGATGGAACTTCTCCTGCATTTTCATCGGAGGCACATTTGCAAGCATGACCGCAATGGTGGCACCGAGCGCTGCAAGCGAGGCTACCCCGAGGGTGGAGTACAAGATGAACAATGCCATGCCTACTTGGAGAGGTATCAACCAGGGATCGTGCATGTACCATGAGAAGAGCCCGACTCGGTCGGCATCCACGCTGATGATGTTGATCATCTCCCCGCTCGTGCAGCTCTGTCTCGAGCTGCTGGACAGAGAGAGCCCTTTCTGGTACACGATGGAGACAAGCGCGGCCCGAGCACGAATCCCGGCTTGCTGTAGCCGGAAGAACCAGTGCCGTTGTGACAAACACTCAAACACCTTGGCTACGATGAATGTGACAACAAGGAGCTTCCCCTTGCTGGCGTACCTCTCGTCGCCGTTGAGGTACTGCACCAGGGAGTCTACGAGGTATGGGCCAACGTAGGTGGCCACGTTGTAGATGAGCGCGTAGAGTGCGGTCACCGCTAGGTGCCACCACACGGTGCGCACAAGGGCCATGGTGAGCTTGAACGCGGTGAACTTCGGGCCAGAGCCAGAGCCGTCGCCGGCGAGCGCCTCCAGGTTCGTCTTGAACGAGGGGAGCAGGCCGGCCACGCTGTCGCGGTGATCAAGGTCCGGGACGTCGTCGAGGCCGAGGGTCTTCCTGTGGCCGACTGCGAACAGGGGGCCCATCCAGGAGAAGGTGAGGACGCTGAGGAAGCCAGCGCTCGTGAAGAGGCAAGCATCGACGGTGTCGTCGCTCGCGCCGTTGAGCAGAGGCTCCTCGGAAGCAGAGCCGCCCGTCGTCGCCGCCCTCTTGGCCGAGAACCCGGCGACGAGTAGCGCCACGGCTGCGAGGACCTCAACGGCGTCGCGCGCCCACGGAAGCGCGGGCACGGGAAGCCCGTAGCAGAGGCTGGTCGCGGCGTGGACGGCGACGGCGAGGACGGAGAGGAGAAGGAAGAGCGCCCACCAGAGCCTGAGCGGCGCGGGGAACCGCTCCTCCCCGCGGCCGCGGTACTCGAGCTGCAGGTACGCCGCGAGCAGCAGCCACGCCACCGCGCGCGCCGCGGCGTCCGCCTGGTTCGCGACCTCGGCCCCGCCGCCGGCGCTGTTATCGAGGTACCACGAGACGAGCGAGTAGGCGCCAAGGAAGAGCTCGGACGCCGCCAGCGCCCACGTGGCGCGCACCGCGACCTGGCCCCACCGGAACCGGATGCCCGGGGCGGCCGTATCCTTGCCGCGGCGGCCGGAGGCGAAGAGGAGCCGGGCTGCGACGGCGAGCGCGAGCAGGAGGTGGGCCCCGGCGCCGACGCCGTGCAGGAGCAGCGGCCGCAGGAACAAGGGGAGGGCGGGCTGCTTCTGGCCCGCCATCGCTGCCGCGGTGGGCATCGATGGGTGCAGGCTGAGTGAGTGGAGCGCCGGAGCGGGCGGGCGAGGGTTATATAGGCGGGGCGGTGACACGTGCGTGGCGGGTGCACGGAAGAGTCGTGACGGCGACGGGGCGGCTCGCCGCAAGATACCTCCGGTCCACCACCCCCCGTGGCCCTACCCACGGCAAGGTGTTTGATGAATTTGGGCAACAGCATTATCAGGATCAAGCATGGTGGGTGTTTGATGAATTTTGGCTGGATGTTGCCAAATTGATATATCATAGCATGAAACAATTAAAAATTATAAATATGTTTGAGGCGTATCAGGCACCATGAATACACAAGAATGAAGAGAGTGTGTAGTCATGTCGCGATACATATAATGAATATGCTCGTGGATGCCTCGGCTTCCACCTGTAGCTGGTCATCCCCGGGATGCCCCCCCCCCCCCCCCCTCAGCTTCGGCTTCGCAGGCGATTTGGTCCTCCCCATCTTCTCTGTTTGCTACTCAGCCGCTGCATAGCAGCGGAAGAACTACCATGTACTTCCTGCTTCAGCTCCAATCGCCACCGCTTGCTCGGACGCCAGATCGTCATCGCCGTCGGAACCCTAACCCTAGAGAGTGAGAGAGAAGAGAGTGTATGGGAGAGAGTGAGCGCGTGGGTGCGGTGCACGTCGGGTTGGCTATGATCGTGTCATGCCAGGCCAGGTGCGCGTGGGTTGCATGTGGTGTGTGTGGGTCGCTTGATCGGTGCGGCGCGATGCGGTGCAAATAAACTAGGAGAAAACCCAACAGGAAAAATAAACCGTAAAAGTGGTATGCACGGTCATCACAGAAATAGGGAAAAATTAAAATGCGTAATTTGTGGCACAAGTTTACTTAAATTGGGCAAAAATATGAAAAAACTGCTAAATAGGATAAATGTTGTCACAAACGTGATACTAAGGGGTAAAAATTGAAATTCACTCTTAGTTAAACAACCTAAATGAAGTCAATCTGGTTTCGCTAAAACTTTCTATCCAGTCAACCCCCAATGGTTAAACGCCATATGTAGGTGATTTTAGCACATCCAATGATCCAAATGAGTTTTTTTACGGTAATGTTAAAAATCTGACGTTAGATTTTTCACCATGACAAATCGAACGTTTTTTATGAAAATTTATGTTATCACGAGGATGGCAACTTCCTTTAGCAAGCACAGTAAATCCTGGCAAAAACTGAACATGCCAAGGATTTGTCATGCTTACTAAAGGAAATTGCTAGTCCTGCGACAACATAATTTGTCATAAAAAGACATTCGATTTGCCACGGTAAAAAAAATCTGACGTTCGATTCATATTGGGGTCTTTTTTTATATAGATGAAAAAAAACCTAAGACTCAATCATACGATAGTTCTTCGATGGTTATAACCTTCTTTCACATAAATTGTTTAAAGGAATGCGGAAGGGGAAGGCCCCTACAGTTATGAGGATTTGAATATGGGTAACTGAGTTGTTCTCAAAAAAAAAAAAAAAAAAAAAAAACTGAGTTGTACATCCGCTCCCCTGACCAAGTGAGCTACTAGGCTCAATTCTTCCTTCTTTCATATATCTAGTTGTTCAAAGAAAAAAAAAAGATGGGTACAAAGATAAATAAATGCAAGGAGAGCTTAATGGTTCCACGTTCCGTTACGTCTGAATTTCTGTCTGAACAACAAATAAAATACACACATCCGAATTAAGGATAGGTTACAATAAAGTTGCTGCCGACAACAGAGATGATACAAAGGCACAAAGTCCAAACTCATGGAAGGGCATCACCTCTAGAAAATGCACCAATCCCCTAATGTATCTATATTGTTTGTTCCCCTTACCATTCTGCGAATACTCATGGAGTATTATTTTAGAGCACACATTGGATACCATTACTCATAAAGCTGCAACATTTAGATTTATTGCTGCTCATGGAAGGGCACAAAATTAAGTTTAGAGGACACACTGGAGGCCACAGCTGCTAAAGCTGTAACATATCTCCCGCAAAAAATAAATAAAAAATAAAGCTGTAACATATGGACTTGTGCTTCAACATGTGGAGTTTAGATGATCCTTCTCCTTGCAGCACCTCCACACCAGTGAGTACAGCAGTGGTCTCCGTAGGTTCACCCGTATCTTCGTCCACAATGTCACAAATTTTGGCAATGCAAAACTTGCCACTCCCCAGATACGCCATGCTTGCATCCATCTGCACCCAGTCCTTTGGCACTTTCAGGTCCGGCCAGTGGTATTTCAGTCCAGGAGCCCTCTTGTGGCCGGAGGAGAGGTCCAAGGCGCAAAAGTGGTAAGGGCTTTTGTCTGCTATGCCGAAGCAGAGGTTGCCGAGTTCAGGGACTTGTTCGGCTCTGCCCTAGAAGGGCAACATCCAGCCACCGGCCTTGGTCCACTCGCAGCCGGCGGTGTCGAAGCAGTAGGTGCCGACGCCGGACGAGATGCAGAAAGTGAACCCATCGAGCAGCATGTGAGACCCGATGTGCATGGGCTTGTAGGTGGGATCGTCGACGTACGGCGGCGGAGGCAGCCGCTGCCACTGCCAGACAAGCCTGCCGCTGTTCTTGAACGGAGAATCAGGGGGGTCGGCACAGAGAAGGACCTCGAAGTTGCAGTGCTTGTGGTTGGACGGGAACTTGTCCATGACGTAGAGGGCGTCAGGGCGTCTCTGGTCCGGGGCGTTGGCTCGAGCGATGGACAAGGAGACGGGGCAGCCTCCCTTGGGCTCGTTGAGGGCCGGGAGAGCTTGTCATCGACGGAGCCAGAGTCGAAATCGTAGAGAAAGGTGCTGCCCGCATCAGAGACGCGGAGGATCTTGCTTTCGTTGCTGCTGTCTGCTGGTCCATAGAAGGGCAGGAAATCAAACCTCTTGTCAGCCGGCTCCGAAGCTCCGAAACTGATCTTCGGCGCCGGCGGCGAGGAGCGCTTCGGTTCCAACCCTGCGTTGGCCTTTGTGTTCTTGGCTGTCCCTTCTGCCTTTTGCGCTTCTGCTGTGTTGGTGTAGAAGAGCTGGTTCGCCTCGATGCGGCTCAGGGAATGTTGGTGTATAAAAACATGTGCATTTTTATACCTTGACTTATGCATAGACGGTTGCAGCCTCTTTGATGGCAAGGTCTTGTCGGAGGATTGCTATCGACAAGACTTAAGACTTGGTTGGCAAAACCATGAAGAACACCTCAAGGCAGGCCATTGAGAAGTACTAAGTTAGTACTGAAGATGAAGACAACATTTGCCGGCAAGCAACGCATCGGCAAGGTGAAGACCCGGCAAGCCCTCTCTGCTTCACCACCGCTCCACCTCATCTAGTCACTGGTCGATGAGGTGTCAAGCGGGCAGGCGGTTTGGTAAGGCTTGTCGGGGCACGAGTCAGCACGCTGGGTTGGAGATTAACTTTAATGACACCCGTCCAGAAGGCGTGTCAAGCTAATAGAAGGTAGCTGGGCTAGCGGTGCAGAAACCTTGCCGGAGCTCCTCCTCCACATGACACCTAACGGCACATTTAATGCGTTTGTCATAATTCGGCAGAGTTAGGTATGATAGCACTGTAACTATCACCTAATTATGTAATTACCTTTTTGTCACTGTGGTGGCCCCTTAACCTATAAAAAGAGGCCCATGGCTACTGGTAGAAAGGTCGACACTTTGCACAAACTACGCGTGTAGCTGCACTTCCCGCGCACATTGCCGACAAGCTGCGTTCCTTGTACTTGTGCTTCCATCATAATACAATCAAAGCAGGAGTAGGGTTTTACGCCTGACGGCGGCCCGAACCTGGGTAAAACTTATGTGTGTTCTGCTGAATCTACTCTTTGTGCTCGTTGATCCCCACAGTCGAACCACAAAGGAATCTTTGCTAGTCCCATAAATTGTCTTGGTCGACAGGGAATACAAGCCCTTCTCCGTCACCAGGTTCACGAACTGACGTGCCCGGGACTTGTTCAAAATCATCCCCATAGAATAGACACTCTCCAAATCAAAGTAGACTTGCTCTTCTTCCTAATGATCAACATCAGATGGATAGATGTAAGGATGGCAATGGGTAGGGTATGGGGCGGGTAGAGCAATACCATACCCATACCCATATAGTCAATGGGTACAAAATTCTACCCATACCCGTACCCACGGGTATGAAACTTTACCCGTACCCATACCCGACGGGTACCCATACCCATTGGGTACCCAACGGATAGATCAAACATTACACAAGTTATTCACAATTTTACATTCATCGATATCACATTTGACAAAAAATATATTTATCTCAACTCAACTCAAATGACACACTTCACGGCTAGGGTATGGTTATATCCATGGGTACAAGGCTCTACCCATGCCCTACCCATGACTTAACGGGCAGGGTATGGGTACTACCCATGGGTATAAAATTGTGCCCATACCCTGCCCATGCGGGTACGGTACCCATGGATATCCGTACCCATGGGTAAAATTGCCATCCTTAGATAGATGGATGTGACGTGGGATCTAGGTCTAGGTCTTGGCCGTTTTGCTAGGATCTTTTCTTTTTGAACAGTCTTTGTATAGAGAGACCTTTTTTTAGGTTATATAGAGTTTTTTTAGCAGATATAGAGTGGATAGACAGAACTCGCGTATTTGGGGTTCGGTCCATGGGCCGTCCAGTTAATGTTACCAAGGACAAGCCCATTAGTGAGACAATTTTTGCCCCAGTTAGCATCTGCCTTGGAGCTTCTATAGGGCGCCTTTGGCGCCGGTTGAGAGCCTTGGCGTCCACGCGCCCCCGCTCGTGGGCCGGTCCAAGAAGAAGACCAGCGATCGGCTGATTTCCCTGGTCGCTCGATCGTGTTGACCGGTCGCGGTTGACCAGTTGATCGGTCAACGATTGACTTTTGAAAAAAGAAAAAGTAGCAAAAATAAAAAAATCGGGAATTAAAAGTGTTCACGGATTTGAAAAAACAAGTTCATAAACTTCAAAAAAAATATGAATTTGAAAAAAATATTACTGATTTTGAAAACAGTGCATCAAATTTGAAAAAAAGATCATGGAATATGAAAAGAAAGTTCACCGTTTTTTCAAAAAAAAATCACCAAAATTGACAAAAAGTTCATTAATTATGAAAAAGGTTCATCAAATTTAAAAAAAAAATCATCAAAATTGAAAAAAGTTCATCGAATTTAAAAAAAGTTTATCAAATTTTAAAAAATTCATGCATTTAAGAAAAGAAAAAACAAACACGAAAACAAAAAAACAAAAGAAACAAAGGAAATGTAGAAAATATAGGGGAGTGTTTCCTGTACATAGAAAACCAAAAAGGGTAAGTATGAACAAGCGTTAAGATGGCCTAGTGGTTATTGTAGTTCCCTCTCAACGAGGAGGTTGCGAGTTCGAACCCTGTTGCGTGCACTCATGCACCTTTTTTGAAGTTTAAACAGAAAAAAACGTAAATGGGCCGGCCCAGAGCTGAGGGGGGAGGGGGTGCGCCGGTTTGCAGAATGAACCGCAACCGGCGCCTTTTCCATCTGCCTCAAAAAGGTAGGGAAATATCTGGTGCACCGGGCCATTTGGTGCTACCAGCGCACCCATTTGATTTAGTCATTTTACAAATGTCAAATAAATCTGAAACCTTTTTATGTCGTAATAGTAACAAGAATACGACATGCTATAATTTTTTCGATCCAAAGTCAAAACATAATATGAAAAACGAAAATAAGAAATTCCGTTGATGATAAGAAAATGGGACGGTTGACCGGCGCCGTCTCAACGCGGACGCGGCGACCGAGAAAGCTACTCCACCTGTTGCACCTGCATTGAAGCAACACCTGTCCGACTGCCCCGACTATTTAAAGCAAGCAGGGCTCGCCAATAAACCCAATCTCCTCTCCTCCACACACCGCCACCTACCCTCCTCCCCACTCCTCTCCTCTCATCTGCATGCCTCATCGATGGGCAAGTACGACAGTTGGTGATCGGCGTCGGCGGGTGGATCTATGGGGAGCTTCTGATCGTGGCACCACCGCCGATGGTTTCCGGCCCGTCGGCATCCACCACTCGGACGGTCAAGGAGGAGGTGATGCTCTCTGACGATGACATTAGCAGTAGCAGCTTCCCCTCCTCGTCGAGGCCACACGCACAGACACGAATTCGCGGCTCACATAGAGTTGTTGTTTGCACTGTCGCTCCACGAGCGCGATCTGGCGCTGCACTAGCCAGCCGCCGCGCAACCGCGACGTCCAAATCGGACGCAGCGTGAAGAAGAAGTTGCCGCGCAACCGCGGCGTCCAAATCAGACTCGCATTAAGGAGGAGTCGGCCTCGTCGCCTCGCAACTAGGCCGGCCTCTTCGTCTAGCTGGCATCCCCACACATCATTTTCTGGCGCGACAAGGAGGTGGCGCCATCACCGCCCTGATGTCTACTACACAACTTATTCTTGTAGACTCGTGTTGGGCCTCCAAGTGCAGAGTTTTGTAGGACAGTAGCAATTTTCCCTCAAGTGGATGACCTAAGGTTTATCAATCCGTGGGAGGCGTAGGTTGAAGATGGTATCTCTCAAACAACCCTGCAACCAAATACAAGAAATCTCTTGTGTCCCCAACACACCCAATACAATGGAAAATTGTATATGTGCACTACTTCGGCGAAGAGATGGTGATAAAAGTGTAGTATGGATAGTAGATATAGGTTTTTGTAATCTGAAAATATAAAAACAGCAAGGTAGCAAGTAACAAAAGTGAGCACAAACGGTATTGCAATGCTTAAAAATAAGGCCTAGGGTTCATACTTTCACTAGTGCAATCTCTCAACAATGCTAACATAATTGGATCATATAACCATCCCTCAACGTGCGATAAAGAATCACTTCCAAGTTCCTATTAGCGGAGAATATAAGATAGAAATTGTTTGTAGGGTACGAAACCACCTCAAAGTGATTCTTTTCGATCGATCTATTGAGTTATTCCTATAAGTGTCACAAACAGCCCTAGAGTTCGTACTAAAATAACACCATATGATACACATCAACCAACTCTAATGTCACCTAGATACTTCAATGTCACCACAAGTATCCGTGAGTTGATTATACGATATGCATCAAACAACTTCATAATCATAATATTCAATCCACACAAAGAACTTCAAGGAGCACCCCAAAGTTTCTATCGGAGAAAAGATAATGAAAACGTGCATCAACCCATATGCATAGATTACCCCAATGTCACCTCGGGAATCCGCGAGTTGAGTGCCAGAACATACATCAAGTGAATCAATATAATACCCCATTGTCACCACGGGTATTCATATGCAAGACATACATCAAGTGTTCTCAAATCTGAATATTCAATCCGACAATAACGAAACCTCAAATGGAAAAGATTCGATTCATGACAACAAAGATAGAGAGGGAAGAAACACCATATGATCCAACTATATTAACAAAACTCGCGGTACATCAAGATCGTGCCAAATCAAGAACACGAGAGAGAGAGAGATCAAACACATAGCTACTAGTACATACCCTCAGCCCCGAGGGTGAACTACTCCCTCCTCGTCATGGAGACCGCCGGGATGATGAAGATGGCCTCCGGTGATGATTCCCTCCTCCGGCAGGGTGCCGGAAAAGGGTTGTAGATGAGATCGTGGAGGTATAGAGGCTTGCGGCGGCGTAAAAACTCATCTAGGTTAACTTTCGGGGGTTTCTGAATATATATGATTTTTTGCATTGGAATCACGCGAAGAAGGGCCACAGGGGGCCCACGAGGCACCAGGGCGCGCCTGGGGGGGGGGTGACGCGCCCTGGTGGCTCGTGGGGCCCCTGTGGGTCTTCTGGCCACCTCCCGAAGCTTCTAGTGTCTCTTATGTTTCAGAAAAAATCGTCAAAAAGTTTCGCTGCATTTGGACTTCATTTGATATGGATTTTCTGGAAAACCAAAAACAAGCAGAAAACAACAACTGGCACTGGGCACTAGGTCAATATGTTAGTCCATGAAAATCATATAAAATCCATATAAAAGTGCACCAAAATGATACAAAACTATAATAAACATGGCATGAATACTTCATAAATTATAGATACGTTGGAGACGTATCAGCATCCCCAAGCTTAATTCCTGCTCGTCCTCGAGTAGGTAAATGATAAAAGAAATAATTTATGAAGTGTGAATGCTAGCATAGTGCATAAGTTTGATCAATGATAATTTCAATCACTTTTTCTAGCATCAATATATATCATAATCAGTAGCTCATCTCATAAAACTTCTCATGATCAAGTAGCAAGCTATTCACATGTTTAAAGTATAGGCCATAAACTTTCTTGAAAACTAACAAACTATTTGCTCAGTCATCAAACAATTACAATTCATCTTATTTTTAGGAAGGGTCTATGTAGGAGCTTTGATCTAGCAAATTTCACATACTCAACCATCATTTAGTCTTCCATGATTGCTGACACTCAAAGCATATTTTTAGAACAAACTGTTTCAGTCAAACACATAGGAAGATAGGGGCTTAATGTTTCGCCTCCCAACTTATTTATCTCAGGGATAATGTCAACAATAATAACTCATGATAATCTATATTCAACTGGATATATGTGCCTGGATCTTTCCCTACCACATAATGCTTGCCAACTAAAAGAATAAATAGAGCGGAATAGGGATGAACATTAATGACTCTTGCATAAAAGTAAATACAGAAAAGTAAATACAGAAAAGTAAAAGATAGGCCCTCCGCAGAGGGAAGCAGAGGTTGTCATGCGCTTTTTGTTGTTGGATGCACAAGCTCTTAATGCAAAGGAACGTCACGTTATATTGCCCCTTGTGATAGCAACCTTTATTATGCAGTCCGTCGCTTTTATTTCTTTACCATCACAAGTTCGTACAACGCTTATTTTCCCTTACAATAAAAGATTATACATATTTTAGGAGCAATTTTTATTGCTTTTTGCACCGATGACAACTTACTTGAAGGATCTTATTCAATCCATAGGTAGGTATGGTGGACACTCATGGCAAGAAACTGGGTTTAAGGGTTTTTGGATGCACAAGTAGTATCTCTACTCAGTACGAATTTTTGGCTAGCAAAAGATCCTAAACAAGCACCACATGTTAGAGGATTCATGACAATATAATTTCTATGTGAATATAAACAAACATATCTTATTACGTTGTCTTCCTTGTCCAACGTCAACTACTTGATCAAGCTTGAAAATAATTAATGGGGGTTCACAATCATAGAAGATGTCCAAGATAGTATATTTATATGTGAAATTTCTCTTCCTTCAAAATTCTTTCATGAATTGTTCAAGTGACCAATGCTATGTTTGTTAACTTTCAATAAATTTTACCACTTATACTTCTTGTATGTGAAGTCGCTACTCCCCATGGGACAAGCATATGAAGCATATAAATTTCAACTTTATGATATTCAATTCATTTCAACAATTTACTCATAGGATATAAGTGAAGAACAAGAGTAAATGACAAACTACTCAAAAAAGATATAAGTGAAGATCAAATGAGTGGTTAAGTAAATAGGTAGCAATGTGAGGACTCTCTCTCATTTAAAAATTTCAGATCTTAAGTATTTTATTCAAACAGCAAAGAAAAAAAAACGACTTTCCAAGGATAGCACATATCATGTGAAGAAGCAAAAACTTAGGCTCAACCAAGACTAACCGATAATTGTTGATGAAGAAAGGTGGGATGCCTACCGGGGCATCCCCAAGCTTAGATGCTGGAGACTTCTTGAAATATTAATTTGGGATGCCTTGGGCATCCCCAAGCTTGAGCTCTTGTGTCTCCTTAATTCCTCTCATATCATGGTTTCTCTAAATCTTAAAAACTTCATCCACATAAAACTCAACAAGAACTCGTGAGATAAGTTAGTATAAATCAACTCAAAACCTTAACATTCTCTACTGTAGCAAATCATTAAAATTATAATTAAACATTGCATACTAAATGCCTCTTCATATTTAATACTCCTATCCACAAATAGAAACATTAAACACGCAAACATATGCAAACAATGCAACTATAACAGCAATCTGCCAAAACAGAACAGTCTGTAAAAGGGGAATAAGAATCCATACTTCCCTAACTCCAAAAATTATGAAAAATTACCACGTGACAGAGAACTCATGCATGCTTACTGTGTAAAAATTTCAGATTTTTATCATGTTCTGACTATTCAGGAATATTCTGGACATAACAGAAAACTTTCTGTTTTCAAACAGCAACACATGAACTTGCAAACTGAGCATGGTAAAGGCTATAATTGGCATTTTATTGAACTAAAAGATACAAAACATGATTATTGATAACATCAAGCAAATATCAACAGAAGAAAATGATGCTCCAAGCAAAACTCATATTATGTGACGAATAAAAATATAGGTCCGAGTGAGGTTACCGATAGTGTTGAAGACGAAAGAGGGGATGCCTTCCGGGGCATCCCCAAGCTTAGTTGCTTGGGTCTTCCTTTAATATTACCTTGGGGTGCCTTGGGCATCCCAAAGCTTAGGGTCTTGCCACTCCTTATTCTCCTCATATCGATATCTCACCCAAAACTTGAAAATTTCAATCACACAAAACTTAACGGAACTTCGTGAGATAGGTTAGTATGATAAAAATAAATCATCCACTTAGGTACTGTCAAGACAAGATTCATAATTGTTCTCACATAATTCCTACTGTATTCTATAATTTCCACAATTTATATTACTCAATATAAGCTATGGAAACACTAAAACAAGCAAACTATGCACCGAAAACAGAATCTGTCAAAAACAGAACAGCGTGTAGTAAGTGATTTAAAAACCATACTTCTGTACCTCCAAAAATTCTGAAAAATTATGAAAACGTAAAAAATTTGTAACCCAATACTGTGTAAAAATTTAAGAAATTTTTCACACTCCAGTACAAAATAGAAATTCCAGCACTGGACGCAAAAGTTTCTGTTTTTGCACAGAATCAAATCAACAAGCATCCACACTATCCCAAAGGCTTTACTTGGCACATTATTGAAAGAAAACATATAAAACATGATTAATACAGTATCTTAATCATGTGTACACACAAAAACAGTAGGTATAAATATTGGGTTGTCTCCCAACAAGCGCTTTTCTTTAATGCCTTTTAGCTAGGCATGATGATTTCAATGATGCTCGCATAAAAGTAAAGAATTGAAACACAAAGAGAGCATCATGAAGCATATGACTAGCACATTTAAGCCTAACCCACTTCCTATGCATAGTGATTTTGTGAGCAAACAATTTATGGGAGCAAGAATCAACTAGCATAGGAAGGCAAAACAATCATAACTTCAAAACTTTCAACACATAGACAGGAAACTTGATATTATTGCAACACCTACAAGCATATGATCCTCTCTTATAATAATTTTCAGTAGCATCGTGAATGAATTCAACAATATAACTATCACATAAAGCACTCTTTTCATGACCTACAAGCATAGAAATTTTATTACTCGCCACACAAGCAAATTTGTTCTCATCAATAATAGTGGGAGCAAACTCAACAAAATAAATATCATGAGATACTTGATTGGCATAATCCAATTGAAAACTAAAATCATGATGACAAGTTTCATAATTATCATTATTCTTTATAGCATACATGTCATCACAATAATCATCATAGATAGCAACTTTGTTATCATAGTCAATTGAAACCTCTTCCAAAATAGTGGATTTCATTAAATAAAGTCATGACCTCTCTATATCCACTTTCATAATTATAATCATCATAAATAGGAGGCATGCAATCATCATAATAAATTTGCTCATCAAAACTTGGGGGACTAAAAATATCATCTTCATCAAACATAGCATCCCTAAGCTTATGGCTTTGCATATCACTAGCATCGTGGATATTCATAGAACTCATACTAGCAACATTGCAATCATGCTCATCATTCGAAGATTTTATGCCAAACATTTTATTGAATTCTTCTTCTATCAATTGAGCACAATTTTCCGATCCATCATTTTCAAAAAAGACATGATAAACACGAATAATATGAGGCAACCTCAATTCCATTGTTTTTAGTTTTCTTTTTATAAAACCAAACTAGTGATAAACAAGAAACTAAAAGATTCGGTTGCAAGATCTAAAGATATACCTTCAAGCACTCACTTCCCCGGCAACGGCGCCAGAAAAGAGCTTGATGTATACTACACAACTTATTATTTTAGACTCGTGTTGAGCCTCCAAGCGCAGAGTTTTGTAGGACAGTAGCAATTTTCCCTCAAGTGGATGACCTAAGGTTTATCAATCCGTGGGAGGCGTAGGTTGAAGATGGTATCTCTCAAACAACCCTGCAACCAAATACAAGAAATCTCTTGTGTCCCCAACACACCCAATACAATGGTAAATTGTATAGGTGCACTAGTTCGGCGAAGAGATGGTGATAAAAGTGTAGTATGGATAGTAGATATAGGTTTTTGTAATCTGAAAATATAAAAACAGCAAGGTAGCAAGTAACAAAAGTGAGCACAAACGGTATTGCAATGCTTAAAAACAAGGTCTAGGTTTCATACTTTCACTAGTGCAATCTCTCAACAATGCTAACATAATTGGATCATATAACCATCCCTCAACGTGCGATAAAGAATCACTACCAAGTTCCTATTAGCGGAGAACATAAGATAGAAATTGTTTGTAGGGTACGAAACCACCTCAAAGTTATTCTTTCCGATCGATCTATTGAGTTATTCCTATAAGTGTCACAAACAGCCCTAGAGTTCGTACTAAAATAACATCATATGATACACATCAACCAACTCTAATGTCACCTAGATACTCCAATGTCACCACAAGTATCCGTGAGTTGATTATACGATATGCATCAAACAACTTCATAATCATAATATTCAATCCACACAAAGAACTCCAAGGAGCACCCCAAAGTTTCTATCGGAGAAAAGATAATGAAAACGTGCATCAACCCATATGCATAGATTACCCCAATGTCACCTCGGGAATCCGCGAGTTGAGTGCCAGAACATACATCAAGTGAATCAATATAATACCCCATTGTCACCACGGGTATTCATATGCAAGACATACATCAAGTGTTCTCAAATCTGAATATTCAATCCGACAATAATGAAACCTCAAATGGAAAAGATTCGATTCATCACAACAAAGATAGAGAGGGAAGAAACACCATATGATTCAACTATATTAACAAAGCTCGCGGTACATCAAGATCGTGCCAAATCAAGAACACGAGAGAGAGAGAGAGATCAAACACATAGCTACTAGTACATACCCTCAGCCCCGAGGGTGAACTACTCCCTCCTCGTCATGGAGACCGCCGGGATGATGAAGATGGCCTCCGGTGATGATTCCCTCCTCCGGCAGGGTGCCGGAAAAGGGCTGCAGATGAGATCGTGGAGGTACAGAGGCTTGCAGCGGCGTAAAAACTCATCTAGGTTAACTTTTGGGGGTTTCTGAATATATATGATTTTTTGCGTTGGAATCACGCGAAGAAGGGCCATAGGGGGCCCACGAGGCACCAGGGCGCGCCTGGGGGGGTGGCGCGCCCTGGTGGCTCGTGGGCCCCGTGGGTCTTCTGGCCACCTCCCGAAGCTTCTAGTGTCTCTTATGTTTCAGAAAAAATCGTCAAAAAGTTTCGCTGCATTTGGACTTCATTTGATATGGATTTTCTGCAAAACCAAAAACAAGCAGAAAACAGCAACTGGCACTGGGCACTAGGTCAATATGTTAGTCCATGAAAATCATATAAAATCCATATAAAAGTGCACCAAAATCATACAAAACTATAATAAACATGGCATGAATACTTCATAAATTATAGATATGTTGGAGACGTATCACGCCCCGACGGCTGTCCGGAAGCCAAGGGCGCCCGGTGAAGAAGGCGCCCGGCCCAATGATCGCTAACGCTCGCGGCCGCCTTCTCTACTACCTTGGATGTGGCGGCGGCACCTCTTCCTCGCGCACTATGACAACGGTCGATAAGGCATCATCCAAGCAGGCGCTGGGAGTGGCATTCGCTGCGTCCGACGTGGCGCCGGACTAAGTCTACGCTGGCCGGGACCTCACGTTGGCCTGGGCCGAGGATCAGTCCAGGACCACCATGCAGACGTCTGCCCACCGTCGGTGCCGGATGATTGATCAACTCCTCAAAGTGGGGATGAAGGAGTCCCAGCGCGCCGCCCGTGCCCTCGCGGGCAATGGCAATGGCAAGAACGTGTCCACGGCCGACCGTCGCCGCCAGGCGGACGCTGCCCAGCAGGGCGCCAGATGGAGGCAGCCGAGCAACTGCATCGGGAGCGCAATGTGGCGGCCAAAAGGGTTGCCGTGACCCTGGGAGACCTTCCGCCGTTGGAAGGATGACGACGTCAACGAAAGGGACGATGACGAAGGTACCGACGGTCTAGGAGGCCATGCCTAAAAGGTCACCTTTCATGCCTCGCTTAGTTTAGTTTAAATTTTATTTGGTTTAGTTAAACTTTATTAATTTGTTCCTTTTCATTGTAAATATATCAAAATTTAAAAAATATTGTTCAGTTTACATGAATTTCGTCCGTCTTTTTAAATTGTTCATTTGAAGTTTTGAACTAGTGTGAATATTCGATACAGGTGGTTGGATGGTCGGCTCTCGCTGTCAACCGTGTTGAAGTTGCGTTTACTTTATCATGGTTGGATGGTCGGCTCTCGCTGTCAATCGCGTTGGAGTTGCCTTTACTTCATCATGGTTGAATGATCGGCTCTCGGTGTCATCTTCTTCATCATGATTGGATGGTCGGCTCTCGCTGTCAACAGTAGCATTTACTCCACGATGATTGATGGCGCACTACAAAGATCCGCGGTCCGCGTCACCTGTCCTGTGCCCGCTTGCTTGCAGCTGCACAACTTGGTACTCTCAGTCCTCGCTCCTCCTGGGCTAGCTGTTTCCCCATGGACGGCAGCTACTGCGACGCCGGCGGCGAGTGGATCTGGGTGCATCGACCGCAGGAAGCGGAAGCTGCGGCTGCGGCGGCGGGGTGGCCGGCGGAGGAGGCGCGGCCTCTGAAGGTGGTGTTCGGGTCCCCAGCGAGGCACTTCACCGATTCGGCGCCGATCGGGAACGGCCGTCTCGGCGCCATGGTCTGGGGCGGCGTCAGCTCCGAGAAGCTCCAGCTCAACCGTAACTGACAAACCCCCTTCCCCTCTTCTGAAGGCTTGATTACTCTGCTATAATATCCCCAATTTTAGTTCAAATATTGGGGTTTTTGGTCGGGAAGCGCTCTCGTTCCAGCTCGGGAATCAAATTCACCCAGAAACACCACATCAATAATAATGCTCTTAACAGATGATGATTTAGAACCTCGATTTTAAAACTATGACATCTTGAATTTTCGATTTTAAAACAAATATGTTCACTTTTTGGAATAAATTATGGGCGTCACTGCAGTGGCAACCTGCACAACTTTTCCTGCTCATGTTACCTCCTCCCATGTGCGGTCATGCTCATGCCATCGGCGAGAGCACACTCGAGACAGAAAGCAAAATGGCTGGAATTTAATGGAGAGAAATTCAGCAAATGAATGGAGAGAGACGAATTATCGATGGAGCATGCTTGCTTATGTGTGTTGTTAGACGAGGGGAAATTGATGGTGAGAGCGCGTCCAACACAAGCATTGTGTCGACCGGTAAAGAGATGTCAGCTGGCCACATATCTATCTTTTGCGTTGTGTTCAATGTAAGACATATTGATAAATGCTAAAAAAAATCACATTACATCGCTGGTGGTCTGGTGGATGCTGGGAGATTCTGATAGACTGATACATATGTTCGAACTGAATAGGTACATGCATATCAAAATAAAATGGGAAAACGCCACATGTGGGTATTCTATTTGAATCCATCATAAAAGTTAGCACTTTTACTGTAAGTAGTATGATAGTATGAGGTTCTGGGTACACTGTCAGGATGTGTGCATGGTTTCACAGATCCTTTATGCCTAAATGAAAATGGTAGGGGTCATATTTATTGATCTTGCATGTGTTCTCCAAAAGTACAATGAGATGATTTTGTACCACTTTTCTGAATAGATGATGTGAGAATAGGAAGCTTCTCTTTCAGACTTAGAGGGACTTCGATTTATGAAGATTCTTTGCTTCTCCTAAGGAATTTGCCTAAAGAATTCAATCTAGAGATCCTCATTATTGGTTCTTGGCACATTTGGATGCAAAGGAATGACAAAATTTTTAGAGGCATTAACCAATCAATTGGATCCTGGAGATTCAGACTTAAGGAAGATCTGCTTTTGCTAGTGCATAGGATTAAAAACAGACTGTCTGTCTGGAGAGCTGGATAGAGACGAATCTCTGATCTGATCAGAATGATTCCAAGAGCTGGAATTGGATAACAGACTTTTCTCTTTTTAGATAATTAGTTCTTTTTGGTTTTCTTTCTTTTCTCCTCCCATTGTATCATAGTACTTATATACTTAATGAAAATCACCATAGAACAATTGTTCTACGGTTCAGGGCCCAAAAAAAAATCTGTTACTGTTTCCCTATAAGTGAAGGATATCAGTCTTTTTTGTCTCCTTTCCCCACTCATGTACACCTTTCACTGTTTCACATACATATTACCTTGACTCATATTGGCTTTTCTTTAATATTACCTATCTGTTTATTTTCGTAGAGTTTATTGCTTCGTATCAAAACTGTTGATGCAGATGACACATTATGGACGGGCGGACCTGGTAATTATACAAACCCCAAAGCACCTACTGTTCTTTCTGAAGTAAGGAGCCTTGTTGATAAGGGACTGTATCCTGAAGCTACAGCTGTTGCTTATGGCCTGTCTGGTGATGAGACGCAGGTACACACTTTATTTTAGGTTGATGGAAGAGTTGTGTTGCTATATCGACATTGAAATATTGCTTATGTTTTAACTGTAGAGTTACCAGCCTCTCGGTGATATTGATCTTGCCTTTGGTCAGCATATCAAGTATACAAATTATAAAAGATACCTTGATTTGAAATCTGCAACAGTTAATGTCACATACAGTGTTGGGGAAGTAGTGTACTCAAGGGAACACTTCTCCTCAAATCCACATCAAGTAATTGCGACTAAAATCTCTGCAAACAAACCAGGAGCTGTCTCCTGTACAGTATCTTTAGCTACACCACTAGATCACCGGATTCGTGTAACAGATGCAAATGAAATAATCATGGAGGGTAGCTGCCCAGGAGAAAGGCCCGCGGGAGATGACAATGCATCTGATCATCCTCTGGGAATGAAATTTTGTGCTATTCTATACCTGCTGACGAGTGGTGCCAATGGCCAGGTGCAGGTATTAAATGATAAGATGCTGAAACTTGATGGTGCCGACTCAGCAGTTTTGCTCCTTGCAGCTGCAACCTCATTTGAAGGGCCATTTGTCAAGCCTTCTGAATCGACACTTGATCCAGTGACATCAGCATTCACAACATTAAATATGGCTAGGAAAATGTCATATGCACAGCTAAAAGCTCATCACATGGATGATTACCAGAGTCTTTTCCAGCGCGTGTCCTTGCAACTTTCACGAGGTTCTAGTGATGTACTCGGAGGTAGCACTTTGGCTCGCTTACCTGAGAATATCTCTCAGGATACTGCAGTATCTGATTGCACTGTACAGATGGTTGACTGCTCAAGGTTAAACGAGCTTAATAATTCAGAGAAGCCTACTGTGGACAGAATTATAAGTTTTAGACATGATGAAGATCCTTCTCTGGTAGAACTTCTGTTTCAGTTTGGGCGCTATCTCCTCATTTCTTGTTCGAGGCCTGGAACTCAGGTTTCCAATCTGCAAGGAATATGGAACAACGAGACTAATGCACCATGGGGGTATGTTTTTACAACATATCTTGTCTTGTTTTGTTGCTTATACCAGTTATACTGTTCGTCTGGGTCACACTTTGTAGAACTTGTGTATTCAGAGCATACGTCATTTAAATATCATCTTAATGGGGTCACAAACGACCAACTCTGTGAATGGATTGTCCTTGCGTGCAGTCTGGTGTTACATGACCATTTTTGCTATGGCAAGCAATAAATTTTAGAAGTTTGAAAAGTCTCACAACAATCTGTAGCTCTTCTGCATCAAAATGAGGAAAATATAAGTGGCAAACATGACAAGTGGCCCTTTCTCTTAATATGTTTTAAAACTATATGTAGGAGTAGAAGTTAATCTAATTTGCACATTTAACAAGTTAAGACTAGTCTTTTCTTTTGAACTGAAGAGACTGGTCTTTGGCTTCCGTTTTAAGGTTTAAAGCTGTATTCATTTTTCTGTAGATCAATTAAGGATTCTCGTGTACACACATTGTGATCCTATTACTTGCTAAAGTAACACACACTTGGCCTTTTCTGTGCAAAGACACCGAAGTAATTGAGGCCAACATTTTGTGTATCCAGTTGGTGTTAACAAATACAGGCATGCTCATTCCCTTAAACACATTGGATAATCAGTTACCAAATAACCATATTGGTAACGCTCATATTCCCATTATTTTTATGTTATATTAGGCACATGGATTGACACAGCATGACAAAACACTGAATACATATGAAGAAAGCCACAAATTTTTAAATTTCCCGCATTAATTTCTCAGGTTTTGGGATTCTTTATATAAATAATGTAACTTGAATTTTTGGGAAGATGATAATTTAGTATATTTTTCCTTAATTTCTGGTGCATTCTGAACAATGATCTACTAAAGGGGTTATCCATCTTTTATTCAAGTAAATTTTGTTGTGGGTAATACTGATTCTCTTGCCATTTGTAGCAACTTAATGCTGAATTTACTGCAGCAAATACCTTAGCGTTTGTAATGTAAGTTATTTGAGAGTATATTGATGATAGTCCTATTTACATTATTTTCTGGCAGTCCAACTTTGATAACAATATGTCATTCCTTTCACTTCTCAGTACAGCTCCCCATCCAAATATAAATCTACAAATGAATTATTGGCCATCACTTCCTTGCAACCTTAGTGAATGCCAAGACCCACTATTCGACTTCATTGGATCCCTTTCGGTCAATGGGGCTAAGACGGCAAAAGTAAGTCTACTTTCATAAAAGAGCGTCTCTGGAAACTGTGTGTTCTCTTGAGTATTCCAACATATCTTTCTACTTTCTAGTGAATTGAACTTTTATGAATACTATTTCTTGTGGCCATGGCTCATAGCCTTGGATCCTACTCCTAGCAGCATCACTGAGGCCTGACAACGAAGGAGTAGCAGTGATGCCACTAGAAGCTTGGGGCCTGCCAGTTTGCACAAGGGGCAATAGTTAGCTGTGCAGTTTCTTCTTTCTATAGGATTTTGATTGCATATGTACATGTCTATAATCTGTCCCTTTGGCCCAATAGAAATACAAAGGTCGTTCTGTCGACAGTCACTACTACATGGAATATATCAGTATGGAAACAGACCAATCTAACAAGGCAATTAGTTATTCAAATATCTGATTTCCACATGATACTGCATGCTACAGTACCATGACAACACTTGCTCCACAACATTATAAGTATATCTAGATGATAGGGTCTTTCCTCAGTTCATTCTTAGTGTCACCGAGTATCGACTATTGAGTATTGACTGTTAACGCGACAACGTAAATGTGAATACAAAATTTGAAGTTTGAGAGGCACTTGCCTTGATCACTCAAGGATAAAGAATTGCAACTTTGTGCATCTTCTTGAAGAATCATTTGGGCAACTCTATTTAATGGTTTGTGTGTATTAGATTCTTGACGAATTTTACTTCGTGTTTAAACATATTACTAGATTTTATTTTATTCAGTTTACGTGTTCCAAATGGATTTATAGCATAGTTTGGAAACTTGTATTTCATGGGAACTTTTTAGGTAATGATATGTTTTCTTGACAGGTGAATTACGGAGCTAGTGGCTGGGTTAGTCACCAAGTCACAGACTTGTGGGCAAAAACATCACCGGATGCTGGTGATCCTTCATGGGCTTTATGGCCAATGGGTGGGCCATGGCTTGCTACACACCTGTGGGAACACTACAGTTTTACAATGGACAGAGTGAGTGATGACATGGGCATGGATGCAATGCCATGCAGTACTTGTTTGCATTACTTTCTTGTATCACCTTTAAGCACAGATTTTGATCATACGTCATAGGCAGATATGAGAATTATTGTCGCCGCTTGCTTATGTTGGAGCCTAATCTCCCTTTAAGTTTATGTGATTACACTATCTTATTTGAGGAATTGGTGGTAAAAGGTAGGCTTAAACCAAATATGAGGGATAATGCAAGCACTAACAAATTTGGATTAGACAAACTGGTTAACTGTACTAAAAGATAACGATGTTTAGCAACAATGACTGGCCAATAGTGTTTAACTATCCTGTTGAATAGATTGTTGGTTCATCTACCTTTTTCATGTGTTCTGATTGATGGATAATGTCTTAGGATGTTGTGAATATATGGTGAATTCCACACTGATAGCTTTGTCGCAAAGTGCAAGCTCGCCTTCTGGAGATGGAGAGACATAAATGTGATCTAGACAAGATCAAGTTACATCAGATGTGATATTCTGTTCTTTTTTTGCAGGAATTTTTGGAGAGAACAGCGTATCCACTTTTGGAAGGATCTGCCTCCTTTCTGTTGTCCTGGTTGATTGAAGGCCAAGAAGGCTATCTGGAGACCAATCCTTCTACTTCCCCAGAGCATTATTTTATTGCTCCGGATGGCAAGAACGCGTCTGTGAGCTATTCAACAACTATGGACATGTCAGTTATTAGAGAAGTATTCTCAGCTGTTCTTCTCTCTGCTGATGTAAGTCTTCGTTTCTATTTACTGTTGTTGAAAGAGACAGGTTTCATGAATATGCAGATACTTTGGTGATACTATGAATGAAGCATACAGATTTAAAACGTTATACTAGAGTTATAGTTAAGTCTTATCATTCTAGCATGTATTTATTTGAATGTTTATGTGTTTGAAGTATTCATACGTGTCTTATCAGATTTTAGGAAAATCCAGCACTGATGTGGTTCAGAGGATAAAAGCGGCACTACCAAGGCTCCCACCAATAAAAATTGGTAGAGATGGTACAATCATGGAATGGGTCTGTATATACTTTTTATTAATTTTATCTCTCAAGTGATTTGCATTGGTCTGTTCAGTTTCATAATACTTGTTTTTTATGCATAGGCACAAGATTTTAAGGATCCCGATCCTCACCACAGGCATGTATCTCATCTGTTTGGTCTTTATCCTGGACATACCATGACACTTGAGCAAACACCTGACCTCTGCAAAGCTGTTGCCAATACTCTTTATAAAAGAGGTACCTTTTTTGCATATCAAAAGGGCAGTATTATAATTTGATCCTTATTTGAAGTTATCAGTCTTTAGTTTGGGTTTGTTTCAAAAGAAATTATGGGCTCAGAGAACTTATAGTTAGATGATGGCCTCCCAAGATTCCTTCCCATGATAGTTACTCGAACTTGCATGAGCTCCTTTTTTCTGATCTCAGCCTTTTTTAGATTTTGAGGGTTAACTGTTGAAGATAAGAGGAATGGACATATAGCACAAAAGAAAAAAGAAAAAGGAGGAAGGCCATTCAGTGACATACTGTAATTGCATTCATCAAAAGCAGTATATGTATAAACACAATTGTTTCAGTAGAGCAAAAATACCTCTTAAAACAGATGTTAGTTATACACTTATGCAACGGGGGTGCTCAACAATTTCGTAGTAGAAGGATAGCAAGGTTTAATGGGACTGGATCGACCACTGTTGTTCTCATGTAAAATTGAAATAAGCAGTAACCATGTTCCAAGAGGATAATTCAGTGTTGTTTGTGTCAGAATTCTTTAAACTTCTTCCAAAGGTTGCTGATCTTATTTTCCCATGGTCATTTTCTTGCAAATGGCAAACAGTAGTGGTATTATAAAGTTGATTTTTTCTTATGCGGTTTGCTTGCATGACCAGCTGTTATATTCTTTCTTCCCACCTTTCAGTTTGATCTGAAAAATACTGTTATTTTCAACAACTGCATGGCACTGTTAAGAATGTCAAATTTATTGTGTTTACGGTCAAGGACTGGCTGTTAGCCATCACTTTCTCTGTCTTTGCTGCTTGGCACTGAATTCTTTCTATTGTTTAGGTGATAAAGGCCCTGGGTGGTCTACTTCATGGAAGATGGCCCTGTGGGCTCATCTTCACAACAGTGAGCATGCATACAAAATGATTCTGCAGCTAATTACTTTGATAGATCCGAATCACGAGCATGAAAAGGAAGGAGGTCTATACAGCAATTTGTTCACGGCGCATCCACCATTCCAAATTGATGCAAATTTCGGGTAAACCAGATCATCTTCAGCCTAATCAAGCATTTCCTTGAATTGTGAGGCATGAAGTTGCAGCTCTACTTGACAAAATCAACCAATTCAGCACAGTCAGTAGGCATAACCTCGTGATGACTCTAAGCTGTTAACTGTTGACCACTTAAAAGAGGTCTAATAATAGTGACCGTGCTACTTAACTGTATCGATTCACAAACATCACAATGGCCATCTTCTCTTACAGATTTCCAGCTGCATTGTGCGAAATGCTTGTGCAGAGCACCGGGAGTGATCTGTACCTGCTCCCTGCTCTGCCCCGCGACAAGTGGCCCCACGGCAGCGTTAAAGGTCTGAGGGCCCGAGGCGGGGTGACGGTTAACATTTGCTGGAAAGAAGGTAGCCTGCATGAAGCTCTTGTATGGTCTGGCAGCAGCGGGAATTCGCTTGCGAGGGTCCACTATGGCGACCATGCTGCCGTGATCAGCGCCTCCCCGGGTCGAGTTTACAGGTTCAACTCGGAGTTGAAGTGCTTGGAGACTTGGCCACTGTGAGAATGTACGTGTGCTGGTTCTGCAGTCCGAAGGCACAATCTGTTGCGACAAAATTAACTGAACTCTCGGTGAGAATAATAATGGAGCTATATCCTAAGGCACAGCCTGTTGTGGCCAAATTTACTGAATTCTCAGTGAGAACAATAATGGTACTACTGAATTCTCAGTGCGAACAATAATGGAGCGATCTCGTTAAACCTTTGCGCCGATTATTAAACTTGGTATTACTGAATTCTCAGTGTGAACAATAATGGAGCAATCTCGTTAAACCTTTGCGCCGATTATTAAACTTATGTATTGCGTTGAAGTTTTCTTGAGTTTTTTTATTTTTCTTTTAGAAACAACGGACGCATGTTTGGTTGCCTGCATGAAGTCCTAAAAAAACATATGGTGAACTTGCCCGATGTAGTTGCTTTGCACCACGTATTTTGAATTTACCAACCCAATTATCACTCAAATCTAGCACTCACCCCTCTTCTCTCACCGCATTGAACAAGTGATCATACTTGTAGTAGTCGTTAGGTGGTCTACGGATCTGGATGTAATTTTTATTATTTCTGGTTTTCGGTGTACTGCCATGATTGAAGATGAATAGATTGGAAGTTCTAAAATAAAATAAAATACACCATGTTCAGAAAAAAAAAAGGGTCACAGTTGTTACAAACTGCAGGGCAACAACAGGGTCCTTAAACCACTAGCTTCACCGTTCTCTATCCCATGACCTGTCTTCTCTCTGCTTGCAAACTTGAAGTAACCCTTCTCAGCCTTCTATCCACTTTAAAGCCTCCTCTGGAGTAGCAACTATTTTGAAAACAGTTGTTCATGACACAGTTGCCATGAATCATACAGTTCTCCATCAGTCCCTCCTCCCTTTGTAGACCGCAGACCAGGTCATCAAAAGTCACAAAAGGAACACAACTCCATCTCCAAAAGCAGCAAAAGGCGATCGAGGCAATGTTTCACTGTGATGTGCTTCACTGACGATGATGCCCAAAGGAACATCATGGAACAGCATTCGTTGCCAAGAAAAGGAGGTCTCTTTCAGCCACAAATACCGCGCGCCGTCTCCACCGGGGCGCAAGTAAGCAACCCGGATGTTCTTTAGTTTCAGGTTTACATCCTCTCTGAAAGTCGGAAAAATACCGCTCGTCGTTTCGATTACCGTCTTCTCAGACTGAATGCAAGGCTGAGAACAGATTGCGTCGTAAGAAAGACTCGTCCTAGTACGCGCAGTCCATTCCCTTCCAACGGCGCAGTTGTATGAGCATGGCAAATGGGGTACAGTGCAGATTGCAGCCGTTTTCATGGTCTCCGCTGAAGCGTCAACGACAGCATCTGTGTTTACCTTAGCTAGACGAAACCCCTGCGGTCAGGACGAGGACCACATAAGCATATGAAGTATGATGGAGGTTTCCCTAGAACTAATGGGAACTTCAACCATAGAAGAAGCCAAAAACATGGAACTGCCCGCTTACCATCAGAGGGCGTGAGTGTACTAGTATCAGTCTCTGCGTTACTTCTAGCCCAGTCATATGATCGGCCGGTATTTCAAATTAAAGTGGAAAGCTAAAATTAATGTGAAGTCAAATTCACGTGTGTGTGTGTGTGTTTTGCGGGAAAAATTCACGTGTGTTTTCCCGCAAAAAAAAGATCATTTGTATTGACGAAGAATTAAAACATGAATACCCCGAAGTGGATTCTTTCAGTCACACACAAATGTTCAATAAGCATGTCATCTCATCACTGGCAATACCTCATCTCCTACTCGACGAGGTGACATTTGCCCAAAGGGAAAGAGGGGGATCCCATGAAGATATCTACCTGACTGGCATTAGCTGATGCAACATTGACTGAAAATCCTTCTGGTGCATTCCATTGATCCACTAGCTCAACTGACTAACCAGACAGAACTAGCATAAGCTGCCATTGAGAATAGCTCATAAGATGCTGAAAGCAAACCATGGACATACACTGAAATCATTCATAATATCTTTCCCTTCGTTACTCGGGATTAATCCATTTTCATCTACTGCTTCATTCAACTTCCCAAACCCACCAATATTTTTACTAGGATACTAAATAATATAGTTACTGTTTATCAAGGAGGGAAAACAAACCAAATAATTCAATGGAAAAGGCCCCTGCATTGATGGAATTTTGGCATAACAAAGTCTGGATTTGTCCATCGAAGCCTTCTATCTCAGTTTCTTCGAATTAATCTTCCATGTTCATAACCAATAACCAAATCTCACTTATAAAGCTCACCAGCAGGTCCATGTTCACTTATAAATCTCACATGTTCACTTATAAACATACGTAGAAGGCAGATGATCGTCTCCCTCGATCAGTCGATTGAAACGAATCGTTTCCCAAATAAATAAAAAACCCAAGAGCGGCACATGATTAACAGCTATCCTAAATCTCATCCGCTGACTTCTATAGTGCCTAGCCTTATTCTTCCTCCAATTGTACACTGCCCGCGGAGATTAAAAATTGCAGTGAACCAACAGTAAAGGAAAGAGACAGTTACAAACGCCTACCAGGGTTTAAAGACTGCAATAGGCACTCGTCGCTTGAGACGAGATTTAGAAATCGCTGAAAAATCATCGGTTGGAGCATCACCCAACGCAGAACAGGCTTGCAATCCATCACCACCGGTCTAGAGAGTAGGAGAAACCGAACCATGCCGCATAGCAACATGAAAGAAGATGTTGAAATCGCCGCACAAATAGCCAGCCAAGTGCTCTCCTTGATAGACACACCAACTACCAAGATCCGAAGAGAGCCAACATATCTAGCGACACAAGCTCTCACAGGCCTTTGATGTAGGGTGGAACCCTATGGAGATGATCTTTTCACACTTGGAGGGGGAAAAGGACAAATTGAGAGAAGAACACAAGAACAAACACTCAATTGGCACAAATCCAATCACACATGCACTAGATCCACATACACATAAGAGGGAGATGCAATATCCAGAGTCAACACAAGAGGATACAAGGGTAACTAGTTCATCCCAATCCTTGGAGGAGTTGAGGTCTTGAATCCTAGGAGGATCTTCTCACATGCTCACATGGAGGTTTTGATCTCCATGGGAGAGGTAGTGGATGAGCAAAGCTCTATCTCAATGAGCCAAACCTTTGCTAACCCTAGAAGGAGGAGGAGGAGGTCTATTTATAGTGCAAGTACAAGTTGGGGCGAATTGGAGGGGTACATGGGCCCTTGGCCCGTTCTCTGCGCACATGTAGGGGCCGGATGTCCGGGCTGGGGCCGGATGTCCGGCAGCTCACGAGGAGCCGGATGTCCGGGCCGGGGTGGCCTGATTTTGGTCCAGCTGCTGTTGCCTCGGGCCGGATTTTCGGGCGGGGGCCGGATGTCCGGGGTGGTCGGGCCGGATGTCCGAGGCGGGGCCGGATGTCCGGGGACTTGTCAACTGCTGATCTGGCGCTGTTGGTGAAGTCTCCAGGGGCCGGATGTCCGTCTGCTGTAGCAAGGCAGCTGTTCCTCTTGTCGTGCTCCTTCATCCGTGTACTTGGGGACTTGTCTGTGATTCCGAGTGTTTCCGAGAGGGTCTTCTTGGTACCTAAGCACACATAGCATTCCGGATTGAGGTAGTAGCCATGTCTCACGTGGATCATACGGAATGTCATTTAGGAGAGATGTCACCTCGATCTCGATAGCTCTTGCACGTGCTCGTGTCATCGGTCCGCTTGGCACTTGGGGAGACGAAGGTGGGTCCATGGGGATGACCATAGGATGCTCCGCATCATCTCCCCCCCCCCTTGGGAAAGATCCGTCCTCGGATCGAAAACCACATCACCATGGAAGGGAGAGAGGTCCTTGACGTTGAAGACGTCGCTCACGTTGTACTTGTCGCTTGGCATGTCGATCTTGTAGGCGTTGTCGTTGTAGCGTGCTAGCACCTTGAACGGTCCATTGGCTCGAGGAAGTAGTTTGGACTTTCGTTCGTTGAGTAAGCGTTCTTTGCGTAGGTGACAAGGACATATACTAGGGATAGGGTAACAGGCCTGACCTACAGGCCCTACCCTAGGATGCCACACGCCTTACACTGGGCCCCAGGGCCAGATCAGCAGTCAGATGTTCCACAACCTGACATTCACTCGGAGTTCAACGAACCACTCGGGAGGAAGCAGTTCACTCGACCGGTCTATTTCACTCGGAGTACCTGGCAGTCACTCGGACAGAGAAGACCAGGAGGCTCTCCAGGATTGCAACGGTCAGGACGTGCGTCCCCCCTCATCAATTGTAATCAATGCGCCTGTTACCAGTAACTGGCGCCCTTAAACCCCCTCTTTAACCCCTGGTAATGGCGGCATTCATGGGGGCTGGGTGGACTCTATATAAGCCACCCCTCAGCTCCATTCCAAGGGTTCGCAATCTTTGTAAACTGTGCACTCAGACAATCAAGCTCCAGAGCACCGAGACGTAGGGCTATTACCTCCACCGCTGAGGGGCCTGAACTCGTAAATTCAAGTGTCCGAAGGGTGTTAGTAAGACTTTCACGCCTAGGAAGTCCGGGGCTAACGCCACTCTTAAGTTAGATGCTTCTTCTGAGAGTAGGAGAAATACTAAGAGTTAAACTGTTAGAAGTATAAAGGCAAATAAAAGGAAGACTGGAATATCCAGCTCATGTATGAATGTCATACAAGTTTTTGATGTATAAAAGGCTAGTCAAAAGATATAGTTCTTGGGAATTATGGTTAAACATGTTAATCACTAATTCTTGGGTATTGTGAGTTGATCACAAAGATACCCGCTCGATTGCATTCTGATACAACTCGATGCAAGAACTACTACGGCCTAAAAGACTAGCCAGGGATGAGGTTTAGATACACACAGGGAACATAGTAAATGTTACTATACCTTCCATTGGTGTATTCCCTATGTATTTACTTTCATAATTCATTTTAGAGTTTTACACTCTAGCCCATTGCATAAAGTATCTTGCAAGAAGGTTATTCATAAGAGAACTTTTGATGTTCGATGTTATGAATAACATAAGGGCCATACTTTCATTGTGAGTGAGATGTATGTTATGAATATTGATAATAATACATTACCTCTGTATTTACTTTCATAATTCATTTAGAGTTTCATACACTCTAGCCCTCTGCATAAGGTACTTTGCAAGAAGGTTATTCATAAGAGAACTTTTGATGTTCGGTGTTATGAATAACATGAAGGGCCATGCTTCCATCCAGGATGGGATGTATGTTATGAATATTGATGGTAATATGATACATCCATAACACTGACGCTAAATGTCGCAAGACTAAAAGAATACCACACAAGTGTGGCACTGCATTTGGTCACATTGGAGAAACCCGCATGGAAAATTCCATTATGATGGATTTTGAAGTCGTTTGATTTTGAATCATCTGACACTTGCAACTTTCCTCTGAAAGGTGAAGTGACTAAAATACCGTTCACAGGCCATAAGGAACGAGCAAAGAACATATTGGTGATCATACATTATGATGTGTGTAGTCCAATAAATGTTGTTGCAAGTAGTGGATTTATCTATCTTCAGAAATGACTCAAGTAGATATATGGATATTTACTTGTTGAGACGTAAGTCTGGATCTTTTGAATTCATTCATAAGGTTTTCAAAATGAAGAAGAAAATATTGTAACAAGAAAATTATGTTTCTACAATTCGATTGCAGAAAGGAATATTTGAGTTACAAGTTTAGCGAATGTCTGATGAGTTATGAAAGGGGTTTCATAACTTGCATCTCCTGGAACACCACTGCAAGTGGAAAGTCCGTGAAGATGTAATCGAACCATTTATGACATGGTAAGATCAAAGAAGACATAAATAGATTTGCCATTATCCCTTTTAAAAGGTGATGCTTTAGAGACTGCGGCTTTTACACTGAAAAGAGCTCCATCGGGTCTGTTGAAATGACACCATGGTATGGTACGCCCAACCATGTTATATCTTTTCTTAACATTTGGAATATGGGGCTTGTGTAAAAGGTTACAAACCTATTCCAAATCAGACAAGTGCTACTTTGTAAGGTTATCCCAAGTCATTGGGTATTCCCCCACCACTATACCGAGGCAAAGAATTTTGCCGCAAAACGGTATGCTTTTTAAAGAGAATGGTTCTTGCAAAAAGGTGAGTGGGAGAACAGTGCAACTCGATGAGATAAGTAGTATCTTCGTCATCAGATCAAAGAAAAGAAACCTTGGAAGTGATTCCGGAGTTTCCTACTGTGACTGATACGGAAGTCTCTACAATAAAATGTATGGACTTCGGTCGAACTTGCAGCTGAACCACGTAGGCAAAGCTCGTGCAAACCTATCAGGTGCGCAAACGAGATATTGTTGTTAGACAACAGTATACCTACAATACACAAGGAAGCGTTGATGGGCCCTGACTCCAGAATTGGCTAAATGCCAATACAATCCGAGATAGTTTCCATATAAGTGATTCAAGATTAAAATCTTGATACACCTTTCGGAAGACTTAGAGTCTAACGAATATTTATGGAACTAAAGACTGATACGGATAAAATGTTTTATCCATAAAGCTCGACTTGTTGCAATAACAAGTTCAAGGAGTTGACTACGATGAGATTGTCTCACCGTAGCGATGCTTAAAGTCGGTTCGGGTTGAACTAGCAATTAATACATATTTCAATCATGAGATATGAAACATGGATGACAAAAGGATTTCCATCTGATGGAAATGAAACCTAGGACTTGTATGTGATACAGTCTAAGGTAATTTGTCGATCCAGAGGATGCTAGTAAGTATGCAAACTTCAGAGTTCCAGCAATGGACAGAAGAGAGCAAAGTGGAGTTGGAATCTTCGTTTTTGATGAAATGGTCAAAAGAGTTTGACTTCATCAAATGGGTAACGAAGATGCTTGTGGTTTCAAGAAAGTAAGTGGGAGCATAATGATATTTCTAAAAACCTTGTGTGCCTGACACATTGTTAAATTGGAAATAAATTTCTTGACACGAATTAGGACTTCATTTAAAAATAGTTTTTCGATGAAGTGCTTGGGCTAAACAGCCTTGATATTAGGCATGATGATCTATGGAGATAGATTTACCTAATGGGGCTAAGCAAAATGCATATTGACAAGATGCTAAAACCTTTTAGCATTAAAACGTCAAGGAGTGATTCTTGCCGAAGTCACATGGAAAGAGTTTTTGCAAAACTCGGTGTCCCAAAACACTGATGAGCGAAATACATGATGGAGATTCCACACACTTTCGTGTTTGGATTAATCATGTATTCCATGGTATGTAAAACAACCAGATATGTCCAATACTCCAAAGTTGTTGTGAGTATAGATACCAAAGTGATCAAAAGTACTGATCATGGGACAACAGTGAAAAAGGGTCATTGAGTACTAAAGTAGCACTGATGACATGTTTTCTCGCAAGCGGAGATAATGAAGAGTTCGTTGTAAAAGGTTACATCGATACAGTCTTCATCATTTCTCCATTCGATTTTCGATTAAATTTGAGGGTTTTGTGTAATACACAATATGGTGGCACGGTAAGTTGGAATTGTTCCAAACAGGTTACTGTGGCGAATTCTATAACAAATGGCTAAGTATGTTGACGCTTTAGAAGCGACAAAGAAGATGTTGGATCATATAGTTCATTCATGAACTTAGTATGATTCCAAGATGGCTTTGGTCAATGGAACACTATTGAAGATAGTTGCTCCATAGCTCAGTCATAGGAATCAAGGTTTGACCAGTGATTCACACATATACGAAGCCAAGTCAACACAAAATATGAATTTTGTGAAAGCGTGAAAACGCAAGGACATGCAAAAGATACACACGGAACTGAAGTTGTCAGATCCGTTGGACATTAGGCTATACCACATGCGATGCATAATTTACACCGGTATGCCATAGGTGTAAAGTGCATTAGCATTGACTAGATCATTGACTCTAGTGCAAGTGGGAGTCTGTAGGAGATATGCCCAAGAGGCAATGATAAAAGTTATTATTTATCTCCGTGCTCATAATTATGTTTATGTTCCATGCTATAACTGCCATGGTTCCCGAGCCCGTATATCCATAAAGGCTCTGAGGAAAACCCACGTGCACGTGTGGAATAATAAACGGTAAAAAGTATTCCTAGTCATGCCTCTAAGACTAGCTCAAGTGTTGCATGATGGTTCTGTTTTCCTGATCATGGGCATGACTATGCCGGCAACTTTGAGGGCACAATGTTAGTAGAACACTTGTGTTGAATCGACCCGATTGATGTTATGCTATGAGATTCATTCGTCATAAGTTAATGGTTAATAACACAGAGAAGTTAATGTTTGCATAATTCCTTAGACCATGAGAGTGTCGAGTTTCTTCATGCTTGCTTCATGAACTTTGGGGTTTGTTAAACGTCATCCGTAAATGGGTGGCTATTACGGCGGCTTACGGGTTCATGGAAAAGTATGTTAAGTAACTTGATAGCTCAAGATTGGGATTTGCTCCTCCGACGATGGAGAGATATCTCTGGGCCCTCTCGGTGTTACGGTATCCATCATCGTCTGGCCAGACACAAGTGTGATTTGATCACAGGGATGCCGGAACACAGAAACGAGAAAAGAGAACAAAACCGGTAACGAGGTAACTGGCATTGTGGACAAGTGTTGATCCACGAGGATGCCGATGTTTTCTCACCTCGGGTATTTGTAACATATCGCGAAGCAACAGGAATAGCACACGGCAACTGGAGGTTCACTCGAATATTCATTCGTGTGGGTATAGGGGTCAATATGGGTGTCCACGGCTCCGATGTTGATCATTGATCGGAAAGTGTTCCGGGTCATGTCTATACTTCACCGAACCTATAGGGTCACACGCTTAAGGGTCATCTATCTGCTGAATACTAGACGGGGAGTCTGAGAGAAATTCACCGAAAAAGTTTCGGACGAAACGGAAACGTTCCGGAGAGGATATCGGAATAGTTCCGGTAAAACTGAAAAGTTGTTTCAGAGGATACCATAAAGTCAGATTGGTTTCGGCACATGCCTGATAATTCTTGGAGGGTGCCAGAATCGTTCTGGAAACTTTCTGGAATTTTCCGGGATGAAAACCGGAAATGTTCCGGAGCTGCCGGAACCGCTTCAGATGCTTTTCGCAGATGAAAATCACTAAACCGGAATTGTTCCGGATCGCATTGAAACTTATTTTAGTGGGTACTGGAATTGTTCTAAGCCCACATAAATATTTTCAGTTCGACCGGACGCTGAAAAATGTCGTCGTGAATAGTGAAATCAGATTTATGGATATGGTTGGAAGTTGGCTTTCCACAAATATCTTCCCAAGATATTTTGGGATGACATGGCATTTTGGATATGCCCATCCTACCCCTTGTTTTTCCTATAAATAGAGGGGAGGAGGCAGCCCCATATGCTTCATCCTTGCTCTCACATACACATGCCATGACATTTCTGGCTTCTCTCTCCCTCCCAGCGAAATAGTTTCGTAGAGCCGAAAGGCTGTCTGGGTTCCGGTGGGAACTAGTTCTGGACGGCGAAGCCCTGCCGGATAGATGACACCGTATGTGTGCAACTCTGTAGAGAGATCGTAGTTTCGGTCTTAGTTCGAGAGTGCCTCCCGAAGGGCTGTCCGAGTTACAGTTTGAGTTTCGGGTGTCCTCCCGAAGGGCTGTCCGAGTGACCCGCCCGAAGGGCTGTCCGTGAGGCCTCCCGGAGGGCTGTCCGAGGATCCGTCCGGTGGGACTATCTGAAGGACTGTCCAGAGGCCTCCCGGAGGGCTGTCCGAGGATCCGTCCGGTGGGACTATCCGAGGGACTGTCCAGGGGCCTCCCGAAGGGCTGTCCGAGGATCCGTCCGGTGGGACTATCCGAGGGACTGTCCCGATGCCTCCCGAAGGGCTGCCCGGAGATCCGTCCGGTGAGCTGACGTGGGAGTACATCCTCGCGGTTGGGAGGTTGTAAATCCTAGCTGCGGGGATCTGCACCGCCGATCGTCATCGACTCTACTTCCGCTGCGCTACGAGTCGGTAACGAAACAGATCAAACCTTGTATGCAGTCTCCATAGTGAGCCTGGGCTGGTACGTAGGTCGGAAATTTTTTGTTTTCTGCTGCGTTCCCCAACAGTGGCATCAAGAGCCGTGCTATGCGAAGATGCAGGTTACGATCTAGAATAGATGAGATGTATGGGTGTTGCACAATATAATTAGGTAGTAGATGAGTTCTATTGCTGAAAATTATTTGTGCGGGTGACAGATGAAGTCTGTTACCCGATGTTCTTGTTGCTTCCCTAGAATTTGCGTTTGCTCAATCTCGAGACAGTATGGTGGAATTTCACAAAGTTCTGGCAATCCGCGATCCTGATTGATCAACGAAGTGCTTCAGTTCTTTGGGTTCCGCCATAGTCAAAAGAAAGATGAAATTCGCAGATGAAAGGGCATTGCAGATATGATCTGCACGGGGGTCATGCGTATGACGAAGTTTAGTATGGGGCTCGAGATTTAATTATCTCGTGTTTCATACACCCCGCGATGTTAATCTAGCGACTTGAATTATCATACTTGATGATAATACGTAGGTAGCTTCGGTTTGTTCGAAACCTTAGAAGCCACGTAAAATGAAATTTGCATAAACCAACTAGAGGCGTCTAACTTGGTTTTGCAGTATGGTTTGCATGTGCATATGATGTGGTATAGCAGTGCTCATATTAATTCGATTATGTATGAGATGACTATATGATGTAAATTAACATGACCTGCGTGTCATGATTCGGCATGATGGCTGGAGCCATATGATTGTCACTTTCATGACCTGCGTGTCAACCTTAAGTAATGCACTTATTTTATTAGCTATAGAGATAGCAATATTATCTGGTGCATCGACAAGGTGGTGGCAATCTTCGCGAAGGTGAACACCGACGCGAATGCTGGAGATGAAGAAATACAAGAGTTCTCCGTCAGAAAGGGCTATACCATATCATGCTATTATGAATTGCCTGAGATGTTTATCCCTTATGATGCACCCTTCTTGATTGCGCGGTAGTCGCTTTTATTAGGGTGATCTCTCACAAAAATATCAAGTAGTTAGTGTTCTCCCAAGTGTAGCACCGTCACGGCACCTAACTTCTCGGAGTGCGCCGTGTCACACGGGTACAAACGATTAGAGAAGTGTGAGGCGGGTGAGTTGAGACCTCGCAGCGAGATCACTTGGTTGTCTTGACGTTCAGGCATGACCGTCATGAGCTCGGAACACATGCATCGAAAGATGAACAAGAATCACATAGAGATGTGATTGGCATGTTGACCTACCGGTTAAGATTTTCGTCATCAGTGGTGTTACACCAATGGCGAACAATCGATATGCGGATCTTGAATCACTCATAATCAATTTTGAGAGATATTGATTTGAGTGGGAGTGCATTTTAGAATTAATTCTTTTAATTCTTAGTGCAATTAATTAGGAACTTTGTCTAAAGTGAAATTTGCAAAATGGTTGTAGAATAATGGCTCGCGTTTCCACCTTCCCTGTTAAAATTGAATAAGCTGTTATATGTCTGGTTAAAACTTTACGGTTGGTAACGTAATGTGAGGATTGTCCTCTAGAGTGCCGAGAAGGATTTTGTCCTATCGCATACTTTCGGTATTCTCCCGCTAATGCTATGGATCATGTGACTCTCGTCCTTCGATCCAAAAGCTAGAATTCCTTTTCAGTCAAAGTGCAATATGTTTGCTTCCATGAGACCCGAACTTCGAAAGTTTGGATAGTTATGTGATATTCATGGAATCTGAAAATCATTTTCAGAGACAGACAAAGGCTAAAAGATATGAGATATCCAAAGCAATGTTTGTTTGCAAGCTGTTAGTAAAGGAGTTTACTATGCATTAGACTGATAAGAGAGGGATCCAGGAGAACGCCTGTCATATGATGAAAGGTGAATAAAACAACAACTTAAAGAGAAAGGAAGTGTCCGAAGGGTGTTAGTAAGACTTTCACGCCTAGGAAGTCCGGGGCTAACGCCACTCTTAAGTTAGATGCTTCTTCTGAGAGTAGGAGAAATACTAAGAGTTAAACTGTTAGAAGTATAAAGGCAAATAAAAGGAAGACTGGAATATCCAGCTCATGTATGAATGTCATACAAGTTTTTGATGTATAAAAGGCTAGTCAAAAGATATAGTTCTTGGGAATTATGGTTAAACATGTTAATCACTAATTCTTGGGTATTGTGAGTTGATCACAAAGATACCCGCTCGATTGCATTCTGATACAACTCGATGCAAGAACTACTACGGCCTAAAAGACTAGCCAGGGATGAGGTTTAGATACACACAGGGAACATAGTAAATGTTACTATACCTTCCATTGGTGTATTCCCTATGTATTTACTTTCATAATTCATTTTAGAGTTTTACACTCTAGCCCATTGCATAAAGTATCTTGCAAGAAGGTTATTCATAAGAGAACTTTTGATGTTCGATGTTATGAATAACATAAGGGCCATACTTTCATTGTGAGTGAGATGTATGTTATGAATATTGATAATAATACATTACCTCTGTATTTACTTTCATAATTCATTTAGAGTTTCATACACTCTAGCCCTCTGCATAAGGTACTTTGCAAGAAGGTTATTCATAAGAGAACTTTTGATGTTCGGTGTTATGAATAACATGAAGGGCCATGCTTCCATCCAGGATGGGATGTATGTTATGAATATTGATGGTAATATGATACATCCATAACACTGACGCTAAATGTCGCAAGACTAAAAGAATACCACACAAGTGTGGCACTGCATTTGGTCACATTGGAGAAACCCGCATGGAAAATTCCATTATGATGGATTTTGAAGTCGTTTGATTTTGAATCATCTGACACTTGTAACTTTCCTCTGAAAGGTGAAGTGACTAAAATACCGTTCACAGGCCATAAGGAACGAGCAAAGAACATATTGGTGATCATACATTATGATGTGTGTAGTCCAATAAATGTTGTTGCAAGTAGTGGATTTATCTATCTTCAGAAATGACTCAAGTAGATATATGGATATTTACTTGTTGAGACGCAAGTCTGGATCTTTTGAATTCATTCATAAGGTTTTCAAAATGAAGAAGAAAATATTGTAACAAGAAAATTATGTTTCTACAATTCGATTGCAGAAAGGAATATTTGAGTTACAAGTTTAGCGAATGTCTGATGAGTTATGAAAGGGGTTTCATAACTTGCATCTCCTGGAACACCACTGCAAGTGGAAAGTCCGTGAAGATGTAATCGAACCATTTATGACATGGTAAGATCAAAGAAGACATAAATAGATTTGCCATTATCCCTTTTAAAAGGTGATGCTTTAGAGACTGCGGCTTTTACACTGAAAAGAGCTCCATCGGGTCTGTTGAAATGACACCATGGTATGGTACGCCCAACCATGTTATATCTTTTCTTAACATTTGGAATATGGGGCTTGTGTAAAAGGTTACAAACCTATTCCAAATCAGACAAGTGCTACTTTGTAAGGTTATCCCAAGTCATTGGGTATTCCCCCACCACTATACCGAGGCAAAGAATTTTGCCGCAAAACGGTATGCTTTTTAAAGAGAATGGTTCTTGCAAAAAGGTGAGTGGGAGAACAGTGCAACTCGATGAGATAAGTAGTATCTTCGTCATCAGATCAAAGAAAAGAAACCTTGGAAGTGATTCCGGAGTTTCCTACTGTGACTGATACGGAAGTCTCTACAATAAAATGTATGGACTTCGGTCGAACTTGCAGCTGAACCACGTAGGCAAAGCTCGTGCAAACCTATCAGGTGCGCAAACGAGATATTGTTGTTAGACAACAGTATACCTACAATACACAAGGAAGCGTTGATGGGCCCTGACTCCAGAATTGGCTAAATGCCAATACAATCCGAGATAGTTTCCATATAAGTGATTCAAGATTAAAATCTTGATACACCTTTCGGAAGACTTAGAGTCTAACGAATATTTATGGAACTAAAGACTGATACGGATAAAATGTTTTATCCATAAAGCTCGACTTGTTGCAATAACAAGTTCAAGGAGTTGACTACGATGAGATTGTCTCACCGTAGCGATGCTTAAAGTCGGTTCGGGTTGAACTAGCAATTAATACATATTTCAATCATGAGATATGAAACATGGATGACAAAAGGATTTCCATCTGATGGAAATGAAACCTAGGACTTGTATGTGATACAGTCTAAGGTAATTTGTCGATCCAGAGGATGCTAGTAAGTATGCAAACTTCAGAGTTCCAGCAATGGACAGAAGAGAGCAAAGTGGAGTTGGAATCTTCGTTTTTGATGAAATGGTCAAAAGAGTTTGACTTCATCAAATGGGTAACGAAGATGCTTGTGGTTTCAAGAAAGTAAGTGGGAGCATAATGATATTTCTAAAAACCTTGTGTGCCTGACACATTGTTAAATTGGAAATAAATTTCTTGACACGAATTAGGACTTCATTTAAAAATAGTTTTTCGATGAAGTGCTTGGGCTAAACAGCCTTGATATTAGGCATGATGATCTATGGAGATAGATTTACCTAATGGGGCTAAGCAAAATGCATATTGACAAGATGCTAAAACCTTTTAGCATTAAAACGTCAAGGAGTGATTCTTGCCGAAGTCACATGGAAAGAGTTTTTGCAAAACTCGGTGTCCCAAAACACTGATGAGCGAAATACATGATGGAGATTCCACACACTTTCGTGTTTGGATTAATCATGTATTCCATGGTATGTAAAACAACCAGATATGTCCAATACTCCAAAGTTGTTGTGAGTATAGATACCAAAGTGATCAAAAGTACTGATCATGGGACAACAGTGAAAAAGGGTCATTGAGTACTAAAGTAGCACTGATGACATGTTTTCTCGCAAGCGGAGATAATGAAGAGTTCGTTGTAAAAGGTTACATCGATACAGTCTTCATCATTTCTCCATGCGATTTTCGATTAAATTTGAGGGTTTTGTGTAATACACCATATGGTGGCACGGTAAGTTGGAATTGTTCCAAACAGGTTACTGTGGCGAATTCTATAACAAATGGCTAAGTATGTTGACGCTTTAGAAGCGACAAAGAAGATGTTGAATCATATAGTTCATTCATGAACTTAGTATGATTCCAAGATGGCTTTGGTCAATGGAACACTATTGAAGATAGTTGCTCCATAGCTCAGTCATAGGAATCAAGGTTTGACCAGTGATTCACACATATACGAAGCCAAGTCAACACAAAATATGAATTTTGTGAAAGCGTGAAAACGCAAGGACATGCAAAAGATACACACGGAACTGAAGTTGTCAGATCCGTTGGACATCAGGCTATACCACATGCGATGCATAATTTACACCGGTATGCCATAGGTGTAAAGTGCATTAGCATTGACTAGATCATTGACTCTAGTGCAAGTGGGAGTCTGTAGGAGATATGCCCAAGAGGCAATGATAAAAGTTATTATTTATCTCCGTGCTCATAATTATGTTTATGTTCCATGCTATAACTGCCATGGTTCCCGAGCCCGTATATCCATAAAGGCTCTGAGGAAAACCCACGTGCACGTGTGGAATAATAAACGGTAAAAAGTATTCCTAGTCATGCCTCTAAGACTAGCTCAAGTGTTGCATGATGGTTCTGTTTTCCTGATCATGGGCATGACTATGCCGGCAACTTTGAGGGCACAATGTTAGTAGAACACTTGTGTTGAATCGACCCGATTGATGTTATGCTATGAGATTCATTCGTCATAAGTTAATGGTTAATAACACAGAGAAGTTAATGTTTGCATAATTCCTTAGACCATGAGAGTGTCGAGTTTCTTCATGCTTGCTTCATGAACTTTGGGGTTTGTTAAACGTCATCCGTAAATGGGTGGCTATTACGGCGGCTTACGGGTTCATGGAAAAGTATGTTAAGTAACTTGATAGCTCAAGATTGGGATTTGCTCCTCCGACGATGGAGAGATATCTCTGGGCCCTCTCGGTGTTACGGTATCCATCATCGTCTGGCCAGACACAAGTGTGATTTGATCACAGGGATGCCGGAACACAGAAACGAGAAAAGAGAACAAAACCGGTAACGAGGTAACTGGCATTGTGGACAAGTGTTGATCCACGAGGATGCCGATGTTTTCTCACCTCGGGTATTTGTAACATATCGCGAAGCAACAGGAATAGCACACGGCAACTGGAGGTTCACTCGAATATTCATTCGTGTGGGTATAGGGGTCAATATGGGTGTCCACGGCTCCGATGTTGATCATTGATCGGAAAGTGTTCCGGGTCATGTCTATACTTCACCGAACCTATAGGGTCACACGCTTAAGGGTCATCTATCTGCTGAATACTAGACGGGGAGTCTGAGAGAAATTCACCGAAAAAGTTTCGGACGAAACGGAAACGTTCCGGAGAGGATATCGGAATAGTTCCGGTAAAACTGAAAAGTTGTTTCAGAGGATACCATAAAGTCAGATTGGTTTCGGCACATGCCTGATAATTCTTGGAGGGTGCCAGAATCGTTCTGGAAACTTTCTGGAATTTTCCGGGATGAAAACCGGAAATGTTCCGGAGCTGCCGGAACCGCTTCAGATGCTTTTCGCAGATGAAAATCACTAAACCGGAATTGTTCCGGATCGCATTGAAACTTATTTTAGTGGGTACTGGAATTGTTCTAAGCCCACATAAATATTTTCAGTTCGACCGGACGCTGAAAAATGTCGTCGTGAATAGTGAAATCAGATTTATGGATATGGTTGGAAGTTGGCTTTCCACAAATATCTTCCCAAGATATTTTGGGATGACATGGCATTTTGGATATGCCCATCCTACCCCTTGTTTTTCCTATAAATAGAGGGGAGGAGGCAGCCCCATATGCTTCATCCTTGCTCTCACATACACATGCCATGACATTTCTGGCTTCTCTCTCCCTCCCAGCGAAATAGTTTCGTAGAGCCGAAAGACTGTCTGGGTTCCGGTGGGAACTAGTTCTGGACGGCGAAGCCCTGCCGGATAGATGACACCGTATGTGTGCAACTCTGTAGAGAGATCGTAGTTTCGGTCTTAGTTCGAGAGTGCCTCCCGAAGGGCTGTCCGAGTTACAGTTTGAGTTTCGGGTGTCCTCCCGAAGGGCTGTCCGAGTGACCCGCCCGAAGGGCTGTCCGTGAGGCCTCCCGGAGGGCTGTCCGAGGATCCGTCCGGTGGGACTATCTGAAGGACTGTCCAGAGGCCTCCCGGAGGGCTGTCCGAGGATCCGTCCGGTGGGACTATCCGAGGGACTGTCCAGGGGCCTCCCGAAGGGCTGTCCGAGGATCCGTCCGGTGGGACTATCCGAGGGACTGTCCCGATGCCTCCCGAAGGGCTGCCCGGAGATCCGTCCGGTGAGCTGACGTGGGAGTACATCCTCGCGGTTGGGAGGTTGTAAATCCTAGCTGCGGGGATCTGCACCGCCGATCGTCATCGACTCTACTTCCGCTGCGCTACGAGTCGGTAACGAAACAGATCAAACCTTGTATGCAGTCTCCATAGTGAGCCTGGGCTGGTACGTAGGTCGGAAATTTTTTGTTTTCTGCTGCGTTCCCCAACAGTGGCATCAAGAGCCGTGCTATGCGAAGATGCAGGTTACGATCTAGAATAGATGAGATGTATGGGTGTTGCACAATATAATTAGGTAGTAGATGAGTTCTATTGCTGAAAATTATTTGTGCGGGTGACAGATGAAGTCTGTTACCCGATGTTCTTGTTGCTTCCCTAGAATTTGCGTTTGCTCAATCTCGAGACAGTATGGTGGAATTTCACAAAGTTCTGGCAATCCGCGATCCTGATTGATCAACGAAGTGCTTCAGTTCTTTGGGTTCCGCCATAGTCAAAAGAAAGATGAAATTCGCAGATGAAAGGGCATTGCAGATATGATCTGCACGGGGGTCATGCGTATGACGAAGTTTAGTATGGGGCTCGAGATTTAATTATCTCGTGTTTCATACACCCCGCGATGTTAATCTAGCGACTTGAATTATCATACTTGATGATAATACGTAGGTAGCTTCGGTTTGTTCGAAACCTTAGAAGCCACGTAAAATGAAATTTGCATAAACCAACTAGAGGCGTCTAACTTGGTTTTGCAGTATGGTTTGCATGTGCATATGATGTGGTATAGCAGTGCTCATATTAATTCGATTATGTATGAGATGACTATATGATGTAAATTAACATGACCTGCGTGTCATGATTCGGCATGATGGCTGGAGCCATATGATTGTCACTTTCATGACCTGCGTGTCAACCTTAAGTAATGCACTTATTTTATTAGCTATAGAGATAGCAATATTATCTGGTGCATCGACAAGGTGGTGGCAATCTTCGCGAAGGTGAACACCGACGCGAATGCTGGAGATGAAGAAATACAAGAGTTCTCCGTCAGAAAGGGCTATACCATATCATGCTATTATGAATTGCCTGAGATGTTTATCCCTTATGATGCACCCTTCTTGATTGCGCGGTAGTCGCTTTTATTAGGGTGATCTCTCACAAAAATATCAAGTAGTTAGTGTTCTCCCAAGTGTAGCACCGTCACGGCACCTAACTTCTCGGAGTGCGCCGTGTCACACGGGTACAAACGATTAGAGAAGTGTGAGGCGGGTGAGTTGAGACCTCGCAGCGAGATCACTTGGTTGTCTTGACGTTCAGGCATGACCGTCATGAGCTCGGAACACATGCATCGAAAGATGAACAAGAATCACGTAGGTCGGAAAAATTTTGTTTTCTGCTGCGTTCCCCAACAGCCCTCCCCGCCATGGTGACGGTTATCGCCAGAGAGAGCCAGTCGACCTCCGCGATCCACAGTTCAACGCGAGATCCGTACTCGCTCAGAACCTGGTCGATAGAGGCAGAGTTCTGAGAGAGAACTTGGACAGAGATCGTCCGAGTGGAAGTGGAACATTCGTCTCCGGGCATGAGTGTTTCAGCAGAGCTATCAGGGCCACCGAGATTCTGCCTAACTTCAGATTGGCGGCTGGAGTAAGTAAGTTCACCGGTGAGTCCAAGCCAGAAACTTGGTTAGAGGATTACCGAGTGGCTGTGCAGATTGGAGGTGGTAATCACTATGTGGCTATGAAGCATTTACCCTTGATGCTGGAAGGGTCCGCCCGGGCCTGGCTCAACCAGCTCACTCCGACTAGCATATACTGCTGGGAAGATTTGGCCTGAGTGTTCATCAAAACATTCGAGGGCACGTGCAAACGCCCGGCCGGGTTGACTGAGTTGCAGCATTGTGTGCAGAAGCCGAATGAAACCTTGAGGGAGTACATTCAGCGGTGGACAACCTTGCATCATGTGGTTGAGAACATCATGGAGCATCAAGCCGTCTGTGCCTTCAAGGCATGAGTCAGATATAGGGAGCTCATCCTGAAATTTGGTCGGTCGTGATCTTTGACCATGAGCCGAATGATGGAGATCACCACTCGATACGCGAACGGAGAAGAGGAAGACCGTTTTCGTAACGGCAAGGGGAAAACCAGCGAGCCCAACCCCGGAAACAATAATCCCAGTTGGAAGCCGAAGCGCAAGGTTGACGGTTCAGCTCAGGCCGAGGCTGCCACACTGGCCGGTCAAACCAAGAACAAGGGGAAAGCTAAGGAAAAGTGGATCCCGAGGAAAAAGAAAGATCAGTCGGGCCAGGATGTCCTTGATTTGCCATGCCACATTCACACCAGAAAAGATGAGGAGGGCAATCTGATATTGCCCAAGCATACCACTCGACAGCGCAGATTGTTGATACAGCAGTTCCGAGAGGGCCAGTCGAGTGAGAAGAGCCCAGAAGATGCTGATGATGGAGACAAAGATGAAGCTTTTCCCAGTGTCAATGCAACCCTGATGATCTTTGCAGATGTAGAGAGCAGGAGTCGACTGAAAGTCATCAACCAGGAAGTAAACATGGCCATGCCGGCAATGACGAAATTTCTGAACTGGTCAAAGACTCCATTCACCTTTGATCAGTCGGACCATCCGGCCTACATCGCCACCCTTGGGCGGCAGGCGCTGGTGGTCGATCCAGTCGTGGGAGGCGTTCGGTTGCGCAAATTTCTCATGGATGGTGGAAGCGGCCTGAACATACTCTACGCTAAAACCCTGAAGGGGATGGGCATTCCGATGTCCCGTCTCAGCGAGAGCAGCATGCAGTTCCACGGAGTGATCCCCGGCAAGAAAGCAAAGTCACTCGGACAGATCGCCCTGGATGTGGTCTTTGGAGACGACAAGAACTTCAGGAAGGAAAGGCTGACCTTCGAAGTGGTCGAGTTCCGCAGCGCCTACCATGCCATCCTTGGTCGGCCGGCCTACGCACGTTTCATGGCCCGCCCATGTTATGTGTATCTCAAGCTGAAGATGCCCGGCCCCAAAGGAGTGATCAGAGTCACTGACAATAGGCAGCGTGCGGAGGAATGTTTGCAGCAAGGGTCCAAGATTGCTGATGAGCAGATGGTCATGGTGGAGTTGGAGGAGTACAAGAAAAATGCCGATCCGAGTGATCTGCTACGCTCCAAGAAGCCAGCTGCAGAATCTGCGTTTCAGTCGGCCAGTGATACGAAGCCTGTACACGTCCACTCGGAAGATCCCAATGCTGCACCCACCAACATCTCAACGACACTCGACAGCAAATAGGAAGAAGCGCTCATCCAGTTCCACCGTGAAAACTGGGACATCTTCGCATGGAAGCCATCCGACATGCCGGGTGTACCCAGGGAGCTGGCTGAGCACCATTTGCGAGTCGACCCGAAAGCAAAACCTGTGAAGGAGCATCTTCGTCGCTCTGCTACACAGAAGAGGAAGGCCATTGGCAAAGAAGTTGCTCGGCTCGTAGCAGCCGAGTTCATCCGTGAGGTGTACCACTCCGAGTGGCTCGCCAACGTCATCATGGTCCCTAAGAAGGATAAGTCTCTCCGAATGTGCATCGATTTCAAGCACATCAATCGGGTCTGTCCCAAGGATCATTTCCCGCTCCCCCGTATAGATCAGATCATAGATTCCACCGCGGGGTGTGAGCGACTGTCTTTTCTGGATGCGTACTCCGGGTACCACCAGATCTGACTGTATGGGCCAGATGAAATAAAAACAGCTTTTATCACCCCATTCGGGTGTTTCTGCTATATCACCATGCCGTTCGGTCTCAAGAATGCCGGTGCCACTTTCATGCGCATGGTCCAAAAGTGTTTGCAAAAACAGATCAGTCGGAACATTGAGGCGTACATGGATGATATCGTGGTCAAGTCCAAAAAAGGTTCCGATCTGCTGGCTGACCTAGCTGAAACTTTTACAAATCTACGGAAGTACGATATTAAGCTGAATCCAACAAAGTGCACTTTCGGGGTGCCCGGGGGCAAGTTACTCGGATTCCTCGTTTTTGAACGAGGGATAGATGCCAACCCCGAGAAGATTGGTGCAATTGTACGAATGAAACGTCCAAAACGGCTTCATGACGTGCAAAAGCTCACGGGTTGTCTTGCGGCTCTAAGCCGATTCATCTCCCGCCTCGGTGAGAAGGCACTGCCCCTTTACCGATTGATGAAGAAGTCTGATTCATTCGAGTGGACTACTGAAGCACAAGCAGCATTTGTTCAGCTGAAAGCCCTGCTTTCTACCCAGCCGGTGCTCGCCGCTCCGAACAGTAGCGAACCGTTGCTCTTGTACATTGCGGCCACTGGTCAGGTTGTCAGTACCATCCTCACAGTCGAGCGAGAAGAAGAGGGCAAAGCTTACAAAGTTCAGCGCCCAGTCTATTACATTTCTGAAGTCCTGACTCCATCCAAGCAGAGGTATCCTCATTATCAGAAGCTCGTCTATGGCATCTATCTGACTGCGAAGAAAGTAGCCCATTACTTCCAAGAGCACGTCGTATCAGTCATCAGCGACACCCCGCTGTCTGAGATCATGAACAATCGGGATGCGACTGGTCGAGTGGAGAAGTGGGCTATCGAGCTCTTGCCCTTGGACATCAAGTTCAAGGCGAAAAAAGCGATCAAGTCCCAAGCATTAGCTGATTTCTTAGCCGAATGGACAGAACAGCAGCAACTGACTCAGAGTCACCCGGGACACTGGACCATGTTCTTTGACGGTTCCAAGATGCTGAATGGTTCAGGAGCTGGGATTGTGTTAGTGTCTCCAAAGGGCGATCGTCTCAGCTATGTTCTACAGATTCACTTCGATTCCTCCAATAATGAGGCCTAGTATGAAGCGCTCCTTTATGGTCTGCGTATGGCCATCTCACTCGGCGTCCGACGCCTGATGGTCTACGGGGACTCGAATCTAGTGGTGAATCAAGTGACGAAGGAGTGGGACATCAGGAGCCCTGCTATGACAGGATATTGCAATGCAGTGAGAAAGCTCGAAAAGAAATTCGAGGGACTGGAGCTCCACCACATTCCCCGAGCCAAGAATCAAGCGGCAGACAATCTGGCAAAGATCGGGTCCACTCGGAAACCTATTCCAAGCAATGTGTTCCTTGAACATCTGCATTCCCCAATGGTGAAAGAAGATCCCTTCACTGAAGAGCCCCCGCAAGTGGTCAGTCCCTCCGATTCGACTGAAATTGAGGTCCCAGCAGTCATTGATTTGGTCATGGAGGTTCTGGCGATCACGCTCGACTGGACGGTGCCTTACATTGCATACCTGCTCAGACAGGAACTTCCAGAAGATGAAGCCGAGGCCCGCCAGATTGTTCGCAGGTCCAAGGCCTTTACAGTGATGGGCAATCAGTTATACAAAAAGAGCGTCACCGGTGTGACTCAGCGCTGCATCTCTCGTGAAGAAGGTCGATTGATCCTGGAGGAGATTCACTCGGGAACTTGTGGATACCACGCGTCCTCTTGGACAATCGTGGCTAAAGCTTACCGAGCCGGCTTCTTCTGGCCACGTGCCAATGAAGCTGCGCAGGAGATAGTCCAACACTGCACCGGATGCCAGTTCTATGCAAACTTATCGCACAAGCCTGCATCTGCTCTAAAGACGACTCCACTCGTCTGGCCATTTGCAGTCTGGGGACTCGACATGGTGGGACCCCTCCGGACAGGGGCGAGCGGATTCACCCACTTGCTGGTTGCAGTCGATAAGTTCACTAAGTGGATCAAAGCCAAACCCATCAAGAAGCTAGACTCTCATACAACGATCAAGTTTATGAAGGAGATAGTCTTCGGATATGGCGTGCCCCACAGCATTATCACTGACAACGGCTCAAACTTCGACTCAGAAGAGTTTAGGGCGTTCTGTGCCGCCCAAGGCACCCGAGTCGACTATGCATCTGTGGCGCACCCGCAGTTGAATGGACAAGCTGAGAGAGCAAACAGACTGATCCTTCAGGGGTTAAAGCCACGACTCATGCGCGATTTGGAGCACGCAGCTGGAGCCTGGGTCACCGAGTTGCCATCAGTTCTTTGGGGCTTGAGGACGACCCCCAATCGGTCTACCAAACCTCACTCCCTTCTTCATGGTGTACGGAGCTGAAGCCGTCTTGCCGAGTGACCTGCTCCACAATTCGCCTCGAGTGGAACTATACTCCGAAGCTGAAGCAGAGCAGGCGCGGCAAGACACAGTTGATCTCCTGGAAGAGGAGAGAGAGATGGCTCTTATCCGTTCGGCCACTTATCAGCAAGATCTACGACGTTTTCACAACAGGCACGTCATAAGTCGGACCTTTCAGGAAGGAGATCTTGTGCTCCGAGTGGATCAGCAGCGACCTCACAAGCTTGCTCCCGCGTGGGAAGGTCCCTTTATCGTGTCAAAGGTTCTACATAACGGAGCATACCGTCTGTACAACCTTCTGAAGCAAGCAGACGAGCCCCGTGCTTGGAATGCGGATTTGCTACGATGATTTTATACTTGATATTGAGATGTAATAAAAGCACTCGAGTGATGTTTGATGAATAAAATCATGACTTTTCCAGTTTCACATTGAGTTCACTCGTACGCATTCTCTGGCTTACAACCCCCAGTGGGTGTACGCCCTTCAACTTAGCTACAAACCAGTTTTTGCCTAAGTTAAAAAAAACCTACTCCGAGTGAAGAGCATCCCTCTCACTCGGGGGCTTGGCTGCGAACCAGCTTTCGCCCAAGTTAAAAATCTACTCTGAGTGAAGAGCATCCCTCTCACTCGGGGGCTTGGTTGCGAACCAGCTTTCGCCCAAGTTAAAAATCTACTCCGAGTGAAGAGCATCCCTCTCACTCGGGGGCTTGGCTGCTAACCAGCTTTCGCCCAAGTTAAAAATCTACTCTGAGTGAAGAGCATCCCTCTCACTCGGGGGCTTGGCTGCGAACCAGCTTTCGCCCAAGTTAAAAATCTACTCCGAGTGAAGAGCATCCCTCTCACTCGGGGGGCTTGGCTGCGAACCAGCTTTCGCCCAAGTTAAAAATCTACTCCGAGTGAAGAGCATCCCTCTCACTCGGGGGCTTGGCTGCGAACCAGCTTTCGCCCAAGTTAAAAATCTACTCCGACTGAAGAGCATCCCTCTCACTCGGGGGCTTGGCTGCGAACCAGCTTTCGCCCAAGTTAAAAATCTACTCTGAGTGAAGAGCGTCCCTCTCACTCGGGGGCTTGGCTGCGAACCAGCTTTCGCCCAAGTTAAAAACCTACTCCGAGTGAAGAGCATAACTCTCACTCGGGGGCTTGGCTGCAAACCAGCTTTCGCCCAAGTTAAAACCCTACTCCGAGTGAAGAGCATCCCTCTCACTCGGAGGCTTGGCTGCGAACCAGCTTTCGCCCAAGTTAAAACCTACCCCGAGTGAAGAGCATCCCTCTCACTCGGGGGCTTGGCTGCGAACTAGCTTTCGCCCAAGTTAAAACCCTATTCCGAGTGAAGAGCGTCCCTCTCACTCGGGGGCTTGGCTACGAACAGCTTTCGCCCAAGTTAAAAACCTACTCCGAATGAAGAGCGTCCCTCTCACTCGTTGGCTTGGCTGCGAACAGCTTCTGCCCAAGTTAAAAACCTACTCCGAGTGAAGAGCGTCCCTCTCACTTGGGGGCTTGGCTGCGAACCAGCTTTCGCCCAAGTTAAAAACCTACTCCGAGTGAAGAGCATCCCTCTCACTCGGGGGCTTGGCTGCGAACCAGCTTTCGCCCAAGTTAAAAAATTACTCCGAGTGAAGAGCATCCCTCTCACCCGGGGGCTTGGCTACGAACCAGCTTTCGCCCAAGTTAAAAACGCTACTCCGAGTGAAGAGCGTCCCTCTCACTCGGGGGGCTAAGCTGCACACATTTAAAGACTCGAAAGAAAGCATTTGGATAACTTTACAAGTTCAAAAGTAAATGCGAGTACTCGGGCCCTGAGCCCGAAAGAGTTTAACAGATACAAATCCACTTGGCATACCGAGGCAAATGGGTAAGGCTTAATGTTTTTCTCATACTCCAGAAGGGCTGGCCGGCTCGACGAAGGCGTCCAGGTCGATGCCATCTGCGATCCGAGTGGCTGCCTCTATGAACGTCTCCATGAAGTCCTCAAACTTGAGATTCTTCGTGTTGGTGACTTGGAGAGACTTCAGCTTCTCTTCCTTGGCGTCCTTGCAGTGCACACGGATGAGAGAGAGCGCCACGTCGGCTCCGCAGCGAGCAACCGACTTCTTCCATGCTTGCACTCGGTTGGGAATCTCATTGAGGCGAGTCATCATTGCTTCCAGATCGATGTTGAGGGTATCTTCTGGCCACAACTCCTTGTCGATCCTGCCGAGTGCACCCCGCAGGCGGATGATGTACCCCTGAACATCTTCAATGCGAGATTCAAGCCGCAAGACCCCTAGGGCAGCCTTGTCACCGACGAGTGACCTGGAAGGATCCAGATCCTTCTTGATTCTGTCTGTCTCAAGCTCGAAGTCCCGACAGTACTCTGTAAATGAGAAAAGAGGAGAGTCGAACATCAGTATGCTTGAAGTTCACTCGGAAACAAGTTGAAACTCACTCAGGTGTTACAAGTTACCTGCAAGCTTGGTATACATCTGCTCCGTGAAGTCTTCTATGTACTTTTCCAGAGCATTCTTCTTTTCTGTGAGCTGGGCAATCTTCTCGCTCAGAGTCTTCTTCTCTTGCTTGTAAGCATTCGCCTGAGCCTTGAGTTTGCCGTCCCACTCAGTTTTCTGCTTCTTGAGCTCGGCCACTTCCTTCTTCGCCTCCGTAACGGCGGCCTTCAGCGACTTGTTCTCTCCTTCAAGCTTCTCAAGTGAGGCCAATTTCTCTTCGGCGGCCTTGGTCTTTTCTCTCGCCACCTTCTGTGCCCCCGCCAGCTCATTGTCCTTATTCTTGAGTGCCTGCTTCATAGTTTCTAAAGAGACAGAGGTTCTGAGCCGCACTTGGAGTCGATGGTTTTCACTACGCACATCTGTTCGAGTGAAGTCACTCGGTTCAAAGAATGGAAAGAGATGAAAGTAGAACGCTCAGTAATCAAAGCTTAACTCCCATGGTCTTGAGCTCCGCTTGGGTGCGCGCTGTATTCCTCTTCTCCACCTCCAAGTCAAGTCAGAGCTGGACCGTCTCCTTCTCCAGTGACACGTACTGAGCCCCAAGCTCGCAAGTTTTCTGAAACACAAGAGAGAGCAGACCAGTTAATGTTAAGGAATATTCCGAGTGCCCAGAGACCAGCACTCCTGGGAGGAACAAGCTTGACCAATACCAGATCCTGAAGTACCCTTTGTCAGGGAGGAACAAGCTTGACCAGTATCAGATTCTAAGTTCTAAGACTCCCACCGATTGCCCGCAGTCGACAACAGTCTCGGGGACTACACCCAGTGGGTGCACTCAGCGTGCCCCCACTGGAATGGTATCCACTCGGAGCAGTCCGCCCGATCCGAGTGACGGCCAAACACAAAAAAAAACAATAACAAGCTCTAAGACTCCCACCGACTGCCCGCAGTCGACGGCAGTCTCGGGGACTACACCCAGTGGGTGCACTCAGCGTGCCCCCACAGGTCGACACACCCCCAGTGGGTGTATCGAAAAAATACCGACTGAAACTCCTTCAGAAGAAAAATGAATTGGAGATCAACTTACAAGAGCACTTACTCGAACGTTCTCCTAGAGAGCAGCGCTGGCATCGTACGCCAACTTGCCAGCTGCGCACATCTCCTTCAGCCGCTGGGTCATCAGATCCGCCTGGTTCATCGCCTCCTTGCTGGCTCCGGTTTGGTCCTCTGGCACTTTATACAGACTGAATATGTTGACGGGAGGAGTCGGGGCCGAGACCAGAGCAGTTGACGAGGTTGAGACGGGGCCAGCACCGGCCTGAGAAGAGCCTTGCCCCAGAGACACGGTCACCTTAGGCGCAGAGACAACTTGAGGCGCTTGGCTTGGCGTTGCCCTCTGTGTGGTGGTCTAAGAGGCAGTCGGAGCTGCGGTCTCCTTCCCGGTGCCCTTCTGTGGCGGTCCTTCATCGTCGTCCACGACGTGGATGATCTCTGCAAGCGCTACATCCACTCGACACAGTCAATCGCAATACGCAATTCAGTCGGATGGAGACAATTCAATCGGATCATAGATCAAGGTAAAAAATGGAGTCATTGCTACCTTTCTGAGAAGTGGCCGCGTCCGCTGACTCGGCTTCGACGCGGTCTCCGTCGATCTGCATGGGAGACGTCGTTGAGGTTGCAGCCCTGGTTCATAAATTTCACTCGGTCAGAAGGGTCCAGAAGTTCACAGAAACAAAAAAAGAAAGGCGTGACACTCACGTTGAGGCGACATGCACGGTGACCTTGATCCTGGGTAGAGCCTTCCGAGGCTTGGGGGAAGCGACCTTGAGCTGCTTGGCGGTCTTCTCGGTCAGCTCCGGCGTCGATGTCCGAGCGCGCTGTTGCTACTTGTAGCTTGCGTTGGTATTTTCCCCGAAGAGGAAGGGATGATGCAGCATAGTAGAGATAAGTATTTCCCTCAGTTATGAAACCAAGGTTATCGAACCAGTAGGAGAATCACGCAACACCTCGTTAGCAGCACCTGCACACAAACAACAAATCCTTGCACCCAACGCAAACGAGGGGTTGTCAATCCCTCGGCGGTCAATTGCAAGATTAAATTGTATATGATAGATAGACAGATTGAAACAAAAATACAAAATAAAATAAATAAAAGAAAATGGCAGCAATATTTTTAGGGTTTTAGTAATATGATTTAGATAGACCCGGGGGCCATAGTTTTCACCAGAGGCTTCTCTCGAGAAAATAGCATACGGTGGGTAGACAAATTACTGTTGGGCAATTGATAGAAAAGCAAATAATCATGACGATATCCAAGGCAATGATCATGTATATAGGCATCACGTCCGAGACAAGTAAACCGACTCCTGCCTGCATCTACTACTATTACTCCACACATCGACCGCTATCCAGCATGCATCTAGTGTATTAAGTCCATAAAGAACGGAGTAACGCCTTAAGAACGATGACATGATGTAGACAAGATAAACTCACGTATGAATAAACCCCATCTTTTTACCCTTAATAGCAACGATACATACGTGTCATGTCCCTTTCTGTCACTGGGATTGAGCACCGCAAGATCGAACCCATTACAAAGCACCTCTTCCCATGGCAAGATAAATCAACTCAGTTGGCCAAACCAAATCAATAGATAGGAGAAGAAATACGAAGCTATAATAATCATGCATAAAAGAGTGCAGCAAAGACTCAAATAATTTCATGGATAATCTGATCATAAACTCACAATTCATCGGATCCCAACAAACACACCACAAAAAGTGATTACATCGGATAGAACTCCAAGAACATCGAGGAAAACATTGTATTGAAGATCAAAAAGAGAGAAGAAGCCATCTAGCTACTAACTATGGACCCGAAGGTCTGTGGTAAACTACCCATGCATCATCGGAAGGGCAGCAAGGTTGATGTAGAGCCCCTCCGTGATCAATTCCCCCTTCGGCAGATTACCGGAGAAGGACCCCAGATGGGATCTCTCGAGAACAGAAACTTGCGGCGGCTGAAAAAGTATTTTGTGGACTCTCCTGAGGGTTTCTGATTTTTCCTGAATTTATAGTGGTGGAATTAGGTCAAACGGAGCAAAGGGGGGCCCATGAGGCACCAGGGCGTGCCTGCCCCCCCAGGCGCGCCCTGGTGGCTCGTGGCCTCCTCCTGGGTCTTCTAGCCAGAAAAAAAACTCCAAAAAGTTTCGTGGCATTTGGACTTCGTTTGGTATTGATTTTCTGTAAAACAAAAACAGGACAGAAAACAGCAACTGGCACTGGGCACTAAGTTAATAGGTTAGTCTCCACAAATGATATATAATTGCTGTAAATGTGTATAAAAACATCCAAGATTGATAATATAACAGCATGGAACAATCAAAAATTATAGATACGTTGGAGACGTATCAGCATCCCCAAGCTTAATTCCTGCTCGTCCTCGAGTAGGTAAATGATAAAAACAGAATTTTTGATGTGGAATGCTGCCTATCATATTCATCACATATTCTTTTCTTTTATAGCATGGACATTGGGCTTGAATGATTCAAATCAATAGTCTATAATTTGACATGAAGATATAAATACTCAAGCATGCTAACAAGCAACCATGTCTTTCAAAATATCAACGCTAAAGAAAGTTATCCCTAGCCCATTATGCTCAATCATTGATCCATTCATGAAACACACTCAAATACTAGCTACACACAATGCACAAGTATGACAATAGTGCTCTTTAGTTGGTGCTTTTGTAAGAGAAGATGGAGACTCAAATAAAAATAAAAATTGCATAAAAGTAAATAGATAGGCCCTTCGCAGAGGGAAGCAGAGATTTGTCAAATGTGCCAGAGCTCAAAGCTGAAATTAAAGAGATAAAATATTTTGAGAGGCATGCTTTTCCTGTCAACGAAAACGACCGAGAATTCCCAATATTTTCCATGCTAGACACATCATAGGCGGTTCCCAAATAGAAAGTAAAGTTTATTTCCTTTCCACCATTCTTTCACAATCCATGGCTAGCCGTATCCACGGGTGCCCTCCATACCAACACTTTCCAAGGAATTTTGTTGTTATTAATTTTGATTTCATTGTGGGACTGGGCATCCCTATTACCAGCCACTCTCTCGTGCAATGACAAGTGAATAAACACTCATCATGAGAATAACACACCTAGCATGGAAAATAATGGCCACCCCCTGCCGCTTCATGAGCGGTACGGGCACACAAAACAGAAAATTTATTTTGAAAATTAGAGTTGGCACACGCAAATTTACATGGAACGGCATTGAAATACCGCATATAGGTAGGTATAGTGGACTCATTTGGCACAACTTGGGTTTAAGGATTTTGGATGCACAAGCAGTATTTCCGCTTAGTACAAATGAAGGCTAGCAAATAGATTGAGAAGCAACTAACCAAAAAACGAAAACTGTCATAAACATGCATTGAACACAACTAACACCGAATAATGCACCATAAGTAGGATATAATTTCTTTGCATAACTACTGACTTAATGTGCATGCATAGGGAATCACAAACCTTAACACTAATATTCTTACTAAATCACAATTACTCACTAACATGACTCACATATTATCATTTCCATATCGCAAAACTATTGCAAGGAATCACACTTATCATATCCAATGATCTATATGAAAGTTTTTATTATATCCCTCTTGAATATTCATCACTTTGGGACCAAATTCATATCTTGTGCAAATTACCGTTACTATCATCAACTCTCAAAAAGATTTAAGTGAAGCATGAGAGTGCAAAATATTTCTTCAAAATTTCAATCTTACAAATTCTCAAAATAATATAAGTGAAGCATGAGAATTCATTTCTTCAAAATTTAGCCACCACCGTGCTCAAAAAGATTTAAGTGAAGCACTAGAGTAACTGCCTAGCTCAAAAAATTTAAGTAAAGCACATAGAGTATTCTAACAAATGATGATAAACGTGTGGCTCTCTCAAGATAGGTGTGTTCAGCAAAGATGATTGTGACAAACTAAAAACAAAACAAAGCAAAGACTCATATTATACAAGACGCTCCAAGCAAAACACATATCATGTGACGAATAAAAATATAGCTCCAAGTAAAATTACCGATGGTTGGTAGAAGAAAGAGGGGATGCCTTCCGGGGCATCCCCAAGCTTAGACGCTTGAGTCTTCCTAGAATATTACCTTGGGGTGCCTCGGGCATCCCCAAGCTTAGGATTTTGCTACTCCTTATTCCTTCATCCATCGTGATCTCACCCAAAATTTGAAAACTTCAATCACACAAAACTCAACAAAACCTTCGTGAGATCCGTTACTATAACAAAATAAATCACTACTCTAAGTACTGTTGCAAATCCATTCATATTTTATTTTTGCATTATACCTACTGTACTCTAACTTCACCATGGCTTATACCCCCAGATACAATCCATAGATTCATCAAAACAAGCAAGTAGTGCATCAAAAACAAAATCTGTCAAAAGCAGAACAGTCTGTAGCAATCTATTTAAAATCCATACTTCTGTAACTCCAAAAATTCTAAAAATTTAGGAAAACGTGGGCAATTCATATACCAATGCTTTTTAAAAATTTCAGATTTTTCTGACGCTCCTGTACAGAAACAAAATTCAGGCACTGGACACAAAACTTTCTGTTTTCCAAACAGCATCCTAAAGGCTTTACTTGGCACAAACACTAATTAAAAACACAAAAATACAATCATACAAGTAGCATAATTGTGAAAACACACAATAACAGAATTTTTTTATTTTATTCATTGGGTTGCCTCCCAACAAGCGCTATTGTTTTATGCCCCTAGCTAGGCATAATGCATAGTTTCAAGTATTGTCATCTTTCAAGTTGATTCCATAAGTGGCCCTCATAATTGATTCATATGGTGCTTTAATTTTCTTCCTAGGGAAATGTTCCATACCCTTTTTTAGTGGGAACTGAAATTTTATATTCCCTTCTTTCATATCAATAACGGCACCTATAGTTCGTAAGAACGGTCTACCAAGTATTATGGGGCAAGAAGAATTGCATTCAATATCAAGAACAATAAAATCAACAGGCACATAATTTCTATTTGCAAGAATAAGAACATAATTAATTCTACCCATTGGTTTTTTAATAGTAGAATCCGCAAGATGCAAATTAAGAGAACATTCATCTATATTGGTAAAACCTAGCACATCACATAAAGATTTTGGAATTGTGGAAACGCTAGCACCCAAATCACATAAAGCATTGCACTCATAATTTTTTATTTTAACTTTAATGGTGGGTTCCCATTCATCATATAATTTTCTAGGAATAATTTCTAGTTCTAGCTTTTCTTCTAACACTTTCATCATCGCTTCTACGATGTGTTTAGTAAAAGCCTTGTTTTGCTCATAAGCGTTGGGTGAATTTAACATGGATTGTAACAAAGAAATGCACTCAATCAAAGAAAAATTATCATAATTAAAATCTTTGTAATCCAAGAGAGTGGGCACATCGCTATTTAAAGTTTTTACCTCTCCAAACCCACTTTTAGCAATTTTCTTATCAATATTTTCACCCTCCAAATTATGGGGACGCTCTTTAGCTAAAGTTGACTCTTCTTCAGTCCCCTTTTAATCAAGTTTTATATTGCTAAACAAAGAATCAATAGATGAAACACCAATCATTTTAATATCCTCATCATTACTACGATAAAAACCGGGAGGAATCACTTTTTCTAAAAATTCTCGTTTAGCTTTTAGCATGGCGGTTCTTTTCTTACTCTCATCCATGGAGACATATAAAGATTTAATTGATTCACTAATATCAATTTTGGGTGGCAAAATTTTAGTCTTAAGATTTTCCACATCATGAATAATTCTATCAATGCTCCTAGACATATCATCAATTTTACTCAATTTTTCTTCTATCGTAGTGTTGAAAACTTTTTGAGCATTAATAAATTCTTTAATACTACTTTCAAGATCAGAGGGCATCCTATTATTATTATTATTTACCATAAGGATTGCCATAATTATTAGAGGAATTTCCAGGAAACGGTCTAGCGTTGAAATTACCTCTATAAGCATTATTATTGAAATTGTTTCGGGAGACAAAATTCACATCTACGGGATCATTATTTTGCTCAATCAAAGTTGACAAAGGCACATCATTAGGATCAATATGAGCATTTTTACTAGCAACCAATTTCATAAGCGCATCAACTTTCTCACTCAAAGTACTAATTTCCTCAATAGAATTCACTTTTTTACTAGTAGGAGTTCTTTCAGTATGCCATTGTGAATAATTTGCCATAATATTATCAAGCAATTTAGTAGCTTCACCCAAAGTAATTTCCATAAAAATACCACCCGCGGCGGAATCATCCATAAATTTTTTGTATGATCATCCATAAATTTTTTGTATGATCATCCATAAACAAAATTCAATCCCGCATAAATTTTTTGTATGATCATCCATAAATTTAAACCATGAGTAGGGCAATTTCTTATCATTAATTTCATCCTCTCCCAAGATTGGGCAACATGTTCATGATCAAGTTGCTTGAAATTCATAATTTTATTTCTAAGAGAAATAATTTTCGCAGGAGGAAAATACTTGGTAATAAAAGCATCTTTACACCTATCCCAAGAATCGATACTATTTCGTGGTAAAGATGAAAACCAAATTTTTGCACGATCCCGCAATGAAAACGGGAATAATTTTAATTTCACAATATCATTATCCACATCTTTTTTCTTTTGCATGTCACACAATTCTATGAAAGTGTTAAGATGGGATGCGGCATATTCATTAGGACTACCGGAAAATTGATCTTTCATGACAAGATTTAGCAAAGCGGCATTAATATCACAAGTCTCCGCACTAGCGGCGGGAGGAGCAATCGGAGTACTAATAAAATCATTATTATTAGTATTGGAAAAATCACACAATTTTGTATTTTCTTGAGACATCGTGACTACGCAAACAAAATAACAAGCAAGCAAACAAGCAAACAAGAAAAAGGCAAACGAAAAATATTTTTGTATTTTTGTAAAAATGTTTTAGAAGTGGGGGAGATGAAAACGAGAGGCAAATGGCAAATAAAATAAATGCAAGGAGATGAGAGTTTGTGCAAAGGTAGTTTATAGATGTTGATGATGTCTCCTCGGCAACGGTGCCAGAAATTGGCAAGTTGACGAGAGACTGTGTTGACGTGACTTCTCCCCGGCATCGGCGCCAGAAATTCTTCCTGCTACTTGTAGCTTGCATTGGTATTTTCCCCGAAGAGGAAGGGATGATGCAGCACAATAGAGATAAGTATTTCCCTCAGTTATGAAACCAAGGTTATTGAACCAGTAGGAGAATCACGCAACACCTCGTTAGCAGCACTTGCACACAAACAACAAATCCTTGCACCCAACGCAAACGAGGGGTTGTCAATCCCTCGGCGGTCAATTGCAAGATTAAATTGTATATGATAGATAGACAGATTGAAACAAAAATACAAAATAAAATAAATAAAAGAAAATGGCAGCAATATTTTTAGGGTTTTAGTAATATGATTTAGATAGACCCGGGGGCCATAGTTTTCACTAGAGGCTTCTCTCGAGAAAATAGCATACGGTGGGTAGACAAATTACTGTTGGGCAATTGATAGAAAAGCAAATAATCATGACGATATCCAAGGCAATGATCATGTATATAGGCATCACGTCCGAGACAAGTAGACCGACTCCTGCCTGCATCTACTACTATTACTCCACACATCGACCGCTATCCAGCATGCATCTAGTGTATTAAGTCCATAAAGAACGGAGTAACGCCTTAAGAACGATGACATGATGTAGAAAAGATAAACTCACGTATGAATAAACCCCATCTTTTTACCCTTAATAGCAACGATACATACGTGTCATGTCCCTTTCTGTCACTGGGATTGAGCACTGCAAGATCGAACCCATTACAAAGCACCTCTTCCCATGGCAAGATAAATCAACTCAGTTGGCCAAACCAAATCAATAGATCGGAGAAGAAATACGAAGCTATAATAATTATGCATAAAAGAGTGCAGCAAAGACTCAAATAATTTCATGGATAATCTGATCATAAACTCACAATTCATCGTATCCCAACAAACACACCGCAAAAAGTGATTACATCGGATAGAACTCCAGGAACATCGAGGAGAACATTGTATTGAAGATCAAAAAGAGAGGAGAAGCCATCTAGCTACTAACTATGGACACGAAGGTCTGTGGTAAACTACTCACGCATCATCGGAAGGGCAGCAAGGTTGATGTAGAGCCCCTCCGTTGTCGATTCCGCCTCCGGCAGATTACCGGAGAAGGACCCCGGATGGGATCTCTCGAGAACAGAAACTTGCGGCGGCAGAAAAAGTATTTCGTGGACTCTCTTGAGGGTTTCTAATTTTTCCTGAATTTATAGTGGTGGAATTAGGTCAAACGGAGCAAAGGGGGGCCCACGAGGCACCAGGGCGCGCCTGCCCCCCCTAGGCGCGCCCTGGTGGCTCGTGATCTCCTCCTGGGTCTTCTGGCCCTCTTCTGAAGCTTCTAGTGTTTATCTTGTCCAAAAAAGAATCTCCAATAAGTTTCATGGCATTTGGACTTCGTTTGGTATTGATTTTCTGTAAAACAAAAATAGGACAGAAAACAGCAACTGGCACTGGGCACTAAGTTAATAGGTTAGTCTCTAAAAATGATATATAATTGTTGTAAATGTGTATAAAAACATCCAAGATTGATAATATAACAGCATGGAACAATCAAAAATTATAGATACGTTGGAGACGTATCAGCTGTCTTCTCTGAACCAGCACTCGGATCATGAGTCTGCTTAGAGCGGCGCTCAGAGCGCAATTCTGGAGACTGGGAAGACTCGACCTCGTCACTCCCTTCCAAGTCATCGCTCTCCTCCTCGCTGTCCTCCACGTAGCTGCCCTCGACGCTGCCATGATTGCTCTCCACGTCCCTGACGAGGTGTTCTCCATTCGGCACAGGCGAGAGCATCTTCTGGAACTCCTGCAAGACACGAAGATCAGAGACAGCCAGTTCAGTCAGTTCACTCGGATTATTCTGTTCACTCGGAGAATTTGCGTGTAAATAATTTACTCGGAAATGCGTGTCTTACCTCTGTCGGTTGATGCGCATCGTCGAAGGGCGAGATCCGTCTCGACCCTCGCGGATTGTCGCGTGCGCCAGTGATGCACCTGATCCACTGTTCCACTGTTTTCTCCTCAACATCTTTCGGATGCACTCGGGTCGGGTCATTGGCTGGATCCTTTGACTGAGGAAGACCTCCAAAAGATCCAGGCCAGTCACTCAGCCCTGAATCAGACCGACCACGGCACTCACCAAGATCCCCACTTCAGTCTTCTCCTCCTTGGCAATCGTCAACGAGGGAGGAGTCTTGACCCTTTCAGTCGTGTAGGGAGGAAGAGCAGTCGACGAACCAGAGCAAGGCAGGTCATTGCAGTAGAACCAGGTCGACTGCCAACCCCTAACCGAATCGGGAAAAGACATGGAGGGGAACGCACTCTTACCCCTCATCTGGATACCTAAGCCGCCGCACATCTGGGTCACGTGGGTCCTCTCTCCATCGGGGTCAGCCTTTTTAACCGACTGAGATCGACACGTGAAGATATGTTTGAACAATCCCCAGTGCGGCTGGCAGCCTAAGAAGTTCTCACACAAGGAAATGAATGCGGTGAGATACACTATGGCATTCGGAGGAAGATGATGAAGCTGGGCACCGAAAAAGTTCAAAAAACCGTGGAAGAAAGGGTGGGGTGGCATGGAGAAACCTCGCTCCACGTGAGTGGTGAGGAGCACGCGCTCTCCGGGGCACGGCGCGGGCTCGATCTCCCCCTCCTTCGGCAGCCTCTACGTCCCGTCTCGCACTAGCCCATCCACGACGAGCCCGCTGATGTCATCCACCATGGTGGTCGGCGGGAGCCAATCGCCCTGGATCCACCCGCGCGGAGGCGCGACCCTGGAACTCAACGTCTTCTTCCCCTTCGCCGCCTTCTTCGCCCTCTCGAGCTTCGTCGTCTTGTCCTTCGCCATCACCGCAGAGCTCTCTAGCGCCAAGGGGGATTCACGCGGAGTGGGTTGCTAGGGAGGAGATTGGGCAGACTGGAAGAGTTGGAGAAAAGGGGATCTGTTCTCTCTCCTTCTCCGACGCAGCGGCCTCTTATGACGTCGCCCGTTCCGCTCCCCAATCCTCTCTAGCGATTCTCGGGCCCGCAAATCTCCTCAAATCTCGCTGGCGGAGATGCAGTGGAACGTGGCGAAAAGTGGGGCAAAATTCGAGGCGTTACGCCCCACTTTCCCCACTCGTTGCGTTGCAACCGTTCGCGCGCGCTCGAATCTGATTTCGAATCCCGCAAGATCCGGGGTCCAACAACCCGATTGCTCGCCTTTAAAGACATTCCATAAATGCTCGGATCCGTTCCGTCACCCGACGTGATGACTCATTCCACTCGGATGGAGATTGCTCATTTCATTCGGATGGAAACTTTCACTCGGAAGTCATGTGGTCCAGAATCCGTCAAGGTGCCGCACGAAGACAAGGACGTCTAATGACCAGTAGGAGTCCTTGAGCGCCCCTGTAGCGCTCGACTCACCTGGGAATTCGCCTTGACTCGACCTGCTTAACCTCGACCGATTCGGGGGCTAATGACGAGGACATATACTAGTGATAGGGTAACAGGCCTGACCTACAGGCCCTACCCTAGGATGCCACACGCCTTACACTGGGCCCCAGGGCCAGATCAGCAGTCAGATGTTCCCCAACCTTACATTCACTCGGAGTTCAATGAACCACTCGGGAGGAAGCAGTTCACTCGACCGGTCTATTTCACTCGGAGTACCTGGCAGTCACTCGGACAGAGAAGACCAGGAGGCTCTCCAGGATTGCAACGGTCAGGACGTGCATCCCCCCTCATCAATTGTAATCAATGCGCCCGTTACCAGTAACTAGCGCCCTTAAACCCCCTCTTTAACCCCTGGTAATGGCGGCATTCATGGGGGCTGGGCGGACTCTATATAAGCCACCCCTTAGCTCCATTCCAAGGGTTCGCAATCTTTGTAAACTGTGCACTCAGACAATCAAGCTCTAGAGCACCGAGACGCAGGGCTATTACCTCCACCGCTGAGGGGCCTGAACTCGTAAATCCGAGTGTAACAACTGTGCCGTAGCTAGGCTCTACCCTCCAATTAGTACCCCCATACACTACTGTCAGACCTATACCCACGACAGTAGGTGTAGCCACACAAGATCTCCGGGGTTGAACACCATGGGGTGCTTGTTGATGTTGACCTTGGTTGCGAGGCATTGTACTTGGCGCTCGATCGTGTGCCTTGTATCTTCATGCACCTTCTTGAGGAATGTTGCTCGTGCACTCGCGTCCATGTTGGTGCATTCTTGTAGAGGTAGCGGTAGAATGTCCAATGGGGACAAAGGGTTGAAACCGTAGACGACCTCGAAGGGGGACTTGCCGGTTGTAGAATGTCTTGCTCGATTGTAGGCGTACTCAGTGATGGGCAAACATTCCTCCCTCTCCCTTATGTTCTTCTTGATCAACACGCGTAGGAGTGTGGAAAGCGTTTGGTTTGTGACCTCCGTTTGGCAGTCGGTTTGTGGATGATATGCCGAAGAGAATAGTAGCTTGATTCCGACCTTGGCGCATAGTATCTTCCAAAAGTAGCTAAGGAACTTGACGTTGCAGTCCGATACAATAGTCTTGGACACTCCATGCAAACTCAAGATTTCCCTACAAAAGAGATTTGCAACATGTGAAGCATCGTCGATCTTGTTACATGGAATAAAATGTGCCATCTTAGAGAAACGGTCCACAACAACAAATACCGAATATTTGCCGTTTTGAGTTCGAGGCAAACCAAGCACAAAATCCATACTAATATGTTCACATGGGTGATACAGAATAGGAAGTGGTATATATAGACCATGAGATTGAGCTTTAGACTTAGCTTTGCGGCATGTAGAGCACCGGTTGGTGTAGCGTGAAACGTCGCGAAACATCATTGGCCAAAAATAGTTCTTGGAGAGCGTGGCGAATGTCTTGTCGCGTCCAAAATGTCCCATGAGTCCTCCACTGTGAGCCTCTTGCAAAAGCAACAAATGAAGAGAAGACTCGGGGATACAAAGTTTGTTAGCTCGCATAAGATAACCATCTTTAAAATAGTATCTCTCCCAAGAAGTGTGAGTTAAGCATTTGGCATAAGGAACCACAAATGAAACATCATGCTCATACAAGTCTTTAATGTGCTCAAATCCTATAACATTCAACTCAAGTTGAGTAACTAACAGGCATTTGTGGGAAAGAGCGTCCGCCACAACATTTTCCTTACCTTTGATGTACTTGATAACATAAGGAAAAGACTCAATGAACTCACTCCATTTGGCATGATGCTTATTCAATTTTGTTTGACCCTTAAGGTATTTAAGCGTCTCATGATCCGTATGGATAACAAATTCATGAGGGCGAAGGTAGTGTTCCCACACATGCAATACTCTCACTAAGGCATATAGCTCTTTGTCATAGATGGGATAGTTAAGTTGCGCGCCGGAGAGTTTCTCGCTAAAATATGCAATTGGGCGCTTCTCTTGCATTAACACGCCACGTATGCCATTACCACTAGCGTCACAATGCACTTCAAAGGTTTTATCAAAGTTGGGTAATGCAAGCAATGGAGCATGTGTAAGCAAGTTCTTAAGCCCATGAAATGCGGCATCTTGGGATGGACCCCAAACAAATGGTGCATTCTTCTTACTCAATGCGTGCAATGGTGATGCAATAGTGCTAAAGTCCTTCACAAAGCGTCGATAAAATCTAGCTAAGCCAAGGAAGCTACGCACTTGAAGTAAATTGGTTGGTTGTGGCCAAGTTTTAATAGCATCAATTTTAGCTTCATCAACTTGAACGCCCTTAGAGGAGACTACAAATCCCAAGAAAACAAGTTTATCAACACCAAAAGTGCATTTTTCCATGTTAGCATAAAGTCGCTCGTTTCTAAGAACTTGCAAGACGTCCCTAAGATGTATGACATGATCTTCAAGAGATTTTCTAAACACAAGAATATCGTCAAAGTAGACCACAACACAAATGCCAATTAATTTGCGAAGAACATAGTGCATGACATGCATAAAAGTGCTAGGTGCTTGAGATAAGCCCATAGGCATGACTAAACATTAATACAAGCCGAATTTGGTTTTGAAAGCCGTTTTCCATTCATCACCCTCTTGCATGCAAATTTGATAATAGCCACTTTTAAGATCAATTTTTGAGAAAATTGTGGCTCCACTAAGTTCATCAAGCATGTCATCAAGGCATGGAATGGGATGGCGGTATCTAACGGTGATAGCATTAATGGGACGGCAATCGTAACACATGCGATAGCTACCATCTTTCTTAGGCACAAGAATAACCAGAACGGCACATGGACTCAAGCTCTCGCATACATACCCGTTCTCCATGAGATGTTGCGCTTGCCTTTGGATCTCTTTGGTCTCGTCGGGGTTTACGCGGTGAGGTGCCTTGTTCGGTAGAGGTGCGCCGGGAATGAGGTTGATGCGGTGTTCGATTCCGCGAAGCGGAGGAAGACCGGGAGGTAGCTCATCGGGAAAAACGTCCGTGAATTCCTGCAATAGACGAGACAACACCAAAGGTAGATGTTGTGAAGTATTAGTCCTCACCGCTTCATCTTTGCACACAAGCACAAAGTGAAGAACACTCGATGGGCTCCCACTCACATCCCTCATGTCTATTTTGGTGGCTAAAAGCACTAAACCTTTCCTGTCACTCATCATGGAGTCGCTCATTTTTGGCTTGTGGCGCTCACTCTCTTTTTGGTGGTTCACTCGCTCACTAGTATCTCCACGATGGGTTGAAGCTTGCTTGTTGGCGATGACTTGACTTGGCGACATGGGTCGAAGCACGTACTCCTTGCCCTTCATCTTGAAGCTATAGTAATTCGTCCGTCCGTTGTGGATGATGCCGCGATCGAATTTCCAAGGTCTTCCAAGGAGGAGATGGCACACGGACATGGGAACCACGTCGCACTCCAAGGTGTCTTCGTATGCACCAATCTTGAAGGACACTTGAACGGTGTGCTCCACTTGAATGGTGCCGGAGTCACTTAACCATTGGACCTTGTAGGGGTGAGGGTGCTTCTTCTTTAGCAATTGTAGCTTGGAACATAGCTCGTCGCTTGCCAAATTGTGGCTACTTCCGCCGTCGATGATGACCTTGACGGAACGTCCTTGAATACCCGCTTTGGTATGGAAGATGTGGCAATGTTGGTCTTCGTCTTGTTGTTGTTGAAGTGTCAAGATCTTGGAGACAACGAGAGCGGGGCTCGGGTCATTGTCCCAAAAGACTTGAGCGTCTTCATCTTCATTCACTTACCGGTGCATGGCCATGTGCTCAAGGGCTTCCATTTCTTCTTCGCTCATGGAGTCGTAGATGTCGTCATCATTGGAGATCATGGTGCGCCGTGTGGGGCACTCAAATGACTTGTGGCCTCGGCCTTTGCAAGTAAAGAATTGGATGGAACTTGTCTTGGTGGTAGCATCCGGTGTAGGAGTCGATGACGAAGGCTTTGGCTTGGATGTACTTGTAGTAGGACGACTCGAAGATGTTGTAGTTTTCTTGTAGCTTGACTTGTCACCGGTACTTGGTGTAGCCCGAGTCATTGGAGAAGGTGTCATAGTCGTTGAAGCTTGAGTGTATGAACCATAGGTCTTGGAAGAGTACTTAGAGTACTTGTAGTCCTCTTGTACTTGTCGCCCCGCTTTGGTGGCTTGATGCACTAGCTCGAGGAGGTTGGAGTACGGTTGGAAGTCCGCAATTTTCTTGATTGGATGGTTGAGGCCATTCAAGAACGCGCCATAGTTTGTTCATCATCTTCCTTGACGTTGGCTCGTCATTGCAATTTCCATCTCTTGGTAGTATTCTTCAACCGACTTGGTGCCTTGTTTGAGGAGTTGTAGCTTCTTGAAGAGGTCGCGGCTATAGTGTGTAGGCACAAAACGAGCTCACATGATATCCTTCATTTGATTCCAAGTTGTGATGGGTGGCTCGCCCTTCTCTTGGCGTCGCTCGATCACTTGCTCCCACCAAATGAGAACATAGTCTTGGAACTCTAGAGATGCCATGGTGATATTATTTTCCTCTTCATAATTGTGAAGATGGAATATCTTGTCGACCTTCAATGCCCATGAGAGGTAGTCTTCGGGATCATTGCTACCGGAGAATTTAGGCATGTTGAACTTGAGTTTGCCGTAGCGCTCTTCATTGCGTTGTTGGCGATGGCGATGACGCTCTTGCCTTGGAGGTGGATCTTGGAGAACTTGGAAGTGGCGGTGTGATGGCTGCCAGGGGCCGGATGTCCGGGCTTGCGGGCCGGATGTCCGGGTTGTCGCGCCGGGCCGGATGTCCGGGGCACATCCACGGATGAACTTCGAGAAAAACTTGGGGAAGAGGAAAATTGGGGCAAAATTCGGGGAATTTCGTGGATGGAAAAGATGGGGGAGGTGGGGAAAAACTAGATCCACCTGCAACACTTCGAATCCATGGATCAAAATCAACAAAACATCATCAAACCAACAAATCACAAAAAAAATTGGTATGGCTATTTTTGTGGGGAAATTTCGAAATTGGGCAAAACAAACAAAATTGGGGCTAGAAAGTGGAGGGGAAGAACTCCAAAGTGTGAATCAACGTGGCTCTGATCCAAGATGATGTAGGGTGGAACCCTATGGTGATGATCTTTTCACACTTGGAGGGGGAAAAGGGCAAATTGAGAGAAGAACACAAGAACAAACACTCAATTGGCACAAATCCAATCACACATGCACTAGATCCACATACACATAAGAGGGAGATGCAAGATCCAAAGTCAACACAAGAGGATACAAGGGTAACTAGTTCATCCCAATCCTTAGAGGAGTTGAGGTCTTGAATCCTAGGAGGATCTTCCCACACTGGGGTCTTGAATCCTAAGGAGGATCTTCTCACATGCTCACATGGAGGTCTTGATCTCCATGGGAGAGGTAGTGGATGAGCAAAGCTCAATCTCAATGAGCCAAACCTTTGCTAACCCTATAAGGAGGAGGAGGAGGTCTATTTATAGTGCAAGTACAAGTTGGGGCAAATTGGAGGGGTACATGGGCCCTTGGCCCGTTCTCTGCGCACACGCAGGTGCCGGATGTCCGGGCTGGGGGCCAGATGTCCGGCGGCTCATGAGGAGCCGGATGTCCGGTGGGTCGGCCAGATGTCCGAGCCGGGGTGACCTGGTTTCGGTCCAACTGTTGTTGCCTCGGGCCGGATTTCCGGGCAAGGGCCGGATGTCCGGGGCGGTTTGGCCGGATGTTCGGGGTGGAGGCCGGATGTCCGGGTCCTGGGACTTGTCGGCTGCTGATCTGGCGCTGTTGGTGAAGTCTCTAGGGGCCGGATGTTCGGGCCATGGGCCGGATGTCCGGCTGCTGTAGCAAGGCAGCCGTTCCTCTAGTCGTGCTCCTTCATCCGTGTACTTGGGGACTTGTCCATGATTCCGAGTGTCTTCGAGAGGGTCTTCTTGGTACCTAAGCAGTACACATAGCATTCCATATTGAGGTAATAGCCATGTCTCACGTGGATCATACGGAATGTCATTTAGGAGAGATGTCACCTCGGTCTTGATAGCTCTTGCACGTGCTTGTGTCATCGGTCCGCTTGGCACTTGGGGAGACGAAGGTGGGTCCATAGGGATGACCGTAGGATGCTCCGCATCACCCTTCGTCGACGCCGGATCGGACATCGTCGGTGTAGGGAGGGGTCGGAGTGACTGCATTAGGCCAAAATCTCATGAAAACTAATTATTGTAGCCTAACAAAGCAAATTCTCTAAAGTGGATTGGCCAATATTTGGATGTGTTTGTAGAGAATAATGGAAGCGTCTCAATCTCCTCAACATGGAGACCCACAAGTATATATTGATATATCGTGATGTACAAGGTTTTAGGCAGCGACGTAGCTAACTACCAGAGAAGATACAGGTCGAAGGGATAAGAGAGAGGAGAAGATAAAAGAGATATCTCCTAACTAATATAACCTCCTAACAAACCCGACTTGGTACTCAAGGTTGCGCCCTTGTACACGACATAAACATGTGATAACGTGTCATGTTTAACACCCTCCCTTAATCTGAACTTCACAAGTTTAGATTACGCTTAAACTCTTGAAATGATTTTGTGGGTAGAGCTTTTGTAAAGCCATATGCAACTTGGTCCTTTGAGGGGACAAACCGAATCTCCAACTCCTTGATAGCAACCCTTTCTCTGACGAAGTGATAATCAATTTCAATATGTTTCGTTCTTGCATGAAAAATAGGGTTAGCAGAAAGGTATGTGGCACCAAGATTATCACACCAAAGACAAGGGATCTGTGTGTGACATATTCCAAGCTCCTTGAGCATAGACTTAACCCATATAATTTCTGCTGTTGCATTAGCCAGTGCCTTATATTCTGCTTCAGTACTTGATTTTGAAACTGTTGCTTGTTTCTTTGCACACCATGAAATTATATTGGGTCCAAAGAACACTGCAAAGCCACCTGTGGACCTTCTGTCATCTAAACAACCTGCCCAGTCAGAATCAGAGAATGCACTGACAAGAGTAGAAGATGATTTGCTGAAGGTTAGGCCAACACTCAAGGTGTGCTTCACATATCTCAAGATGCATTTAGCAGCAGTCCAGTGAGCTGAAGTAGGTGCATGAAGATACTGACATACTTTGTTTACTGCAAATGAAATACCAGGCCTGGTGAGTGTCAAGTACTGAAGTGCACCTACCAAACTTATGTACTTGGTGCCATCCTCTTGACTTAAGGGTACACCTTGTGCAAAAGATAATTTTTTTGAATTGGAGAGTGGTGTTGGAGATGGTTTACAACCCTACAACCCAGCCTTGCTCAAAAGACCAGTTGCATATTTTTCTTGAGAGAGATGTAGACCACCTTCTATTTTTCTCTTTACCTCAATACCAAGGAAAAAATGAAGATCTCCTAGATCCTTAAGAGCAAATTATGAGTTCAAATCTGTTAAAAGAGCTATGACTGCCTCATTTGATGAACTAGTAACAGTAATGTCATCCACATAGATAAGGACAAAAATAGTTGTATGTGACTTATTGTAGATGAACAAAGATGTATCGGATTTGGAGGAAATAAAACCAAGTGTTTGCAACTTGGAGCTCAAACGAGAGTATCATGCCCTTGGAGCTTGCTTCAATCCATAGAGAGATTTATCAAGCCTGCATATGTGAGATGGTTTATTTTTATCCTCAAACCCAGGAGGTTGCTTCATATAGACTTCCTCTTCCAGAACACCATGAAGAAACACATTCTGCACATCTAGCTGTGTGAGACTCCATCCTCTTGACACAACAATCGACAAAACAAGACGAATAGTGGCAGCTTTAACAACAGGACTAAAAATATCCTCATAATCCAGGCGATACCTCTGTTTAAAACCCTTGGCAACAAGTCTAGCTTTGTAGCGGTCTATAGTACCATCAGACTTGCGTTTTATTCTGTACACCAATTTGCAGTCAATCACATTTTTACCTGGGCATGAAGGAACAAGATGCCAGGTACTGTTTTTCTGTAGAGCATGAGATTCTTCATCCATAGCCCTTTTTCACTTGGGATCAACCAGGGCCTCACTGATAGTGCGCGGTTCCCCTGTGGAAGCAGCAGAAACAACCAGACCATATTTAGTTTTATAGTTAATCGGTTGAATAGTACCATCCTGAAGACGTGTACAGGGAGGCGTTAGCGGCGCATGCACAGACGATCCAGGAGCAGCTGCATCCGTCTGCACAAAAGATCGCGCCGATCCCGAGTCAGCTGCACCAGACGTCGCCGGATCGTCTGTGGCAGGAGTAGTTGGTGAAGCAGGAGGCGTGGCCACAGAGGATCCTGGCGTGTGGAGCAGATCTTGGTAGGATCCAGCGCCGGGCCCGCCTAACACGGGGGCAGCACCAGGCGCGGGCCGCCTGGAGTAGACGTGCAGGACCGGTGCGTACCGCGCGGTCGGCTGGTTCCTCGTCGCTGATTGGTGCGCGTCAGGCGCAGAAGCCGGCTCGGGTGTGCCACGGCACGTGGCGGGTGATGACGGGCGCGGGCCGGGCGATGGTGGGGGCGACCGGGCCACCTGACTGAAGGTTGATCCCAAGGCGGATCCGGTCGTGGCAGGCGCAGTCAGGGGCACCGATCCCAAGGAGGATCTCGCATGATTGCCTGCGGCCACAGGAGGGCCCCTGGAGGTGCTGTTTTCGCCCAGATTTTCACTGTTGACGCCGTTTTCTTCCTTGGTGCTCCCTGGAACATCATACTCAGACATAATAGGAGAGATATTAGTCAAATCTTGGTCAGCACAATTATCATTACCCACACACGGAACACCGGAAAGATGGGAAGGAAGTAGGAGAATTTCTTTGCGAAGGAGAGCACTGGCGTTGGGATGTAGTTTGGCAAAGGGAAATTGTGTTTCATCAAAAACTACATCACGTGAAATATACACACGACCGGTACGTGGAGACATCAAGGCACTTGACACCTTTGTGTTGAGCACAATATCCAAGAAAGACACATTGTTTGGAACGATACATGAGTTTGCGAGGGTTGTAGGGACTAAGGTTTGGCCAACAGACACAACCAAGAACTCGAGGAGTGGTGTAATCTGGCATGATGTGGAAGAGACGTTCAGTGGGAGTTTCATTGGATATAGTACGACTAGGCCACATGTTAATAAGATGAACGCAGTAAGAAAGGCTTCATCCCAAAATTTTAGGGGCATGGAGGTAGAAGCTAAAATGGCTAAGCCTACTTCGACAATGTGTCGATGTTTGCGTTCAGCGAAGCCATTTTGTTGGTGGGCGTGAGGGCATGATACATGGTGAGAGATACCTATCTTTTGGAAAAAATAATTTAGTTTCTCATATTCACCACCCCAATCTGACTGCACGGCAATGATTTTGCTATCAAATTTGCGCTCAACAAGGACTTGAAAATTATGAAACACTTGAAATACATCAGAACATTTTTTAAGAAGGTATATCCAAGTGTATTTGCTAAAGTCATCAATAAAACTCACATAATAAGTGTGTCTACCAACAGAGGTGGGTGCTGGACCCCATACATCCGAAAAAATAAGTTGCAATGGTTTTGTAGACACACTAGTGGATACAGGATAGGGTAACTGAGGACTTTTTGCTCGTTGACAGGAATCACAAATGGTTTCTGAATTTCTCTCACCAACAACTGGGAGGTTATTTCTACTAAGAATTTGATGAACAGTAGCAAATGAAGGATGACCTAAGCGATTGTGCCACCTCTCAGCAGAAAGCTTGATGGCACCATACACTTGTTTATTGTATTGGCAATACTGGGGAAGCAACGAATAGAGGCCTTGCACACAAACACCCCTATGAAGAATTTTCTTCGTGACCTGATCCTTGATAAAAAAAGAATGGGTGAAATTCTAGAAACACATTATTGTCAAGAGCAATATGATGGACAGATAATAGAGTTTTGGAAGCATTAGGTACATGCAAAATTTCATTGAGCTCAAGATTTTTGTGTGGGGTTTTGATAACTGAATGACCAATATGACTTATCTCCATGCCTGCACCATTTGCTGCGGTGCAGACTTGATCATGGCCACGATATTTTTCATGCATTGTTAGCTTCTCCAGTTCTCCAGTGATGTGGTTTGTGGCGCCTGTGTCCATGTACCAGTTGGTATCAACTCCATATGACGTCGGCTGCAGCTGTAATTTTATTTTTCTGGGAATTGTTGTCATCGGCGTAACGCCAATCGCAATCTTTGGCAAGATGGTTTGTTTTCTTACAAATTTGGCACTTGCCCTCATAACCTTCATACCCTTGAAAGTTGCGCCCCCGATTGTTGTTGCCGGGGGGATGCCGATTGTTGTTGTTGCCACCACCAGAAGTGTTATGATGGTAGTGGCCGCCACCACCACCACCACCTTGGTAACCACCGTAGCCCCCGCCGCCGCTGTTCTGGTGGAAGCCACCGTAGCCCCTGCCGCTAGAACCAGCAGGGTTAGGGTTGTAGCCGCCGCCGCCTCCTAATGTGTTGTAGCCGCCGCCAATGCCGTAGCCGCCGCCGCCGCCGCGAGGTGCACCAGAGCCCCCGGCCTTACGGTAGCCTCCCTTGCCGCCACCAGGACGACCCCACGAGGCAGTGTTGGCTGATGATTTTGAAACCACCAGTGCCATTGCCATGAAACATCTCGACCCACTGGTTGAAATTTTCCACGAGGGAGAAGAGGGTGTCGACGGTGATGGGCTCAATGCGGACGTCCAGCGCGGAGATGATGGGTTGATAATCCATGTCGAGGCCGACGATAATGAAGGAGATGAGCCCCCCCCTCCCCGAGTAGTTTGCCCGCCGCCGCGAGCTCATCGGAGAGGGAGCGCATGTGACCGAAGTATGCCGAGGTTGACAGGGAGCCCTTTTGGGCGTTCGTGAGCGCGGCGCGAAGATTGTTGGCACGGGACAACGAGATAGCAGAGAACATGGTGGCCAAAGCAGTCCATATCGCATGCAATGTTTTGAGCGATGCAATTTGAACGAGGACTTCCTTGGACAGATTGCTCAAGAGGTAAGCAACAATCTGTTGATCCTGGACAAGCCATGGGGCATAGGCAGGGTTGGAGATGACCTGATCCTTGCCGTCTTTATCTTTGGTGGTGATGATCTTGGGAGGCTCCTCGATGGTTTTGTCGATGTAGCCATACAAGCCGGCGCCCATTATTTGGGATCGTGCTTGTGCTTTCCAGAGAACATAGTTCGTCCTGGTAAGCAGCTCAGAGGTGTTGTACTTTAGGCTAGATTGGATGGGTGCGGTGGAGGTGGACATGATTGTGAGGGGATGGATGGTGGGTTGAAGAAGAACTAGCTAGATGCGATGGAAGAGTCTGCTCTGTATACCATGTAGAGAATAATGGAAGCGTCTCAATCTCTTCAACATGGAGACCCACAAGTATATATTGATATGTCGTGATGTACAAGGTTTTAGGTAGCGCCGTAGCTAACTACCAGAGAAGATACACGTCGAAGGGATAAGAGAGAGGAGAAGATAAAAGAGATATCTCCTAACTAATATAACCTCCTAACAGACCCGACTTGGTACTCAAGGCTGCGCCTTTCAGTGGGAGGAGACGTTCCCGTCGACGACGAGGCGCCTACGGTGACTTCGTAAATCTCATGATGATATGCTGGCTCGGTCTCTCGAAGGTGCTCATAGGGGTAGGGTGTGCGTGTGTGCGTTCATAGGGGTGAGTGTATGCGCGTATGTATGAGCGCTTGCGTCTGTATTGTGTTCAAAAAAAACATGTGATAACATGTCATGTTTAACAGTGTTTACAAAATGGGGGCATATGATGTTCTTTATCTCTTTTCAGTCTGTACATAATTTTATTTTACTTTTTGTTCCTTGAACTGACAATTCATCAATGGTTAATTGGTTATACATGCCTATGCAGCTGATGATAGAGCTTAAATTCAATTTATGCCAACAACAACATTTATGTTAGAGACTGCTGGATAAATAGAATGAACAACTACCAAAAGAGGATAACTTGCAGAACTTAACGGCACTGAAACACACAATCAACTATGCTTAATGCTGCAATATCACACCGTTAGGTCATCATAATTGCACCTAATTAAATAGATCGTAATCGTTAAATCTATATAATTACTACATCTAGACCAATCATATTAATCAAATCTACATGTCATACCTAATATGTTAGATATTTATAATTGTACCTAACCAAATCATAATCATTATATATTCATATCTCAAAAAAAGAGTAATCATATCCGACAGATCATCATATCGCACTGAGACAGATAGTGCACACATGTCTTGTCCGTGGAGGAGATTTCAGCTCTCTAATACTCTCTCTCTCCTTCCGTTGTAGTACATCACTTTGGTGGCTGTGTTGATTTCATAGTTGGTGATATCGTATCCCCATGGTTGCAGCTCAACCCACTGTGTACTGACGATGCAAACACCTAAGACTTTTGCCCTCTTCGCAGTAGCATTTGGTTCTTATGAAGGCAACCTATGAAGGACTTGAACTAGTTAGACAGGAAGCTAGTCACCATTGGGATTTGTACTATTATTAAGATGCTATACTCAACTCGGCGAGTACCAGGGGAGATGACATGACTCGCCTAGTACATACATATAATTATTGGCATCATTTTCATTTCAATACTAAGACTGCACATCAGGATCTTTCTAACAATATTATTTATGAACTAAAATAAATAAATAAATCAAAATTATGTTTTCAGTAAGTTTCAGTCACATAAACTTACATACTTATTCCATTAGTAGTAAATTTAGTTACATGTAACTTGAAATACGTAAAGCTACTGCCCGCCTTTTTATTTGCAATGTAAGATTTCACATCAGAAAATTTCATACTAACCTTATGAGTAAAAGCTTTTGATATGCCTCTGCTCCTCTTTCAATCGCTTAGAACAACAACAGTTATCTCCTTTTTCTTTTACATGATTGCTGGTCCAACAGGCGCGTACAAGAACAGAGACAGTAGAAGAACATAAAGAAGAAGAACTAGACGAAGACGGAATGAATCGTTTTTGCACAACGCTACTATATATGAGTACATTACTTCGTGCATCCAATGTATATCTAAATATCTGTAACCACCAATCCGACCCCACACGAACAACTATATCATTTCCACATTTACGAAGGCATTACAGACATATAGAGAGAGCTATACTAGAGGAAATAGGCCATATACACAACCATCTTTCTGAATCATGACGCAGATAGACGGCCCAAGATCTGCGTGCCCCCGTCCTTGCATGCTACAAATTTCCTTCCTATTGCCGTAAGACGACAACGCAATACCGAAGCTTCACAACATGCGCCATCTTGCAAAGGAGCTTCGCAACATGCTCCATCTTGCAAGGGGAGCCACAACGCTGGGCCGCGCGATCGTGCCGATCCAACTGCTTGCGACTAGGCCGATTTTGCAAAAGATCAGTTGGCCGACGAGTAGCGTGGGCCTTCCCTCTGGGCTAATGATCGACCTTTGGTGGTTTACACTATTTAAGGACATGGACACACCGGCCTCTTCTCACGCATGCTCAACATGGCTTCCCACCTCACCTCTGCATCTCTAGCTACGCTACTCACGGCCGGCATGGCCACCGTCCTTTTTGCCTCTGCCGCCCACGGCGTGGGCACGCAGGATGCCCCCAAACATCTCCACTTCTACATGCACGACTCCAACACTGGCCCAAAACCCACCACCGTTCTAATCGCCAACGGGACCGGCCAGCCGCTGAAGGGCTCCGGCGGCAGTGCCCGGTTCGGTGACACAATGGTCATGGACGACCGCCTCACCGAGGGCCCTATGCCGGCCTCGAGAGTCGTCGGGCGTGCCCAGGGATTCTATGTGACGGCATCCCAGGGCGATCCCGCGGTGCTCCTCACCATGAACGTCCTGCTCGCCGACGGGCCTTATAACGGGAGCTCGCTGGCCGTGATGGGACGCAACAACGTCATGATGCCAGAGCGGGAGCTGGCGGTGGTTGGCGGGACCGGGATTTTCAGGATGGCGAAGGGGTACGTGCTCTGGAAAATTGCGAGCTGGCGCGGGGGGAGCGCCGTCCTCGAGCTGAATGCCTTCGTCTACGTGAGTCCGGTGGCCGCCGGTGCATGAACGAACACATGGTTTGCGGGGTTGTAGCCTCTCTTTTCAGTGTGTTGAGAATAACATGCTCGTTGCACTGCTTGCCGTTATCATCGATATGTGTGGAGTTTGTGTCCTACTGATTTCTTTTTCCGGAAAGGAGGATAAACCCCTGGGGCTGTTTGTATCCTACTGTTCTTCACTGTGTTGGAAACAATCTTTCACTTTCTTTGAGTCACATCATATCTACCTAAACTTGGCATCACTGTCTTTGTATTGGGCAATGATCTTGGTGTCCTAACCAGGGACGGATTCAAGGGGGGACGAGGGGGGGCGAGACCCCGCCTAACAATCGTGTCGCCTCCCCCCCCCCCCCCCCCCCCCCCCCCCCCTAATAGCGATCAACTTTTGGCTAATTTTGCTGGTGCGCAAGACGCATTCGCCCCCCCTGTCCCTCTGTACGCAAGTATGAGGCCTTCAAGGCTCCAACCCTAGGTCCATGTGGAGCGAACTGCAGGCCGATAGCCCAAAATCAAGGAAACGAAAGAAAGAAAGCCCACTAACAAAGACAAAGCAGCTAGGCTAGCACGTACGCACGTACAGATCAGGTCGTTAATGCCTTTGTTTCCTAGCCGCCGCCTCCTGCGATCGTAGCTACGCCTCATGGCCGCCTGCAGCGGTGTAGGGAAGGAGGTGGGCGGGCAGTGCTCCGCGGACCACTGGCGTCTCTCGCCGGCCGGCCGGCCGCACCGACGAGCAGCGACGAGACAGGATGGAAAGGTCAGTTAACATCAACATTAGATTAGTTTGTCTTTAAAACTATATAGAAGTAGGATCGTGGAATTAGAAACGTCTACAATTAGTTAGGTAGATTCGTGGACCAGCGGATCATTGGGTTAGTTCAATTTCAAAGAAATTCTTGAGAAGAAACTAACAACGAAGTTCAATTGGGACGTAAATATTGAAACATTTGGTCCTCGTACTCATAAGAGGATAAGTTAATAGATATTTATCTAATAATCTTTTGTATCATAGTACAATGTGCATATTTTAACTACATGGATTTTATAGTATTCAATATGCAATGTCATCTATGATTTTAGTGTCTCCTCTTCTTGCCCCCCCTATCCTCAATTCCTGGCTCCGTCCCTGGTCCTAACTGATTGGGGAAGAGGGTTGGATGAGTACAGCAACTCACCAAAAGCAGCAAAGGATAAACAGAGAAGCCCTTCAACATCATGGAGCAGCATTAGTTGCCAAGAAAAGGAGGTCTCTTTCAGCCACGAATACCGCGCGTCGTCTCCACCTGGGGCGCAAGTAAGCACCCGAATGTTCTTTAGTTTCAGCTTTACATCGTCACGTTAAATCGGAAAAATACCGCTCGTCATTTCGATTATTGTCTTCTCAGACTGAATCCAAGGCTGAGAGCAGATTGCGTCGGAAGGAAAACTCACCACTCTGTGCAGATTGAGTGCTTTCTCAGGGTACAGAACCATGGTCTCGGCTGAAGCGTCAAGGAGGGCATCTTTTGGAAAAGGAGGGCATCTATGTTTACCTTTGCTAGACGAGACCCCTGCGGTCAGGACGAGGACCAGATCAGCATATGAAGTGTGATCGACAGGTTTCCCTATAAACAATGGGAACTTGAACCATAGAAGAACCAAAAACATGGAACTGCCCACTTACCATCTGAGGTCGTGAGTGTATTAGTATCACTCTCCGCGTTACTTCTACCCCAGTCATATGACCCGAGACGCATGGAACCGAAGAGCCTCTGGCTGAAGACAAACGAGATGCAGACTGATGCTGACAATGGTAGCTGCCGTCAGGTTGAGTTAGGACCTGCAAACACATAATGGGCCGGTATTTCAAATTGAAGTGGAAAGCTAAAATCAATGTGAAGTCAAATTCATTTGTGTTTTCCCGCAAAAAAATCATTTGTACTGACGAAGAATTAAAACATGAATACCCCGAAGTGGTATTCTGTCAGTCACACACAAATGTTTAATAAGCATGTCATCTCATCACTAGTAATACCCCATCTCCTACTCGAAGAGGTGACATTTGATCCCATGAAGATATCCACCTGACTGGCATTAGGTGATGCAACATTGACTGAAATCCTTCTGGTGAACCATGCAAAAGTCCACAATGGGTCCAAGATTCACATACCGTTCAGGCCTCCTTTGGTTCATAGGGTAGGAAAATAATAGGAATAGTAAAGTCATAGGAAATGAGATGACATGTATCTCACATCCTATGAATAGGAATAGAAAAAGAGATGTCCTTTGATTCACATCATAGGATTTTTTCCATTGAGTCTAGGCTAATATTTATTTTTCTATGAAATGTGGAGGATAGGAAGAATTCCTCCATAGGAATAGGATTCTATTCCTACAAGCCAAAGGACTCTAAAGGAATTTTTCCTATAGAATTCCTACACAATTCCTCCAAACCAAAGGAGGTCTCAAGGATTTCAACAAATGAACCAGATGCATCAGGTTGGAGATTCAGCTTTACCAGCTGTCAAGAGCAATGAATAATTTACTGCAAATTTCAATTTTAAAGAACAACATAAAGGATGATTGAAACTCTTTTCTAGTAAGTGCACACATTTTTTTGCACATGCAGGCATACTTTTGTGTGGGTGCAGTGCCCTGTTAGTTGTAACTGGTTTTCCTTTCTTTTTAGGGGTGGGCGTGGGGGTGACAGCTAACCAATACACTGTATTTGCTCCACACTCTATAAATATGGCAGGTGCATATTCATCATTAGACCAGTGCTTTGGAGTTGATATAGTTCAATACTTTATCCTGCTTGATTTGGTGTTTGATAGTAGTAACGATGTAAAGAAATGCTGATGTTTGAGCAAACCTGGTAGAGGACAACTATCATAGGTTTGACACAGCCATACAGGAACTTGATATCCAATACTTTAAATCTCTGTTCCATTTTCATTTTTCAATCGCTAAGTAGAAGCCTATAGCACTAAAGTTTAATCCTGAACAGAGTATCTGAGGGTTCGCTTATGGGTTGTGGTAAGCTAGCTTACAGAATACATTTTGATTTAGTTCTCCAATTGTTCAAATTTTATACACGACTTTCGTGCTCAAAAAGCAAGGATCCTGTGCACGGTGAAGCTCGTACAATAATTTATTTCTCTTATGATCCAGGAAATTAAACAACAAGGATGACAAATACAAAAAAAACCATAGATATCCTACGTCCGCGATGCATGTCTCATAGGATCAATCGGCCACACTCGCATATCCTTCTTGTTGAAGAATTCCTTTTCGTGCCCCTCCTTTCCACACGCAAATTTCGTGTCGCTTGGGTGCAAAATCTTAGACCCATCTGTACAAAAAGCACACCTGCTTCTGAAGCGGCACAACGGCTTTTCTGTCGACATAAATAGGGAAGAACATACAGAGAATTTGCTAGGGTTGATCAAATTGCATATGTATACAACATGGTTAGCTGGTAGGGTTGATTATGTACCTAAGATGGTGCATGTTTGAACATTTGGTCTGCGGGTCCACTCATTGAAGCGTAGCTCGGCAAAGAAGTGTTGCAACTCATCATCAGCGCAAGCATTCCTCCGGCATGCCAAGAAACCGACGTGGTACCAGAAAAGTTCCCTGAAACTGATACCAATGGCCTTCATCTCCGTGGTCAGCTCGGCGGGATACTCGAAGTCGGCGCCCTGCGTCAAGCCAGTACTAACACATGATGCACATCCAAGAGGATCGAAACCGAAGATTATTGAATTGGGAAGCCGCTAGGTCCCCTGAGTTATTGGGAGTACCTACCGGGTTTTTGGAGTTGTAGTGTTTGAGGGCGCAGCGGACAAGCTTACAAACGGCGGCGGAGTCGACCTCGCTGTCAATCAGAACAAAAGGTAAACATGGTCCTACCGTTCATTCGCTATTCGACACAATTCTTCAAATAAATATATGTGTAGTAAAGAAGAAATTAGGTACTCCCTCCATTCACAAATATAAGATGTTCTACTAGCTTTTTTCTGAATCGAATGTATATAGACACACTTTAGTGTGTTTGTTAACTCATTTCAGTCCGTATGTAGTCAATATTGAAATATCTTTTTTCTGAATCGGATGTATATGGACACATTTTAGTGTATTTATCAACTCATTTCAATCCGTATGTATTTTATATTTGTGAATGGTGGGAGTAGCTAACTAGCTGGGGACTGGGGTAATGACTAATGAGCGTGTAGGTAGGACGAACGTACTCTTGTGCCAACATGGGGCGGCCAGCATTTCCTCTGGCCACGAGTTCTTGGAAGCTTACTGGATCGTATCCATCTAACCGAGCTAGCTCCTTGTTTGTGAGAAGGCGGGTGCACTCCTTTATGGTAGGAGGAGAGCGGAGGGAGCGTGCGGCATCATCAACCTCGCCCGCGGCACCTGCACCGGCACCGGCAGTCGAAGAGAGGAAGGATCCCATCGATCGATTCTGAGTCTGCAAATCGATCGGATCGGACACGCGTTAGGCTTTGTTTGGTAGAAGTGGATTGGAGAGGTTTGGAGAGGGAGGGATTTCAGGGGATTGGGTGGATCCCTCTCTTCCACCCAATCCCCTCAAAACCCCTTGAATCCTCAAAACCCTTCCTTTCACAATCCTCTTTGTTTAAAATTTCTATTTGGTAGACAGGGTTTGTCATGTTGACATAACATGGTGTAGAACATTTAAAAATCCAATATTTACAATGTAACTAACTCCCCTTATATCCTTGCTACAGAATTGTAAAGGTCACCTGATAAAAATGACTTGAAATCAATATCTCATAATTTAGCAGCAGTTTTCCCAACAGCAACATGATTTTGCATGACTTGAAATCAATATCTCATCACAGCAACAACATAATTTATCATAACAGCATGACTTTGAATCCCAAATCCCAGCATTCATAATTTATCATAACAACATAATCTTTCGCAGCAAACAGTTCATCACAGCCACAACATCGTTTTGCAACGACAAATGTATCCATCTTTCGGTGTCATGGTCATCTAGCATTGAGAACCTGAGAGAAATTTATCCATCCGGCTTGTTTATTGTTGCTTCTTTTGGTGCTTGAGAACCTAATGAAACAAAAAGAGATGAATATTAGAGTGCCTTGAGAAAAACTGTTACAGCAAATAGCTTTGCTAGATGAACATTAGTTCTATTTACAGAGGGAGTAATACATATGAAAGTATAATAGTAGATTTCGTCAAGTATCGCCGGAACATAGTAAGCAACTAAGCATAATACATGCAAAACAAACCCTACTACTTGCAGATAATAAAATACAAATGCAGAGATACGGCAGTATTCAGTTTAGATGAATAGAAAAGCCAGTGTTGATAAGATCATCACTGATATAGATATAGTAGTACCACAGAAACTACTACTACTACTTCGACTTGCAGATAAGCAGAGTCAGTAGCAGAGATACATCAGCCAGCCACAATTGTCACAGCAAAACTAGTTCAGTACAGTACTAAACTGAACATGTACAAGTCTTTGGCCCTGGAATAAATTTACTCTTAAAATAAGAAGATATCCAAGCGGCAGGATTCTATCAAAATAAGAACATATCTAAGTTGAGAACAGAGGGAGTAGATAGCACAAGGCCATCCTATCCTGTACACTGCGGCATGCATGTTCCTGTGAGAGCATGTTCATTTTGATTGTATCCTGTACACTGCGGCATCCTATCCTGTACACTGCGGCATGCAAGTCTCCGAGTAGAACTAGATAGAACAACACTGATTGTCTATCCAGGATAAATATATATCACAACCATTTGAGCTGCATTTTAAGTACTGAGAAAGCTAAGAGCTAAAAAGGCACAACCATGTAAGCTGCAGTTTGAGAGCTAAAGAAAAAAAATGTGGTTGTACTGAAGAAAAATAAAACGTGCTCAGCTACAACACCGACTGTTGTACTATGTCACAAAAATATGTAGGAGTGATCCGACTACTCATCACAGAAATCTCATATGAGAACATCCATCCAAAAATTTCATGACCAAATTATACTGAAAATCAGGTTGGCATCCATCCAAATATATTATACAAATAGCATATGTAATCAGGGTAGTAGTTCTAATACAATTCTCAGGAGGAAACTTAAATGTACTATGCTATCTGTAGTAAACCAAGCCTTGCAATGCAGAGAATCAAATTAACAACAACAAACAATTTACTGACCTAGAGTCATAAGTAGCTTACCTTAGATACGTTGAGGCAACTCTGCCATTTCGCTCCGAAGAAACACAGCAGCACTCTCTTCATCTTCGGCGGCAGAATCGAGGAAAATCTCACGATTCTCAGCATTTTTGAACACCTTGTAGGCAGCGGCTCTTTGAGCACGTGGGATGCTTTCCATCTTGTGCAGAACAGCAATGCACTTGCTAATGGAGAACTCTTGGGCATTTTTTGACCCTGCCAACAAAGCAGACTCCTCCTCCGCTTGCTTCCGTTTGATCTCCACATATTGTGCCATCACTTCCACCATTGGATCATCACGCTTCTTCTTCTTGGGCTCCTTCACTGGCTTCTTATTCGAACCACGAGGAGCACCTGTTTGAGTAGCATCACTTTGAGCAGCATTTCCTGGACCATCACTTTGAGCAGCATATCCTGGACCATCACTTTGAGCATCATCTCTTGGATTATCGTACACCACTTTGTTTTCGGGCATCTTTGAGAAGTCTGTATTGAGCCTTCAACTCTTTTTGTTTTTCTTGAATCTGTTGCTTTGTGAAATTTGTATGGCCATATCTTTCATGGAATAAATCTGCCATCCTATTCCAAGCTTCAGTTGACCAGCCATTTTGCCCCCTATGGTACGGATTATTGTGCTCATGAAGTAACTCGACCAAACACTTTTCAAGAGCCGGGTTCCACTGAGCTCTTGGCTTCTTAACTACACCAGCACAAATTTACATTGTTCAAACTACTAATGCTCAACATGACAAGAGGAGTTACTATCATTCAATTTGAAAAATTTTGTATAGAGCAAAATAGCCATGAAATACCTCTTGGAGGAGTCCCTTTATTTTTGGGTGACGGCTTCTTCGCACCGAGTGAAGCTTTTTTTGCACGCACTTTCATCAAATTGTACTTTGGGGACCCTTTAGGATACATATCTGCATTGCAACACAAATTACAGTATTAGATGATGAAGACGATAGAAGTTAATTATATATATATATATATGATTGAAACACACACCACCAAGTTGGCTATTCAGGATGATATGCTTCCCACATTTGCATTGCGATTTCATCCCTTAGAGTGTTCCCTAAGCCGTTGTTTCCATAGTTATTCTCGTCACCATTTGGGAGATCAACAAAATCATTTGGCACTATGTTATCGGGCTGGTTGTCAAGCCAAGTCTCATCACCATTTTGCATTTTGATGATATTGTGAAGAACTGCGGCAGCAGCGGGAAGTTTCACTTGGTTCTCAATTGAATGTAGTGTGCCAACATGAAGAATTGGGAAGCGCTTCTTAAGAATTCCTAGGGACCTTTCCACATGGTTGCGTAGAACAGCATGTCTATGATTGAACAATTCCCTGTGGTTTTGTGGCCGAGGGTGTCCATGACCAAATTCCTTCAAATGATACCGGACACCCCGATAAGGTGCGAGAAATGACTGGGTGTTTGTATAACCCCCATCAACTAGGTAAAACTTTCCCTCGGATACTCTAAATCCTTTGCTCATCGCAGACTGAAGAACTCTCGCCTCTATAGCTGAACCCTCCCAGCCACATGATATGAAAGTGAATTTTAGATCGAAGTCGCATGCAACCATGATATTATGACTCAGGGTACCCTTCCTATTCCGAAATGGAGCGGCAATCCCAGGTGTTGCGGTTATAGGTACATGCGACCCATCAATGGCTCCTAAACAGTTCTGAAAGGAAATAGATTGTAGGTCAATAAAGAACTAAAAATTATATAAGAAAAGGAATTCTGGAAGCGTTAAAAATGAGAACCTGGAAGTAAGGATAGAATCTTGGGTCGGTGGAGATTTTTGCATGTGGCTCATCAATGTTCGGAGGCTTCAAAAATCGACTAGCTAAGACGGGGACGATGTTGAAGAACTCATTGATGTACTCATGAAATGTTTGACCACTATGCTGAAACTCTAGCTGAAGATCTTCATACGATGCATTGTGGGACACCATGTACAGGAAAAAGGCTAACTTCTCCTCCACCTTGATTCTCTTATCCGATATCAGATTTTCTCTTCTAAGATAAGATGCCAAACCCAGGAAGATATGTGGCTCCATCCTATAAGCTACCAGGCAGTTCTTAACATGCCCTGTAAGGATATCGTTAACACGCTTCTTGCCATATAGGATGGAGCTATGTCGCTGCTTTCTCTCGATTGGTCCTCTATTACGCATTCGATGCAGTACGGGCAGAATAAAGGACATCATGTCTTCATCATCCTCCCTTCTCCTCTTCCTAATTCGATCGATAATCTCGGAATTCATCTCGGCACTAAAACTAGAATAAGCAAGCAACAAATAAGAACTACATTTCATGGTTTACTTGACTTGAAGCAAGTTCTTCATAAAGACATGATAGAAACTCATAAGACATACATAATGATGAATGACGTTCACAAGGCAGAATTTCATATCATGAGGCCAGGATAATAAGACTACAAGAGGTCAAGAGCTATCATGTAGGATATACTACTTCGGTAAAGAAACAAGGTCAAGAGGCCAAGAAGTACCGGAGTTAGGAGTGGCCACTGGCTCCCAAGACGGAGGCAACTCGTCCACTCCAACGAGAATCCAAGCGGCAGGCTGTCAAAATAAGAACATATTAGCGGCATGTAAGATGACATATAATCATTCATACTAGAAACAAACACCATTACTGCGTGATACCACCAAGAAACTACAGCCAGAGGACTATTTGCTTCAAGTGCACAGAAATCAGACTTGTAACTTGTAGTCAATAAACAGGGAGGCAGGCAAGTAGTCTAGATCTCCGCTGTTGTTGAGGAAACAACTGACGATAAGAAATGAACAGCAGCTCTAGAACTTAATTTTGTGAACAGCAGCTCTAGAACTTAATTTTGTGAACTAGCTCCACCAAGCAATTACGATTAGCACACATTTCAGAGCATTGGCAACCATGTCAATTATCATCACAGCAGGAACGCTCAGCGACAGCAGGCAATTAAACGGAACCATTTAACAATGCACCAGATCATTGCTGTTTCAGATCGATCAGTCTCATAACACGGTAACATCACCAGCCCAACTACAAACTAAACAATCTTCCACCAATTTCCATGGAGCGACACTAATTCTTGATAAACAGCACCCAACTACAGTTACAGAGTACGAACAGCTAACTAACTACAGAGCAGCATCGATCGGCCAAGATGACAGGGAACAGACTATCTAAGCGGAGGTGAACTTGGTGACGACCTTGGTGCCCTCGGAGACGGCGAGCTTGGCGAGGTCGTCGGGGAGAACGAGGCGGCAGCCATGGCCGGGCGGATGGAAGAAACCTAGAAGACGAGGGGAAAGGAGGGGAGGCGAGGCGAGGCTTACCGCCGGGGAGAAGGCCAGTATGGCGGAGGAGGTACGCCGGCGTCGAGGCGTCCGTCAGCGGCGTGTTGAGGAGGAGTCGGGCGGCGGCGTCTTGAGGAGGAGTCGGGTGGTGGCGCGTTGAGCGGGCGGCGGGGCGTCGTCTCCTCCAAATGGTGGCGGCGGCGGGGCGACTCCTCTCGGTGGCGGTGGGACGAAGCTGTGTCTCGGTGCGTCTCGCCCGCTCGTTCCCTGCGGGTGCCCTCGAGGCTTGGAAGACGCGTGGATAGGAGGGGATCGAAGGGTGGTCGAAGGGGTTGGGCTGGGCAAACCCCTTGAAACAAATGGGCCGACGAGGAATAGCGAGGTTTCTGGGCCCCGCGGGGTTAATCCTCTGGAAACCCTGTCGATCCTCTCGTGTCAAACGAAGCCTTAAGGAGAGAGGGCCAAAGGCTGGATCAAGAGGGGGGGTTCGGATCAATCAGGAGATCAGAGGAAATAGCACGATATTGACCGATCAATCCACTCACAGATGCCCTGAATTAAGAGTTGGCTACAAGTAGCTAGGGTGTACACCTGGGGAAAGGAGAAGATAAAGCCGATCCACCGGATGCGGCTGGGTTTAGGCCTTGTACAATGCAAGACGCTTAGGGGAGGTGCTTAGAGAAATAAAGCAGCGTTTCTTTAAGCACCGGTGCTTATTTGTAGAGGGTAGACACTTAATTAGGCGTCTCTCCTATAAAAATAGGCACTGGTGCTTCAGAAAAACCCGATTTATTTTTCTAAGCACCTCCCTAAGCATCTACCATTGTACAAGGCCTTAATAGCTGGTTGGTGCCAGCAATCACGGAGCTTGTGAACGTCTCTGTCTATCGCTGGCTTGGCGGCAACATCGTGAAGGGAAAGGCCTGGTCGATGAGAGCTGTTGATCGCCACTTTCGAGAGAGAATATCTTGAGCGTCCATCAATTTAGCGCACCGGTTCGCCTCTTCTTCAGTCCAACTGTCAAATTCTTCAGTTTCGTCCGAGTAGGCGAAGTAGGCGGAAGCCTTGACGCTCCGATACGGGTTGTCCTTTGCGCAAAGGTTGGGGTGCAATCGCCTCGTTATTAACTCCGATAATCTAGAGGTTATTGATACCATGAACAGTGAAGGATGTAATGCGGGTGCCGCGGCAGCGATTTTTGACGATTGTTATCATTTTGCTTGTGATTTTTCTATTTCTAGGTTTAAACATTGTAATAGAGAAACAAACAAGGTTGCTCACGAACTAGCTAGATTAGCTAAATTTTCTATGATTTTTGATTGGCTTGAGGAACCGCCGAATGAAATTGTAACCCTGCTAACAGACGATGTATCTATTTCATCTATTGAATAAAGTGGGTGATGGTTTTGTTTATAAAAAGGTGCAGGCTTTTTTTTAACAAGGTACAATCAAAGTAGCTCACATACATCATCGCTATGAACGCACGCATGCACATCCTACCCCTATGAGCACCTCCGAAAGACTGAGCCGACATAGCATATTGAGGTTTTAAGAAGTCACCACAGGCGCCTCGTAGTCGACGGGAACGTCTCCTCCCACTGAACGAACATCACCGGAAGCCTAAAATAAATCCAGAAAAATGTAAACACCAATGTTCAGTCTAGGACTTGAACCCTGGTAAACTAGGGATATCACTGTCCTCCTAACCATCCAACCACATGTTGGTTCACAAGTGCAGGCTTGATGCAGGTCCTGACAGTCACTCTCTCAAGAAGACGATACTTGTCCTCTAGGATCTGATGGGAGAAACCAAGAATGAAAACATGTTGAACCACTGGATTAGCCGCTGAGTAACCAGAGCAGGTGGTTGAGGAACAACTCTTGTTTCTTGTACTGATGTTGGTGCAACTTTGGTTTTTCTAGAGGAATCCACCAAGGGCATCTCCAACCCCGTGTCACAAAACGGACACACTATTTGGTCATGGACGCGTCCGCAGACATGGATACGGGAGCTGGCCATCAACGATGTGCCCAAAACGTCCGCCAGGTTCAGTCCCATCCGGATACATTTAAAGTGTAAATGTTGATCAAAATAGCAAATATGATAACCAAATAAAAGTGCATACATATGCAATCTTCACAACCAAAATATGGTGGGTGTTCATAAGTTTTTACATGCGCCCCACAAAAATGCCAGTCCAGCAGTCCGTGCAAATTTTGCCCTCCAAGAGAGAGAGAGAGATGACGCAACTGGATTCAAGAGAGGATAAGTTGGAGAGTGTGCGGGGCCCACATGGCACGTGGTGATCGCACGAGGCGGTTGAAGTTGCGCAGGAATCAGTAGTCGGACTTAAGGTGTTTTCCAAAAGAAAAACCTCACTTCCATCTTCACAGAAAACAACTTTTCTCGGAAAAAAAAAACATGCTCCCATCGCAGCCAACCAACAGGTGCCACTTGGCATAGCTGATTACTCGCTCTTTGTTTCCCCCTTAATGGTTTTAGCGCATCTTGGGCGATTTCACTCAAGACAGCCCTCGTGTTCGTGCTTTTGCAATTCACTTTGTAGTTTCTACTTTCTAAGGGAATCTCCAACGCGGATGCTCTGAACGCCCACAAATGTCCGGATCAAGGTGTCGAGACGTTGTAAACCATCCAACGCGGTGTCGCATCGGTCGACAGACGCGTCCGCGTGTCCAAATTCCCGCAAAGCGGACACAAACCAGGGGAGGTTTGCGAGAGTCCAGACGTCCTCCACGTTTGCGCCCGACCGCCACCCTCTCCGTGTGAGATGGTTGCCGCACATTCATGCCGATCAGGTCGCTCCAGAGCGGACGTGACTCGACGACATTGATCTCGGTCAGAGTGACGTGATCGTACGAGCCTGCGGGTGGCGCCGCTTTAATGCAATGCCGGCGAGGCGCCCGAGAACCCTACTCCGGTCGGTACGCTGCATTGAAGCCAATTGCCCGTCTGTTGGCCTGTGCGCGGCTATTTAAGCATGGCTTGACGTCGTTCGCATCACATCTCCTATCCTCTCCGCCCACCGCCGCTATGCTCCTCTCTGCTCACCACCGTCGACCCTCCTCTCTTCTCTTCGATGATGCCGATGTCCCAGTTCTCCGCGCCGGCAGGTGGCTCCGGATCCGGATCGTGGCGCCACCGCCATCGCTCTTCGGGGCCATCGATCTCCACGGCCCCCGCTGCCATCTGGAAGGAGGAGATCATCCTCTCCTCCGATGACGAGGAGGAGCAAGAGTCGCAGCAGCCGCAGCTGCAGCCGCGCTTCCTCACGGAGGCTGCCATGATGGAGGAGGAATATCAGGCGCACCTGAAGCTCCTCCTCTAGCGGTCGCTAAGTACCATGATCCGGCGCCACCACTCCACCGCGTCAAGGTGGAGCCGGTGTCGTCGCCTCTCCACCGCGTCAAGGTTTGCATGAATTCCGTTGTGTTTGCATGATATTTGTCCATCCGTTTTTCTTTTAAAAAAATTTGTATTGCGGACGAAGGTTTTGGGCAAACAATATTATTCCGTTTTAAGGGTCCCTAATCCTTCTATCTGCACAATGTTTTTTTTTTAGCTATCTGCACAATGCGTTGATACACAATGCTTTTGCGTATTTGCGGGAAAAAAAACAATTGTGGTGGCCTCCACCCACGTGGGGAAGCGCACCCCGCTATTTGCTGCGCGATCTGATGGATCCATCGAACGGCTAGCCAGCCGGCTGACGGCTCAGCATCCGCCAAATTAAAAAAAAAAATCAAGAGCTTCGCATGATGAGCAGCTATCCCACACCTCATCCGCTGACTTGTATAACCAGCCGTTACCCGTCTCCATCGAACAAACCAAGATCCCAGAAGCATCCCACAGAAGCCAAGCCAAAACGAGCTGATGGAGATCACCAAGGTCGACCTCCGCGGACTGGAGCCCGGCGGGCCAGGCTGGGTGGAAGCCCGGGACGCGGTGACGGCGTCCATGGTGGCGCACGGCTTCGTCGTCGTGGCGCACGACGCGCTCGGCCCGGAGCTCCGGCAGGCGCTGTTCGGCCGCGTCATGCCGGAGATCTTCGCGCTTCCGCCCGAGGCCAAGCAGCGGAACGTCTCCACGGTGGGCCCCTTCCGAGGCTACATCTCCAACGTCCCCGGCACCAACTGGGAGAGCGTGCGCCTCTCCGAAGTCACCGACGCCGACCGCGTCCGCGACTTCGCCGACCTCCTCTGGCCGCAGGGAAACCCCGCCTTCTGGTAACTAAGCAGTGGCCACCATTTTTTTTTCCCCGTCGAACATCTGTCGTGCGTCCATTTTGGCATGGTGTGCTCGTGGTGACCGTGTCCGTCCGCGTGCAGCGACACGATTGCGTCCGCGGCCAAGAACGTGAGGGAGCTGCAGCGCACGGTGGAGAAGATGGTCCTGGAGGGCCTCGGCGTCGGGGAGGAGCACATCGGCGCGCATCTGGACACGCTCGCCCACAGCATCCGGCTCTCGCGCTACGGCCCCCCGCCGGACGCGGAGACGAGCATGTCCCTGCAGGCGCACCGCGACGACAGCATCATGACGACGATCGTGCAGCACGGCGTGGAGGGCCTCGAGGTGCAGGCTCAGGACGGGATCTGGCTCGCGGTGCCGCCTGAGCTGGACTTGTTCACCTTCGTCGCCGGCGAGCTGTTCACGGTAAGGGCCGCCGCGCCCTCGCGCTCTCCTTTCTTTGCTGCAGTACACGCGCGTCTGACTCACACCGCCGCCGCAGGTCGTGACTAACGGGAGGGTGCCGGCTTGCTTCCACCGTGTGAGGACGCCGAGCAACCGCGAGCGCCTGTCGGTGCTGTTCGGCTGCCCGGGGAAGGACGGCGTCCTTCTGAGCGCCATGGACGAACTCGTTGACGACGAGCACCCTCTGCTGTACCGTCCCTGCACCAACGACGGCTACACGATGTTCCGGCACTCGGACGAGGGGCGCAAGTCCAGTGATCCATTGAAGGCCTTCTGTGGGGTGGAGAAGGATGATCGCCGTTCGTAAGTCAAACTCACTTCACCTCACCATTCTCAAGTCGTCAAGCTCTGTTCTCCACACCATTCTGAAGCCGCAATTGCTGGGTTACCCATGTAATGATCGCGACACCATTCTGAAGTCCTATTGCTACTGAACTTTACTCAAATCGCCGAGGAATGTCAGTTATCTCTTCGATTAAGCACTTTATGGATGATCATTACTACGACATTACCGGCTGATCTTATTCCGTTTACTGTTGTGCACATGTTGACTTGCTGATGGCAAGCGCAATATTTGCTGGCCCCATTTCAACTTTGCGCATATGATGATCACTTCATCAGTGCTTTCGTTAAGCACAATGTATGCAACAAAAACATTGCCTGAAAGCTTTCAAGCGGAATTTTATCATTGATCGCGGCACCACTAACATGCTAACCTATGTACAAAAACATTCCGGTCACATGTTGACACCAGATTACAGATGCAGCTAGAGAGCTGCACTGTAGATGCAACCGAAATGGCGCGACTAACTACCTACAGGTGGGCATGAAAAATTCTTGCTAGATCAACCCCTAATCCGCTAATAATGAATTTTCTGCCTTAGCCTGCAAAAGATGCTGCATGAGCAAATCAGCATTTTAACCCCCTTTTCCCCGGAAAATAAGGGATCCGCTCCCTGCTTCCATCTTATGTTGAATGAAACCGCATTGTCAGCCTTTCACTTATCGAGGTCTTTGATGTGAGATGCAGGAATTTCTTCTGGCGAGGCCATCATCGACACACACCCGAACTGTACAATCACAAAAACAAACAATTACGAAAATGCATGTAACAACCAAAGAAAGCGGGGAGAGCGGATATCACCTTGCGCTCACTATACTTGCTTCTGATGGCTTTCAGATTTGAATACTGTCTGCCCAACTGCAATTCGTGCATCCTCAGAATGCAACTCTTAAGATCAGAGACCTTATAGCCCGTCTTCTCTTGCAGCGTCAAGTTCTAGCAGACACAAATGTCAGACAAAAATACAAAGCGAAGCATAATGTGGATTCAATGATTCAGCAAAATTTGATTAATCTTACCCAAGGACGAGTCTTTGGGCTGATTGTGAACCTGGCTAAGAACAGGCAGGCAGCAGCAATAACTGATGGCAGGAACCTTATGCAGTCATAGTCTAGCAAGCTCAATTCAGCTAGATAGCTACACATAAGCTCCAACCTTTTTGCACTTGCACACTGAAGTTTGAAGGGGGAAACATGTTACAAAAACAACATTAAGAGAAGCAACTGCTGAGGGCTCCAAAAATGTGCTTACATTGCCTCCACGACAAGATATTAGGAATCTCCTGCAATAGACATGCATCAAACGTTAGGCTTATGAAATTCTTTTAGTCCATTATGGCAGAAATCATGCTGCTATTTTCCATGTGATTTAAACATGGTAACTACTAGTACTTGACATAGCGATGATGGTTGATAGAACTGTGCAAATTAAATGCGGAAAATTCAGATAGAGCACGTACAATAGAAAAGTTCTTACGGTGGGACTCCCCATCTGAAAGTTGAGATATTTCAGTATGTCAGCCTCCATCTTCACCACCTGCAGTGCATACAAATTACAAATTTATCTCCACCATTCACATCAGTGCTAGGAAATTTACCAAAAATGGCAAGTTTAGCAGAAGGTTACCTGCTGATTGGTGTATGTGCCGTCAGTAATGTCACTGAATTTGTCCACCTTAGGAAGATGAATCTCTTCGTACTTCCTACAGCATTAAATTTAGGCCGTTGTAAGTTGGCCAGTCATGGTAAGAGATGACAAAGAGAGGCACAAAGGAGATAGAGGAAAGTTTAGGCCCATACGCAGCAACAAACAATGAAGCCACACCAAGCAATTGCAGCTTGTCCCGTGTAATGACACTCGCCGTGAGGAAGCGGTCAATATATGAAACCGCAAGGTAAAGTGTGTCAGCCAGAAGCTTGAACTCGTCAACCACATCCACCAACCAATCTACTAGGATCCCCCTCATAGTGGCGTTGATGTCTTTCTGTATGGCCACCATATAGTCATCCCTCGGCCTCCTCGATTGTTGAACCTGTAATGTCATAAAAATGCAACAAAATCACACAAAATGTTCCCCAATTTTGTCGCGGCAGCACCAAGCTATATTACATTCCGTTCATCGTAATGCCAATACCTTCAGACAATCAGGATGGCATGCATAATTTTTTTCCCAAAGACTCGTTTTTCTGCTAGTGAAGGTGGAAAAGCACTAGAAATGTCCCAATCTAACAGTAAAAAACTAAAAAATTGATTGATTCACCCCCAACCCAATCCAATCCCCCAAATTCCAGAATGCACGACTACAACAAGATAACGCCCCAAAATTCCAAAATGTGATACCATTTATCACATTGACATACCAACAGGACTGAATCCCACCACCATACCACCAAATTCGCCCCCTAACAAGTCGCCCTCTAAAAAGACACGGATTTCCGCACGCATTGTCAGACGAGAAGATGGATCGAGGAACCCTCACCTCCAGGGACCGCAGGTAACCGTCGATGTCCGCGACGTACGGGCCAACGGACGCCTGCGCCGCCCCGGCGTCCGTCTGCCTCGAGGCCGCCGGGCGGGCGGCAATGGCGGAGCCCTCCCGCCTCCGCGCCTCCTCCTCCACCGCCGCGGCGGCCGCCTCCCTGGCCGCCGCGCGCGTCATCGGCTTCGACGGAGCCCCGGTCGGCGCCGCCGAGGCGTTGTTTGCGGTCGATGCGGTGGGGAGCTCGGCAAGGGCCCTGCGGTCCGTGCAGCGCGGCCTCTTGGGGGGCGGTGGCGCCGTGCTGGCGATGTTCTCCTTGTCCTCCGCCGCCCCCTGCTGCTGCCTCCGGCGACGGCCGCGTGGCTCCATTGCGTTGGGCGTCGAGTTTCGATTTTCGATTGGGGGTTTGGGAGGGTTCGCGGCCGGCCTGGGGGAGGATGGAAGGAGGCGGTGGGTGCCCTTGGCTTTGAGAGAAGGGTACGCGGTCCGGGTTTTCAAAACAGGTGTCGAGCGGGAGTTCAAATCAAAATGAGAGATGCCTTGGCCTAGCACGAGGGAGGCGTTACGAGTTACCACCAGCCTGTGATTGACTGGTATCCATTTAAGATCGCTTCCCCCGTTTCTTTCCCGAAAATTGAGTCCGTCGCCGGGTACCGCGTGAACGAAACGTTGCGCTGCTGCTGCCGGTGCTGCGGTGCACGGAACGGAAGGCAGCGGAAGCCCTAGGGTAGAGGGGACGCGACAAACGTTTGGATGGTGGGCAAAATTCACCCTATCAACCTTTTGGCCTTGCGCATGTCAAACACATCACTTCTTCTCTCGACCCTAGACGCCGCCGCCATCGCCGCCGCAGCTTCCCTACGAGCTGCCGCCTTGGTCCCCCTCCTATTCCCCGTCCGAGGGCCTCATCGGTGGCAAGAGGAGTGGGGACCCGTCCGCCTTGTTTTATTTTTCTTAGTTTTTCGTTTCCTCAGTGACCTTGATGAGGTGGTGGCGGCGATGGCATGTTGTAATAAGGTCTCTCCGGTCTCTCCTTACCTCGACGTCTGATCCTACGCCCAAGAAGGGCCTGTGAGAGTTTGTGTCCCCAGATCTATTTGTTCCCTTCAAATATTGGCAGCTCGTGTATCTTTTAAGAAGAGCTATTGGCTGGTTATTGGTACGGCGATTTCAACATCTTTTGTGTTGTTTTTTGGCTTGGCCCGGTTTTTCCAACCCACAACTATGGGTGATGAATTGCAATCATGTTCTGCGCGAGGTGTAACTCCAGTTGATGCTGTTTTAGCGAGGCTGCTCGTAGTGGGTGGTATCATAAGTTAGTATCATGTATATGATATTACTATATGATACTAGCTTCGTAATGCATAGTATCATAGGCTAGTATCTTAGATGACTTTATTTACTGTCATGCAAGACACATACTATCCCCGTCCGGATTTATTGGGCCCCTTCGTATTTTGAGCTAGCTAGACTTTGACCATCTATAGACTACTAAAATATAAATTATATGCTATAAAAAATTATACTGTTGGATTCGTATTTGAAAGAGCTTTCCGACAATATAATTTTTGTAACATATAGTTTACATTTTATTAGTTAAATTTACAAGTCAAATTTTAGCCCAAAATAAGAGGAGCCCTAATAAATCCGGACGGAGGGAGTACTAGTACAGTATTAATTATGATACGGTATCATGATATGATACTCAACCCTCTTTTTCTTCATTAAATGTTATGCCACCTCATCAACATTGCCTAGTTGGCATGCATGATACTAGCTATGATACTCCCATTACGAGCAGCCTCGTCTCAGGAGGCGAGTGGCTATTGAAGTCTTCAAAGCCTGGTATAGCGAGAGCGCTTACATGTGTCGCTTTCCTTTACTGTTGGTTCAGTGCAATTTTCAACCTTTGGCAAGCGGCTGCGTACAATTGGAGGAAGAAGACTAGTACAATTTTCAATGTAATTTTATTTTTATTGGTCGGTCTACGCCCAATTGTCTATCCATTATACTGACTTTTATTTTTTTTCTCCATATTAATCAGATTTAAGATGTCCTTCGGATGTCTTTATTTAAAAAGAAACTTTTTAGTCTTGACCAAAAATGTGCTCCTTATTTAGATGGCTACCATATTTTAGCATGTCGATGTAAAAGCTTCACCAAAATTTTGGATGGCCAACTATTTGGTAAGGCAAAGCTATGCTAAAACCGACGAAAGTACCAAAGGTTCACGTGCGTACCCCGTCGCCTCCAGACTCGAGTGCACATGTGACGGAACCTAAACCGGTAGATCTCAAGGTAGGCGATCCTAAGTTAGATGTCTTAAGACAAGGGTAACAGATACACACGGATTTTACCCAAGTTTGGGCTCTCCGAGGAGATAACACCCTACGTCCTGCTTATGTTTATTGCGCTGGAATAATTACCAAGTACAGATATCTATCAAGAGATTGTAAATATGATTCTACGAGTCATGCCCCTCGGTTTATATAGGTACTGGGAGGATCCTAAGGTACATGGTCCTAGTCGGCTACGTATGAGAAGATAGAGTTCTCCACGGATCCAGCGTCTTGGAGTATACGTCAAGTCTCCTAGATCTTCCTTCTAGTTATCATATGCTGCCCGAAGTGGCCCAGGACGGAACTGGCAAAGGGGGTTCTCAGCCCGGCCCACCAGGTCGGGAGTCAACATGGTGAGAGGTCCCTTAGCCGGGACACCGTCAGTACCCCCTTAAAAGTGCAACTAATCCCCCGGTGGTTTTGGTAATTAATAACAACATATTTGTCATAGAACTAATGCCTATTCAAAGATAATTTTAGGAATGTTCAATGTTGGCATGGCTAGGACATATGGATGTGGCCCCCTCAAAATGCTAAGAAAACACGTTTGCTAAAGCTTCAAGACTCTACATTTTTGGTTAAGTGATCAAAGATCACATTGAGTCCATAGGAAAGCCAATACTATTAAAAGGGGATGACATTTTTGATCATGGGTCATTTGCTCAAGTGCTTGAAGATATTGCTCCAAAACCCTCAACTACATTCTCACATCTCCATCTGTCCAAAACCCTAAGTCAAACTCGGTCCCACCGAAATAGCCACTGATACGTCTCCAACGTATCCATAATTTTTGATTGTTTCATGCTATTGTAGTATCAATATTGGATGTTTTATATGCATTTATATGCTATTTTGTATCATTTTTGGGAACTAACCTATTTACCCAATGCCTAGTGCCAGTTGCTGTTTTCTGCCTGTTTTTGATTTTCCAGAAAATCAGTACCAAACGGAGTCCAAACGCTACGAAACTTTTTGACGATTTTTTTCTGGACATAAGAGACCCTAGAAGCTTTAGGAGGAGACCAGAGGATGTACGAAGAGACGGCAAGGCAACCCGGCGCGCCCTGTTGCCTTATGGCCCCCTCGAGGCTCCGTCTGACCTAATTTCACTTCTATAAATTCTCAAATATTGGGAAACCAACAGAGAGCCACCCAAAATAACTTTTCCGCCGCCGCAAGCTTTTGTTCTTCCGCGATCCCATCTGGAGGCCTTTTTCGGTACTCTGCCGGAGGGGGAATCAATCACGGGGGGCTTCTACATCATCCTTGCTGCCTTCCGATGATGCGTGAGTAGTTCACGACAGACCTACGGGTCCATAGCTAGTAGCTAGATGGCTTCTTCTTTCTCTCTTTGATCTTCAATACAATGTTCTCCTCGGTGTTCTTGGAGTTCTATTCGATGTAATCTTCTTTTGCGGTGTGTTTGTTGGGATCCGATGAATTATGGGCTTATGATCTGAATATTCATGAGAAGTAATTGAGTCTTTTCTGAACTTTATTATGCATGATTGTTATAGTTTTGTATTTCTCTCCGATCTATCCATTTGGTTTGGCCAACTAGATTGATTTATCTTCAGTGGGAGAGGTGTGCTTTGTAATGGGTTCAATCTTGTGGTGCTCTATATCCCAGTGCCAGAAAGGGACAAGACACGTATTTGTATGGTTGCCAATAAGGGTAAAATGATGGGGTTTATTCATATTAGTTGAGTTTACTTTGTCTACATCATGTCATCTTGCTTAAGGCATTACTCTGTTTTTATTAACTTAATACCCTAGATGCATGCTGGATAGCGGTCGATGGGTGGAGTAATAGTAGTAGATGCAGGCAGGAGTCGGCCTACTTGCCTCGGACGTGATGCCTATATACATGATCATTGCCTTGAATATCGTCATAACTATGCGCTTTTCTATCAATTGCCCAACAGTAATTTGTTTACCCACCGTATGCTATGTGTTCGAGAGAGAAGCCTCTAGTGAAAACTATGGCCCCCGGGTCTACTTAAATCATATATAAAAAACCAAAATATATTTTCTGCAATTTTATTTTTTATTTTGTTTTGCAATTTATCTATCTACCACTACATGATTTAATCCTTGCAAGTAACGAGTTCAAGGGGATTGACGACCCTCTTGCCCGCGTTGGGTGCAAGTATTTGCTTTTGTGTGTGTAGGTGCTGTTCACGAGGCTTTGCGTGATTCTCTTATTGGTTCGATAACCTTGGTTCTCACTGAGAGAAATACTTATCTCTACTGTACTGCATCTCCTCTCCTCTTCGAGGAAAATCCCAACGCAGCTCACAAGTAGCAGGAAGAATTTCTGGCGCCGTTGCCGGGGGCACATAATCAAAACCTATCAAGTACCTTCACTCAAACTATCATCTACTTGCTCTAATTTTTATTTGCCTTTGCCTCTTGTTTTCATCTCCCCCACTTCTCATAAAAAATACAAAAACACAAAAATATTTTTGTTTGCTTGCTTTGTCGCTATGTCTCAAGAAAACACCAAGTTGTGTGATTTTTCAAATACTAATAATAATGATTTTATTAGTACTCCAATTGCTCCTCCCGCCACTAGTGCGGAGTCATATGATATTAATGCTGCTTTGCTAAATCTTGTTATCAAAGAACAATTTTCTGGAACTCCAAATGAGGATGTTGCATCCCATCTTAATACTTTCGTAGAATTATGTGATATGCAAAAGAAAAAAGATGTGGATAAAGATATTATTAAGTTGAAATTATTTCCGTTCTCGCTAAGAGATCGTGCTAAAACTTGGTTTTCATCCTTGCCTCGCAATAGTATTGATTCATGGGATAAGTGTAAGGATGCTTTTATTGCCAAGTATTTTCCTCCCGCTAAGATTATTTCTCTTAGAAATCAAATAATGAATTTAAAGCAACTTGAGCAAGAACATGTTGCACAAGCATGGGAGAGAATGAAATTAATGATTAGAAATTGTCCCACTCATGGTTTAAGCTTATGGATGATTATACTAAATTTCTATGCGGGACTAAACTTTGTTTCTAGAAATCTTCTAGACTCTGTTGCAGGTGGTACTTTTATGGAAATTACATTGGGAGAAGCTACGAAACTCCTTGATAATATTATGATAAATTATTCTCAATGGCATACCGAAAGAGCTCCAACTGGTAAGAGGGTAAACTCTGTCGAAGAAGTCTCTACTTTGGGTGATAAAATGGATGCTATTATGAAAATGCTTGCTAGTAAAATTGATCATATTGATCCTAATGATGTGCCATTATCTACATTGATTGAGCACAATAATGATGCTATTGATGTGAATTTTGTCTCTAGAAATAATTTCAACAATAATGCTTATAGATGAAATTTTAATCCTAGATCGTTTTCCGAAAATTCCTATAATAATTATGGTAATTCATATAACAATAATAATAGGATACCTACTAATCTTGAGAACAATATTAAAGAATTTATTAGTTCTCAAAATATTTTTAATGCTATGCTAGAAGAAAAATTGAATAAAGTTGATGAAATGTCTAGAAACATGGATAGAATTGCTCATGATGTGGAAACTCTTAAAATTAAAATTTTGCCACCTAAGCATGATATTCATGAGTCCATTAAATCTATCTATGTCTCCATTAATGAAAGTAAAGAGAGAACCGCAAGGTTGAGAGCTAAGCGAGAATTCTTAGATAAAGCTATTCCACCCGGGTTTTATCGTAATCATGATGAAGATATTAAAATGATTGGTGTCTCACTTATTGAATCTCTATTTACTAATATAAAACTTGATGAAAAAGGGACTGGAGATGAGTCAACTTTAGCTAGAAGGAGTCCTAGTCGTTTGGAGGGTGATGATCTTAATGATAAAACTGATAAAAGTGGGTTTGGAGAGGTCAAGACTTTAAATAGTGATGTGCCCACTACTTTGGATTACAAGGACTTTAATTATGATAGTTGCTCTTTAGTTGAATGTATTTCTTTGTTGCAATCCTTGATAAATTCACCCAATGCTTATGAACAAAATAAAGCTTTCACTAAACATATTGTAGAAGCTATGATAAAAGCTCATGAAGAAAAGCTAGAGTTGGAAGTTTCAATACCTAGAAAATTGCATGATGAATGGGAACCTACTATTAAAGTAAAAATTATAGATTATGAATGTAATGCTTTATGTGATTTAGGTGCTAGCATTTCCACTATACCCAAATCTTTATGTGATGTGCTAGGCCTCACCGATATGGATGAATGTTCCCTTAATTTGCATTTAGCGGATTCAACTATTAAGAAACCTTTGGGTAGAATAAATGATGTGATTATTCTTGCTAATAGAAATTATGTACCCGTTAATTTCATTGTGCTTGATATTGATTGCAATCCATCTTGTCCTATAATACTTGGTAGGCCTTTCCTACGAACCATAGGTGCTATTATTGGTATGAAAGAAGGAAATATAAGGTTTCAATTTCCATTAAAGAAAGGAATGGAACACCTCCCTAGAAAGAGAATTAAACCACCATATGAATCCATTATGAGGGCCACCTATGGAATTAATTTGAAGGATGATAATACTTGAAACAATGCATTCTGCCTAGCTAGGGGCATGAAACAATAGCACTTGTTGGGAGGCAACCCAATATGTATCTTAAATTTTTGCTTTTATTTTCTATTTTGTGTGTTTACACAATTATAGCTAGTGTTATGATTGTGTTTTTATCTTTTAATTAGTGTTTGTGCCAAGTAATGCCTTTAGGATGATTTGGATGATAGTATAATTGATGTTGTTTGAAAACAGAAAGTTTTGCGCCTAGTTCTGGAATTTATATTCTTTACTGGAATGTCAGAAAATCTGAAATGTTTACACAGTATTGGGATACAATTTTTTTACGTTGTCCTAATTTTTCAGAATTTTTGGAATTACATAAATATAGATAATATTCTGTCATTACGTACTATTTTGTTTTAGAAAGATTTTGTTCTTATTGCATAGTGTGCTTTTTTTTGATGAAACTATGGATTATATCGGGGGGTATAAGTCATGGAAGAGTTAGAATACAGTAGGTATTATGCAAGAACAATTATGAATGAGTTTATAACAGTACCTAAAGTGGATGATTGATTTATTGTACTAACGGATCTCATGAAGTTTCTGTTGAGTTTTGTGTGCTGAAGTTTTCAAGTTTTGGGTGAGATCACGATGGATGAAAGAATAAGGAGCGGCAAGACCCTAAGCTTGGGGATGCCCAAGACACCCCAATGTAATATTAAAGGAAGACCCAAGCGTCTAAGCTTGGGGATGCCCCGGATGGCATCCCCTCTTTCGTCTACAATCCATCGGTAACTTACTTGAAGCTATATTTTTATTCATCACATGATAGGAGTTTTGCTTGGAGCGTCTTGTGCCATAGTTTTCTTTTTTTGTTTGCTTTTTAGTTTGCCACAATCATCATTTGCTGGACAGACCTTTTGAGAGGGACACACATTTGTTCGTGATTTGTTAGAATACTCTATGTGCTTCACTTATATCTTTTGAGCTAGTCAGTTGCTCTAGTGCTTCACTTATATCTTTTAGAGCACGCCGGTGGTTATATTTTAAAGAAATAATTGCACTCTCGTTCTTCACTAAATCTTTTTGAGAGTCTAATAAATAGTAATGGCAATTTGCACGGGTTATAAGACTAGTCCATAAGGGATAGGTATTCAAGGGGGATATAATAAAAACTTTCATGTAGATCACTAAATATGAAACGTATGGTTTAATGATATTGATGTTGTAATATGAAAGGATATTGGTTCATGATCATTGGTTAGTATAAATATCGGTATTAAAGCTTGTTATTAACTTCTCATCTAAGTGTTGGTCATGGCATGGTGGGGAGGTTTGAGCATTCTTAGGTCTGAAATGAAATCCTTGAGTGCTGTTATAATCGGGGGTGCGCGATGGTTAACTCGTACCAACCGCCTCCCTAGGGGCATGCGAGTAGTACTTTGCTTCGAGGGTTAATAGGCTTTGCAATAAGTATGTGAGTTCTTTATGACTAATGTGAGTCCATGTATTATACACACTCCCACCCTTCCGCAATTTGCTAGCCTCTTCGGTACCGTGCATTGCCCGATCTCACCTCGAGAGTTGGTGCAAACTTCGCCGGTGCATCCAAACCCCGTGATATGATACGCTCTATCACACATAAGCCTCCTTATATCTTCCTCAAAACAGCCACCATACCTACCTATTTTGGCATTTCCATAGCTATTCTGAGATATATTGCCATGCAACTTCCACCGTTCCATTTTTATGACATACATATTCATTATCATATTGCTTTGCATGATCATATAGCTGACATAGTATTTGTGGCTCAGTCACCTTTTTATCATTTATCATACATGTTACGCTAGATCATTGCACATCCTGGTACACTGCCAGAGGCATTCATATAGAGTCATATTGTTCTAGTTATCGAGTTGTAATATCGAGTTGTAAGTAAATAAAAGTGTGATGGTCATCATTATTAGAGCATTGTCCCAGTGAGGAAAGGATGATGGAGACTATGATTCCCCCACAAGTCGGGATGAGACTCCGACGAAAAAAAAGAGGCCAAAAAGAGCCCCAAAAAATAAGAGAAAAAGAGAGAAGGGGCAATGTTACTATCCTTTTCCACACTTGTGCTTCAAAGTAGCACCATGTTCTTCATATAGAGAGTCTCCCGAGTTGTCACTTTCATATACTAGTGGGAATTTTTCGTTATAGAACTTGGCTTGTATATTCCGATGAAGGGCTTCCTCAAATGCCCGAGGTCTTCATGAGCAAGCAAGTTGGATGCACACCCACTTAGTTTCATTTGAGCTTTCATACACTTATAGCTCTTAGTGCATCCGTTGCATGGCAATCCCTACTCCTCGCATTGATATCGATTGATGGACATCTTCATAGTCCGTTGATCCGCCGAGTTGATGCGAGACTTTCTTCCTTTTTGACTTCTCCTATTGATCCCTTTCACTGCATTCTATTCCACCTATAGTGCTATGTCCATGGCTCACGCTCATGTATTGCGTGAAGGTGAAAATGCCGAAGCACGTTAGAAGTACGATCCAATTGCCTGGTTTAACATCGGGGTGCTCATGATTTATATTTATGCGATGAAGGCGGAGTCATGCCATGCTAATATGATAAAATGAGTGGGGAATAACATTTGTTAAGGATCGTATATTTTAAAAGTTTAATGGTTATGCTTCTTATATTCATGGATGTTATTATGTTAATGTTGTTACTTCATCGTTTCTCAATATTTATACCGTAAAGAGATTACATGATAAACATGTTAGGTAGCATTCCACATCAAAAATTCTGTTTTTATCATTTAACTACTCGAGGACGAGCAGGAATTAAGCTTGGGGATGCTGATACATCTCCAACGTATCTATAATTTTTGATTGTTCCATGCTATTATAGTATCAATCTTGGATGTTTTATATGCATTTATATGCTATTTTATATCATTTTTGGGAACTGACCTATTAACCCAGTGCCCAGTGCGAGTTACTGTTTTCTGCCTGTTTTTGGTTTTCCAGAAAATCAGTGCCAAACGGAGTCCAAACGCTACGAAACTTTTTGACAATTTTTTTCTGGACATAAGAGACCCTAGAAGCTTCGGGAGGAGACCAGAGGATGTACGAGGAGACGGCAAGGCAACCCGGTGTGCCCAGGGGGGCCGCGCCATGTTGCCTTGTGGGCCCCTCGAGGCTCCGTCTGACCTAATTCCACTTCTATAAATTCTCAAATATTGGGAAACCAACAGAGAGCCACCCGAAATAACTTTTCTGCCGCCGCAAGCTTCTGTTCTTCTGCGATCCCATCTGGAGGCCTTTTCCGGTACTCTGTCGGAGGGGGAATCGATCACGAAGGGCTTCTACATCATCCTTGCTGCCTTACGATGATGCGTGAGTAGTTCACCACAGACCTACGGGTCCATAGCTAGTATCTAGATGGCTTCTTCTCTCTCTTTGATCTTCAATACAATGTTCTCCTCGGTGTTCTTGGAGTTCTATTTGATGTAATCTTCTTTTGCGGTGTGTTTGTTGGGATTCGATGAATTGTGGGTTTATGATCTGAATATTCATGAGAAGTAATTGAGTCTTTTCTGAACTTTATTATGCATGATTGTTATAGCTTTGTATTTCTCCCCGATCAATCCGTTTGGTTTGGCCAACTAGATTGATTTATCTTCTGTGAGAGAGATGCTTTGTAATGGGTTCAATCTTGCGGTGTTCTATATCCCAATGACAGAAAGGGACAAGACACGTATTTGTATTGTTGCCATTAAGGGTAAAACGATGGGGTTTATTCATATTAGTTGAGTTTACTTTGTCTACATCATGTCATCTTGCTTAAGGCGTTACTCTGTTTTTATTAACTTAATACGCTAGATGCATGCTGGATAGCGGTCGATGGGTGGAGTAATAGTAGTAGATGCAGGCAGGAGTCGGTCTAGTTGTCTCAGACGTGATGCCTATATACATGATCATTGCCTTGAATATCCTCATAACTATTGCTACTTGTAGCTTGCGTCGGTATTTCCCCGAAGAGGAAGGGATGATGCAGCACAGTAGAGATAAGTATTTCCATCAGTTATGAAACCAAGGTTATCGAACCAGTAGGAGAATCACACAACACCTCATTAGCAGCACCTGCACACAAACAACAAATCCTTGCACCCAACGCAAACGAGAGATTGTCAATCTCTCGGCGGTAAATTGCAAGATTAAATTGTATGTGATAGATAGATAGATTGAAACAAAAATACAAAATAAAATAAATAAAAGAAAATGACAGCAATATTTTTGGAGTTTTAGTAATATGATTTAGATAGACCCGGGGGCCATAGATTTCACTAGAGGCTTCCCTCGAGAAAATAGCATACGATGGGTAGACAAATTACTGTTGGGCAATTGATAGAAATGTTGGAAATATGCCCTAGAGGCAATTAATAAAGTGTTTATTATTATCATATTTCTCCGTTCATGATAATGGTTTATTATTCATGCTAGAATTGTATTGACCGGAAACTAAATACATGTGTGGATAATAGACAAATACTATGTCCCTAGTATGCCTCTACTAGACTAGCTCGTTGATCAAAAGATGGTCAAGGTTTCTTGACCATGGACATGAGTTGTCATTTGATAACGGGATCACATCATTAGGAGAATGATGTGATGGACATGACCCAACCGTTAGCATAGCAAATGATCGTTCAGTTTATTGCTATTGCTTTCACTATGTCAAATACACGTTCCTCTGACCATGAGATCATGCAACTCCCGGATACCGTAGGAATACTTTGGGTGTATCAAACGTCACAACGTTACTGGGTGATTATAAAGGTGCACTACAGGTATCTCCGAAAGTGTTTGTTGAGTTGGCATGGATCGAGATTGGGATTTGTCACTCCGACTATCGGAGAGGTATCTCTGGGCCCTCTCGATAATACAGCATCACAGAAGCCTTGCAAGCACCGTGACTAAAGAGTTAGTTACAAGATGATGTATTACGGAACGAGTAAAGAGACTTGCCGGTAACGAGATTGAACTAGGTATTGGATACCGACGATCGAATCTCGGGCAAGTAACATACCGCCAGACAAAGGGAACAACGTATGTTGACATATGAGGTTCACCGATAAAGATCTTCGTGGAATATGTAGGAACCAATATGAGCATCCAGGTTCCGCTGTTGGTTATTGACCGGAGAGTCGTCTCGATCATGTTTACATCATTCCCGAACCCGTAGGGTCCGCACACTTAAGGTTTGATGACGATTTAGTATTATATGAGTTATATGATTGGTGGCCGAAGTTTGTTTGGAGTCCCGGATGAGATCACGGACATGACGAGGAGTCTCGAAATGGTTGAGAGGTAAAGATTCATATATTGGAAGGCTATATTCGGACGTCGGAAAGGTTCCGAGTGATTCGAGTATTTTTCGGAGTACCGGGGAGTTACGGGAATTCACCGGGAGAAGTAATGGGCCTTATTGGGCCATACGGGAAAAGGAGAGGTAGGCCACGTGAGGAGGTGCACGCCCCCCCTTGCCCAAACCGAATTGGACTAGGGGAGGGGGCGCAGCCCCCTCTTTCCTTTCCCTCTCCCTTTCCCCTTCCCTACTCCGTATGGGAGGTGGAATCCTACTAGGACTAAGGAATCCTAGTAGGACTCCCCACACTTGGCGCACCCCTAGGGGCCGGCCTCCTCCCTCTCATCCTTTATATATGGGGGCAAGGGGGCAGCCCAAAGTACAACAATTGTCCCATAGCCGTGTGCGGTGCCCCGATCTCCGTTTTCCCCCTCGGTCATATTTTCGGAGAGCTTAGGCGAAGCCCTGCCGGAATCACTTCACCGTCACCGTCACCACGCCGTCGTGCTGACGGAACTCATCTACTTCCTCGACGTCTTGCTGGATCAAGAAGGCGAGGATCGTCACCGAGCTGCACGTGTGTAGAACTCGGAGGTGCCGTACGTTCGGTACTCGATAGGTGGAGCTCGAAGGATTGTTCGACTACATCAACCGCGTTGTGAGACGCTTCCGCTAACGGTCTACGAGGGTACGTAGACACACTCTCCCCTCTCGTGAGCGTAGGAAATTTTTTGAAATTCATGCTCCGTTCCCCAACAGTGGCATCCGAGCCAGGTCTATGCGTAGATGTGATTTGCACGAGTAGAACACAAATGAGTTGTGGGAGTGGGTGTATACATATTGCTTGCCGTTACTAGTTGATACTTGATTCGGCGGTATTGTGAGATGAAGCGGCCCGGACCGACATTACGCGTACGCTTACGCGAGACAGGTTTCACCGCTAAGTGCACTCGTTGCATAAAGGTGACTGGCGGGTGTCTGTCTCTCTCACTTTAGTTGAATCGGTTTCAATGAAGAGGGTTCTTTTAGAAGATCAAAAAGCAATCACTACACCACGTTGTGGTTTTGCGTAGGTAAGAACGGTTCTTGCAAACCCGTAGCAGCCACGTAAAACTTGCAACAACAAAGTAGAGGACATCTAACTTGTTTTTGCAGGGTATGCTGGTGATGTGATATGGTCAAGACATGATGTGATATAAGTTTTTTTATGAGATTATCATGTTTTGTAAGTTATCAGGCAACCGGCAGGAGCCTTATGGTTGTCTCTTTATTGTATGCAATGCCAACGCTATGTAATTGCTTTTCTTTACCGCTATGAGTTAGCAGTAGTAGTAGTAGCAATAGCCAGCGAGACGACCACGACGCTGCGATGGAGATCAAGGTGTCACGACGCTACGATGGAGATCATGGTGTCAATCCGGTGACAATGGAGATCATGACGGTGCTTGGCTGATGGAGATCAAAAGCACAAGACGATGATGGCCATATCATGTCACATATATTGAATTGCATGTGATGTTAATCCTTTTATGCATCTTATTTTGCTTAGGACGACGGTAGCATTATAAGATGATCCCTTCACTAAATTTCAAGATAAGTGTTCTCCCCTAGTATGCACCGTTGCGAAGGTTCGACGCTTCTAAGCACCACGTGATGATCGGGTGTGATGGATTCTTTCGTTCGCATACAACGGGTGTAAGCCAGTTTTACACACGCAGAATACTTGGGTTAAACTTGACGAGCCTAGCATATACAGATATGGCCTCGGAACACAAGAGACCGAAAGGTCGAACATGAGTCATATAGTAGATATGATCAACATGAAAGATGTTCACCATTGATAACTAATCCACCTCACGTGATGATCGGACGTGGCTTAGTTGATGTGGATCATGTTACACTTAGACAACTTGAGGGATGTTAATCTAAGTGGGAGTTCTTAAATAATTTGATTAATTGAACTTCAGTTATCATGAACATAGTCTAAATAATCTTTGCAATTGTATGTTGTAGATCAATGGCCCGCGCTGTAGTTCCACTGAATTTTAATGCGTTCCTAGAGAAAGCTAAGTTGAAAGATGATGGAAGCAACTATGCGGACTGGGTCCGTAATCTGAGGATCATCCTCATTGCTGCACAGAAGGCTTATGTCCTTGATGCACCGCTAGGTGTCGCACCCCCTCCCTCGTCTGTCGACGTTATGAACGCCTGGCAGACACGTGTTGATGACTACTCGATAGTTCAGTGTGCCATGCTTTACGGCTTAGAACCGGGGCTCCAAAGACGTTTTGAGCATCACGGAGCATATGAGATGTTCCAAGAGCTGAAACTTGTATTTCAAGCTCATGCCCGGGTCGAGAGATATGATGTCTCCGACAAGTTCTTTAGCTGTAAGATGGAGGAGAATAGTTCTGTTAGTGAGCATATACTCAAGATGTCTGGGTTGCATAACCGCTTGACTCAGTTGGGAGTTAATCTTCCAGATGATTCAGTTATTGACAGAATTCTCCAATCACTGCCACCAAGCTATAAGGGCTTTGTGATGAACTATAATATGCAAGGAATGGAAAAGTCTATTTCCGAGCTCTTCGCTATGCTCAAAGCTGCGGAGGTAGAAGTCAAGAAGGAGCATCAAGTGTTGATGGTAAAAAAGAGCACTAGTTTCAAGAAGGGCAAGGGAAAGAAGGGGAACTTCAAGAAGAACGGCAAATCAGTTGCTGCTCCCACGAAGAAACCCAAGTTTGTACCCAAACCCGAGACTGAGTGTTTCTACTACAAGGGGACTGGTCACTGGAAGCGGAACTGCCCCAAGTACCTGGCAGATAAGAAGGCTGGCAACATCAACAAAGGTATATTTGATATACATGTTATTGATGTGTACCTTACCAATACTCGTAGTAGCACCTGGGTATTTGATACTGGTTCGGTTGCTCATATTTGTAACTCGAAACAGGAGCTACGGAATAAACGAAGATTGGCTAAGGACGAGGTGACGATGCGCGTCGGGAACGGTTCAAGAGTTGAAGTTATCGCCGTCGGCACGCTACCTCTACATCTACCCTCGGGATTAGTGATGAACCTAAATAATTGTTATTTGGTGCCTGCGTTGAGCATGAACATTATATCTGGATCTTGTTTATTGCGAGACGGTTATTCATTTAAATCAGAGAATAAAAGTTGTTCTATTTTGATGAATAATATCTTTTATGGTCATGCACCACTTGTGAATGGTTTATTCTTGTTGAATCTCGATCGTGGTGATACACACATCCATAATATTGATGCCAAAAGACGCAAAATTGATAATGATAGTACCACATATTTGTGGCACTGCCGCTTAGGTCATATTGGTGTAAAACGCATGAAGAAACTCCATACAGATGGACTTTTGGAATCACTTGATTATGAATCATTTGAGACGTGCGAACCATGCCTCATGGGCAAGGTGACTAAGACTCCGTTCTCCGGAACAATGGAGCGAGCAACAGACTTGTTGGAAATAATACATACCGATGTATGCGGTCCGATGAGTGTTGAGGCGCGCGGTGGATATCGTTATGTTCTCACGTTCACAGATGATTTGAGTAGATATGGCTATGTCTACTTGATGAAGCATAAATCTGAAACATTTGAAAAGTTCAAAGAATTTCAGAGTGAAGTAGAGAACCATCGTAACAAGAAAATAAAGTTCTTACGATCTGATCGTGGAGGAGAATATTTGAGTTACGAGTTTGGCAATCACTTAAAACAATGTGGAATTGTTCACAGCTCACGCCACCTGGAACACCACAGTGTAATGGTGTGTCCGAACGTCGTAATCGTACTCTATTAGATATGGTGTGTTCTATGATGTCTCTTACCGATTTGCCACTATCATTTTGGGGTTATGCATTAGAGACAGCTGCATTCACTTTAAATAGGGCACCGTCTAAATCCGTTGAGACGACACCGTATGAACTGTGGTTTGGTAAGAAACCTAAGCTGTCGTTTCTGAAAGTTTGGGGATGCGATGCTTATGTGAAAAGGCTTCAGCCAGATAAGCTCGAACCGAAAGCGGATAAGTGCGTCTTCATAGGATACCCAAAGGAGACCGTTGGGTACACCTTCTACCACAGATCTGAAGGCAAAGTATTCGTTGCTAAGAATGGATCCTTTCTAGAGAAGGAGTTTCTCTCGAAAGAAGTGAGTGGGAGGAAAGTAGAACTTGATGAGGTAATTGTACCTCCTCTGGATAGTAGTACGCCACAGAAAGAAATTTCTGTGACATCGACACAGACCAGAGAAGAAGTTGATGATGATGATCATGAAACTTCGGATCAAGTTGTTACTGAACTTCGAAGGTCAACCAGGACATGTTCCGCACCAGAGTGGTACGGAAATCCAGTCTTGGAGGTCATGTTGCTAGACAACGATGAACCTTCGAACTATGAAGAAGCGATGCAAGCCCGGATTCCGACAAATGGCTTGAGGCCATGAAATCCGAGATTGGATCCATGTATGAGAACAAAGTATGGACTTTGGTAGACTTGCCCGATGAACGGCGAGCTATTGAAAATAAATGGATCTTTAAGAAGAAGACGGACGCTGATGGTAATGTCACCGTCTATAAAGCACGACTTGTTGCTAAAGGTTATCGACAAGTTCAAGGAGTTGACTACGATGAGACTTTCTCACCTGTAGCGATGCTAAAGTCTGTCAGAATTATGTTAGCAATTGTCGCGTTTTATGATTATGAAATCTGGCAAATGGACGTCAAAACGGCATTCCTTAATGGATTCCTTAAGGAAGAATTGTATATGATGCAACCGGAAGGTTTTGTCGATCCTAAAGGTGCTAACAAAGTATGCAAGCTCCAGCGATCTGGAATACTCGCTTTGATGAAGTGATCAAAACGTTTGGGTTTATACAAACTTATGGAGAAGCTTGTATTTACAAGAAAGTGAGTGGGAGCTCTGTGGCATTTCTCATATTATATGTGGATGACATATTATTGATGGGAAATGACATAGAATTTCTGGAAAGCATAAAGGGTTATTTGAACAAACGTTTTTCAATGAAGGATCTCGGAGAAGCTGCTTACATATTAGGCATCAAGATCTATAGAGATAGATCAAGACGCCTCATTGGACTTTCACAAAGCACATACCTTGACAAGATTTTGAAGAAGTTCAAAATGGATCAGTCAAAGAAAGGGTTCTTGCCTGTATTGCAAGGTGTGAGATTGAGTAAGACTCAAAGCCCGACCACGGCAGAAGACAAAGAGAAGATGAGTGTCATCCCCTATGCCTCAGCCATAGGCTCTATTATGTATGCCATGCTGTGTACCAGACCTGATGTGTGCCTCGCTATTAGCTTGGTGGGAAGGTACCAAAGTGATCCAGGAGTAGATCACTGGACAGCGGTCAAGAATATCCTGAAGTACCTGAAAAGGACCAAGGACATGTTTCTCGTTTATGGAGGTGACAAAGAGCTCGTCGTAAAGGGTTACGTCGATGCTAGCTTTGACACAGATCCAGATGACTCTAAGTCACAATCTGGATACGTATTTATTCTTAATGGTGGAGCGGTCAGTTGGTGCAGTTCCAAACAGAGCGTCGTGGCGGGATCTACATGTGAGGCGGAATACATAGCTGCTTCCGAAGCAGCACATGAAGGAGTCTGGATGAAGGAGTTCATATCCGATCTAGGTGTCATACCTAGTGCATCGGGTCGAATGACTATCTTATGTGACAACACTGGAGCAATTGCTATTGCAAAGGAGCCCAGGTTTCACAAGAGAACCAAGCATATAAAGCATCGCTTCAACTCCATTCGGAATTTGATTAAGGATGGAGACATAGAGATTTGCAAAGTACACACGGATCTGAATGTGGCAGACCCGTTGACTAAACCTCTTCCACGAGCAAAATATGATCAGCACCAGAATGCGATGGGTGTTAGATTCATTACAATGTAATTGACTCTAGTGCAAGTGGGAGACTGTTGGAAATATGCCCTAGAGGCAATTAATAAAGTGTTTATTATTATCATATTTCTCCGTTCATGATAATGGTTTATTATTGATGCTAGAATTGTATTGACCGGAAACTAAATACATGTGTGGATAATAGACAAATACTATGTCCCTAGTATGCCTCTACTAGACTAGCACGTTGATCAAAAGATGGTCAAGGTTTCCTGACCATGGACATGAGTTGTCATTTGATAACGGGATCACATCATTAGGAGAATGATGTGATGGACATGACCCAACCGTTAGCATAGCAAATGATCGTTCAGTTTATTGCTATTGCTTTCACTATGTCAAATACACGTTCCTCTGACCATGAGATCATGCAACTCCCGGATACCGTAGGAATACTTTGGGTGTATCAAACGTCACAACGTTACTGGGTGATTATAAAGGTGCACTACAGGTATCTCCGAAAGTGATTGTTGAGTTGGCATGGATCGAGATTGGGATTTGTCACTCCGACTATCAGAGAGGTATCTCTGGGCCCTCTCGATAATACAGCATCACAGAAGCCTTGCAAGCACCGTGACTAAAGAGTTAGTTGCAAGATGATGTATTACGGAACGAGTAAAGAGACTTGCCGGTAACGAGATTGAACTAGGTATTGGATACCGACGATCGAATCTCGGGCAAGTAACATACCGCCAGACAAAGGGAACAACGTATGTTGACATATGAGGTTCACCGATAAAGATCTTCGTGGAATATGTAGGAACCAATATGAGCATCCAGGTTCCGCTGTTGGTTATTGACCGGAGAGTCGTCTCGATCATGTCTACATCATTCCCGAACCCGTAGGGTCCGCACACTTAAGGTTCGATGACGATTTAGTATTATATGAATTATGTGATTGGTGGCCGAAGTTTGTTCGGAGTCCCGGATGAGATCACGGACATGACGAGGAGTCTCGAAATGGCCGAGAGGTAAAGATTCATATATTGGAAGGCTATATTCGGACGTCGGAAAGGTTCCGAGTGATTCGGGTATTTTTCGGAGTACCGGGGAGTTACGGGAATTCACCGGGAGAAGTAATGGGCCTTATCGGGCCATACGGGAAAAGGAGAGGCAGGCCACGTGAGGAGGCGCACGCCCCCCCTTGCCCAAACAGAATTGGACTAGGGGAGGGGGCGCAGCCCCCTCTTTCCTTTCCCTCTCCCTTCCCCCTTTCCTACTCCGTATGGGAGGTGGAATCCTACTAGGACTAAGGAGTCCTAGTAGGACTCCCCACACTTGGCGCACCCCTAGGGGGGCGGCCTCCTTCCTCTCATCCTTTATATACGGGGGCAAGGGGGCACCCCAAAGTACAACAATTGTCCCATAGCCATGTGCGGTGCCCCGATCTCCGTTTTCCACCTCGGTCATATTTTCGGAGAGCTTAGGCGAAGCCCTGCCGGAATCACTTCACCGTCACCGTCGCCACGCCGTCGTGCTGACGGAACTCATCTACTTCCTCGACGTCTTGCTGGATCAAGAAGGCGAGGATCGTCACCGAGCTGCACGTGTGTAGAACTCAGAGGTGCCGTACGTTCGGTACTCGATCGGTGGAGCTCGAAGGATTGTTAGACTACATCAATCGCGTTGTGAGACGCTTCCGCTAACGGTCTACGAGGGTACGTAGACACACTCTCCCCTCTCGTAGCGATGCATCTCCATGGATAGATCTTGCGTGAGCGTAGGAGTTTTTTTGAAATTCATGCTCCGTTCCCCAACAAGAAAAGCAAATAATCATGATGATATCCAAGGCAATGATCATGTATATATGCATCACGTCCAATACAAGTAGACCGACTCCTGCCTGCATCTACTACTATTACTCCACACATCGACCGCTATCCACCATGCATCTAGTTTATTAAGTCCATAAAGAACGGAGTAACGCCTTAAGAACAATGACATGATGTAGACAAGATAAACTCACGTATGAATAAACCCCATCTTTTTACCCTTAATAGCAACGATACATACGCGTCATGTCCCTTTCTATCACTGGGATTGAGCAACGCAAGATCGAACCCATTAGAAAGCACCTCTTCCCATGGCAAGATAAATCAACTCAGTTGGCCAAACCAAATCAATAGATCGGAGAAGAAATACGAGGCTATAATAATCATGCATAAAAGAGTGCAGCAAAGACTCAAATAATTTCAGGGATAATCTGATCATAAACTCACAATTCATCACATCCCAACAAACACACCGCAAAAAGTGATTACATCGGATAGAACTCCAAGAACATCGAGAAGAACATTGGTTTGAAGATCAAAAAGAGAGAAGAAGCCATCTAGCTACTGCCTATGGACCCGAAGGTCTGTGGTAAACTACTCACGCATCATCGGAAGGGCAGCAAGGTTGATGTAGAACCCCTCCATGATCGATTCCCCACCGGCGGAGTACCGGAGAAGGACCCCAGATGGGATCTCTCGAGAACAGAAACTTGCGGCGGCAGAAAAAGTATTTCGTGGACTCTCCTGAGGGTTTCTGATTTTTTTTCTGAATTAATAGTGCTGGAATTAGGTCAAACGGAGCAAAGGGGGGCCCACGAGGCACCATGGCGCGCCTGCCCCCCCCAGGCGCGCCCTGGTGGCTCGTGGCCACCTCCTGGATCTTCTGGCCCTCTCCCCAAGCTTCTAGTGTTTATCTTGGCCAATAAAAAATCTCCAAAAAGTTTCGTGGCATTTGGACTTCGTTTGGTATTGATTTTCTGTAAAACAAAAACAGGACAGAAAACAACAACTGGCACTGGGCACTAAGTTAATAGGTTAGTCTCCAAAAAAGAGATATAATTGCTATAAATGATTATAAAAACATCCAAGATTGATAATATAACAGCATGGAACAATAAAAAATTATAGATACGTTGGAGACGTATCAGCATCCCCAAGCTTAATTCCTGCTCGTCCTCGAGTTGGTAAATGATAAAAACAGAATTTTTGATGTGGAATGCTGCCTATCATATTCATCACATATTCTTTTCTTTTATAGCATGGACATTGGACTTGAATGATTCAAAGCAATAGTCTATAATTTGACATGAAGATATAAATACTCAAGCATGCTAACAAGCAACCATGTCTTCCAAAATATCAACGCTAAAGAAAGTTATCCCTAGCCCATTATGCTCAATCATTGATCCATTCATGAAACACACTCGAATATTAGCTACACATAATGCACAAGTATGACAATAGTGCGCTCTAGTTGGTGCTTTTGTAAGAGAAGATGGAGACTCAAATAAAATAAAATTTGCATAAAAGTAAATAGATAGGCCCTTCGCAGAGGGAAGCAGAGATTTGTCAAATGTGCCAGAGCTCAAAGCTGAAATTAAAGAGATAAAAATATTTTGAGAGGCATGCTTTTCCTGTCAACGAAAACGACCGAGAATTCCCAATATTTTCCATGCTAGACACATCATAGGCGGTTCCCAAACAGAAAGTAAAGTTTATTTCCTTTCCACCATTCTTTCACAATCCATGGCTACCCGTATCCACGGGTGCCCTCCATACCAACACTTTCCAAGGAATTTTGTTGTTATTAATTTTTGATTTCATTGTGGGACTGGGCATCCCTATTACCAGCCACTCTCTCGTGCAATGACAAGTGAATAAACACTCATCGTGAGAATAACACACCTAGCATGGAAAATAATGGCCACCCCTTGCCGCTTCATGAGCGGTACAGGCACACAAAACAGAAAAATTATTTTGAAAATTAGAGTTGGCACACGCAAATTTACTTGGAACGGCATTGAAATACCGCATATATGTAGAAATAGTGAACTCATTTGGCACAACTTGGGTTTATGGATTTTGGATGCACAAGCAGTATTTCCGCTTAGTACAAATGAAGTCTAGCAAATAGATTGAGAAGCAACCAACCAAAAAACGAAAACGGTCATAAACATGCATTGAACATAACTAACACCGAATAATGCACCTTAAGTAGGATATAATTTCTTTGCATAACTATTGACTTAATGTGCATGCATAGGGGATCACAAACCTTAACACTAATATTCTTACTAAATCACAATTACTCACTAACATGACTCACATATTATCATCTCCATATCGCAAAACTATTGCAAGGAATCACACATATCATATCCAATGATCTATATGAAAGTTTTTATTATATCCCTCTTGAATATTCATCACTTTGGGACCAAATTCATATCTTGTGCAAATTACCGTTACTATCATCAACTCTCAAAAAGATTTAAGTGAAGCATGAGAGTGCAAATATTTCTTCAAAATTTCAATCTTATCAATTCTCAAAATAATATAAGTGAAGCATGAGAATTCATTTCTTCAAAATTTTAATCAACTCTCAAAATAATATAAGTGAAGCATGAGAGTTTATTTCTTCAAAATATAGCCACCACCGTGCTCAAAAAGATTTAAGTGAAGCACTAGAGCAACTGCCTAGCTCAAAAAAAATTAAGTGAAGCACATAGAGTATTCTATCAAATGATGATGAACGTGTGGCTCTCTCAAGATAGGTGTGTTCAACAATGATGATTGTGACAAACTAAAAAGCAAACAAAGCAAATACTCATATAATACAAGACGCTCCAAGCAAAACACATATCATGTGACGAATAAAAATATAGCTCCAAGTATAATTACCGATGGTTGGTAGAAGAAAGAGGGGATGCCTTCCGGGGCATCCCCAAGCTTAGACGCTTGAGTCTTCCTAGAATATTACCTTGGGGTGCCTCGGGCATCCCCAAGCTTAGGCTTTTGCTACTCCTTATTCCTTCATCCATCGTGATCTCACCCAAAACTTGAAAACTTCAATCACACAAAACTCAACAAAACCTTCGTGAGATCCGTTAGCATAACAAAATAAATCACCACTCTAAGTACTGTTGCAAACCCATTCATATTTTATTTTTGCATTATACCTACTGTACTCTAGATTCACCATGGCTTATACCCCCCGATACAATCCATAGATTCATCAAAACAAGCAAGTAGTGCATCAAAAACACAATCTGTCAAAAACAGAATAGTCTGTAGCAATCTATTTAAAAGCCATACTTCTGTAACTCCAATTTTTTTGAAAAATTAGGAAAACGTGATAAATTCATATACCAATACTGTGTAAAAATTTCAGATTTTTCTGACGCTCCAGTACAGAAACAAAATTCGGGCACTGGACGCAAAACTTTTTGTTTTCCAAACAGCATCAATTATACTATCTTCCAAATCATCCTAAAGGCTTTACTTGGCACAAACACTAATTAAAAATACAAAAACACAATCATACCAGTAGCGTGAAAGTGAAAACACACAATAACAGAAAACAAATTATTTTATTCATTGGGTTGCCTCCCAACGAGCGCTATTGTTTTATGCCCCTAGCTAGGCATAATGCATAATTTCAAGTATTGTCATCTTTGGTTTCCAATTCCTCAATCACGCATCCATTTTTCCTAGTGGATTTTACATAGGTATTTCTCATCATCACACTTCTAGGCACAAAATTAGAAATTTTGTTCTTATAGAGTGGTTCTTTTATCACATCAACAAAATTTGGGTGCACGCTAATCATTTTAAGCTCCTCATTTCCCTTACTAGAAGTAGCACCATTGGTTTTAGGAACATATATAAATTTGCAATTCTTGCTAGGAGGAGTCCTTTCAACAGTTTTCATGGAAGAAAAAGCGGAACCCAAGTTATTAATAATTTCTTCCAACTTATCAATCCTAGCGGGACTTTGTTCCATTCTTTCATTAATTATCGGTTCTTTCTCTTTTAGCATCTTAAGAGTAATCCCTACCTTCGATCCAAACTGAGTAACAAGGTTATGAATCTTTTTGTCTAAATTTTCAATGTGCTCAACGGTAGGCATTTTATTTTCAATAGCATCTAACCTTTGCATAACATGTTCCAAGGTCAAAGTTGTTTCATTAATAGTAATAAGTGGTGATCCCACTAAATTTCCCATAGCATTAAAAGCATCCATAGAGGGACACATCAAGAATTTCCCTCCGGTAATAGTATCAAGTACAAATCTATACCAAGTAGTAATGCCCACATAAAAATTGCAAAGAAGGATAGTAGTGGATTGCTTACGAGCTGATCTATTATGAGCATCGCAAATCCTATACCAAGCATCTTTTAAATTCTCTCCTCCCCTTTGTTTAAAATTGAGCACTTCATTTTCAGGGGTAATTGTAATGAGCGAAGAACTAGCCATAATGGTAAAGCAAGCAAGCAAACAAGCAAACAAGAAAAAGGCAAACGAAAAATATTTTTGTAATTTTGTAAAAACGTTTTTGAAGTGGGGGAGATGAAAACGAGAGGCAAATGGAAAATAAAGTAAATGCAAGGAGATGAGAGTTTATGCAAAAGTACTTGATAGATGTTGATGATGTCTCCCCGGCAACGGCGCCAGAAATTCTTCCTGCTACTTGTAGCTTGCGTTGGTATTTCCCCGAAGAGGAAGGGATGATGCAGCACAGTAGAGATAAGTATTTCCCTCAGTTATGAAACCAAGGTTATCGAACCAGTAGGAGAATCACACAACACCTCGTTAGCAGCACCTGCACACAAACAACAAATCCTTGCACCCAACGCAAACGAGAGGTTGTCAATCTCTCGGCGGTAAATTGCAAGATTAAATTGTATGTGATAGATAGATAGATTGAAAAAAAATACAAAATAAAATAAATAAAAGAAAATGGCAGCAATAATTTTAGGGTTTTAGTAATATGATTTAGATAGACTCGGGGGCCATAGATTTCACTAGAGGCTTCTCTCGAGAAAATAGCATACGGTGGGTAGACAAATTACTGTTGGGCAATTGATAGAATAGCAAATAATCATGACGATATCCAAGGCAATGATCATGTATATAGGCATCACGTCCAATACAAGTAGACCGACTCCTGCCTGCATCTACTACTATTACTCCACACATCGACCGCTATCCAGCATGCATCTAGTGTATTAAGTCCATAAAGAATGGAGTAACGCCTACAGAACGATGACATGATGTAGACAAGATAAACTCACGTATGAATAAACCCCATCTTTTTACCCTTCATAGCAATGATACATACGCGTCATGTCCCTTTCTGTCACTGGGATTGAGCAACGCAAGATCGAACCCATTACAAAGCACCTCTTCCCATGGCAAGATAAATCAACTCAGTTGGCCAAACCAAATCAATAGATCGGAGAAGAAATACGAGGCTATAATAATCATGCATAAAAGAGTGCAGCAGAGACTCAAATAATTTCATGGATAATCTGATCATAAACTCACAATTCATCGAATCCCAACAAACACACCGCAAAAAGTGATTACATCGGATAGAACTCCAAGAACATCGAGGAGAACATTGTATTGAAGATCAAAAAGAGAGAAGAAGCCATCTAGCTACTGCCCATGGACCCGAAGGTCTATGGTAAACTACTCACGCATCATCGGAAGGGCAGCAAGGTTGATGTAGAACCCCTCCGTGATCGATTCTCCCTCCGGCGGAGTACCGGAGAAGGACCCCAGATGGGATCTCTCGAGAACAGAAACTTGTGGCGGCGGAAAAAGTATTTCGTGGACTCTCCTGAGGGTTTCTGATTTTTCTGAATTTATAGTGCTGGAATTAGGTCAAACGGAGCAAAGGGGGGCCCACGAGGCACCAGGGCGCGCCTGCCCCCCTAAGGCGCGCCCTGGTGGCTCGTGGCCACCTTCTGGGTCTTCTGGCCCTCTCCTGAAGCTTCTGGTGTTTATCTTGGCCAATAAAAAATCTCCAAAAAGTTTTGTGGCATTTGGACTTCATTTGGTATTGATTTTCTGTAAAACAAAAACAGGGCAGAAAACAGCAACTGGCACTGGGCACTAAGTTAATAGGTTAGTCTCCAAATATGATATATAATTGTTGTAAATGATTATAAAAACATCCAAGATTGATAATATAACAGCATGGAACAATCAAAAATTATAGATACGTTGGAGACGTATCAACTATGTGCTTTTCTATCAATTGCCCAGCAGTAATTTGTTTACCCACCGTATGCTATGTGTTCGAGAGAGAAGCCTCTAGTGAAAACTATGGCCCCCCTGTCTGCTTAAATCATATATAAAAAAACAAAATATATTTGCTGCAATTTTATTTCTTTTACTTTTTTTTCAATTTATCTATCTACCACTACAGGATTTAATCCTTGCAAGTAACGAGTTCAAGGGGATTGACAACCCTCTTGCCCGCGTTGGGTGCAAGTATTTGCTTTTGTGTTTGTAGGTGCTATTCACGAGGCTTTGCGTGATTCTCCTATTGGTTCGATAACCTTGGTTCTCACTGAGGGAAATACTTATCTCTACTGTATTGCATCTCCTCTCCTCTTCGAGGAAAATCCCAACGCAGCTCAGAAGTAGCAGTCACATCCGGACCCACCGAGTCAACCAAGACACATCCATGCATACAGCCAAACCCTAGATAACCGAGATGGCATTCGGTCCCACCAAAGTGCAGTGACCAAGTTTCTGCAACCCATCAAAGTCGTTTCAGAATTACCGAGATGAAACGATCGGAACTACCGGGACGAGGTCTTGATTAGGTCATCGCGAATCGGTCCCACCGAGTGGATTTGATCGGTCCCATCGAAAAGCCTAACGTTCGAATCTTTTACACTGTTCGGTCTCACCGAGTTGTGCTAAAAGTTTGTAACGGTTGGATTTTTGGTGAAGGCTACATATACCCCTCCACCACCACCTACTCTCAAAGAGAGCAACCCGGACGAAACTACACCTCCCATATTCATTTTCCGAGAGAGAACCACCTACACTTGTGTTGATAAGGGCATTCCAATCCAACCATTTGAACCTTGATTTCTAGCCTCCCCAAGTTGCTTTCCACTTCAATCCTTCTCCTACCCAAGCCAAATCTGTGAGAGAGTGATTGAGTGTTGAGGAGACTATCTTTTGAAGCACAAGAGCAAGGAGTTCATCATCAATAACACCGTCTATTACCTTTTGGAGAGTGGTGTCTCCTAGATTGGTTAGGTGTCACTTGGGAGCCTCCAAGATCATGTGGAGTTGAACCAAGGATTTTGTAAGGGCAAGGAGATCGCCTACTTCATGAAGATCTACCCGAGCGAGGCTAGTCCTTCGTGGGCATAATCCATGATGGAATAGACAAGGTTGCTTCTTCGTGGACCCTTCGTGGGTGCAGCCCTCCGTGGACTCGCGCAACCGTTACCCTCCGTGGGTTGAAGTCTCCATCAACATGGATGTACGATAGCACCACCTATCGGAACCACGCCAAAAACACCGTGTCTTCATTGCGTTTGATTTCTCCGATCCCCTCCTTTACATTCATATGCAAAGTCTTTACTTTCTGCTGCTCAACTCTTAGACTTGCATGTGTAGGGTGTTGCTTGACTTGGTAGAATTGCTAAAACTTGCCTACAACTAAAATTGGGAAAAGGATAAGTTTTTATTTGGTCAAGTAGTCTAATCACCCCCCCTGTAGACATACTTTCGATCCTACACCCATGAACTGGTCGTCAAGTCTGGCCGCACCTTGGCTCATCCAAACCGCACATCATCTTCAATCGTCGTTCTTGAAACTGCTTCAACGAAACCATCTTCTCCCATAGCCGAGGTCTAGAGCCGAGATGCATTCAAAGTGACCTATATCACCTCGGTCTGACAAGTGCCGTAAGAATTGGATCCGAGCTGCACGTCGAAAATGTTCACGCGCAACCGGCCCGGGGGAGGGAAGTATTCCCACGCTCATGGTGTGATGATTATCCAGTATGGTTCTGACAACGCAGACCGGTCTTGTGCACGTGGCCACATGGCCACGTGGCGTCCTTGACCTGACGATCCACGTGACGTGTGAACATGGGTGTGGGACCCACCAAGGCCGAGTCCCATGAAGAGAGATCATGCGTATCGAAATGCCTAGTAATTAATGACTATCCCTCAATCCCCGTGCATAATTAGCACTTAAGCATGGGGAACCGAGGGGATTTACTGCCACATGGTGGTGATTACTCACCCGTTGCATCGTATTTCCCCCTTGCTACTTGTAGCTTGCGTTGGTATTTTCCCCGAAGAGGAAGGGATGATGCAGCACAGTAGAGATAAGTATTTCCCTCAGTTATGAAACCAAGGTTATCGAACCAGTAGGACAATCACGCAACACCTCGTTAGCAGCACCTGCACACAAACAACAAATCCTTGCACCCAACGCAAACGAAGGGTTGTCAATCCCTCGGCGGTCAATTGCAAGATTAAATTGTATATGATAGATAGATAGATTGAAACAAAAATACAAAATAAAATAAATAAAAGAAATGGCAGCAATATTTCTAGGGTTTTAGTAATACTCCCTCCGTTCCGATATGTAGTGCGCATAGATTATAGCCCGGATACCAATGTATGTGCCGGCACTAGAATTTGGACGAGAAAGCCCCAGCTCCTTGCACGGTTTGGAGTACTACTTGACAGTTGGAGTACTACTTGGTCTCGTGAGCAGAGAAGAAAATGACGGCATGGATAGGTCCTGCCGGCGGCGAGCCCTCGCGACTTGATCTCGCTGGACGCAGAGATGCCCGCACGCCGTTCCTCAGGCGGCTCCTCCTCCAGCGCCGCCGTTCGTCGGACGGCTCCTCCCTCCCTATTCTTCCTCCTCCTCACCCCCTCACCCTCCTTCATCACGAGAGATTAGCAGACCCGGCACAGCCATCCCATTCCCACCTCCTCCGCGAGCACCACGGCGCCAGGAAGGTCAGCTTGACGGCCACGCCGGCAGCGACATCCGTGACATCCCGCTACCCGCGTCCACTGCCGCGGAAGCCGGAAAATACTTTACATGCTCTACGCCGCCGATGCTCGCGTGCGCATGCTCGCTCTGGAGCTCCCGCGGCTGGTGAACCTGCTTTGCGCCGCCGACCATCGCGTGCGTGCATCAAGCGTGCGCTGGAGCTCGCCCTCCGTGTTGCGTACTACGGCCGAGACGGCGCCCCATTCGCCTTGCTCCTACAGTGATGGAGGCGGTGAGGCAAGGATATGACGCTTTGCAGGAAGAGGGGATAAGCGATGGGAGAACGGAGCGCTCAGGCATGCATGCTGCCAAGGCCATAGATGCGGAGATGCCTGCTGGGGACGCCGGTCGGGGACGCGGCGACGCCGGCCGGGGACACGACGACGCTTGCTGTGGACGCGGTGAGGCTAGGCGACAGCCGCTACGCGGAGATGGCAGTGATGGATGCGGAGACTCAGGGCGGGACGCCGGCCATGGGCACGGAGACGCAGAGATGGCGGTGCGGGAGGAGGGGATAGGCGAGGAAGGAGATGCGCTGCGGGAGGATAAGGGATATTTTGGTCAAGAGTGGGGCAAAGAAGCAAACACGCACTACAATTTGGAATTTTCACGAAAAAGTTAGGCGCATTATATTTCGGAACGAAGGGAGTATGATTTAGATAGACCCGGGGGCCATAGTTTTCACTAGAGGCTTCTCTCGAGAAAATAGCATACAGTGGGTAGACAAATTATTGTTGGGCAATTGATAGAAAAGCAAATAATCATGACGATATCCAAGGCAATGATCATGTATATAGGCATCACGTCCGAGACAAGTAGACCGACTCCTGCCTGCATCTACTACTATTACTCCACACATCGGCCGCTATCCAGCATGCATCTAGTGTATTAAGTCCATAAAGAACGAAGTAACGCCTTAAGAACGATGACATGATGTAGACAAGATTAACTCACGCATGAATAAACCCCATCTTTTTACCCTTAATAGCAATGATACATACGTGTCATGTCCCTTTCTGTCACTGGGATTGAGCACCACAAGATCGAACCCATTACAAAGCACCTCTTCCCATGGCAAGATAAATCAATCTAGTTGGCCAAACCAAATCAATAGATCGGAGAATAAATACGAAGCTATAATAATTATGCATAAAGAGATCAGAGAAGACTCAAATATATTCATGGATAATCTGATCATAAACTCACAATTCATCGGATCCCAACAAACACACCGCAAAAAGTGATTACATCGGATAGAACTCCAAGAACATCGAGCAGAACATTGTATTGAAGATCAAAAAGAGAGAATAAGCCATCTAGCTACTAACTATGGACCTGAAGGTCTGTGGTAAACTACTCACGCATCATCGGAAGGGCAGCAAGGTTGATGTAGAGCCCCTCCGTGATCGATTCCCCTTCCGACGGAATACCGGAGAAGGCCTCCAGATGGGATCTCTCGAGAACAAAAACTTGCGGCGGTGGAAAAAGTATTTCGTGGACTCCCCTGAGGGTTTCTGATTTGTTGGGAATTTATAGTGGAGGAATTAGGTCAAACGAAGTTCTGTGGGCCCCACGAGGTACCAGGGCGCGCCTGCCCCCCCCCAGGCGCGCCCTGGTGCCTCGTGGGCACCCCCTGGGGCTTCTGGCCTCCTCCCGAAGCTTCTAGTGTTTATCTTGTCCAGAAAAAAATCTCCAAAAAGTTTCGTGGTATTTGGACTTCGTTTGGTATTGATTTTCTGTAAAACAAAAACAGGACAGAAAACAGCAACTGGCACTGGGCACTAGGTTAATAGGTTAGTCTCCAAAAATGATATATAATTGTTGTAAATGTATATAAAAACATCCAAGATTGATAATATAACATCATGGAACAATAAAAAATTATAGATACGTTGGAGACGTATCAGCATCCCCAAGGTTAATTCCTGCTCATCCTCGAGTAGGTAAATGATAAAAACAGAATTTTTGATGTGGAATGCTGCCTATCATATTCATCACATATTCTTTTCTTTTATAGCATGGACATTGGACTTGAATGATTCAAAGCAATAGTTTATACTTTGACATGAAGATATAAATACTCAAGCATGCTAATAGGCAACCATGTCTTTCAAAATATCAACGCTAAAGAAAGTTATCCCTAGCCCATTATGCTCAATCATTGATCCATTCATGAAACACACTCAAATATTAGCTACATCCAATGCACAAGTATGACAATAGTGCTCTCTAGTTGGTGCTTTTGTAAGAGAAGATGGAGACTCAAAAAAAATAAAAATTGCATAAAAGTAAATAGATAGGCCCTTCGCAGAGGGAAGCAGAGATTTGTCAAATGTGCCAGAGCTCAATGCTTAAATTAGAGAGATAAAAATATTTTGAGAGGCAAGCTTTTCCTGTCAACGAAAACGACCGAGAATTCCCATTGTTTTCCATGCTAGACACATCATAGGCGGTTCCCAAACAAAAAGTAAAGTTTATTTCCTTTCCACCATTTCTTTCACAATCCTTGGCTAGCCGTATCCACGGGTGCCCTCCAAACCAACACTTTCCAAGGAATTTTGTTGTTATTAATTTTTGATTCATTGTGGGACTGGGCATCCCTATTACCAACCATTCTCTCGTGCAATGACAAGTGAATAAACACTCATCGTGAGAATAACACACCTAGCATGGAAAATAATGGCCACCCCCTGCCGCTTCATGAGCGGTACGGGCACACAAAACGGAAATATTATTTTGAAAATTAGAGTTGGCACACGCAAATTTACTTAGAATGGCATTGAAATACCGCATATAGGTAGGTATAGTGGACTCATTTGGCACAACTTGGGTTTAAGGAGTTTGGATGCAGAAGCAGTATTTCCGCTTAGTACAAATGAAGGCTAGCAAATAGATTGAGAAGCAACCAACCAAAAAACAAAAATGGTCATAAACATGCATTGAACATAACTAACACCGAATAATGCACCATAAGTAGAATATAATTTTGTTGCATAACTATTGACTTAATGTGCATGCATAGGGAATCACAAACCTTAACACTAATATTCTTACTAAATCACAATTACTCACTAACATGACTCACATATTATCATTTCCATATCGCAAAACTATTGCAAGGAATCACACTTATCATATCCAATGATCTATATGAAAGTTTTTATTTATATCCCTCTTGAATATCCATCACTTTGGGACCAAATTCATATCTTGTGCAAATTACCGTTACTATCATCAACTCTCAAAAAGATTTAAGTGAAGCATGAGAGTGCAAATATTTCTTCAAAATTTCAATCTTATCAATTCTCAAAATAATATAAGTGAAGCATGAGAATTTATTTCAAAATTTCAATCAACTCTCAAAATAATATAAGTGAAGCATGAGAGTTTATTTCTTCAAAATATAGCCACCACCGTGCTCAAAAGGATTTAAGTGAAGCACTAGAGCAACTGCCTAGCTCAAAAAAATTAAGTGAAGCACATAGAGTATTCTAACAAATGATGATAAACGTGTGGCTCTCTCAAGATTGGTGTGTTTAGCAAGGATGATTGTGACAAACTAAAAAGCAAACAAAGCAGAGACTCATATAATACAAGACGCTCCAAGGAAAACACATATCATGTGACGAATAAAAATATAGCTCCAAGTAAAATTACCGATGGTTGGTAGAAGAAAGAGGGGATGCCTTCCGGGGCATCCCCAAGCTTAGACGCTTGAGTCTTCCTAGAATATTACCTTGGGGTCCCTCGGGTATCCCCCAGCTTAGGCTCTTAGTACTCCTTATTCCTTCATCCATCGTGATCTCACCCAAAACTTGAAAACTTCAATCACACAAAACTCAACAAAACCTTCGTGAGATCCGTTAGTATAACAAAATAAATCACTACTTTAAGTACTGTTGCAAACCCATTCATATTTTATTTTTGCATTATACCTACTGTACTCCAATCCATAGATTCATCAAAACAAGCAAGTAGCGCATCAAAAACAGAATCTGTCGAAAACAGAATAGTCTGTAGAAATATATTTAAAATACATCCTTCTGTAACTTCAAAAATTATGAAAAATTAGGAAAACGTGGAAATTTCATATACTAACACTTTGTAAAAATTTCAGATTTTTTTGACGCTCCAATACAGAAACAAAATTCGGACACTGGACGCAAAACTTTTTGTTTTCCAAACAGCATCAATTATACTATCTTCCAAATCATCCCAAAGGCTTTACTTGGCACAAACACTAATTAAAAACACAAAAACTCAATCATACCAGTAGCATAATTGTGAAAACACACAATAACAGAAAAAATATATTTTATTCATTGGGTTGCCTCCCAACAAGCGCTATTGTTTTATGCCCCTAGCTAGGCATAATGCATAGTTTCAAGTATTGTCATCTTTCAAGTTGATTCCATAAGTGCCCCTCATAATTGATTCATATGGTGCTTTAATTCTTTTCCTAGGGAAATGCTCCATACCCTTTTTTAGTGGAAACTGAAATTTTATATTTCCTTCTTTCATATCAATAACGGCACCTATAGTTCGTAAGAACGGTCTACTAAGTATTATGGGGCAAGAAGAATTGCAGTCAATATCATGAACAATAAAATCAACGGGCACATAATTTCTATTTGCAAGAATAAGAACATCATTAATTCTACCCATTGGTTTTTTAATAGTAGAATCCGCAAGATGCAAATTAAGAGAACATTCATCTATATTGGTAAAACCCAGCACATCACATAGAGATTTTGGAATTGTGGAAACGCTAGCACCCAAATCACATAAAGCATTGCACTCATAATTTTTTATTTTAACTTTAATGGTGGGTTCCCATTCATCATATAATTTTTTAGGAATTGAAATTTCTAGTTCTAGCTTTTCTTCTAACGCTTTCATCATTGCTTCTACGATGTGTTTAGTAAAAGCCTTGTTTTGCTCATAAGCGTTGGGTGAATTTAACATGGATTGTAACAAAGAAATGCACTCAATCAAAGAACAATTATCATAATTAAAATCTTTGTAATCCAAGAGAGTGGGCACATCGCTATTTAAAGTTTTTACCTCTCCAAACCCACTTTTAGCAATTTTTTTATTATGGGAACGCCTACTAGCTAAAGTTGACTCTTCTTCAGTCCCCTTTTCATCAAGTTTTATATTGCTAAACAAAGAATCAATAGATGAAACACCAATCATTTTAATATCCTCATCATTACTACGATAGAAACCGGGAGGAATCGCTTTTTCTAAAAATTCTCGTTTAGTTTTTAGCATAGCGGTTCTTTTCTTACTCTCATCCATGGAGACATATAAAGCTTTAATTGATTCACTAATATCAATTTTGGGTGGCAAAATTTTAGTCTTATGATTTTCCACATCATGAATAATTCTATCAATGCTCCTAGACATATCATCAAGTTTACTCAATTTTTCTTCTATCGTAGTGTTGAAAACTTTTTGAGCGTTAATAAATTATTTAATATTACTTTCAATATCAGAGGGCATCCTATTATTATAAGAATTACCATAAGGATTGCCATAATTATTAGAGGAATTTCCAGGAAACGGTCTAGCGTTGAAATTACCTCTATAAGCATTATTATTAAAATTGTTTCGCGAGACAAAATTCACATCTACGGGATCATTATTTTTCTCAATCAAAGTGGACAATGGCACATCATTTAGGATCAATATGAGCATTTTTACTAGCAACCAATTTCATAAGCGCATCAACTTTATCACTCAAAGTATTAATTTCTTCAACCGAATTCACTTTTTTACTAGTAGGAACTCTTGCAGTATGCCATTGTGAATAATTTGCCATAATATTATCAAGCAATTTAGTAGCTTCGCCCAAAGTAATTTCCATAAAAGTACCACCCGTGGCGGAATCTAAAAGATTTCTAGAAACAAAATTCAATCCCGCATTAAAATTTTGTATGATCATCAATAAATTTAAACCATGAGTATTGCAATTTCTTATCATTAATTACATCCTCTCCCAAGATTGGGCAACATGTTCATGATCAAGTTGCTTAAAATTCATAATTTGATTTCTAAGAGAAATAATTTTCATGGGAGGAAAATACTTGGTGATAAAAGCATCTTTACACCTATCCCAAGAATCGATACTATTTCGTGGTAAAGATGAGAACCAAATTTTTGCACGATCCCGCAATGAGAACAGGAATAATTTTAATTTCACAATATCATTATCCACATCTTTTTTCTTTTGCATGTCACACAATTCTACGAAAGTGTTAAGATGGGATGCAGCATCTTCATTAGGACTACCAGAAAATTGTTCTTTCATAACAAGATTTAACAAAGCGGCATTAATATCACAAGTCTCCGCACTAGAGGCGGGAGGAGCAATCAGAGTACTAATAAAATCATTATTATTAGTATTGGAAAAATCACACAATTTTGTATTTTCTTGAGACATCGTGACTACGCAAACAAGATAACAAGCAAGCAAACAAGAAAAAGGCAAACGAAAAATATTTTTGTAAAAACGTTTTAGAAGTGGGGGAGATGAAAACGAGAGGCAAATAAAGTAAATGCAAGGAGATGAGAGTTTATGCAAAGGTACTTGATAGATGTTGATGATGTCTCCCCGGCAACGGCGCCAGAAATTCTTCCTGCTACTTGTAGCTTGCGTTGGTATTTTCCCCGAAGAGGAAGGGATGATGAAGCACAGTAGAGATAAGTATTTCCCTCAGCTATGAAACCAAGGTTATCGAACTAGTAGGAGAATCACGCAACACCTCGTTAGCAGCACCTGCACACAAACAACAAATCCTTGCACCCAACGCAAACGAAGGGTTGTCAATCCCTCGGCGGTCAATTGCAAGATTAAATTGTATATGATAGATAGATAGACTGAAACAAAAATACAAAATAAAATAAAATAAATAAAATGGCAGCAATATTTTTAGGGTTTTAGTAATATGATTTAGATAGACCCGGGGGCCATAGTTTTCACTAGAGGCTTCTCTCGAGAAAATAGCATACGGTGGGTAGACAAATTACTGTTGGGTAATTGATAGAAAAGAAAATAATCATGACGATATCCAAGGCAATGATCATGTATATAGGCATCACGTCCGAGACAAGTAGACCGACTCCTGCCTGCATCTACTACTATTACTCCACACATCGACCGCTATCCAGCATGCATCTAGTGTATTAAGTCCATAAAGAACGGAGTAACGCCTTAAGAACGATGACATGATGTAGACAAGATAAATTCACGCATGAATAAACCCCATATTTTTACCCTTAATAGCAATGATACATACGTGTCATGTCCCTTTCTGTCACTGGGATTGAGCACCGCAAGATCGAACCCATTACAAAGCACCTCTTCCCATGGCAAGATAAATCAATCTAGTTGGCCAAACCAAATCAATAGATCGGAGAAGAAATACGAAGCTATAATAATCATGCATAAAAGAGATCAGAGAAGACTCAAATATATTCATGGATAATCTGATCATAAACTCACAATTCATCGGATCCCAACAAACACACCGCAAAAAGTGATTACATCGGATAGAACTCCAAGAACATCGAGGAGAACATTGTATTGAAGATCAAAAAGAGAGAAGAAGTCATCTAGCTACTAACTATGGACCCGAAGGTCTGTGGTAAACTACTCACGCATCATCGGAAGGGCAGCAAGGTTGATGTAGAGCCCCTCCGTGATCGATTCCCCCTCCGGCAGATTACCAGAGAAGGACCGGAGAAGGCCTCCAGATGGGATCTCTCGAGAACAGAAACTTGCGGCGGCGGAAAAAGTATTTCGTGGACTCCCCTGAGGGTTTCTAATTTTTTTGGGAATTTATAGTGGAGGAATTAGGTCAAACGGAGCTTTGTGGGCCCCATGAGGTACCAGGGCGTGCCTGCCCCCCCCAGGCGTGCCCTGGTGCCTCGTGGGCACCCCCTGGGGCTTCTGGCCTCCTCCCGAAGGTTCTAGTGTTTATCTTGCTCAAAAAAAATCTCCAAAAAGTTTCGTGGCATTTGGACTTCGTTTGGTTTTGATTTTTTGTAAAACAAAAACAGGGCAGAAAACAGCAACTGGCACTGGGCACTAGGTTAATAGGTTAGTCTCCAAAAATGATATATAATTGCTGTAAATGTATATAAAAACATCCAAGATTGATAATATAACAGCATGGAACAATAAAAAATTATAGATACGTTGGAGACGTATCATCCCTTCATATAAAAGGAGGGAGGCGAGGAGGGTGAGAGAATTACGCTCCCAATCTCTCTTGCCTTCATTTTCTTTCTCGTGCCCCTGCGCTCATCAGCCCCGCGCACCTGCTCGCCCCAAAAGCAAAGTGTTTCGCACACTGCCGCCACCCTCGACCTCATGGCCGGAGAAAGGACGCTTCTCAAGGTAGGGAAGGCGGTGAACACTACAGGAAGCCGGGGATGGAGCCCAAGACCCCTTCCCCAACGAAGGGCAAATGGTGGTCGTCGATTGTCGCCCCGGCCCAGCTGGACCGGCTGTCCAAGGCCGACTATCTGCTACCGCCGGAGCGCGCCTTCGCACGCGCAGCGCTCGTCTCCAAGGGCGACAATGTCTGGTTCGTCACGGTGCCTCAACCCCGCGCATCCGACAAGGAGCAGGTATGCTTTGTCCCTCACCTCGTGCATGGCCTCGGCTGTCCCATCCATCCTTTTATCCACTATCTCTTTTTCCTCTACGGCCTCCAACTCCACTACCTCTCTCCCAATTGCATCTTGCACATTGCGTGCTATGTCATGCTTGGTGAAGCATTTCTTTGTTGTGAACCACACCTCGGGCTCTGGCTAGAAAACCTAATATAACCCTAATTCCTAAATGCTTAGACTAAGAAGCTAAATTAGACAACATACTAGGAGGTATGAAAGATTACAAAAAACTTACTCCATGCCACCTAATGTGGACGCCCAGTGGTGGTCGCCGTCTGGATCCGCGTGAATGCATGTAGCCACTGCCCTCGCCGCGTGGAACGCCGGCTAGATCTGAATCTCCTACGGTGTTGGTCGCGGCGACCGCATCGTCGGAAAACTAGCTCTACCAAGCCACTTGTCCACCTCAGAGTGCCCGCCGCCCTCGCCTCTGGTGCCGCCTACGCTCACCGACTCATCGCCGTGGATGAACTTCATCGCCGTCTAATATCTCCTTTTTATTGATCTGGTATTGGAACAAGAAATGGTATCCCACACCTATTTCCCCAGAGGTGACCCTGGGTATTGAATCCACGAGAGGAAGCCTCCCTTGAAGCAATGGTCTCTAGCAAGCTTTTGCCAAAGTGTCAAATCCAGCTTTTGACCGGATCAGCAAGCAAATTGTGATTCAAACACTTATAATAAAAAGAAGGTACTGGGATGAGGTCTTAATGCTTAGAACCATGTATTGGTGTTGGGATAAAAAATGATATTAGTTTGTGCTCGAGAAGTCACCCATCAAGAGGTGCTTGCTTTGTATTGGAGTGGGGGATGTGTCCAAATAACATCTTGACCGGCACGAGTCCTGCATCAAGAATCAGTTATCCTACCGAAGGCCCTATCCGTCTCGCGGGGTTGCCCCCCGATAATTAAGATAATAATATCAGACAAAAGCATTGGGTGTTTAATGACTACACCTCATGAATCCCCAAGGATATGATCCATGTTACCCTACTAAACCTTACTGTCACCGGTGTTCGGTATAACACTTCACGGTCCCCTTGCTCCTAGCCTCACCGGTGCTCAATCTCCATGATCCTGGGTACCTGCAGGGATGAAGATCGCGGACAAGACAAGAGACACTTCACGAAACAATTTTATTTCACACATACGAGACGTTATGTCAAAGGCTTCCATTGATCCCTTCACCAAATACCTGGGGTTGCAAGGCTCATGCCTCACCCCATACCTTACCGAACTACTCACACATGGAGATCAGATCGCGAGAAGAAAACATTGAAGAACACATCTTGGGATTGATTGATTGCAATATGTCTTACAATGGATGCCTTGTGCGATGCACGATTACAAGTATGAACTAGATGAGAGAGCACTATGGTGGTGGAGATGGCTATGGAGATGAAAATGGCGGTGGCTAGGGTTTGTGGATGAAGATGATGATGAAGATGTTATGGCTATGCTCGACGCTGTTCTGTTGACATTTCGACGGGGTCCCCTTTATAAAAGTTGTTCAGGTGGACAACCTGCCTCGGTTTCCACGCCAAACGAACGCTCGTGCGAGCGCGTGCGATCGCATGGAACGCTGTCTTTGACCCTGGTTGCCTCCTGGTGATTTATTTCTTCTCCATTTTCCTTCGTTTCCTTTCTCCCATGTGATTTCTTCTCTTTTTAGCCCATTTCCTGTGGAAAAATATCAAAGAGAGGATTTGTGGAATCCTTTGCATTCATTAGTCATAAGTGGCAATATTGGAGTGAATATCTCTCTTTTAATGAAATATCTCGGTTTAAACAAGGTTGAAATGAGTGTAAAAACATCACTCATCAACTCCCCCAAGCTTAAACTTGATCGTCCTCGAGCAACATAGAGAGAAATCTGAAGCGTAAGGAACTCAGTTGTTGAAACCACATTTGCTCCCTTGGTGGTTTTGGTAATTTATGCCAACATACATGTTGTTGGACTAATGCTTTTATCTAGTGAATTTCAGACAAGTTCAACAATGGCGTGGCAGGGACAAGAGGATGTGGAACCCCTTCAAAATGCTAAGGACAAGGATTGGCAAAAGATCAAGAATCTACATTTTTGGTTTAGTGGTCCAAGATCACATTGAGTCCATAGGAAAGCCAATACTATTAAAAGGGGATGAGGTGTTGCTTAATGGTCTTTTTGCTCAAGTGCTTAGTGACAGTACTCCTAAACCCTCATCCACTTTCTCCGTCCAAATATGTCCAAGACCTACATTCCAACTCGGCCCCACCGAAACTTTCTATCCGGAGCCACCGAGTTCATCTGGACTTAGCCACTGCCAAAACCCTAACAAATCGGATCCACCGATATGGATCTCGGTCTCACCGAGATGGCTTGCCAACTCTGTTGCCTTATTGCTTCACTTCGGTCCTACCGAGTTGATGCAATCGGTGCCACCGAGACGAGGTTTGCCCTAACCATTGCGCTTCGGTCCATCCGAGTTGTTCCAGTCGGTCCCACCAAGATTCCTAACGTTCATATCTTTTACACAGTTCGGTGCCACCAAGATTTATGATCGGTGCCACCGAGTTGGGTCAAAAGTGTGTAACGGTTGGATATTGTGTGGAGGCTATATATACCCCTCCACCACTTCCTTCTCAGTAAGGACAGCCATCAGAACATGCCTAAACTTCCACCATACATTTTCTGAGAGAGAACCACCTACTCATGTGTTGAGATCAAGACATTCCAATCCAACCATTTGAACCTTGATTTCTAGCCTTTCCCAAGTTGCTTTCCACTCAAATCCTTCTTCCACCATAGCCAAATCTGTGAGGAGTTGTTTGAGTGTTGGGGAGACTATCATTTGAAGCACAAGAGCAAGGAGTTGATCAACAACACACCATCTATTACCTTTTGGAGAGTGGTGTCTCCGAGATTGGTTAGGTGTCACTTGGGAGCCTCCGACTTGATGTGGAGTTGAACCAAGGAGTTTGTAAGGGCAAGGAGATCGCCTACTTCGTGAAGATCTACCCCAAGTGAGGCTAGTCCTTCGTGGACGTAAGCCATGGTGGAATAGACAAGGTTGCTTCTTCGTGGACCCTTTGTGGGTGGAGCCCTCCGTGGACTCGCGCACCCGTTACCCTCTGTGGGTTGAAGTCTCCATCAACGTGGACGTACGATAGCACCACCTATCGGAACCACGCCAAAAACCACCGTGTCTTCATTGCGTTTGATCTTCCATACTCTACCCTTTACATTCCGTACTTTTGCATGCTTTACTATTTCCGCTGCTCAATCTCTAGATGTGCATGTGTAGAAAGTATTGGAGTGATCTTAACTTGTGCCAAAATCTACCTAAGTTCCAAGAGAAATTAAAATCTGCAACTTTGGTTGGTTAAGTGTCTATTCACCCCCCCTCTAGACCTATCTCCTCGATCCCACAATTGGTATCAGAGCTTTGGTCTCCATTGCTTTGGTTTCATCACCTTTGGAGGGAGATGGATGTGTCTACTTTGGGGAGTCTTAGACATAGAGTGCCTATTCTCAATGGGGAGTATTACAACTTTTGGAAGGATGAAATGATTGATATCTTTGATGAATTTAACTTGAGCAAGTATATTCATAATCCTTATGTGCCCCCTATTGATCCCTTGCATCCTACTCATGAAGAGGAAATTGACATGCTTCGTAATCTTAGAACCGTCAATCTTATCATTAGAGGATTACCTAAAGTTGTGCTTGGTTGTATGCAAAACTTTGAGTGTGCTTATACTCTATGGCATGACTTGGAAAAGCAATATCCCGATTACTCTTTGAAGAGTCTTGATAAGATTCTTCATAAGACTATTGCTTTTCACAAGATGAGTCCTAATGATCCTAAGTTTGATGATTGCTTGTTTGAGCTTCGTGATCTTATGCGTGCTAAAGGAGATGTTAGAACTATTAGTAACATTATCACGGAAGCCATTAGAATCCATAAACTTGAACATTTTCATGATCATGAAACTAATGAATCTATTGACCTAGGTGATGATCACATGGACGATGATGATGATGTTGAGCATGGCTATTATGATGAGGACGAAGAATTTGATATTGAATTTGAGAAGACCATGAGGAATCTCAGTCTTATGGCAAATCTTCGAGATTACATGGCCGGAGGAAAAGAGTGGATTCTTGATAGTGGATGTACCGATCACATGACTGGAGATAGAAACATGTTTCGTGAGCTTGCTAAAAATGATGGTCCACGCAAGTATGTGACTTTTGGAGACAACTCCAAGGGTAAGGTACTTGGCCTTGGTAAGGTGGCCATATCCAATGATAGCTCCATACAAAACGTTATGCTTGTCGAATCTCTTGGTTACAATCTTCTTTCCGTATCTAGACTAGCCGATTTTGGTTTCAATGTTCTATTTACCAAAGTAGATTGCCAAGTGTTTTGTCAAGATAATCATAATATGGTCTTTACCGGCATTCATAGAGGTGATCTATACATTGTTGACTTCACTAAGAGAGCCCAACCTCATACAGGTTTAATTGCTAAATCTTCTAAAGGTTGGTTATGGCATAGGAGACTTGGACATGTTGGCATGCGTTACCTTGATAAACTTGTTAAAGGAGATCACATTCTTGGAGTGAAAGATGTTATATTTGACAAAGATCGACTTTGTAGTGCTTGCCAAGCAGGAAAACAAGTTAGAGGAAGCCATCCCGTGAAGAACATTATGACCACGAGGAGACCACTTGAGCTATTTCATATGGATCTTTTTGGTCCCAACTCCTATAAGAGTCTTGGTGGTAACTCTTTCGGTTTGGTTATTGTTGATGATTTTTCCAGATTTACGTGGGTGTTCTTTCTCGATGACAAATCGCAGGTACAAAAGATCTTCAAGAACTTTGCAAGAAAGGCTCAAAATCAATTTGAAGTGAAGATCAAGAAGGTTCGGAGTGACAACGGAACGGAGTTCAAGAACGCCAATGTGGACACCTTTCTTGATGAGGAGGGTATTTCACATGAGTTCTCGGCTACGTACACACCTCAACAAAATGGAGTTGTTGAGAGAAAGAACCGTACTATCATTGAGATGGCAAGAACAATGCTTGATGAATACAAGACGCGAAAACACTTTTGGGCGGAAGCAGTTGAAACAGCTTGTCATGCAAAAAATCGACTTTACCTTCACAAGCTTCTTGGTAAAACGGCATATGAACTGCTCACCGGTAACAAACCACAAGTTGGATACTTTCGAGTATTTGGCTCAAAATGTTACATTCTTGATAAGCATCATCGTTCAAAATTTGCTCCTAAATCTCATGAAGGTTTCCTACTTGGTTATGGATCGAACTCTCACACTTACCGTGTCTACAACAACTTCACTCGAAAAGTTGAAGAGATGGTAGATGTGAAGTTTGATGAGACTAACGGCTCGCAAGTCGAGCAATTGCCACTTGATGTAGGAGATCAAGAACCATCGAAAGAAATCCAAGACTTGTCCATTGGCAAGATTCGCCCCGTGGAAGTAAAGGAGAGTACCTCGTCTATTCAAGTGGAAGCCCCAACCTCACATCAAGGTGAACAACAAGTTGATATGGAGGCGTCCACAAGTGGAACACGTCAAGACGATGGAAATGAGGAAGTGCAACAAGATGATCCACCTCAACCTCCTCCACTTCCACAAGCGAACAACGACAACATCAACGAAGAAGAAGAAGATGATGATGATGATGAGGAAGCCTCACCACAACCCAAGCAAAAGCTACCTCGAGTCAGAGCAAGAGTCGACATGAATCATCCCGTCAAACAAATACTTGGAGATATCCAATCCGGGAGAATCACTCGCTCTAAAACTCGCTTAGCTAACTTTTGTGAGCATTACTCATTCATCTCTAGTGTTGAACCTTTGAAGGTGGAAGATGCTCTCAAGGACCCCGATTGGGTAAATGCAATGCACGAGGAGCTACACAACTTTGAGAGGAACCAAGTTTGGACATTGGTTGAGAAGCCTAAAGATGAGCAAAATATTATTGGAACCAAATGGGTGTTTCGGAATAAGCAAGATGAAGATGGACAAGTTGTACGCAACAAGGCTCGTCTCGTAGCACAAGGCTACACACAAGTCGAAGGTATGGACTATGGTGAGACCTATGCCCCCGTTGCAAGACTTGAGTCCATTCGCATTTTACTTGCTTATGCCAATCACCGTGATATCACTCTTTACCAAATGGATATTAAAAGTGCCTTCTTAAATGGTGAAATTGAGGAGGAAGTGTATGTTAAACAACCTCCCGGCTTTGTGAATCCCAAGAAACCTAATCATGTTTACAAACTGCGTAAAGCCCTTTATGGTCTTAAACAAGCCCCTAGAGCTTGGTACAAATGCTTGACAAAGTTTCTTCTTGAAAAAGGCTTTGAAATTGGGAAGATTGATTCAACTTTGTTCACTAAGAGGGTTAATGGAGAATTATTTGTATGCCAAATTTATGTTGATGATATTATCTTTGGATCTACTAACCCCTCTTTTAGTGAAAAGTTTGGAAGGTTGATGTCGGAAAAGTACGAGATGTCTATGATGTGTGAACTCAAATTCTTTCTTGGTTTGCAAATCAAGCAAACTAAGGAGGGTACCTTTGTTTCTCAAAAAAGTATACCAAGGACTTATTCAAGAAGTTCAACATGCAAGAAAGTAAAGGTATGGAAACTCCCATGCCCACGAGTGGACATCTTGACTTGACCAAGGATGGCAAACCGGTTGATCAAAAGGTTTATCGATCTATGATTGGTTCATTGGTATACCTATGTGCCTCCCATCCCGACATTATGCTAAGTGTGTGCATGTGTGCGCGATACCAAGCGGCACCAAAAGAGTGTCACCTTAAGGCCGTGAAAAGAATTGTGAGATACTTGTTACATACACCAAACTTTGGCATATGGTATCCCAAAGGATCTTCTTTTAATCTTGTTGGCTACTCCGATTCGGACTATGCCGGAGACAAGGTTGATAGAAAATCCACTTCGGGTACATGTCAATTTCTTGGTAGATCTCTTGTGTCTTGGTCCTCCAAGAAACAAAACTCTGTATCTCTATCTACTGCTGAAGCGGAATACATTGTCGCGGGATCATGTTGTGCTCAATTACTATGGATGACACAAACTCTTAAAGACTATGGTGTGCATGTGAGACATGTACCATTACTATGTGACAATGAGAGTGCTATTAAGATAGCACACAATCCCGTGCAATATTCTCGAACTAAGCATATTGAGGTTCGTCACCATTTCATTCGAGATCATGTTGAGAAAGGTGGCATTGATCTTAAACATGTTCGAACCGACAAACAATTGGCGGACATCTTTACCAAACCCCTTGATGAGAAAGTGTTTTGTCACTTGAGAAGTGAGTTGAACATCATTGATGCTTCAAACGTGAACTAGAGGTTCATGTGGATGCATGCAAGGGCATGAGCTTTCTTGACTGATCCATGATACTTCCATGATCATCTTACATCTTGGACTTTTTGCTCCCTTGTATTGTATCTAACCTTTGTAGGTACTTGGACAAGCGTTATGTCACAAGATTGCATCTCACTCTTATCATAAGCAATCTTGTATAACCCAAGTATCAACAATTGATGGTGGAACAAGGAACAAGACAACCCAAACATATCCTTTGACAAACTTTTGAGATATGCTTCATTCTTGTCATTTTGGATATACATGTTGTTCCTTGCAAATCTAACCCATGTAGGAAGATGAACTACAAATGAAAGGATAGCTCCAAATGTCAACTCATGAGCATCCACTTCAAGTTCAACTACATGATGGACATCACCACCAAATCCCAATGTAAGTTCTCACATCTTAGAGAAGCTTTACTCAAAGTCATGAGCCAAAGCAACTCAACAAGATGTGAATACATTGAAATGCTTAAAGGAAAAATGGCAACCCCATTTTGAGCTTAAACGATGAGTATGACCTATGATCAAGTGTTCTCGCTTGACTCCTAAGTCAATATACTCTAACATAGGTGACCTAGTCGCCGACCCATCTAGATGAAGTTCTCTAGTGTTTCTTTTGTTTGTTCCCTTCTTGCTAGAGCGTTTCTTTAAAAAAACTTCATCTAGACGTTTCTTTGCTTCTTTCCTGTGTTTCTTTTCTTTTAGCTAGTTTCGCAGCAATTCATTGCAAATCTTTGTGAGAATTCCTTTGCCTAGTGAGCTGAGTTGACAAATTGTTCCTTTGCATCAAACTCGGTTCCACCGAATTGATTCAACTCGGTGTCACCGATTTTGCTGCTCTCAGGAGTTTTCTGTCAAATATTTTTCTGAGTCTTTCTGCTCCAGCTCCACTCAATGATTCTTATCCTCTATTTGCATCTAAAGCCACTCGATGGCTAGATGTGTTTCTCAAGGACCAAACCCACTTGATCAATAACCTTGAAGTCCCTTCTTGGAAATTGATGTCAAAGGGGGAGACAGGAATACATCAAAGCTTACCACTACAAAAGAGATGCACCTTACAAGAGGAGAGAATGATACATGTTTCTAAGAGGGGAGAAACATGATCTGTTTGTTCCTTGGTTGCTTTAGTTTTCTCACCCTACCTGCTCCCAATATCCAATGTCAGATTCAGGGGGAGAGGACGTTCCTTAAGTGGAGACAACTATTTCTTTATTTTGGGGACATGTCTGCTTCAAAGAAGTATTCACCTAGTGATCCTCTATTCTACATGTCATCCCAATCTTGGTTTCTTGTTGATCTTGTGTCTTTTCTTGAAGAAGTTATCTTGTGTTATCTAACCTTGTTTTCTCAAGTGTATTTCTTCAGGTACTTGATCAAGAACTTCAAGGTAAGTATATGCATCACACTCATGAACATGGTTGACCTCTTGCTAGTATATATTGTTTGCAAGGAGACAATCATGGACATATGGATACCTATATGATATATATGTTGCTCTGATGCATATAGCCAAGATAGATGTTGCATGTATATCTCCCATGTGATATCATCATCTTATATGCATATATTCAGGGGGAGTTCAGGGGAGCTCATACATGTTACATGCTTTCCTTCAAAGCTTTCATACAAACTTCTGCTAAATCTTTATTTGAAGCTTTGATGTATGTTGTCATCAATTACCAAAAAGGGGAACATTGAAAGCACATTTTCTCCCTTGGTGGTTTTGGTAATTTATGCCAACATACATGTTGTTGGACTAATGCTTTTATCTAATGAATTTCAGACAAGTTCAACAATGGCGTGGCAGGGACAAGAGGATGTGGAACCCCTTCAAAATGCTAAGGACAAGGATTGGCAAATGATCAAGACTCTACATTTTTGGTTTAGTGATCCAAGATCACATTGAGTCCATAGGAAAGCCAATACTATTAAAAGGGGATGAGGTGTTGCTTAATGGTATTTTTGCTTAAGTGCTTAGTGACAGTACTCCTAAACCCTCAACCACTTTCTCCATCCAAATATGTCCAAGACCTACATTCCAACTTGGCCCCACCGAAACTTTCTATCCGGAGCCACCGAGTTCATCTGGACTTAGCCACTGCCAAAACCCTAACAAATCGGATCCACCGATATGGATCTCGGTCTCACCGAGATGGCTTGCCAACTCTCTGTTGCCTTATTGCTTCACTTCGGTCCTACCGAGTTGATGCAATCGGTGCCACCGAGATGAGGTTTGCCCTAACCATTGCACTTCGGTCCATCCGAGTTGTTCCAGTCGGTCCCACCGAGATTCCTAACGTTCATATCTTTTACACAGTTCGGTGCCACCGAGATTTCTGATCGGTGCCACTGAGTTGCGTCAAAAGTGTGTAACGGTTGGATCTTGTGTGGAGGCTATATATACCCCTCCACCACTTCCTTCTCAGTAGGGAGAGCCATCAGAACGTGCCTACACTTCAACCATACATTTTCTGAGAGAGAACCACCTACTCATGTGTTGAGATCAAGACATTCCAATCCAACCATTTGAACCTTGATTTCTAGCCTTTCCCAAGTTGCTTTCCACTCAAATCCTTCTTCCACCATAGCCAAATCTGTGAGGAGTTGTTTGAGTGTTGGGGAGACTATCATTTGAAGCACAAGAGCAAGGAGTTCATCAACAACACACCATCTATTACCTTTTGGAGAGTGGTGTCTCCTAGATTGGTTAGGTGTCACTTGGGAGCCTCTAACATGATGTGGAGTTGAACCAAGGAGTTTGTAAGGGCAAGGAGATCGCCTACTTTGTGAAGATCTACCCCGAGTGAGGCTAGTCCTTCGTGGACGTAAGCCATGGTGGAATAGACAAGGTTGCTTCTTCATGGACCCTTTGTGGGTGGAGCCCTCCGTGGACTCGCGCAGCCGTTACCCTCCGTGGGTTGAAGTCTCCATCAACGTAGACATACGATAGCACCACCTATCGGAACCACGCCAAAAACCACCGTGTCTTCATTGCGTTTGATCTTCCATACTCTACCCTTTACATTCCGTACTTTTGCATGCTTTACTATTTCCGCTGCTCAATCTCTAGATGTGCATGTGTAGAAAGTATTGGAGTGATCTTAACTTGTGCCAAAATCTGCCTAAGTTCCAAGAGAAATTAAAATCTGCAACTTTGGTTGGTTAAGTGTCTATTCACGCCCCCTCTAGACCCATCTCCTCAATCCCACAGTTGTTTAAACCAAAATAACGAGAAGGTTTTGGTTCACTTACGATCGGTATGCCTAGATAGCCCTCCGCTTCTTGACCTGAAAACTTATCATAGATATAGCGGTGGCATGGTTATATTGCAAGTGTTAGTGAAACAAAGATAATCAACATAAAGTTTCTGATCTACTAGATAAACAACTTTGCAGCACCTCATTTCATTTAATCTAGACAACACTTGCTTGCCGGGAATGCACGAAAGAGTTTCTTTAGATAGAGCCATGAAAACATAAGTTAGGGAGTAGAAATCATGTAGTAAAATATGATGCTCAGGTGCTCATGAGCACACCCACAATTGTCTCCTCCTCTAGGCTCTTAAACACTTTGTTTGAATCATTGTTTGCTGGAACTTTGATTGTCACGTGAAGGAGATTATGCCAAATAAGTGATCGTGCATAGGTTTTCACTGTGGCTTGGGAACTATGGACCTTTAGCAATAATGTCTCTTCCGAGCTCTTTTGATCAGTCCCCTTTATTTACCACATACACACCCACTCAAGAGAAAGCCAAATAATATTTGTTTGTAGTGTTGCCACTACGTACGGAAACAAACACATTGCCAAAATCCGAGCTATCGCTCTTCGTGGATCGTTCATTGGCCAGCGGAGTCCTCAGCATAACATCAAGAAGGGTGATGAAGCCACATTTACACACGTAAACGCATATATAGTAGCAAAGGCCATGGCACCAGCCGGAGGCTGTAACACCATGTTGAGATATACAACACAGATTTTTGGCATAATCTCACCCACCTTTCAACTAAGTTCCTCTAGACAATTTAATCCACAAGTGCTATCAAGTCTATTAAAATTAACAACATGGGGTTGAGTATGTTAAAAATCACTTCCACTACAATTTCTCAACTCCCAAGTCTTGAGAGACTTTCTCTTGTGCAAAGTTATACTTGGTTAATAACATTTCATTCAAAAACTGTCCCACGGCAAGTCTTAATTGTCTAAACTAAAGAAAACAAAGGCTACAAAATTATTTCAGCTACTAGAGCAAAACCTTTGTATCAACTATCAAGACTTACTCCCATCTGCACATATCACACATACAACAACTACATCTACTCTAAGTATCTAAGTGCAAAAGACAGGGGTCGTAGGACATACCTTCACGATTGCGAATTTACACACTTCTCTTCCTTACTCTTGCATTCCTCGTTGTCTTGGCATAGATCAACTCCTCTGAAAACAAAATGCAAACGAACTCCAAGGGGCTAAATAAAGAATAAGAGCAAAGCAAAGCTTATTCTATTTTTTTGGTTTTTTGGTTTTTGAAAACTAACTTGCAACCGAAAAATCGCAAAGGCAAAAATAAAAAGCAAAGTGTTGGAACAAACCAACACGAGTGTTTTGAAGCTCCTCGAGCTTAAGTACAACCTCATTACAACTTATTCAAATACCGCCACATCTTGATGTAGAAGTGGTGATAACCTCGCCCAAGCTTAGGCTCTTGCAAGCCCAAACCGGCGAGATCATTGTGGCGGTTGGTTAGGAGCCCACTCCTGCCTCCAGTTGGAGAAGTTCATGTTCATGTTGGCGGCCGTGCCTCTCAGGGACGATGCGAGGTTGCTCATATCATGGATAGTGCCCTGAAGGTTGTTGAGGTCCGCGTAGGTGGTGTAGTCTTGCTGGGGCTGCTCCTCCTCTTCGTCGGTGGTGAGTTCTTCTTCATCTACTTGTTCAGGTTGTGACCCTTCTTGGTCAAAAGCTGCATCTCCTTCCTGTGCAACATAATGCAATTGTCCATTCTCGATGGAGAAATGGTTAGGCATAGGTGTGGGTAACAAGTATGCCACTTCCAGGAATTTTGATACAATGACGACCATTACGAACGACTACCATACTAGCGCTAGTAAGAACACGAATGTTAACAAGGGTGTTACCGACAATGGGGCGGAGATTATTGTAGTTAAGGCCAAGGGAGTTGGCCAACATGGTGATCACTCCTTCACACACGATATCTCCTTGTGCATGATTTGCTTGATGCGCGAGGTGTAGCAAAAGTATTGCCCCTAGGTTGGGCGAATAACCAACGTCCAGGTTTGCTGCTTTCCCGAGAACTAGCATGTTCTCATCATTCAACTTAGAAACTTCTCCTCGTGCCTGCAACGAGTTACTGATAACATAGTAGAAATAACGTATAACAGGACTTTCAATGCAACTAGCTCTTTGCTTAGAGCCATGGTGACTCATCCGGTAAAAGGATTGCCTTGGGTGCGGGTAAGTGAAATCATAAACATATCTAAGATCATCATCATTGTTAGGGAAGCCAAAGTAGTTACACCACTCAACAAAAGTGATGTTAAAGTCTTGATCAAGGAGACGGAAAGTGATCCTCTCCTCCTCATATGCATTTGGCATTAAACCAACATTGTGCAAGAGAGTACTAAGAAACTCAAGCGTCAATCGTTCATAAGTCCCTGATAAACAAAATGATGCAACCTGATATTATGACAAAGCAAATTAAAATCATGAGTGATACCTAGTTTGGCAAGAGTATTCGCACAAACCCATTTGGTTGCTTTGATCTTCCTTGTGGTGAGCTTCTGGAACTTCTTCCTTGCTCCACGGTCGGTGAAGACGATCCCCTGAGTGAAAACTTGTTGCGGTTGTGCGGTGGATGAACTCGAACCACCGCGTACGCGAGAAGACCTCCATGTAAACATCTATAAAACAATTTTTCAGTCCAATATAATGAAACAATAATGATCCTACGGTACTCGCAACATCATACTCCTCTAAAAACATCAACGAATCCATGCCAAACTCAAGTTTGAATAAAAAATATGCATATCCTAGACATTTTAATGCTAGGCATGTAGAATGTGTATTCACGAAAAATAAATTGGGGATCGGAGGAGAAACGTACCGTAGATCGATCACACGAAAGGATTCGAACTGAAAACGAACGAATAGAGAGATCGGGCGAAGTTTTGCTAGGGTTTGGAGGAAGAAGAAGAAGAAAAGAGAGAGATGGGGGCGAAATACCTCCTTCCTCGGGCTTATTGGAGCCGCCGGCGTGCAAAACGACCGCTCATACGGGCGCGAGCGCCCATATGGAACGTCGTCTTCAACCCAGTTTAACTCACCTTTGCCTGCGTGCAGATGAAACGACCGCTGAAATGGACGTATGCGTTCATTTTGAACGCCCTCATTCATTCTGTTCTTTTTGTGCTTCTGGTCGAAGATGTCAAACGACCGCTCAAACAGGCGCATGCGCCCGTTTGGAACGTCGTCAAACGCTCTGGAATTTTCTTCGTTTTCTGCAAAAGAGTCAAACGACCGCTCGAACGGGCACTCGTGCCCGTTTGAAACACCGTCTTTTCTCCTGCTGCCTCTGGTTGTTTTGCGCTGGAACCTTCGGCAGGTCATGCGACCGCTCATACGACTGCTGGCGGTCATTTTGAACGCCGTCTTTTGATCTGTTTCTTTCGAAACTTTTCTTTTTCTTTGCTCTCCTGCGGGGTTAGTTCCAAGAGAATACATAGACATATTTCCAGGCATTCAAACATCAATCTAGCTTATAAATCATCTTGCACAAGGCTAGGCCTTCATTAGAACAACTCTTCCAAACTCACTTCTTCATATAGAACTTCAATCGCTCTTTTATTGAAACAAAATTAAAAACTTACTTCTCTACTTTATTAGTGTGGGTTGCCTCCCACGAAGCGCTTGTTTTCGGTCGGATAGCTCGACCGTAGTGGTGATCAAGGTGGTGCTAGAACACTGAGACCATAGCTTCTGGCATTCAAAATGATGCCACCTCCTGTGTAGGTCTTCGATTTCTTTTTCCTGGGGAAATGCCTTATAAAGGGATCTTTAGATGGTAAATCAAAACGAACATTTCCCTCAAACACATTTATCACAGCTTTGATGGTCCTTAGAAAAGGTCTACCGAGAATTATAGGAGCAATTGGATCTTCAGGCATATCTACTATAACAAGATCAATCATGACATGGCAATCATTTATTTGAACTATAACTCCATGCTTAATGCCTACTGCCTGAGTAAAAGTAGAGTTAGCCATATTCAATATAATCTCAGTATTAGCATAAGGACCAATTGAGACTATCATAAACAAATTTGGGGATAGTGGAAACACTTGCCCCTAGATCACATAAAGCACTGAACTTATTAAGTCCTATCTCAATCTCTATAGTAGTTTCAAAAGTATCTTCTTACTTAGCTGGTAACTTACTAAATAACTTTTTCCTTTCATCATCAAGTTCACGTACCTTGGCTGCAGCTTGTTCGACAAAGACATTATATGCCTCATCGTTAGTTACCTCCGGTAGTGGATACTTCATGGATATCTGATGACCCACAAGTATAGGGGATCAATCGTAGTCCTTTCGATAAGTAAGAGTGTCGAACCCAACGAGGAGCAGAAGGAAATAACAAGCGGTTTTCAGCAAGGTATTTTCTGCAAGCACTGAAATTATCGGTAACGAGTAGTTTGATAGCAAGATAATTTGTAGCAAGTGACAAGTAGGAATAGTAACAAAGAGTGCAGCAAGGTGGCCCAATCCTTTTTATAGCAAAGGACAAGCCGGAACGATCTCTTATAGTAAGTAAAGCATTCTCGAGGACACATGGGAATTTCATCTAGTCACTTTCATCATGTTGGTTTGATTCGCGTTCGCTACTTTGATAATTTGATATGTGGGTGGACCGGTGCTTGGGTGCTGTTCTTACTTGAAGAAGCCTCCCACTTATGATTACCCCCTCTCGCAAGCATCCGCAACTACGAAAGAAGAATTAAGATAACTCTAACCATAGCATTAAACATATGGATCCAAATCAGCCCCTTACGGAATAGCGCATAAACTAGGGTTTAAGCTTCTGTGACTCTAGCAACCCATCATCTAATTACTACTCCACAATGCATTCCCTTAGGCCCAAAGATGGTGAAGTGTCATGTAGTCGACGTTCACACGACACCACTAAGGGAATCAACAACATACATATCATCAAAATATCGAACGAATACCAAATTCACATGATTACTTATGACAAGACTTCTCCCATGTCCTCAAGAACAAAAGTAACTACTCACAAAACATAATCATGTCCAAGATCAGAGGGGTATTGAATAGCATAATAGATCTGAACATATAATCTTCCACCAAATAAACCAACTAGCATCAACTACAAGATGTAATCAACACTACTAGCAACCCACAGGTACCAATCTGAGGTTTTGAGGCAAAGATTGAATACAAGAGATGAACTAGGGTTTAAGATGAGATGGTGCTGGTGAAGATGTTGATGAAGATTAGTCCTCCCACGATGAGAGGATCGCTGGTGATGTCGATGGCGACGATTTCCCCATCCCGGAGGGAAGTATCCCCGGCAGAATCTCTCCGCCGGAGAGCAAAAGTGTTCCTGCCCAAGTTCCGCCTCGAGACGGCGGCACACCGTTCCGAAAGTCTTCTCTATATTTTTTCTAGGGCAAATGGACTTATATACCAGAAAATGGGGGCCAGAGGCTGGCCAGGGGCCCCACGAGGTACCAGGGCACGCCTGGGGGGGGGGGGGGGGGTGGCGCGCCCTGGTGCCTCGTGGGCACTTGGGTGGCCCCCTCTGGTACTTCTTGCTTCAAGTATTTTTTATTTATTCCAAAATAAATCTCCATAAAATTTCAGCTCATTTGGAGATGTGCAGAATAGGTATCTCTGACATAGCTTTTTCAGGTCCAGAATTTCAGCTGCCGGCAATCTCCCTCCTTGTGTAAATCTTGCATATTAAGAGAGAAAAGGCATTAGAATTGCTCCACAAAGTGTTATATTGATTAAAAACACTATAAATAACAAATAGCAAAACATGATGCAAAATGGACGTATCAACTCCCCCAAGCTTAGACCTCGCTTGTCCTCAAGCGAAAGCCGATATCGATAATCATGTCCACATGTTTAGAGAGAGAGGTGTTGATAAAAACAAAATATGGACATAGTAGCATCATGATCATTATTATAACAGCAATATTTATTATCATAAACTTCTCATGAGCAAGTAACAATTCATCACAACAATGGAGTATAAGGCATAAACTTTCTTGAAAACTAACAAATTATGTTCTCAGTCAACAATGCAATTGCAATTCATCATATTTTCAGGAAGGTTCTCATGTAGGAGCTTTTCAGCAAGTCCACATACTCAACCATCATTTAGTCTTCTATGATTGCTAACACTCACAACATATATATGGAGCAAAAAGTTTCAGCTAGACACATAGAAAGATAGGGGCTTATGAGTTCGCCTCCCAACTTACTCACCTCAAGGGTGATGTCAACAATAATAACTCATGATCACTCATATCCAACTGGATATATATGCCTAGATCTTTCCCCACCACATGATGCTTACAAAAGAGAAAAATAAAAAGGAAATAGAGGAGAACACTATTGACTCTTGCATAAAAAGTAAATACATAAAAGTAAAGGATAGGCCCTTCGTAGAGGGAAGCAGAGGTTGTCATGCGCTTTTTGTTGTTGGATGCAAGAGCTCTTAATGCAAAGGAACGTCACTTTATATTGCCCCTTGTGATAGCAACCTTTATTATGCAGTCTGTCGCTTTTATTTCTTTACCATCACAAGTTCGTACAAAGCTTATTTCCCTTACAATAAAAGTTCAAACATATTTAGAGGCAATTTTTATTGCTTTTTGCACCGATGACAACTTACTTGAAGGATCTTATTCAATCCATAGGTAGATATAGTGGACTCTCATGACATGAAACTGGGTTTAAAGGTTTTGGATGCACAAGTAGTATCTCTACTTGGTGCGGATTTTCGGCAAGCAAAGATATTGGGCAAGCACCACATGTTGAAGGATCTATAACAATATAACTTCTATGTGAATATGAACAAACATAATTCATTACGTTGTCTTCCTTGTCCAATGCCAACAATTTGACATAAAATACTTAATGGGGGCTCACAATCATAAAAGATGTCCAAGATAGTATATTTGCATGTGAATCTTCTCTTCCCTTATTAATTCTTTGATGAATTGCATCATTGACTAATGCTATGCTTGTTAACTTCCAATAAATTTTACCACTTATACTTTTCTTTATGTAATGTCATTACTTTCCATAAGATTAGCATATGATCTTTTTCATTATTTTTATTGCTAGAATTGGAACATGAAAATAAAGAAGCAAAAACTCAAACTACTCTTTATTATATAACTCTCAACTCGATTACATAGATAGATAGATCACGAAGCTAAAACTCGAAAATAGATCATACTAAACTTTTATTCAACTAAATCACGAAATAACTAAGGATCGAACTAAAAATAGGTAAAGATAATAAAAGTGATGGTGATACGATACCGGGGCACCTCCCCCAAGCTTGGCTCAAGCCAAGGGGAGTGCCCATACCCATGTACTCAAGTCTCCTTCTTCGGTGATGGTGGTGATGGTGAAGTGGCAGGCTTGTCCTTTAGTTTTCGCTTTAGGACATAGTTTTCTTCCTTCAACTTGCTAATTTCTTGCTCAAGCTCCATTATCTTCTCACATAGTGCGTTTTTGTTTTCCTGTAGAAGGCGGAAAGGGATAAATTGGATCTTAGATTTGTTTACTGTGTTTGGGAGGCTCGACTTCTTGAACTCCACATGCATATCTCCGGGTTGAGGTAGAGGAGAATCGTCTTCATCCGAGCTCACGTCTTCCGTTCCCTTCATGTTGACATCTCGCTCCTCCTCCGCAGACCATCCATAGGGATCCATATCCCCATAGATCCTTGGATTTGTAACATAATGTGATACGAAGCTCTCTCCATCTGAGTCTTGGGACGACATACTTTCGAATCTGTCAGAAAAATAGCACAAAAGAAGAACAGAGGAGATTTTTGCGATACGGTGGTCAAAACGTCTGGGAGTATATATAAAGATTTTTATCTTGAAAAACAAGTAATCCAGAAGAAAACGGAGTCGGGAAGGCTCATGTGGGGCCCACGAGCCACCAGGGCGCGCCTGGGGGGGGGGGGTGGCGCGCCCTGGTGCCTCGTGGGCACCAGGTGGGTCCCCTCGGCTGTTTCTTATTTTTGTATTTTTTTCTAATATTCCAAAACTGACAGAAAATATTTTTATGGAATTTTTGGAGTCGGTTTACTTACCGTATCACAAACCTCTTCCTTTTCAGGGTTCTGGAGTGTTCCGGAAGGTCTCTCTTATGTATTCCTCCGGTGTAATTATTTCAATAATATTAGTTTCAACATTAATGGGGGTACCTGAAATATAGTGCTTAATTCTCTGCCCATTCACCACTCTCGGATTAGTGCCTTCGGAGTTGTTTATTTTGATGGCTCTGGAGCGATAAACTTCTTCGATGATATACGGTCCTTCCCATTTAGAGATGAGTTTTCCTTCAAAGAATCTCAAACGGGAGTTGTACAATAGAACTTGCTCACCTATTTTAAATTCCCGTTTTTGAATTCTTCTATCATGCCACCTTTTAACTTTTTCTTTAAACAATTTGGCATTTTCATAAGCTTGGGTTCTCCATTCATCTAATGAGCTAATATCAAATAACCTCTTTTCACCGGCAAGTTTGAAATCATAATTTAGTTCCTTAATTGCCCAATGTGCTTTATGTTCTAACTCAAGAGGTAAATGACATGCTTTTCCATAAACCATTTTATAAGGAGACATACCCATAGGATTTTTATAAGCAGTTCTATAAGCCCATAATGCATCGTCAAGTTTCTTAGACCAATTCTTTCTAAATCTATTGATGATTTTTTGCAAAATTAATTTTATTTCTCTATTACTCAATTCAACTTGACCACTAGTTTGAGGGTGATAAGGAGATGCAATTCTATGGTTGACATCATATTTAGCGAGCAATTTACGGAATGCACCATGAATAAAATGTGAACCACCATCAGTCATTAAATATCTAGGGACTCCAAACCTCGGGAAAATAACTTCTTTAAGCATTTTAATAGAAGTGTTATGATCAACACTACTAGTTGGAATAGCTTCTACCCACTTAGTAACGTAATCAACAGCAACTAAAATATGAGTATACCCATTGGATTTAGGAAAAGGTCCCATATAATCAAATCCCCAAACATCAAATGGTTCAACAGCAAGTGAATAATTCATAGGCATTTCTTGACGTCTACCAACATTACCAATTCTTTGACATTCATCACAAGATAAGACAAACTTACGAGCATCCTTGAAAAGAGTAGGCCAATAAAAACCAGATTGCAATACCTTATGTGCAGTTCTGTCTCCCGCATGGTGTCCTCCTTAAGCCTCGGAATGACACTTCCGTAGGATTTGTTCCTGTTCATGCTCAGGTATACAACGTCTAATAATACCATCTACCCCTTCTTCATAAAGATGTGGGTCATCCCAAAACTAACATCTTAAATCATAGAAGAACTTTTTCTTTTGTTGGTATGTGAAACTAGGTGGTATAAATTTAGCAACAATATAATTAGCATAGTCTGCATACCATGGGGTATTACGAGAAGCATTTATGACAGCTAATTGTTCATCAGGAAAATCATCATTAATGGGTAGTGGGTCATCAAGAACATTTTCCATTCTAGACAAATTGTCTGCTACGGGATTCTCAGCTCCCTTCCTATCAGTAATATGCAAGTCAAATTCTTGTAGTAATAAAACCCACCTAATGAGTCTAGATTTAGCATCTTTCTTCTCCATAAGATATTTAATAGCAGCATGATCGGTGTGAGCAGTTACTTTAGAATCAACTATGTAAGATCTGAATTTATCACATGCAAACACAACTGCTAGAAATTCTTTTTCAGTAGTAGCATAATTTCTTTGGGCACTGTCTAGAGTTTTACTAGCATAATGGATAACATTTAATTTCTTATCAACTCTTTGTCCTAGAACAACACCAATAGCATAGTCACTAGCATCACACATTATTTCAAAAGTCAAGTTCCAATCAGGTGGTTGGACAATAGGTGTAGTGGTTAAGGCTTTCTTAAGTGTTTCAAAGGCTTCTAGACAATCATCATCAAAAACAAATGGAACATCTTTTTGCAAAAGATTGGTAAGAGGCCTAGAAATTTTAGAGAAGTCTTTAATAAATCTCCTATAGAAACCAGCATGACCTAGGAAACTTCTTATACCTTTAATATCTTTAGGACATGGCATTTTCTCAATAGCATCAACCTTAGCTTTATCAACTTCAATACCTCTTTCAGAAATTTTATGCCCCAAGACAATGCCTTCATTCACCATAAAGTGGCACCTCTCCCAATTCAAGACAAGATTAGTTTCTTCACATCTCTGCAAAACTCGATCAAGGTTGCTTAAGCAATCATCAAAAGAAGTTCCGTAAATAGAAAAATCATCCATGAGCACCTCAACAATCTTTTCACAAAAGTCAGAGAATATAGCAGTCATACATCTTTGAAAGGTAGCAGGTGCATTGCATAAACCAAAAGGCATACGTCTATAAGCATAAGTTCCAAAAGGACAAGTGAAGGTGGTTTTTTCTTGATCGGGTTGTGATACGGGTATTTGAGAAAAACCAGAAAAACCATCTAGAAAACAAAAGTGTGTATGCTTAGATAATCTTTCTAACATTTGGTCAATAAAAGGTAAGGGGTAATGATCTTTTCTAGTAGCTTTGTTTACTTTTCTAAAATCAATTACCATCCTATAACCAGTTACAATTCTTTGTGGAAAGAGTTCATTTTTATCATTAGGAACAACGGTAATACCTCCTTTTTTAGGGACACAATGAACGGGACTTACCCATCTACTATCAGCTATGGGATAGATTATACCTGCTTCCATAAGTTTTAATATTTCAGTTCTTACCACCTCTTTCATCTTAGGATTTAATCGTCGTTGGTGGTCGACAACTGGTTTAGCATCAGGCTCCATATTAATTTTGTGCTGACATAGAGTGGGACTAATGCCCTTAAGATCATCAAGAGTATATCCAATAGCAGCACGGTGCTTCCTCAGAGTTTTTAGTAATCTCTTTTCTTCATGCACTGAAAGGTTAGCACTAATAATAACAGGATATATCTTCTTTTCATCAAGATAAGCATATTTCAATGTATCGGGCAATTGCTTTAATTCAAATATAGGATCACCCTTAGGTGGAGGAGGGCCCCCAAGAGTTGCAACAGGCAAATTATGTTTAAGGATAGGTGGTTGATCAAAGAACATCCTATCTATTTCATTTATTTCATTCATAGGCATATCGTTCTCGTGGTCTAGCAAATATTGTTCTAACGGATCAGTAGGAGGTACGGCAATAGAAGCAAGACCAATAATTTCATCTTTACTAGGCAATTCTTTATCATGAGGTTGTCTACGAAACTTGGAGAAATTAAACTCATGAGATATATCACCAAACTTAACTCGAACCTTTTCTTTAACAGAATCAATTTCAGCATTAACGGTATTCAAGAAAGGTCTACCAAATATGATGGGAAAAAAAATATCTTGTTGTGAACCAAGTACTAAGAAATCAGTAGGATATTTGATTTTTCCACACAAGACTTCAACATCTCTAACAATCCCAAGCAGTGTAATAGTATCTCTATTCGCAAGCTTAATAGTAACATCAATATCTACAATCTCAATGGGTGCAATTTCATGCATTACTTCTTGATATAAAGAAAATGGAATAGCACTCACACTAGCACCCATGTCACACAAACCATGATAGCAATGATCTCCAATCTTAACAGAAATAACAGGCATGCCAACTACGGGCTTGTTCTTGTCTAACATATCTCGTTCATTTCTAACAGGTTTAGCAATTCTAGCAGCCTCATCACAAAAGTAAATAACATGCCCATCTATATTATCGACTAAGAGATCTTTAACCATAGCAACATCAGGTTCAACTTTAATTTGTTCAGAGGGTCTAGGTGCTCTAATATTACTTTTGTTAACCACAGTTGAAGCTTTAGCATGTTCCTTAACCCTAACAGGAAAATGTGGTTTCTCAATAAGCAGTAGGCACAACTGGATCAACATGGTAAACAATTGTTTCTTCTTTAACACTAACAGGTTCCTCAATATTTTCTTTAATAGGGGGATGATATTTAAACCACTTCTCCTTAGGAATATCAACATGAGTAGGAAATGATTCACAAAAGGAAGCTACTATCTCAGAGTCAAGTCCATATTTAGTGCTAAACTTATGAAAAGCATCGGTGGCCATAAAAGATTTAACACAATCAAACTCAAGTATTATACCTGACTCATTACCTTTGTCGAGTTCCCAATCTTCAGAGTTGCGTTTAATTCTTTCCAGAAGATCCCATCTAAATTCAATAGCTTTCTTCATAAAGGAGCCAGTCGAAGAAGAATCGAGCGTAGTTTGATTATCATGAGAAAGCCGAGCATAAAAATTCTGTAAGATAATTTCTTTTGAGAGATCATGATTGGGGCATGTGTACATCATGTACTTAAGCCTCCCCCAAGCTTGAGCGATGCTTTCTCCTTCACGAGGCCAAAAATTATATATATAATTCCGATCACGATGAACCAAATGCATAGGATAAAATTTCTGATGGAATTCTAGTTTCAATCGGTTCCAGTCCCATGTATCAGTATCATCACATAGCCTATACCACATTAATGCCTTTCCCTCCAAAGATAAAGGTAATACTTTCTTCTTAACTCCATCTCCGGATAAACCTACAAGCTTAAACAATCCACAAATTTCATCCACATAGATCAAGTGCATATCAGGATGTACCGTTCCATCTCCTGCATAAGGATTAGCTAGCAGTTTCTCTATCATACCTGGAGGAATCTCATAATAAATATTTTCAGTAGGTGCAGTAGGTTGAGGAGCAACTATTTGTGTTTCCGGTCGAGGTGAAGATACCCCGAACAAACCCCTCAAAGGATTACTTTCCATAGTGACAAGCAACAGTAAATTTCAGCACGTAATATAAATGTTTCCTTACCAAATTCCACTCACCAAAAGCGCTTCACTCGCCGGCAACGGTGCCAGAAAAGAGTCTTGATGACCCACAAGTATAGGGGGTCAATCGTAGTCCTTTTGATAAGTAAGAGTGTCGAAACCAACGTGGAGCAGAAGGAAATGACAAGCGGTTTTCAGCAAGGTATTTTCTGCAAGCACTGAAATTATCGGCAACGAGTAGTTTGATAGCAAGATAATTTGTAGCAAGTGACAAGTAGCAATAGTAACAAAGAGTGCAGCAAGGTGTCCCAATCCTTTTTATAGCAAAGGACAAGCCGGAACGATCTCTTATAGTAAGTAAAGCGTTCTCGAGGACACATGGGAATTTCATCTAGTCACTTTCATCATGTTGGTTTGATTCGCGTTCGCTACTTTGATAATTTGATATGTGGGTGGACCGGTGCTTGGGTGCTGTTCTTACTTGAACAAGCCTCCCACTTCTGATTACCCCCTCTCGCAAGCATCCGCAACTACGAAAGAAGAATTAAGATAACTCTAACCATAGCATTAAACATATGGATCCAAATCAGCCCCTTACGGAATAGCGCATAAACTAGGGTTTAAGCTTCTGTCACTCTAGTAACCCATGATCTAATTACTACTCCACAATGCATTCCCTTAGGCCCAAAGATGGTGAAGTGTCATGTAGTCGATGTTCACCCGACACCACTAAGGGAATCAACAACATACATATCATCAAAATATCGAACGAATACCAAATTCACATGATTACTTATGACAAGACTTCTCCCATGTCCTCAAGAACAAAAGTAACTACTCACAAAACATAATCATGTGCAAGATCAGAGGGGTATTGAATAGCATAATAGATCTGAACATATAATCTTCCACCAAATAAATCAACTAGCATCAACTACAAGATGTAATCAACACTACTAGCAACCCACAGGTACCAATCTGAGGTTTTGAGGCAAAGATTGAATACAAGAGATGAACTAGGGTTTGATATGAGATGGTGCTGGTGAAGATGTTGATGAAGATTAGTCCTCCCACGATGAGAGGATCGCTGGTGATGTCGATGGCGACGATTTCCCCCTCCCGGAGGGAAGTATCCCCGGCAGAATCTCTCCGCCGGAGAGCAAAAGTGTTCCTGCCCAAGTTCCGCCTCAAGACGGCGGTGCACCGTCCCGAAAGTATTCTCTATATTTTTTCTAGGGAAATGGACTTATATACCAGAAAATGGGGTCCAGAGGCTGGCCAGGGGCCCCACGAGGCACCAGGGCGCGCCTGGGGGGGGTGGCGCGCCCTGGTGCCTCGTGGGCACCTAGGTGGCCCCCTCTGGTACTTCTTGCTTCCAGTATTTTTTATTTATTCCAAAATAAATCTCCATATAATTTTAGCTCATTTGGAGATGTGCAGAATAGGTATCTCTGACATAGCTTTTTCAGGTCCAGAATTCCAGCTGTCGATAATCTCCCTCCTTGTGTAAATCTTGCATATTAAGAGAGAAAAGGAATTAGAATTGCTCCACAAAGTGTTATATTGATTAAAAACACTATAAATAACAGTAGCAAAACATGATGCAAAATGGACGTATCAATATCATCTTGACAAAATTTGCAATGGTATAATCGTACCCTGGCACATGACTTGTGTCAAGTACCTCAGCTTTCTCTTCGTTGCTTCTCACCATTTTAACTTCTTCAATCGGGTTAGGCTCCGGTTTACCTACAAACTTGGCCAAAATCAAGGTTTGGCTCTCTGCTATCTTTGCCACTTGTGCCTCCATATTCTTGGATCTGGCTTCAAGTATCTACACATCATTTGTTAGTCTAACAACCTTACCAGCCAATTGACCAAGTAAGTTATCATGATTCTTCAAGATATTCTTGAAGTTTTCATTCTGCTCAGTCTGGCTAGCAATAAAACTTTTAAGAGTTTCTTCAAGAGTATTTCTATTGCTACCATTAGCTCCATTAAAATTATTGGATGCTCCTCCATTATTAGGATAAGGAAGTTTAGGAGCATAACCATTATTTTTCCAATTGGGATTATAGATATTACGAGCAATAAAATTCACATTCTTGGTGGTGGTTCTTTGAGCTATTTTCTTCTATAGCATTCACCTTCTTGGTGGTGGTTCTCTCAACATGCCATTGGGCATTGTCGGGCCCATGGAACCTAGGGTATCCAGGCCCGTCTGCCTTTGGCCCAGGACGCAACGTCTGACATGGGCCCAGCAGGCCGTCATCACCAAGCACCTCACCAAGACCCCTCATGAGGCCCTGGCCTCCTGAGGACCACTCCTCAGGGAGCGGCGAGCCGGGTTCAGCATCACCACCAACGGCCTCGCGAGGTCCTCTCACGAGGCGGCCTCCCGAGGCCCCTCCCGCAGGCGCTCAGGACGAAGGCCGTTCGGCGTTGCCGCGCGGTCTGGGGCCCATCACGTGGGTGACGCGCGCGGCGACGAACGGCGGCAGAGGCTGCGCCAGCAGGCGCGGATGAAGATGGTATCCTCTTTTGTGTTAAGGGAACAGGGCCAGCTATCTACCCCCCCAAAGCAATCCCAAAAGTTGCTCGATCGGCGAAGGAAGACCAAGACGGCGGGCGCGCAGGACGGAGGTCATCACCGAGCCCACCGGCGCGTCATGGATCACGCTTTGGCAGGCGAAGACCACCTTTAGTCAGGATAGCCTGAGTTCCTGTCCCCTTTCAAAATCACCAAGTGTGGCAACCCTTCCCGCCTAAGTTTTCAGGGGGAAGAGGACCAAGGCTGATATAAAGGGCAGAGCAGCCATTGTAGACGGGGAGACCGAGGGGGAGCTCGGATTCCGATCATCCCCAACCTTGTACTCTCTCTCTCTCTAGCGCCAAAGCAATACCAACCAAGCAGGAGTAGGGTCTTACACCGCAAGGTGGCCCGAACCTGGGTAAACCGCCGAGTCCACGGTCCGTTCCTCGCTAGCGCGCTCTCGCCGTAGCCTCGCCATCGCTTAACCGTGGTAGGAGACGAAGTAGTAGAACGAGCTCACCCCAGTGTTCGAACCTTTGGGTCCCCAGAGCCCGACTTCCGACATTTGGCGCGCCAGGTAGGGGTGCGCTACTGTTCTTCTGCTCCGCCCTCTGCTCCACCAACCCCATGGCCGACGCACGTCGCCAGCGTGCCGAGCGCAAGGCTGGCCGTGTGGCTCAGACGGAGCCGGTGGCCCGCGGCAACCGTCGCCGCCCCGATGCCGAGGTTGCCGCTGCCACAGACCCCGCTGCCCGCGAGCGGCAGGACTCCTCTCTGCACCCCTCCGTGCAGGCGAACGACCACACCACCATGGCCTCCTCCCTCACCCACCGTGGGCTGCCGAACCCGCAGGCCGCGCTGCTCATGGCACCCGAGCTGCTCGCTACCGTCCGGCTGACGCCGGCTACGACGCCTGGCTTGGTCGCATCACCGAGCTCGTCAACGCTGCCGGGGACGCTCCAGCGCCTTCCCACTCGCTCCGCCCTCCGCCGTCCCGCGCTGGGGACCTGGCGTTCGGCGCTCCCCCGCCGCCTCCTCTACACGACGAGCAAGGTGGGCCCCAGCGCAACACGTGGGCTCGTGAGCCGTCCCGCGGCGCCTCCTCGCCGATCCAAGATGAGGCCAGCTACCAGATCATCCGCCGCGAGCCCCCTGATGCGCGAGTGCTCCTCGAGCGGCAGCGCCAGCACCAGGACCAGGCCGTTCAAGACATTGCGGCGGCTGGGCATCAAAACCGTGCCTCCCTCGCTGGCGGTGTCCTCTCAAGCGGTGTGGGCTGCCGTGCCTTCACCCACGAGCTGCGTCGCGTGGTCTGGCCCGCGATGTTCAAGCCTGAGTTGCCTCCACGCTACGACGGCACCTCCAACCCCGCGGAGTTCCTTCAGCTCTACGCGCTGAGCGTCAAGGCGGCGAACGGCGACGACAAGGTCATGGCGAACTGGTTCCCTATGGCCCTCAAGGACGGCCCGCGTTCCTGGCTCATGAACCTCCCCGAAGCGTCCATCTCATCATGGGCCGAGCTCTGCAGCCAGTTCGTTGCCAACTTCAAGGGCACTCAGGACCGCTCCCTCACCATCAATGACCTGCGGCGCGTGCGGCAGCGCCCAGACGAGACCCTCTGCAAGTACATCCAGCGCTTCAGCCAGGTGCGCAACAAGTTCCCGCGCGCCTCCGACGCCGCCGTCATCTCCGCATTCTCCACCGGCATCATGGACGTCAAGATTCGCGAGAAGCTCGCCATCAACGGTGAGCTCGACTCCGTGGTTGAGCTGCTCGACCTCGCCGACAAGTGCGCCAAGGCTGAGGAGGGCCGCCTCTTCATCCACAACGACCCTGACGTGATGCTCAACGCCGCCAAGGCCAAGAGCAAGGACGTCAAGCGTAAGGGCCCTGCCGTGCTCGCAGCGGAGCCCGAGCAGAAGCGCTGCCGTGACCACGACGAGCCCAAGAAAGACAGTCGGCCGCTCTGTGCCTTCCACAACGTGCGCTCCCACAGCACTGAAGACTGTCAGGAGCTCAAGCTGCTCCGCGACGAGCGCCAAAGCCTCCGAGATGACCGCAATGGCCGCGGCGCTGGCTGTGGAGGTGGCCGCGGCGGCAACCGTTGGGACGGCCGCAACGACAACGACAACTTCCGCCAGGGTTGGCGCAACCAGCCTCGTGAGGCCGACTGGCGCGACCGACCTCGTGAGGCTGCCTGGCGCGACCAGCCTCGTGAGGTGAATCCTCAGGCCGATGCCGCTCTTCCGCCGCTGCCGCCGCCACCCCGGAGGAACAACGTCAACCAGCCTGACGAGGGTGTCGGGGGCTACCAGGAGCCTCGCGCGGTCGCCTGCATCCTCGGCGGGTCCCAAGCCCCCGCGTCCATCCGCCACTTCAAGCAACTCTCTCGCGAGGTGTATGCCGCCCTCCCGAGGCCCGAGGCCGCGCGACCCCTCAAGTGGTCGCAGTACGCCATCACCTTCGACTCCAAGGACCACCCCAAGTCCACGGCCTCCGCAGGACCCCTCCCCATGCTGTGCACTCCCACCATCAGCAACGTCGTGGTCACCAAGACCCTCATCGACGGGGGTGCCGGCCTCAACGTGATCTCCATCGAGACCTTCAAGATGCTCCAGGTGCCCTATGACCAGCTGATGCCGACCAGGCCCTTCTCCGGAGTGACCGATGGCTCCACCATCCCACTGGGGCAAGTGCGCCTCCCCGTCACCTTCGACACCCGCAAGAACTACCACACCGAGCTCATCGACTTCGACGTGGCGCACATCGGCCTGCCTTACAATGCCATCTTGGGCTACCCAGCTCTCACCAAGTTCATGGCGGCCACCCATCACGCCTACAACGTCCTCAAGATGCCCGGCTGCAGCGGCATCATCACCGTCGCCTGCGACGAGAAGGACGCGGCCAGCACCCTCGAGTGTGCCTATAAGGCCGCCGCTGTCGCACAGCCGACCGACGACGACGCGGCCGAGCCTCCTGAGGCCGCGCCCGCGAAGAAGAAGCAACTGTTCTCTCAGGACCGCGCCGAGACGAAGAAGGTGTCGGTGGATGGCAGCGGCTCCGGCCCTGCCTTCACCATCGGCACAGGCCTCCCTCCTGCATAGGAAAGCACGCTCGTCACCTTCCTTCGGGCAAACTCGGATGTTTTCGCCTGGAAAGCATCCGACTTGTCTGGTGTGCCGAGGGAGGTGATCGAGCACCACTTAGCGGTGTGCCCCAATGCACGCCCCGTCAAGCAGAAAGCACGGCGCCAGGCGCCAGAGAAGCAAGATTTCATCGTCAAGGAAGTTCAGAAGCTCCAGGAAGCTGGGGTAGTTCGTGACGTGCGCCATCCCGAATGGCTCGCCAACCCGGTTGTCGTCCCCAAGAAGGGCGGCAAGGAGCGCATGTGCGTCGACTTCACCAGCCTCAACAAGTTCTGCCCTCAAGATCCATTTCCACTGCCCCGCATCAATCAGATCGTGGATTCCACCACCGGGTGCGATTTGCTATGCTTCCTGGATGCCTTCTCAGGCTATCATCAGATCAAGATGTCAGTCGAAGACGTAGAAAGGACGGCCTTCATCACCCCCTGCGGCATATATTGCTACGTCTGCATGCCCTTCGGTTTAAGGAGCGCGGGCGCCACCTTCCAGCGGCTAATCCGCATCACGCTGGGGCCTCAGATGGGGAGGAACGTGGAGGCCTACGTCGACGACATCATGGTCAAGTCTCGCGAGGGTGGATCCCTCATCACGGACCTCCAGGAAACATTTGCCAACCTGCGCAAAGTCAACCTCAAGCTCAACCCTGAGAAGTGCGTCTTCGGAGTCCCCTCCGGCAAGCTCCTAGGCTTCCTAGTCTCACACCGTGGTATCGAGGCCAACCCAGAAAAGATCAAAGCCATCGAGAAAATGCGTCCTCCCCGGACCCTCAAGGAAATGCAGCGTTTGGCAGGATGTATGGCCTCTCTGGGGCGTTTCATCTCCAAGTTTGGTGAGCGAGCCCTGCCCTTCTTCTAGCTCCTAAAGAGGTCCGGCTCCTTCAAATGGACTCCTGAGGCAGACGCCGCCTTTGAAGCCCTCAAGTGGTACCTCATGAGCCCGCCCATTATGGTCGCTCCGCGCTCTCGCGACCCTTGCTCCTGTACTTGGCGGCCACCCCCCAGACGGCCAGCACGGCGCTGGTGGCGGTGCGGGAGGAGCGCGTCTGTGCTAAGGAAAAGCCCTCCGAGCCTCGTGAGCTTTCCGAGCCTCGTGAGGCCGCCAATCCTCGTGAGCCCTCCGAGCCTCGCGAGCCTCCTGAGCCTCATGAGATTCCCGAGCTTTCCAAGCGTGGAGAGCAAGCTGCCGCCACAACTACAAGCCTCGTCGAGCACCCCATGTACTTCGTCAGCACCGTGCTAAGGGACGCGCGTGAGCGCTACCCCATGCAGCAGAAGCTCCTCCTCGCGCACCTCGTCGCCTCCAGGAAGCTGTGCCACTACTTTCAGGGTCATCCCATCAAGGTCATTTCCTCCTACCCCTTGAAGCAAGTTCTGCGCAGCCCCAACGCCACCGGCCGCATCGCCGAATGGAACATCGAGCTGCAAGCCTTCCAACTGGAGTTCTCCACCACCAGAGTCATCAAAGGCGTGGCTCTGGCCGACTTCGTAGCAGAATGGACGGACACGTACGAGGAGGAGCCTCGCGAGGCCCAGTCCCTCCTGCCAGGGGATGAGGCGCCTGCCGGATGGACCATGCACTTTGACGGCGCCTTCTCCCGACAGGGCGCAGGGGCTGGGGTCATGCTCACCTCGCCAACAGGAGACAGGCTCTACTACGCCGTACAGCTCTGCTTCAGGCACACCGACAAGGTCTCCAACAACATCGCAGAGTATGAGGACCTCATCGCCGGCCTCAAGGCCACGTTCGCCCTGGGCATCAAGCGTCTGACTATCAAGGGCGATTCGCAACTCCTCGTCAACTTCTCCAACAAAAGCTACAAGCCCAAGGACGAGCACATGGCCGCCTAACTGGAAGAGGTACGTAAACTTGAGAAGCGTTTTCTTGGCCTGGAGCTGCAGCACGTCCCCCGCAGTGGCAACAAAGAAGCAGACGACATCGCCAAACGAGCATCTCGCCGCGAGCCTCAGAGCCCCGGCGTCTTCGAGGAAAGGCTCCTCAAGCCATCTGCCGCACCTCCTGCCGCGAGCACGGCGCTCCTTCACGAGGAACTCCCGCCCGCACCACCCACGGGCCCGCCAGACTGCGGCCCGGCCTCAGGAGCCCGCCTGCTGCTGGCGCTGGAGCCTCAGGAGGATAGCTGGCCCGCGGAGTTCAAGGCTTACTTGCTTCGCGGCACCCTCCCGGAGAAAGACTCGGATGCAGAGCGCGTGGCCCGGCAGGCCACCGCTTACTGCCTACAAGATGGTGAGCTGTACCGCAGGCGCCCCAATGGCGTCTCGCTATGGTGCATCTCTGAAGAGCAAGGGCGCGAGTTGCTCGCTGATATCCACGGAGGAGACTGCGGTCACCACTCCTTGTCACGCACCCTCGTCGGCAAGGTGTTTTGCAGCGGCTTCTACTGGCCCACTGCGCTGCGCGACGCTACCGCACTGGTCCAAGTCTGCAAGGCCTGCCAATTCCATGCCAAGCAGATCCACCAGCCGGCGTAGGGCCTCCAGATGATTCCCCTCTAATGGCCCTTCGCGATCTGGGGGCTGGATATCCTGGGGCCCTTCCCCCACGCGACTGGCGGTTACCGCTACCTCTACGTCGACATCGGCAAGTTCACCAAGTGGGCAGAGGTCGAGCTGGTGCGCACCATCCCGGCAGGCTCCGCCGTCAAGTTCATCAAGGGCCTCGTGAGCCGCTTTGGAGTTCCCAACCGCAACATCACGGACAACGGCTCCCAGTTCATGAGCGGCCTCTTCAAGTCCTACTGTGCCAGCCTCGGCACGCAGATCTGCAATGCCTCGGTGGCGCACCCGCGAAGCAATGGCCAGGCCAAGCGTGCCAACGCCGAGGTCCTCAAGGGCCTCAAAACAAGGAGCTTCAAGAAGAAACTTGAGGCTTGCGGCAAGGGCTGGCTCGACGAGCTGCAGTCCGTGCTGTGGTCCATCCGCGCGACGGCAAGCAAGCCTACCGGCGAGACACCCTTCTTCCTCGTCTACGGCGCTGAAGCGGTCCTCCCATTGGAGCTTAAGCACGGTTCCCCGCGAGTCCTTGCCTTCGACGAGGCGCATCAGGATGGCTCGCGAGAGACCGATCTGCTGCTCCTCGAGGAGGGCCGCCATCAGGCTGCTCTTCGTGCCGCGAGGTACCAGCAGGCCTTGCATCGCTACCACAGCCGCAACATCCGCCCTCGTACTCTCGAGGTCGGCGACCTTGTCCTGCGCAGGATCCTCTCCAGAGAGGGACTTCACAAACTCTCACCCATGTGGGAAGGCCCTTTCCGGGTCACTCATGTCTCCAGGCTTGGCTCAGCCCGGCTGGAGACGGAGGACGGAGTTCCTGTGCCTAACGCCTGGAACGTCCAACACCTCCGCAAGTTCTACCCGTGACCCTCACGCGTACGAACAAAATGGGGCTATACACGCCCCGGAGCCTCTCATTGCGTTCGCCTGATGGGCCCGCGAGAGCTCCCGCCCACGCCCAAGTGGAAGCCCCATGCTCCGCGCTGGCGGAACGATCGACCCGCGATCATACCCACACCCCTGTGGAAGCCCCATGCTCCACGCTGGCGGAACAATCAACTGAGGGCGCCCTACGGGCTGCACCAACCTCAAGCTGACCCGTGCCGGACACGACAGCACTCTTTTTCTCATTTTGATGTGTAATTGAGGGCGCCCCACGAGTTGCACCAACCTCAAGCTGACCCGTGCCGGACACGGTAGCCGCATCTTGTTTTGGTTATGTAATGGGTTGCTATCTTGCTTCAGTAAAGCTTCCGTTTCCTTACATGGCGTTTTGTTTTGCCCTTGCCTCACGAGCCTCGCGCGCTCACGACGTCCCTCATGAGCCTCACGCGAGTGGGGGCTGGACACGGTGCCTGTGCTCGGGTCAGTCCCAGCAGCGCTGAAAAACCCAAGCAACCGAGCTCTGGCTCGCGGGCCTGCTCCCATGCACGCCACCCCACCAAGGTCCTTGGTGTCTTGTCTCATCGCGTAATACCCATGAGCGAATCGACGAGCGCGTGCTGCCCCCTGTCGTTAAGTGCTCTGCATGCAGTTATCCCAGGAGCAGGTTCCCTGAAACGTCTCGTGAGAACGCCTCGCGAGGTGGCTCCCTCAGGGCCTCAGGAGGCCAGCAGGCCCCGCCTCGGGAGCTAACCCTCGGCGGCCGTCCCAGCAGGAGATCTCACGAGCGGAACCCTCACGAGGCACACCATACAAGAGATGGCCCGCTAGACACTACCCTGTACAGAGCTAAGTCTCCCGTCTCGCGAGCCGCCCTCGCCGTCTCTCAAGCTTTCCCCTCCGACGGCCTCACGAGCACCAGCGTTTCTATTGGTGCAAGCCGCTCGTGCGTTAAAGGGGGGCTCCCTGAGCATCGTGCCTCAGGAACCCTCACTAGCTCCCGGTGCCCCTCGCCTCCTGGCCTTGTCCAGGCATCGCGACCTGACATACCAGTGACGGCTATGGCCACTCGGGGGCTGGGTCCTGACAACGTAGAGCATCATGGCGAGCAAAAAGAGAAAAACAGGCCTAAAGAGAGAGCTTCGCGAGGGCACGAGTGTTCATTACAGCAAATCATAAAGTACTTAAACACCAAGGCATCGTCTTCACGCCCCCACGGGCCACATCGATCTAGCACAGGGAGACGAAAGGGAAAGGGCCCTAGGAGCTTGCGCCGTCGTCGTCTTCGCCGGCGCCGTCGTTGCCGCCGGAGCTCTCGCCGCTGCCACAGGAGTACTTCCTGAGTAACGCGCCCACATGGCCTTCCACCGCCTTTGCGAGCCCATCGCGAAGCTCCTCGGGGACCGGGGCTATCACCTTGTCAAAATCGAACTTGGGATCGGTGTGAAGGAGGTGGCTGAAGACGCGAGTCGCCGTCAGGGAGAAGAGGCTGCGGCACTCCTCCTCCAAGATGCCGTCCACCTCCTTGGCCCCGTCCTCAAGCCGTTCCATGAGCTTGGTGGAGAAGTCGACGTAGTCGGCGTCGCGCGACTCGTGGAGGGCACCAAGCCTTCCCTGGCAGATGGAGTTTAGGGCGTCGTGGGCGCGGATCTCGATGGAGTGAAGCGCCTTGACGCGTTCGCGCTGCTCATGTTCCTGATCGGCGGCGCCAGAGCTGGGCTGCGGCGCAGCCCCCCGGCGGGTCTCCGCCTCGGCGAGTGCCGCCTTGAGATCAGTGACCTCCTGCCGGAACCGCTCGCGTTCTGTCTCGAAGGTGTCCCTCTGCTGCGACAGCGCCTTATCGTGCTCCTTGGCAAGCGCCAGGCGCGCCTCTGCTACCTTCGTGTCAGCATCCTCTTGAACCTTCTTCTCCTTGGCCTCTAGCTGGGTGTTAGCCTCAGTGACACGCTTCGTGTGAGCCTCCTGGGCATCGGCCAGTTGGTGCCCCAGCGTCTCCAGGCGCTCCTTCTCCGTGGCCTGCTCGACAACCATCTTCTCGAGGCCCTCCGTGCGAGTCTCGAGGTCTGCTTCGCGGGCCGCGACCTCCTTCTCGCGAGTGGCGAGGGCGCCTTCCCACGCGAGGAGCGACTGCGCCTGCTCAGCGCGTTGGACCTGGAACTCTTTCAGGCGGGCCTCCGCCTCTTCGCGGCACGCGACAGCCGCTTTGGCCTCCTAGAGGGCTCTCGCGCGAGCCCCCTCCGCTTCGGCGGCGTCTTTCTCGCCCTGTGCGCGAACGCGTTCGTTCTGGCGCCGGGCCGTCTCAACGGCGACGCTGAGCCGGCGCCACCCGCCAGCGAGCTTCAGGCGTTCCTCGGCGAGGCGCGTTTCCGCGTCCTGGAAGTCCGTCCCGAGCCGAGCAAGCACGGCCTTGGCGTCGCGCAAGGCTTCAGGCCTGAGCAGGGTGTGGCTGCTCACAAGGACCAGAGGCCAGTCCGGGTCGGACCCTCTGGCACTCTCCGCCGCCGCGGAGAGGGAGGACTCGGCGCTGCTTGCTGCGGTGAGCGGTGGGTTCGCCAAGCCACCCCCCGCATTCGGCTGCTGAGATACGCCGCGAGGGCTCTCCATGCTTGCGACGGCGCGTCCCACAACTCCTCCCCCCGTGCTCGGGGAGGCCCCCGGCGGGGGGGTAGGCGCTTCGACCTCCCCTGTCGCCACTCCTTTACCCGTGGCAGGGTCAAGGGGGAGGGCGTCTCCGCCTCCTGAGGCTGCCTCCCGAGGCTCCTCTGTCTCGGCCCCACGAGGCGTGCCCGCATGCGACTCCGGAGGGACGGCCGTCTCCCCGATTTCCATGCGCCCCGCCTCGGCGTCGGGACGGCGGGAGGCCTCTCCACGCCCCCCAGCACCGGTGGTGGGCGCCGATGCCCCCTGCGGGCTGGGGGTCGCCTTCACCTTCGTCGTCGTCTTCTTCTTCTTCTTCCTCTGATCCGCGACCGACCTCCTGCGCAAATGGTGGCTCAGCTCTGGGCCCGGACGAGGAGCGAAGACTAAGAAAGCCGGAGAGGGCAGGGGACTTACTCGTCACTGACGTACCACTTCCTCTTCTTCTCCCCCGCGGGGGGCGGGCCGTCGCCGCGCCCGTCGGGCATCGACTCGGCGCCACCGCTCGGGCCCTCGGGATGTGTCGCAGTGGACCCGGACGTGTCGTCGCCCGCCTCGGGGCCCTGGGGGGTTTCGGCCCCATGATGGGCCTCTGGTGCTGGGGGCCCGACCGCCCCCGCGCCAAGAGCCCCCTCCACTGCGGGCGGATCGCTCTCGGCGTCATCGTCCTCGAGCTCGCAGATGAGCTGACGACGGGCGCGTGGCGGCGCCCGACTGGCGTCCTCCGTGGCCTCCTCCGAATCCTCGCCGCCGCTGCTGCCTCCCGAGTCCACCTTCACCACGAGGGGGTTATCGCGGGGCCCAACGTGGCCCACCGGCACGAGGCCCCATTGGTCAAAGAGAGGCATCTCCTTGACCAGCTCCACCACCTCCTCATAGCGGAACAGAGGGAGTGCATCCTCAGGCGGGCCCTCGCCAGGGGTGTTAAGCAGGTTCGCCAGGGCCCCGTCCAGCACATCTGGCCCCAGGCTGCCCGGCTTCAGCCTCATGGCGTCGCCCGCTCCGGTGTACTCCCACATGGGGCGCAAGTGCTGCTGAAGTGGCGCGATGCGCCGCCGCAGGTATTCCCTGATGACCATCGCCCCTGACAGTTTCACGGCCCGGTGCGCCGCCATCCGCTCCAAGACGGGCTCCATCCTTGGGTCGGCGAGTTTCTCGTGCCCCCACACGGAGATCTTCTCGGCCGGGTCCGTCGGGATCATCAGGAGCCGGCTGATCTGGCACGCGTCCATATAGACCCAGCGATGCCGGTAGCCCTCCACCTTCTTCGCGACCCTCAGGTTGATAATGCTGTCCTCCATCCCCTTGACGGCCAGGAACGACGCGCATCTGGAGCGCTGGTCTACCGCGGTTAACCGCAGGCAAAAGAAGTGGCGGAAGAGCGCCACTGAAGGCATCACACCTACGAAGGCCTCGCAGTAAAAGACAAACGTGGCCAGGAGGAGAATGGAGTTGGGCTGAAGATGGAGGGCGTGAATCTGGTAGTGGGAGAGAATGGCGTAGAAGAAGTTTGAGAATGGCGGCACCAACCCGGCATATACGCTGTGAAGGAAGAAGGGATAGGCAGTCGCCCCCAGGTCACGCCGCGTGCGCGACCCCGGCCAGATCTGGGTCGCCTGGTTCTTGTTCTGATCACCGGCCACAAACGGGAGCACCTTGTCTAAGCCCTCCCCGTCGACGATGGCGGAGCGCTGCAGCGCCACCCCGAGGACGGGCGCGTTGGGGGACGGGGCCGCTGCTTTTCCCCTCTTGCCGGCGGGCGCCATCTGCGCAGCGGAGGCGCGGATCGAGGAGTGAGAAGAAGCGAAGCTCGGAGAGGGGTCGTGAGGAGCTGCGCGCGAGAAGGCAAGCGCGAGGAGTTGCAATGTGTGAAGGAAGGCAATGATGGCCTCGCGTCGCCCGCGGCAGGTTTTATGTCAGCGCGGGCGGTTACCGAGGCGTCGTGGGGAAGTGGGGGCACCCCCCGTCACATCGTGCGCCACGCATCGCGCCTGGCTGCAGGCGTCTAGGGCCCGTGCCGTTTGGCCCCCCAGTAGGCGGGAACATGCGCGCCGCGGGCCCGGGGGCTACTGTCAGGCCCATGGAACCTAGGGTATCCAGGCCCGTCTGCCTTTGGCCCAGGGCGCAATGCCTGGCATGGGCCCAGCAGGCCGTCATCACCAAGCACCTCACCAAGACCCCTCATGAGGCCCTGGCCTCCTGAGCACCCCTCCTCAGGGAGCGGCGAGTCGGGCTCAGCATCACCACCAACGGCCTTGCGAGGTCCTCTCGCGAGGCGGCCTCCCGAGGCCCCTCCCGCAGGCGCTCAGGACGAAGGCCGTTCGGCGTTGCCGCGCGGTCTGGGGCCCATCACGTGGTTGACGCGCGCGGCGACGAGCGGCGGCAGAGGCCGCGCCAGCAGGCGTGGATGAAGATGGTTTCCTCTTTTGTGTAAAGGGAACAGGGCCAGCTATCTACCCCCCAAAGCAATCCCAAAGGTTGCCTGGTCGGCGAAGGAAGACCAAGACGGCAGGCGCGCAGGACGGAGGTCATCACCGAGCCCGCCGGCGCGTCATGGATCACGCTTTGGCAGGCGAAGACTACCTTTAGTCAGGATAGCCTAAGCACATGTCCCCTTTCAAAATCGCCAAGTGTGGCAACCCTTCCCGCCTAAGTTTTCAGGGGGAAGAGGACCAAGGCTGATATAAAGGGCAGAGCAGCCATTGTAGACGGGGAGACCGAGGGGGAGCTTGGATTCCGATCATCCCCAACCTTGTACTCTCTCTCTCTAGCGCCAAAGCAATACCAACCAAGCAGGAGTAGGGTCTTACACCGCAAGGTGGCCCGAACTTGGGTAAACCGCCGAGTCCACGGTCCGTTCCTCGCTAGCGCGCTCTCGTCGTAGCCTCGCCGTCTCTTAGCCATGGTAGGAGACGAAGTAGTAGAACAAGCTCACCCTAGTGTTCGAACCTTTGGGTCCCCGGAGCCCGACTTCCGATAGGCATGGTTCTCTTGCATATCATCTAGTATCTTCTTGACATGTTCTATAGGCTTTCCCACGATTGTTCCTCCTACAGCTGTATCAAGCATAGTTTTTGACATGTGATTCAAGCCATTATAAAACATGTGAAGGATTAACCACTCCTCCATTCCATGATTGGGGAAGTTTCTTGTAGCTTCTTTCATTCTATCCCATGAAAGCGCTAGTGGCTCACGTTCCTCTTGCTTGAAACCTGTAATCTAAGAATGTAATTGCATAATTTTTGTAGGTGGACAAAACTTCGATAAAAATTTACTGCAACAAGCAGCCCAAGAAGTAATACTACCTTTAGGCAAAGCTAAAAGCCATTCCTTAGCTTTTCCTCTCAAAGAGAAAGGTAATAAGCGAAGTTTAAGAGCATCTGGGTCATAATTCTTTATGCGTGTCATGTTGCACAATTTAGTAAAATTATGTAAATGCATACATGCATCTTCAGAAGCAGAGCCTCCAAATTGGTCCTGTTGAACCATGGAAACTAGGTTCGGTTTGATCTCATATTCTACAGCTGCAACATCAGGTTGTGCTATTGGTTCACACATGAAATTGTTGCTATGAGTAGCAAAACTCCCAAGATTACGAGCCATAGTAACTTTTTGGTATTTTCAACTAAAAGACTTGCAGCAAAATAAAACTTAAACTAAAAACTAAAAAAGTAAAAACAAAAACTAAAAATTAACTTTAACAAAAATTCTAAACACAAAGACTAGGAATACTAAACTCCTCCCCGGCAACGGCGCCAGTAAAAGGACTTGATATCTCCTTTTTATTGATCCGATATTGGAACAAGAAAGGGCATCCCGCACCTATTTCCCCAGAGGTGACCCTGGGTATCGAACCCACGAGAGGAAGACTCCCTTGAAGCAATGGTCTCTAGCAAGCTTTTGCCAAAGTGTCAAATCCAGCTTTAACCGGATCAGCAAGCAAATTGTGATTCAAACACTTATAATAAAAAGAAGGTACTGGGATGAGGTCTTAATGCTTACAACCATGTATTGGTGTTGGGATCAAAAATGATATTAGTTTGTGCTCGAGAAGTCACCCATCAAGAGGTGCTTGCTTCGTATCGGAGTGGGGGATGTGTCCAAATAACATCTTGACCGGCACGAGTCCTGCATCAAGAATCAGTTGTCCTACCGAAGGCCCTATCCGTCTCGCGGGGTTGCCCCCCGATAATTAAGATAATAATATCAGACAAAAGCATTGGGTGTTTAATGACTACACCTCATGAATCCCCAAGGATATGATCCATGTTACCCTACTAAACCTTACTGTCACCGGTGTTCGGTATAACACTTCACGGTCCCCTTGCTCCTAGCCTCACCGGTGCTCAATCTCCATGATCCTGGGTACATGCAGGGATGAAGATCGCGGACAAGACAAGAGACACTTCACGAAACAATTTTATTTCACACATACGAGATGTTATGTCAAAGGCTTCCATTGATCCCTTCACCAAATACCTGGGGTTGCAAGGCTCATGCCTCACCCCATACCTTACCGAACTACTCACACATGGAGATCAGATCGCGAGAAGAAAACATTGAAGAACACATCTTGGGATTGATTGATTGCAATATGTCTTACAATGGATGCCTTGTGCGATGCACGATTACAAGTATGAACTAGATGAGAGAGCACTATGGTGGTGGAGATGGCTATGGAGATGAAAATGGCGGCGGCTAGGGTTTGTGGATGAAGATGATGATGAAGAGGTTCTGGCTATACTCGACGCTGTTTTGTTGACATTTTGACGGGGTCCCCTTTATAAAAGTTGTTCAGGTGGACGACCTGCCTCGGTTTCCATGCCAAACGACCGCTCATGCGAGCGCGTGCGGTCGCATGGAACGCCGTCTTTGACCCTGGTTGCCTCCTGGTGACTTATTTCTTCTCCATTTTCCTTCCTTTCCTTTCTCCCACGTGATTTCTTCCCTTTTTAGCCCATTTCCTGTGGAAAAATATCAAAGAGAGGATTTGTGGAATCCTTTGCATTCATTAGTCATAAGTGGCAATATCGGAGTGAATATCTCTCTTTTAATGAAATATCTCGGTTTAAACAAGGTTGAAATGAGTGTAAAAATATCACTCATCACCACCGTCGCCGGTGCTAGGTCAGAGAGAGCGTGGAGTGAGGAGAGAGTGACCGACAAAGAGAGAAAGGATAACGACCGAGCAACTTGGATCCGACCACACCTGTTTGGTAATGGCCGTTAACGGTCACGCCATCTCACTCCACAGTTTTGGTAGTTATCAGCGACAAACAAATTTCTGGTAGATTTTCGTAATCCTAACCCGAAAAGTGGTAGTTTTATGCTATTTAATCTGAGGGATCCTTGGATATCACCATGTGACGCTTATATATTTGGTGGGGGCGAGTGACGAGCTTTTGGCCACAACCTGTCACCGACATATCATAGGTGGTTGACGGTCCTAGGGCTTCCGGCCATTACACGAGTGAAAAATAGTTCATGACCCAACAATGCATGTTGCACAGTTCCATGTATCTCAGATTGTAGGTCAAGGCTCACCATTGGTGACCATTCATGGAATTTTGTCCCTGCAGTTGTGTATAATAGGAATTACAAGTGCACTACACAATGGCGAGAGTATACTATAACAGGAAGTACGATTAGGGCATCTCCAATGCTGACCCTCAAACCGCTCTCATACGTCCGGACCGCATGTTGTGTCATCCAACGCGGGCTTGTACGGTCCGTCGAGCGGTTGATAACCCACAAGTATAGGGGATTGCGATAGTCTTCGAGGGTAGTATTTCACCCAAATTTATTGATTCAACACAAGGGGAGCCAAAGAATATTTATGAGTATTAGCAGTTGAGTTGTCAATTCAACCACACCTGGAGAACTAAATATCTGCAGCAAAGTGTTTAGTAGCACAGTAGTAACAGTAGCAATAGTAACAGACACAGTAACAGTAGCAGTTTTGTAGTGATTGTAACAGCAGCAGCAACGGTAGTAACTTAGCAAAGATCAATATGCGAAAAGCATAGGCATTGGATCAGTGATGGATAATTATGTTGGATGACATTCATCATGTAACAGTCACAACCTAGAGCGATACACAGTAGCTCAAATTCATCAATGTAATGTAGGCATGTATTCCGTATATAGTCATACGTGCTTATAGTAAGAACTTGCATGACATCTTTTGTCCTACCCTCCCGTGGTAGCGGGGTCCATAAGGAAACTAAGGGATATTAAGACCTCCTTTTAATAGAGAACCATAACAAAGCATTAACACATGGTGAATACATGAACTTCTTGAATTACAGTCATCCCCAGAGAGTATCCCAAACAATTGTCACTATGGGGTCTATGGATCAAAACAATAACAAGTGCATATAACTAGCAGATAGGATCAAGAACTCAAATATATTGATGAAAACATAGAGGGTTCAGATCTGAAATCATGGCACTCGGGCCCTAGTGACAAGCATTAAGCATAGCAAAGTCATAGCAACATCAATCTCAGAACATAGTGGATACTAGGGATCAAGCCCTAACAAATTGACTCGATTACATGATAAATCTCATCCAACCCATCACCGTCCAGCAAGCCTACGGAGAAATTACTCACACCCTATCGTGAGCATCATGAAATTGGTGATGGAGGGTGGTTGATGATGACGATGGCGACGAATCCCCCTCTCCGGAGCCCCGAACGGACTCCAGATCAGCCCTCCCGATGAAGAACAAGAGTTGGCGGCAGCTCTGTATCGTAAAACGCGATGAAACTTCTTCTCTTAATTTTTTCACGGCGAAACAAAATTTATAGCATTGGAATTAGGTCAGACAGCCGCCTGTGGGCCCCACAAGGTAACAGGGCACGCCCAGAGGGGTGGCCGCGCCTGTTGCCTTGTGGGCAATAGGTGGCCCCTCTTCGGTAGATTTTTAAGCCAGTATTTTTTATATATTCCATAAAAAATCTCCAGAAAGTTTCGTCCAATTCCGAGAACTTTTATTTCTGCACAAAAACAACACCATGGTAGTTCTGCTGAAAACAACGTCAGCCCGGGTTAATTTCATTCAAATCATGCAAATTAGAGTCCAAAACAAGAGCAAAAGTGTTTGGAAAAGTAGATACGACGGAGACGTATCAGCGGTCCAGATGCACTTTCTCCCGCAAAGTGGAAGCAAACTGGGGGGGAGGGGCTTTGCCGGAGTTCGGACAGCACCCCGTAGGACTCTGACACCCCTGGTCCCATTTTCTTCCAATCCGCCCCTTCTCTCCCCTTGCTTTGCATCCGCACCCTCCTCCTCTGACGCCACCGCTGTACCTCTCCGGCTGGCACACAGGCATTGCCAGACCTCCGCAATAAGCACCGACGCATCCGCTCGCCTTTTATGATGGCGTCGTCGATCGAGGACTCGTCCATACGCAGGTACACTCCACCCCCTTGTCGACGTCGTCCATGGTGGTCACCACGCCCCATAGGTGTTTGGTCAAATGCCATTGAGCTTATTTTCGAACGCCATGTTGTTTTTTCAGAGTACGAAGGATGGCAGGGTACTCGACCATGGAGGATGAGTTGTTGTGCTGTGTGGTTGGTCGTATCCACGGATTTCGTAGGTAGGAGCAGAGGGGGGCCCTTCTGGTAGCGCGTGCATGATTCGTTTCATGCGTGGAAGCACATTGCTCCCTACGACATGCACATCATCCATGATCGGAATGTGAGGTCGTTATCGTATCGATGGTACGCACTCCTGATACGTCTCCAACGTATCTATAGTTTTTGATTGTTTCATGTTATTATATTATAAATCTTGTATTCTTTATAAGCAATTTTATAACATTTTTGGGAACTAACGTATTAACCTAGTGCCCAGTGCCAGTTCCTGTTTTTTCCAATTTTATTGTTTCGCAGAAAAACCATACCAAACGACGTCCAAACACGATGAAACTTTACGGTGATTTTTTTTGGACCAGAAGGGACCCTAGAAGCTTCGGTAGGAGACCAGATGCCGCACGAGAGAGGCACAAGCTCACATGGCGCGCCCCCAGGGGGGCGCGCCGTCTGAGCTTGTGGCCCCCTAGCAACTCCGTTTGACCTAATTCCAGGCGCATAAATTCCCTAAAATCTAGAAACCACCAGAGGGAGACCCGAAACAATTATTCCGCCGCCACAAGCCTCTATTCTTACACGATCCCATCTGGTGGCCTCCGCCGGTACACTGCTGGAGGGGGAATCGATCACGCAGGACTTCTACATCAAACTTGCTGCACCTCCGATGATGTGTGAGTAGTTCCCATAGGACGTACATGTCCATAGTGATTAACTAGATGGCTTTCTCTCTCGCTTTGATCTTCAATACAATGTTCTCCTCGGAGTTCTAGTCGATGTAATCTTCTTTTGCGGTGCGTTTGTTGGGATCCGATGAATTGTGGGTTTATGATCAGATTATTCATTGAAAGTAATTGAGTTATATTCTTAACTTTAATATGTGTGATTGTTATAGCAATGTAATGCTTTCCGATCTATGAGTTTTCTTTGGCCAAGTTGATGATTAGATCTTCTGTGGAAGTGGTGCATAGTAGTTGTCGGAAGTGGGGCTGGTGGGACCCAAAGGTTTCGAACACTGGGGTGAGCTCGTTCCACTACTTCTTCCCCTACCACGGCAGTGCTACAGCGAGACTACGGCGAGAGCGCGCTAGCGCTGGACGGGCAAAGGCACAGCGGTTTACCCAGGTTCGGGCCACCTTGCGGTGTAAGACCCTACTCCTGCTTTGTGGTTGAGATTATCGTGGATGAGAGAGTTCTTGCGTACAAGGTTGAAGATGGTGGATTCCCCCTCTCTTCTCTCTCCCGCTCTCCTCTCTCCCTCCGGTGCTACGGTGGCTGCACTGCCCCTTTTATGCCGGCTTGGTCCTCTTCCCCCTCGAAACTTAGGCGGGAAGGGTTGCCACACTTGGCGGTTTTGAAAGGGGACATGCGCTCAGGCTATCCTGACTAAAGGTGGTCTTCGTCTGCCAAAGCATGATCCATGACGCGCCGGTGGGCTCAGTGATGACCTCCGTCCTGCGCGCCCGCCGTCTTGGTCTTTCTTCGCCGATCGAGTAACCTTTGGGGTTGCTTTGGGGAGTAGATAACTGGCCCTGCTTCCTTAGCACAAAAGAGGAAACCATCTGCATCCGCGCCTGCTGGCGCGGCCTCTGCTGCTGCTCGTCGCCGCGCGCGTCACCCACGTGATGGGCTCTAGTCCGCGCGACACGCCGAGCGGTCTTCTCCTCGAGCGCCTACGGGAGGGGGCCTCGGAAGGCCACCTCGGGAAGCCGCCTCGTGAGGGGACTTGGGAAGCCGCCTCGTGAGGGGACTTGGGAAGTCGCCTTGTGAGACGGCCTCGCGAGGCCGTTTATGCTGGTGCTGAGCGTTGCCTGCTGCTCCCTGAGGAGGGGGCCTCAGGAGGCTAGGGCCCCATGAGGGGGCATGGCGAGACACTTGGTGGCGATGGCCCGCCGGGCACACTCCAGGCGTCGCGCCCTGGGCCAAAGGCAGACGGGCCTGGATACCCCGGGTTCCATGGGCCCGACAGTAGCCCCCGGGCCCGCGGCGCGCACGTTCCCGCCTACGAAGGGGCGAAACGGCGCGGGCCATAACCGCCTGCGGCCAGGCGCGACGCGTGGTGCACGATGCGACGGAAGGCGCCTCCACTTCCTCGCGACGCCTCGGCAACTGCCCAGGCTGACATAAAGCCTGTTCGCACTCGGCGCGGGGCCATCATTGCCTCACCCGTGTGTTCCGCCTTGATTCCTTGTGCGTATTGAAGGCGAGGCGGTGCCGAGGGCACCCTTCTTCCTTTTATTCCTGTAACAAGTCAACGTAGCCCCTGAGGGCGTGAGGAAAAACGATGTCCTTTGCATTAAGTATTTTATGACTTGCTGTAATGCATGCTTATCTCCTCTTGAAGTCCTCTCGTGAGGCCTCACTTTTCTTTCTTGTTTGCCTTGGTGCTCTACGCCATCAGGACCCAGCCCCCGAGCGGGCCTACAGCCGTCGCTGGTATGTCCGGTCGCGATGCCTGGACAAGGCCAGGAGGTGAGGGGCCCGGGAGCTAGTAAGGGCTCCTGGGGCGCGATGCCCAGGAAGCCCCCCTTTGGCGTGCAAGCGGCTCGCGCAAAAGAGAAAACGTGGGCGCTCAGCGAGATCGCAAAAAGAAAGAGAGAGAGCTTGAAAAACGATGAGAGCGGCTCACAAGACCTCCTCGCGAGGCTTATCTCCCTTTCTTTGCTTGTCTTGTCGCTCTACGTCGTTAGGACCCAGCCCCCGGGCGGGCTACAGCCGTCGCTGGTATGTCCGGTCGCGATGCCTGGACAAGGCCAGGAGGTGTAGGGCACTGCGAGGGGTTGAGAGCTCCTGAGGCGCGATGCACAAGAAGCCCCCCTTTGACGTGCAAGCAGCTCGCGCAGAAGAAGGGAACTCAGCGCTCAGTGCGGCAGCGGTGAGAGGAGAGCTTGAGGGGCGGTGAAAACATCTCGTGAGGTGTTTATGATACTTAGCTTTTTGGAGGGCGGCGTCGGGCGAGCCGCCACTTCTAGGGTGTGCCTCGCGAGATCTCCGCTCGTGAGGCCTCCGGCTGGCGTGGCTCTGTCGGGCTTGGCTCCGGAAGCCATGCTCCTGAGGCCTCCTGAGGCTCCGGGGGGCATCCTGCCGCCGGGTTACCTCGCGAGGCACGCTCGTGAGGCCTTCCGTGTGACCTGCTCCTGAGACAATTGCAAGATGCAAGGTCTCGTGACGGGGGAGCCGCGCGCGCTCACTGACCCACTCATGGGCGTCACGCGAGAAGATAAGGCACCAAGGACCTTGGTGAGGCGGTGTGCATGGGAGTAGGCCCGCGAGTCAGAGCTCGATCACTTGGGTTTAGCGGCGCTACAGAGACGGACCCGAGCACAGGCACCGTGCCTATCATGCGAGAAGATAAGGCACCAAGGACCTTGGCGAGGTGACGTGCACGGGAGCAGGCCCGCGAGCCAGAGCTCGATCACTTGGGTTTTTCAGCGCTGCTGGGACTGACCCGAGCACAGGCACCGTGTCCATCCCCCGTTCGCGTGAAGCTCAGGGGGGACGCCATGAGCGCGAATGGCTCGCCATCAACGAACTGACGAAATAATAAGGTTGATTACACAACCAGAAGGAGATGCGGCTACCGTGTCCGGCACGGGTCAGCTTGAGGTTGGTGCAGCCCGTGGGGCGCCCTCAGTTGATTGTTCCGCCAGCGCGGAGAATGGGGCTACCACTTGGGCGTGGGCATGATCGTGGCTCGATCGTTCCGCCAGCGTGGAGCATGGGGCTTCCACTTGGGCGTGGGCTGGAGCTCTCGCGGGCCCATCAGGCTTACGCAATGAGAGCCTCCGAGGCGTGTACATCCCTGTTTCGTTCGTACTCGTGGGGGCCACGAGCAGAACTTGCGGAGGGGTCAGACGTTCCGCGCGTCATACGCTGAAACTCCTTCCTCCGTCCCCAGCGCGGAGCATGGGGCTTCCACTTGGGCATGGGCATGATCGCGGTTCGAACGTTCCGCCAGCGCGGAGCATGGGGCTTCCACTGAGACGTGGGCTGGAGCTCTCGTGGGCCCATCAGGCTTACGCAATGAGAGTCTCCGGGGCGTGTACAGCCCCGTTTCGCTCGTACGCGTGAGGGTCACGCGTAGAACTTGCGGAGGTGTTGGATGTTCCAGGCGTTAGGCACAGGAATTCCGTCCTCCGTCTCCAGCCGGGCTGAGCTGGGCCTGGAGACATGAGTAACCCTGAAAGGGCCTTCCCACATAGGTGAGAGTTTGTGGAGTCCCTCTCTGGAGAGGGTCCTGCGTAGGACGAGGTCATCGACCTCGAGAGTGCGAGGGCGGATGTTGCGGCTGAGGTAGTGATGCAGGGCCTGCGGATACCTCGCGGCGCGAAGGCGCGGCCTGGCGGCGGCCCTCCTTGAGGAGCAGCAGATCAGTCTCCCGCGAGCCATCCTGACGCGCCTCGTCGAAGGCAAGGACTCATGGGGAGCCGTGCTTAAGCTCTGAAGGAAGGACCGCCTCAGCTCCGTAGACGAGGACACGGGAGCCTGAGTCCCGCCGAGGATGCAGGCAACCGCGCGAGGCTCCTGGTAGCCCCCAGCGCCCTCGTCAGGCTGGTTGACGTCGTTCCTCCGAGGAGGCAGAGGCAGCGGCGGGAGAGCAGCATTAGCCTGAGGATTCGCCTCACGAGGCTGGTCGCGCCAGGCGGCCTCACGAGGCTGATAGCGCCAGCCCTGGCGGTAGTTGCTGTTATTATTGCGACTGTCCCAGCGGTTGCCGTCGCGGCCACCTCCGTGGCCGGCGCCACGGCCGTTGCGGTCGTCTCGGCGGCTCTGGCGCTCGTCGCGGAGCAGCTTGAGCTCATGACAGTCTTCGGTGATGTGGGAGCGGACATTGTGAAAGGTGCAGAGTGGCCGGTTGTCCTTCCTGTGTTCGTCGAGGTCGCGGCCGCGCTTCTGCTCGGGCTCCGCCGCAAGCACGGCAGGGCCTTTGCGCTTGACGTCCTTGCTCTTGGCCTTGGTGCCGTCGAGCGCCGCGTTGGGGTCGTTGTGGACGAAGAGGCGGCCTTCTTCAGCCTTGGCGCACTTGTCGGCGAGGTCGAGCAGCTCGAGCACGGAGTCGAGCTCACCATTGATGGCGAGCTTCTCGCGCATCTTGATGTCCGTGACGCCGGTGGAGAACGCGGAGATGACGGCCGCGTCGGAAGCGCGCGGGATCTTGTTGCGCACCTGGCTGAAGCGCTGGATGTACTTACGGAGGGTCTCGTCTGGGCGCTGTCGAACGCGCCGCAGGTCGTTGATGGTGAGGGAGCAGTCCTGTGTGCCCTTGAAGTTGGCGATGAACTGGCTGCAGAGCTCGGCGCACAACGAGATGGAAGCCTCGGGGAGGTTCATGAGCCAGGAGCGCGGGCCGTCCTTGAGGGCCATGGGGAACCAGTTCGCCATGACCTTGTCATCGCCGTTCGCCGCCTCGACGCTCAGCGCGTAGAGCTGGAGGAACTCCGTGGGGTTGGGGGTGCCATCGTAGCACGGAGGCAGCTCAGGCTTGAACTTCGCGGGCCAGACCACGCGACGCAGCTTGCAGGCGAAGGCACGGCAGCCCACGCCACTCGAGGGGACGCCGCCAGCGAGGGCGGCACGGTTTTGACCCCCGGCCGCTGCAACGTCTTGAACGGCCTGGTCCTGGCGCTGGCGCTGGCGCTCGAGGAGCACTCGCGCGTTGGGGGCACGCGGCGGATGATCTGGCAGCTGGGCTCGCAGTGGTCTGGAGAAGACGCGCCGCAGGACGGCTCACGAGCCCGCGCGCTGCGCTGGGGCCCGGCGCGCTCGTCGTGCAGAGGAGGCGGCGGGGGAGCGCCGTGCGCCAGTTCCCCAGCACGAGACGGCGGAGGGCGGAGCGAGTGAGAAGGTGCCGGAGCGTCCCCGGCGACGTTGACGAGCTCGGCGATGCGACCAAGCCAGGTGTCGTAGCCGGCGTCATCAGGACGGTAGCGGAGTAGCTCGCGCGCCATGAGCAGCGCGGCCTGCGGGTTCGGCGGCCCACGGTTGGCGAGGGAGGAGGCCATGGCGGTGTGGCCGTCCGCCCGCACGGAGGGGTGCAGGGAGGAGGCCTGCTGCTCGCGGGTAGCGGGGTCGGTGGCGGCGGCGGCCTCGGCGTCGGGGCGGCGGCGATTGCCGCGGGCCACCGGCTCCGTCTGGGCCATGCGGCCAGCCCTGCGCTCAGCGCGCTCGCGACGTGCGTCCGCCATGGGACTGGTGGAGCTGAAGGTCGAGCAGAGGAACAGTAGCGCACCCCTACCTGGCGCGCCAAATGTCGGAAGTGGGGCTGGTGGGACCCAAAGGTTCGAACACTGGGGTGAGCTCGTTCCACTACTTCTTCCCCTACCACGGCAGTGCTACGGCGAGACTACGGCGGGAGCGTGCTAGCGTAGGACGGGCAAAGGCACAGCGGTTTACCCAGGTTCGGGCCACCTTGCGGTGTAAGACCCTACTCCTGCTTTGTGGTTGAGATTATCGTGGATGAGAGAGTTCTTGCGTACAAGGTTGAAGATGATGGATTCCCCCTCTATTCTCTCTCCCGTTCTCCTCTCTCCCTCAGGTGCTACGGTGGCTGCACTGCCCCTTTTATGCCGCCTTGGTCCTCTTCCCCCTCGAAACTTAGGCGGGAAGGGTTGCCACACTTGGCGGTTTTGAAAGGGGACAGGCGCTCAGGCTATCCTGACTAAAGGTGGTCTTCGCCTGCCAAAGCATGATCCATGACGCGCCGGTGGGCTCGGTGATGACCTCCGCCCTGCGCGCCCGCCGTCTTGGTCTTTCTTCGCCGATCGGGCAACCTTTGGGGTTGCTTTGGGGAGTAGATAGCTGGCCCTGCTTCCTTAGCACAAAAGAGGAAACCATCTGCATCCGCGCCTGCTGGCGCGGCCTCTGCTGCTGCTCGTCGCCGCGCGCGTCACCCACGTGATGGGCTCCAGTCCGCGCGACACGCCGAACGGTCTTCTCCTCGAGCGCCTGCGGGAGGGGGCCTCGGAAGGCCACCTCGGGAAGCCGCCTCATGGGGGGACTTGGGAAGCCGCCTCGTGAGGGGACTTGGGAAGCCGCCTCATGAGACGGCCTCGCGAGGCCGTTTATGGTGGTGCTGAGCGTTGCCTGCTGCTCCCTGAGGAGGGGGCCTCAGGAGGCTAGGGCCCCATGAGGGGGCATGGCGAGACACTTGGTGGCGACGGCCCGCCGGGCACACTCCAGGCGTCGCGCCCTGGGCAAAAGGCAGATGGGCCTGGATACCCCGGGTTCCATGGGCCCGACAGTAGTAGGTTCAATCTTGCGGTGTCCTCACTCTGTGACAGGAGGGGTAGCGAGGCACGTATTTGTATTGTTGCTACTAAGGGTAAGACGATAAGGTTCGATCATATTGATTGGTCTTATTTTGTCTACATTATGTCATCATGCTTCAAGCATTACTCTGTTTGTTATGAACTTAATACTACGAGATGCATGCTGGATAGCGGTCGAAGGGTGGAGTAATAGTAGTACATGAAGAATCATTCCGGTCTACTTGTCATGGACGAAATGCCTATGTACTGATCATGCCATGAATCACATCATAACTATGCGCTTTTCTATCAATTTCCCAACAGTAATTTGTTTACCCACCGTATGCTATGTTCTTGGGAGAGATGCCTCTAGTGAAAGCTATGGCCCTGCTACTTGTGAGCTGCGTTGGGATTTCCCTCAAACTGGAAGGGTGAAGCAATATAGTAGCGGATAAGTATTTCCCTCAGTAGAGAACCAAGGTTATCGAACCAATAGGAGAACCATGCAAACACTCCTTAGCAGTACCTTCACAAACAAGAGCAAATACTTGCACCTAACGCGGGCAAGAGGGTTGTCAATCCCCTTGTACTCGTTAATTGTGGAATCAAAAGGAAAGTAAATTTAGGCAAGGCATCCGAATTTACCATTGACACCCAAGGAATCCTATGGTACGGGAAAAGAATATGCGTACCCAATAAGGAAGTGCTAAAGCAACAGATTTTGGCAGAAGCCCATACCACCCCATACTCCATTCACCCAGGGGGAACCAAGATGTACAAAGATCTTCAGGACAAATTTTGGTGGCACGGGATGAAAAGGGATATAGCCGTATATGTCACACGCTGCGTCTCTTGTCAGTGTATAAAAGCAAAACACCAGAGGCCAGCAGGATTGTTACAGCCACACAGAGTGCCTGAATGGAAATGGGATGAGATAGGGATGGATTTTTTTTTCGGATTACCAAGGTCACGACACGGGAATGATGCTATCTGAGTTATCACAGATTTATTAACCAAGGTGGCACATTTCATTCCGGTAAAAACAACATATTCAACACAGAAGCTTGCTAACTTATACCTCTCCCGAATTGTTTGCTTACACGGGGTACCCAAGACCATAGTCTCTGATAGAGGCACTCAGTTTGTCTCTAGGTTTTGGGATCACTTGCAGCAAGCCTTAGGAACGCAACTGGTATTCAGTATGGCGTACCACCCACATACAGGAGGGCAGACTGAACGGATAAATCAGATATTGGAGGACATGTTGAGAGCTTGTGTCCTTACCTATGGAGTTGGCTGGGAGGATAGTTTGCCATATGCGGAATTTTCATATAACAACAGTTATCAAGCCAGTCTAAAGATGTCACCTTTCGAAGCCCTATACGGACGAAGGTGCCGTACCCCACTCAATTGGTCTGAAACCGGAGATAGCCGAATCTTCGGCCCGGAAGTTCTCAAAGAACCAGAAACAAAAGTAAAACTTATCCGAGACAGACTGAAAGCAGCTCAGAGCCGTCAGAAGAGCTATTATGACCGAATAGATCAGCTTTGAACCCGACGAATATGTGTATCTCAGGGTATCCCCAATGAGGGGACTACAAAGATTCAAGGTCAAAGGGAAACTGGCACCGCGATTTATTGGACCATTTAGAATAATTGCAAGGAGAGGCAAGGTTGCCTACCAACTGGAGCTACTAGCAGAATTGTCAGATGTTCATGATGTGTTTCACGTGTCACAACTGAGGAGGTGTGTCAGTAATCCGGACAAACAAGTTCAACATCAGGACCTGGATATCCAACCAGACCATACATATAAGGAACACCCTATAAATTTTTTGGAAGAGTCAGAACGGAGAACCCGTCGGAATGTGATAAAGTTTTACAAGGTCCAGTGGAGTAATCACATCGAAGAAGAAGCAACATGGGAAAGAGAAGATCACCTAAGGACTGAGTACCCATACCTGTTTGAGGGACAGCTAAAATCTCAGGGAAATGATTTTTCTTAAGGGGGGTAGGTGTTGTAACACCCCAAAAACATTTTCTCTTGATTTTGAAAATCTTTTCTTTAAAATAGAATGAATTGAATTACTATGGCTCTATTTCTCTCTTTCTTCTGTTTTGAAAACCATTTTTTTAAGTTTTCAATTGGGGTTCAAAATTTTTAAAAATGGTTCTGATTTGATGGTTTCTTACTTGAGTAAATATTTTTGAAGGATCAAAAATATTTCTTTCGGAAAAGTTTTTGAATAATTAAATAATTGCAATGAAATGGGACAGTTCATTCTTTTCAAACACTTAGAAAATTCTCACAAAAAAATTATTCTATCATTTTAAAATTATCATCCAAGCCATCCTCACACCCTAGGACAGTACCCAATACTTCTCCTCTCCACAAAAAGATTTTTATCATATTTAGCAAATTCCAAAATTTGAATTCCATTAAAAATCCAGTTTCATTGATTTACAAAGGAACTATATTTTTCCTAGCTCTTCTACACCCACAAAAATTATCCCAACTACTTGACAGTACCCACATTCCATTTCACCGAAAATATTCTGTTCCACAGTTCAAAATTTTCAAATTTCATTCAATTAAAATTTGGACCAGATTCAAACTCTCTGCTCAAAACCTAATTTAAACTACTCCAAAAATTCTGAAATTTTGCCAGCATCTCTGTTATGTATCAGTACCTCACCACAAAAATTCTCAAAAATTCCAAAAATGCCTAGGGCAATCTAGCATTTCATCAAGCACTTGATGTGCACTGTTCATCACTGTCGAAAAATTCAGAAAAAATTCAGTAAGTTCAGAGCGTGGGTTCATCGATGTCGTGCAGTGCACTTCACTCCCCCTCCCCCTCATCCACATCGCTGCTGATCTTCAAAGCATCGCCGTAGACCCCTCTCGCCAGCCTCTCTTCGCCGAGGAGTCGGTGGCAAGCCAGTGCAGCGGCCGCTGCTCTCGGCCACGGCGGCCGAGAGGATCAGCACGGCCACCGACAGCCGCCATCACTCCTTTCCACCGCTCCCTCCTACCTCTCCTCCATGTGGCAGCTTCCCCGCAGCTCCTACGCGCCGTCCAAATCGCCCAGCCCCGCCTGTCAGTCGCCGGAGCCGCTCATCGCCGCCATGGACGTACAGGAGCCAGCGTCGGGAAATGTGGATAGAGCTCGAGGACGTCGCGCTGGCGCTTCAAGAAGGCTCCACTGGTCTCACTGACACCCACCGACCGCGCTCACCGTCCCAAACCTACCTCGCCAGCCGAAATTACTCCGCCGTGATCCGCCTCGCCTCGGTCATCCTCGTCTCGCCTATAAAAGGAGCCCCGAGCTCCGTTCGGTACTCACCACACCTCCACCCACTCCCAATCGCCACCCAGAGGAGTCGGACGACCTCGGGGAGGTCTTCTTCCCCGACTCCGGCCGCCCGATCCGCCACTGTCTCCGTGAACACCACGTCGCCGTTCATCCACCTCCACCTCTCAAACTCCGTCAGTAGGCTTCTGGTGCACCACTTCATCCATTCCGCGCGTCAATTTGACGTCCGGATCCCTCCCCGATGAGATCCATCACCACCCGACGCCGTCGTCCGCCGGAGTTGACCCCGTCGTCGCCTCGATGCTCGCCGGCGACCACCACCACCACCCACCGACGCGGAACACTTCCCCGAGAACACCCATACCATCGCCGCCTCCTGAAACGCCGGCGATCGCCGCCGGTGACCACCGCACCCTCTGTGTATACGCGCGCGAGGCGCGTTCAAATTTCAAACCTGACGGGTGGGGCCCACCCGTCAGTGTTTTATTCTTTTATGTTTTATTTCGAAAACGTCTTTGCCTCAGTACGTTTTCTAAACCGGAAAACGTATTTTCACCGATGCGCTTTCTGTTTTACTGCTCAGGGACCCGCTGGCAAATAATTATTTGCAAAAAGGTCCCTGGTTTTAAAACCTTTATTACTTTTTAACCATAACTCCTTTTTAATTGATTCTTTTTCTCAAAATTTTCTTTTTCACTCTAGTTTTTTTTAGTATTTATTTAAAAATATTTTGAGCCAAATTTTTGTGCTGTCACAAAAATTTTGATTTGAATTTGAATTCTTATTTTATAGAAAACGAGGAGGGAAACTTTGCCAAAAATTTTGAGGGGTCACCTTCTGCCTACCTTGATCAAGGCAAGCATTTTTGAACTTGGGATATGGTGTTTGCATGCATGTTTGCATAAGTTCGAAATGACCACCGGATATGTAGTGGATAGCAAGTGGTGCATGGTCATGTTTCTTTTGTGCATTTCTTGCATGCATTTAAGAATCATTCTAACTTGGAAGAAGTTGTGAGGAATCAGGGGTATACCCCTGTCTATGTTGTGCCGGTGGGCACGGGTCACATCATGACACGATGGTGTCACTGTGGCATGTGAAGCATGCCAGTCATAATAATAACACCTCCTGAGTCGACCTAGATCGAGTCTTGTTCCGTCATGCCTAACTAAAATTCGTGCTGCCACTTGTCTTCCCATGAGGGGGGTACGGCTTAGTTAGTTGCTAACCCCTTTTCGAGTGCAGACCACATAGAGGGGCCATGATGAGGGTTCCATGGCCATGGACTAATGACAGTCATCGGGTCAGGGGGCATGGGTGTATCCGGCTGGGCCGAGAGGGGAGCACCCCTTGTAATCCGCGCATTATAAATTGTGATCCCATGCTATCCGAGACGGTGGTCTCCCCGTCTTAGAGTTTTTCTTGAACGATGCTTTGGGTGATTCCTGGCATCCGGAAAATTAATCTGGTGTGTGCTGGTTAGGTGTGTTTTCAACCCAAAAACCGTGATCGAAATTAGTCAACGTTTCGAGGTTGGCTAAAGAAATCCTATACATGTGGGTAAAGAGTACAACCTCTGCAGAGTTAGACCTATTCGAATAGTCGTGTCCACGGTCAAGGACGTTAGCTGGGAAGGGTCAAGTGTCGGTCCCGGTGTCGGTCTTCGGAGAAAATAATTAAAATTGAGCATGATTCATTTTTGCAGGATGATTATTGTCACTACTGATGCTATCATGAATATTATTGTTATCATGAATATTATTGTGGACTAACCTTTTTCTCTTATGTGCAACCTTGAGTATCTCTTGGGATGGTTATGCCACCTGGATACTCATTTCTATCTTTCTGAGTATCTCTTGGGATAGTTATGCCACCTGGATACTCATATCTATTTTTCTGAGTATCTCTTGGGATGGTTATGCCACCTGGATACTCATTTCTATTTATTCTGAGTATCTCTTGGGATGGTTATGCCACCTGGATACTCATTTTTTTTCTGAGTATCTCCTGGGATGGTTATGCCACCTGAGTACTCATTTCTTTTCAAGACCTCTCGAGGCGTCGCATTCAGACACCCGTTTGGCATTTCTTTTCAAGACCTCTCGAGGCGTCGCATTCAGACAACCGTTTGGCATTTCTTTTCAAGACCTCTTGAGGCGTCGCATTCAGACACCCGTTTGGCATTTCTTTTCAAGACCTCTCAAGGCGTCGCATTCAGACACCCATTTGGCATTTTTCTTGGAATTCCTCGGGCGGTCCAGCGCCCGATGTTCCATTTTATTTTCTTGGTTCATTACTAATGATATATTTAGCCATCCCCACCGTATTGATATTTATCATGCCATGCTTTAATTTCGGTCAGCATACACATTTAATTTAATCCATGATGAACATATGCATTCGGTATATCTTTTGTTCATAATGTTTGCGAGTACATTCCAACGTACTCACAGGCTTGTCCCTGGCTTGTTAATTTGGCCAGACCTAGAAGAAGACGATCTTGTGGAGGAAGAGTGCACTAGCGAGCCCGACGCTTAGAGGTGTTTCCAGTCAGTCAACTTGTGGTCTTGGAGTTTACCACGTGTTTCATCCGTAGTGCTTCCGCCCCACAAATAAAATAGTCAAGCCTCACACTGACGCTCGGCTTTACTTTATTGTATCAGTGTTATAATATCACCACACCACTGTCTTATACCGCCACCGTCATATAATGACAAGTCTGTAATAAATGTTGAGCACTCTGGCTCAACCCTGTGTAATATTATGTATGTACTGGTTATCTATATCAAGGGAGTCCACCAGTTGTTCTGTTCTTGGGGCTGGTGTGACTTGAGGCTATTCCGTGATTTATTCCAGAAACAGGCCTGACAGTCTTCTGGCCTCCTCCCGAAGCTTCCTGTGTCTTCTGATCCAGAAAAAATCGCCGTAAAATTTTATTGTATTTGGACTTCGTTTGATATAGTTTTTCCCTGAAACAAGAAAACGAGCAAAAATAGAAACTGGCACTGGGCACTAGGTTAATAGGTTAGTTCCCAAAAATGATATAAATTTGCATATAAAGTATGTATAATTGATATAATAATAGCATGAAACAATCAAAAATTATAGATATGTTGGAGACGTATAAGGCCCCCGGCTCCATTCACCATATTTACTAAAACCCTAAAAATGTCGCTGCAATTTACTTTCTTTTATTTTCTTTTGCAATTTATATATCTATCACTATCAGAAATAATCCTTGCAATTATCAAGTACAAGGGGATTGACAACCCTCTTGCCCGCATTGGGTGCAAGTATTTTGTTTGTGTGTGTAGGTACTGTCGACCTTTGTCTGCGTGAATCTCCTATTGGTTCGATAACCTTGGTTCTCTACTGAGGGAAATACTATCCGCTACTATATTGCTTCACCCTTCCTCTTCGGGAAAATCCCAACGCGGCTCACACGTAGCAGAAAGAATTTCTGGCGCCGTTGCCAGGGAGATTTCATCAAACAAGGCAAGGTACCTGCACATACACACACACACACACACACACCTTATTTTCTTGTTTTATTTATTTCCTAGTTATGCTATTCTTTTCATTAGCACACAATAACAGAAAGTAAAAAAAAGACATATGGATCCTCATCCACTTGCCAATCTTTTCAAACTTGATGCTTATTGTAAACCAATAGCTAATAATGAAGAAGTGATAAAATAAAATGCTATTGGGATACATTTATTGAATGAAAAGCATGATTTCAATGTTGTTAGTATAAATTCTATGAACATCAGTTGTGCTAATGATCATGATTGGGGTGATAATCATGATGTTTCTTGTGATCTTGAGAATTCTGAGCCTCATAATGAATCTATTATTGATGATAAAACTTGCAATACTATTAAAAGTGGGTTCGGAGTCAACTTTAGGTAATAATGATCCCACTACTTTGGAGAATTATCAATCTCATGGAATTTTTGGTACAAGTGGGTTTGGAGAGGTCATGACTTTAGTTGATGTTAATCTTACTATCTTGGAAAATTATAAGATTTGCATGCATATGTCTCATAAACAAAATGTTTTACATGATAGTTATATTGTTGAGTTTGATTATGATCCTACATGTAATTATTTTGAGAGAGGCAAATATGGTTATAGAAATCTTCATGTTACTAAATTATCTCTCTTTGTGTTGAAATTATTAATGCTTCATTCTTCCTATTTGCATGTGCTAGATATTGCTTGTCTTGATAATTTGTTTTTCTATAAAATGCCTATACATAGGAAGAGGGTTAGACTTAAATGTGTTTGTTACATGTTATATAATGCTCTCTTTGTGCTTTAATTCCTATCATTTATGTGAGCATCATTGAAATCTCAAGCCTATCTTAATGGCAATAAAGAAAGAGCTTGTCGGGAGACAACCCAATAGTTATCATTTCTGTTTTTGTGTGATGGCATGATTATTTCTACTTTAATGACTATTTTTATCTTTTAATTAGTGTTTGTGCCAAGTAAATCCTTTGGGGTGATTTGAATGATAGTAAAGTTGATTTTGTGTAGAAACATAAAGTTTTGCGCCCAATATTTGAATTTACATTTTTTACTGGAATGTCAGAAACATCTAAAAGTTTTACACAGTATTGGGTTACAAATTGTTTAAGTTGTCCTATTTTTTCAGAATTTTTGGAGTTACAGAAGAATGGATAATATTCTGTCATTACGTGTTGTTCTGTTTTAGACATATTATGTTTTTATTGCATAGTGTGCTTATTTTGATGATGCTATGGATTATATCGGGGGGTATAAGTCATGGAGAAGTTAGAATACAGTAGGTATTATGCAAGAAAAATTATGAATCAATTTATAATAGTACGTAAAGTGGATGATTGATTTATTATACTAACAGATCTCACGAAGTTTCTGTTGAGTTTTGTGTGCTGAAGTTTTCAAGTTTTGGGTGAGATCACAATGGATGAAGGAATAAGGAGCGGCAAGACCCTAAGCTTGGGGATGCCCAAGGTGTAGGAGATATGCCCTAGAGGCAATAATAAATGTTATTGTTTATCTCCATGTTCATAATTATGTTTATGTTCCATGCTATAACTGCTATGGTTCTCGAGCCTACAATAACCACGAGGCTCGGAGGAAGGCTCATATGCACGTGTGGAATAATAAACGGTAAAATGTATTCCTAGTCTGGACTCTAAGACTAGCTCAAGTGTTGCATGATGGTTCTGTTTTCCTGATCATAGGCATGACTATGCCGGCACCTTTGAGGGCACAATGTTAGGAGAACACTTGTGTTGAATCGACCCAAATTGATGTTATGCTATGACATACATTCGTCACAAGTTAATGGTTAATAACATAGAGAAAGTTGATGTTTGCATAATTCCTTAGACCATGAGAGTGTCGAGTTTCTTCATGCTTGCTTCATGAACTTTGGGGTTTGTTAAACGTCATCCGTAAATGGGTGGCTATTACGGCGGCTTACGGGTTCATGGAAAAGTGTGTCAAGGGACTTGATAGCTCAAGATTGGGATTTGCTCCTCCGACAATGGAGAGATATCTCTGGGCCCTCTCGGTGTTACGGTATCCATCATCGTCTGGCCAGACACATTATGATTTGATCACAGGGATGCCGAACACGGAAACGAGAAAAAAGAACAAAACCGGTAACGAGGTAACTGGCATTGTGGACAAGTGTTGATCCACGGGGATGCCGATGATTCTCACCTCGGATGTTTGTAACATATCGTGAAGCAACAGGAATAGCACACGGCAACAGGAGGTTCACTCGAATATTTATTCGTGTGGGTATAGGGATCAATATGGGTGTCCACGGCTCCGATGTTGATCATTGATCGGAAAGAGTTCCGGTCATGTCCACACTTCACCGAACCTATAGGGTCACATGCTTAAGGGTCATCTATCTACTGAATACTAGACAGGGAGTCTGAGAGAAAGTCACCGGAAAAGTTTCTGAGACAGCGGAAAAGTTCCGGAGAGAGAGGACACCGGAAGGGTTTCGGTAAAACTGAAAAGTTGTTTCAGGGTATACCATTAAGTCAAATTGGTTTCGGCACACGTCTAGAAATTCTTGGAGGGTGCCAGAATTTTTCTGGGAACTTCTGGGATTTTTCGGAGAAAAAACCCGGAAATGTTCCGGAGCTGCCGGAACCGCTTTGTTTGCTTTTCGCAGATGAAAATCACTAATCCAGAATTGTTTCGGAACGCGTCCAAAATCATTTTAGTGGGTACTGGAATTGTTCTAAGACCCACAAAAATATTTTCGGATTTAACGGTGGCGGAAAATTGTCTCTGTGAATAGTGAAAATCACTTTATGGTTAATTTTTTGGAAAGCCACCTTTTGGGACTTTTCCCAAAAGGCTTCTAGAAAGACTTAGGGACTAAGGAACCCCCTTTGGGGGGGCCCCATGAGGGTGGCCGGCCAAGGGTGGAGCTCCTCCATGGAGCTCCACATGCCATCCTTTTATGCCCTTTATGCCCTTTATGTGTGACATAAAGTGTGGGTGCTTTGGTATTTTAATATGCCAACTCTACCCCTTGGTTTTCCTATAAATAGAGGTGGAGAGGAGCTCTCCACACTCACTCCTTTCTCACATACAAGTGCCATGCATGATCTGGCTTCTTCTCTCCCTCCCCGCAAAATAGTTTTGTAGAGCCGAAAGGCTGTCTCGGTTCCGGTGGGAACTAGTTCTGGACGGCGAAGCCCTGCCGGATAGATGACACCGTATGTGTGCAACCCCGTAGAGAGGTCGTAGGTTCGATCTTTTTTCCTGAGGGGATGTTCGAGAGTGCCTCCGGAAGGGCTGTCCAAGTGACCGTCCGAGTTTTGAGGGTCCTCCCGAAGGGCTGTCCGTGACACCGTCCGAGGGACTGTCCGACCGCCTCCCAGAGGGCTGTCCGACGAGCAGACAAGGGAGAACATCCTCCCGGTTGGGAGGTTGTAAATCCTAGATGCGGGGATCTGCACCGACGATCTACATCAACTCTACTTCCGCTGCGCTATGAGCCGGTAACGATCGGATCGAAACCTTGTATGCAGTTTTCATAGTGGTCCTGGGCTGGTGCGTAGGTCGGAAAATTTTTGTTTTCTGCTGCGTTCCCCTACAGTGGCATCATGAGCCATGCTATGCGTAGATGCAGGTTACGATCTAGAATACATAGAGATGTATGGGTGTTGCACAATATAATTTGTAGTAGATGAGTTCTACTGCTGATAATTATTTGTGCGGGTAGCAGATGAAATATGTTACCCGATGTTCTTGTTGCTTCCCTGGAATTTGCATATTTCTGATCTTGATAATAGCATGGTGGAGTTTCAAAGTTCTGGAAATCCGCGATCCTGATTGATCAACGAAGTGCTAACAGTTCGTTAAATTCCACCATAGTTAGAGAGAAAGATGAAATTTCACAGACAAAAGGGCAATGCAGATATGATCTGCACATGGGTCATGCGTATGACAAAGTTCAGTATGGGGCTCGAGATTTTATTATCTCGTGTTTCATACACCCCGCAAAGTTAATCTAGCGACTTGAATAATCATACTTGATGATGAACGTTGGTAGCTTTGGTTTGTTTCGAAACCTTAGAAGCCACGTAAAATAAAATTTTGTATGAACTGATTAGAGGCGTCTAACTTGGTTTTGTAGGATGTGCATGTGATGTGGTATAGCAGTGCTCATAATAATTTGATTATGTATGAGATGACTATATGATGTAAAATTAACATGACCTGTGTGTCATGATTCGGCATGATGGCTGGAGCCATATGATTGTCACTTTAATGACCTGCGTGTCAACCTTAAGTAATGCACTTATTTTATTAGCTATAGAGATAGCAATATCATCTGGTGCATCGACAAGGTGATGGAAATCTTCGCAAAGGTGAACACCGACGCGAATGCCGAAGACGAAGAAATAAAAGACTTCTCTGTCAGAAAGGGCTATACCATATCATGCTATTATTGCCTGAGATGTTTATCCCTTATGATGCACCCTTCTTGATTGCGTGGTAGTCGCTTTTTATTAGGGTGATCTCTCACAAAAATATCAAGTAGTTAGTGTTCTCCCAAGTGTAGCACCGTCACGGCACCTATCTTCTCAGAGTGCGTCATGTTTCCATGAGTACAAACGATTAGAGAAGTGTGAGGCAGGTGAGTTGAGACCTCGCAGCGAGATCACTTGGTTGTCTTGACGTTCTGGCATGAAAGTCATGAGCTCGGAACACGCGCATCGAAAGATGAACAAGAGTCACATAGAGATGTGATCGGCAAGTTGGCCTACCGATTGAAATTCCCGTCATCAGTGATGTTCCCATCAATGGCGTTGAATTGAAATGCGGATCTTGAATCACTCAAAATCAATTATGAGAGATATTGATTTGAGTGGGAGCGCATTGTAGAATTAACTTGCTTAATTCTCAGTGCAATTAATTCTGAACTTTGTCTAAGTGAAATTTGCATAATAGTTATAGAAGAATGGCTCGCGTTTTCCACCTTCCCTGTTAAAATTGAATAGTTGTTATATATCTGGTTAAAACTTTACGGTTGGTAACGTAATGTGAGGATTGTCCTCAAGAGTGCCGAGAAGGACTTTGTCCCATCGCATGCTTTCGGTATTCTCCCGCTAATGCTATGGATAATGTGACTCTCGTCCTTCGATCCAAAAGCTAGAATTCCGTTACGGTCAAGTGCAATATGTTTGCTTCCATGAGACCCGAACTTCAAAAGTTTGGGATAGCTATGTGATATTCATGGAACTGAAAATCATTTTTAGACACAAATAAAGGTTAAAAGATATGTGATATCCAAAGCAATGTTTGTTTTGCAAACTATTAGTAAAAGTGTTTACTATGCAATTAACTAATACAAGAGGGATCCAGAAGAACGCCTATCATATGATGAAGGTGAATAAAACAAACAACTTAAAGAGGAAGGAAATGTCCAAAGGGTGTTAGTGTGACTTACACACCTAGGAAGTCCGGGGCTAACACCACTCTTAAGTTGAATGCTTCTTCTGAGAGTAGGAGAAATACTGAAAGTTAAACTATTAGAAGTATAAAGGCAAAAAGAGAGAAGACTGGAATATCCAGCTCATGTATGAAAGTCATACAAGCTATTGATGTATAGAAGGTTGGTCAAAGAAATAGTTCTTGGGAATTATGATTAAACATGTTAATCACTGATTCTTGGGTATTGTGAGTTGATCACATAGATACCCGCTCGATTGCTTTCCGTTACAATTCGATGCAAGAACTACTACGGCCTAAAAGACTGGCCGGAGTGAGGTTCAGATACGCGCTTGGAACATAGTAAATGTTACTATACATTCCATCGGTGTATTACCTATGTATTTATTTTCATAATTCATTTTGGAGTTTCATACACTCTAGCCCATTGCATAAAGTATCTTGCAAGAAGGTTGTTCATAAGAGAACTTTTTGATGTTCGGTGTTATGAATAACATAAGGGCCATGCTTCCATCATGGATGGGATGTATGTTATGAATATTGATAATAATATATTACCTCTGTATTTACTTTCATAATTCATTTTAGAGTTTTACACACTCTAGCCCATTGCATAATGTTTGTTGCAAAAGAGTTGTTCATAAAAGAACAATTGTTGTTCAGTGTTATGAATAACATAAGGGCCATACTTCCATCATGAATGGGATGTATGTTATGAATATTGATGGTAATATGATACATCCATAACACTGACGCTAAATGTCGCAAGACTAAGAGAATACCACACATGTGTGGCACTGCATTTGGTCACATTGGAGAAACCCGCATGGAGAAATTCCATAATGATGGATTTTGAAGTCGTTTGATTATGAATCATCTGACACTTGCAACTTTCCTCCGAAAAGTGAAGTGACTGAAATACCATTCACAGGCCATAAGGAACGAGCAACGAACTTATTGGTGATCATACATTTTGATGTATGTAGTCCGATAAATGTTGTTGATAGAAGTGGATTTATCTATCTTCAGAAATGACTCAAGTAGATATATGGATATTTACTTGATGAGACGTAAGTCTGGATCTTTTGAAATCATTCATAAGGTTTTCAATATGAAGTAGAAATTAGTGTAACAAGAAAATTATGTTTCTGCAATTTGATTGCGGAAAGGAATATTTGAGTTACAAGTTTAGCGAATGTCTGATGAGTTGTGAAAAGAGTTTCATAACTTACACCTCACGGAGCACCACTGTGAGTGGAATATCCGTGAAGATGTAATCAAACCATTTATGACATGGTAAGATCAAAGATGACATAAATCAATTTTCCATTATCCCTTTTAAAAGTAATGCTTTAGAGATTGCGGCTTTTTACACTGAAAAGAGCACCATCAGATCTGTTGAAATGACGCCATGGTATGGTACACCCAACCATGTTATGTATTTTCTTAACATTTGGAATATGGGGCTTGTGTAAAATATTTACAAACCTATTCCAAATCAGACAAGTGCTACTTTGTAGGTTATCCCAAGTTATTGGGTATTCCCCCACCACTGTACCGAGGCAAAAAGTTTTGCCACAAAGAACGGTATGCTTTTGAAGAAAATGGTTCTTGCAAAAAGGTGAGTGGGAGGACAGTGCAACTCGACGAGATAACAGTGTCTTCGTCATCAGATCAAAGGAAAAAAACCTTGGAAGTAATTCCAGCGTTTCCTACTGCAACTGATACGGAAGCCTCTACATGAGATGTATGGACTTCGGTCGAACTTGAAACTGAACCACGTAGGCAAAACTCGTGCAAACCTCTCAGGTGCGCAAGCAAGATATTGTTGTTAGACAACAGTATACCTACGATACACAAGGAAGCGTCGATGGGCCCTGACTCCGGAATTGGCTAAATGCCAATATAATCCGAGATAGTTTCCGTAAATGATTCAAGATTATATCTTGATAAACCCTTCGGAAGACTTAGAGTCTAACGAACATTAATGGAACTATAAACTGATGTGGATAAAATGTTTTATCCATAAAGCTCGACTTGTTGCAATAACAAATTCAAGGAGTTGACTACGATGAGATTGCCTCACCGTAGCGATGCTTAAAGTCAGATCGGGTTAAACTAGCAATTAATACATATTTCAATCTTGAGATATGATACATGGATGCCAAAAGGATTTCCATGTGATGGAAATGCAACCTAGGACTTGTGATACAGTCCGAAGTATTTTGTCAATCCAGAGGATGCTAGTAAGTATGCAAACTTCAGAGTTCCAGCAATGGACAGAAGAGATCAAAATGGAGTTGGAATCTTTGTTTTGATGAAATAGTCAAAAGAGTTTGATTTCATCAATGGATAACGAAGATGCTTGTGGTTTCAAGAAAGTAAGTGGGAGCATAATAATATTTCTAAAAACCTTGTGTGCTTGACACATTGTTGATTGGAAATAATATAAATTTCTTGACACGAATTAGGACTTCATTGAAAATAGTTTTCGATGAAGTGCTTAGGCTAGGTAGCCTCGGTATTAGGCATAATTATCTACGAGATAAAATTGCCTGATAGAGCTAAAGCCAACAATACATATTGACAAGATGCTAAAACAGTTTAGCATTAAAACGCCAAGGAGTGATTCTTGCCGAAGTCACATGGAAAGGGTTTTTGCAAGACTCAGTGTCCCAAAACACTGATGAGCAAAATACATGATGGAGATTCCACACACTCTTGTGTTTGGATTAATCATGTTTTCCATGGTATGTAAAACAACCAGATATGTCCGATACTCCCAAAGCTGTTGCGAGTATAGATACCAAAGTGATCAAAGTACTGATCATGGGACAACAGTAAAAAATGTCATTGAGTACTAAAGTAGCACTGATGACATGTTTTCTCGCAAGCAGAGATTATGAAGTGCTCGTTGTAAGTAATTACATCGATACAGTCTTCATCAACGCTCCATGCAATTTTCGATTTAAGTTAAGAGTTTTGTGTAATCCACAATATAGTGGCACGGTAGTTGGAAATTGTTCCAAACAGGTTACTGTGGCGAATTCTATAACAAAGGCTAAGTATGTTGCCGCTTTGAAAGCGACATAGAAGATGTTGAATCGTACAGTTCGTTCATGAACTTAGTATGGTTCCAAGATGGCTTTGGTCAATGGAACACTATTGAAGATAGTTGCTCCATAGCTCAGTCTGAGGAATCAAGGTTTGACCTGTGATTCACATATATACGAAGCCAAGTCCACACAAAATATGAATTTTGTGAAAGCGTGAAAACATGAGGATATGCAGAGATACACACGGAACTGAAGTTGTCAGATCCGTTGGACATCAGACTATACCACAAGCGAAGCATTTTTACACCGGTATGCCATAGGTGTAAAGTGCATTAGCATTGACTAGATTATTGACTCTAGTGCAAGTGGGAGTCTGGAGGAGATATGCCCTAGAGGCAATAATAAATGTTATTGTTTATCTCCATGTTCATAATATGTTTATGTTCCATGCTATAACTGCTATGGTTCTCAAGTCTACAATAACCACGAGGCTCGGAGGAAGACTCATATGCACGTGTGGAATAATAAACGGTAAAATGTATTCCTAGTCTGGCCTCTAAGACTAGCTCAAGTGTTGCATGATGGTTCTGTTTTCCTGATCATAGGCATGACTATGCCGGCAACTTTGAGGGCACAATGTTAGGAGAACACTTGTGTTGAATCGACCCGAATTGATGTTATGCTATGAGATACATTCGTCACAAGTTAATGGTTAATAACACAGAGAAAGTTGACGTTTGCATAATTCCTTAGACCATGAGAGTGTCGAGTTTCTTCATGCTTGCTTCATGAACTTTGGGGTTTGTTAAACGTCATCCGTAAATGGGTGGCTATTACGGCGGCTTACGGGTTCATGGAAAAGTGTGTCAAGGGACTTGATAGCTCAAGATCGGGATTTGCTCCTCCGACGATGGAGAGATATCTCTGGGCCCTCTCGGTGTTACGGTATCCATCATTGTCTGGCCAGACACATTGTGATTTGATCACAGGGATGCCGGAACACGGAAACGAGAAAAAAGAACAAAACCGGCAACGAGGTAACTGGCATTGTGGACAAGTGTTGATCCACGGGGATGCCGATGATTCTCACCTCGGGTGTTTGTAACATATCGTGAAGCAACAGGAATAGCACACGGCAACAGGAGGTTCACTCGAATATTTATTCGTGTGGGTATAGGGATCAATATGGGTGTCCACGGCTCCGATGTTGATCATTGATCGGAAAGAGTTCTGGTCATGTCCATACTTCACCGAACCTATAGGGTCACACGCTTAAGGGTCATCTATCTGCTGAATACTAGACAGGGAGTCTGAGAGAAAGTCACCGGAAAAGTTTCGGAGACAGCGGAAAAGTTCCGGAGAGAGAGGACACCGGAAGGGTTTCGGTAAAACTGAAAAGTTGTTTCAGGGTATACCATTAAGTCAAATTGGTTTCGGCACACGTCTGGAAATTCTTGGAGGGTGCCAGAATTTTTCTGGGAACTTCTGGGATTTTTCGGAGAAAAAACCCAGAAATGTTCCGGAGCTGCCGGAACCGCTTTGTTTGCTTTTCGCAGATGAAAATCACTAATCTGGAATTGTTTCGGAACGCGTCCAAAATCATTTTAGTGGGTACTGGAATTGTTCTAAGACCCACAGAAATATTTCCGGATTTAACGGTCGCGGAAAATTGTCTCCGTGAATAGTGAAAATCACTTTATGGTTAATTTTTTGGAAAGCCACCTTTTGGGACTTTTCCCAAAAGGCTTCTAGAAAGACTTAGGGACTAAGGAACCCCCTTTGGGAGGGCCCCATGAGGGTGGCCGGCCAAGGGTGGAGCTCCTCCATGGAGCTCCACATGCCATCCTTTTATGCCCTTTATGTGTGACATAAAGTGTGGGTGCTTTGGTATTTTAATATGCCAACTCTACCCCTTGGTTTTCCTATAAATAGAGGTGGAGAGGAGCTCTCCACACTCACTCCTTTCTCACATACAAGTGCCATGCATGATCTGGCTTCTTCTCTCCCTCCCCGCAAAATAGTTTTGTAGAGCCGAAAGGCTGTCTGGGTTCCGGTGGGAACTAGTTCTGGACGGCGAAGCCCTGCCGGATAGATGACACCGTATGTGTGCAACCCCGTAGAGAGGTCGTAGGTTCGATCTTTTTGCCCGAGGGCCTGTTCGAGAGTGCCTCCCGAAGGGCTGTCCAAGTGACCGTCCGAGTTTTGAGGGTCCTCCCGAAGGGCTGTCCGTGACACCGTCCGAGGGACTGTCCGACCGCCTCCCGGAGGGCTGTCCGACGAGCAGACAAGGGAGAACATCCTCGCGGTTGGGAGGTTGTAAATCCTAGCTGCGGGGATCTGCACCGACGATCTACATCGACTCTACTTCCGCTGTTCTACGAGTCGGTAACGATAGGATCGAAACCTTGTATGCAGTCTTCATAGTGGTCCTGGGCTGGTGCGTAGGTCGGAAAATTTTTGTCTTCTGCTGCGTTCCCCTACACAAGGCACCCCAAGGTAATATTCAAGGAAGACCCAAGCGTCTAAGCTTGGGGATGCCCCGGATGGCATCCCCTCTTTCGTCCACAATTCATCGGTATGTTACTTGGAGCTATATTTTTATTCATCACATGATATAAGTATTACTTGGAGCGTCTTGTGCCATAGTTTATTTTGTTTGCTTGTTTCTTAGTTTGTCACAATCATTGTTTGCTGGACACACCTTTTGAGAGAGATACACATTCATCATGATTTGTTAGATTTTTCTATGTGCTTCGCTTATATCTTTTGAGTTATGCAGTTGCTCACGTGCTTCACTTATATCTTTAAAGCACGGTGGTGGTTATATTTTATAGAAATTATTTGCACTCTCATGCTTCACTTATATCTTTTTGAGCGTCTTTTAATAGGAAGTGGTAATTTGCACAGGTTATATGACTAGTCCAAAAATGATAGGTATACAAGAGTGGTATAATAAAAAAATTCATGTAGATCACTGGATATGAAGCGTATGCTTTAATAATATTGATGTAATAATATGAAAGAGTATTAGTCCATAATCATTAGTTAGTATAAATATCGAGATTAAAGCTTGTTATGTACTACTCATTTAAGTGTCAGTCATGGCATGACCGGGATGTTGGAGCATTTTTATTCCTCATTGAAATCCTTTGTGTTGCTTTAGTCGGGGGCGCGCAATGGTTAACTCCTCCCAACCTCCTCCCTTGGAGCATGCGGGTAGTACTTTGCTTTTAGGGCTAATAGGCTTCGCAATAAATATTTGAGTTCTTTATGACTAATGTGAATTTATGGACGAAAGCACTTCGACCTATCCTAATTTTGCTAGCCTCGTCGGTACCGTGCATTGCCCGTTCTCACCTCGAGAGTTGGTGCAAACTTCACAGGTGCATCCAAACCCTGTGATATGATACGCTCTATCACACATAAGCCTCATTATATCCTTCCTCAAAACAGCCATCATACCTACCTATTATGGCATTTCCATAGCCATTCCGAGATATATTGCCATGCAACTTCTACCGTTACTATTCACATGACGTGTGTGTTCATAGTCATATTGCTTTGCATGATCATAGAGCTGACATGATATTTGTGGCAAAGCCACCGTTCATCATTGTAATATATGTTATGCTAGATCATTGCACATCTTGGTACACTGCGAGAGGAATTCATATAGAGTCATATTCTTTTTCAGTTTTATCGAGTTGTAAGTAAATAAAAGTGTGATGATGATCATTATTAGAGTGTTGCCCCTACCAGTGAGGAAAAAGGATGGTGGAGACTAATAAGTCCTCGAAAAAGTGGGGATGAGGCCCATGAGACTATTCTAAAAAAAGGAGAAAAGGGCACACTATTATCCTTTACCACACTTGTGATTCAAAGTAGCACCATGTTCTTCATATAGAGAGTCTCCTTGATTTGTCACTTTCATATACTAGTGGGAATTTTTACATTATAGAACTTGGCTTGTATATTCCGATGACGGGCTTCCTCAAATGCCCGAGGTCTTCATGAGCAAGCAAGTTGGATGCACACCCACTTAGTTTCAGTTGTGAGCTTTCATACACTTATAGGTCTAGTGCATTTGTTGCATGGCAATTCCTACTCCTTACATTGATATCCATTGTAAGGCCTCTCCATTGCCTAACGATCCGCCGAGTTGATGCGAGACTTTCTCTACTTTTTGTCTTCCCTATTGAACGCATATCATCGTTCTCTTTGCCATCCAAAGTGCCAAGTCTATAGCTCACACTCCAATATTGAGTGGAGTCGAAAATGCTGAAGCGAGAAAGAGTATGATACAATTTCTTGGTTAGGCACCGGGGTGCTCATGATTTGTACTTATGCTAGGAAGACGGAGTCATGCCATGCTTACATAATTCAATGAGTAGGGATAACATTCATTAAGCATCATATATTTTGAAAGTTAATGATTATCTTCTAGTATTCATGGATATTATTATGTTGATATTTATTACTTCATCATTTCTCAATATTCATACCGTAAAAAGATTACATGATAAACATGCTAGGTAGCATTCAACATAAAAAATTCTGTTTTTATCATTTACGTACTCGAGGACGAGCAGGAATTAAGCTTGGGGATGCTGATACGTCTCCAACGTATCTATAATTTTTTTATTGTTTCATGCTATTATATTATCAATCTTGTATGCTTTATATGCAATTTTATATCATTTTTGGGAACTAACCTATTAACCTAGTGCCAGTTCCTGTTTTTGCCTATTTTATTGTTTCGCAGAAAAACCATACCAAACGAAGTCCAAACACGATGAAACTTTACGGTGATTTTTTCTGGACCAGAAGGGACCCTAGAAGCTTCGGGAGGAGACCAAACGCCGCACGAGAGAGGCACAAGCTCACACGGCGCGCCCCTAGGGGGGCGCCGTCTGAGCTTGTGGCCCCCTCGCAACTCCGTTTGACCTAATTCCAGGCCCATAAATTCCCTAAAATCCAGAAACCACCAGAGGGAGACCCGAAACAATTATTTCACCGCCGCAAGCCTCTGTTCTTACGCGATCCCATCTGGAGGCCTCCGCCGTACTCTGCCGGAAGGGGAATCGATCACGGAGAGCCTCTACATCAACCTTGCTGCACCTCCGATGATGTGTGAGTAGTTCCCACAGAACCTACGGGTCCATAGTGATTAGCTAGATGGCTTTCTCTCTCGCTTTGATCTTCAATACAATGTTCTCCTCGGAGTTATATTCGATGTAATCTTCTTTTGCGGTGCGTTTGTTGGGATCCGATGAATTGTCGGTTTATGATCAGATTATTCATTGAAAGTAATTGAGTTATATTCTAAACTTTATTATGTGTGATTGTTATAGCTATGTAATGCTTTCCGATCTTTGGCCAAGTTGACGATTAGATCTTCAATGGAAGTGGTGCACAGTAGTAGGTTCAATCTTGCGGTGTCCTCACTCTATGACAGGAGGGGTAGCGAGGCACGTATTTGTATTGTTGCTACTAAGGGTAAAACGACGGGGTTCGATCATACTGATTGGTCTTATTTTGTCTACATTATGTCATCATGCTTCAAGCATTACTCTGTTTGTTATGAACTTAATACCACGAGATGCATGCTGGATAGCGGTCGAAGAGTGGAGTAATAGTAGTAGATGCAGAATCATTTCGGTCTACTTGTCACGGACGTAATGCATATGTACTGATCATGCCATGAATAACATCATAACTATGCGATTTTCTATCAATTGCCCAACAGTAATTTGTTTACCCACCGTATGCTATATTCTTGAGAGAGACGCCTCTAGTGAAAGCTATGGCCCAGGGTCCATTCACCATATTTACTAAAACCCTAAAAAGCTTGCTGAAATTTATTTTATTTTATTTTATTTTACAATATATATATATATATATATCATTATCAGAATTAATCCTTGCAATTAACGAGTACAAGGGGATTGGCAACCCTCTTGCCCGCGTTGGGTGCAAGTATTTTGTTTGTGTGTGCGTAGGTACTGTCGACCTTTGTCTGCGTGAATCTCCTATTGGTTCGATAACCTTGGTTCTCTACTGAGGGAAATACTATCCACTACTATATTGCTTCACCCTTCCTCTTCGGGGAAGATCCCAACGCAGCTCACAAGTAGTACCTCCAGACCAGCGTCACCAAGTTTTGTGGTGCGGTTGATATGCTAGAGGCAAGGTAACCATTGCGCGCGGCAGCCGAGGAGATCGTAAGTTTTGCTTCTTCTTGCTCAACTTGTCGATTGAATCATTCATTCACTCAATGTTGCTCTACACATTGTGTAGCCCGTACGCGCTGTCGTGACGTACCACAGGATAGAGAGACGGCCATTTAGGTACATACACTGTTGGATGAAGCTAAAGAGGCAGTATGTGTGGGACGACATGATCCGTTCATGAAAAACTTGTTGAACATCCGGTTAATCTTGTTGAATTTGAACTATTGTTGTACTAGACTTATTTGCATGCTATGTATGGATGATTTGTGCTATTTTCTATCCGAACTTTGATGAAATCCGTCGTGTTTGTATGAATTTCGTCCGTTAGTTAAAAGCCAACTTAAAATGTATGCGGACAGTGTTGGATGGCCGGCTCCTGCATCCGTGTCCGTGAACTGGTCCCCTATCCGCGGGCGGATGCCGGAGCAAATTTATGGGTCAGCGTTGGAGATACCCTTATACTACAGTTGCATCTACAGTAAACTACGTATGGAACTGTAAAACCTATTAACATGGCATTTAATTCAAAAAAAATGTGATGAACACAAAGTGAAAACAACTTGGACGAATGATCGAATCCAAAAAAGAAATGTGAGAATGTAGTTACAGATGTGAGAAAAGTAAATAATGGAGAGTAATTGATTTCGAAGAAGAAAACGAAACCGATAAAAAGAAGACTATTCGAGGGTGACGGTATGAGGAAGTGGTTGGATTACCACGATCCTCTCCTCGACCTTGAGGGGAGACAGGACTATTGTCTCCACCACTAAAGTGGGATAATACTCACTTTATAGAGGAAATCTGTGGAGTTTGGGAAACATATAGTTGTTTTTGTGTAGTGATCTCTGTTCATGGAGATCGCGAGGCCACTGATGCCCGGTGTGGTACGGTGGGATAGAAGAGCGGGCATGTGGGCTTCTATCAAAAGATACCGCTATGGCCACGCTCATATCTCCCTTCCCTATATTCAATCTCTCGTGCCATATTCTTTTTCAGGTTTGACATTACTTCCCATTCCTATCTTTTTGCTTTTCTCAAGGACGTAAGATTCTTCAAAATCCCTCACGCAGATTCCGTGTGAAAACAACCATCTTCTCTCCCTTTCTTTGAAGCTTTGTTATTCCTTCACAAAATAGGACAGGCACGTTTCCCTAGATGAGGGATACTCATTATTATTATGAATAGATTACTCTATCAAAAACGGTCTATCCAATTCCCTGAATCAATCAATCAATCAATCAATCTCTAATCTCTATCATAGAGAATCTCACCCTCCCATACTTGAAAGACACGAACTTCACCATCTGAACTCAGGAATAACTCTGATTTCTCAGGGTTCACCTCCGTGCCCCCGCCACGCTCTATGACAGCGATAAATCCACTTAGATTCACATCCCTTAAGATGTCGCAAATCTCACAACTCCCAAGGCGATATGAATCTGAGCTTGTTGAAGCTAGAAGGACATTGGTGTCCCATCTCGTATAAAGAACATTCTCATATCGGCTCAGGACCTCGCTATCAAATTGATATTGAAAAAAGATATGTAGGAGGACGTCACTCAATTCACCTATCAATGGTATACAATTCGAATGAGGGATTTTTAGCTTAGTGTCCGCATTATAAATCGGGAGAGATATAAATTTCTTTAAGATGTGGGAAATCACACCCATATATGTATACACTCTAATGTACTCCATAGACGTTCCGTAGAAACATAATGGATACTGTGAGTCAAATCCACACAGATTATTTGATTCACATCCCTTTTACCATCCCAGAACTCCTCGTGGTAAATAATCATTTCATTATAATGAGTTAATTTATGCGGAAGATTGTTTCTTCTCCATAGAAACTCCCGCATTAAGATATTAGCTAATGCTTTAAAAAGGAGTGCATCTACTGGACGAAATGCCACACACATACATGGCCCATCACCAGCATTGATGAGTGGCCGCCTCGCACAACAATACCCTTCCTCGTCTTGCCTTTCAAGAACAAATTCTTCCTGCATATTCAGGTCAATACCATGTTTATACGCTTTGTATACTAAAATGGGCTGAAATGAAGAATAACCTTCGTTTATACGTGACGCCATGGCATGGATTTCCGCGGGTAAGACGCCTCTCTCCCTCCACACGTCATTCGAATTATAGATTGAGTTGATCTCATTAATCAATTCAAGTTTCCAAAAACTACCATGAAATCTCCTAATCAAAGTGACGTTGTGATTACTTCTAGATCCAATTCGAGAGAGAGAGAAAATAAGTCGGCAAGTGTTCAACATTTCTTCACGTATTCTTCTATACTTACTCTTGGTAAGTTGGCTGGTTTCTTGGTTTGCGTTCATGATTAGGAATCAATTGGATGTGTTACTATCCGCTTGAGGTCTAGAACATTAGCCTCTTCCTATTTAGGAAGAGAAAAAACTCTACTGTGCCAGTAGGCCGAAGACCCGCAACCTCAACCTCATGCCTTTGTTATTATTCCTCAATCCGCTTCTTCAGTTTCATTCCTACTCATAAGAGGGATTCTTATCTCTAAAAAGAATACATCTCATTTACTACTCCATCCAACGATCAATTCCCGGATTTATTGAGTATCGAGTCACTGCACTATCTCTTTCTTTCTCTCATCATAATTCATGTATCTATCTATTTGCATTCCTAATATGCTATCTATCCTTACTTTACCTTACCTTACCTGTGTTTATGCTGTACCAACTGTACTAATCATAATTTGCGCGGTTAAACTCATACAAACCATGATACCCAGCAAAGAGCCTGCTAACCTCGTTTGAGCTACCTCACCTTCGGGATTATAATTAGTAATATCTGCTACATTGCGAAATGTTGGATCATTACGAAATGTCTCCAATACTCTTTCCTGGATATCCTGAGTATAAAGGTATGTCTTCTTATGATACCCATCGAAAATCAAGTCGGGATGATTGAATTGGTCGATAGATAGAGAATCGATGACAACCGGTATCATCAGGGGATCATTGCCCCCAACCACTAGCTTATACCAAACCGTGCACATCAGACCAGTATGTATTAACGTGATAAACACTATGTATACATACTTTCGCAAAAGTGGGTTGTAAAAGATTGTAGTGATCTCCATTTGCGGCGCCATATAGATTGGGTTACTAACCGGTGATTTGAATCCAACACCGAACTCTGCTAACCTAGCAGCGAACATTGATCTACTCATACTTTTCAACCCAAGAGAATTTGGTAGATCTACCAACTTATCAAATAGCGAAATACTATGCTTATAGTGAAAGCCAATAGCATTAGGGAATGAAAACCTTGAAATACGGGGCAGATGGGGCCAACCAATTCCAGTTAGCAACGTCAACCTTGAACTAGGTTCTTGTACATCAACAGGCATCACATAATCATGGGGTCGATTTCGATGAGTTATCAAGAACTTGTGTCTACCTCTATCATACTGGATTTGAGTATTGAGCATAGATATGCAATACACGAGGTTCTCTCTCAAATTGTTAAGAATGTGAAAACGATTTGATACGTTAGGAGGCACACCTCCAGGAGGACTATTATCACCACCATTAGGGCCACCTCCTCCACCCGGTGGAATCAAACCGTCATGATTACTATCACTAGATCGATCATTAGACCCACTTTCTTCACCTTTACTGACTTTTCCTTTCTTTCCTTTCTTTCCTTCACCTTTATTGACTTTTCCTTTATTGACTTTGACATTCTCTTGATTTCCTTTTCCTTTATCTTGATCAGATTGAGTAGGAGGATTAGACGGTAACCTATTCTTCGACGAATCTTTAGGGTCTCTGGAAAGCGAATCAGAACTGTTACATGAGAAAACGTCATTGAACTCTAAGTAAACTCGATTAAGAAATGCAGTTAGATAGGATCTCATAATATATCTCGTATTCATATAAATATGGATTGAATCCATTCTAGGATTTGATTTGAGGATTTTCGTGATATCAGAACCTAGATAAAAACACTGATATCCAAGTTATCAACACCTTGGTTGTAGGAAAGAGATTTCCTACCTCTAGTTCATATCTAGAGACATGATAACCGTGGGCTTAGAGTAGAGATAACAACCTCTCCTCTATAGAGGTCGAAAAAACGTTCTTTGCTTTACAAAGCTGGAAGAGCAGAAAGATGGATAACCTTTATAGATCGGGATAACGTTTCACATTTTCCCACAAATAGGATATTTACACCACGACCTAAATATAGCAGCTCGCCATAGAAGTATGTTCTGCCAAATGAATAGATGTATATTCAATTCATTTCTCAATGTTCCGTTGATAGAGGGGTGCTGCAATTAGCAAACAGAGTACGAGTACTACTAGATTCCTATGTATTCTAGAGGTGGTATAGTTGTTGACCAACCTACACTAATGTTGAGATAGTACCATACATGGGATAGTAATCTCCAGCTCATATTGTAACCCTCGTTTTAGGCCATGGAAACCCAGTGCCAACCCTGAAAGCTGTAAACCTACCTGTTATAGGATCCGTAACATATACAACTGCTATATGAAGCAAATACCCTATGTTGTGAGGTAGGGAATCTATTACGTTTATTCTCGCGCATCCTACCTATAGCAAACCCAAATGCAAGGACCTCAAAATCAGAACTCTACTCCAATCCAGTGAGGGGGAACCCACAGCCATCACCATTCTGGCATACAAATAGAATGGAAACGGGGTTTGATAACTATCCGGAGTTAATCTACTCCGCAAACTCATATCCCATTATCTCACTGGTGAGTGAGCTTCCGTCCTTGATCAAGAATTCATATACGATTCGATAGGTTTCGAATCTGAAGCGTGTTTCTCATCCAACGCTTATTTATCACCCCCTCCCCCTTTCTTATTACTACTCCTACTTCCATCATTCTTAGGAGTTCGACTTCCTTTCTTATTAGTTCCTATCTTATTATCTGATTTCACATCTAAACCATTATTACCTCCTTTCTTATTACCTCCTTTCTTATTACTTCCTTTCTTATTACTTCCTTTCTTATTACTTCCTTTCTTTTTCCTCTGATCTATCACTTCTATAGAAGAACTCTTATCATCACTAACACAATCATCCTGGCAAATGTTACCATTATGAAAAGTGGATTGGATTAGCTTGCTTATATCAGCCGCATCTTTAAGCCTTTTATTTTCTTCCCACAGCTGTAATATTAGACTACCTGTCGGTTGATCTTGTAACATTTTGGTGAGGTCTTCACCCGTAAATTCGTAGGGTTTTGTGTCGACCCATACACCCTTTTTAAAGACAGGTATTCTTTTCAGTTCTCCCAAACGCATTGTTATTTTGCTCATACGTTTGCGTATGACCAGATTCTTCCAATCCACCGAGAAGTTCTTTACGAACTTGATTACATGTTCTGAGTGAACATTATTCAATAAGTTAATATACTGACTTTTCTTCACCTCGCTCGGAGGTACACCTTTATACTTCCTCACTTCTTTACCCCCTTCGACCTCTAAGAAGTAGCTTTTAGGGGCAAGAAAGATACCTCGTTTAATAAGTCCATGTTCCAGCTTAAACTTCCCAAGCTCCTTATCCGATATCATAGATTCGGGAAGACGATTCTCTAAAACTACAGAGTCTGTGTCTGTGTAGAGACAGTCATCTCGTGATGAAAATTGATCCATATATATGCGCGCTTGACTCGTAATGCATGCTGACATCTGAGGACATGTGTTAATCGGCGGTTTCCAACCATCGCTCTCATCGTACACATTTTCCTTGTAGGTGATTAAATTATAATCCCCCACTTCGGTTGTATTGATCACTCGGCCTTTTTTCTTGTACACAAACAGTTTTGTTTCAAGCTTAGAGCAAAGGGCAGCTTTAGTGCTTTCAGGCTTTATACCAAAACGACCGTACACGCTGTTCATGCATAGCTTGTGTATATAGCTTTCTCCAAACAAACCACGATCCCTAGCCTTTTGTCTCCTCTCATACATATCATCTATGAATTTGACAAATGGACTATCGATCTCTTCAAACAAGTACCCACAACAGGGGATAATCTCATATCCCAATTTGGCAGCGTGCTTTAATTCTTCTGTAAAGAAGCATCCGAACGTGTAGCCAACTCCGAATTTGAGAACCTTCCCATCTCTAAATGGGAGAAAAGGACGCTTTACACTCTTCGGAGTATGCACCAAGGCCAGTACGAAGCCATACAAATCCTCCAATTTCTTGTTACTGAAATTGGCATGCCAGACTGGCTTCCCGCCAGGCATTTTACATGTCTTCATGATAAAAGGATATAACGAATTGACATCGTAGTAGTAAAGATTCTCCCCAGATGGCTTGTACACATCTACATGCCCACCATAGTATCCACGCCTAATGAAAGAGTCTTCTTCCTCTGTCGGAATATACATTTTATAGATCTTATCGTCTAGATAGTGCATACGAAATATAGTATAGGCCATAGCCGCTATAGTAGTTTTATCAACTATATCAATCCGGTACCTATCAAAAAAGATCTTTTGCGCTCTGAGCATGATATAAGCTAGAAGCAGAACATCATGTCGCAAATACTTTACATAAGCCACATAATTTGAGAGAATCGTCTCACGGGTGACCTTTGAGTGATCCATATCTCCTTTCCCAGCCAAATCAGGGCATATTTCGCTAGCCAAAGCCGCTAAACTACATGGCAATAGGTGTAATGAGCATCGCATTTTACAAACTAATCTCCTCCTCGCTCTGGTAGGAGAGGCCCTCTTATAGACAGCAATTTCATAGATGTTCCCATCACGCACGTATATCCCGCCATCCAGATCCAATTCTGGATGATGCTGAATCATATGGTTGATTAGAAGGATCCCGTCAAACTTTAAGTTATGAAAATAAATTATTAGCGGCTTCCCAGCTTCCCTAGCATTTTGTAAAATGCGTTCTATAAAACGGCGCATGAGAACGAGGCTCTGATTATAGAAATCCTCCCCAGCTTCTCCCCTGTAATAAGCAGAATAGAATGTTTCTATCTTATGTTCGGAAAGACATCTTTTTCCATCTTTGTCCTCAAAGACCTTATCATGATCAACCAACATAAAAGCAGCCGCATACGGAACATGAATAACACCAGCCTCCTCTTCAAATTTCACACCAAAATGGTCGCTGATACCAGGACCCTCCGGCAAGCCAATGGTTTCTATATCATAGAAATACAAAAACGTATCACTTCAAATTGGAGGGACTATTGGGCCAAATTCCCATACTGTAAAAAAAGGTTTTCTTTTCTGATATATCGGAGGTTTTGTGTGCAGAGGCCGCCAGGTTGAAGTTGGATGTTGCTTTTGTAGTTCCCAGTGAAGGATGATGCTGGGTCTATGATGCATTTTATTTGGATTTTGGCTGATAGTTTTCGATGAAGCCACAGATACTACTCTTGTCTGAGACCTGTTGGCTTCATCCAGAGGGAGATGTGTTCTAGGGTGCCAAAGTACTCTTCAGCTGAAGAACTCTCTTTGGGACAAGGGCATCATCAAAGCAAAGAAATCAGAAGAAGAAGCAGTCAGTAATGCAATGCGAGACAAGTGTCATGTAGCAAGGTGCCCGGAATCTATCGTATATCGTATATAGGGATTTTGGATTGCGATTTCCTTTTGGGGATCAGGCCGATTTGATGACAGGAATTTCCTTGTTTGTTGCAGCCTAAGATTGGGATTGGCCTACTCTTCTTCTATAACCGGGATCTTACGACTCTCGTGCTTAATAAGTTGGCACCTCGCATCCTGCCAAAACCTAATCCTCTTATTCTCTAGCTAGAGTTGGGCTCCTTAAGAAGATATGATACTTCTACTTTTGACACCCTTTTTTTCCTATTTTTAAACTCAAATTGATAAAGCCACCTGGCGAGTAGGAATAGTTTCGAGTTTCTGGTCTGTTTTCTTTTGAGAATCAAACCTCTAATGGGTTTTTGCTACCAGGAGAAGGGAATGGCCATGTTGATGGGGTCTATCTAAATAGAGAGGAACCTACAGGGCTGATTACTCGATCACTCCATTGTGATGACAATCACACCCATATTCTTTATTATTTCTAAATATAGATAACTGCCATCTCCCGGCATAAGAAGGAGTGACCCTAACGACAGCCCCTATAATAGTAGACAACACGTTTTAAATCAGACTGGACTGAACGAAGAAAGATCTTTCCACACAAGAGTGGAAGGGATCCTTTAGAAATAGTTCTTAGCTCCAATCAAGCTTTCTCTGCTGTCTAGGATCGTTAGTGCTATAGTGGAGACACTTTTCTCAAATAAGAATGGTGGTCACATTCCCTTTCTGGTGGTAGTCATTGAGGATCTCAAAAACAGGGATCGCAAAAACGTGTCAATAATGACAACGCTGGGCGAAAAGGCTAAAGAAGAAAAACCTGTAGATTTGAATGCCACTTCCTTTGCTAAGATAGCTAGATTTGGATGTCCATTCCATAAGGTATAGCTGCATCTGACACTGAGTAGAAGTTACTAGCAGGATAGACAGGAAGCTCTGAAGGATGTACAATGCTTGGAGGGACAGAAGTTTCAAGAGAAATGGTCTCTTTTGATGGGCATTTGTAGATGATGGTTGATACTGCAAACAATGCCTTCTTGACAGCTCTAGCATCACCAGTTATCTATTAAGCATAAAGATACATTCAAGATAACAATTAGCAGAATATAAGAAACAAAGAATAGATATTGAATAAAGAAAAAAAAGAGCAGAGCCTCATAACCGTCCTAATAGAGATAATACCACGTTCGTCTTGTTCTTTACGCCGATCCAACTCGTGCTTTTTAGGATGGATTTCACACGGAATCAAGGGAGGTGCGGGATACAACCCATATCACATTCCTGTGCCATAGCTTGCAAAATCAAATAAATCTATCGAAGCTAGGGTGCCAGGCCTATCAGAATCAGAAGAACAATCCACACTAATGTAACCGTAAAGAAATGGCGGCTCTAACATAGATTTTTCTCAATATGTCATGTTGTTGAAAAATCCTGTGGTAGCATGGGATGATCGGCACTTTAGTTTTAGTTATTGATTTACGCATCACGCATTAACTAATATTTATGGGGCTGGAGACTTCGCTAAAGCATGCACATAAATAGATGAATGAGAGATTACAAGGCAAGGAGATACAGATCTGGGGGTTGACTCAGAACTTGTACATAGGTCAGCTCACTAATGCTTAATAACCAATAAATAGTCAATCAAGAGATATGCACCAGCAAACAACATTATACTGAAATAGTGTATTAGGCGGCAAATGGCACAGAAGAGTTTAGACGATAGATTCTCTACAACAGGTAGGGAGCGGGGGTTATACGCTCTTTTCTATAAACAAAGTAGGCTTGTGATTGTCCGCATCCATCACTCAATCATGCAATTCAAAGAAATGGTTTACTTATCTTCTTCTAAAGGATGGAATTGCTAGATTGTCAGTAATATCAATTGAGGAAGAAGCTAGTCCCACTTAAATTCGAAAAGAAGACCTCTATTGTGACAGAAGATTCCTCGCCCACAGCATCTCACTTATTGATTGTGACATAGCTCTCTATCTCCGCTCATAAGAAGATAGCGTTTCATTCACTCGCTCTAGAAACCATAGGAGCTACTATTCCCAAGTTTATTAAGAATGGGCACTCACTGGATTCAGGCTTCCACCGTTCTAGCTTCTCTTCGTAGTTCACTAGAATGTATCGAGCATGTTTATCCGGATCAGGAGGCTTTACATAAATTGCTACGATTGCCAAGTCGAAAAAGAACTGGGCATGAAAGTGAAAGTGGAAAGAGAAGGGAGCGTGACTTGTTTCAAGAATTGGATGCCCTTGTTAAGGAAATCTAGTATAAAAGGAGAAATTGGGCCTATTTATCACTTTTGGTACCTAACCACCTGAACTGGGAATCCAGTACCCAACTCTCTACTTTGTTTTTGCAACCAGGGCGAAGACCAAGAGCTGGAAATAAGAACGGAAGAGGAGAAGGATCGGACTGATCGATTGGAATAATTGGTCAAAGCCTTAATGCATATGCTCGGGTCATGCCTTATGGTTTACCTGGGGCCGGGCTGATGGATCGCATGCTTATAGGATTTGTTGATAGCATGGCTTGCCTCACTACATAAATGGTTGATGGATTCAGGTTAGCCGCATACTAAGGTTAGCTGGAACAAGAAGCGGCGAGTGGTCAAACAAGTTCTGTCGAAAAAGATAGCTCGGATTCGATCGCTACCTTCGTGGCACAAGCACGAACTCTAAACTTCTTTGTCGCTATTGCGAATCCGAGGATAGAACCTTTTTATCAAAGTAGAGATGGGATCAGAGCAGGAATCGAATAATTTGGATTTCTTGATAGTTCAATTCGATTCCTGCTCTGATCCGAAGTCAATTCTCCTACGGCACATCTTTCTCTGATGACAATGAGTCGAACGATATTAAAGTGATCCAGTTGAGAACGTAAGCAAGGCATAATTGGAAAACCTTTAACCCATCCGAAGTGGAGTTTTCCTTCCCATCAAGGTATGTAAAGAATTGAACAGAAGAAAGGCACATGCACTAGGTTACTTACGGAATCTCAAAGAAAGAGTCGTCCAGGAGCACTTCGTTAGATTTGCATGTGTTAAGCATATAGCTGAAGTAGCCTAAGCGCTTCAACCTGCTCTTACAAGACGAATCTCTTTCTATACGCAATTGAAACTAGAGTCTACTCCTTTCTGGTCTGAAATCTCAGTGGAGACGGTAAAGATTAGGTGCCTTTCTTTCTATAGGGATAGGTGCTTCTCTCTATAGAAAGAAAGGAGATCCAGTTTACCATTGAGAGTAGAGAAGGGGAAGAAGTCTGTTGAGTAGTGAGGAGCACAACGATTTGTGCTCTGAGCGATAGAGGTCAAAGGTGCTAGTAAAAGGAGCAATGAGATAACAGCTTGAAACAACAGGAGAGAAGTGGCAGCTTCATGTCGGGGCGAACTGAAACATCTTAGCCGTAAAAAACCTTCCCTTTTCAAGTGCTTGCTATCCCTCTCGCTCTACCCAACTATCTATAATGGGGCAGAGAAGGATAAGCAAAGTAGGCGCACGAATATTTCTTAATTAAGAGTTTTCGAGACTTCATTCTCTTTTTAGTTTTGACTCTGGGTCCGGTTCAGGTTGACGCGGAGGATAGGGATGGGAAAAGAAGCCCTAGCTTTGGGAAAGACCGGATCATAACATGAATTTCAGGGCATACTTAGTAGATGCAGATCTAGGTACTCTTTCTTCCCCAGATGGGGAATGGGCCAAGCCGATCCGTTGTTGGCTCTGAAAGTGCATTTGCTAGTTCGAAAGAAGCTGAATCCGGGTGCAAATGGGATTCAAAATGATTCTTATGTTTCGTAGCATGCTGCGCAGACTCACTTGGTAAATAGCCTTCCCTAAAAGAGGCAAGGTGCTCACACATGAAATTCCCTTTTGAAGGATATCCTATTTGACTTTTATGCCATACTTGGGCAAAGCCATCGAGACTATATCCATCACCAGGAAGAAGAGAAGCGAAGCCATAATTTCTTTAGGATAAGCCTGAGATATCTAGTACAGTAACAGTGGTCGAATTGCTGCATAGCCCCCCCTAATACGAATTTGGCAAATCCTCGTTCTAAAGTTAGCGCACCATTGAGGTAAGTAAATATTAGTAGGCACACAGGCAGCCCGTTGCAAGGAAGGAAAGAGCAAGAGCTAGGGCTAAGTGCTCGAGTTACGGTTGTTGACTCGGAATTGTAAGCCGAAGAAGCATTCCTGTGACCTGGCCGTATGAATGGTTTCTTTCTCAATACCAGAGCTAAATAATTAGGCATCAAAATTCAAAGAAGGTTTGCCTTCACTTCAACCTTAACCATTGACGGAAGATTCATACCTATGAATATTCCCCTCCTCATTTGCTGAAAGCACTTCCTATAGCGAACCAGGCAAGGAACATATCGAGTAGGCTAGTACCAATTCCTCCACATCAACAGCAAAATAGGCATATGAATCTTAAGTAGGAAATTCCTTCATCTCAGATGAGGTAGGTAATCTACCATAATTTATTTCCATTTCCAGGTAAGATGAGTGGAGACGAGTTTATCAGCACCGATACCCCCACGCATCGTGGCCGGTTCCCTCGGGGGTAGAAACTTAGCTTGGAGAAAGATCCCGTTGATCTTCGGGCTGGCCCATGCCTATTGAAAGTATGGTGTCTCATAAATGCTTTGTTAATGCCTCTTATTCGTAGGATCGGTCCAAAGCGCGGCTGAGTTGACGTTGATAGACTTGTGCGTGCTCTGCCGCTCGTAACCTTTTTTTTCTCCCATCGATCGAATCGAGGAGGTCAAGTTTCGAGAGCAGAGCCTCTCTCTTCTGATTATCAGTCATATCGTCGTCGAGCAGAACGCGCAGGGAAGGAATCGTCGAGTTCACTGGGAAGAATGGCGTCCATGCCAACGACTAAGGAGAAGGGGACCAGTGGCTATACAGATTGACGTCCGATAAGCCCAGAGAGCCTCAAGAAGGCGATCTGGCCAGTCTCCTCCGACTCAAAAGTGTTTGTAGCTATGGTATGGGTCTGGTCTGAAGACCAATGGGTCAAAAAAGGGGATATCCTCTTCTTTGGCTACACCAACTAATGTAGTAGATTGCGTTCCCGGAGGACACTTTCTCCATTTCGTCGGTACTGGTAACAACGGATCTTGACCTCGTTTCTTTTTCTTGTTATTTGACTTCTTGGAATGGAATTCTTCTCATGATAGTCACACAAGCAAAGGAGAAGAGGATGGGTCCCGAGGGAACTCTTTTTCTTCTATTCTAAGTTTTGATTGCACGAGCAGCATAACAACATAACAGTTTTGTGTAAGGAAGTAAGGAAAGACTCCTTTCTGAAATTTAAGGACTTAATTAGCCTGTCGTATATAACAGATAATGAGTCTCAAAGAGAGTTTCCAATGGGTTACATCAAGTTCCATTCCCAGTATGCGAAATCAGTAAACACGAATATCTGTATATAAGAAACTTCTATTCCAATCCCCAATCCGTTGCTTGTTCGTTACGAACAAAAGAAACCGATACCAGTTCTGGTGTTTATCCAGCGGAGGTTCGTATCTCTTCCATGTGAGACCGGCGACCTCAGATCATCCCGGACTTATGTGCTGGAATAGCTTCGTTATGAGTTGAAGCAGCCTCAGCTACTATTCCTACTAAGGAGGAGTCGCCTTTTTCAATTCCCTCCCTTTTGCAATCCCATGTTGATGTAAGGAAGCTGCTTTAGAGTATTGGCAAAAAAAAACATTACATGCAGGTCCAGATCTCCTTGCGTTCGTTGGTGGTTGACTACCGGGAAAGGGCAGAATAGCAACAGTGAGGAAGCATACCACCCAAAGCAAGACGTGAAAACCTTCTTCGTATCCAAAAGCCCCTTTTAGTCTGTCTGGCCTTAGTATTTATGATACATAATCGCATCTTCTCCCCCTTTCTCGTATCTCCACGGAAGTAAGTACTGGTATGATCTCCACTAGTATTTAGATATATGTGACCCTCTAGCGGTTTGACTCCGTTGATGGTATACGGAACTTCCTTCCTGCGAAAGGGAGAGTGAGCTGGAAATAGGATTTCTGATCTGGGAATTGCTGGTTTCTGAGGCAAAGGAAACTTTAGGTTAAGAAATCAAACCCAAGCAGGTACAAACATTTCCCATAGTGGTTGTGGTTATGGTTGCTAATGGTCAGAACATAATCAGTAAAGCTGTGTATCGGAGGGGGTACCTGGAAGGTGCAAGGAGTGGAATTTGAAGCTAAACTGCAAAATTGCCACTGGTTGCCTATGACATGGTGCTAGGAATGGATTGGTTGAATACTCCGCTGGGGAACACGAAGGTGAATTGGAAAGAGAAATACATACATGTCTTTAGGGAAGGTTCATTGGTAGAAATCAAAGGGGTAGCAAGCTCAGTGGCAGGAGAGCAGCATGGCTTGATTCAGTTTCTTCTTTCTATTGCTTTTCAGATAATATGAACTCTATCTGAAGTATTGAGACTTTTTAGTATGCTTTCATTTTGCTGGGAGGGGAACAGACGGGGTCAGAGGGCATTTTCTCAAGCTTGTGACCTGATCTTGACCCGAAACTACTGCTCTTTCCTTTCCCATCTATAAACCATAGTTAGCACTTAGCTATTTTAATGAAACCACACAAATTGGTTAGTATTTTCTGTTTTGACCAGGGAACCAACCCAATCCATTCGCCGCAGAAAAAGAGAGGCAAAATAGGGCAAATAAACTGAAGCAGATGAACGGACGACCAATCGACTACAAGAAGAAATGAGAACTGTTTTTCTATTTGGAACTCCAAAGTCAAAGAATGGTTTTTCACCGCCGCCTCTTTGAATCAAAAGGGTCTTCTTCAACACAAGCAATAGCCTCAATAGCAAGCTTTCTTCCCACCCTCTCTCTAAATGCAACAGAGTCCTACCACGTTAAGGTCAAGCGCCCTACTTGCTTGTTGACACGTGAGAGGAAATAGGAGTAAGAAGTGCCAGGATTTACCACTTTCTAAGAAGTACCGATCTCAAAGAACTGTCCGGCCCACTTTCAGGTTATGAAGGTCCTTGAGAACAAAAGATGTAGTTTCTTTCCTCTCGAGAGGAGGCGCGGCAGAGATAGACAGATCATTACATCGAACTAGCAGTCAAGATATATAACTCATCTTTCTACTACGAGAATAGTATAGTGGATCAAGAGCCGCGCCGCCAACCTCAAACTCTTCATTCCAGGCCAATAGTTTCGCTATAGTGACTACGTACCTTTAACACATTCTTATTGAGGCTAAGCTTCAGGCCAACTGCGAATTGAGATTCGAGAGCGGGGTGAACTTCATCACTTCGAGGGAAGCTTTCTTCTCCGGGACAACTCCAGAAAGGAAAGATAGACTGCAGGCTTAAAATATAGACAGAGTTTGCTACTAAAGGCTCGGCTGAAAAGGCTAACTATCTTTTGATTTCGCGTTCTTGAGTATGGAGAAGAAGAAAAACGAGTCTAGCCCGGGGACTTTCAGTAACTTGATGGAAGAAGCTTTCAAAAAGAGGCTCAAAGGCTTTTTACGTCAGTCATCTCTTCAAACCTTCCTGCAACTTCTTACTTCCCTTTTGAATTGACCTTCAAAGCTAGCTTTACCTATTTATCTTGACCAGAAAGGAATTGATAAAGGGGATGTTATATCCAGACCATAGACAGCGTTTCAACTTTCACTTAGGAAGGGGGAAAGCTCTACTTAGCCTTACGTAGCCTGTCTTAGCCCACCGGCTTACCGAGCTCTACGGCACTTTGATTTCAATGTTAGGCTAGGCTTCTTCTTTCCCGAAAGGACCTCGCACTCTCTGGAATGTCCGATTAACCGCTGCTTAGTGGTATCGAATGATACAAAGTTGTTCAAGGAGCTAAACGCGAACACAAGAAATTGCGTACCTTAGATGCCATAAGTGTTCCTTACCGAGGGAAAAAGCATTGGGACTACTTTACCCACCCTTATTAGCAACCTCATCATAAAGAGGACCCATAAGGACAATATGCGGATCTTCTCCTTGCCTTCCTTACAGCTACGAGAGACGAAAGGTGCTTCTGAAAGCTGAGAGAAAGACACCAGGATCTACTGCCACAGTATGATACCAATGAACATACTTGAGCCACTGCTGTTCCCTTTTACTCACAATGGAAAGAAAAGAGATGCAGAAAGATTTTTATAAAAAAAAGAATCGAATATATAACGATTATAGCCGTGTATGTAGTAGGAAGAGGAAAGAAAGAATTTTTTTCAACTATGTTGTCAACTATTTATGCTCATTGCTAGAGTGAAATAAGTTTCTTCATGCGCTTACGAATAAGCAAAAAGAATAGATTCTTACTCAAGTAGTTTGGTTTGTAGTGTCGTTTTTTTTTCTTGACTCTAGTAGTGTAGTTAGCATGCCTTCCGTTCCTTGCTTGCTTATGCACTTTTTAATTAAAGACGACCTTTCAATTCATTATTGACTGGATAAAGTAGTATTAGTTAATATACGCTGATTCAGAAAAATCAAAAATAAGAGACAGTCTTTTTCGATACTGTATGCTGGGACAGACCTGTAGGTGAGCACAAGCACAGCCAGCGATTCAAAATATATTCAGATTTGAAATTCCAATTTCGCAGAAGCACACTGCCATCTCAATCCGGTGAGAAAAATCTCACAAAAACTCTCTGAGTAACACTACACATATGTAAATATTATTGCGTATGGTACGGATGAGCTTATTTGATTGGAGAAGAGGAGCCCCACCCACTGAAATTCAGGGGAAAAGAAGGATTAAGTAGGGATGCGAATATTTTGCGCCCGGGCTTAGACGAGCCCGAGTGCTAACAATAAAATTCCTTTTAAATTGTAAAATCAAAAAATCCATAAAAAAATTGTGGTGCAAGATGCTCATGTGGGTGATGGTCGTGCAAAATTTGGTGAAGTTTGGACATTCCAGGAGCTCGTGGCATAAAAAAAATCAGGTGTCTGAGAATTTTTGGAAACATCACTGTTCACATCCGATTTTTTTTTGCACGAGCTCCTCGAATGTCCAAACACCCAAAATTTTGCACAAACATCACAAATTGTAGCATCTTGCACCACTAAGAAATTTTGGATTTTTTTTGAAATTTTCTACTTTTTTATTTTTACTGTTCACCGGGTGTAGATGGGCCCAGGCACCGAATCTAATTTTCGATTAAGTAGCCCACAGGTAGGTCTAGCATTTTTTAAACTCCCTAGTGGTGTATATGTCACTTGTCATCACCGGAGGCAACTAAAAGTAATCTTTGCACTATACCTAACAAAGTTTACCTTGTAACTATGGACCACAATACGAACTATCCTGTGGTTGGATGGTTAGGAGGACAGTGGTATCCCCGGCCCATCAGAGTTCAAGTCCTAGATTTGACATTGGTACTCGCATTTTACTGGCTTTATTTCAGGCCTTCCGGCGATGTGCGTTCAGTGGGAGGAGACATTCCCGTCGACTATGAAGGTGCCTATGGTGATTTCGTCAATCTCAAGATGATGTGTCGGCTCAGCCTCTCGGAGGTGCTCATAGGGTTAGGGTGTGCATGCATGCGCTCATAGGGGGTGAGTGTATGCTCATGTATGTGAACGACTTCGATTGTATCGTGTCAAGAAAAACTATGGACCGCAATAGTTGTGAATGTTTGCTGGGAGGGGTTGGTATTTGTGAACGTTGTAACTGGCAAGTTTAGTTGTATGAGATGGCAGCTTCTTCAGAAACGCATGGCATTTTGTGGGAATAAATTTTGTGGTAAATACGGCAGGATTTGTCGTCTCTTACCAACTAAACTTGCCATAAAAGATTGTTCGCTTGCCATCCACTTCCATCTGACGATCGTCGGGTAACATTAGCGGTAACTAAAGCCTCACAAAGAAATAACGGAGGGGGTGAGTGGTGGAATTGAAGGATCAACCGGAGTAGATGTTGATCTCAAACACATATAAGTGATACGGAAGCAACAATTATGTAGCTGACTGACCAGACAGACGCCGCAATACATGAGATCAGAATCCTGGTACTCATGCTTAAAAGGCAATGTGCATCCCTAGTTGGTGCAGAGGTCGGGGAAGTGAATCCCCCCCCCCCCTCAGTTTTAAGAGATGATGAGATCCAGAAACTAGGGACCCCGCGTCGCCTACCTAGGGCGTCATAGGGGGCGCCGCCACCGTCCCGCTTGGTCAGGCATCTGGCCACCCTCCCCTTGCCGCTCTCAGAAACGGCGCCGCCGGGCAAAGCCCTGGTGACGTTAGGCGGCGGCGGCAGGGGGGCTCTTGTCCCGTGAGCTTGTCCCGTCGCCAGGCCCTCCAGCGACAACCCGAGTTCTCCGGCAACCGCCATGGCCTTCCCACGTCATGGATCCGACGAGAGGCTGCTGAAATCGACCCTAGCGCAGCGCTCGACGGAGCCTTGTGCACCCCAGGCGCTCTCACGTTGGGGTCTGCCCTGCTCGCGATCCGACTCTGCCACCGGCGGGCTGAGCTCCTCCACGTCGCGGTGTTCTCGCCCAGGAGCATGGTGGCCGGCGCCGGAGTTGGGTGCTCGCCATGGAGGACCTTGGCCTGCCATATGGTTGGTCGGATAGGATATGGCCCTAGCAGGTGGCTATGGCTGGTCTGAGCCTGGATGCACATCGTTGGTGGCTGTGGTGCAGACGACTCTCCCGGCGGCTGCTCACAAGGTTTGGGGTTGGGCGCTTCTTTTCTCGTTAGTGGTCCGCATCTGATCAAATCGACGAACGTTGTTGGGTGTTGGATTTGCAAGGTTTTCTCCTTCAGATCTGATCGTGGCGAAACTGGCCGGCCACTCGAGCTGCGGATTGTGGTGGACATCGGAGAATCTCTTCAGATTCGATGACTGCTGCAGGCAGCTCGTATGGGCAAAGTTGTGGGATGCAGCTGAAAGGCTCCGCTGTGAGTTTTGGCGGCTCTCGCTCCGACCAGTTTACCTTCGATGGTGAAATGCTATCTATATATGATAGCTTGATGCAGAGGGTACGGTTGTGCAGCGGCGTCAGTGAGACTTTTAGTCCGACGCATGTAGCTGCTGGGATCGCGGAAAAGCGGTGGCGACAAAACACATGTTTGACTTCAATGTGGTGGTGCTTCTTGAGTAACTGGTCTCGAGCTCCGGGGTGAAAGCCCTAGGTCTGACCCGAGTTGGTTATACCTGGAAATGGCGATGTTCTTGCGTCGTTACCTTGTTGAAGGCGTTGCTCGGACATGTTCTCAGGATGAAACCCTAGAGTCTGGCCATTGACGGTTGGATCTGGTGACGGTAGCGCTTGAGCGTCGTTCCCTTCCTGAAGGCATTGCTGTTGAAGAATCTTATTGTCTCTGTGGTGTCGAAAGATAGTTGGTGCAGATATGGTTGTTTTCGTAGTTTGTCGATCGTTGTTTTGATCGATTCGGGTTTTCTTTTTCTTTTTCTTTTCGCTAGGCATAGTTTTGGTCTTGTATGACTTTGCTATTTGCTGGCGCGTTTACTTGTGCGTGTGCGTGTGTAGTTGTTGGTTGTGTGCATTTTAGCTATGCAGAGGCCGGGTGTGGACTCATTATGTTTTGTATCCGTTTGATGCTTCATTTTGAGTCAATAAAATCCACCATTTGTTCGACATGATATCAGAAGTTTCAACAGACATCACTTCTTCCACAATCAAATTAACCTGATGCATCATGCATGCATAACACATCTGCAATGCAGTTGACAGCCTATTTGCCTTTGGTAATGCTTAACGGCGTCTGCTCGGTCCCAAGCAAGCACTTGGGGTGCAAGTTGACCTTGCATGGAACGCACCGGTAGCGCCACAGGCAATCCGTGCTACAACGCGTTCACTTCTCCCATAACGTAATCATTGTTTTGCCAGAAATTGCCACATGTTTTTGAAGAAATTGCCACATTCCTCCCATAACGTAATTTTCCATAAAAAAACATTCACAAATGCCATGTCCCCTGCGAACGTCCACTGACAATGGCGGCCCTTTGTTTATTTGCACTAATTGTGAATTTTCTTAGTCAGAATTGTTTCTAATATTAACAAATTTTCAGAATCACGCCAGATTCGCTTGTCTAAAATACATATGCTTCGTCCCATTCGATGAGGGATAGTTGGAGCGCCCAATCAAACAAGAACAAAGGCTAGGTACTAATTTCCCTGTACTATCTTGGACGCAATTCTATTGAGATACGGGAACGCTGCGGCAATGCATATGAACCAAATCCCGGAATCATTGGAACAATGATTTATGCTGAATTTTAATGAAACTAATTCCAGATTCTTAGGATTTATTCCAGCAGAGTACTGTAACTCCAAACGTCGCTGAATCGGTGGCACAAACAGCTGCAGTAAAAATACGGAGGTGACAAATATGTATCTGGCCAAACAAAACAGACACGACGCATGACCTCACGGCCCAACTCACTGACACCCGGATATTCTGTAGATTGGACACCACGCCATTTGATTCATATATACTCATCACTCATCAGCACGCTCAATGCAAGTCGACCGGAGGCTTCTTGAATCACAAGAAGAATCCGCGTGCCAGGCGGCCGCTGTCTCTTGGGATGCCGAGCGGTGTCTTGTCAGACCCCAGCAAGCACCTGGGGTGCAGGTTGACCCCGCAGGGACTACACCGGTAGCGCCACGAGCAGAAGTCGCTACAGCGCGTGCACTTTCTTGGCGGGGCCACGGTGAGCATGACGAGATGCTCTGGGTGCAGGGGCGAGACGGCCGCTGCTGGCAGCTGGGAGCAGACAGGGTGCACGTCGAAGCCGCAGGGGCGGCAGCTGTAGTGCATGCCTTCGATGGCCGTGTCGCATAGCTCGCAGACACAGTTCACGTAGGGGGGCACGTCCGGTTCGAGCTCGAGCTTCAGCGGGTGCTGGCCGTGGAAGGGGGAGAGCGTGGTGGGTGGGCACGTCGCGCAGGCCTGGTGCAGGTCGAAGTCGCAGGCGTCGCAGCGGTAGCGGGAACCCGCTCCGATGCAGCGGCAGCCGTCGCAGCGAAATGGTGTGGAAGACCAGTTATCGAAGCCGAAGCCGAGGCCAGCCATGGCGATGGGGTGCAGCACCAGGGGGTGCTCCCGGAGGATCTGCTTCGGCATTATGCGTGCGTTTCCTGGGAATGGGATGAGAAGCTCAGGCAATTGCGAGAGTTATATATACTGTAGAGATCATCGGTGGACTGGGTGGGTAATAACTTTGTTCCTGGAATTCTAGGAGGCGGGATGGAAGACGAGCGGATGCATGTGGCAATAAACTCCGAGCCAGAATTCTAGGAGGTGGAAGGGAGTCCAGTCGAGCAGACTGAGTGTTGTTTCGGCCAGCTTTGCCCGTTGCCAACTTTTCTGTTTCATTTCAGTGTTTTGTCCACGAGCATTTCAGTCTTTTGTCCAAACACAATTTCAGTCTCCAAGCCGCCCGTATTAATTTCATCTTCAGCCTATGTCCATGTACCACAACGCTGAGCTTCATGTCTACAAACATTGAAATTCAGAGACGGAACAAGGTTCACATCTTCAATCTGCCCCCAGAGGCTGACCTGTTTCCTGCGCTTCATGGCTCCGGAATGCAAGCGCCTGAAGAATTTCAGCCACGTCCATCAGTGCTTGCTTATCCACTGGAAAAGGGGACCTGCCCAGTGTGCAAGGAACAGACAAGTATATAACCAACTAATTCAGCAAGGGGGAGAATCCATTTCTTCTCAAAACATGCCTTATTTCTAGTTTTCCAAATAGCACAGCACACATCTGCCACTCCAGTGACCTGCAGGTTAGTATTAATAGGAATGAACTGCGGAACCCATCGAAAATATGGCCTGGCTTTTGCCCAGATCACCAGCTAACTATGCTCCACACATAGGCAGCAGCAGAGCAACAAAAACACATATGCTTAATCGACTCATCCAGTGGGCAAGATGGCAAAATCTACATGGGAACTCACCCACCCCAGGTGATTAATTGTTTAGGTGAGTTATTATTTGCACTTTAGTTGTTCAGCCAGAGGTTGTTCATGACAATGGTTCAGCACAGTATAATGATGCACATTCATTCAGTCTCTAAGTGTGCTACTGGCTATGCACATCAGCAAGTTAATACTTCCATTTTCAGGTCATTCACAATAAAAAAAAAGGTCGCATACTACTGTTGCAGAATAGGTTTATGAGCACTTTTTGTTATGACCTCTGGATCACCTGGGATAGAAGATTCCGGTAGTAGGGATGGAGATGGGGTGATTACCTTCTCCATTGTGAGACAAGTTGCCGCGGGTGGCCATCGATGAAGGGCAACGGCGGTGGTGGCAGAGAGATCGAAGGGGCTGGTGGCGCTTCCCGTCGCTTCAGCGCCTCCCTCTCGATCGGACTAGGGTTAGGAGTGGGGAACAGTGGCGACGGCGAACCTCGTACCTTGTGCCGTGGTCCCCACCTCCTCTATATGGCACTGCGCGACAGGGGCCCACCAGCCTTGCTTGGGCTGGACGCCCCCGATCAGGGCGTGAGTCAAGGGTCCAATGGGCCGTTGGGCCCATTGGGGAAGAGATCAATCTAACATTCTCCCCCTTGATCTCATCATATACTTTTAACTTTATACTTTTACTTTACTCGTTTCATAACAGATTAATACATAGGACATGTTTCATCGTCACAGCTCAATTGCCGATAGAATCAGACAGCCACAACGTACCTCTCTGTTTTGAAACAAATTCTTTAACCTTGGGCCCTTTATTGTCCGGAAATCTTAGACTATACCATAAAACCCATGTCGACTGTGTGTTCTCCGAACACACTGGGCGGTAAGCCTTTAATAAGCAGATCTGCAAACACTTGTCTGTTGCTTTTATGCTTCAAGCATTTCTACATAATTCCGGACTTTCTCCTTTACAACGCATAACTCTGTGTCAGTGTGTTTGGCATCAACACTTGACTCGTTGTCATAGGAGCGAAAAACTTAAAATGGTTATCGCTGTTGTCAACCATTATCAACTCCGGGTACAGGTCTCCTTAACCATTTTGCCTGTCCCCCAGCCTCATATCAAGCTATAACATGTTTTTGCATCACATTGATGATAATTGTTTCATTCTTTGGAGCTTTTCCACACCAAAACTCCAAGTGTGAAAGTTAGCGACAATTGTGGATTCCGCTATACATTTCACAAGTCCTGTCTTTGTACTCACAATCTTTTGAGAGCACTTATTTCTTTCAGCATGAGGCCGATGTCTTTGACTCCATTCCAGTGATCTATATATGGACTGGATATTGCCAAAACAACCCGGATACGTGAACTGTGTCAGGGTAATATATTGAGCTTCCAACAGCTGAAGCATATGGTACCATATCCGTTTTCAATCTTTTCTCATCAACTTTTGGAACACCATAGTTTCCAGTTTCATTACCCTTGACTATAAGAACAGGCGTAGGTTTTTCTCGCATGCACACTTTAGAGACCTTTCTTAGCATGTCCATGCGACATTCCTAATACCCCCTTTTATTCTTTTCTTGGTGAATCTCGATACTTATAACGAGAGACACTCTACCGAGAACATTGTTTTGAACTTTGAGGACAAGAACTTCTTTTCTCCTCCTGCAGTAGATTGACATCACCACTAGCAAGTATGACGTCATCCACATGCACAGGATTAGGAAATGAATTTCCCATTCTATAACTTTGCATGAATACAATTGTCCTCTCATTTTCTTTAACCCAAAATAACATCTGATTCTTCTAACTTTAAATGCCATTGTCTAGAGACTTGCTCTAGTCATAAAAGACTTCTTAAAGCAGTATCCCTTGTGTTCTTTACTTTCATCTGATGTAACTCAGATCATGATGTCGGTCATGATGTGCTACCAACACTCATTGTAATTTATTCATTCTCTTTGCACAAAAACTTTCGATTTAAGTCTCGCTTTACACCTTTACATATTTCCTTTGGAGTCACATTGACCTTGTAGACCCTTTACAGCCTACTATTTATGCTCCATTGGAAATTACTTATGAGTCCCAAACATCGTCGGGATTCACCAATTTTATTTCATCTCACATAGTCTCTTTATCATTTAGACAAAACAGACACTTCTCAAAGCTCAATTGAGCGCTTTAAATGAGGTGGGATTAACCTCTATTAACATAGACTTTATAGTAATCAGAAGTATCTGATTTTCTCATTCCTTGAGACCATCTGTGTCTCAGGTACTGGTACTCCTTTCATATGGGGCTGTTGTTGCTCTGTCATTGCCAAGAGGCAAATTAATTGTATAGTCTTTCATTTCCAAGAGGCAATAGGTTTTACAGGGACCTTTATCACAAGATCCATGTTTACTCATTCCTCCTTTATAGAGCTAACAACAGGTGTTGTATAGGTCATACAACATGCTCCCCTAGATACAATCTATTCGAGTCTTAGGTATTTTCATACCATGCTCCCCCAGATTACTCCATCTTGTCTAAAAATGGGGTATCTTTAAACTTTATTATTTGGGTTTATTCTGTTAAAACTTTCTTCTTTATGGCACTTTAAGTACCGTCTTAGTATTCTTTAGGGGTATTATTATGACCGTCGTACTCCCCCAGACGATCACATTCTTCATTAATGGATCACTTTAGATGCATAATGTGCATCACATTATCTAAAGTATAGAGGAGTTTCATCTTTCTCCCCCTCGAAATGTGGCAAGAACTTTTCTGCCACAATTTCGAAAAACCATTCATAACTCTTGCGAATTGAGGAAACTTCGATTATCTACTTCATTTGAAATGAAGTTATCTGTGAACTGGTATGGGAGTACTTTTTCCTCATTCCATTTCTGAAACTCAACAGAGTTCTTTATAATTAGTACTTTTGCAAGTCACACTTGCATATCATTCTTGTCTTTAGGTTCGTCTGTAACTTTTATTCTCTTTGGATTTATTGAGTGCTTAATGACCGTTACACATAAGGTGTACGATCGATACTAGGAAAGCATAATAGCTACTCCATACTTTTCTCCCAGAGTGGGACACATTAAAAGCACATGAGTCATCATGTCTTTCTCCTGTCATACAAGATAAGTCTGGGAAAATTACTGCCGCCATACGGGTTACACAGGTATTTTCCCAGACTTTTCCTGCCATGCGGGTTTTTGTCATAATCATCTTTTCCCGCCATGCGGGTAATTCCCTGTAAGGGACATAAATGCCAGAATTGGCTCTTTTGACTGCATATTCAATCATCAAATTTAGAAATAAATCCGAATGCTTTTGACACACATGCTTGATCCGACGTTGGTCAAAATTAAACACGCATGTTGCTTGTTCCATCTCAAATCATGTTGACTGAAAAATCTTCTTCATAGAGAGTATATGAAAAACATTCGTCAACCAAGACTCTCAATGATTTATCTCTTTTCTTTTCTTGGATTAATATCCAAGAATTCTTTTCTTTTGAAGCCATTCTTTAGAGAGAACATACTCTCTCACGTTATGACCTTTCTTGGTCATCTGTCGGGTCACAAGTACCCAGCCATTCGCTTTCACGAATGAAAGCATGGAAAACTTTTAGTCTGAGAAAACTTAGCCAATAATCAACAATAATGAGCATACAAAATAACCCTACGTTGGTCTGGTTAAAAAATATGCACATTAAACTTTTTAAAACTTTCTTTTTATATTCCAAATCACCGTTGTGGCAGAATTAAAACATCATCCTTCTACATTAATTCCATATCACCGTTGGGCGGAAATGGAAATAATGCATATAACTCATAAACAATGTGATGATAGTATTTCTATTAAACAACTTTACTAAGAAATAATAATCATCATCAACTTTATTGCAGTGGGAACAAGAAATGTACATTTCTCTAGTTCAAAAGCATTTCTTGATCTTTATCTGTTCTCTGAAAATTGATCACTTTGATACAAAATTTATCAGAGATTTAAGCTTTGAACACAATACTCATAGAATTATAGTACTGTTATCATCAACGTTGGTCAGAAAATAACAATACCATATTTTAACTTTAAAATATCTTTCTTTTGTCATAGCGGAAACTATCTGAATCTGATTTCACCCACAGGGGAAAAACATTGCTAAGAACAGTTCTTCCAATTAAATTTTCCCGTTGGTTCCAATTTAATTGGAGGATAAAACTTTTACTTTGCAGCGGAAACTTTACAATATTCTATTCAGAAACAATTCTGTACTCTTTTACTCTCTAAGCAATCTTAACCGGTTGGTGCAAAAATGCATTAGAGAAGCAACAATTTAATGTTTTACTTTAGTTCTATTCACTTTTAAAAGAGCACTTTTATTTTTACTTGCAGTGGAAAACATGAATAAAAAAATTCATGAACTTTTTTACTTTTCAGAAACATTTCTTTGACTTTTCTGTTTTCTAGACAAATTTTCGTTGGTTAATTTGAATAGAAAAAAATATAAAATTTGCCCCAAAACATTAGGCAAAAATCGGATAAAATAGCGCAGCCCAGCCCCGGCACAGCGCCCGCGGCTGCTGGCCTCGGCCCAGGGCGCGTGGCTGCAGCCTCGGCCCAGCGCGCCGCTCTCCACTTTCAGCCCACTTGGCCCGGGGCGGGGCTAGGGTTTCACGGTGGCCGTCGATCTCGATCCAACGGCGCGCCGCTGTTCTCGCTAGAACAAAACAGGCGAGCTGGAGAGGGGCCGAGCGAACCCTCGGTCAAACCCTACCTCCCCCGCGCCGCTCGCGCGTCTCTGCGCCCGCCGCCGCTCTGTCCATGGCAGCGGGGCAAGAGCGACGCCGGCCGCCGGCGACGGCGGTCGAGAGACCACCGCGCCGCGCGTGCGCCTCTTCTTCCCCCCCTTTTCCTTTCTCTTCTCTGCTCCCTAGAGCCATGCCTCCGCGCGCGAGCCTGGCCGCCGCCGCGCGCGAGCCTGGCCGCCGCCGCGCGCCAGTCTGGCCGCCGCCGCGCGAGCCTGCCCTTGTTCCCCCTCCTCTCTTTCTCCATCCACCGCCCCCTTTTGCAGAGAGAACAGGGCGCAGCTGCGCCCGCTCCTCCTCTGCCTCGCCTGAAGGCGGCGACGGTGGAGCACTTGGTGGTGGCGCCGTTGCCATCCCCTTCGCCGGCTGCGCGTTCGCCTTGCGGTGAGCGCGTCGCTGTCGAACGGTTTGGCCGCGGTGCCCTTTGCCCCGGTCGGGGTGGAAGTTCTTCTTCCCGAGACCTCGGCGTGCCGATGCGTATGGGGATCGAGAGGAACGGCGCGGCCTTGCGGCGGCGCTCTTTGCCGGCGAGCCCAAGGCTCTGCTCCGGTGCTTTTCTTTGCCCTGTCAATTAGGGTTCTTTGGGGAATGGAGGGAAATTTTCTTTCTCTGTTTCTTTCTTGCTACCGAAAATCCAACTAGAACCCAGTGGCCTCTGATACCATTGTTATGACCTCTGGATCACCTGGGATAGAAGATTCCGGTAGTAGGGATGGAGATGGGGTGATTACCTTCTCCATTGTGAGACAAGTTGCCGCGGGTGGCCATCGATGAAGGGCAACGGCGGTGGTGGCAGAGAGATCGAAGGGGCTGGTGGCGCTTCCCGTCGCTTCAGCGCCTCCCTCTCGATCGGACTAGGGTTAGGAGTGGGGAACAGTGGCGACGGCGAACCTCGTACCTTGTGCCGTGGTCCCCACCTCCTCTATATGGCACTGCGCGACAGGGGCCCACCAGCCTTGCTTGGGCTGGACGCCCCCGATCAGGGCGTGAGTCAAGGGTCCAATGGGCCGTTGGGCCCATTGGGGAAGAGATCAATCTAACACTTTTAAGTTACCCTCGTTCAATAAATTCAGAATGTGATAAATTGAGAGACAACATAAGTGCTTGTTTTCCTTCCCTGTAACTTCACACTTGTATCAGACAAACACAGAGCTTGAATTAATTATAAAATCAGTCTATATAACAAGGGCAAATTCGGCTGAAATCCTCCAAATCCACTAATCGCGGGAATTCCTTGGTCTTTGCAAGTAACACGTCAAGTAAATCGGAATTGAGGGAGTAGTTCCAAACTTCCAATACTATGTCAATCATACTTAGGTTCTATGATGTTGGCATACCATATGCAGTTCAATTTCATATGTGAGATTGGATAGTGGTGTGACACCATATGGTCCAATAGGCAGGCTAGAGGTCCCCCACGGTATGAATTTTCAGGAAAGTAATATATAAATAGTGACAATAATCTGGCAATATAAATCGATTGTCTCTCAATGGTATCCCGAAATTTCCATACCTGTTTGAAGAGGCAATATTGTCATCAGAAATGATGGAAGCAAAACAACTAACCAATACCTTCATATGAAATCAGAAATCTGTAAGGTTTTACCTCCACAGGATAATAGTACAATGAACTCTTCAGAACCATTCAACTATTTCCCTGGTCAGCCAAATTTGTGGTCATCAAATAATATTTCACGTCGTATGAATAACACGCTAAGTTGCTATTATTACATCGGTATCATCTCCATTGGGTGTGCTTTCAGCAGGGTGACGAACTCTTTGGCAATCCTCAGGCGGCAGCCGGCCAAACTTAGCCATTTTCTCAGTTAACCCGGCAATAGATTCTTCCCGGTTGGCAAGCTGCATAAGTATCTTGATTCTTCTAAATGAAACGCTGCTGGGCTTCTGCCCCAAATCAGTAATTTGATGGAAGCACCTCTCAGCCTCCTCCAGCTTCCCCTCGTCACATAACAGGTCAAACAAAACATCTGACACCAAGATGAATGACCCAAACCCGTTCTCGACCATATCGCCCCACAGCTCTAGTGCTTCTGCCACCTTACCATGCCGATGACATAACCTAATGATAAACATGCAAGACTACGTGTTGGGGAAGCATCTTTCAGACCGCATCCGCTCATACAACAGCCACGCGCTACCAATATCGTACGCCCAGTAATAGAACCGGAAGAAAAGGTTATATGTCGTGGCATTCGGCATCAGTCCCTTTGAGGTCATTTCGTCCATCAATGCAAACGCATCACCAAGCCTCTTTGCTATAACAAAGTTCCGTATTGTGGCGTTGTACGCCGCGACATCCGGGTAACATCCGAGCTCACGCATCTCCTTCAGCAGATCTCTAGCCTTGTCAGGCTGGCCAACCAGTCCCAATCCGCCAATCAAGCTTGTATAGGTGATCACATCGGGAGCAATTTCATTCCCCCGCATTTCATCGAGCAGCTTGTAGGCCTTCTCCACGCCTCGGTTCTTGCAGTGGCAATCAATCAAAGAGTTGTAGGTGACCAAGTCAGGATCAATCCCGTGCTCTCGCATCTCTGCGAAGAATGCATCGGCATCCTCCGAAGACTTCCACCCGGAGAGCAAGATGTTGAAGGTATGGCGGTTCACCTGGAACTCGTGCTTGTGAGCGTGGTAGACGTTGCGCGCGTCCGACATGCTCTTCTCCTGGCAGAGCGTGCGGAGCAGCGCGTTGAAGAGGTCCGCTGACTCCGTGCCCTCGCGGCCGCGGAAGAGCCGCAAGAGGCGGCGGAAGGAGGCGACGGTCTCGCGGACGGAGCAGATCTTGGCGACGCGGCCGAGGACGACCATGGCGGTGCGCGGGGTGATGGCGTCGGGGCAGAGCCGGTGGATGGACTGGACGAGGTCCCACATGTGGGAGAAGCGGCGGGCGCGGCCGAGCACGTACAGGGCCGTGTCCAGCGCGAAGGGCGAGGGCGCGACGCCGCAGCGGTCGGCGGCGAGCGAGAGGAGCGAGAGCGCGCGGAGCGGGTCCCCGTGGGCGAAGCGGAAGCGGCGGAGCACGAGGTCGAGGAGCGGCGCCGAGAGCGGGACGGCGGAGGCGGAGAGCGCGGACTCCATGGCCGACGGCGTGGGCGCGGCCGTCACGATGTGGTAGACCGAGTCGGCGTCGGCCTCGGAGGCCAGGGCCTCGCCTGCGGCGGGGGCCGCGGGCAGCGGGGACGGCGGCGGCCTGCGGGACGAGGGGATGTACTGGAACACCCGCCTCGCCTGCTTCGGCGGCATCTTTTGGAGATGGGCGGCGTTTGTCGGAGGTTTAGGGGAGGGTTTTGGCGGCGTCGGCGCGGAGCGAGCGGCATGGAGACTGCTGTCTGCAGCTTGGAAGGGGAATGCAACGAGGGATGGTCCGTGCCGTGCGGTCGCAGCAGAAGCGGGCCGGCTCGAACAGTGATGGGCTAGAGTGGAATCTGAAAGTTCACTTCGTGGTTCGTGCTGCTGCAGAGAGAGCCTTTTTTTTTTTTTTTTTTTTTGAAACGAGGCAAAAGATTTGCCATTTTCATTGATTAAGAGGAAGAGAGTTGCCCGGTTAATTAGAGGAGAACCGGGCGAAAACCTAAATTACAAACCCCACACAAGGCACACGCGGATGACCTGGCCACAGACAAGATCACAGCACAACCATCGAAAGAAAGCACCGAGCAACAAAGCAACGCCAAACAGTCAACCACGGCGTCGACACAACCGTGCTGCTGTAGAGAGAGCCTAGTACAGTCTCTTGGGCCATTGGGCTACGAGCACTACCACGCAATACCACAACCACGTCCAGTCTCTTGCAAACGTTCCTAACAAAAAAGGCAGCACTGGAACATCTTTGCAACATGAACTAGTTTCATGTTTTCACGTGATTTCATTGCCGGGGAGTAAAATATTCTAGTAGGTTAACCCGTGATTTACCTGCTCATATTAATTTAATTGTGTAAATAAATAGGATTTATGTATAATGTATTTAGTGCACACTTGTTTTGTAAGCACTCATTGACTTGCTCCCTCCTGTTCTTTTTACTTTTTTCGCATATTTGTCTGAAGTCAAATTTCATACAGTTAGACCATAATTATATGGAAAAATATCAACATGTACAGTACTAAAGTTATATAATATATGAAAATTAAATTCATTATGCATCTAATGATATTGATTTCGTATTGTGAATGTTAATATTTTTTCTATAAAGTTGGTCAAACTTTACAGAGTTTGACTACACACAAATCTTATATGCGGAGTAAAAAGGACTGGATGGAGTACCAAAGAAAGTATGATAAGTAAATATGAGGTGGGGTAGTTGAGGTGGCTTCAGGGTGATGGAAAAAACCAGATATGGAAGGAAAATATCAAAACCAGAAGAGAGGGGCCGGGGACGGACGTAATGTTGGACGAAGGAAGAACGGACGATAGAACCTTACATTCTTCTTAGGTATATAGGAGATATTCTTAGCCATAGGAGTTATTTTGTAAAAAAAAATGTCCTATGATCCAAAGCATTGTATGCGTGATGAATTAATGGTTGTCGAATTTGAATAAGTTATTGTATAATTCTCAAGAAGAAGAAGAAACTACAAGCCATTCCCTGTGTGCCAAATAAAAAAGACTCAAATGTAACATGTTTTCAAACGAAATGAAATGAAAGGGTTACAGTACTCGAACTTAGCGCAAATCGTCCTCTAAAAAGATGTAGTGCAACCGTAAATCTTGTAGGTGAGCCGGGCCCAATATATTGCCCGTGCATTGTAGTTCCCTGAGAAGAAACTTTCGCTAAGAAAAAAATGTCCGTTGCTTCAAACTGTTGTTGTTCGCTGTAAAAGGAAACCGGCTATCCATTTTTCTTTTAACAGATTTGAAAAATTGCAAAAAAATGTTCTTGGAGTTTAAAAATGTGCACACAATTTTAGAAATCCATGTGTTTTGAAATATATTCAAAAACTTTAAAAATATTTATAAATAATTAAAAAGTCTAAGAATTTATTTAAATGTTTGAACTAAAAATAATAATCCTGTAAATTTTTTAAAAATGTTCACACATTATAAAGTAATAAAAAACATAAAAGGAAAAACCGTAAAAGGAGAAAAAGACCAGAAGAAAACACATATCGAAAACCGGAAAAGAAAAGAAAACCGCGGATATTCAACCAGCCCAACACGTGCTCTCTTGTGCTATTTTTACTCTCGCTCCTATTTTTCGCTATAAGCCACTAATAGGAAATTCCTGATCCATTGTCAGTGTGCCTAATAAAAAAAGGCTCAAATGTAATAGGAAAAATCCTATTCTTACATACCGCTTCTAGGAAATCATTACGTAGTACTCCTACTACGTTGATTCAGCTTGGTAACTACTCCTTGATTTTCCTGTCAAAAAAAAAAACTACTCCTTGATTTTTACTCTTTTTGTTGCTTGGCTCCTTGATTTTTACTAACTGTCCAAGAAATGAACTAGTACATAACATTTTTTTTTTGTAAATTTTGTACGTAGAAATAGCATTGCTCTGTAATATGATCTCAAATGAAATGAAAAAAATATCCAGTCAAGTACTCGAACTTAGGGCAAATCGTCCTCTAAAAGGATGTAACCTAGACCAACGAAATCTTATCCTCTGAGGCGCAAAACTGCAAACCATGAACGTAGCATCGTTTACTTCAAACTGGGTGCTGCTGACGCATGCAGTGCGTACCATGATGACACTCCCATCCCTACAAAAGGCCTTCTTCCGTTGATGCAGCGGAAACAGAAAGCCGATCTTCTGTTGTTGCTGCGAAAAAAAAGGGTGACATCGGACAGAATGCCTGCAGGCTGAAGCATGCTTCCGTTCCATCTTCCATCATCCAATTTGCCATTCAGACACACTCCATACAATATATTTCCAACGACAAAAGGTGGCCCATTTCTTTAGTGCTACCTTCGTGTTGTTGCCATCAGCGAATCCGATCCGCTCGTCCTTGGTCCGTTTCCATCCGATGGAGCGATCGGTATAGCTACCAGGTTTGGTTTTGGGGTAGCTAGGGGCTACGGCTGCTAATCACGTTGGTGTTAGGTACAGCTCAAGATATCACGTACTCCTACCAGAAGGCCCAAATAGATTAGATTCCCTGTGATCACGTCGCGGGTAGCCGCGTTCCCATTGCTGACAGCGATTGTGGATGTAGACCCTGGGTGACCAGGGCGGAGCAGGAACCGTGAAGAACACTTCTACCACCATTCGTTTCTTCTCCGTCCTATCTACCTTCTCCGTCTCATTCGCTAAAGTTGAGGCACTTATTTTATGACTGAGGGAGTGGTGAACCGGTCCTGCTTGCAGAGTGATTTTCCTACTCTTCTTCTTCTTCTTCTTCTTCTTCTTCTTCTTCTTCTTCTTCTTCTTCTTCTTCTTCTTCTTCTTCCAGTTCATCAAATGTTAAGTACAGACCATGCTAGTCCAGTCACATTTCAGCCTTCTTCTTTTGGTTACTATACTTTCCACTCGTAGTTAAGGCAAGGGAGGAAGCATCCACAACCACAACGGCAGGATTCTTGCCGTTTCTCAACAGTAGAATATCCGAGCCCCTATCATACCTCAAAGAAAATAAAAATCCGAGCCACTGCCTGACAACTACAAACAAGGCGACGTGACACACATAATTGCCGTCGCGATCGGCCTGAGCATGACTGCGTGGAACCGGACAGAGAAATTGCATTAGCGTACGCCAAAAGTCCAGATCTACCGATCCAAACCAGCTGCGTCTTTCTCAAAAAAAAAAAAAAAACAGCTGCGTCACATCACATGGGCAATCGGGGGTGTACTCTGTACAGGAGTACTACACTACTCCTACAGCGTGCAGGCTGCAGCGCCTCGGCGACATCGGCCAAATTCCCGTGGACTGGCAGGCAGTACTGACTACTGAGGCGTGATCCGGGAGCACGAGGAAGGCCCGTGGGGCCACGCCGCATGCACGCTGGGGGTCCGTGGAGGGAGTGCTGCATTGCTGGCGTGGCACGTGCTGTTCCCCGGCGCTGCAGAGGCTGCTCGCTGGGCCCTGCCAGAAACTGGGTCCACGTGTCTGCCACGTTGTCCACGCGGCCTTGATCAACTGCCAATATGGTTGGAGAAAGTCGTTCGCGTAATCTAGCTTTAGCCTTGTCACACGCACTTGGAAGGAGGAAGATCTGGTGGAAGTGGGTTGAATTACATTGCAGCGCAGTCCAGTCCACCAGGTTCCGTACATCCCTTTGATCACCTTCCCCGATAAGCGCAACTCGTATCCGGTCGTTTTCACTGCGTCGTCGGCGTGTTTCGGCCTGAATCGCTAGGCAGCATCGGCCGGCAACTCCACGAGGGCGACGATGCGTGCCACTGTACGTAAGCGTCGGGATCAGACTTGACACGCTGTTCCGTGCCCGAATGAAATGGTGCCGAGCATACGTACTGCATCTGCCGATCCGCATAGCTCGTGCGGGAGAAAAACTAAGTCAAACGTAAGCGGCACCGTGTGGCAAGTGCAGTGGCCGAGGCATGTAGGTAGAGGGATGGAATAGCCATGATCGTGTGACGTGAGCGCTAAACATGTTGCCACTCGTGTCGTATGCACTATCCATACTATCCATCCAGTCCCAGTGGATATCTTTCGGTTGCGCCAACCGTAGTTGTACTTTTCCCTCACACTTGGGCCTTCTTTAGTTCCTAGGAAATTTGTAGGAATTCTAAAGAATAGAAATTTATAGAAAAAATTTCCTTGAAGCCCTTTGGTTTGTAAGAATGGATGTCTATTTCTATGTAGGATGGGAACCAATCTTCATATTTCAAAGGAAAAAAAAATTAGCCTAGACTTAATAGATAAATTCTATCCTATGCATCATATGGCATCTTTTTCCCTACAAAAATTGAGATACATGTCATCTCATCTTTTATGATTTTTGTCACTCCTATAGTATTTAGACCGTATGAACTAAAGATTACGTGGTAATACGCCACACACACTACGCATAAAAGTGCTGAGAGGAAAAAGGGTGGAAGGATATAAAGCAGAGGCCTCCGTCTCTTCTGTTGTCTTTAGACCAAAAGCAAACGCCCAATTGATCCATGAACCTGTTAAGTGCTGACGAGAGTCAAATACAATTAGAGAGCGCAAGTTGCCTAGCTAGCTAGCTAACAGTCCATGATGTAACAGAGAATTGGTGATTGGCACGTAAGTAACAAGTCACCATCGCGCGAATCGCCGAATTCCGTAACTTGGACTAGAAAGTCAAAAAACTTAATGAGGATACTTCAGGTACTCGTTTCCTGGGTCGAATTCGCCTCCTTGGAACGAAGGAACAGGCAAAATATAGGAAAAGAAAATTGTAGCAATCAGATGTCATGTCTTCTGAAATTCAGTAGGAATTAAAACACATGAAATTTGCACATTTTATACTCCCCTTTTTTGGGTTCACCTTTGAAATGGGTGAGAAAGGAATAAAACATCGTTGTCCAAATTTGTAGATATTAAAATGTACTAGCGGTCCAATATAGATAGACACATACAACAAACTTGGGACAGAACAAAACTGTATTTCCTACTATTCACTTTTTTTTTGAACACAGTACAGACGCAAGCGCTCATATACACGCGCATACACTCACCCCTATGAACGCACACACGCACACCCTACCCCTATGAGCACCTCCGAGAGACTGAGCCGGCATATCATCTTGAAATTTACGAAGTTACCGTAGGCACCTCGTCGTTGACGGGAACGTCTGCTCCCACTGAATGCGCATCGCCGGAAATCCTGAAATAAATCCAGGAATAAATGCGAGCACCAGGATTTGAACCCTGGTGGGCTGGGGATACCACAGTCCCTCTAACCATCCAACCACAGGTTGGTTCGCTCCTACTATTCACTTGCGCATAGTAAATACATACAAAGATGTTGAATACAAATCCGTAAACCTAAATTCCAATCTGTATACTAGATTATGATGTGGATTTAACACTCGAAAGTGAACTAACACTTGTAAGGAAACATTATTCATAACAATTTCGCTCAGCCGGGCAGAGGAGAAGTGCTATATGCATGACCATGAAAGCGAACACAATTATTTACACTTATCACTTATCTTTTCTAGAGAAGCAATGCACCCCCGTGAAAGAAACCTAAAAGTGGTAAGGGTATCTCCAATGTTGTTTCCTAAACCCGACTCACTATCGATCTGCGGACACTAATACATAGCCGTCCATCCAACGGTATATCTCAAATGTCCGTCTCAATTACCTTAAAAAAATAGCCTTCTGCCAAATACCTCATATAACATAACAACTTAAGCACGTGAAACAAGCCTTGGTTAGTGGCTTTCGCCAAACGCTAGCATTGTTTTAACTAGTGTGCTTCACTGGTTGCTAGCACGTGAAGCAAACTAATGTTAGTGGCTTCAGTCAAAGATGAAGTAGACTGATTAGTGGAATCAACCAAATGAAGCGTATGATTAGTGACTCTAGCAACCTTCCGCCATACGCTTGCAATGTTAACCACCTTCCTTCCGTCATTCGGACGAAGAGGAGACATCGGTAAGATGCGTTTTGATTATTCAGATGGATGGCCAGACTCCTGCAAACCTTTCTTATGTTTGTTTCTGGTTTGCGAGAATTCAGACATGCGCCACTGCGTTGGATGGCAAAAAAACGTCCAAACACCTTGATCCGAACGTTTGCGGGCGATTTATGGGATAGCGTTGGAGATGCCCTAAGTGGACGAAGACCACCCAAACAACCAACGTACCTGATTTTTCAACCCGACAATGATAGTGTGCGATTACGACTGACCGAAGCAGTAATCCTAGCCTAGAAAAAATGCAGTTATGAAAAGAAAAAAATAGAAAAAGAGTCTGTCCACAGTACAATCGTAAATGCTCACAAATACACACAAACACTCACCTCTACAAACGCACGTACATATTTACCCTTACGAGCATCTTCGAAATACTGAACCGACACAACATCTTGAGATTAACGAAGTCACCACAGACGCATTCGTAGTCAAAAACACGTCTTCTCCCACATAACAGACATCGCCGAAAAGACCAAAAAAAATTCAAAAAAAAATACAAGCATCAATACCTAGTGTAGAATTTAAACCCTAATGGTTGGTTCCACCACAAAAAACCAAACCATCATCTGAGCTACGTCCACTTCGCAGAAGAGTCTGCCCGTTGTAATCAAGCGGTAAAGATAAGCTCGTCCACGACTCTCGAGTTAAGCTCGACAGATGACTCAACCTGATCTCAAACTGAAAAATAAGATAAAACAGCACCTCCAATAGTCCCAATGTCAACGACGCGGGGTGATTGTTTAGTTGGTGCCACATTCTGTTACGCACAAGCGCCGTGCATCATGTCCACAAACAAACTAAAGCACTCCACAGTCCACACCAAAATCGAATGATGCAGAGGCCGGGAGTGAACCTCTTTTTCTAAAAAAAAAAGTCCACACCAAAATATACGGTGCGATTTTCTCCGAGGCGTTGCTTGAAGCAATTTTACTCCATGGCATCATTCTTCTTGATTTTTCCGAGTTTCACTCAAAATGTGGAGATAGATACAGTAGATCTTTACATCGGAGTAAGACACACAATTTCCATTTTATTTTTTGATTTGGACGTGCAAAAAGGCAGTTAATGTTGGATTAAGAAAAAAATGCTGGATTAGGAAATGGAACTATAAATTCGTTCCAACAGAAACCAGTCCTGATTTCTCGAAGGAGTTTGGAGGAACTCCCATCCCCCGACTCACTCGCCCAACTCAACCCACTCTCCACTCGCGCACGCATCCTCCTCCGCTCCCATGGCGTCCAGCGACCTCGCCGAGAGCCTCCTCCCCGGCGGGGGCGCCTCCTCCTCCCACGACGAGTACGAGGAGCGCGCGTACGACTCGGACGACAAGGTTTCCATCTACATCTCCGACTCGGAGCCCGACGACGACGACCCCGGCGCCGCGCGCGCGCGCCCGGCCTTCTCCTGGCGGAAGCTCTGGCGCTTCACGGGGCCGGGCTTCCTCATGTGCATCGGCTTCCTCGACCCGGGCAACCTCGAGGGGGACCTGCAGGCGGGCGCCGCTGCCGGGTACCAGCTCCTCTGGCTGCTGCTCTGGGCCACGGTCATGGGCGCGCTCGTGCAGCTGCTCTCCGCTCGCCTCGGGGTCGTCACCGGGAAGCACCTCGCCGAGCTCTGCCGGGAGGAGTACCCGCCCTGGGCCACGCGCGCGCTCTGGGTCATGACGGAGCTCGCGCTCGTCGGCGCCGACATACAGGAGGTCATCGGCAGCGCGATTGCCATCAAGATCCTCTCCGGGGGCATCGTGCCGCTCTGGGGCGGCGTCGTCATCACCGCGTTCGACTGGTCAGTTTGCTTCCTGCTCCTGCTCCTGCTGCTGCCCGGAATCAAATTACGGTCCCCTCCTCTGTTCTTTTCCTCTTGGCACCGAACTCGAACTGCATAGATTTTGGTGGCCTGTAGCTAGTTGGTTAAATTCGAGCTGCTCTGTTCTTATCTTTTTGGAGTTGTCGAGACTAGAGCTCGCGAATAAGTTGGTTCAGGGGTTCCTTTCTCTGACAGAAATAATGTTACTTTCTTCTGATTAGTATAGAAACTTGGACCTTCGATTTGCTCTTGTTCTTTTCCTGGTTTCGAATTGAAAACCGTGTGGTTGGTAGATTTGCGCAGCGATGGCATCTGAAGATATTCGATGCCCCTCTTTTGCATAAACTGATTTTGCTTCCATTTCTTTCCCTTTTCTCCTGCCTGCCTTTGGATTCGTTCGGTTCCATCTTGTTTGCTGGGTAATAAACAATACAGCCCGTGTGTTTTTGGTGTGCTGTGCTTGCAGGGAATCGATCCTGACTGGGACTGCTCCTTGTTTGCTTCCTCTTGTTAGTTTGTTGCACAGAAAGTTCATACTACTACTAACTTTTGGGGCATCATCTGGGGGCTGAAAATTCCCACACAAATATAAAAACATTTTTGGGCTAGAGGGGCTTCCCCACTCCTTGCTAATCGAACGAACTTGTTGTTGTTTTGCACACTTTGGTTGCTCTTTTTTTTTTTGGAACATCGGCACAAACAGAAAAACAGCCTGTGCTAGAGAAACATGCAGACAAAGGAGTTCTGTTAAATTTGTCGATATCACAACTTCGCCATGTCTGAAGGTTGCAGAATGTTTGTGACCTTTTGGTCCAATTGTGGCTTCACTCTCTTAATTTTATAATTTTGCGTGGGTCAGGCGGCACTGCATGTTTATTGGTCGGTTTAGTACCTTCTGTTATGTTTCTCTTTGGTCAGAGACTTGTAGTTGTTACAGAGATTAAAATATGGACATGTGTTCTTGTCTATTAGGGCATGTACAATGCCCGGCGCTTGACTAGGCGCTTATAGACGATAAGAAAATATTATTAAACTGAAAAATATCTAAGCACTCATGTCTTCCAACGCGAGATGCTAAACAGCCGGTGCTAATTGGACGCTAATTTAAACTGGCCACGCATCGCATGCAGTAGAGAAAGGAGCGAAGCGTCTGATGCCTCTCTTTGCGTCGACGCAGCCCCCGGCGCTGGGATTTGACGGCCTCAACCGCCGATCGACCAGGAATTCAATAGGAAAGGAATCCTGGCGCCTCTCCAAGCACCCCGCGTTGGAGATGCCCTTAGCCGTACAATTCTACTACTGCTTATTCTGAATCACTAACTGCCACAACGTTTTGGGATTTTTGGGTGATGAGATTGTTGATAGCAATGGAAGGAACAAAAATAATCAAATAATTGTTTGGAGGAGTCCTGCCAAAAATTTAGGGGTGGATAATGATTACACAAAAGTTTCTGTTTATCCTTTGTCTGCTATGGTGGTGTTATTCAATCCTTGTCTGATTTTGACATCAGCTTTGTTTATGTACCGCCAACTGCCCCTTTCCTTTTATGGCGAAGAACTTTTCAGCAGAACTGATATATATATTGCTATATTTTGGCTCATATGACATGTTTTTCATGCCAGCTTCATCTTTCTATTCCTGGAGAACTATGGTGTGAGAAAATTGGAAGCGTTTTTCGGCGTCTTGATTGCAACCATGGCTATATCATTTGCAATTATGTTTGGTGAAACAAAGCCTAGTGGAAAGGAGCTTCTGATCGGTAATTCTCGGTCTGATATGTTGGCAGATGCTTTTGAATATGATGCACTCTTGAGAAGTAGAAGAATTTATTCAATCTTTTTCATAATTAGGTTTGGTGGTTCCAAAGCTGAGCTCAAAGACCATCAAGCAGGCGGTTGGAATTGTGGGCTGCATCATCATGCCCCATAATGTTTTCTTGCACTCAGCGCTAGTGCAGTCCAGGAAGATTGACACAAAGAAGAAATCCCGTGTTCAAGAAGCAGTGTACTATTACAACATTGAGTCGATTCTTGCTCTCATCGTCTCTTTCTTTATTAACATCTGCGTTACAACGGTATTCGCTAAAGGGTTTTATGGATCCGACAAAGCTGATAACATAGGTCTTGAGAATGCTGGCCAGTACTTACAGGAGAAATATGGAACTGCCCTGTTTCCTGTCCTCTATATCTGGGCTATCGGGTTGTTAGCGTCTGGACAGAGCAGCACGATCACCGGCACATATGCAGGCCAATTCGTCATGGGAGGTTTCCTTAATCTTCGATTGAAGAAGTGGTTACGAGCAGTGATTACTCGAAGCTTTGCCATTATTCCGACTATGATTGTGGCTTTATTTTTTGATACTGAAGATCCTACCATGGACGTTCTGAATGAGTCGCTCAATGTTCTTCAGTCCATTCAGATTCCATTTGCACTAATTCCTCTCATCACCCTTGTTTCGAGTGAGCAGCTCATGGGATCATTTGTGGTTGGTCCTATCACCAAAGTAAGTTTGCTTGACTTTCTGTTATTCATAAAATTCATAGCTTTCGTGTTGGGAGCGAACTCAACTAGTTCTTCAGGTGTTACATTTGATATGAGTTGTTGGTCGTGTCACTGCATAAGATTGTGTAATTCGTCTTAAAGGACTAAAAAGCTTTTAATCCCATAATTACCAAGCAGAGAGCCCTTAATTTCAGATCCTGATTTTACTTAGGCACCTACAGCTGCATCCATTCAATATTTTCCAACTTCGGAAGATTCTCAAATAATCAATAAAAGGCTGTGTGCATCACTCGATGCAGAGACCAAGGGCGTTTCCCCTCTTTTCAGAATAAAGTTTTTTTTGCTTATTTAGTCTGCAATTATATGTTTGATGATGAAATTGTATTCAGATGAGCAAAAAATCATGAAGATATATGTTTTTGGCGGGTGACGATAGTGCAACGTTGCAGAAATGGTAACACTGCCCGTCCCTCGTTTGCTACGCTAACTTGTTTTGTGCTCTTGTTTAGGTGATAAGTTGGATCGTCACAATCTTTCTGATGCTCATCAACGGGTACCTCATACTGTCCTTCTACACCAACGAAGTGCGGGGCGCAGTCGTTCGTTCAAGCTTGTGCGTCGTGCTGGCTGTTTACCTCGCGTTCATCATCTACCTCATCCTGAGGAACACCATGCTGTATTCCCGCCTTCGCTCATCAGTCTCAAAGAGCTCATGAGAAAGAGTGTTAGTCATTTCATCTCCACGATGGAGAAGATGAACGGAGGTGGATAGATGATATTGGAAGAAAGCTGCCCCCCAGTGTACAAACTGTACGGCTGCCTATTTGTATTAGCTCCTGGGGAGAGGTCTATGTTGTATATCAGTGGCTGTTGTATAACTGTATTTGTGGATTAGCAGGCTTCCCCTTTAGGATTGGGCTAAACCAACACCAACATACTTGAGGTGATAAATGGTAGATAGTTTTGTTCATCTCTTCCCGGCTTTTGGAGGATGGCTGACGGAGTGCAATCCGGTAGACCCCTCGATGGAGTGATGCCACTAAGGCCAACTCCAATGCACGACCGCATTTGGTTCATTCTTGTCCGTTTGGGTTGAAACAGACAGAAAACGAGGCCCAACGCGCCTACGCAAAATGACGGGCGTCTGTTCGTCCGCGACCCATTTGCGGCCCAAATTTGGGCTGGGTTTGTGTCGAAACGGACAGGGCACGGACATGCGTGACGCCGGCCCGTTCGTCGGGGGCACAACCTCCCCATTTCCCCCTTCTCCCCCAAAAACCTTCCCGCCCTCCCGCCTCCCGCCATGGCCACCGAGCCAAAGGACGCCGCCGCCGCCATCCCGGCCGCCACTGCCGCCCGCCCCGCGAAGAAGAAGCCGAAGAAGGTGCTCACGCCGACGCCAAGAAAAACATGAGCAAATGAAGGCCTACATGGAGCTACAAACGAAGAAGCTCGAGATGGAGGAGGCCGTCAAAAGGAGGAAGCTCGAGATCGAGGAGGCCGTCCAAACGAAGATGCTTGAGATTGAGGCCACCAATGCGAACACCAAAGCAAAAGAGGTTTAAGCCCTCACGGTGGAGGTAAAGTTCGACTCTTGCTCGTGTTAGATTGATGTATATGGGTGTACAAGGTACAATGATGAATTGAGGGGTGATGGTAGCTATGATATTGGTTCTTCCTATCGACTAGCCCGACCCCCGGCTTATAAAAGATGCCAGGGGGCTAGGGTTACAAGTCCTAGCCGATCTAAAGCGGTGGTGGAATCCTCCTGGGACGTCGGCTCACTTGTTGTGCACTCAAGTAATTTGGGTCCTTCCTTATAGAGTGCCCGCATGCCAGGATGATGTCCCAGGGTATGTATCGACCTTGGGGGCTTTGGGCCGGTCCGATGGGCCAACTTCCGGTGGCATGAGCCACCCCTGAGCCATAACATCGTCAATAGCCCTTGGAGTGGTCTTTGAACTCAGCTGCGGGCTAGTCTAATGGGCCGACTTCAGGTGGCACGAGGCATCCCTAAGCCATAACATCGTCAATAGCCCTTGGACTGGTTTTTGAACTCAACTGCTTCTGGTTGGTATTGATCTAGATGCGTCGTCTTCTATAAGCGTGACGATGTCTTGACCGGTAAACGGAACTCCCTAAAAACAGTCCTACGCAGGCCTGCCTTCGGAGGCAGAGGATAACGCATCTCTGTCGGGCTCCTTCAGCTGACATGATCTTTGAAATCAGTTGTGCTAACTATGTGATATCCTCCTTTAGTCCTGATGTGTTGGAGTAGACGGCCGACCTCCGCGGGATGATTCCCCGCGAAGCCAGCTCCTGCAGGTCGATTCCTGCAGGACACTAGTAAACTTTTGTGAACAGTACTGACCCAGGCAGGGAACTGGACCAGACTTTTGCCCATGGGCTGAACCAGACCAGTTCAGTCACTTGACCACTGGTCAATGACGTGCGTGAAGCGACGTGGGCCCCACTCAGGCCACGTCCCATCGGTCAGTGCGATGTGACCAGACGAAAACGTCTTGGTAACCGACGCATTAACAGGGACCCCTCGATCCGCACGTGCATAGTGGGAAATGGGAAGGGTTTTCCTGGTGCGTGTCATGATGTTAAGGGCATCTACAATGGGGGCGCTTAGCCCAGGCGCCAGGGATTAAATCCTTGCCGTTTTCTCTAAATCCCATCCGATACCAGGTTTTTGGCTGGCATCGATGCCTATTCAGTCGCTGGACACCTCACTTTTCTTCACGCACGAGCAATTTTAACCAACGCTATAGTTTTTTTACGTAGGGAACTAATTCTGTTAGCGCTCAAACAAACACCCCTCCGTTGTAGGAACAGACTCCCACACGGACGTCAATTTCGTAATTAATATTTTTTATTTTTAAGCGTCTACACAAGCACCCCTGCAATGGAGATGCCCTAAGGGCGCTTGTCTAGGTTTCCATGAGAGTATAGGGGGGGGGGGGGGGGTTTATATATGCCAGAGCGGATGACACTTGCTCCTCTCTCATCGCCTTGGTCTTCCTCCTCAAGCCCCACACCAAGCTCCAAATCTTCCTTATTTCTCCCACACCAAGCCCGCGACAGCTAATGGCTCCAAAGTTGTTGATGTTTGAAATATGCCCTAGAGATAATAATAAAGTATTATTTATTTCCAAGTGTGTAATTAATGTTTATATTTCTATGCTATAACTGTAATGATCCTCGAATATGAGATTCAGAAAAAACCCATTTGCATGTGTGGAAACATAAACACCAAGAAGTTCCCTAGTGCCGCCTCTAAGACTAGCTCATGTGTTGCATGATGATGATCCCGCGTTTCTGATCATAAGGCATTGTTAAAGTAACAATCGTGGCCGCAGTGATTGCATCATGGCCGCCAATGGCCCCAGGGACACGGTCATCGTGGATGCAGCTCTAACACCAGGCGGTTCCAGCGCGCGATCGCCATGATTGCAACATCCACGGCGTAACCGCCTCCGGCTCGCCGCGGTCGTCGACTTGCACCGTTGTGTCCAGCAAAATAGATCTAAAAAGCAAAAATCATCCAATGGTCGGTTGAAGCAAAAAAAACTACCAAGTTCCAGCAAAAAAGAAACATCGGTTCCAGCAAAACAAAGTCCAGCATGGAGAACTCAATGGTCCATTTTGTGCAAACAAGATAGCTAGTTCTAGCAAAAAACTCAGCAGGGAGACTCCTAGTGATTCAATTGTGGCAAACAAAAAAGCTAGTTCAAACAAAACAAAACACTAGTTCCAGGAAAAAACGTGTCGGCGGTGAGGGCGCCTCCGGTTCCAGCACATCGCGTGGCTGGTTGCAGCAAAATGGTTGGCCGGTTGCAGCAGAGGATGTTGTCGATTCCAGCACAAAGTCGCCGCAGTTGTTGTCCGTCTTCACGACGCAGACCCCTCGCCGGGGGTCGCCGATTCCAGCTTTTGGCTGGCCGGTTGCAGCAAAAAAGCGTTGCTATGACCGTCAACCGTAACAAACCATCACTCACCGTTGTAGCAGCCTGCAACACTGGGCTGCCGCCAGAGCTGGGAGCATCGCACCTCCTGCTCGCCGCCAGCTGTGCTCCGTGCACCTTCGCAACTTCGTGTGTGCCCCCGAGGGTCGCCAGCTCGCCATACACCTCTTCCATCGCCAGCGAACTGCTGATTTGGAGGTAGGCCACGGGGGAGAGAGACGCGGAGGAGTGGCTGGGGACGCACACGAGGGGGATGAGGAAGAAAAAAGGAGCATTGGCGTGAGAAGATAAGAAAGAGGGTGGGGTGAGAGGATAAGGCCGCACATGGGCCATACGATCTGTTTCGATTGAACGAAGAGCGCGCGACCGGCCGAGCGTTCCGTGAGCCAGCCGTAAGGGATCATTTGCCTAAAAGATAATGCAAATTCAACTAAAGCATATGTTGAGGACTGCACTCAAAAGCTACAAAAACAAAAGCGTGTGACGAGCATTCACACGGGCGCGGCGTGTGCCACGCTTTCCTGTGCTACTAGTCCTTTATTAAGTTCGCTATAAATGTGACACCCACAACACTCCGTTGGAAAAATGCTTATTACAACTGGCCTTGTGTAAGGTCCCTTGCCACTTGTTTGCCCTTTTTTCGCACGCGCCTATCGCCTTCGCAGCGCCGCTCGAGCGAGGAAAAGGGTCACCATGGACGGCGAGACACACTTTTTTTACTGTCGTGGGTAAAAGGGCTTCTTCGGCGCGAGGGCTTCGCCGGCCGCTTCGTCCGATAAAAGGGCTCCGTCAGCCGCTTCCGGTAAGGGGTTTGTTCTCACGCCGTTCGCCTTCGCCGGCCGCTTCTTCCGGCGAGGGCTTGATGTGTTTTTTCAATCTTGTTTCCTCTTCTCTTGTGGATCTTTAATTTGCAAAACACACTCCATGAAAACTAAAAATAAACGACCGGCCGGAGAGACGCCGTCGGGCAAGCCGCGCGGCAAGGCGCTCCCAGGCTTTCCACTTAAAAGATCTGGACCAAAACCCTATAGTCGAGATCCTTTTTTTTTTTTGGCCCGCCTTGCCCTTCCGGCCATCCCCATCTTCTTCCGGCGCACCCTTTCGGCCGCCCGCCGCCGTCGGACCGCTTTCCTTGCCCTACTGGCCGCGCCCTTCCTCCCTCTCGCGTGGCGGCGCCCCTGTTCCCGTCGCACCGCCCCCTCCCCTCGACATTCCACGCCCGGCCTCACCCCTGCTTTGCCGGAGCCGCCGTTGCCTTCGCCGCTGTGCTCAGATCGGCGGTGCAGCGCGCCGCCGGATGTGGGCAAGCATTGATTAGGACTGTAGTAGGAGGGTATTAACATCAGGTTGTCTGGAAATTCTCCAACTTGAACCCTAACGCGCGCCGGCGGGTCGAGGCCCTGCTCGTCCCCCGGCCCACTCCTGGGCGGATTCCTACCTCCTGAAATTCTTTTATCTCCCGGCCTTCCGCCCCTCCCCCTCACTCTCCCGTCCCCAGATTTTTTCTAGGGCTTTAGGTCCTTCCTCCCCGCCTCGAGGGCTCGCCTCGGGGCTCCTTCGTTCGATCTCTGCTCTGCGGGTTCCTCGGTTTTCACCCCGTGCGGATAGTGTCGCATCGAGGAGGAGCGGCGGCGCGATGAATGTGCCTATAGTCGGTGAGTTTTCGTTGCCCTGATTCGAGGGAATTGGGTGAAATTCGTTGGTATCTTGCAGATTAGGGCTATTCTCGGGCTGATTTGAGGCGATTTCGTTTAGTTTTGGCCGAATTAGGGCTGCTCTGTTTTGCCCTAGTTTTCCCCACTGTTTTAGGCGATTTCAAACTTGTAATTTCGGTGTTTGGGTATCGATGTACAAATAACCTATTTCTTTTGCCCTAGAATGCATCAGGCTTGATAGATACCTTAGTGATTATTCATCTGGTCTGGCGAGTGATTTTGGATTCAGTCTATCAGATTTCTGGTGTTCTCGCTGCATCCAGATGAAGTTGAATTTCTGGTCTATTGCTTTGCTAAGAGTTGCAAATGTAAATTGGCGCCTATGACAATTTGGAAAAACACTACAAGTATTTGGCTCACAGTTTTGGAATGACCATTTTAGCAACCTACCTTACTGCCACGGTTGTGTTCATTTACTGTCTTTATTAATCGTTTTTAGCATAGTTAAAAAAGCCGCGCCCATGCGGGCGCTTAAGCGCGCCTAGGCTCTAGGCGATAGCAAAACGCCTAGCACTTAATTGTGCTTAAGCGTGCACTTTGGTCAGAAAAGCGCAAGGCGGTGACAAAACGCACATTTAATGGCTATGGCGTTTTTTAACTTTGGTTTTTAGCCCTTCATTTTGTTTGGGAATGGAAAACTTTAAGATGTTGGAAGTAAATATCTATTATCTGTTCTGTGTATGTGTAGATCCGTTGCAAGGGGATTTTCCCGAGACTATTGAGGAGTTCTTGCAGCATGGGAATATGAAATGCATTGCGTTTAACCGCAGGGGAACTCTCCTTGCAGGTAAATATCTATGTCAATTCCTGTATAAGCATGTTTAGTTCACTATTTTGTGCAAATATCATCTTAGTTAATATAAAATGCACTGCTTATTCTACGTAGTGCATTTTAGTGCTTATTAATCTTGTGAAAGTTTCTTTAGTGGTGGTAATGAAAGATCAAACTACTGATAAAACAATTTCTGTTCCTCTTGTTTCTTGTGATCACCTCCTTTTTATTAGGCTATCTTGCCATGCCTGGTGAACGATGTGTTGTTACCATTCTTGTATAATTTTCTTGTCCATTGGGAATGTGCTTACAAAGTAGTAATCTGTCTATCTTTAGTGTTCTGTGTAGTCCACATCTGCTTATAAATGAGGATGAGTAGAGATCTGACAATAGGAGATTGATCATACTTGGTTCCTTTCTGCAAGATTCGATATTTAACTTGCCATTACCATGATACAGCACGATGATACAAATAATAGAATACTGTGTGGATTTGGCTTACTTGGTTACTCCCTGTTAAGTTTTAACTTCATATTCCATCCTTCCGCTTATTTAGGGCCAATTTCCAAAATTGTAGGGCCGATCCTCTTCGATTTCGCCCTAAAAAAGCACTGCATTTATTGGTTACGTTGGGACATTACAAATCTGAAGAGGAGAGATTGATATCGTTTCTCTGCATGCCTGATATGAGCCACGATAATTGGGCAACAATATGAACAAAAAATGGTACACCTGCGGGCAGTTAGTTACGAAATCCCATCTAGAGACGTACCCCCCCCCCCCCCCCCCCCTTTGAATTTTGCTGTGAGGCCCGTGATATCCAATCGAATGGCACCACATTATTCCTGTAAGCTAATTCCATAGGTTTTGCAAAGCTCCAAAATTTAGTGGGGAGCTGAGCGGTGAAACACAATTAATGGACACAACTAATTAGAGGAAAATTATGCGCACTTGTTAGCCGAAATTGAATCCCAAAAATTATTTCAACTTTCCGCTATAGCCTTGTTGTGAGATTTGAAAGTTGGCCCTGAAAATCTGGATGGAGGGAGTATGAAGTTGGCACACTCTTTTGTCTTTTCATATAAAAGGATGCCTGAAAAAATTGTGATTCATTCAGATAAGAAACATTATATCTGCAATAGAATTTTTTAGGTGGTGCAGATGTTTCTTTTATTTATTTTACCTGTGAAATTGCTTTTGGTGCATTCCTGTTTCTGTATGTACCCTGAATCTTACCATTAAATTGTTTCCAATGCTCAAGACTTCTGTTGAAACTTTTCAGCTGGATGTGCAAATGGTAGCTGTATTATCTGGGACTTTGAAACAAGGGGACTTGCAAGAGAATTTCGTGATAAGGATTGTACTGCACCTATAACCAGTGTCAGCTGGTCTAAGTATGGTCACCGTTTGCTTGCCTCTGCTACTGATAAGTCACTGACACTTTGGAATGTGGTAACTGGGGAAAAGATTGCCCGCATAACTCTTCAGCAGACTCCATTGCATGCCCGTCTTCATCCTGGTTCATCCATCCCATCTGTATGCTTAGCATGTCCTCTCTCTTCTGCACCTATTCTTGTTGATTTGAATACTGGAAGTACCATAGTCCTTCCAGTTTCTGCATCTGACAATGGTAATGTCCCTGTACCTAATTCACGTAAATTTTCGGATGGTTCTCCTCCTTTTACACCAACTGCTGCAACGTTTGATAAGAATGGAGATCTGATATATGTGGGCAATTCCAAGGGAGAGATATTAATTGTAGATTCAAAAGGTATCCAAGTGCTTGGGTTAATTCCCATCCCAGGTGGAACAGTTGTTAAGGACATTGTTTTCAGCAGAGATGGCCAATATCTGCTAACGAACTCTAATGATCGTGTCATTAGAGTCTATGAGAATATTCTGCCTATTAATGGTTCTGGGAAGGAGATTGAAAAAATAATCACCAACAACAATAATGACTATGAAAGCAAGTATGAGAAGCTAAAGGCAAATGGTGCACGCTGCCTAGTTCTTTCTTGCGAAGTCTCAGATGCCATCGCAAAGGTACAGTGGAAGGCACCATGCTTCAGTGGCGATGCTGAATGGATTGTCGGTGCTTCTGCGAGCAAAGGAGAGCACAGATTGCACATATGGGACCGGGCAGGGCGTCTTATAAAGATCCTTGAAGGTCCAAAGGAAGCTCTCATTGATCTCGCTTGGCATCCATTTGATCCTACAATTGCTTCAGTGTCTGTGGCAGGCTTAACATACATTTGGGCAAAGGAACATGTAGAGAATTGGAGTGCGTTTGCTCCTGATTTTATAGAACTAGAAGAAAACGAGGAATATGTTGAACGAGAGGATGAGTTCGACATAAATGCATATGCAGAAAGGGTGAATGACGATTCTTTTCTTGTTTTTCTCAGTTGTTTGTAAAATGAAAGCATACACACATCCGGCTTAATCCAAATCTTCTATGCTGCAGGTTGAAGAACTGATGATAGATCAGGATGCAGAGATTGATGTTGAAACATGTGAGAAGAACTCATCATTCAGTGATTTTGAGGACTCAGCAGACGAGATCATCTACTTGCCTGCTATTCCTTCCCCAGATGCTCCTGACGAGCAGCCAGACAAGTGCCTAGTAAGCTCATCAAAATTGGAGGACAGCAATCATTCTGGTTCCCCCCCATCCTCAATGGATGCTGTGCAGAATGGTCTAGCCATTCCTCCCGCATCTAGTCCATTAGAAGGTAAAGCTGTAGACTATTGTAATTTCTCACTTCAGTAGTGTCTCATTTTGTGCAAGTTATGATTTTTTTTTCAGTTGAAATCTGCCAGCAGTGTTGGTTTATTTCCCATCGAACATAAAAGCCTGCAGAATATCTCAAATAATAGCGCGCTCATCTGGATGAGATGGTAACATAAGTTGGTCTTCATTTTACTTTAAAATAAAGTTGCAGCAGTGCACTCGATTTAGTTGTATAGGTGTGATGTAAACATGGAGTTATACACACACACTCTGGGAAATATAGGATTTATATTATCATATATACAGACTAGATAATGTTGAACCTGTATTGATGAATGATGATATAGTCCTAGCCAGGAATAGAATCTGGAAAACCTGAACCTTTTGATGTTTGCTTAATGCATTTGTGGTTAGCTGTTCTCATCCTTCCCAAAATGAAGTACATTCTTGGTTTTTGTTTCCCTGGCAGTTGTTGACAATTCCATGGCCGAAGAGCCATCAGCGGAAGCGGCAAACGCAAAGCGGAAGAGGAGGCTATCAGCCAAGGGGCTGGAGATGCAGCAGGCTGAAAAGGTGAAGAAACCACCCATAAAGATGTCGTCCAACGGCAAGCTGTCGAAGCCCAAGAGCAAGCCGGTGGTGGAACCTGTCAACGGCAACAGCTCGGCCAAGATCAAGCAGCAGGTGGTGGAACCTGTCAACGGGAGCAGCTCGGCCGCCGACATTGACGACGAAGCGACCGAGGACGACGAGATGTAAGCAAGCAGCTCGTATGTTTGACGCTGGTGGCTCGTGTTTTAATTTCATGGTGCCCTGACCGAAAACAACGGTGAGGGCATAGAGAGAGGGCAATCACCTATGTTAATTAGTGTTCCCGTAGAAAGAAAGCATGTGTTGTGGTTATGCTGAGACATGATAAACATCGTTCGCATATGTGTTGTGTGTAACTTGAGGTCTGAAGTTTCTGCTGTCTTTGCATTGATCTTGAGGTGAAGAAACCTGATCAGTATGGACCATGGTTAAGCTTAATTCCTTTATGCCTGTAGATCATTGTAGTTAAGTTTCGGTTGATATCGTGAGCTTGCGCCCATGGGTTATGCTATGAGCCTATGATTGTCGTATCATGTGGCATGTGACCTTACAGGTGTGAGATTGTGTGGGAGTGCCGTTGCCACTTGCATCCATCATTGTGCCGTCGATTGTACTACTGGATGCTGGCAAAAGGGTATTAGTAGTACTAATCATGCGGCGGTCCGTATATAGAATCGTTGTCCAGTTGTGGTCATATCACTATTGTAGGCTCAAGTCATATTATCTTTGTTGCTAAAGATGAAGATCATGGAAAGTGGCAAATGTGCCAGTAGGACTGTACTAGAAAAGAAATTAGTAAAGCGTGATAATAAACATATAAGAGAATGGGAGGGTGCCCAGCTGATGAATAATTGGCACATCCAAATCTTAGTTTTGTAATATTATGTACCCCCTCTGTAAAATAATATAAGACGTTTTAGATCACTACTTTAGTACATACTTCCGTACTAATCAAAGTTGTTCATTTTAGTTTGTTATTTGAACTCTGATTGACTCCCAGGGTGGGGTTGCCCTTTGAGCCCTTTGCTCATATGTGCGCGCCTAAAGCGCACCGGATGCCAGTTTAATAATGCAGGCATGGCCACTTTTAGTAAATTAGTACTAGTACCATCTGACTATATAACATACCCAAAGGGATCACTGTATCTAACCTAACTAACTAGCTAATCAAGCCGGGTTAGCCATAGGATACTGGGAGACGTGCAAATTGCGTGTACGATCGCTGCATATTCATTCTTCGGTGGATTGTTTCAGGACCATGCTCGCCACTTGGCTCCTGCTCGCTTGCTAATCATGCCTCTGGCGCCGGCTAATGTACTGTATAGTTAGTATATTAGTTGGCACTCCCAACTCGCTAACTCCCTAGGTTTTTCTTTTTTTTGATGGATCTAACTCCCTAGGTGATAGGTGATGGCGGACGAGCAAGATTATGTGCAAGTATGGACCCAGTCTTTTTTCCCTCTCGCAAGACGACTAGGAAAAAGCCTTCCTCCCCTGAGTCTTCGCTGACGAGCCCATGGATTCGCCCCCCCTCCGCCGGCTGCTTCGGCGACGACTGTGGCTCCAGCGCGCTGGTCCTTAGGGGCACGTGCACGAAGACTTCCCGCCTGTTATTGACAAGGCCAGACCGGCTCCGCTATGGGAGTGAGACGGCCGTGCCTCGGCAGCTCATTCCACTAGTGGCATTGGTCGCTTGGTAGTCCAGAGATCACGATGTAATTTTAATTATATTTGGGATGCTTTGTACTTTTCATGAACCTTTATAATATATATTTGAGTCTTTTTCTAAAAAAGCAAGTATGGACCTTTGCAACACACTTGTTCATGTGCTTAACTAACTAACTACGCGATGCATAAGTGCATTGCATGTATGGATGGACCTACCGCATACGACGAGCTAGTGACGAGGATTATAGCTTGACTGGGCGATGGTTAAAGTTTCATACCGAACATTTTGCTGTGCACATGCTACTGTTTTTCTTTTCTTTGTGACCAAAGCCTCCTCATGGAAGAGAAACTTCAAATATCGGGTTAACAGTTTTGTTTTGGGTTTATTACAGTTTGTTTGCCCTTTCAAAAGTAGTACGCATAATCGGGCTGTTCTATACCCAGAAAGGAATAGCACTACATTTCTTTCAAAAATTGGCAACAATTGTACATTTGAATTATGTCGGAATCCGCGAGTGAAATGTTCTAGTTCCAGATAACTCACCACTAGAATGTATTGTTGTGAGTTCCAAATCATCAGCCCTGGACTCAAGCCTCCCCGCCAAAAAAAAAAAAAACTCAAGTCAATTAGGGCAAATATTTTTTTGCACAAAAATGTTAATCCAATCAACATTTTGCATGCTATTCATTGGTACAAAAGGTGAGCTATAAAATGGTTACGGAATTACAATTGCTCAATTATTTGCTATCAAAGAAGGGATGTCTCTAGCCTTGCAATGGAGCCAACTCCCGATACATATTGAGACTAACTGTCTTGAAGCTGTTAACCTTTAGAGGAAAGAAGGTGCGGATAGATCAAGCTTTGGATTCTTTGGGCATGATATCTCACAATGAAATACTTGTATTGCTCATGTTCGATAGAATTGTAATCTTGTTAGTCATACTTTGTCAAATTATGGTAGAAGTAGTGGCCGAACGGCTGTGTGGCTCGGTTTTGGTCCTGAAAACATTGTCGAACTTTGTAAGTCTGAAAGTAGCTATGCTACATGAGTAATATAGGTTATTTCCTGCAAAAAAAGGGTTTTAGAAGAATTTTCAGAGAACTAAATAATTGTTCTAGAAAGCTCTGGTATAAGATGAGTATAATTTTGAGTCCTGAATACCTCGTATGTGATCAGGATTGACTGGTAAACTAATTGTTTAAGTTTTCTAAAATAAAGGTATCACTGGAGAGCAATTACCGGTATTATTACATGTGAATATCAAGTTATCAACCGTAGGTAGGCCTATGTTAATTTAACAACAAAAAAGTACACCCACATTGGAATACATATTAAGGCGTAAAAAGATAAGAGATTGCATAACTGTTAGTTATGATAATCATAAATACACATGTTTAGTTATTTTATTACAATGAGGCATTCCTAAGCACAAAATTGCACTATATCCTTTGAAAGTTGGAAAAAAAGTATGTAAATTAACAGCTCAAAGCCCACACACATATGCCATCCTGAGGCACTGCCCGGAATGGAGGTGCACATGTTTGCAAACACTAAGATGACACACAAGCACACACCCACAATAACCTCGCCTGTCCTCACATTGTTTCTGAGCTCAAGGCCCCAATTGAAAGAGAATGTGGACATGAATGTCATGGAGTCTCTCCAAACTAAAATGTCGAAAATGAGGAGAATATGTAATTAGTTATTATTTAAAAACAACTTTCAACCTCAAGTAGCTCCCATGAAACCCTACTCTCGTGCCACACCCCTTTTTATTCCTCTCCTCCTCTTCTCTACTTTTCATTGTAGCGCACAATGGGTAAGTGACCTGTTGATATTTTGTGACATGTTAGATATATTTAATTATGTTATTTCAGTTACTATAGATCAAAACCTTATGTTTGTGTTCCTCTCATATGAATTGTTTGCTAGACTTTATGTGTCCATGATGTGTTCTACCGCTGGAAGACATCAACAATGAGGTGGTGCCAATCCCAAAAATCACATGAGATCGAGTATGATGCAAATAAATACCACCGCCGAGATGAAGGCCGGGCGCATATATCAATATCATGTATAATCTACTATAGTAATACCTTCTGATCACATACCTAATGGTTGTCAAACCAAAATGAAGATTTTTTATTTTTAGTTATTTTTATCTGTACTCTCATGCTTGATGGTATTATGTCACAACAATTTTTGGCAATAAATAGCAAGCTCTTGTTCTTTCATAAAAAATAAAAAAATGAAGAGTTGTAAGGCTCGCCAGACATGCCCAGGGTGACAAAGGCTATTTTTGAACACTGCTTTTTGATTGTGCTCAACTTTGTGGAAGTAACCATTGAACATTTATTGCCCGTGCCAAGCTAATGCGGCAGCTCATTCTCTTGCTAAGTCCTGCAGAAGTTGATCACGTACCTAGAATGCAAAGGTTACAAGTGACTCTTCACATCAAAATATATAGCCAATTCAACAACCACTCTAGCTCAAGCCAGCTAATGACCGAAATTAAGCTCTGGGTAGCTCAGAAAGGATCGACGATCATGAGATAACAAGGCTGTTTACACTTGATATCTTCTTCTTCCATGGGGCCAATCTGCTGCTCCAAGTCTCTTCTGCCATGATCGGCAAACCGCTACCTGCTTTAGTTGACAAGATTATGATCATTGTGTATACCAATCAATTTCGCAAGATTAAAGATAGGTGTTGCACACGTAAAGTGAGTACGTGACACACTAGCTAACCTGATCCACAAAACCTCAGTTCAGTGTCGTAGAATTCCTCCTCGCTTCCATCATGATCACAATCGTCGCCATCGTCATCTTCCTCGTCGTCGCCGTCGCTGCATCGTGGCATGCGATCATCCCTTCCTACCTTGCCACCACCTGCCGACACGCCGGCGAAGAGCCCCGTCACGCCCATCTGCTTACCGATCATCCGCGCGACGCAGTACGGCAGCTTCTGCTGGTTCGCGCCGCGCGCCGCCGTGGGTTGCCCCCCTTGCTTGCGGCGGTCGATCCACGCGCCGGCGAAGGCCAGGCAGTCCAGGAGGCTCTCCCTGGCCATGTCTCCCTTCATGTCGTACGCCTGCGCGCGGCGCCACAGGCTCCTGGCGTGCGCGTTCGCTGGCCGCGCCAGCGAGAGCGCGCGCGTCGCGTCGCTCGCCGCCGCGTCGGCCTCACGCCGCGCGAGCCAGCACTGTGCGCGGTTGCTGTGCAGCACCAGCCGATCCCGCCTCCCGCTCAGCGGGCACAGCTCCAGCGCCTCCGTGTAGAGCTCGATGGCCCTGTCGACCTCGCCGTGCCAGAACATGTCGTTGCCCTGTCTCTTCTTCTCTTTGGCCAGAAGCTTTCTCTCGAGCAGCTCGTCCCGAGACATTGCTTCTTCCCTCTCCTTCCTCACGATCTTTACCTCGCGCAAGCTAGCAACTGCTTCCTTTGCTTCCGTACCTAGCGCATGGCCACGTACATGGCCGTCGTCGTCATCGTTAAGAAGCAGCGCGCTTGTTATGGCATCGCCCAGCCGTCGCCTTGGACCAAGACGCCGGAGCTCGGCCAGGTCGACGAGGCACGGCGCTGTGGCATCGGCGACGGCGTGCCATGTGTCGCGGTCGTCGAGAAGGAGGAGCAGGCAGTCGATGGCCATGTACTGCCAGTCGTCGGACGACCGCGCGAGGTCGCAGAGGCCGGAGAGCGCGTCGGGGCACGCCGCGATGGCGCCAAGGCCGACGGCACTTCGGCAGAGAAGGCGAAGCAGCCCGACGCCCGCGGGCGAGTCGCCGTTGGCCAACCCGCCCCACATCCGGCACAGCTCGCTCAAGAAACCGGGGTCCTGACAGATCGTGGCATGAGATGACGGGTCTCTAGAGGCGAGGCAGCTCAGGAAGTAGAGCGACCAGCACTGGAGCTGGCTCGCCCATTCCTCGGCCTTCCGGTCCTCGGCTGCGTCGATGCCGCCACCGGCGAGCCCGCGGGTCAAGAGGTCGCGCTGGTACTTAGGACGCTTGCTCGGCGCCAGCGCGACGTAGTTCGCGTACACGTCGCCGATGCACGTGGACGCGGCGCGCACGGCGAGCGGCACCGCCTCGTCGGCGCACCGGGCGACGGCGGGGAACGTGGCGTCGTAGCTGGCGAGGTGGCCCAGAGCGCGCGCGGCGGCGCGCCGCTCGACCCACGTCATGGCGCCGCCGAGGAGGGCCAGCAAGGGGCGCACGGCGCCGGCGGCCACGGCCAGCTCGGCGTGCGCGGGGGAGCGGATGGTGTAGGAGCCGACGACGTGGGCAGCGTAGTACGGCACGCACGTGTTCTGGCCGCGGCGGCACCACGCCCCGTCGGCGAGCGCGCGGGCGAGGAGGAGGGACATGCACCGGATGGCGCCGAGCGACGGGAGCTCCGGGTCGTCGGGCGCGTCCATGGCCGCGCGCCACACGGCGGCGACCGCCCCGCCGTCGTCGTGCTCGCTGTACGGCAGCTCCCGGAAGAACGCTGCGACGCTGGCGCGGCGGAGCCGCGCGTCCGGCTGCTTCATGGCGCAGAAGAAGCAGCCACAGCTTAGGCTGGGGTCTTCGGCCTCGTCGTCCTCCTCCTCCTCCTCCACGATCTTGGCCATGGCTTTGGACTTGCTCTTGCTGGTGCTGGATTGCACGCTCCTGGTGGTTACCTCCATTTGGATGTGGTGATCTTGCCTTGGTAGCTTGGTCTGTTTCTAGCGCTTGTGCAAGGGTAGAAGGAAGAGATGGAGCGGAGGGAGTAGGGTTTTGTAGAAGAGGGGGGACATGATGCCGATGTAGTGCATATTGGTCAGTCAATTAGGAGTGGATTTTTTATGCTCTTGTTAACTTCTTTTCAGGGAGATGGAATTGTTGTTTATGTTCAGCATCCGGCCGGACGAACTTTTGAGATCCTGTTACTGATGTTCGGGGTTAATATATGTGCATACTGCGAACCTGAAATAGTACTCTAAGTTCATAGTTTGACACCTGCATATACACTTCAGTACGAGGTAGCTAATCCTTTTTGAATGTTGAGCAGGTAAAGGTTAGTGGCTTAGTGCCAGATGTTAACAGCAGTAAGCCTTGAGTAGGACAAGGTAAGTTGTTGGCCTAGAGTTCACTTGTTACACCGTAAAGTACAGTAACAACATTGGTGTCAAAAATCCTGAAAGGCAGTGGCACTCCGTAGACCATTTCTACAACAGCTGCAAGTGTTTTATTTCTGGAAGAAATGTATGTCAGCTCTGTAGAGCCATAGCTCCACTCCCTATCACCGTTGGATGCATGTTTCAATAGGATTTATGAAACGCTGATAGTACACAATAAAGAAATTGGAACAGAGCAGCGGAGGGCGGGGTACCTCATGACATAGCAGGCCATGTACACACTAGGGCCTCTTTTTTTTTTTTTTGAACAGGAGACGGGTCCCGAAGGACCCAGCAACATCTCATTAATTTTCGAACGCAGTACAACTGATCCAAGGACCTCCAAAGAAAAGAAAACTACAACTCAACCCAAGGACTTTGCAAAAAAGACCCTGAATACAAGCTGTAGAATGCAATCGGGTCCTTCTTCTTCGAGACCACACCGTCGAACCGAAATCTCCATCGCGGGGGACACAACCACTTCGGATGAAGATCTCGCCATCGCTCCACTGTCCGCGCTTGCCAGAAAGAGGAGAAACGGACGCCGAGCTGTGGCCAAACTGCCTCCCGTCAGGCATCGAAGCCGGGAGGAATAAATGGAGCCGCCGCAAGAAGTCACCGGCGCTCCAAATGGCCGCCCTTCGACCAGAACAGTCGGCAACGGAGCGGCTGAAGCCGGCAGCCAACGAGGGCGCCGTAGTCCTGCCGCAGCACGTCACCGAGGATAAGCACACATCGGAGCAGTTGCAACTGCCCCGGATCCTTTGCCGGAGACCCGTCTCCGACGCGACTGTCGATCTGAGAAAGGTGGGGACAGACTCACCGACTGGTTCTCTTCCTCCACCACGGCAGCAGAGAGCACAAAGAGAGCACGCCTCCATCTTCACCAGAACCGACCGCCACACGAGCTTATTAGAGGAGCCCTCGCCAGATCCGCCACCACCAGCTATCATCCTCCATGGATAACAAACCTGGGAGGTGGAAGGCGACAGCCGGACGCTGCTCGCTAGCGCCGGCGTAGAGCTCAGATACGACATGAAGCCAGTCGCCATATAGGCCACAACACTTCTAAATGAAAGCCTACAACTAGTATATACAGGGAACCTCCGAGCGCCTCCCCCATCTCGTCTCCGGCCGGCAACACCGACGGAGAAGATCTGGGTTCGGGCCGGGACGAGGAACTTCTTTACGACTCTCAACGGTGGCAGGATAGGGACGAGACAAACTCTAACTTCTCCACTAGGGCCTCTTTAAATTGCAGGAACTAGAGAATGTGGAAATTTTTCGACAAGGGGAATATATTAATATCGTGGAGATATCAATTACACCCAGCCTCTGCAACAACGCAATATCCTAATGGCACTACGAATGCACACAGTCAAAAGAAGAAGAAGAAGCTAAAAAAGAAAAGTCCCGCAACAGTGATCTAGTCCTTAAAGCAGCAGTACGAACACCATCAAGACAACACCTGAAGTCCAAATTCTCCAAAAGCGACGCCTCCAGGAAGAAAACAGTGCACAAGCGCCGTCGTCGCCCGATCATATATCATAAGTTTTCACCCTGAAGAAAGTCCACGCTTTCAAAACAATGCCTTCAAAAAGGCCATTGCCAGGCACAACCAATTAAGGCCAGACCTTGAATTTTCACCTTGAAAGGTAAGACCTTGAACTTCTCCTGTGCTGTCGCCCCCACTTGCATGCCGCTGCTACGAGTCCCGAAACACCAAGCAAATTCCGCATCACTGCAAGGACTCGAACCACCATTACTAGTCCTCAGATCACAGCTTCCATGACATTCTCTGCCTCTGACTTCACCATGGAACGAAAATGACATGTCCCCTGATGGCAACAAATAGCAGAGCTTCGCGCCTCTCCCTCCAGAAACCAAACGGTCAGAAAAATATGGGTGCGCACGACCGAATCCCATCCGATCCAGCAATCTCCAGGCATGAGGCGCCCAAGGGAGTTCGCCGGCGGAGCCTTCCGGAACTTGACACTCCGGCCAGATCAAGGAGGACAAGCATCAAGCAGATCTTTGTCTTGGCGCCAGAGGAACCCTAGGACCGCCACCTTTATTAGGCAAAACGACGGGCCCCCACGCAGTCGCCCCCCGGCTCCCAACAGTAGGCCGGAGATCTGAGCGGACACCGTCGTCACCACCCGCACCACGCGGAGATGAGGGGCTTAGCTGCGCCGAGTCCCCCGAACCAGGCGCCGTGCCGCCCTCGCGGCCACAGCGGTCGCCAAGGTCGCCGAAGAAGACCGGGGCCGCCACCCCGACGTCCGTCTCCGCCGCGTGCACCTCGACGTCCAGGGCCGCCGATCTGCAGTAGCCGGAGAATGTTGAAATGGGAAAAAGAACATAATATTGAGATGCCACAAATTCTGAATTCCTACCAGATCTCGAAACATAGGAATCTGGGATTTTTCTTTTCTTTGGATGGTGCAGATGAAATAAACATGTAAATTTGGAGAAATGAAGAGAGACAATAGAAATAGATGAAGAGAAGTGGATTGGAGCTCTCAAAGGAAAAACTGAATGATGTTTGAAAATCATCTTAAGATTCCAGTGGAATTAGGGGCATATGAATGCATGCCATAGCATTCTGGCAACACCAATCATAAATCCAAACACCTTTGTATCGATTGATGTACACAGACATCTATTATTTATTTACTTTTATTTTTATTTTGCGGGAAGACATCTATTATGCACAGTATGAAGCCACACAAGATATTTAAAAAAAAACTAGATTACATGTCGTGCATACGTTGCGTCAATTCTCTTTGCTAGATCGTCAACGTTTTCGCTCGATGTAGTGATCGTGGGTTATCCTCCTTTTCGAAAAAGAATATATCGAGTTAACATATCCAGTATCCCTCGCTCTAACTTAAAAGATGCACGTCTCTCGTGCATGTCAATGCAGGTCTACTAGTAGTAGTTTTGTGAAGGCACGAGAACATTTAGAGGATAATTGGTTTGATGCCAACATTTGGCATTGCCAATAATTGGCAATATCAAAAGTTTTCAAAAATTGACAACTTCTTATGAGATTGGCAAGTAAACATGATAACCAATCAAGCACTAGCCAAATGTTGGCATGTCAATTTTTGACATCAAACCATTCATGCTCTTAGGCTCTGTGATTCCCTGAGACATTAGTTTACCGGCCGGCGAGCAAGCGGGGCATCTAGGGTACGTGGTTCCCGCGCGCTTCCCTTTTACCGTCTAATCATCGACCGGTCGACAGAAAATTGGCATCAGTTGCTTTCACAGCTCAAGATTACGCCCATGCGTGTGGGCATGCATGTCATTTCAGCAGGCACGTACTGCATAATTTACGATGTGGTTAAGGTCTAAAGTTGCGGCGGTTAAACCCCAACACCTGCAGGCCGGCCGGAAGCCTAACTTAATCTAACTGCACCTTTTCAACCAGTTAATTAGCAGCTCAGTAGCTTAAGCAAAGCTACTACCAGCTTCATTTTTGTCTGTAGCGTTTCGAAGCCTGCCCGAAGTTATTTTTCTTTTAAAGTCCGCTCCTGAATGGTTTTGATAAAGCACATCTAGATGTGACTTAAGTATTGCACATCTACGTCCTATGTCATTGATTTTACACGGAGATGTATCCGGATAAATCAATTCTACGTCCTACGTCCTATGTCATATCCGAAGTTTATTTGATTACACGGCATCAATTCTGCACGGTTGGTTAAATCACAAATTTAACCAGTCATTGTCTTTGGCTTTCGTTTTTTTTTTTGTGAACTGCTAAAATATGGTTTCCATGTGCACTTTATTTTCATTTTTCTTTCCTTTTTGAAAGTGGCATTCCCACTCACAAAGGTATTGTGGTCCTTCAAGTTTTTTTCTTGAATATTTGTGGTCCTTCAAGTGAGGGGTGTGCTTCATTGCTTAATTGCTTTGCATCCATGCTTCTTGGTGCCGTACGAAGAAAACCCCAATAAGAAAACAGCTTTAGGCGGCCCAAAGCTAATGCATACAGGTAAGATTAGGAACTCGGTTAAACTATGCAGTGGGCACCTATTACTCGAGCAGAACAAACTGCTCAGGAGGCCAATGGCAAGTCGGTCGAGTCCCCGTGGATGCGGTTTGGTGAGTTCCTATGAGGCCTCGAACTGCTCAGGAGTGGGGATAAGCTAGGCTCTGCATTCAGCAAGCACATGATGATTACACGGCACTGTTGTGATTGTAGCAACATGAGAAACAAGAAAGTACAAATTCGCGTAGCATCATACTACTTCATCCCTCAGGCCCGCGGAGGTGCTCGTCTGCACGCACACCTGGCAGCCACGAGGGCGAAAGACCATGCTTATTAATCAAGGAACATTTTTTTCTTCTATTGCAACGCACACGGGCATATTTACTAGTAATATGAAGAAAAAATACACAACAATTTTTACATGAAAAACCTCCTCAATAGAAGGAGTAAAAACCACATGATCACATTGCCACTCCAACTTCCATTGTTAGCTCCCGCAAAAAAAATTACTATTAGCAAAATATATAAAGTGTAGTATTCTCTAAAACCTCTGAAGGACCACAAACAACAACAACAACAAGTAGGCATATGGTCGTTGCTAGCTTGTTGATTGTTTTGATCGCTTTTTTTCTTCTTCTTTTTGCTCCAGCTAGGCATAGCTTCGGTCCTGTATGACTTTGCTATTTTTCATTGTGATTCTTTGTGTATGTGTGTGCACGCGTGTTGGTGTTGTTGTGTGCATCCTAATTATGCATAGACCGGGTGTGTGCTCATTGCGTTTGTATCCACTTGATACTTCATTTTGAGTTCATAAAAAAACATAGAACGAACTCATCAAGTTTAGAATCAATCCAGTTGCGTTTGAGCCTCCAATGAACAAGTTTGATAAAGGTAAACATAGGAACCACTAACATGGACAAAAGTTCTTTTCTATTTTCACACTTCTCATTCAGGTTTGTGAGGCTGTCTCTGCTCTCTCATAACAACCACTAATCTTTGAGATTGAGAACAAGATACTCTAGGCTTTTCCTTCCACCCTCTTCTCTCTCACTATTTCAGTGAGACATCTCAGTCATTGATTTAACTGAGATCAACAAGCTACAAGTTTTTTTAGGGGTATCAACAACCTACAAGTGTTCAACACAGCAGTTTGGGCTCTCAACACATTAGGCCCATTCATATGGGAAAACAATTGGATGGCCGTGAACCGCGTTGGCGCTCGCATGCATTCTCAAGCGGGCCGCTCGCTTGCATGGCTATGTTTGGTCGGCTTGTGTTGAAAAAAAAAACTCCATGGACATAGAAAAAATTGATTCATTTTTTATAGATTTGAAAAATTTAACGAATTAAACTTTTATTGCGAATTTAAAAAATATTCATGGATTTACAAGAAGTTCATAGAATTTTTAAAAATGCTCACAGATTATAAAAAAGTTCATGAATTTCAAAAAAAGGGTTCAGGAATTCAGACATTGTTCGTGAATTTTAAAAATATTCACGAATTCAAAAAAAATTGAGAATCTGGAAATTTTCACGAAATACAAAAAAAGATCACGAATTTGAAAAAAATATGTCAAATTTTTTTAAAAAAATACAATTTTAAAAATATGTTTGCAAATTTTAAAATGACTCAAAAATTTAAAAACCATTTGCAATTTAAAAATATTAAAGAATTTTTAAAAAAATTATGAATTTAAAATAAAAATTAAAAAAACAAAAGAGGAAAAATAAAAAAAATAAAAAAATGAAGAAAAAACGAAATAGAGAAAAGAGAACAAAACGAAGCAGAAAAAAATGGAACCCAAAGAATGTAGAAGCTTCCCAAAAAACCGGAACTGGCAGAAGGGTTACATGGCCGGCCCATAGGAAAACACGAGTGGGCGCTGCTTACAAGAAACGAAGTATTCGCCGTGTTCAGCGCCAAATAGAATATACCCATGAAAAGTATTTGCGCTATGTACGTGCTACATACTCCAAACCATCATGATTCATGAAAAGTATGAGTGTGGGACGTTCTCTCAAAAAAAATTGAGGCGTGGGATTGATCCCGGTTTAATTTGCTAGGATGGCTTTGGAATCGCAACTTTGCAGTCCAAACCATTGTCCTGCGTTTTTCACCCTATTTCCTTGGCTTTTTTTAGGGTACCCTTTTTCCTTGGTTGAAGCGACGAGGATGCACCTGCGCGATCCATCACACATTCACACAGAGTGAGGTCGGGTCGGTAGGCTGAACGCGCATGGTGCGTCATCACGATGCTCGCGCTAGACACATCTTCTATAGATAAAAAACTATTTCTGCTAGGATTTACTGTGGAAGGTGTTGAACAGATTGGAGGTGTGGACTCTGTGATTGACATTGAGGATGAAGATGAAGATGGGGATACTAATGGTGGTGCTGAGGGACATGAGAACAATGATCTGTCTAAAGATGGCTTAAATGATGATTTGCTTGATGATGAGTCTGCCATTGATGAATTGGATAAGGCCAACATGGCTTCTCATAAGGGGACTGGTGGGTCTACCAGCAAAAATAAAAGCTGTAACTCAATGGTCATGTGCTCAGATTCTGACCATGAAGACTTCATTCTTGAATGTGCTTCTAGTAAACAAAATGTTCATGGATTTTCTCCCAATGAACTAATCAGTCCTGATGGTGTGAGGGTGTTATCACCTGCTGCTGTTAAAGAGACTAATGTGGATGATGGGGTTTCTACCCCCAAGATGGATCATACAGATTATAAATGTGAAGGTGATAAGACTGCCAGCATGAGTTACTGTGAAGATCTACTGAAGTTTGTTGATATGATTGTGTCTGATGAGGAAAAGAGTGAGGAGGATGAGGATTTGGGGGTTTTCCCCCCTGAAACTGTTAAACTGCTGCAGTCTAATGGTCTCAAACGCTCTCTGATGGAGTCACTGAACCAAGCGCAAGTGGATGACAAGAAAAGCTCCAAGAACTCAAAGTGGGGGCCAGTTCTAGCTCAGAAACATTGTACAAGGCAGAATGGAAATGTGAACATGATTGAGAAGGCTGCTGCTTACAAGATGAAGAAGAACCTGAAAATCCCAAAAACTTTCAAAGGTAAATCATTCCCTATTGTTGACCCCATTTCCCTTGTTGATCAGGCTAGTCAGGTTAATCTAAAAATTGGTGGGAATGGGAGTAGTATGTTTGATATTATTGAGGATTTGGTTGTTAGGGAACAAGAGAACTGCCTGGCTTTTGCTAGTGTTCACCCAGAAGTTGTTTTACCTGCTAATCTTGACTTCACGCTTGATGATGTAGTTAGGACCCCTGCTAGGATCTCTTCCCTGGCATCAGTTGGCACTGCTGATGTTTTGGAAAAATCTCCTGCTGTCCTTACTAAGGTTAAGCCTTGTGTCTTGTCTCACCCCTTTAGAATACCTTAATTATGATAGGTCTTGTTTGGAATATTAGAGGGTTAGGTCAGCCTGGTAAAGTTCAGTGCCTTTGTGATGTGATTGCTAAAACTAACCCTGATTTCATTGGGTTTCAAGAAACTAAGAGAGAACTTATTTCTGAGGGTTTCCTCAAAGCCCTGGACAAGGGGGCCAATTTCACCTAGCAATTTCTACCTGCTGTGGGCACTGCTGGGGGGATTTTGGTTGGTCTCAAAAAAGAGCTGTTTGAAGTGGTTGGTTTTATTAACAATAGATTTTCCATTAAGGCTACTATTAGAACTAAATGTGATTTTTTATGGCATTTGGTTGTGGTGTATGGTTCTGCTTATCCTGAATTTAAAATGGATTTTATTGTTGAGTTACATGATGTCTTTGGTGCTGCCACATATCCCATTTTGGTTTGTGGGGACTTTAACTTGATTAGAGGAAGTGATGATAAGAGTAGTGGTATTGTTGACCAACAAAACACCTTGCTGTTTAATGACTGGATAAATAGATGGGACTCATGGAAATTTTTGTTTCCAATAGGAAGTATACCTGGTCTAATAATCAAGGGGACCCTGTTTTTGCTATTTTGGATAGAGTTTTCATTTCTGTGGACTGGGATGCCCATTTCCCTATGTCTTCTCTTAATGCTCTTCCCAAGGTGGGGAGTGATCATGCCCCCTTGGTTCTGGACACTGGGGCCAAGAGGTGCACTGGACCTAAGATGTTCAGGTTTGAGAAGTGGTGGCTCTCTCAACCTGGATTTGAGCAGGCTGTTAGGGATGCCTGGAAGTCAGTTTCTTCTAATCTGTCTTCTATTGAAAACTGGATGCTTAAATCTAGAGTTCTTAGGAAAAAACTAAAGGGTGGAGTATTAACTTGGAAGCTGCTATTAAAAAGAAGAAAAAAGCCCTCCTTATGGAGTATGACATACTGGATCTTTTATCTGAAACACAACAGTTGGCTGTTGCAGATTTTGACAGGATGAAAACTATCAAAAAAGAGTTAGGTGATATCTGGAGGAAGGAGGAAACTGCCTTGTGGCAGAGATCTAGGGATAGGAAAATCCTTGAGGGTGATAGAAACAATGCCTACTTTCATGCTTTAGCTAACCACAGGCACATGAAAAACCATCTCTCTGAGTTGGATGGGCCTGATGGTGTGGTGACTTCCACCTCTGATATGTTGGATGTGGCCACAGATTTTTATAAAAAACTTTTTGCTTTCGAACCAAAACCTGATATCCATTTAGATTCTGACTTCTGGGCTGAAAGTGAGATGGTTTCTGAGGCAGAAAGACTTGAGCTAGAAAAACCCTTTTCTGAGGAGGAAATTAAGCAAGCTATCATGAGTTCCTATGCAAGTGGGGCTCCTGGTCCTGATGGTCTGTCCTTTCTTTTTTACCAGACCTTTTGGGATCTTATTAAAAAAGACTTTATGTGGTTGGTAAAGGATTTTGAAAATGGTGTTCTGGATGTGCATAGACTTAATTTTGCTCTTATTACACTTATTCCTAAGGTTCCTCTTGATAGAGAGATGAAGAATTTCAGATCCATAAGCCTGAGTAACTGTGATGTTAAGATTTTTTCTAAGGCTATGACTACTAGGGTTTCTCCTTTGTGTGATAAACTGATTTCCTCCAACCAAACAGCTCTTATCAAGGGTAGATTTATACTGGAAACTGTGGTGATGGCTCATGAAGTTATTCATGAGGTTCATAGGTCTGGGACCAGTGGTTTGATACTAAAACTTGATTATGAAAAGGCTTATGATAGAGTGAGTTGGGATTTCTTAAAAGAGATGCTCCTTTCTAGGGGTTTTGGTGATAAATGGGTGAACTGGATCTATAGTACTTTATATCAAGGGACCTTCCATGTCAGAATCAATGACACTAATGGCCCCCACTTTGTTGGAGGGAAGGGGGTTAAGCAGGGTGACTCTCACTCACCTTTGCTATTTAATTTGGTTGCTGATGTTTTCTCAAAAATGCTATATAAAGCAGCTAGTTGTGGGTTGATTGCTGGTCTTCTCCCACAGGTGATTGCTGGTGGGGTAATCAGTTTGCAATATGCTGATGATACCATCCTTTTTCTCCAAAACTCAGTAGATTATGCCAGGAATTTTGTAGGATCGAGGAGATAGGTCTAGAGGGGGGGTGCATAGACTCCTAACCAGCCAAATTAGCAGTTTTTAATTTCTCTTGGAACTTAGGCAGATTTTGGCACAAGTTAAGATCACTCCAATACCTTCTACACATGCATATCTAGAGATTGAGCAGCGGAAATGGTAAAGCATGCAATAGTACGGAAAGTAAAGGGGTAGAGTATGGAAGATCAAACGCAATGAAGACACGGTGGATTTTTGGCGTGGTTCCGATAGGTGGTGCTATCGTACGTCCACGTTGATGGAGACTTCAACCCACGAAGGGTAACGGCTGCGCGAGTCCACGGAGGGCTCCACCCACGAAGGGTCCACGAAGAAGCAACCTTGTCTATTCCACCATGGCTTACGTCCACGAAGGACTAGCCTCACTCGGGGTAGATCTTCACGAAGTAGGCGATCTCCTTGCCCTTACAAACTCCTTGGTTCAACTCCACATCTGGTTGGAGGCTCCCAAGTGACACCTAACCAATATAGGAGACACCACTCTCCAAAAGGTAATAGACGGTGTGTTGTTGATGAACTCCTTGCTCTTGTGCTTCAAATGATAGTCTTCCCAGCACTCAATCACTCCTCACAGATTTGGCTATGGTGGAAGAAGGATTTGAGTGGAAAGCAACTTGGGAAAGGCTAGAGATCAAGGTTCAAATGGTAGGAATGGAATATCTTGATCTCAACACATGAGTAGGTGGTTCTCTCTCAGAAAATGAATGGTGGAAGTGTAGGCACGTTCTGATGGCTCTCCTTACTGAGAAGGATGGGGTGGAGGGGTATATATAGCCTCCACACAAAATCCAACCGTTACACACTTTTGACCCAACTCGGTGGCACCGAAACAATCATCTCAGTAGCACCGAACTGTGCAAAAGATATGAACGTTAGGAATCTCGGTGGGACCGATACGAACAACTCGGATGGACCGAAGTGCAATGGCTTAGGGCAATCCTCATCTCGGTGGCACCGATTGCATAAACTCGGTAGGACCGAAGTGAAGCAATAAGGCAACAGAGAGTTGGCAAGCCATCTCGATGAGACCGATTTGCAAACTCGATGAGACCGAAGTAAATGCAAACGATTACAGAGAGTTGGCAAGGCCATCTCGGTGAGACCGAGATCCATTTCGGTGGATCCGATTTGTTAGGGTTTGGCAGTGGCTAAGTCTTGGATGAACTCGGTGGGGCCGGATTGGAAATTTCGGTGGGGCCGAGTTGGACTTTGGGTTTTGGACACATTTGGGATTGAGAGAGTGTTTGAGGGTTTAGGAATGCTGTCACTAAGCACTTGAGCAAAAAGACCATTAAGCAACACCTCATCCCCTTTTAATAGTATTGGCTTTCCTATGGACTCAATGTGATCTTGGATCACTAAACCAAAAATGTAGAGTCTTGATCTTTGCCAATTCTTGTCCTTAGCATTTTGAAGGGTCCACGTCCTCTTGTCCCTGCCACGCCATTGTTGAACTTGTCTGAAATTCACTAGATAAAAGCATTAGTCCAACAACATGTATGTTGGCATGAATTACCAAAACCACCAAGGGAGCAAATGTGCTTTCAAATTTGAAATGGCTTCTTACTTGCTTTAAAAAACTATCTGGTTTGAAGATTAATTTCCATAAAAGTAATCTTCATACTATTAATGTTTCTGATGATATGTCCAGAGAGTTTCAGATATTCTGCTGTCAGTTTGGGGATTTCCCCTTTAAATACCTTGGGGTGCCTCTTCATTTCAAAAAATTGAGAAGGGAGGACATACGGCCTATCATTGATAGGATTATTAAAAATATCGCTGGCTGGTTAGGGAAGTATTTGTCTTATAGTGGTAAATTGACCCTCCTGACTACTTGCATTGCCAGTATCCCTACATACCTCATGTCCATTATGAAATTTCCTAAGTGGGCCATTGATGCCATTTCCTCACAAATGTCCCATTTCTTTTGGGGCAATTTGGGTGAGGTTCACAAATATCATCTTGCTAACTGGGGTTTGATTTCTAGGAAAAAAGAATTTGGAGGGATGGGGGTACCCAATCTTAGAGATTTTAACATGGCTCTCCTTGCTTCTTGGGGGAGAAGATTTCATGATGGCAGAGACAATGATTGAAAGAAAATCATTAGTTATAAATATGCCACTGACAAACCCAATATTTATTGGGGTAAACCTGCTTTGGGTTCTCCTTTTTGGAAAAGCTTAACTTGGGCACTAGATGCTGCTAGGAAATTTATTAGTTGGACTCCTGGGATGGGAAAAACATTGCCTTCTGGCATGATGTATGGGTTGGAGATTATTCTCTAAAAACTAGATTCTGGGAATTATTTGAAATCTGTCATCAACAAGATGCCACCCTTGCCCAGGTTTGGGATGGCAGCACCTTATATCTTACATTCAGGAGATGTGTAGATAACTCTATCATGGATAGCTGGTATAGCCTGATTGAGGTAGTTAAAGTTTTTACTCCCAGCACTAATATTGATATTCCCAGATGGAGACTTGAGCCTTCTGGAAAATATACTGTGAAGTCCTTTTACAAAATGATTAACTTTGGGGGAGGGTTATCTTCTGATATTCGAGATGCTATTTGGAAGATCAAAATTCCCCCTAACATACATGTGTTCCTTTGGTTGGCCTATTACAACAAATGCCTCACTAGAGATAACTTAGCTAGGAGGAGACATGTGGAAGTCCAACATGTGTGTTCTGTGGGGAACTTGAAACTGTTCAACATTTGGATTTTGAATGTGTTGTTGCTGTGCAAATTTGGTCTGTAATTGCTGAGGGATTGTGCATTTCTGTGCCTGTTTCATTTCTTTCGTTGACACCCCTGTGGAAACAGAGAAAGTTGCGTGAAGCTACTAACATTGCTACACCTGCTACCTTGTGAGGCTTATGGTTGTTGCGGAATGATTTTGTCTTTCAGGGGCGAAAATGGCGAAGTATTCGATGTATCATGGAATAAGGCAATGGAAGATCTTGTGTTCGGACGTCCAGGGTGCGCTACTTCTCCAGTGTTTAAGGCTCTTGGATTGTCGAAGAGGGGAATTGCTTAGGACAGCTTGGCGTGCTTAATAGCTGGGCAAAAGTCTGAAGCTGCTGATTTTGTGAGCTACTGATATATCTTAATATGCAGTTCAGCTTTTTTGCTCTGAGTGAGTTGATCAAGTATGTAATAGGGCTAGTTCTTTAAAACCCTTGTGAATCTGTGACAGCTACTTTGGTTGTTGCCGAGCGCTGTGTAACAGTCTGGATGTGGATGCTTTGCCTTTGCTTTTTAATAAAAGTTGGGGTGGGGGAAACCCCTATCATTTCAAAAATAAATAGATATAAGAGCATCTATAGCCGGACTTAGCAAATGTGACCCCCTAAGAGCATCTACAACCGGACTTTACAAATCCGGCCCCTCAAACGCCCGCGGACGCGTCCGGGCGCGCCCGTGGACACTGACCCGGCACTCCTCAAATCCTGTCGTCCACATCCGTGTATCTCATATCCGGTACCTCATATCCATACTAAGCATGCAATGTCGAACTAAACAACGTAGATCATCAAACAGACATGGAATCGGACATAGAAATGTACATTCCGATCATCAAAAGATCACCATCGGATGTCCAAAAGATCGCCAAAGTTCACATAATTTACATAAATGACGGACAAGTTTAAACAAGATTATTAAAAACTTGAAATTAAAGACGGAGACGGCGGAGCTTCACCACTTCCTTGCCGGCCCTTTGCCCTTCCGGTCGCCGGCGCAGCTGTAGGCGTCGGCGGCTGGTGGCGGATCGTCCGAGTCGTCGGACGAGGAGCCGTGGTCATCGTCGTCGTCGGAGGTGTCGGAGAGGATGACGAGCCCTTTCAACCGCCGGACGGCCCTGTCCTGCTGCCGCTTGAGCTTCGCGAGCCGAGCCGCCTCCGCCGCTGCCTCCGCCGCCTCGCGCTCGGACTGCTCAATGGCAATCTGGAGCGCCTTGGTGTTCTTCCGCCGGAGCCGCCGCGCGTCCGTCTCCGCGGTCGTAAGCGACCGACAGTAGACCCAATCGAGGAGCCGCGCGTCCTCGCCGGCTCCGGCTGCATCCCACGGCGGCGGCGCATGGACTGCTCCGCCTACTTCCTCTCCCTTTGCCGTCGCCTCTGATTTTGGCGTGCGCGTCCGGGCCGGCGGGGCGGGGACAAGCACCCACCGCTGCTCACGTGGGGGAGCAGCAACCGGCGCGGGCAGGGGACGGCGTAGGGGAGGCGCGGATTGCGCAGGCCTGTCGGAGCTGCGCACGGGCCGGGAGGGGCCAGCGCCGGCGGGGGAGCTGCGTCTGCGGTGATCCGGAGCTGCCCCCGGTCTCCACCTTGGACCGCTCCAAGGCGATGCGGAGGGCCAGCTCAAAGTCTGGATCCAGCTCGGAGTCAGAGCGGCTGCCGGAGCTCGACATTGCGCCGGATTCGAGCGGAATCTGTGCGGGGAGAGGAGAGGACGGAGCGAGAGAGGAGAGTGAGTGAGCTAGGGTTTCAGAGCGATGAGCCGGATGGGGTTTTTTGTGGGACAGGCGTGGGGTCGGTGGTGGGCCGGGCTTGTCAGGCGGACGCGCCCGGGCGTGCCCGGGCCGCCCCATATCCGCCCCAGATTTGGGCTGGATATGAGGGGTGCTGGTCAGTCCGGGCGTTTAAGGCCCGTTTGAGGCGCCCGACTGGGTTGATTTTTTGTGACCGGTCAGCCCGTCCGGGCGTTTGAGGCGGATTTGAAGCGCCCGGCTGTAGATGCTCTAAACGCCCGCGGACGCGCCTGGGTCAGTGGTCGGGCGTGTCTGTTTTGAGCCCCTATTTGTTCGTCCGCGCATCCACACTCCTTATTTTCTTTCTCATATGTCCGGTCACTTGCACATGATTGATGCAGATGAAGAGAGAGAAAGAAAAGAATGAATAAAGAAAGAGAAAAGGTGGTCCGGGTGGGGCTGCGTCCTACGGGCGGGTCTGACCGGGCATGTCCACGAGCTCTCATATCCTCACTATATTTGTCCTCAATATGAGGGTTCGCGGACAGCCGGGACGTGCAGGGGATGATATGAAGGGTCCGGTTGGGTCACTTTTTTTCTTCTCTCCTGTCCGGTCACTGACCGGGCGCGTCGACAGACGTATGAGCGATGGTTTGAGGTGTCCGGCTGTAGATGCTCTAACACAACACAGTCACGGACAACTCAATCAAACAAAAAAAAAGACACAATGACACCATTGTCCTCGTCGTGCAGTGTTCTGTGCGCATACCATGCATGGAGCGCAGGAGTCCTCGTCCTCGGCCACGGACGACGACGGAATCCGCAGAGTTTCTGAGAAAAGACCGGCGGCTTACTAGGCCATAGTAGATAGATAGAGAGAGATGAGAGCGGCGTAACTGAGAGCGAGGCCATCTGGAGACGTAATCCAGGTCGTAGGTCCTCCTCTGGGGATCTGAGCTAGTGGGCCCGTCAGGACAGATACGCGTCTCAGGAAAAGGGTTCGACCGCCCAAATATGACAAGGAACAGTGATGTACGATCGTCCACGGGTCGCGTTTTTGAAAACAAAGTGACGGCGACGAGCCGAGCCGTGGCTCGCGTCCGTTTGCGAAAACTGTGCGTGGATCAGAATGGTGTACGCGCCGTTGGCTCAAAAATAGCGCCGTCATGGGTCAGTAATTGTTGCCACTTCGACCTTTCTCCACTCCCTCCTCCCAGCACGTCAGCGGAAGGCGAAAAAATGGCGGCGGCGACCAATATGGGAGAAGGCGCCTCCCCGCCCGACAGCGGACTCGAGTTTCTACTGGATCCGGTTGACAGATAATTGCTCTGTCCTATTCTTCTGTTCTTTCGCCCTGCAGCCGCGCGAGTGGATTATGGCGACGACGGGCCTTTGATTTCTGGAGCATGTTGTAGGTTTCCGCTGAGAGAGGCGATTGCATAAGTGGAACAGCCAGATCCGTTGGTGTCAAGGGGCATCGTGCCGTCGGCCACGGCTGGTGCCGACTTTTCCTGCGCGGTTGTGGTTGGACACCTCGGCGGCGCTGCTGAGCGCGACGGCAAGAAGAAAGAGTCGCCAACCCAGTCCGTGAAATCAACCGGGAAGGTGAACCCAGAGGCGCCGGGGTGGACCAGAAGGTAAAAATGAAATTAGTGTTCTTTCTGACGGGATGGTTTTGATTTTTGCAAGTAATGTCACATATTTTCTGTGTATGTCAATGGATGCGCGAGGCTATGATTACTTGTGTCAGCTGGTTGTACTCCTAATTTTTGTGATAATCCATGTGTACAATTAGCATAGATTGCGATCATGATCGACTGATATACCATTGTATATGAAAGACGAATGCAGCATCTAAAACATCTGAATATGATTTCAGGTTGAGAGTTGGCCGTGCACCTCCGCATAGGGCACCCTGCCCTGGTAGAGTCACTCTACTGGAAGAAACAATCCGGAGGTACGCTGATAAACCATCGGACAATGTTGTGAAACCAGAGATTGGGATGAGTTTTGACTCCCTGGGGAAGCCTACGATTTTCTCTAACCTGTATTCCTGGAGCTTGGATTTGGTATGAGATATGGCAAGAGACGTCTGAACGTCGAGAGCGGACAAAGTGTCTGTGGATGCTCGGTTAGCATTTGAAACCAAAAAATCATGAAACCAAAGTTTTTTTATTGCTTGCACTTATAAGATTGATCTGGGAAGCGTTCCTACTCTCCGTTGGGAGAGCCGCGTGTGTATATTTATTGAGGGCAAAAACCTGCCGTGGAGTACAAGAAGATCGCACGATCTCGTGCGTTACAGAGAGATGGGAACAAATACGGGAGAGAGGAGATATACAGGTAGTTGAGATTACATCGTATACAACTCAAACTCTAACACCCTCCCTTAATCTAAACTACCCCATGTTGAGATTCTTCTTGAACTCCTCAAAAGGCTTAACTGGCAAGGCTTTTGTAAACCCATCAGCTACTTGATCCTTGGATGGAATGAACCTTATGTCCAACTTCTTCTCTGCCATCCTTTCTCGTACAAAATGAAAATCAATTTCAATGTGTTTAGTTCTACCATGAAAAACTGGGTTAGCAGAGAGATAGGTGGCTCCCAAGTTATCACACCATAAACATGAAACACGGTGTTGCTTAATTCCCAACTCCTTGAGTAATGATTCCATCCAAATTATTTCAGCAGTTGCATTTGCTAATGACTTGTACTCAGCTTCTGTACTTGATCTTGACACTGTGGCTTGTTTTCTGGCACTCCAAGAAATAAGGTTTGAACCAAAGAACACTGCAAATCCTCCAGTTGACTTTCTGTCATCACTACATCCTGCCCAGTCAGCATCAGAGAAAGCACTAACAAGTGTAGAACTAGAACGTCTGAACTGAAGTCCCAAACTCACGGTGTGTTTGATGTAACGTACAATCCTCTTGACAGATGTCCAATGAATGGAGGTAGGGGCATGCAGATATTGACAAACCTTGTTTACTGCAAATGATATGTCTGGCCGTGTCAAAGTCAAGTACTGTAGAGCTCCAACAATACTTCTATATTTTGTGCTCTCCTCTTCATTAAGTGGTTCTCCTTCATATGCTGAAAGTTGTTATGAAGATGACAATGGTGTAGGTGAAGGTTTGCAGTCCTTCATCCCCATACGAGTTAGAAGTTCAGTGGCATATTTTTCCTGATTTAATACTATACCATCTTGAATCTTCTTAACTTCAATGCCTAGGAAGAAGTGTAAGTCACCAAGATCCTTCAAAGCAAACTCTGAACTCAGGTCATGCAAAAGAGCATTAGTGGCATTTTGCGAGGAGCTTGCAACTATAATGTCATCAACATATATGAGCACAAGAATCACAGTATTTGCCTTGTTATAAATGAAGAGGGATGTATCTGCTTTGGATGAAACAAAACCAAGTTGCTTCAACTCTGAACTCAACCTTGAGAACCATGCTCTAGGTGACTGTTTCAAACCATAAAGAGCTTTGTCAAGCTTGCAAACATAGTGAGGTGTTTGTTTGTTTTCATACCCTGGTGGTTGCCTCATATAGACCTCCTCTTCCAAAACACCATGCAGAAACGCGTTCTGAACATCTAGCTGTCTAAGGCTCCATCCCCTGGAAACAGCAATGGCTAGCACAAGTCTTATAGTAGCAGCTTTAACAACAGGACTAAAAGTGTCATCATAATCAATACCATATCGTTGCTTAAATCCTTTTGCAACTAGACGTGCTTTGTACCTATCAATGGATCCATCTGCTTTTCTTTTGATTCTATAAACCCATTTGCAATCAATAATATTTTTACCTCTCTGACTTGGTACCAAGTGCCATGTTTTATTCTTCATGAGTGCATCATATTCTTCATCCATAGCCTTTTTCCTTTTAGGATCTCCAAGTGCATCACTCAATTTTGTTGGTTCCCCAGAAATACATAACATGCCATACGGTACAGTGCCATCTGTTCTTACTTTGGGATTTCTAATACCTTTTTGTAGCCGGGTCATGACCCTTGAAGTAGTGACAGGTGGTTGCCGCGGTTGCACAGGAGCCTGCACAGTCTGGCTGGTTGCAGAGGATCCCGGGGATCCATCCATGTTTGCAGGCTGGAAGGGCGCACCGGATCCAGTGGTCCCTGGTGTGGCGGAACCTGGACTGGAAGCGCCTGGGGCAACAAAGTCCGCTGGCGCAAAAGATCCTGAGCCTGACGCTGCTGTCGGCTGCATGCGCGCGGGGGGCGAGAGAGATCCCGCGTCCGCTGCTGTCGGCTGCATGCGGGATGACGCGGCGGATGCTGAGTGGGCCGGGGGCGCCTGGTCTTCCTGTCCTCTGGTGGGCGCGCGATCCCGCGCAGATCGGCGCGCAGGTGTGGCAGGCGCCGCCAAATCCTCCTCGTGTTCCGCGCCTGCTGCTTCTCCACCATGCACATCAAATATAGCACCGTTTTGCACCGGATTTTGATCATTTGGACCGTTTTGAATTCCGTTTTCTTCAGCCACCTGCACAGGCATAGCACCAAGAGTAGAACTAGAAGGAATATTAGCACATTGGTCAGCACAATTGTTATCTCCCCCTTGATCAAACTCCGGAAGAAGAAGAATTTCTTTACGAAGAAGGGCACCGGCATTTGGATGAAGTGACTCGAAAGGGAAAACAGATTCATCAAAAACAACATCTCTGGATATGTAAACCCTTTCGGTAGAGACATCTAGGCATTTGACCCCTTTGTGCATAGGGCTATAACCTAAAAAGACACGTCGTTTGGAACGAAACGCAAGCTTGCGTGTGTTGTATGGTCTAAGATTAGGCCAACACGCACAACCAAATATGCGAAGAGATGTGTAATCTGGGGTGACACCAAAAAGGCGAGTTATGGGATTCTCGAATTTTATTACTTTACTGGGACGAATATTGATAAGATATGTAGTAGTAAGAAAGGCTTCATCCCAAAATTTGAGAGGCATAGATGCATGGGATAGCAATGCTAGTCCTACTTCAACAACATGACGATGCTTTCGTTCAGCGGAGCCATTCTGTTGGTGAGCATGTGGACAAGATACATGATGTGAAATTCCAATCTTTTGGAAGAAAGAATTAAGTTTCTCATACTCACCACCCCAGTCTGTTTGCATGGCAAAAAATTTGGAGTTCAGTTGGCGTTCAACAAGATTTTGGAAATTGCTAAAAACTTGAAAGACATCGGATCGTTTCTTTAGCAAATAAATCCAAGTAAACTTGCTATAGTCATCAATAAAGCTTACATAGTATGAAAATCTACCAACTGAAGTGGGGGCTGGCCCCCAAACATCTGAAAAGATAAGTTGCAAGGGAGCAGTAGATACACTAGTAGAAATGGGATATGGTAATTGATGACTTTTAGCTTGTTGACACGCATCACAAACTGACTCAACACTAGACACAAAAGGAAGCTTATTTCTACTAAGGACATGTTGAACAATGAATGAAGATGGATGACCCAAGCGTCTGTGCCACTTTTCCGAAGATGGTTTGGTGACACTCCAAGCTTGTTTATTTGACCACGACGAAGAAGATGATGATATGATTGGATAGAGACCTCCCTCCCATCTCCCTCTAAGGATGACTCTCCTCGTTGCCAAGTCCTTAATCACAAAAGAGTAAGGATAGAATATTATGAGAACATTATTGTCAAGTGTAAAACGATGAACGGAGACAAGATTTTTTGATGCATGAGGAACATGTAAGACATTATTTAGATGCAATTTTTTTTGGGGGGTTTTAACAATTGAGTTACCGATGTGAGTAATATCCATACCAGTTCCACTTGCCGTGTGCACTTGGTCACCTCCATGGTACCTTTCTCGCATCGTCAACTTGTCGAGTTCCCCTGTAATGTGCTCGGTTGCACCCGAGTCTGCATACCAATTTGTGTCGATGCCGTAGGAGTTGGTGACGAGGTTGGCCTTCTTCTTCTCCTGACGGTCCTCTTCATACCGATGCCAGCAGTCCCTAGCGCCGCCGGCGTGGTACTTATAGCATATCTGGCACTCGGGATAATCTCCCTCATGCTGCTGCTGCTGCTGCGGTGGTTGCTGCTGTTGGCGTTGCTGATAGCCGCCGTTTCCACCGGCGCGAACAGGAGAGGGGGAAGCGCGGTCAGAGCGACCACGCCCTCTGTTCCCTCGCCCGCGACCTCCTCTGGTGCGGGACTGGCCGCGCCCCCTGTACATGGCGTTGGCGGATGAGCGGAAACCTGTTGGTCCGTCACGCAGCATCTCCATCCTCTGGTCAAACGTAGAGATCTGCGAGAAAAGATCATCAACGGTGATGGAGTTCTTAATGGCGCCAACTGCTGCAACGATGGGATCGTAATCCCGATCAAGTCCGGCAAGGATGTAGTCCACCATCTCGCCATCGGTCACTGGACGACCTGCTGCTGCAAGTTCATCTCCAAGGCTCTTCATCTTGGCGATGAAGGAGTTGCTGGACATGTTGCCCTTCTTGGTGTTGGAGATAGCAATCCTCAGATTGGTTATTCGGGATTGCGACTGCGCAGCAAACAACGTGGTAAGGGCAGTCCATAGATCAAAGGTATTTTCCTTACCGATGACCTGCGCGAGGATTTCTTGGGTGAGTGAATTCAGCAAGTAACTTAGGACCTGCTGGTCCTTCGCGATCCACGGGCCATACAGAGGGTTCGGCTCTATGGCCGTGGTCTTGTCCGCCTTGGTGACCTCCACTGTTTTCGGCGGCGCGGCGTCGCTGCCGTCGAGGAGACCGGTCACTTGCGCGCCTCGCAGTGCCGGCATAACCTGCGCCTTCCATAGGAGGTAGTTCCCCCTCGCGAGCTTCTCTGTTGGTGGAGCACCGAGGTTGAGGCCGACGGTACTTGAGCTCATGGCGATGGAAGGGTGTTGGGTTTCTGTTTTTGCTAGATGATAGGGAAGAGGCTAGCTCTGTATACCATATAAGATTGATCTGGGAAGCGTTCCTACTCTCCGTTGGGAGAGCCGCGTGTGTATATTTATTGAGGGCAAAAACCTGCCGTGGAGTACAAGAAGATCGCACGATCTCGTGCGTTACAGAGAGATGGGAACAGATACGGGAGAGAGGAGAGATACAGGTAGTTGAGATTACATCGTATACAACTCAAACTCTAACATCACTGAATTTCACTTCTAAGCTGAACAAAAGATAAATTTCATTTGCAGGGAAAGCCTGAGCAGCAGAATAGCCGGTCTTGCTGGTGCGAGTGCCCTGCAATGATCAGACTTCTTTAGAGCTGCTCACAATTGATGGTTCATCGCTGAGCACCGGTCAAGCCACAACCATTCATTGTCCCTTACTTGCGGTGAAAAGGTTTATTGGCCGTCGCACAAGCACATAGGTGTGTACACAAAAGATTTGGTGAAGCGGCTTAGGGGAAACAATGTGAAGCTCAACAAGGTGTACAACATAGTTGGCAGCTTCTTCGGTTCATCTCAGAATGTGCCTTTCACAAAGCGGTCTTCTCCGGAATTTGTGTGGCCGGATAAGTCGAGACCAGGCTGCTGATGATGTGAACAAGACCCTTGTTGTGTTTAAAAAGATACAGCGCAACGACCCAGAGTTCACCTACTGAGTCCAAGGGGATGAGGAAAGCAGAATCAAGAACCTTATGTGGACAAATGGAAACAACAAGCTGCAGTACAAATTCTTTGGTGATGTCATCACATTCGACACAATGTATCGGACTAATCTGTATGACACGTCCTTTGGGTTGTTCGTTGGTGTGAACAATCACTTCCAGAGCGTAATCCTAGCTAGCGTCTTGATGCGTTATGAGCAAGTCGAGAGCTTCCAGTGGATGTTCTCTGAATTCATCAACATGATGGGGGGTAAACATCCACAGACAATACCGACAGGTATGTCATCACTCTTTGAGCCGCATATGTTATGGCTAATATGTGAAATGTACATGCAGATAACTATGTTGTTCTATGTGCAAATTGTAGATCAAGCGAGAGCCATGGAGTTGCAATCAAGACAGAGTTACCCGGGGCTCTGCACACCTACTCGGCGGCCCCGATGGTACGGTCGGTGGCGGCGGTGGCGCCATCTCCACAACGAGGATGTTCTTCCTCCACCGACTCCCTCACGCCCCGGCGGTGGCTGCCCCATCGTTGGGTCTGCCATTCCCCCACCATCTCCCTCACGAGCTGAAGATGTTCTTCCTCCCCTGCCTTCCTCGAACACTGGAGCTGTCGCTCGGTCGCCGTCCACATCCGCAAGGCCCCCATCAAGATCCTCCAAGAATGAAGGGCTCCAAGAGGAACTATCTGCAACTACAAGTGAAAAGCCCCATAAAGATCCTCACCAAGGTATTCCCATCAGAATTATGGAATTGTTCAAATGCTAATGGCCTCAAAAAATTTCAATTACACATGCTTTAGCCTCAAACGGCACTCAAAGATGTAACCTGTACATGCTTTAGCAAATACTTACATATCTTTTTTCAAGTACTACTACATGCTTAAGAATACTCTGAACTTCTGAAGTGTGAATTGCCTATGTAGTGTCAGTTTTCAGAAAACAACCTTGTTTATGTGATGGTTCAGTGGTTGAATGATATTATTCTTGACTAACTTGTTTTATAGAAGCAAACAATGCTGCAGCCACAAGTCTTAGAAAAATCAACAAGGCAGTACTGGTGGTTTGTGAGAACTGAACCTTTGAATCCAGTGAGAACCAGGGTGCTGATATTTTGAGTCCAGTGAGAACTGAACCTTTGAATCCTTTTTTGGGGCACTGTTCAGATTCTTTTGATAGGGCCTAGTTAGTGCTAAAAGCATACAGTCATGTTGGCGTACTTGTCATAAAGTTCCTCTCATTTCACTCCATTCAAAAAACAATTGCAGATTTATACAGCTAATCAGACCGTATACTTTGCTGATTGTTTGCAGAGGGACAACTTGACAGCTTGCTCTTTCCTTGATCATTTCATTGCAATTGCTCGGGAACTTGCACAACATACAGCAGATTTCTATCTCGTAGCTTACTCTAGTTTTCTCTATGCCTTCTTAAAGCTGCTGGGAAATTTGCAAACTGATAGCTAACTTAGAAAATAGTAAGATTGGAATCAGTACTTGCTAATGCCCGACACTTGAGGTGGAGACCTGTGTTCTGAACTTAATTGCTTTTCGCACCTAACAGGTAAATATGTGAGAAGTTTAACTGTCCATATCAATCCTAGTCATACTGGTAAAAGTCTTTTTCAGGTAAAAGTAGCCATATTAAGCCACACATCCTTTTCTCTTCAACAACGAGTGAAAACCTTTCAAATTATACGGCAGCCGATGTAGAAAAAAATATATACACGAGTTAAAATATAAGATCCTAGTACACTTCATTCAAAACTCTTGTGCTAATTAAACTGCCGTTTGTGAAGACATAGTATAGTCAAGCATTCATATGATGATTTCCAACTACAGAATTATCTCTGAATTCACATCCTGGAAGAGAAACGATCTCCAAGCCTCATGCTCGAATTAAATTTGGTATGCACAAGTAATTACTCCCTCCGTTCCACAATATATGATTATTTTTCAAGCTATGTTAGCTTGAAAAACGATCTTACATTGTGGCACGGAGAGAGTATTTACCAACTGGATTAAAAAATGTGTGCATGACCATCTGTCTACAATATTTTCGATTATGCCAATGACCATCTGCCAATGCATCAGTTCTTATTCATCTCACTCACAATCAACCTATTTCTGTTTTGTGCCAGGCCAAGTCTTCCAAGCAAAGCAGCAGACCAAGTCTTCCAAGCAAACCAGCAGGAAGCAAGAAACCAGGCAGTAGTTTGTAATCCTGTTGAGTTTACTGAAATGGGCATCATGTTTACTGAATGGGCATCATGTTTCAGAATTTTGAGGGTTCTCTCGCTGTACACTGAATCTTGTGTATTGTGTCTTTCTGTACACTTTCTGAATCTTGTGTCTTTCTGAATGAGCAAGAAACCAAGCAAAACGTTGAGTTTACTGAATCTTGTGTTTTTTGTACACTGGCTAGTAATCATCGGCTATACATACACTGCTGTAGTTTGTGTATTTCTGTTACTGAAAAGTAGACAAGTATCATCGGCTGCACTAATTCTAGTGGTGTGTGGGTTTTGCGGGCTGCACTAGTTCCTGTCAAATTCGGCTGCACTAGTTTGGTTGATGCACGGTTCCCTGTCAAATTGGCTTACGCGGGTGTATGCGGGCTGTGCGCACGATGAAGGAGAACCAGAGGCGGACATGGCTCCCGATCTGGTAGCGGCTGGTAGGCGGCCGTTCGCTGCGTCCGTCAACACGCAGCGGAACAGTGAGGCCCAGGAAAAAACCTGATCCATCCACGAGTATCCTGTACAGGTCTGACTGAGTGGTTGAGCAGCAAATTAATGCGTGGGCCCCGCCCTGGAATACTTTGGCAATACGGTTGTCGCATACAGTGTGGAATACAGAAAACGCATGCATCCCGAGGACAGCCAACGAACGTGATTTCGGTATCAGCTGTCGCCAGGCTCAGATGCTAATTTTCGGAGATAGATCGATCTAGTACGTCAGATGTAGATTTTCAGCAACGACAAAACGACTTGACCACCGGCCGGAGCAGTGTTAGAGCATCTAGCAGCTGGACTTTGGCAAATCAGGCCCCTATGCGTCCGCGGACGCGTCCGGGCACGTCCACGGACGCAGCCGGACGGCCCTTTATATATCGTGCCGGACATTCACATACCTTAAATTCGGACTCCTAAATACATGCAAATCCATGCACTCTACTTCCTTTCATTGGGCCCTTGAAGTTGAGAATATGCTTCACCTGCCGGTCCATTTTCTCTTGCATGCTCATGAGCATGATCATGTCCACTTCTTCGTCCGAATCCGACGAATCAAAGAACTCGGCTTCAATCATTTTATTAAGCTCCGTCGGTCCATACTCCTCATCCGACGAAGCATCGGAATTCATCGATTTCCCTACAAATAAATCATAAAAAACCTGGTCGGACATTGTGTCAAACACATAGAGCGCAAGGGGCAGCCCTAGTTGCCGGACGTACCACGGTGGCGTTCGGGTCGGCAACGATGTCCGCGGCGGCAAGCACGGGAGAGATGATTGATGTGCCGGTGCTGGCGGTGCTAGGCTCGAAACTGCTGCGGAACAAGGGTGGCGGCGGAGCTACGAGACGTCCGGCAAGGAGGAGGAAGAAGAGAGGAGAGAGCAAATGGATTCGGTAGGTCTAGAGAATGAATTTAGTGCAATTTGTGATGGGGTAGGCTTGTCGGGTCCGACGTGATAAAAAAAACGCCGTGGACACTTGGAAACGATGGACGGAGACACGCCGACACCGGTGGTAACGTGTAGTGTACTATGTTTGGCTTTCAGGCAAAACAGAATGGGGTGCAGCCTAGCCTTGACTCGTGACTCGGTCGGCAGGTCAAAGCTATAGTTCCACGTACGATGTACAGTACGATTTGCTTGCGTAGACAGAAGAAATGAAGAATACATCGCTTCTGTCGCGGATTGCAATACTTTATCCATGTTCAGTGTATCCGGTTTTATCTTGCACTCTGAACTGAATATGAACTTCAGAGCACCAGCCCATGAATCTGGAGCGCAGGTTCTTCGACAATTTTATTTAATATAAGAACCACAACGGTACTTGGAGTCCCCTCTTGTTCAACGGCCTCGTTATCACGGAAGGACTCTCTCCATCCAGTCCACTGCCAGCATATCTTCAACGAAAGCAATTAACCTTTTTTGTCTACTTGCTTTCAACACACCTTCCATCAAGTCACCAAGACATAATGCCATTTGGAAGATGCCACCCCGTTTGACCGGAGAAGTCACGAGTCTCGTTTGAACTGATCCACGATAGCTGCAGCAGCAGCAGCAGCCCCCTTTCTCGCATTCTCCGGCAAACTGTCCGCAAAGACTACGACCGATGATGAAACGATGCGCTCATGCACTGCTCTCACGAAAGGTGCTTGCCGCCGGCTGCTTATCAGCGAGCGCTTGAATGTTTTCTTTATAGGGCCCAATATTTATCAGGCGTCGGATAAAATAAATAAAATCAATGCCAGTTGATTTTCCTAATCGTTGGATTCTTTTTCTTCATTTGTATTTTTCCTCCCGACACACCCTACCCCACGTACCGCTGGCCGAACTGTCGCCCCCCTCTCTCTCTCTCCCACGCGCCTCCACACACTGTTCTCTACCGGTTTAGCGCCGCCCCGATAATCCCTCTAAGCCCCTTCCTCCTTTATCATCATCGACCAGCCGTCACCCCGCACCCACGGCAACAAGCTCCTTCCCGTCCTCCGCCGTTGTTGCCGCGGCCTCATCGTCTCTAGCTCGGAGCTACTCATTCTAAATCGTTTGACGCCTGGAAAAAATTTCGGGTGCCTGTCAAATAGCATACGTGTTTTTTTTTTGACAACAAATAGCATACGTGTTTCTTTATACTATCTTCCTCCATCTGTTGACAACTACTTTCCTGCTCTTGCCTTAAAAACAAGACGCGCATAACTGGAGTCCGTTCGCTAGAGCCTACATGGCAAGCGAACAGGGGACACGGCAGTTTTAGTGCGTTTAGGGGTGTGTGGCAGTTTTTAGAAACTGCCATGGCAGTTCCTTCCTTTAATTTTTTTTTCTTTTTTGTGAAAACAGCCATCCGTCGGATGGGGATTGTGCGGTTTAGGGAGGGTTCGCTGGCAAAATGTCCGTGGCTGACGTTCACCAGCTAAGATTTCCCTGTAAACAAGACCATTATTTTTTTGAGTAAAAAAAAAAACACGAACATTGGCAGAAAGAACAGACAAGAAATTGGAGGGGGCAAAGCAACCTCTGAATTGATCACAGAAGAAGCTTAAGCACAGAGTACCACTTAATTCTCTGCAAACCAACACGACACGGCACTGCTTATCTACACAACTAATTAAACATAGTATATATTCCTCCTCTTAATTCGACGCGGAAAGCAACGAACGCATGCTCCCGTTTCTTCCGTTTCAGAGAGCAAAAGTCGCGGAAAATTAACACCGCTAGCACGTTTACAGTACTACGTTCGGTGAGCATCCACGTCGCTGACCGACTGACCGGCTGGCGGATTGATCAGCGCAGCACGGGCCTGGTCGGGTCGTCCCCGTGGTCGTCGGGGCCGGGCGAGAACACGTCGACGGGGGCGCGCGTGCCGTCGATCTCGCCGGCGCCGACCGTCGACTGCGGCGTGCCCTCGCACCTGTTGTCGAGGAAGAGCACGACGACGGTGATGTCGTCGTGGAAGCGCCGCCTCCGGCCCTTCTCGATGGCCGCGATGCTCTCGTACTTGATGTCCTTCTTCCTGGCCGCCTCCAGCTGCGCGGCCCGCACCAGCCTCATCGCCACGCCCTTCCTCGGGCTGCGGGACACGATGCCCACGGCGGCCTCGTCGCTGAGCTGCTCCCACAGCCCGTCCGACGCGAAGATGATGAACTGGTCGCCCGGGCGCAGCCTGCGGGACGTGACCGACGGCACGGCGCTCATCACCGGCCGCCGCAGCGGGAACGGGCAGAGCGACTGCATCACCGCCGGGCTGCACAGGTCGGGCCGCTTCAGGTACGCGTCCCCGATGGACCGGGACACCTGGATGATCCCCTTGATCCGCCACACGCCGTGGCTGCTCATCACGATGTGCGGGTCGTCCGGGTGCGCCTCCGCCACCTCCCGCCGCACCTCCTCGTCGGCCACGTTGTGGTCCCGCGACAGCCGCTCCGCCACCACCGCCCTCCGCTTCTTCCCCGCAGTGCTGGCGAGGCGGCCGAGCACGGCGCGCGAGTCGCCGAGGTTGGCGACGTAGAGCGTGCCGTCCTCGATGGCGCCCACCAGGCAGCAGGAGCCGACGGACATGAGCCGCGGCTGCGACGGCCACGACTTCTCCACCATGCCCATGAACTCCTCCTCCGTGGCGCCGAAGGCCCTCTTGATCACCTGCGCCGAGAGGCCCCCGCTCTGGGACGCGAACTCTGCAACCAACGAATCCACGAGTCAATAAACAAGGTCGCCGATTGATTTGATTATTAGTACAATATAATACTGTAAAAGTTGTGCATGACGAACACGCGCGTTGAACAAGAGTAGCAGGCAACCTTGGATGAGGGAGAAGAGGCGCGCGTTGACGAAGCGGGCGGCGTCGGGGCCGCCGTGGCCGTCGTAGACGCCGACGAACGTGGCGGCGGGGGAGACGAGCACCTGCGCCTGGTCCTCGAGCGCCTCGTTGGCCTGCGCGACGGCGACGGAGTACTCGCCGGAGGCGTGCGCCTTGAGGCCCACGTCCCACACCAGCCCGTCGTCGGCCACGCTCCCCGAGCGCCCGGCCCCGCCGCCGCCGCTGCCGAAGCAGCAGCAGCAGCACCACCGCGAACCCCTCATGCTCCGGCGACGGTACTAGCGGCGCGGTAGGGGTTGTACGATATCTTCGCCTCGATCGACCGTGGGGTGGTGTGAATGAGGTGCGGAGGAGGGGGCGAAGGGAGGGAGTGTCTTGTGGAGTGCGAGGGTGACAAGCGGCCGGGCGGGCGGCTTGGTGTATAGGCGGAGTAAGCGCGTGGCGTTTTCGGGTGGATCGCGGGGGCACGGCACGACGACGAGAAACGAGGGGTGCGTGCGTGGAAGACGCGTTCGTTAGTTTGGCTGGCTGTTCAAACTCTTTTTCCAGTCTCATGCGAACCGGATGACATCTCAACGCACCGGTGATCGATCGGTGGCCGACCGTCTGAACCCGAACGCGTTCGTTTCCTCGACCTCGCGCAGGAATTCTACTCTACTAGCTCAACTCCATCCGGAGAAATTGATACGTGCATCATCACTGTGGCCGATGGGAAAAGGACGCATGATTGCTAAACGCTGCTGCCACGTCCGGCTGTAGGAGGGAGGAGGATCAGTCGCATATCTAATAGACTTTCGAGGAAAAGGGCACCGATATATCACGGCTTTAGTTTTGTCGTGTCATTGTTTACTCCGAGAGACTTTGTTTGGAATGCGGGAGTGGAACTCTAGTCTCTGAAATTCCTCAAGATATCCTTGCTCTGAAAGGTGGTGGTCTAGCAGGCACGGCTTGTTCCATGAGAATGAAGTTGGGTTTCAATGCCATCGTGTGCCCTCACTTGTAATCTTGTCTCTGTTTGTCTATGATTTCTCACTCGAGCTGTCAAACTCAAAACCACCACTTTGTGATGACACGACGCTCCCTTTGCCGGTATATGCAACCTTCCATTTTTTAATTTTTTTGCAAACTAATAAAGGCATGCTTCCGTTCACATCCTGTGGGCCCGGGTGGGGCCAAAGTAGGCCCACAGAAGATTATATCCTATAGATATACAAGATGTCATATAATAATAAAAGAAAAAGGAAAGCGCCCTTAAAGGTCACGTGTCTAAAACTGCCTAAAGGAGTTGCCACGTGAAGATAAACGGCTCCAGGGGATCCACTTAGCCAAAACCGCTGCACACGTGCCTAACATGCCCGGCCAGAGGGGAACTCCAACCTCCAACCAGAGCAATAATCAACACCGACAAGCTTGAAACAACGCGGCCTCTCCCAGAGAAGAACATAGTGGGCCTTCACGATGGAGGTTGAAGGGGAGAACAACTGCTTACAGACGAGCCCGGTGACGAAGACCACCCCGCTCACCCCCCCCCCCCCTCCCGACAGTGCAGAAGAAGACCCTTGAAGCATCGTTAGTAGGAGATGGTCCCAAAACCTCACATCAAACGAATAAACCATGTCCCGGGCCGAACCAATCTGCTTGGATCTCCCATGGACTAAAATGACAACACCAGAAGAAGATTGCGAGGGAGAAAAAAGGACCAGATAGAAGACCAGAACTTGAAACAGAAAAGAAGTAAAAACTTATTTTGGACAAATAAAAAAACAACAATCTGTCGACCATTCTCCTCGATCCGAAGAACAATAAGGGGATTCGATAAGAACATGATAGGAAGGATTATTCGAGTGGGGGGGGGGGAGGGTATAGACCGAGGCAAAGAGAAGACAATGCCAAGGAAGACGGTCGCCTACCTGAAAGCTTCCTATTATATTGTTTACATACAAAAAATGTACCTATAAATAGTGGTGTAGACTAGCTAAATTCAAAACACAGTTTTCTCACTCGAGTTGTCAAACTCAAAACGACCGCTTTGTGACGACACGACACTCCCTTGCCGACCACCAGGCCACCTCGTTATCCACATATGCAACCTTCTCTTTTTTAATGGCAAAACTAAAAACCCTCTTTCATTCACATCAGGTGGGGCCAAAAAATGCCTCACAAAAGATTACCTCCCACAAATATACGTACGCACAAAAAAGATTACATCCCACATATATACAAAGGGGCATAAATAGAACAAAATAAAGGCCACCCTTAAAAGACGCGTGTCTGAAGCTGCCTAAGGGAGTTGCCACGTGAAGATAAACGGTTCTGGAGGTGCCACACAGTCGAAACAACTATACACGTGCTCGACATGCACCCTCGTCGCCGACTAGATGGGAACTCCAGCCTCGTTAGCAAGCGAAAGAGAAAGTCGGGGTTGGTGATCTCCCATGCGGAGATCTGGAGGTTGGAACTAAAGATGCCAAAAAATCCTTAGATGGCAAAACGTCCCGACAAGGACACCGCCCAGAGAACCTCTCAAAGAACAGGGAAAGGAGTACATGTCGATGCCAAAGGACGAGTCGAAGCACTTGTGCGGCACTAACAGAAGACCGCTTGAACGACAGATGACCCCCAACCAGGGCACTAACCAACATCGACGAGCTCGAAACAAAGCAACCTGTCGTGGTTTTAGCACAGCAGATGCCCTTGTGAAAGGACTTAGAGATGAGGCCATCGCACGAAGGTGGAAGCTTGACGGGGTTGATCGGGAACGAGAAGACACGGAATTATCCAGGTTCGGCCCCTCATAGTGGAGGTAAAAGCCTACGTCCTGCTTGATTATATTGCTTTGGATCTCGATTATAAGGATGCGGAATCGCTAACCTAGCTCTCGAGAGATTGCACCCTAGTCTTTCTGCCTTAGGTCCTCCCGTTTATATAACAGGTTGAGCCCTAGGTTTACATGAGAGTCCGAGTTGTAAACTTAACCCGTGCCCTACTCTTATTCTACTTATTCTCCAAGGCCATCTTCCTTGTCGTATCTTTCTCCTTAAGCCGGCCCACGTGCTAAACCGCCTCCTCCCACCGGGCCTCTGTTGAACCAGCCCACTGGGTGTCTTCTAGTCCCAGCCGTGAGGTAGCCCATTGAGTCATGTAGATCTATAGCCGGGTCATCCTCCTGCCGGGTTTACAACGCTGGGAAATATCCCCGACATTAGCCCTCAGTTTGACTTGAATTTATTCATGTTAAACTCCATCCTGAAAAATAAATGGAATAATCTAAAAAGGAAAAAAGGTATCCCCGGATCTGTTTCTCAAGCCGGCTCTTTCAGCATCCTTCGCTTCTAGACGCATTTTTCCGGCTCAAACACCTTGCCGGGTCATTCTTCACTCGCAGACTCGGTGTTTTCCCGTCGTCTTTGTTCATGACGTCACGTTCCGCTTCCGCAAAATCCGGGATGACATCATAGCAAATCTTTTAGTGGATTCGTACCGTCTTGTCAGGCGTGAAAATCGAGGAGCCTCTTCAGCCACTATTCACTGCGCCGCCTGGGGTTCCGTGCATGCCATTTCGGGTTTCACCACGCCTATAAATAGGCCGGCGCCCTTCCCCCTTACTTTTTACTGCTCTCGCCCCTCGTCTTCCTCCTCTGTTCTTCGACGCCGCCGCGCCCTCTCGAGCTCGCCACCGCCGTTCATACAGCGCCGTCTCGGCTCCCTCATTATCGCCGGAGTCCGTCTGGTCTTGCTCGGCCACATCCGCAACGCCCCAACAACCAGAAGACCCTCCGTCCAGATCTGTAAGTATTCTTCCGCCATTGTTGCGGCTTCTTCACTGTTGCTGTTCTTCGTTTTAACTGCTAGTAGATCCACAAATGCCCACATGTTTCTGCCTTCGTAGTTCATAGAACCAGCCCGCAGCGTTTCCCGTGTTTGTAGATCTTCTGCTCGACTCCAAATGGATCCCGTTGTAGTTCATCTCATACCGTGAAGAACAGACCCATGTTTTATTCTTTCAATTTAAGCCATTTTTTTAGATCTGCAAAAATTCCTCAATCCATTCGAAACCTGTTTTCCGACTCATAGCCCAGACCACTTCCAGTACTTGTAAAAATCCGTGACTTCAGCATTGCCGGCTTGCCCTGTAAGTAGCAGCCCGGGAACATACCGGCTTATCTTTCTTCTTTATAGCGACCCGGCAATTTTTGAACTACCGACTTATGATATTCTTTTATTTCCCTTGCAGCTGAATCCATGGCTCTGAAAGTTAAGATTGTCAACTGGGCAAAGTCCAATGATACGTCTCCAACGTATCTATAATTTTTGATTGTTCCATGTTGTTATATTATCAATCTTGGATGTTTTTATATACATTTACAGCAATTATATATCATTTTTTGGGACTAACCTATTAACTTAGTGCCCAGTGCCAGTTGCTGTTTTCTGCCTGTTTTTTGTTTTACAGAATATCAATACCAAACGAAGTTCAAATGCCACGAAACTTTTTGGAGATTATTTTCTGGACATAACAAACACTAGAAGCTTTGGGAGGAGGCCAGAAGACCCAGGAGGTGGCCACGAGCCACCAGGGCGTGGCGCGCCCTGGTGCCTCGTGGGCCCACCTCTGCCTCTTTTGACCTAATTCCACCACTATAAATTCCCAAAAATCGGGAAACCATCAGGGGAGTCCACGAAATACTTTTTCCGCCGCCGCAAGTTTATGTTCTTGAGAGATCCCATCTGGAGGCCTTTTCCGGCACTCCGCCGGAGGGGGAATCGATCATGGAGGGGCTCTACATCAACCTTGTTGCCCTTCCGATGATGCGTGAGTAGTTTACCACAGACCTTCGGGTCCATAGTTAGTAGCTAGATGGCTTCTTCTCTCTTTTTGATCTTCAATACAATGTTCTCCACGATGTTCTTGGAGTTCTATCCGATGTAATCACTTTTTGCGGTGTGTTTGTTGGGATCCGATGAATTGTGAGTTTATGATCAGATTATCCATGAATATTATTTGAGTCTTCTCTGATATCTTTTATGCATGATTATTATAGCTTCGTATTTCTTCTCCGATCTATTGATTTGGTTTGGCCAACTAGATTGATTTATCTTGCCATGGGAAGAGGTGCTTTGTAATGGGTTCGATGTTGCGGTGCTCAATCTCAGTGACAGAAAGGGACATGACACGTATGTATCGTTGCTATTAAGGGTCAAAAGATGGGGTTTATTCATGCGTGAGTTTACTTTGTCTACATCATGTCATCTTGCTTAAGGCGTTACTCCGTTCTTTATGGACTTAATACACTAGATGCATGCTGGATAGCGGTCGATGTGTGGAGTAATAGTAGTAGATGCAGGCAGGAGTCGGTCTACTTGTCTTGGACGTGATGCCTATATACATGATCATTGCCTTGGATATTGTCATGATTATTTGCTTTTCTATCAATTGCCCAACAATAATTTGTCTACCCATCGTATGCTATTTTCTTGAGAGAAGCCTCTAGTGAAAACTATGGCCCCCGGGTCTATCTAAATCATATATTAAAAACCCTAAAAATACCTTGCTGCACTTTTTCTTTATTTATTTTATTTTGTATTTTTGTTTCAATCTATTTATTTATCACATACAATTTAATCTTGCAACTTACCGCCGAGGGATTGACAACCCCTCGTTTGCGTTGGGTGCAAGGATTTGTTGTTTGTGTGCAGGTACTGCAAACGAGGTGTTGCGTGATTCTCCTACTGGATTGATAACCTTGGTTTCATAACTGAAGGAAATACTTACCTCTACTGTGCTGCATCATCCCTTCCTCTTCGGGGAAAATACCAACGCAAGCTACAAGTAGCATCCAACATGTCAGAGCTCAGACTACAAACTTTAGTAGAATCCGGGTTGCTTCCACCCAAGGATGAAATCGATTGGCGTGCCCCCGAAGAAGAAATCCACCCTTAGCCGGAGCAAAATGAGATTATCTTATTTGCTGATCATCTGGACCGAGGTTTCCGTCCCCCCAGCTCGAAATTTTTCCGGGATGTGCTTCATTTTTTCAACATCAGACCTCAAGACATGGGTCCCAACTCCATTCACAACTTGTGCCAGTTCCAAGTGTTCTGTGAAATTTACGTGCAGCTTGAGCTGTCCATCAGCTTGTTCCAAGAATTTTTCTACCTGAACCACCAAACAGAACACAAAGACGGACCAAGCCTAGAACTTGGTGGAGTCACCATCCAGCGAAGGAAGAACACAACCTTTCCCGACGCCAAGCCGGCAAGCCACCCTAAAGGATGGTATAGAACTTGGTTCTACTGCAAGGATACCTCCCCAGACGGGCAGCACCCACTTCCGGGTTATAGGGCAATCCGGCTTGACGCCACCATCGTCTTCCCGGGTTTCGCCTCCAAAGAAGAAAGAAAGGCTCTGGAACCTTTATACTCTAGAATAAATGCTTTAACTGCTCATGGCCTCACCGGTGTTGATCTGACCCGGACTTGGGTAGAATGGCGCATCCAACCTCTGGGCCTGAGGAACCGGCTCTTGCACACCTACTCAGGCGAACCGGAAGACCCACTTCGATTTAGCCGGGTCAACCTCCAGGAGAAGGATGTCCTAAAATTCGCCAAGAAACTACTTGGTGAAACAAAAGACGACATTAAGCTCATGGGACTTGCTCCCTTCTATGCGAACAACCCGGCACCCGCGGTAAGCCGTCCTTATTGTTGCCCTTCATCTTGTTCATACTGCGTTTCCTTCGTCGCATTTTTATCAACCCGTCATCGTGCAGGAAAACTCTGATTGGTGGAAGGTCGAACCTCAAGACCCCACTCCTCCTCATGAAGATAGCGAAGAAGACCCAGAAGATGATGAAGATCAAGAGGTAGAACTCGACTCCCTTGGTCGTCTATTTAACCAACTTGCTGACGCCACCTCTTCTCAGGAACAGACTGAGACCAGCCACGCCGGTGAGCCAGAGGTAACTTTGATTTCCTCAGATTCTGACTCACCAATACCCGTCCGAAAGAAATTCCGGGTTGCAATCCGAAAAGTTCCATTTTCACACCGAGATTCTCATTTAGATCCACAATTTTCTTTGAAGAAGGCGCATCACATAGGAACTTCCAAAAGAAAGACCCGGAGCAGTGAGGGTGAACTAAGCGGCGGGTTACTAGACGAGTGATACGTCTCCAACGTATCTATAATTTATGAAGTATTCATGTCATGTTTATAACAATTTTATATGGTTTTGGTATGATTTGATTAGAACTAACCCGGACTGACGTTGTTTTCAGCAGAACTACCATGGTGTTTTTTGTGTGTAGAAATAAAAGTTCTCGGAATTGGACGAAACTGTTTGAAAAAAAAATTGCACCAAAAGAGACCCCCGAAGCTTCGTGGAAGGACCAGAAGCCTCACGAGGTGCTCACAAGGCACCACGGCGCGGCCTGGGGGGGTCGCGCCGTGGTACCTTGTGGGGCCCTCGTAGCTCCGTTTCGCGTGATTCCAACGCTGAAATATCCTATAAATAGAGAAACCCCCAGAAATAAACCTAAAACTTTGACGCCGCCGCCGCACGCCTCTGTACCGAAGAAATACCATCTAGAGCCCTGTTCCGGCACCCTGCCGGAGGGGGGAATCATCACCGGAGGCCATCTTCATCATCCCGGCGGTCTCCATGACGAGGAGGGAGTAGTTCACCCTCGGGGCTGAGGGTATGTACAAGTAGCTATGTGTTTGATCTCTCTCTCGTGTTCTTGATTTGGCACGATCTTGATGTATCGCGAGCTTTGTTAATATAGTTGGATCATATGGTGTTTCTTCCCTCTCTATGTTCTTGTGATGAATTGAGTCTTTCCCTTTGAGGTTTCGTTATTATTGTTGGAAATATGCCCTAGAGGCAATAATAAATTGGTTATTATTATATTTCCTTGTTCATGATAATCGTTTATTATCCATGCTATAATTGTATTGATTGGAAACTCAAATACATGTGTGGGTACATAGACAACACTGTGTCCCTAGTAAGCCTCTAGTTGACTAGCTTGTTGATCAAAGATGGTTAAGGTTTCCTAGCCATGGACATGAGATGTCATTTGATAACGGGATCACATCATTAGGAGAATGATGTGATGGACAAGACCCAAACTGTAAACGTAGCATTTGATCGTGTCAGTTTATTGCTATTGTTTTCTGCATGTCAAGTATCTGTTCCTTTGACCATGAGATCATGCAACTCACTGACACCGGAGGAATACCTTGTGTGTATCAAACGTCGCAACGTAACTGGGTGACTATAAAGGTGCTCTACAGGTATCTCCGAGGGTGTCTGTTGGGTTGGCATGGATCAAGACTGGGATTTGTTACTCCGTATGACGGAGAGGTATCTCAGGGCCCACTCGGTAATACAACATCACAATGAGCCTTGCAAGCAATGTGACTAAAGTGTTAGCCACGAGATCTTGTATTACGGAACGAGTAAAGAGACTTGCCGGTAACGAGATTGAACTAGGTATAGTGATACCGACGATCGAATCTCGGGCAAGTAACATACCGAAGAACAAAGGGAACAGCATACGGGATTAACTGAATCCTTGACATAGAGGTTCGACCGATAAAGATCTTCGTAGAATATGTAGGAGCCAATATGGGCATCCAGGTCCCGCTATTGGTTATTGGCCGTAGAGGTGTCTCGGTCATGTCTACATAGTTCTCGAACCCGCAGGGTCTACACACTTAACGTTTGGTGACGATTAGTATAATTGAGTTATTATGTTGGTGACCGAAAGTTGTTCGGAGTCCCGGATAAGATCCCGGACATGACGAGGATCTCCGGAAGAGTCCGGAGGTAAAGATTGATATATGTGATAATAGTGTTTTGATCTCTGGAAGGGTTCCGGAGTTCACCGGAAGGGGTTCCGGATGTTTACCGAAGTGTTCGGGTGCAGCAACACTTTATATGAGCCAAAGGGATAAAGCCCACAAGGTATTGGAAAGTGCAAAAGTAGTTTTGCTGCCGCGTAAGCGGTACTACCTCTTGGTGAAGCGGTACTACCGCCGGAGCGGTACTACCGCTTGTGTGAAGCGGTACTACCGCCCAAGCGGTACTACCGCTTGTGTGAAGCGGTACTACCGCTTGTGCGCGGCTGTGCACGATTCGGCAGGGTCCGAATTGGACTCTTTTCCTGCGGGCCAAACCGACCTTGTGCGGGCAAAACCGACCCGGAGGAGGCTTTTACTCCAAGTTTAGACCCCAAGGCTCAACATATAAATAGAGGGGCAGGGCTAGCACACGGGACACATCAGGATTTCCCAAGCCGTGTGCCGGCAACCCTAGCCCTCTAGTTCCTCCGTCATAATCTCCGTAGTGCTTGGCGAAGCCCTGCAGAGATTGTTCCTCACCACCATCACCACGCCGTCGTGCTGCTGGAACTCAACCACTACTTCACCATCGCTCGCTGGATCGAGGAGGTGAAGGCGTCATCAAGCCGTACGTGTGTTGAACGCGGAGGTGCCGTCCGTTCGGCACTAGATCGGAAGGATCGTGATTGGATCGCGGGACGCTCGGCGATTTGGATCGCGAAGACGTTCGACTACATCAACCGCGTTTATTAACGCTTCCGCTTAGCGATCTACAAGGGTATGTAGATTCACTCTCCCTCTCGTAGATGCTCATCACCATGGATAGATCTTGCGTGTGCGTAGGAAAATTTTTGTTTCCCATGCAACGTTCCCCAACAGTGGCATCATGAGCTAGGTCTATGCGTAGATGAGATCTCGAGTAGAACACAAACGAGTTGTGGGCGTGGGTGTATACATATTGCTTGCCGTTACTAGTTGATACTTGATTCCGCGGTATTGTGAGATGAAGCGGCCTGGACCGACATTACGCGTACGCTTACGCGAGACTGGTTTTACCGCTGCGTGCACTTGTTGCATAAAGGTGACTGGCAGGTGTCTGTCTCTCTCACTTTAGTTGAATCGGTTCAATGAAGAGGGTTCTTTTAGAAGATCAAAAAGCAATCACTACACCACGTTGTGGTTTTGCGTAGGTAAGAACGGTTCTTGCAAACCCGTAGCAGCCACGTAAAATTTGCAACAACAATTAGAGGTCGTCTAACTTGTTTTTGCAGGGTATGTTGTGATGTGATATGGCCAATTACATGATGTGATATATGTGATGTATGAGATGATCATGTGATGTATAGAATATCACGACTTGCATGTCGATGAGTACGGCAACTGGCAGGAGCCATAGAGTTGTCTTTAATTATTGTATGACCTGCGTGTCAATCATTAAGCGCTATGTAATGCTTTACTTTATCGCTAAACGTTAGCTATAGTCGTGGAAGCAACAGTCGGCGCGACAACCTTATGGCGACACGTTGATGGAGATCAAGATGATGGAGATCATGGTGTCATGCCGGTGACGATGGAGATCATGCCGGTGCTTTGGAGATGGAGATCAAAAGCACAAGTTCATGGCCATATCATGTCACTTATGATTTGCATGTGATGTTAATCCTTTTATGCATCTTATTTTGCTTAGGACGACGGTAGCATTATAAGGTGATCCCTCACTTAAATTTCAAGATAAATTGTGTTCTCCCCAAGTGTGCACCGTTGCGAAAGTTCGTCGTTTCGAGACACGCCGTGATGATCGGGTGTGATAGACTCTACGTTCGCATACAACGGGTGTAAGCCATGTTACACGTGCGGAACACTCGGGTTAAACTTGACGAGCCTAGCATGTACAGACATGGCCTCGGAACACAAGAGACCGAAAGGTCGAACATGAGTCATATAGTAGATATGATCAACATGAAGATGTTCACCATTGAAACCACCTCAACTCACGTGATGATCGGACTTGAGTTGGTGGATTTGGATCATGTTACACTCGAATGATCGGAGGGATGTCAATTTGAGTGGGAGTTTTTTAAAATATGATTAACTAAACTCATTATCTAAGAACAATAGTCTAAGTTGTCTTTGCAATATTTATGTTGTAGATCATGGCTCGCGCAGTAGCACCCCTGAATTTTAATGCGTTCCTAGAGAAAGCTAAGTTGAAAGATGATGGAAGTAACTTTGTGGACTGGGCCCGTAATCTAAGGATTATCCTTACGGCTTCCCAGAAGGCTTATGTCCTTGATGCACCGCTTGGTGATCCACCCGCTCCAGTTGAGTCTCTAGACGTTGTGAACGCCTGGCAGGCTCGTTCTGATGATTACTCAATAGTTCAATGTGCAATGTTGTATGGCTTAGAACCGGGACTTCAAAGACGTTTTGAACGTCATGGAGCATATGAGATGTTCCAGGAGTTGAAGTTTATCTTTCAGAAGAATGCCCGGATCGAGAGATATGAGATCTCCGATAAGTTCTATGCTTGCAAGATGGAGGAGAACGGGTCTATCAGTGATCACGTGCTCAGAATGTCTGGGTACTCCACCCGTCTGGCTGAGTTAGGGATGCCCCTTCCGCCAGAGGCTATCACTGACAGAGTTCTTCAATCATTGCCACCTAGCTACAAGAGCTTCGTGTTGAACTATAACATGCACGGGATGAACAAGTCAGTCGCCGAGCTGTTTGCGATGCTGAAAGCCGCTGAGTCTGAAATTCAGAAGGAGCATCAAGTGTTGATGGTCAATAAAACCACTAGTTTCAAGAAAAATGGCAAGGGTAAGAAGGGTAACTCCAAGCAGAGTGGCAAAGCAGTTGCTCCTCTCGTGAAGAAACCCAAGGCTGGACCCAAACCAGAAACTGTGTGTTTTCATTGCAAGGGAACTGGACACTGGAAGCGGAATTGCCCCAAGTATTTGGCTGACAAGAAGGCGGCCAACAACAAACAAGGTATATATGATATACATGTTATTGATGTGTACCTTACCAACCCTCGTTGTAGTGCCTGGGTATTTGATACCGGTGCGGTTGCTCATATTTGCAACTCAAAACAGGAACTGCGGAATAGACGGAGGCTGGCAAAGGACGAAGTGACGATGCGCGTGGGAAATGGTTCCAAGGTTGATGTGATCGCCGTCGGCACGCTCGCTCTTCGATTACCGTCGGGATTAGTGATGAACCTAAATAAGTGTTATTTGGTGCCTGCGTTAAGCATGAGCATTATATCTGGATCTTGTTTATTGCGAGACGGTTACTCATTTAAATCAGAGAATAATGGTTGTTCTATTTATATGAGTAATATCTTTTATGGTCATGCACCCGATGTGAGGGGTTTATTCTTATTGAATCTCGATAGTAATGATACACATGTTCATAACATTGATGCCAAAAGATGTAGAATTGATAATGATAATACCACTTTCTTGTGGCACTGCCGTTTAGGTCATATTGGCGTAAAACGCATGAAGAAGCTCCATGCTGATGGACTTTTGGAGTCACTTGATTTTGAATCACTTGACACATGTGAGCCATGCCTCATGGGCAAGATGACTAAAACGCCGTTCTCTGGTACGATGGAACGGGCAAGTGACTTGTTGGAAATCATACATACTGATGTGTGCGGTCCGATGAGTATTGAGGCGCGCGGTGGTTATCGTTACTTTCTCACCTTCACTGATGACTTAAGTAGATATGGGTATATTTACTTAATGAAACACAAGTCTGAAACATTTGAAAAGTTCAAACAATTTCAGAGTGAAGTTGAGAATCATCGTAACAAGAAGATTAAATTCCTACGATCTGATCGAGGAGGAGAATATCTGAGTTATGAGTTTGGCAGTCACTTAAGACAGTGTGGAATTGTTTCACAATTAACACCGCCTGGAACACCACAGCGTAATGGTGTGTCCGAACGTCGTAATCGAACCTTATTGGATATGGTGCGATCTATGATGTCTCTTGCCGATTTGCCACTATCGTTTTGGGGTTATGCATTAGAGACAGCTGCATTCACTTTAAATAGGGCACCATCGAAATCCGTTGAGACGACGCCATATGAACTTTGGTTTGGCAAGAAGCCAAAGCTGTCGTTTCTTAAAGTTTGGGGATGTGATGCTTATGTCAAAAAGCTTCAGCCTGAAAAGCTGGAACCCAAAGCGGAGAAATGCGTCTTCATAGGATACCCAAAAGAGACAGTTGGGTATACCTTCTACCTCAGATCCGAAGGCAAAGTGTTTGTCGCTAAAAACGGAACATTTCTTGAGAAAGAGTTTCTCTCGAAAGAATTGAGTGGGAGGAAGATAGAACTTGATGAGGTTGTTGAACCTTTACTTCAACCTGAGAGTAGCGCAGCGCAGAAAGTTGTTTCTGTGGAGCCTACATTAGCTGAAGAGGAAGTTAATGATGATGATCATGAAGCTTTGGATCAAGTTGCTATCGAACCTCGTAGGTCGACAAGGACGCGTACTGCTCCTGAGTGGTACGGCAACCCTGTCTTAGAGGTCATGTTGTTAAACAACGATGAACCTACGAGCTATGGAGAAGCGATGATGAGCCCGGATTCCAAGAAGTGGTTAGAGGCCATGAAATCCGAGATGGGATCCATGTATGAAAACAAAGTATGGACTTTGGAAGTATTACCTGAAGGGCGTAAGGCCATTCAGAACAAATGGATCTTTAAGAGGAAGACGGACGCGGACGGTAATGTCACCGTCTATAAAGCTCGACTTGTGGCAAAGGGTTTTTCACAAGTTCAAGGAGTTGACTACGATGAGACCTTCTCACCCGTAGCGATGCTTAAGTCCGTCAGAATCATGCAAGCATCTCGGAGTTGGAATCTTCGTTTTGATGAGGTGATCAAAGCGTTCGAGTTTATACAAGTTTACGGAGAAGCTTGTATTTACAAGAAAGTGAGTGGGAGCTCTATAGCGTTTCTAATATTATATGTGGATGACATATTGCTGATTGGAAACAATATAGAAATGCTGGAAAGCGTAAAGGAATATTTGAACAAGAGTTTTTCAATGAAGGACCTAGGAGAAGCTGCTTTCATATTAGGCATCAAGATCTATAGAGATAGATCAAGACGCTTAATAGGACTTTCACAAAGCACATACCTTGATAAGATTTTGAAGAAGTTCAAAATGGATCAGTCCAAGAAGGGGTTCTTGCCTGTTTTGCAAGGTGTGAAGTTGAGTAAGACTCAATGCCCAGTGACTGCAGAAGATAGAGAAAAGATGAGTGTCATCCCCTATGCTTCGGCCATAGGCTCTATCATGTATGCAATGCTGTGCACAAGACCCGATGTCAGCCTTGCCATAAGTATGGTCGGAAGGTTTCAAAGTGATCCAGGAATGGAACACTGGACGGCGGTCAAGAATATCCTGAAGTACCTGAAAAGGACTAAGGACATGTTTCTCGTTTATGGAGGTGATCAAGAGCTCGTCGTAAAGGGTTACGTCGATGCAAGCTTTGACACTGATCCGGATGACTCTAAGTCGCAAACCGGATACGTATTTATTCTTAATGGGGGTGCGGTTAGCTGGTACAGTTCCAAGCAAAGCGTGGTAGCTGATTCTACATGCGAAGCGGAGTACATCACTGCCTCGGAGGCGGCGAAGGAAGGTGTCTGGATGAAGGAGTTCATGACAGATCTTGGAGTAGTGCCTAGTGCGCTTAACCCAATGACTCTGTTTTGTGATAATACTGGTGCCATTGCTCTAGCCAAGGAACCAAGATTTCACAAGAGGACCAGACACATAAAACGACGTTTCAATTCCATCCGCGATTACATCAAGGAGGACGACATAAATATTTGCAAAGTACACACGGATCTAAATGTTGCAGATCCGTTGACTAAACCTCTTCCAAGGGCTAAACATGAACAACACCAGAACTGCATGGGTGTTCGATTCATTACAATGTAAATCACATAGTGATGTGAACTAGATTATTGACTCTAGTGCAAGTGGGAGACTGTTGGAAATATGCCCTAGAGGCAATAATAAATTGGTTATTATTATATTTCCTTGTTCATGATAATCGTTTATTATCCATGCTATAATTGTATTGATTGGAAACTCAAATACATGTGTGGGTACATAGACAACACTGTGTCCCTAGTAAGCCTCTAGTTGACTAGCTTGTTGATCAAAGATGGTTAAGGTTTCCTAGCCATGGACATGAGATGTCATTTGATAACGGGATCACATCATTAGGAGAATGATGTGATGGACAAGACCCAAACTGTAAACGTAGCATTTGATCGTGTCAGTTTATTGCTATTGTTTTCTGCATGTCAAGTATCTGTTCCTTTGACCATGAGATCATGCAACTCACTGACACCGGAGGAATACCTTGTGTGTATCAAACGTCGCAACGTAACTGGGTGACTATAAAGGTGCTCTACAGGTATCTCCGAGGGTGTCTGTTGGGTTGGCATGGATCAAGACTGGGATTTGTTACTCCGTATGACGGAGAGGTATCTCAGGGCCCACTCGGTAATACAACATCACAATGAGCCTTGCAAGCAATGTGACTAAAGTGTTAGCCACGAGATCTTGTATTACGGAACGAGTAAAGAGACTTGCCGGTAACGAGATTGAACTAGGTATAGTGATACCGACGATCGAATCTCGGGCAAGTAACATACCGAAGAACAAAGGGAACAGCATACGGGATTAACTGAATCCTTGACATAGAGGTTCGACCGATAAAGATCTTCGTAGAATATGTAGGAGCCAATATGGGCATCCAGGTCCCGCTATTGGTTATTGGCCGTAGAGGTGTCTCGGTCATGTCTACATAGTTCTCGAACCCGTAGGGTCTACACACTTAACGTTTGGTGACGATTAGTATAATTGAGTTATTATGTTGGTGACCGAAAGTTGTTCGGAGTCCCGGATAAGATCCCGGACATGACGAGGATCTCCGGAAGAGTCCGGAGGTAAAGATTGATATATGTGATAATAGTGTTTTGATCTCTGGAAGGGTTCCGGAGTTCACCGGAAGGGGTTCCGGATGTTTACCGAAGTGTTCGGGTGCAGCAACACTTTATATGAGCCAAAGGGATAAAGCCCACAAGGTATTGGAAAGTGCAAAAGTAGTTTTGCTGCCGCGTAAGCGGTACTACCGCTTGGTGAAGCGGTACTACCGCCGGAGCGGTACTACCGCTTGTGTGAAGCGGTACTACCGCCCAAGCGGTACTACCGCTTGTGTGAAGCGGTACTACCGCTTGTGCGCGGCTGTGCACGATTCGGCAGGGTCCGAATTGGACTCTTTTCCTGCGGGCCAAACCGACCTTATGCGGGCAAAACCGACCCGGAGGAGGCTTTTACTCCAAGTTTAGACCCCAAGGCTCAACATATAAATAGAGGGGCAGGGCTAGCACACGGGACACATCAGGATTTCCCAAGCCGTGTGCCGGCAACCCTAGCCCTCTAGTTCCTCCGTCATAATCTCCGTAGTGCTTGGCGAAGCCCTGCAGAGATTGTTCCTCACCACCATCACCACGCCGTCGTGCTGTTGGAACTCAACCACTACTTCACCATCGCTCGCTGGATCGAGGAGGTGAAGGCGTCATCAAGCCGTACGTGTGTTGAACGCGGAGGTGCCGTCCGTTCGGCACTAGATCGGAAGGATCGTGATTGGATCGCGGGACGCTCGGCGATTTGGATCGCGAAGACGTTCGACTACATCAACCGCGTTTATTAACGCTTCCGCTTAGCGATCTACAAGGGTATGTAGATTCACTCTCCCTCTCGTAGATGCTCATCACCATGGATAGATCTTGCGTGTGCGTAGGAAAATTTTTGTTTCCCATGCAACGTTCCCCTACAATTATCGGATTGAATATTTCAGATTTGAGAACACTTGATGTATGTCTTGCATGTGGATACCCGTGGTGACAATGGGGTGTTCTATTGGTTCACTTGATGTATGTTTTGGTGATCAACTCGCGGATTCCCGTGACCTTGGGGTGATCTAGGCATAGGGGTTGGTTGCATGTTTTCATTATCTTTTCTTCGATAAGAAACTTTGGGGTACTCTTTGAAGTTCTTTGTGTGGATTGAATATTATGAATCTGAAGTTGTTTGATGCATATCGAATAATCAACTCACGGATACTTGTGGTGACATTGGAGTATCTAGGTGACATTAGGGTTGGTTGATGCGTATCATATGGTGTTATTTTAGTACGAACTCTAGGGCCGTTTGTGACACTTATAGGGATGGCTCAATAGAATGATCGGAAAGGATAACTTTGAGGTGGTTTCGTACCCTACAACAATTTCTATCTTATGTTGTCCGCTAATAGGAACTTTGGAGTGATTCTTTATCGCACGTTGAGGGATTGTTATATGATCCAATTATGTTAGCATTGTTGAGAGATTGCACTAGTGAAAGTATGAACCCTAGGCCTTGTTTTCAAGCATTGCAATACCGTTTGTGCTCACTTTTGTTACTTGTTACCTTGCTATTTTTATATTTTCAGATTACAAAAACCTATATCTACTATCCATACTACACTTGTATCACCATCTCTTCGCCGAACTAGTGCACCTATACAATTTACCATTGTATTGGGTGTGTTGGGGACACAAGAGATTTCTTGTATTTGATTGCAGGGTTATTTGAGAGAGACCATCTTGATCCTACGCCTCCCACGGATTGATAAACCTTAGGTCATCCACTTGAGGGAAATTTGCTACTGTCCTACAAAACTCTGCACTTGGAGGCCCAACAACGTCTACAAGAATAGAGTTGCATAGTAGACATCAATGAGCCGCCTGCTCGAAGGGCTCGTTCTGAAGTCCCTCGCAGCCCTACCTCCTCTCTTCCTCACGCCGGCTGCTTCAAGGAACCGTTACCCTTGAATGACTCGGCGTATCTAACATCCCCTTCTTCGGACGAATCCAGCGCCACTCAAGCGCCAGCTTTTAACATTAATCCTGGGTAAAGAAACTGACTCTGCTTTTCATACATAAAACGCTTGGTCTTTATCCATTAACCAAATAACTCCTTTACTTTATGCAGCGCCAAAGCCATCAAGAAAAGACTATAGCCGGGTTATCAGACCCTGTGGCATCGGCAGGCCCTACTCAAGAGGTCACAACTGCTAACCTGGATACTCTGGATGAGCCGGCCCTTCAGAATGACCCGCCGCCCCAGGATACTACTGCGATCCCGGTTCACGCTTCTCCTCCCCCCTGCCAGTCAGGAGAAGGAAAAGTTGATTGAAGAACAGCCTTCTGAGAAGGCTCAAGATGAGATAATGGTGACTAGTGAGGTTCAGAATCTTCCGCCGGAAACCTCCACCGTTTTGACAAAGATTCCTGCCAAAGCGGAGTCACCAATAAAGAACAGAGGAAAGGCGGCTCTACATTATCACTCATTTGAAGATCAGAATATGAACTCCTTGCATCACTCTGTCTTGACCCGGCTGTCTGAGAGTCGGGATACTGAAATCGCAATGGTGACATCTCTGGCGCGGAAGTATGAGGTAACTTCCTTCCTATCCTTGTATATATATATATATATATATATATATATATATATATATATATATATATATATATAGCCCCCAAGTGCCGGGTCATTACACCATGATGACCAGGAACTTGTATATAGCTGTGAAATTTGTGATCAACCTGTAGCCCCCAAGGGCCGGCTCATCATGATATGATGGGCCGGGTCTCTGTGTAGTGACATAGAACAAACTATGCATTAGTCCCCAAGTGCCATGTGGAATGCCTGCATCTGAATGGGACTTGTTGTATTTGATAAAACGCTGATAAATGCGGCCCCCAAGTACCGGGTCGACCAGCATGGCGGCTCGGGACTTACTTTGTCTCCTCTAATTGTGAAACTGCCATGCAGGACATGCTGAACCAGGTGGAAACACAAGCCACCAGCTTCCAAAAGGAAGAAAAAAGAGAGAAGAAACTCCGGGAAGCAGCGGAGCAATCATCTGCAGAAGCGCACAAGTCCTTACTCCTTGTAAGAGACACTTTGAAGAAGGCTGAGGCGGATTTTGAGAAAGAAAGGGCCAGCTTGATAAAAACGCGCCGATGAGGCTGAGGCGAAACTTGAGCCGGTGACTCAAGAGCTATCCACCTTAAAGGGTCACATCACAACCATGTGCAATGCCATCTTTGGTAAGTAGAGAAGACTCACTATTTGCCAAGTGTACCGGCCTAGTATACCAAGCCGGCCTTACTGACTTTGTTTGCACTTTTACTTGTAGGCCAAAGGAGTCACAACCTTGTTGAACAACTGAAAGATCATGGATGTCGCCTAGAGGGGGGTGAATAGGCGCTTTAAAATAATTACGGTTTAGGCTTGAACAAATGCGGAAAAAAAACCTAGCGGTTAATTTGTCAAGCACAAAACCTACAACAACTAGGCTCACCTATGTGCACCAACAACTTATGCTAAGCAAGATAAACAACTAAGTGATAGCAAGATATAACATGAAACACTATGGCTATCACAAAGTAAAGTGCATAAGTAAAGGGCTCAGATAAAAGATAACCGAGGCACGCGGAGACGACGATGTATCCCGAAGTTCACACCCTTGCGGATGCTAATCTCTGTTTGGAGCGGTGTGGAGGCACAATGCTCCCCAAGAAGCCACTAGGGCCGCCGTAATCTCCTCACGCCCTCTCACAATGCAAGATGCCGTGATTCCACTAAGGGACCCTTGAGGGTGGTCACCGAACCCGTACAAATGGCAACCCTTGGGGGCGGTCACCGAACCCGTACACTTTGGCAACCCTTGGGGGCGGTCACCGGTACCCGTCAAATTGCTCGGGGCAATCTCCACAACCTAATTGGAGACCCCGACGCTTGTCCGGAGCTTTACACCACAATGATTGAGCTCTGACAACACCAACCGTCTAGGGCACCAAGGCACCCAAGAGGAACAAGCTCTAGGGTGCCCAAACACCCAAGAGTAACAAGCTTCTCAACTTCACTTCCACGTAACACCGTGGAGAACTCAAACCGATGCACCAAATGCAATGGCAAGGGCACACGGAGTGCCCAAGTCCTTCTCTTCCAAATCCCACCAAAGCAACTAATGCTAGGGAGGAAAATGAGAAGAAGAACGAAGAAGAGAACACGAAGAACTCCAAGATCTAGATCCAAGGGGTTCCCCTCACATAGAGGAGAAAGTGATTGGTGGAAATGTGGATCTAGATCTCCTCTCTCTTTTCCCTCAAGAACTAGCAAGAGTCATTGGAGGGATTGAGAGATAGCAAGCTCGAAGAAGGTCAACAATGGGGGAAGAACATGAGCTCAAGGGATTAGAACCAATGGGGAAGAAGACCCCCTTAAATAGGAAGGGAAAAATCCAACTGTTATGCCCTTCAACCCGTGCACAAGCGGTAGTACCGCTCAGGTGAGCGGTACTTCCGCTGGCACGGAAGTTCCGGCTATCTGCGTTCAACTGAACAAGTCAGGGAGGCGGTAGTGCTGCCGGAGCGGTACTACCGCTCCCACCAGCGGTACTATCGCGTAGTGTTGAGCAAACGGCTAGAACAGCGGTAGTAGGGGAGGGCAGCGCGGTAGTGCCGCACAGGGCGGTACTACCGCTGGGAACTACCTCTCTACTTCTGCTCGAAGGGCAGAGCTAGTCCAGAAGCCAAAAACAAGCGGTAGTGCCCGCGGCACTGGAACCGCGGAAGTACCGCGCAAGCGGTACTACCGCTGCCCAGGGCGGTACTACCGCTAGAGAGCTTCAAAATAGCCCAAGCAAACAGATGGAAGCAGGAAAATCAGAACTGCCATAACTTCTGCAAATGAGCTCCGAATTGAGCAAACTCAAGCTTGTTGGATAGAAGATGACGAGTACTATCCAAACAGCGACATAAGAGATATGCCTATGATATAGAGATGTGAAACCTCTATCAATGAAGATCCGGCAAAAACCCCAACATCGAGAACATACTAGGAGAAGCAAACGAAATCCGTTCTCGATGAACTTGAGCTTGTCATGAAGGTGACTAAAATCTCAAAGACTCCCAAAGCAAAAAGGCCAAACAAGAACCAAGAAAGATGATGCAAGAATGCAATGGTTTGAGCTCTCTACGAAAGATACAATCAAGCTACTCATCCGAGAGCCCCCCTTGATAGTACGGCTATCGATCCTATAACCCGGTCTCCCAACTACCACCATGAGACCGGTAAAATAGAAAACCTATCAAGGGCAAACCTTTGCCTTGCGCATAGTCCACTTGAGCTAGATGATGACGATCTTGACCTCGTCAAGTTGGACCACCTTTCTTGATTGCGCCGGCTCGATGAAGACTAGTAGATTGCTCCCCCATACTCCACTTTGGGTGAGCCACTCTTCGGCACATATTCACAAGTCCATTGTCACCACAATGGATGGCAAGCTTCAAGCATGATCTCTTCGTGATGCTTCACTTGAACTTGCACACCGCAAACTTGATGACGATCACCACTTGATGTCATCCTCCATGGGTTGAATGAGATCTTCCTCTTGACGCAAGCCCATGGAAACATACCTAACCCCACATAGAACTCTCACGTAGACAATGGGTTAGTACACAAAGCATAATGGACAATGCTTACCATACCATGGGATCACTTGATCCCTCTTGCTACATCTTCTACGCTTTGTGTGTTCATCAACTTCATTCACTCTTTGACTTAGTCCTGCTCAACCTTGTATCTTTCCAACTCTCTTCATTAAGATGATGTCTTGAAGGTAAACATGAATGTCCACACAATCTTCTTCTTCAAGACATGCTTGCAATAGGCTCATCTCTTACATGACCAATCTTTGGATAACTCCATGAATAACCCCTTGGTCAACACATATTCTTCTTCAAATCACCTTGAGACCAAAAAATGGTCTACAAGCAAAGCCTATGGACAAACCCTTCAAATATAACTCAAGGCAACCATTAGTCCATAGGGATTGTCATCAATTACCAAAACCAAACATGGGGGCAGCACATGTTCTTTCAACAGCCTTTGGTAAAGCTAAAGGCGGTCTATACCTTTGCGGAACAGCTCTATATAGGCGGCTCACGCTGTATAATGGCCGCAAAGAATACCAAGGCGCCACCCCAACTGATCATGGATATGCTGAAGGAACTGTCAGTGGTGCCCAAATGGTTTGAAGAATAGAAAAAGGCGGCTTGCCGTCATGGAGCACTGACCGCCCTTGCCCGTGCTAAGGCTTATGCACCGGAGCTCGATCCGGCTCAGCTTGTCGCTGGATATCCGAAATTCAATATCGATGACTCGCCCTTCACCAAGAAGGATTTTCAGCGGTGCGTCAAGGAAACCCAGGTTGCCGCCACAGCAATGACTGAAGAGATTAACCTTTCCAAATATCAAGCCGGGTATTCTGAGTCAAACGAGCGGATTGAGCCGCCGAACCCTCAGCCTGTTCCCCTCACCCGTCCGCGTAAGCACACTTTTTCCCTTGACGTCGACCCTTCCTCTGTGATAATAGCCAATGCAGTATTTGAGGCTTTGCACTCGATCCAGTGGGTAGTCAACGAATCGGCAAATCAGGAAGAAGCGGCAGATGACGATGGACGCGAAGAGTCGGCACATGGCGCTCCATCAACCTCCGGCCCAAGTCTTAACCCGGAAGAATAGATTACCGGCTCATGATTTAGTGTGCTGTACACTAATGGAACATCTGGTTTGACCACAGCCCTGGCAGCGGCTTGTAATAGAAATAGGTGAAAACTTTGCTGTGCGAGTGCCATCGAGCACTTGTGCTATTTTGCTTGTAAAACCTTGCTATCAAATCTTTGCAGTTTGTCATCCATAAAATTCTGTCGCCTCTATCAAGGTGTTGGATCAATAACTCGGCCGCAAGAGCCAATCTTTGTGACGAAGGCCGGCTGTGAAGCAGGCTTTGAATAACTTTTAAGTCCATAATCCGAAAACCCGGTTTGGGGTGGCGGCTTAGGGCCAAAATTTAGTAGCCCGGACCGCCAGTATTAGTGGTATGATAACTCGGCAATCATGTTGCCGTTGTGATAAACAAGAAACAACATTAATAAAATATATGCCATGGATGTATGCATGCATGCCAAAGATAATAACAATGAAAAACAGAAATTCAAAAGCCAGCTTACAAGGCGTGACTTAAAGACCGGCTTGCGAAGCTCGAGTCTAATTCGCTTTCATGAAGCAGGCTTATCGCCTCTTTTGGTTTATCCTAGCTTTCCGAAAGCCGGCTCTCACGTGACCAATCAGTGTTTTAACTTGGACAAGTTCAGGGTCACTATGTGATTGACTTGTCGGGCGTACACCGGGTCACCTTTTTGGAGTAGCATCAAGCTAACAGGCAGGTGTAACCAAGAATTTTTTTGGCATATAGCCGGGTTCAAGTGAATGCTAAAGCTAAACTCGATGAGTTGGAAGCCCCCAAGTAACCACTGATCAAAGAATAAAGACTCAACACACAATTTTGAGGCGAAACGACAGTCTCTCTTATACAGAGACGCCGGCTTTATTTCATTGATCAGAATATATATACACATGATGAAGGTATGTACAAAAGATGCAACTCAATCCGTGACTTAAGTATAATACGGCCGGATATGCGCAATATTCCAAGGCCGGCTTCCCTCCTCCTCGGAGGTTCGTGACTTGTCTGCTTCACGTATATCAACCAGGTAATATGACCCGTTGTTGAGATTCTTGCTGATGACGAAGGGTCCTTCCCAAGGGGGTGAAAGCTTATGCATGCCTGTCTGGTCCTGTATCAGACGGAGCACTAAGTCGCCTTCCTGAAAGGTACGGCTTCGAACTCTACGGCTATGATAGCGACGTAGGTCTTGTTGATAAATTGCTGATCTGGACGCGACAAGTTTGCGTTCTTCTTCCAGAGCATCAAGAGCATCTTGGCGAGCTTGTTCATTATCAGCCTCCACATAAGCTGCAACCCGGGGGTAATCATGACGTATGTCACTTGGCAGCACAGCCTCTGTACCATAGACCAGAAAAAACGGCGTGTAACCTGTTGATCTGTTGGGAGTAGTCCGTATGCTCCAAAGTACTGCAGGTAGTTCTTCCTCCCAGCAACCCGGCGTGCGTTGTAAAGGCACCATGAGCCGGGATTTGATGCCACACAGCAACTCTTGATTAGCTCGTTCTGCCTATCCATTAGACTAAGGATGCGCCACAGATGCTAAGTCCAACCTGATGTGCTCCTGTTGGCAGAACTGTTTCATGACTCCTTTGGAAAGATTAGTACCATTATCCGTAATAATGTTGTGTGGATAGCCAAAATGATAGATCGGCTTTTTGAGGAATTTAACTGATGTAGCAGCATCACAACGACTGACCGGTTCTGCTTCAACCCACTTGGTAAACTTGTCCACAGCTACCAATAAATGAGTATGTTTATTTTTGGATCTCTTGAAAGGCCCAACCATATCAAGCCCCCAGACTGCGAAAGGCCAGGTTATTGGAATCATCCTCAACTCTTGAGCCAGCACATGCGCTTGACGAGCATACTTCTGGCAACCATCGCACCTGCGTACAATATCCTCTGCATCCGCATGAGCTGTGAGCCAGAAAAACCCATGACGAAAAGATTTGGCAACCAATGACCTTGAGCCGGCATGATGACCACAATCACCAGAGTGGATCTCATTGAGAATTACGCGGCCCTCCTCAGGCGAAACACAATGCTAGAAAACACCCGTGACACTCCGTCTACGCAACTCGCCATTGACGATAGTCATCGACTTGGACCGCCTGATAATCTGTCGAGCGATGATTTCCTCCGCTGGGAGCTCACCACGGCTTAGATAAGCCAGATAAGGAATCGTCCAATCAGGTATGGCATGAACAGCGGCCACTAAAGCCGCCTCCGGATCAGGAACAACAAGATTTTCCTCCGTCGGTAACTTGACTGACGGATTATGCAACACATCCAGAAAAACATTGGGTGAAACAGGCTTCCGTTGAGACCCCAAACGAGACAATGCGGCTGCCGCCTCGTTAAGCCGGCAATCAATATGATCAACCTGATATCCTGAGAAGTAGCCAGCAATATTTGTTACTTTGCGTCGATAAGCCGCCATGAGAGGATCCTTGGAATCACAGGTGCCAGAAACTTGCTGAGCCACCAAATCTGAGTCGCCCAGGCACCTGACCCGGCTTAAATTCATCTCTTTGGCCATACGGAGCCCATGAAGCAAGGCCTCATATTCAGCTGCATTGTTAGTACAAGGAAACATAAATCGTAAACACATAACAAAACTTGTCACCTCATGGGGAAGTTATCACAACTCCAGCCCCCGAGCCTTCCAATTGCCTGGAACCATCAAAGTGAATAGACCAATATGTGGTGTCCGGCTTCTCCTCCGGAGCCTGTAACTCGGTCCAGTCATTGATGAAGTCCACCAAAGCTTGAGATTTAATGGCAGTTCACGGCATATATTTGAGATGATATGGCCCCAGCTCAATCGCCCACTTGGCAACCCGGCCAGTAGCTTCTCTGTTCTAAATAATGTCACCAAGGGGTGCTAAACTGACCACAGTAATTGGGTGCTCATGGAAATAGTGTTTCAACTTCCGGCTTGCCATGAACACACCAAATACCAACTTCTGCCAATGCGGATATCACTGCTTGGATTCTGTTAAAACTTCACTGATATAATACACCGGACACTGAACTGGATACTCTTTGCCTACTTCCTTGCATTCTACAACAACTGCAACGCAGACAGCCTTACTGTTAGCTGCAATATATAGCAGCATGGGCTCCTTCTCCTGAGGGGCAGCCAGGATGGGCGACTCAAATAACTGCTTTTTAAGAGTTTCAAAAGCCTGGTCTGCAGCATCGCTCCAAACAAAATTATCCGACTTCCGGAGCATTTGGTATAGTGGGATAGCCTATTCCCCGAACCGGCTTATGAACCGGCTCAATGCCGCAACCCGCCCAGCCAGCTTCTGGATGGCATTGATATTGACCGGCTTGCCCAGGGATGTGATTGCTTTGATTTTTTCCGGGTTGGCTTCAATCCCACGCTCAGAAACGAGGAATCCCAATAACTTCCCTGCAGGAACACCGAAAACACACTTTTCCGGGTTAAGCTTCATCTGATAAACTCGGAGGTTGCCAAATGTTTCTTTGAGATCATCCAACAAGGTCTCCTTCTTCCGAGATTTAACCACAATGTCATCAACATACGCATGAACATTACGCCCAATCTGCTTATGGAAACAATTCTGCACACAACGCTGATAAGTCGCCTGCGCACATTTTAAACCAAATGGTATGGACGTGTAGCAGAAAGCACCAAACGGTGTAATGAAAGCCGTCTTTTCCTGATCCTCCTGTTTCATCTTGATTTGATGATAACCAGAATAAGCATCCAGAAAGCATAAGGACTCACAACCCGCCGTAGCATCAATGATCTGGTCAATACGGGGCAGCACGAAAGGATCACTAGGACAAGCCTTATTCAGATCCGTGTAATCCACACACATTCGCCAAGTCCCATTTTTCTTCAGAACAAGAACCAGGTTAGCCAGCCATTCAGGATGAAACACCTCCACAATGAACCCGGCAGCTAAGAGCCAAGCCACTTCTCCAATGAAACTACACAACGGGTCTCCGCGATTGCTACTTGTAGCTTGCGTTGGTATTTTCCCCGAAGAGGAAGGGATGATGCAGCACAGTAGAGGTAAGTATTTCCCTCAGTTATGAAACCAAGGTTATCAATACAGTAGGAGAATCACACAACACCTCGTTAGCAGTACCTGCACACAAACAACAAATCCTTGCACCCAACGCAAACGAGGGGTTGTCAATCCCTCGGCGGTAAGTTGCAAGATTAAATTGTATGTGATAGATAGATAGATTAAACAAAAATACAAAATAAAATAAATAAAGAAAAATTGCAGCAAGTATTTTTAGGGTTTTTAATATATGATTTAGATAGACCCGGGGGCCATAGTTTTCACTAGAGGCTTCTCTCAAGAAAATAGCATACGGTGGGTAGACAAATTACTGTTGGGCAATTGATAGAAAAGCAAATAATCATGACGATATCCAAGGCAATGATCATGTATATAGGCATCACGTCCGAGACAAGTAGACCGACTCCTGCCTGCATCTACTACTATTACTCCACACATCGACCGCTATCCAGCATGCATCTAGTGTATTAAGTCCATAAAGAACGGAGTAACGCCTTAAGCAAGATGACTATACCAACACTTTCCAAGGAATTTTGTTGTTATTATTTTTGATTTCATTGTGGGACTGGGCATCCCTATTACCAACCATTCTCTCGTGCAATGACAAGTGAATAAACACTCACCGTGAGAATAACACACCTAGCATGGAAAATATTGGCCACCCCCTGCCGCTTCATGAGCGGTACGGGCACACAAAACGGAATATTATTTTGAAAATTAGAGTTGGCACACGCAAATTTACTTGGAACGGCATGGAAATACCGCATATAGGTAGATATAGTGGACTCATTTGGCACAACTTGGGTTTAAGAATTTTGGATGCACAAGCAGTATTTCCGCTTAGTACAAATGAAGGCTAGCAAATAGATTGAGAAGCAACCAACCAAAAAACGAAAACGGTCATAAACATGCATTGAACATAACTGATACCGAATAATGCACCATAAGTAGGATATAATTTCTTTGCATAACTATTGACTTAATGTGCATGCATAGGGAATCACAAACCTTAACACGAATATTCTTACTAAATCACAATTACTCACTAACATGACTCACATACTATCATCTCCATATCACAAAACTATTGCAAGGAATCACACTTATCATATCCAATGATCTATATGAAAGTTTTTATTATATCCCTCTTGAATATTCATCACTTTGGGACCAAATTCATATCATGTGCAAATTACCATTACTATCATCAACTCTCAAAAAGATATAAGTGAAGCATGAGAGTGCAAATATTTCTTCAAAAATTTCAATCTTATCAACTCTCAAAATAATATAAGTGAAGCATGAGAGTTCAAATATTTCTTCAAAATATAATCACCGCCGTGCTAAAAAATATTTAAGTGAAGCACTAGAGCAACTGCCTAGCTCAAAAAAATTAAGTGAAGCACATAGAGTATTCTAACAAATTAAGATGAACGTGTGGCTCTCTCAAAATAGGTGTGTCCAGCAAGGATGATTGTGACAAACTAAAAAGCAAACAAAACAAAGACTCATATAATACACGACACTCCAAGCAAAACACATATCATGTGACGAATAAAAATATAGCTCCAAGTAAAATTACCGATGGTTGGAAGAAGAAAGAGGGGATGCCCTCCGGGGCATCCCCAAGCTTAGACGCTTGAGTCTTCCTTGAATATTACCTTGGGGTGCCTCGGGCATCCCCAAGCTTAGGCTCTTGCCACTTCTTATTCCTTCATCCATCGTGATCTCACCCAAAACATGAAAACTTCAATCACACAAAACTCAACAAAACCTTCGTGAGATCCGTTAGTATAACAAAATAGATCACTACTTTAAGTATTGTTGCAAACCCATTCATATTTTATTTTTGCATTATACCTTCTGTATTCTAACTTCTCCATGGCTTATACCCCCTGATACAATCCATAGTTTCATCAAAACAAGCAAGTGGTGCATCAAAAACAGAATCTGTCAAAAACAGAACAGTCTGTAGCAATCTATTTAAAAGCCATACTTCTGTAACTCCAAAAATTCTGAAAACGGGAACCTCGGTCCAGATGATCAGCAAATAAGATAATCTCATTTTGCTCCGGCTGAGGGTGGATTTCTTCTTCGGGGGCACGCCAATCGATTTCATCCTTGGGTGGAAGCAACCCGGATTCTACTAAAGCCTGTAGTCTGAGCTCTGACATGTTGGATGCTACTTGTAGCTTGCGTTGGTATTTTCCCCGAAGAGGAAGGGATGATGCAGCACAGTAGAGGTAAGTATTTCCCTCAGTTATGAAACCAAGGTTATCAATCCAGTAGGAGAATCACACAGCACCTCGTTAGCAGTACCTGCACACAAACAACAAATCCTTGCACCCAACGCAAACGAGGGGTTGTCAATCCCTCGGCGGTAAGTTGCAAGATTAAATTGTATGTGATAGATAGATAGATTAAACAAAAATACAAACTAAAATAAATAACGAAAAATTGCAGCAAGTATTTTTAGGGTTTTTAATATATGATTTAGATAGACCCGGGGGCCATAGTTTTCACTAGAGGCTTCTCTCAAGAAAATAGCATACGGTGGGTAGACAAATTACTGTTGGGCAATTGATAGAAAAGCAAATAATCATGACGATATCCAAGGCAATGATCATGTATATAGGCATCACGTCCAAGACAAGTAGACCGACTACTGCCTGCATCTACTACTATTACTCCACACATCGACCGCTATCCAGCATGCATCTAGTGTATTAAGTCCATAAAGAACGGAGTAACGCCTTAAGCAAGAGCCAATATGGGTATCCAGATCCCGCTATTGGTTATTGGCCGGAGAGGTGTCTCGGTCATGACTGCATGGTTCCCGAACCCGTAGGGTCTACACACTTAAGGTTCGGTGACGCTAGAGTTGTAATGGGAATTGTATGTGGTTACCGAAAGTTGTTCGGAGTCCCGGATGAGATCCCGGACGTCACGAGGAGTTCCGGAATGGTCCGGAGGTGAAGATTTATATATGGGAAGTCCAATTTCAGTCACCGGAAAGGTTTCGGGGTTTATCGGTATTGTATCGGGACCACCGAAGGGGTTCCGGGGGTCCACCGGGAGGGTCCACCTGCCCCGGAGGACCTAATGGGCTGTAGTGTTGGAAATATGCCCTAGAGGCAATAATAAATTAGTTATTATTATATTTCCTTGTTCATGATAATCGTTTATTATCCATGCTATAATTGTATTGATTGGAAACTCAAATACATGTGTGGGTACATAGACAACACTGTGTCCCTGGTAAGCCTCTAGTTGACTAGCTCGTTGATCGAAAGATGGTGAAGGTTTCCTAGCCATGGACATAAGATGTCATTTGATAACGGGATCACATCATTAGGAGAATGATGTGATGGACAAGACCCAAACTATAAACGTAGCATATGATCGTGTCAGTTTATTGCTATTGTTTTCTGCATGTCAAGTATCTGTTCCTTTGACCATGAGATCATGCAACTCACTGACACCGGAGGAGTACCTTGTGTGTATCAAACGTCGCAACGTAACTGGGTGACTATAAAGGTGCTCTACAGGTATCTCCGAGGGTGTCTGTTGGGTTGGCATGGATCAAGACTGGGATTTGTTACTCCGTATGACGGAGAGGTATCTCAGGGCCCACTCGGTAATACAACATCACAATGAGCCTTGCAAGCAATGTGACTAAAGTGTTAGCCACGAGATCTTGTATTACGGAATGAGTAAAGAGACTTGCCGGTAACGAGATTGAACTAGGTATAGAGATACCGACGATCGAATCTCGGGCAAGTAACATACCGAAGAACAAAGGGAACAGTATACGGGATTAACTGAATCCTTGACATAGAGGTTCGACCGATAAAGATCTTCGTAGAATATGTAGGAGCCAATATGGGCATCCAGGTCCCGCTATTGGTTATTGACCGTAGAGGTGTCTCGGTCATGTCTACATAGTTCTCGAACCCGCAGGGTCTACACACTTAACGTTTGGTGACGATTAGTATAGATGAGTTATTTTGTTGGTGACCGAAGGTTGTTCGGAGTCCCGGATAAGATCCCGGACATGACGAGGATCTCCGGAATAGTCCGGAGGTAAAGATTGATATATGTGATAATAGTGTTTTGATCTCCGGAAGGGTTCCGGAATTCACCGGAAGGGGTTCCGGATGTTTACCGAAGTGTTCGGGTGCAGCAACACTTTATATGCGCCAAAGGGATAAAGCCCACGAGGTATTGGAAAGTGCAAAAGGAAGTTTTGCTACTGCCTTAAGCTGGTAAGGCAGTACTACCGCTACTGTATCAGCGGTACTACCGCTGAAGCTGGTCAAGCGGTACTACCGCTACTGTAGCAGCGGTACTACCGCTTGTGCGCGGTACTGCAGGGATCCGAGTTGGACTCTTTCCCTGTGGGCCAAACCGACCTTGTGCGGGCAAAACCGACCTGGAGGAGGCTTTTACTCCAAGTTTAGACCCCAAGGCTCAACATATAAATAGTGGGGCAGGGCTAGCACACGATATACATTAAGATTTCCCCAAGCCGTGTGCGGCAACCCTAACCCTCTAGTTCCTCCGTCATAATCTCCGTAGCGCTTGGCGAAGCCCTGCAGGGATTGCTCCTCACCACCATCACCACGCCGTCGTGCTGCCGGAACTCATCTACTACTTCATCATCGCTCGCTGGATCGAGGAGGTGAAGGCGTCATCAAGCCGTACGTGTGTTGAACGCAGAGGTGCCGTCCGTTCGGCACTAGTTCGTGATCGGTTCGAGGGACGACTTGCGATTTGGATCGCGGAGACGTTCGACTACATCAACCGCGTTTCTTAACGCTTCCGCTTAGCGATCTACAAGGGTATGTAGATTCACTCTCCCTCTCGTAGATGCTCATCACCATGGATAGATCTTGTGTGTGCGTAGGAAAATTTTGTTTCCCATGCAACGTTCCCCAACAGTGGTATCATGAGCTAGGTCTATGCGTAGATGAGATCTCGAGTAGAACACAAACGAGTTGTGGGCGTGGGTGTATACATATTGCTTGCCGTTACTAGTTGATATTTGATTCGGCGGTATTGTGAGATGAAGCGGCCCGGACCGACATTACGCGTACGCTTACGCGAGACAGGTTCCTTCAACTAACATGTAACTTCGTTGCATAAAGATGGCTAGCGGGTATCTGTCTCTCTCACTTTAGTTGAATCGATTTCAATGAAGAGGGTTCTTTTAGAAGATCAAAAAGCAATCACTACACCACGTTGTGGTTTTGCGTAGGTAAGAACGGTTCTTGCAAACCCGTAGCAGCCACGTAAAATTTGCAACAACAATTAGAGGACGTCTAACTTGTTTTTGCAGGGTATGTTGTGATGTGATATGGCCAATTACATGATGAGATATATGTGATGTATGAGATGATCATGTGTTGTATAGAATATCACGACTTGCATGTCGATGAGTACGGCAACTGGCAGGAGCCATAGAGTTGTCTTTCATTATTGTATGACCTGCGTGTCAATCATTAAGCGCTATGTAATGCTTTACTTTATCGCTAAACGTTAGCTATAGTCGTGGAAGCAACAGTCGGCGCGACAACCTCATGGCGACACGTTGATGGAGATCAAGATGATGGAGATCATGGTGTCATGCCGGTAACGATGGAGATCATGCCGGTGCTTTGGAGATGGAGATCAAAAGCACAAGTTCATGGCCATATCATGTCACTTATGATTTGCATGTGATGTTAATCCTTTTATGCATCTTATTTTGCTTAGGACGACGGTAGCATTATAAGGTGATCCCTCACTTAAATTTCAAGATAAATTGTGTTCTCCCCAAGTGTGCACCGTTGCGAAAGTTCGTCGTTTCGAGACACGCCGTGATGATCGGGTGTGATAGACTCTACGTTCACATACAACGGGTGTAAGCCATGTTGCACGTGCGGAAACACTCGGGTTAAACTTGACGAGCCTAGCATGTACAGACATGGCCTCGGAACACAAGAGACCGAAAGGTCGAACATGAGTCATATAGTAGATATGATCAACATGAAGATGTTCACCATTGAAACCACCTCAACTCACGTGATGATCGGACTTGAGTTGGTGGATTTGGATCATGTTACACTCGAATGATCGGAGGGATGTCAATTTGAGTGGGAGTTTTTAAGTAATATGATTAACTAAACTCATTATCTAGAACAATAGTCTAAGTTGTCTTTGCAATATTTATGTTGTAGATCATGGCTCGCGCAGTAGCACCCCTGAATTTTAATGCGTTCCTAGAGAAAGCTAAGTTGAAAGATGATGGAAGTAACTTTGTGGACTGGGCCCGTAATCTAAGGATTATCCTTACGGCTTCCCAGAAGGCTTATGTCCTTGATGCACCGCTTGGTGATCCACCCGCTCCAGTTGAGTCTCTAGACGTTGTGAACGCCTGGCAGGCTCGTTCTGATGATTACTCAATAGTTCAATGTGCAATGTTGTATGGCTTAGAACCGGGACTTCAAAGACGTTTTGAACGTCATGGAGCATATGAGATGTTCCAGGAGTTGAAGTTTATCTTTCAGAAGAATGCCCGGATCGAGAGATATGAGATCTCCGATAAAGTTCTATGCTTGCAAGATGGAGGAGAACGGGTCTATCAGTGATCATGTACTCAGAATGTCTGGGTACTCTACCCGTCTGGCTGAATTGGGGATGCCCCTTCCACCAGAGGCTATCACTGACAGAGTTCTTCAATCATTGCTGCCTAGCTACAAGAGCTTCGTGTTGAACTATAACATGCACGGGATGAACAAGTCAGTCGCCGAGCTGTTTGCGATGCTGAAAGTCGCTGAGTCTGAAATTCAGAAGGAGCATCAAGTGTTGATGGTCAATAAAACCACTAGTTTCAAGAAAAATGGCAAGGGTAAGAAGGGTAACTCCAAGAAGAGTGGCAAAGCAGTTGCTCCTCTCGTGAAGAAACCCAAGGCTGGACCCAAACCAAAAACTGTGTGTTTTCATTGCAAGGGAACTGGACACTGGAAGCGGAACTGCCCTAAGTATTTGGCTGACAAGAAGGCGGCCAACAACAAACAAGGTATATATGATATACATGTTATTGATGTGTACCTTACCAACTCTCGTTGTAGTGCCTGGGTATTTGATACCGGTGCGGTTGCTCATATTTGCAACTCAAAACAGGAACTGCGGAATAGACGGAGGCTGGCAAAGGACGAAGTGACGATGCGCGTGGGAAATGGTTCCAAGGTTGATGTGATCGCCGTCGGCACGCTCACTCTTCGATTACCATCGGGATTAGTGATGAACCTGAATAATTGTTATTTAGTGCCTGCGTTAAGCATGAACATTATATCTGGATCTTGTTTATTGCGAGACGGTTACTCATTTAAATCAGAGAATAATGGTTGTTCTATTTATATGAGTAATATCTTTTATGGTCATGCACCCAATGTGAGGGGTTTATTCTTATTGAATCTCGATAGTAATGATACACATGTTCATAACATTGATGCCAAAAGATGTAGAATTGATAATGATAATACCACTTTCTTGTGGCACTGCCGTTTAGGTCATATTGGCGTAAAACGCATGAGGAAGCTCCATGCTGATGGACTTTTGGAGTCACTTGATTTTGAATCACTTGACACATGTGAGCTATGCCTTATGGGCAAGATGACTAAAACGCCGTTCTCTGGAACAATGGAATGGGCAAGTGACTTATTGGAAATCATACATACTGATGTGTGCGGTCCGATGAGTATTGAGGCGTGCGGTGGTTATCGTTACTTTCTCACCTTCACTGATGACTTAAGTAGATATGGGTATATTTACTTAATGAAACACAAGTCTGAAACATTTGAAAAGTTCAAACAATTTCAGAGTGAAGTTGAGAATCATCGTAACAAGAAGATTAAATTCCTACGATCTGATCGAGGAGGAGAATATCTGAGTTATGAGTTTGGCAGTTACTTAAGACAATGTGGAATTGTTTCACAACTGACACCGCCTGGAACACCACAGCGTTATGGTGTGTCCGAACGTCGTAATCGAACCTTATTGGATATGGTGCGATCTATGATGTCTCTTGCCGATTTGCCACTATCGTTTTGGGGTTATGCATTAGAGACAGCTGCATTCACTTTAAATAGGGCACCATCGAAATCCGTTGAGACGACGCCATATGAACTTTGGTTTGGCAAGAAGCCAAAGCTGTCGTTTCTTAAAATTTTGGGGATGTGATGCTTATGTCAAAAAGCTTCAGCCTGAAAAGCTGGAACCCAAAGCGAAGAAATGCGTCTTCATAGGATACCCAAAAGAGACAGTTGGGTATACCTTCTACCTCAGATCCGAAGGCAAAGTGTTTGTCGCTAAAAACGGAACATTTCTTGAGAAAGAGTTTCTCTCGAAAGAATTGAGTGGGAGGAAGATAGAACTTGATGAGGTTGTTGAACCTTTACTTCAACCTGAAAGTAGCGCAGCGCAGAAAGATGTTTCTGTAGAGCCTACATCAGCTGAAGAGGAAGTTAATGATGATGATCATGAAACTTTGGATCAAGTTGCTATCGAACCTCATATGTCGACAAGGACGCGTACTGCTCCTGAGTGGTACGGCAACCCTGTCTTAGAGGTCATGTTGTTAGACAACGATGAACCTACGAGCTATGGAGAAGCGATGATGGGCCCGGATTCCGAGAAATGGTTAGAGGCCATGAAATCCGAGATGGGATCCATGTATGAAAACAAAGTATGGACTTTGGAAGTATTACCTGAAGGGCGTAAGGCCATTCAGAACAAATGGATCTTTAAGAGGAAGACGGACGCGGACGGTAATGTCACCGTCTACAAAGCTCGACTTGTGGCAAAGGGTTTTTCACAAGTTCAAGGAGTTGACTACGATGAGACCTTCTCACCCGTAGCGATGCTTAAGTCCGTCAGAATCATGTTAGCAATAGCTGCCTTTTTCGATTATGAAATTTGGCAGATGGATGTCAAAACAACGTTCCATAACGGTTTCCTTAAGGAAGAGTTGTATATGATGCAACCAAAAGGTTTTGTCGATCCAGAGAATGCTGACAAAGTTTGCAAACTCCAGCGATCCATTTATGGACTGGTGCAAGCATCTCGGAGTTGGAATCTTCGCTTTGATGAGGTGATCAAAGCGTTCGAGTTTATACAAGTTTACGGAGAAGCTTGTATTTACAAGAAAGTGTGTGGGAGCTCTATAGCGTTTCTAATATTATATGTGGATGACATATTGCTGATTGGAAACAATATAGAAATGTTGGAAGGCGTGAAGGAATATTTGAATAAAAGTTTTTCAATGAAGGACCTAGGAGAAGCTGCTTTCATATTAGGCATCAAGATCTATAGAGATAGATCAAGACGCTTAATAGGACTTTCACAAAGCACATACCTTGATAAGATTTTGAAGAAGTTCAAAATGGATCAGTCCAAGAAGGGGTTCTTGCCTGTCTTGCAAGGTGTGAAGTTGAGTAAGACTCAATGCCCAGTGACTGCAGAAGATAGAGAAAAGATGAGTGTCATCCCCTATGCTTCAGCCATAGGCTCTATCATGTATGCAATGCTGTGCACAAGACCCGATGTCAGCCTTGCCATAAGTATGGTCGGAAGGTTTCAAAGTGATCCAGGAATGGAACACTGGACGGCGGTCAAGAATATCCTGAAGTACCTGAAAAGGACTAAGGACATGTTTCTCGTTTATGGAGGCGATCAAGAGCTCGTCGTAAAGGGTTACGTCGATGCAAGCTTTGACACTGATCCGGATGACTCTAAGTCTCAAACCGGATACGTATTTATTCTTAATGGGGGTGCGGTTAGCTGGTGCAGTTCCAAGCAAAGCGTGGTAGCTGATTCTACATGCGAAGCGGAGTACATCGCAGCCTCGGAGGCGGCGAAGGAAGGTGTCTGGATGAAGGAGTTCATGACAGATCTTGGAGTAGTGCCTAATGCGCTTAACCCAATGACTCTGTTTTGTGATAACACTGGTGCCATTGCTCTAGCCAAGAAACCAAGATTTCACAAGAGGACCAGACACATAAAGCGACGCTTCAATTCCATCCGCGATTACATCAAGGAGGACGACATAAATATTTGCAAAGTACACACGGATCTGAATGTTGCAGATCCGATGACTAAACCTCTTCCAAGGGCTAAACATGAACAACACCAGAACTGCATGGGTGTTCGATTCATTACAATGTAAATCACATAGTGATGTGAACTAGATTATTGACTCTAGTGCAAGTGGGAGACTGTTGGAAATATGCCCTAGAGGCAATAATAAATTAGTTATTATTATATTTCCTTGTTCATGATAATCGTTTATTATCCATGCTATAATTGTATTGATTGGAAACTCAAATACATGTGTGGGTACATAGACAACACTGTGTCCCTGGTAAGCCTCTAGTTGACTAGCTCGTTGATCGAAAGATGGTGAAGGTTTCCTAGCCATGGACATAAGATGTCATTTGATAACGGGATCACATCATTAGGAGAATGATGTGATGGACAAGACCCAAACTATAAACGTAGCATATGATCGTGTCAGTTTATTGCTATTGTTTTCTGCATGTCAAGTATCTGTTCCTTTGACCATGAGATCATGCAACTCACTGACACCGGAGGAGTACCTTGTGTGTATCAAACGTCGCAACGTAACTGGGTGACTATAAAGGTGCTCTACAGGTATCTCCGAGGGTGTCTGTTGGGTTGGCATGGATCAAGACTGGGATTTGTTACTCCGTATGACGGAGAGGTATCTCAGGGCCCACTCGGTAATACAACATCACAATGAGCCTTGCAAGCAATGTGACTAAAGTGTTAGCCACGAGATCTTGTATTACGGAACGAGTAAAGAGACTTGCCGGTAACGAGATTGAACTAGGTATAGAGATACCGACGATCGAATCTCGGGCAAGTAACATACCGAAGAACAAAGGGAATAGTATACGGCATTAACTGAATCCTTGACATAGAGGTTCGACCGATAAAGATCTTCGTAGAATATGTAGGAGCCAATATGGGCATCCAGGTCCCGCTATTGGTTATTGACCGTAGAGGTGTCTCGGTCATGTCTACATAGTTCTCGAACCCGCAGGGTCTACACACTTAACGTTTGGTGACGATTAGTATAGATGAGTTATTTTGTTGGTGACCGAAGGTTGTTCGGAGTCCCGGATAAGATCCCGGACATGACGAGGATCTCCGGAATAGTCCGGAGGTAAAGATTGATATATGTGATAATAGTGTTTTGATCTCCGGAAGGGTTCCGGAATTCACCGGAAGGGGTTCCGGATGTTTACCGAAGTGTTCGGGTGCAGCAACACTTTATATGCGCCAAAGGGATAAAGCCCACGAGGTATTGGAAAGTGCAAAAGGAAGTTTTGCTACTGCCTTAAGCTGGTAAGGCAGTACTACCGCTACTGTAGCAGCGGTACTACCGCTGAAGCTGGTCAAGCGGTACTACCGCTACTGTATCAGCGGTACTACCGCTGAAGCTGGTCAAGCGGTACTACCGCTACTGTAGCAGCGGTACTACCGCTTGTGCGCGGTACTGCAGGGATCCGAGTTGGACTCTTTCCCTGTGGGCCAAACCGACCTTGTGCGGGCAAAACCGACCTGGAGGAGGCTTTTACTCCAAGTTTAGACCCCAAGGCTCAACATATAAATAGTGGGGCAGGGCTAGCACACGATATACATTAAGATTTCCCCAAGCCGTGTGCGGCAACCCTAACCCTCTAGTTCCTCCGTCATAATCTCCGTAGCGCTTGGCGAAGCCCTGCAGGGATTGCTCCTCACCACCATCACCACGCCGTCGTGCTGCCGGAACTCATCTACTACTTCATCATCGCTCGCTGGATCGAGGAGGTGAAGGCGTCATCAAGCCGTACGTGTGTTGAACGCGGAGGTGCCGTCCGTTCGGCACTAGTTCGTGATCGGTTCGAGGGATGACTTGCGATTTGGATCGCGGAGACGTTCGACTACATCAACCGCGTTTCTTAACGCTTCCGCTTAGCGATCTACAAGGGTATGTAGATTCACTCTCCCTCTCGTAGATGCTCATCACCATGGATAGATCTTGTGTGTGCGTAGGAAAATTTTGTTTCCCATGCAATGTTCCCCAACATGTAGTTGGGTGGGAACCATCCCCTTACTGGGCTGGTGTGCCCCCCAAGGGCCCAAGGCGCCTAGGGTTCGAAACCCTAGGGGGGGCCGCCGCCCCCCAAGGGCCCAAGGCACCTAGGGTTGGAAACCCTAGGGGGGCCGCCGCCCCCCAAGGGCCCAAGGCGCCTAGGGTTGGAAACCCTAGGGGGCCGCCCCCCCTCTAGATGGATCTAGGGGGGCCGGCCCCCTCTCCCCTTCCCCCTATAAATAGTGGGGGGGGGTGGGAGGGCAGCCGTGCACCCTTCCCTTGGCGCAGCCCTTCCCCCTTCCTACACCTCCTCCTCCTCCGTAGCGCTTAGCGAAGCTCTGCCGGAGAACCACGAGCTCCACCGCCACCACGCCGTCGTGCTGCCAGAGCTCTCCCTCAACTTCTCCTCCCCCCTTGCTGGATCAAGAAGGAGGAGACGTCCCCGGGCTGTACGTGTGTTGAACGCGGAGGCGCCGTCCGTTCGGCGCTTGGATCGGATCTTCTGCGATTTGAATCGCCACGAGTACGACTCCATCAACCGCGTTCTTTGCAACGCTTCCGCTTAGCGATCTTCAAGGGTATGAAGATGCACTCCCTTTCTCTCATTGCTAGCATCTCCTAGATTGATCTTGGTGACACGTAGGAATTTTTTTGAATTATTACTACGTTCCCCAACACCCCTACCATCGCCGCCCATGCTCCAACGGCCGATGAGCTGGTACCCGCTCCCAACTCCGGGGAGCGGGTGGTCTTTGTCCCCCACCTCATCCGAGGCCTGGGGTTTCCGCTGCACCCTTTCGTGCGCGGGATCATGTTTTACTACGGGTTAGGTTTCCATCACCTAGCCCCCAACTCCATTCTCCACCTCGCTGCCTTCATAACAGTCTGCGAGGCCTTCCTCCGCTGTGAGCCACACTTCGGCCTATGGCTGAAGCTCTTCGGGATCAAACCGAAGTCAAGTGGCTCCGAACTCGCGGAGTGCGGAGGGGCCATGATCAGCAAGAACCAGGGGGCCACCTGGTTCAAAGGCACCTTCATCGAAACGGTGAAGGAATGGCAAAAGGAGTGGTTCTACATCACCGAACCCCTTGCCGATGGTCAAACCGAGGCCCCGGCCTTCTCAGCCGGGCCTCCCAAGAAACTCAAATCTTGGAAGGAAAAGGGCGTCGCCTGGGGGAAGGCCGAAGAGGTAGAGACCCTGGTCGAGAGGATCGTGTAGTGGACCACCACAGGGAAGGCTGAGCTGGCCGATGTCATCAATGTCATGCTCAACCGCCGCATCCTTCCTCTCCAACTTTAGGCCACCCCCATGTGGGCGCAGAAGCCCGAGGACATGGACACCATCAACACCTTCTTCCGCTCCACCTTGGCCACTATGTGGACAAAGCTCATGAAGCTGGCCAAGGACAAGATTCCTGTGGAGGGAGAGGACCGCGGCCTCGAGCACGGCTACGAGGCCCCCCCGGTGAGTTGTTCCGTCCTTCAATTTTCATTCTTTGCTCATTGCTCCGAGGAGTAAAGTTTCTATCTGAGCCGTCGTGTTTTGACATTTTACAGAATTGGTCGGCTTGGGTAAAAGGGGTACGATGCCCCGCCCCTCTGCCAGAAAAACCCCCAACTCCCCTGCTCTCGGCACTTCTGACCGAGGAGCCACACGTGGTGGACTCCAAAGGGACGAAGTCCCAGACGGGGAAGTCTAGTGGTCGGACCCGGGGGACCTCGGTCACCAGGTCAGAAGAGACACACACCTCCGCCGCTCAAGACGGCGGCGCCGAGGAAGACGGGGAGGAGATTCCCCCCCCCGAAGGGGAAGAGGTCGGTGTTAGAAGATGCCGACGTGGCCATGCCGCCCAAGGGCAAAAAGAGGCCGAGGCGAGCCTCATCCGAGGCTGCCAACAAGTCATCGGAGAGAGCCGAGCTCTCCGGTGACTCAGAGGAAGACCCCCTCGCAACGGGGAGGAAGAAGCCGGTACCTCGAGGGTAAGCCCTTGTCCTTGTCTTCCTCGTTTGAGTCATTGTTTCATCAAGGGAAATTTTACAGAAGCAACTTTTCATACATAGTCCGCCGAAGGTGATCCCCAGCGGCTCCTCGAGCGGGTTGCCGTCCGCCAGCTGGACTCCAGAGCCCGCTGCTTCTCCCCCGATGCAAGTCGGTCTGGGGGAGGCAACATCCACCCTGGCCCCCGAGGTTAACACGGCGGGGGCCGACAAGGCGGTGGTCATGGGCGAGGTCGAAACCTCGACCCAACAAGACCCGGGGACGAAGCGCCCCGAGGTCATCGAAGAAGGGCTGGGCCAGACATCGGCCCAGCCGGAATCTACCTCGGCACCGCCTCCACAAATGGAGGCTCCTCGGGTGGATCTATCCGAGGTCATTCCTCCACCCCAACCCGCTGTCCGAGGACGGACCGGCGCGGGTGGGCCGAGGAGGTAGAGGAGGCCCTAAAGGGCTGCTCCCTCAAGGAGGAGCACCGTGCCTTGATAGGCACGGCACTGGAGGGCTACCGGTCTGCAGAGGCCGGCCTGCACGAGGTTTTCAAGAACCTCGTAGCAGGTTTCGAGGTACGTCTTCTGCGCATTCGGTTTGCGTTGTTTGTATGAATTTTGTCCGAGGACATAAAAGTGTAGCCTGCTAAACGGCGTAATGAGTGAGTAGCCCCCGAGCCCGAGGTCGGTTTTGAGAAACCGTCTTCGGGGTCGCTTGAGAACATAGGGGCCTGTGCAGTAGGCCCCAGGGCGCTACTCGAAGCAGCTGTCCTAGGGCATGTTGATGGGCTAGACCGCTGACTTTCTAACAAGTATCTGTACCTGTCCAGGTGTCGACCTTGGTTCCGGACTCCGTCGCCGAAGAGATGGCGGAGGTAAACCGGAGACTCGAGCGATCTCAAGGTAAGCAAGGTTAAACTTGCATGGTATGTCGGATGTTTAAAGGAAACAACTAAGACTTAAATATGTTAACAGCAGAGCTGGAGACGCTCAAGGCCGAGCTTGAAAGGGCTCGGAAGGAAGTGCGACAGCAGAAGGCTGATGTTGTCGTAGCCGAGAAGGCATGGGCCGCCGAGAAGGCGGCCGGAGAGAAGCACCAGGCAAGGGTGCTAGATGTCGAGGAGACCCTGAAGGGCGTGTTCGAAGCGCGCGACAAACTTCAGGAGGAGGGGCAGCGGACGAAGGAGGAGCTCAAGAAGCTGCAGCATGCCCACTCCGAGCTCAAGACCTCGGCCCGAGCGGATCGCGAGGTGCTCCAGCAAGTGGAGCAAATCGCCTCGGGTAAGAAATTTTTGCTGCAGTGTACGTTTGGCAGCAACGGGTGTGCCGAGCTCACCCAATTATGGCATTCCGCAGAGGTCTTCGAGGATCTCCCGCAGAGCGCGAAGGATGCGGTGGCCTACTTCGGCCAACTGGCGGGTCATGAGACGGAGAAAGCCTTCTGGGGTCAATTCCCGGGGTCGCCGTCGGCGCAGCTGCTGAATCATCGAGTGAAGCAGCTGGTCGAGCTATTCTGCATGACAAGGCCAGCGCTCCAGGACCTCTGCATCGCTCTGTGGCCGGTCGAAGCCATGCCGAGGAGCCTCTTCGGCCTGACGGCTCGTCTCCGAGATGTCGTACCCTGCGTGGACCGCTGGAAGAGGTCCGCGTGCTTCGAAGGGGCTCGGAGGGCATATGCTTGCGTGAAGACGCACTTCCGCAAAGTTGATGCGGAGACTTGTGCTGCTGGCCCGCCTGCCGACAAGCCGCGGACCGCCGAGTAGTTCTTCACCGAGGTAGAGGCAGGAGCTCGGGCTACCGAGGCCATGTGTCCTAAGAACACCTTGTTGTTTTAGGTAGTCCGGAATGCCGGAGCGTATGATGTAAAAACTTTATCGTTTGGTAAATGAAAATGGCTTGAAATTCCAAATGTGTGTATTTAATAATTCGATTATTCCTCCGATATGACTTTTTAAAATGAGAGTGGCCAGTCGTCGGCTTCAGCCCCAGTGTAGGTCATACAAAGGGTGTTCCCTAAGCCATACTTGACCCTTAGCCGACGTCTCGGTACCCATGGGCGGTCGATGTCTTAGAAGAACGAGGCAATCGGACTATAGTGGCTTGATTTCTGTCACTTAGTCATAGGAATTTGACTGTGGGGGTGATGACCAACCCCCAGTGTGGGAAGTGTTCGGCCTAATTGGCCGAGGTCTAGGCCATGGCACACTTCGGCTTAAAAAATAAAAGCCCTTCGTTTAACACGGGTGATCTCTATGATCACATCGCTGGACGCGGTCTCCGGATGGCGGACCATTTTACGCACACCTAGATAGTCAGTTTTCGGCTTTCTCCACTGAGGCGCCACGCCAATTGACCTGGCGACGCAATCATAGTGGTTCTCCCGTTACACCCTTAGCCGAATTTATCAGAAACGTAAGGGGTACACATAGGAGCCGGGCAACCCAACTATTGACCGAAATCTAGGTTCGAAACTGATGCATATAAGGCCAAAATCCGAGACGCCGAATACATCGGACTTTATTATACAATTGCATCTTTTTTAGAGAACTTCATCGTCTCCGAGCTATGCTGATAAAGAAATACAATAGAGATCTTCAAAGGGCATAGTTTCTTTATTGCATAATATCAATCATGTACGTGCCCAGTTGTGACGAGAGTAATTGAAAGAGTACAACGTAAATAGTAAGGAGGGAAGAAGGAAAAAACAGGTCGGATAATTACTGACGGATTTTAAAGGATCCGGACCGAAGCCTGCCGCACGTCTGCGTTTCCGAACTGTTGACCAGATCGTCCCGAATGACGACGAAGTGTTTTGCGAAGGTCGATGCCTGACTGGCCCTTTATACACTCTAAGTGTTTGATTGACCGAGTTCCTCGAAGGGCGGTGTTTGCCGGAGTCGTTCTGTGGTTAAGGCCACAGAGACGTAGTGACGCTCGGCTACTTCTTTTACAGATACCTGCCTATGCAGGGGCTCTAAGCCTTGTCTTCGTGTGGTTAATCCGCGCGTGACGCATGGGTAGTTGTATTGGCTCCTCGGCGTCCCAGGGAATTTTGAGTGCGAAGTTGTGCACACGGGGGACGTAGTGCCCGCAGCTGGGGCACGCGAGGAGCCCGCATCCCTATTTCGGGTGCGGGTGTAGCTGGCCGAGATTGAATTGTGCAGCCCGGGCTCGCTTCAAAGAGCGAGCGGCGCGTTTATCGCTACGGGCTGCCTCCTCGAACGCTTGGACCTCGGCTGCAAAATCCGCGGTCTGTTCCTCTGTCCGGAGTGAACGTTCGGTATTACCATTGACTGTGATGACACCGTTAGGTCCTGGCATTTTGAGCTTGAGGTAGGCGTAATGCGGGACTGCGTTGACGCGTGCAAACGCTGTGTGCCCTAGGAGCGCGTGGTATCCACTCCGGAAGGGTACGATGTCGAAGATTAACTCCTCGCTTCTGAAGTTCTCGGGCGAACCGAAGACTACCTCGAGGGTGACTGTCCCGGTACAACGGGCCTCGACGCCCGGAATGACACCTTTAAAGGTGGTAGAGCTCGGCTTTATCCGCGATGAGTCAATGTCCATCTTCCGAACAGTGTCCTCATAGATGAGGTTAAGACTGCTCCCCCCGTCCATCAGGACGCGTGTTAGATGATAACCATCAACAATAGGGTCCAGAACGAGCGCCGCAGATCCGCCATGCCTGATGCTGGTCGGATGATCGTGCTTGTCGAAAGTGATTGGGTAAGCCGACCATGGGTTATACTTCGGGGCGACTGGCTCCAACGCATATATGTCCCGAAGCACACGTTTTCTCCCCCGTTTAGGGATGTGGGTGACATAGATCATATTGACCTCTATTACCTCGTTGGGAAATTTCTTTTGCCCTCCATTATTGGGCTGCCGAGGTTCATCCTCGTCGTCGCTGCGGTGTTGGGTTTTATTCTGACCCTCTGCCGCTACCTTGCCAGCTTGTTTGAAGACCCAGCAATTCCTAATAGTGTGTGTTGCTGGTTTTTCCTGAGTACCATGAATCCCACATGGGCGGTCCAGGAGCCTGTCAAGCTGGCTAGGTCCATCTTTGTTCCCCTTATAGGGTTTTCTTTTCTGCCCGGATTTAGGTCCGGCGAATCCAGCATTGACTGCGGCGTCTTCAGTGTCGCTTCCGCCGTTTTTATACCTGCGCTTATTTTTATTGCGCTTTGGTTTTCAATTGGCGTCGCGGGTTTCTGAGGTGCCTACCTCGCTGTTATGAGTACTTCGGGCGAGCCAGCTATCCTCTCCCGCGCAAAAGCGGGTCATCAGAGAGGTCAGGGTAGCCATAGTCCTCGGCTTATCCTGGCCGAGCTGTCGAGCTAGCCATTCATCTCGAATATTATTTTTGAATGCGGCGATGGCCTCGGCTTCGGAGCAGTCTATGATCTGGTTCTTCTTGGTGAGGAACCTGTTCCAGAATTTCCGGGCTGATTCGCCAGGCTGCTGGGTAACACGGCTGAGGTCGTCAGCGTCCGGAGGTCGGACATACGTGCCCTAGAAGTTTGCTCGAAAAGCGTCTTCTAGGGCTTCCCAGCTGCCAATAGAGTGAGGAGGGAGCCTATTAAGCTAGTGTCTTGCCGGCCCCTTTAACTTGAGCGGCAGATATTTGATGGCATGGAGATCATCTCCGTTGGCCATGTGTATATGTAGGAGAAAATCCTCGATCCAAACTGCCGGGTCGGTGGTGCCATCGTATGATTCGATGTTAATGGGTTTAAACCCTTCAGGAAATTGATGCTCCATCACCTTGTCTGTAAAGCAGATAGGGTGAGCTGGACCTCGGGACCGAGGAGGATCTCGTCGGGTGTCAGGAGAGAGCCGTGAGTAAGCTTGATCTCGGGCACGGCCGTTCCTGTCCATCCAGGCATCGTAGCTGTTGGGCCCAGCGGGGGCACGTCCCCTTGATCCGTACATGGACCGAGGGGGTGCTCTATTTTCTTCAATACGACGTCTAGCGTCGCGAGGATCCAGGTAGTCCACGAGGTCTTTACCATGACGGCGTGGGGGTGGCCTTTCACCATGGTCTTCTCGTCTTGGCCTGTCCCGGCCTCTAGGGGGCCGATCGAGGTCGTCAGCGAGCTCTTCATCAAATTCTGGTAAGAGGCGCCTGCGTGGGTAAGACTTCGGCGCACTATGGCGTCGGTTCTCCATATCCTGCTCGGCGGAGAGCACTTCAACCCACTTATCATTAATTCAATGCGTCGGTATTTTCCTGCAGCTGCTGCTGCTTGCGTTTTAAGCTCCGGGCCGTCGCGACAAGGCGTCGCCGGAAGCGTTCTTGTTCGAAGGGGTCCTCGGGGACGATGAAGTCCTCGGTACCGAGGCTGTCGTCCTCCTCGGACTCCGGCATGTAATTGTCGTCGGCCCCTTCAAAGAGGTCATCGGGATCAGAGTTTACAAGAGGTCGGTCTGGTGTGCCGTTCCTTTCTGGGGAGGCTTGAATGTCCTCCTCAAGGTTATCGGCGTCGCCGTCCGCCTCATTGCCGTTATTGGCTGTTGCGTCATTGCCACTGGGTTCCCCATTATTACCCCTTCGGCGCCGTCGCCGGCGTCTGGGAGGGGATTTGGGGGTGTCCACCATATAGACATCATAAGTGGATGTGGCGGTCCACTTGCCCGTGTTGACCGAGGGCAAGGTGTCCTCGATGGGGTCGTCGGCGTCCTCATCCATATCTGAGGGTTCGCCGTAGTCCAACACGTCGGTTAAATCATCGATCGTGGCGGCTAGGTGGGTGGTGGGTGTGATGTAAATTTCCCTATCGTCGGCTTTAAGTCCGATCTGATCATAAACCGAAGTCTTGCCGTCCGAGATGGACATGCTCTGGATGCGGCAAAGCATCTCATCAAGATGAGATAACTCTTCGGGATCCATGGATGCGCCATAGGCAGGGCTGATTCGAAGTACATCCTGCGTGTGATCAGGCACGTCTTCAGAGCGAAGGGGATCTGAATGTAATCCGGAGTTTTGATTTGAAATCATCTCTGGTATCAGCACTGCTTCGGCAGTGGGAGCCGGATCTCTCTCCGTACTAGGAGTCGGGGAGGGATCAGCCGGAGTGGCGGCGTCGATGATCTCAAAAGATGTCATGACAGAGTTTGGTTCCGGAATCGAGCCTCCAGAACCGGCCGAGCTCTCGATCAGGCCCGGCGTCAATCCCGACAAGACGAGTTCTCCGCGGGAATCGGCAGTGTACTCGAGGCCACCGAAGGTTATGACCCGTCCTGGGGCGTAGTTCTCGACGGAAGTCAGGTGTCTCGTCGAATCGGCGCAGAACATCATGCTGCCGAAGACGAAAAGCTGTCCGGGGGTGTAGACGTCCCCACAGCAATTATCGCGATTGATTCATAGGTGAGCCATTGATCCTTCTGGTGATCGCGCAGCGGAACTCTCAATGAAAGCACCAGTGTCGGTGTAAAAACCGGCAGACCTCGGGGTAGGGGGTCCCGAGCTGCGGATCTCGGATCGATGGTAACAGAGACAAAGGGAGACGATGTTTTACCCAGGTTCGGGCCCTCTTGATGGAGGTAAAACCCTACGTCCTGCTTCTGTTTATATTAATGGAGATGTATCGAGTACAGAGTTGATCTACCTCGAGATCGTAATATATGTCTAACTCCTAAAGCTAGGTGTTCGATGTTGCGTTTTGTTGTGTCCCCTACGGGCTAAACCCTATGGCTTATATACACGCCAGGGAGGGTATCTAGGGTTACAAGGTCGGTATCTTGGAGTAAGGAGGCTGGAGTAATCTTGAAGTGTACTACAAGTCTTCGGTAGAGGCAGCCTTGATCACGTCTCCCATGCGCGACTTCCGGAGTCCATCTTGATCACGTACGGGGGCACATCGGCCCATCCGAGGAACCGAGTTAGCCCGGTTAGCACCCCCTAATCTAGGACACCGTCACTTGGCATGGGAATCTTAACAACCTAGCCGGAAAAACTGAGTGGTGTCGGGCCAGGCTTGTCTCTTGGGCGAGGCTCAGGTTTTGTTTTACAGTCCAAAAGATAATTGAGCCATAACCGGGCTTCTATTTTCACGCATTTGGGCCAAGCTTTTAGCTTCATTATTGATTTTTTTAGACTAAAATGCATGTGTCCGGACCGGGCTTGCGGGCCTATCACCAGGCCGGGCTTTTAGATAAAACGATTTTGCTAGGTCTTTTTTTAAACGATTTTTGTTAGGTCTTAACTGCCATTTCCTAAACGGCGCCTTATGCGCCCGATTCTTCGTTTTCCGCAAACCGGCGCATACCCACCCTCCGCGTTGGGCCGGCCCGTTTATTTTTTTTAATGTTAAAAACTGCACAAAAACCGGCCCGTTTAGTTTTTTTTCTGTTAAAAATAGCACAAAAACTGCGGACGCGACGACATTCGATCCCGCGACCTCCCTGTTGTACAACAAGGGCAGTAACCACCTGGGACACCAAACGTCTTGTTCAGTTACACACTTTCCCCTATTTTTACGCTTCCTTTTGTTTTTTGTTTCTTTTCTTTTTCTTTTCACCTTTTTTCTTTATTTAGATTCGTGAACTGTTTTTCGAAATCTGTTAAGTTTTTCAAAATCGTGAACTTTTTTTCCAAATCGATGAATGTTTTTCAAAATTATGAATTTGTTTCAAAATTAATGAACTTTTTTTCAAATCAATGAACTTTTTTGAAAATCGATGAGCTTATTTTTTGAAAATCGATGATGGATGAACTTTTTTCAAAACTGATGAACTTATTTTGAAAATCGATGAACTTATTGCAAAATCAATGAACTTTTTTCAAAATCGATGAACTTATTTTGAAAATCGATGAACTTTTTTCAAAGTCGATGAAATTTTTTCAAAATCGATGAACTTTTTTTTGAAAATTGATGAACTTTTTTAAAAAATGATGGACTTTTTGAAAATCGATGAAATTTGTTCAAATAGATAAATTTTTTTTGAAAATCAATGACCTTTTCTCAAATTTGTGAATTTTTAAAAAAAATTGATGAACTTTTTTCCAAAAATCGATGAACTTTTCTTCAAATGGATGAACTTTTTTTTTTGTAAATCTTTTAAAACTTTTTTGATTTCACAATTTTGTTTCGTAAGAATTAGAAAAACCAGGCGGTTTTTTCCTACCGGATCAACTGCACAAAAAAGGAAAAAAAACTTGGCTCCCTAGCGAGCGGGTGAACGAGCAATCGAGGCAGCGAAGCGAGCGGGCGAGCGAGCGAGCGAACTCTGGGCCGTGGCCCGCTAGTTGCGCTCGTGAGCGCCAGCTCTAGCTGCGGGCGCTTAAGGCGCCCCATAGGAGCTCCTGTCTTAACTAACAAAGATTTTCCAAGTCTCAAAGTAGATCCCTGACCTTGTCTAAAAAAAAGTAGATCCCTGACCCATAAAAGAAAGAAAAAAAATTCTAAGTTAAAAAAAAGGCAATTATTTTTCCGACCTATTTTTGCTCCGGTTTCTCTGTGGCCGTATTTTTCTGATCCAGATTCAACATCGTCTCACAGTCACCGATCAAACACAGGTTAACCGGTTTGGCCGGCGCGACGCACCCCTCCACCAGCGGCAAGCCGGTGGCGACGCCCCCGCACGCCGTGATATAGGCCCGTCCCCGTCCCCGCTCCCGTCCGAACGACACGACCTAGCCCCAAACCCACCCACGCGCACAGAAAGAACCAAAATCCCGAGCCCACCACCACAGGTCCACAGCCACCATACTCCCCTCCCTCCTCGCCACCGTCGGCTCCCTCGCCACAGGCACCGTCGCGGCCCTCGCGGCGGCTGCGGCGGGGGCGGCGGCGAACGCGGGCTCCCTCCCCCGCGCCCGCTCGGCGGGGTCGGCTGTTGTGGCGGCGGCCATGTCGACGGCCCGCGTCTACGCAGACGTGAACGTGCGCCGCCCCAGGGAGTACTGGGACTACGAGGCCCTCTCCGTCCAATGGGGGTAAAAATAAAACCAACGCCCCACCCTGCTCCTGTTTTTTTTTTTTCTGTACCATGATCTAGAGTAGAGTGATTAACTGATTATGCGGAAGGATCGCATCTAAAATTCACTGAACAACAATGTGTTACTGCTGGGGGATATATCGGTACATGCCGTGTTCGAAGGTGTATATGATTTATGTTCAATTGCAGAAATTGGAACGGGCTGGGTGGATCATTATATTGCTTGATCGGTGTATTATACAATGAGGAGTTATATGAGTGAACTCTGGTTTGTAGGATTTGAAAACCGTTGGTCATCAGGCTATGATCATTTTTTTAGGTGTCTGTCTGAGGTTCGATTGGAGCTGTTCTTGAATACTACTGACGAGTCACGAGTGTTCTGCTATTTTCGGGTGTCTTACTATACTTGTTGTTTGAGCTGTTGTGCTTGTTAGAATTATATGCCTCGAGTGAGGCTGCATCCAGAGAACTGTATGCCAGAAGACTAAACCACCTGCAAAATAGCATTGATGTAGGCCATTTAATATCTCTGTAGGGAAGTCGATCTTAGCAAAACAGAATGGAGTTGCACCAACCAAAATGCTAAATTGGACAAATTCTTTGAACGTTTAAACAGTAGTCATATGACCCTCAATCACTATCGAGTAGTGAATCCACTTCTGCTTACTGTTTCAAAATTTTGACAAATGTATCGTCACCTTTTTAGCTGGTGGATTTTGGAGTGAAACGCAATAAATATCTTGTTTTTTCAGGGAATGTAAATATCTTGTTTCTTGTAGCTATGTACTTAGTTTGATCAACTGACGGTTCTTCCCCATTCAGTGAGCAGGATGATTATGAGGTCGTGCGGAAAGTAGGCAGAGGGAAATACAGTGAAGTCTTTGAAGGAGTTAATGTAACAAACGATGAGCGATGCGTCATTAAAATCCTCAAGCCTGTTAAGAAAAAGAAGGTATCCTTGTTTACTTTGAAGATTAGCACATTTTGATGGTCTGCTATTGTATTACAGCTGATACATCAATACTTGGCGTAATTCGATGGTTACATACTCTGCATTTCCTACTTGTCTAACTATGGTTTCCTCCTTGGCTAGTCTACTGAAAAGTTTCACCCTGATTCTGTTTAATGCCATTTCTACAATTTTCAGCTTGCAGTTGATAGGTACAACCGTACAATTAACAAGCTGGTCAAGGGATCTTATGTCTCTTCGTTCATTTGCATCCATAACTCACGTCTTGTGACTAACCACTTGCACCATGTGATGTAACTAACCAGTTTGAAACCTTCTAATTTTATCACCGTTGGAGATCAGTTTAGCATCAGCTCTGTTATTCAGTCTTCATGCGCTTTTCAGCTGACAAGTTTCGCCTGTTTCTTTAAGTGCATGATGTCACTCTTGCTCATTTGTTGGCTATGCACCTTCTGCTGCATTCAACAATATTTACCTGCTTATCGCGTTCTTTGTGCTATCCAAATATGTGATTTTTTTATGCAGATAAAGAGGGAAATAAAGATTCTTCAGAACCTTTGTGGTGGTCCAAATATTATTAAGCTTCTCAATGTCGTCAGAGACCAGCAATCAAAAACTCCAAGTTTGGTATTTGAATATGTAAACAGCACAGATTTCAAAGTTCTCTATCCAACATTTACAGACTATGACATCCGGTTCTATATTTATGAACTTCTTAAGGTACACCTTATTTTATTTAATCATTGGATGAAGTGTTGAAACTGTATCACATCTAGCAGATAATAAAGTAGTGATATATTTATGTGGTTGTACACATCTAACAGTCTAACACTGCTTTGAGCTGTATCTTCCCTGTAATGCATTTTACTGCAATGATTTTGTAGTTGCACGTCTTGTGATTTTATTACGGAGTTTCAGTTGTTTTCCATGCATATGTTCCTCGAGAGGCTGACCAGTGGTGCTTATCGATTGTTACATGTGGTCAACATCAATTACTGATGGTGAATTATCTGGGTTGGTCCTCGTATATTTGATTATTGAAACATGGAGGATAGGGTTGAGGATTTGGCTACAATAAATATGTGCAGAAACTGTAGAAGGATAATGTAGAGTCTAGCATGGTATGTTTAAGGCAGTAATACTGATGCCCAGTACTTTGAATGTGAGGCTGAGCGCAACAGTAAAACTTATTTCCTGCATGGCTAGTCTGGCATGTATATACTCTCCTAAATTGTTGATCGCTGTTCTGTTTTTTGTTGGATATGACGAGCCAGGTGACTTACAAATTCCGTTTTTTTTTTGCTAGAGAAAATTAGCTTATGAGGGCACCAATTTTCAGCTACATCTTTAATCAAAACAAGTGCAAATATGTCTCTAGTTCCTTAGTAAAAAGACTTGTTGCCGTGGTAGTAGATAACCAAACCAGTGAATTGTGTTAGCGATAATTTCATAACTTTTTTCCATATGCTTATGTCAATGTAGTTTTCATTTGACAAGTTACCAAACTCTGTTTGCTTCTTGTTGGAATACAGTAAGATAACTGGCTCATTTTTACTTAGTCTCTGTAAATGAAACTAAGTTTTTTTAGTTTGTTGTAATTTGTAAATGTAGGATCTCCCACTGTGGTATTTTTTTTTGGGTTAGTTGTTCACATTACATGTTCTGGACTTGTCCCCTCCTAGGATTTTCAATCTTATGCGACATTTTAAGGGGTTGTGTTTAAGTAATCTCCATCATCTTCTTGTTGATCTACTGATTGCCAGCCTGCTCACATTTCAGGCATTAGATTACTGTCATTCCCAAGGAATTATGCATCGTGATGTCAAGCCTCACAATGTTATGATTGACCATGAGCTTCGCAAGCTTCGCTTGATTGATTGGGGACTTGCTGAGTTTTACTTTCCTGAGAAAGAGTACAATGTTCGTGTTGCTTCGAGGCAAGTTGATTAAATATAACATTCTGTTGCTCTGGTCATTATAGCGATGCGCTATCCAAGTTTCATATGGATTTATGAATGAACTCTTATATCTGAGCATGTGGATATTTTGACTGGAGTTTTTCTTTTCTTCATTCAGGTATTTTAAAGGGCCTGAATTGCTGGTTGACTTCCAGGGGTACGACTACTCTTTGGATATGTGGAGCCTTGGCTGTATGTTTGCTGGAATGGTGTGTTTCCTTTCTATGATACATAAACAATGATGAAATACACAGTTGCCTTGCTTCTGTGAACTACTAATGATTGGATAATTAAGCATCACTTAATTGTTTGTCCGTGTGCAGATATTCCGCAAGGAGCCATTCTTCTATGGTCATGACAACCATGACCAGCTTTTCAAAATAGCCAAGGTTTGCCATTGTCTCACAATTGTCTTTTATTTGCTCACATAGCGGTGTGCATGCAGGCTATGCCTGAGCATAATGCGTATGTGAACATCATCTCTTTTCCGGTTGAAGGTATTGTAGCCAGTAACAAGTTTTTTTAACTTCTGTGCAGGTGCTAGGTACAGATGAACTTAATGCTTATTTAGGCAAATACAGAATTGTGCTTGATCCTCAGCTAGAGGCACTGATTGGGAGGTAACTCACACTACTCTGAACACATTTTGCATCAGGAAGCAACGGTTTTCTTGATTTACATGTATGTTGTTGCTTAACACAGGCATAACAGGAAACCTTGGTCTAAGTTTGTCAATGCTGAGAATAGGCATCTTGTGTCTGAAGAGGTTATATATTTCCCCTGCCTTTCCCAGCCCATCTGCCATTTTTCTCTGCCCTGTCTAATTGCTGCGATACCCTTACGCAGGCCATCGATTTTCTTGATAAACTTCTTCGCTTTGACCATCAAGATAGGCTTACAGCCGAAGAAGCCATGGTTTGTTTCTGCACCTATTTGTTCCTAATAATATAAGATGCAAATAATACGCTAACCAACTTATTGACCTGGAGTCAGCTTAGGGGATGGTGTGTCCACTAGTGTTATCCTTGGAAAATGTATGACACGTTCCTTTTGATCCCACTGCAGGCGCATGCCTACTTTCATCAGGTGAGGGCAGCAGAAAACAGCAGAGGGAGAACGTAGCCAACAGCCCAAGAGAGCCAAGAGAATTGAAACGCGAAAGCTGCTTCGGTTGATCCATCTAGCATCGAGTTGATTACTTGACCTGATGGTTGGGACGTTGTCATGAATCTCTGATATGCTGGCTCATGAGATTTTTTATATTCTTTTTTATTGCTTGGAAGTTTAAACTGCGAGTCTGCAAAACAGACAGGCTACGCATTGTCATGACTGACGAGTTTTGATGCAACTAAAAAGTTCTCAATATTATGTTTTAGTTGGGATTCTGGGCTTTTGGTTGAGGCATGCAACTGCGTCGCACTCTATTTTCTTTAGAAAATTATAAGCTGTCGAGACTATGAATATGGGCTGTCTATGTTGGGTTGATCTCCGGCAACTGATGTGCCCTGATCAAGGGCGACCTTAACCAACTATGGTTTTGGTCCCTGTTAGTAGGGCTAAATTGGAGTGTTGGGGTGGTCAGTGACACCTTACTGAGTTGTCATGTTCACATAAGGCGACCTCTTGCTCCCCACATCCCAACAACCCCAACTGGGGTCCAAGGGAATCGTCGTACTACGGGAAGACCACGGAGAGTGCATCGCTGGTCACCGCCCACCGCTCGTCGAATGCCTCAGTGAGATCCACTGCTTGAAAGGGACGGGACATTCCCCGCCGTCGTTGTCTCCACGTGAGCTTTGCCAGCGGGAGGCACCGGCGATGTCGAGGGAGAGGAGACAGAGAGGGTGGTGGTGGTGGTGGGTTGGTTGGGTGCTGCCCAGGTCGCCCCTAGGGAGGGAGCGATGACTACAAGCACTAAAGCGGGCTGAAGGCGTCCCGCCGTCATCGTCCCTCCCTCGCCGGAGCCGGGCGTAGACAGTCGGGAAGTCGTCGTGCTAAGGCCCCATAGGACCAGCGCAACAGAAAATTAACCGTCGCGGATGAAGAGTAGCGTAGATCGGAAGGATCCAACCTAAAGACACACGAACGTAGATGAACTACGACCAGATCCGAGCAAATCCACCAAGGACAGATCCGCCGGAGACACCACCGAGACGGGTGCTAGGCGGGGAGAACCTTATTCCATCTTCAGGGAGCCGCCGCCGTCTCGTCTTCCTGAGCAGGACACAAACCATCACAAAACTCGAAGAAACATCTAAAAACAGAGCCCTCCCGTCGGCAAGGGCCAGGATCCACCACGCCGCCATGGCCCTAAGGCCCCCGGAGACGAGGTGGACTGGCGGCGGTGCCGGCGGGAGGCAGAGGAACCCTAGGCTTTTCTTAGGGGAGGAGGCAGCTGCGTATCGTCATATAGGATTCTTATACTAGAGATTTTGATCAACAAGAATCCATGTTATCTGTAGCAATTGCAATGTTCATGTATCACATAATTTAAATCAACTCAGAGCTATTGGCATCCTACATTTTAATAGAATATTTCATATTTCTTTTGGTTTTCTTCTTCCCATTAGGCAAAATTAGCATGTTCATGTATGGCCTTATGTTAGCTATCTTACCATAATTTTTTGCACCTTTTTTTGGTAAAAATCCATGACTGACGATTCATGGCACATATGAACATTCATGTACGTCAAACAATTGGCTTATCATGTATATCCTGAAGATGCACCTATATCCCAGTTTTCCACCATGGATAGTTAAACACTGAGAAGTTTATATTGTGACATATAATAATGTAAGGATTTTCTGTACTTGGTTGGTTTTTGAAATTATATGCATGTTTAATTAGCTTCGAGAGGTACGCTATTATGAACTCTGAAGCCCTCTTACTGGATTTTTTCATTAGATAAATTACGGTATATACTTTTGTTAAGCATGTTTTCTGTTCTCTTGCATTTCATAAAATACTTCTTAATTTTACTTGACATATATGTTCTTTTACGAGGGAGGGAGGTTTAGATGTGCTGTCTTGAGAATGTTAGTTGTACCTACATGGTTGTAGAGTATTAGTATCTCGGTTCACCGTCTTCTGATAATCATGGTTGCAAATTATTGGCAATCTCAAGTGCCGATAGTAGGATTCATAAGTGGGTGCCATTCAACTGCTAAGATGATGTTGCTTTTACTCTGATGGTGTACATAGACTCAAAAGTGTAAAACAACCCTTCCTTAAAGAAACTCACCATCTCGTGGAAACATAATCAGTGTAAGGGGGACTGGAGCATCCTTCTCTTTCCATCCCGAAGTCGCAATTTTAACGAATACTCCCTCTGTATCATAATATAAGATGTTACTACAGCCAATATATGAGTAAATTGGTTGTAATAACATCTTATATTATAGAACAGAGGGAGTAGCAATTTTCACCAATAGATTTTCTGAAAGAACAAAATGATTTAATGATTTAATGCACCTTGAAATCTGAACATGTGATGGGAACAATCAAATTGAGACTTATAAAACGGGAAACCTAAAATTTTGAGATAAGCCCTATAAACCGGAAAGGAGGGAGTACTACATAGGTGAATTTGGGATAAACGATGCATAAGATGGAATGGGGTATGTAAGATTCAGAATATCCATACTCAGACATGTTGGACCATCGACGGGGCTTGGTCGTCCTGGAACCACACGACTATATATGTCCGCTAGCAACCAGATTCCTTTGTTCTTGGGGGTCATTATTTGACACCCCACACGTTACTGCGGGAATACATGCTAAAACAAAAATAACTGAATACTACTTGAAATAGATGTTCAGATAACGAAACATTTTTGAGGAAACCTATGTTTGGGAAGAATATGAAGCATGAAGTACAAATAGTGATATTCCTTAAGGTCATGTTTAGTAGTAAAACAGTGGTATACAATACAAAAAAAGCTGACATAGATTTCATGATATATTGCACAACATGAATAAAACATTCATTACCCCCAAAATTATGGTACCAAGTATCAACAAAGGGACATGATATATAACTGTTGTCTGCACCAATGACGCGAACAATGATTGTTTTCATACCTCCCAAGTAAACAAAGAAGGGTTCAAATGTTACATCAATACAGTAGGCAACATGTATGGACAAAGTACATTTGCCCCAAAAATTATGGTACCAAGTATCAACAAAGCAGAGACATACTTGGCTGGACTGACGACACAAACTATGATTGATTTCACACCTCCCTAGTAAATAAAGAAGGGTTCAAATGTTACAGCAATATAGTAGGCAACATGTTTGGGCAAAGTACGATTGGTTTTGCCAAAAGTTCAGTAGTTGTGAGTTGTGACTTGTGAGTCTAGATAAAAGCACACACACTAAAATCTTGAAGGAGTATGATTCTCATCGTTTCCCTTAATCACTATATGTCTCTTAAGTGCATATAGAAGCATACTTCATCTTGCTAAGAAAGGTGCTAGATTCGAACAGACACCAGCAAGAAGTGTGTGTGTTTTTAAACTATCAGCAAGCATGTGTTAGTATAACAACCTTTTTATTCTTGTTTCCTACATAAACAAATACATGGTAAAGATGAAGAATTCTATCCAAAGATTAGAGAAAGTTACACCTTTGGTGATCCTACATAAACAAACTTGATAGTAGTAAACGTGAACCTAGCAATAAATGACCAATAATTAACTAATTCAACTGCTCGTCAGAAGAGATGACGTCGTCGTCGCACTGGCTGTTGGCAACGTATGGCTGGCCGGAGCCCAAGGCCCCGGTAGCATCGTCGTTGTCACTGCACTTCTTAGTGCCGGTTTTCTGGCACTTGGAGGGTGGGACAGCGTCACCCTTGTGCTTCATCTTGCGGCGGCGCTCCTCCTCCATCCTTGGAGGAGTATCCGAAGACCTTCTGAACCAAAGGGTGCATCTCCAGCCTTCGACAGAAAGCCTCATAATCACTGAGACACAACGTCGATGACGATGAATTGGATGTGGCCGAATCAGTGTCGTCGTTTGAATCATATGACGAGCTGTGGGGGGCGACAATGACGGAGGAGGAGTCATGTGCGGCGTTAGCCGGCGGCGCGATGTCAGGGATCCTGCTGGTCTGTGTTGGACCACGCCATTGGGGGGACTGCTCCTCCTTCAGCGACGGTATGGACTCGGAATTTGCCATCTCGTCAGGGACTTTATGGACATGTAGCGACGTAGCGCATGTTAGCCGGTAGCAGCACTCGTACTAATAGACGAGAGAGTGGGGAGGCGGCGAAACGGAGGCAAAAAGAGGCGGGAAGAAAGAAATGCACACGATGAATATATCACTAATCGTGAGCGATGCAAGAACACTATGCACACGATTTGTCTCTCTCATTCGCGTGCGATATGTGGGAGCTCGTAGTTTTGAATGAAATTAATGGTGTTGTATCACATCCATCCTTAACAAAAAAAAAACATGGTTAATCTAGTGATTTCAGATGTCTATCTGTTCCTAGATTGGCCCCTAGACAAACCATGGCTGCAATGCCGGCGAGCAGTCGCGTTTATAAACCTGTCGTACACACTCTAAACTAGCGAGGCGGGACTAAACATGCCAACCAGTCCGTGTCACTAAACTAATGGACATACGGAATTGCACACGATCGATCCTGAGAAAACGTGTGCGATGATGCAACCCTATGCACACGTTTTGTTGTTTTCGATCGTGTGTGATATATCTCACACACATGGAAGGCTCATACGTGTGCGTTTGTGTGTGTTTGTGTGTGTGTGTGTGTGTGTGTGTGGGGGGGGGGGGGGGGGGGGGGGGCTAAATTCCTAGGGTACTAACCTAGAGTGTTACACGGAATATGATGATAACCAAACAGAACCACATAGTGTCTTGGTACGTTATTATCTTAATTTGACTACATTTAGTTAGTTCATAATTATGCATATCATCTACTTATCGTCAATTTATAATATTTAAACATACTGTCGAGACTACTCGAGGTGTTGGATATTCAGAATCTAGCGAGACAATGAAGCAATGGAGGAAATGTGTGGCTAATATCTTCTTCCACCCTTTCTTCTTAGGCAAAGACACAACCAAGAGTCCTACCATCGTCCCCCTTACCTGCAATCGCTTGCCGAAGTCCACTCGGCGGCGCGACTCGTGAGCTCGATTCTGAGCAGGAGAAATGCATGCGCAAGGGAGAGAGGGGTGGAAAAGTGTGGTGCATTGAGGGGCAGCTCCTCGGGTCCTTTTTATTGCGGGGAACACCGGTAGCGCGCTCTCCCTGTAAGACTTCTAACCGATGATGGAGCTCGCGGTATTAATGGCCATTAAGGCCACGACCAGGCACAAACGGGCGCAGAGGGGGCTAGGGTGCTCCTGAACGTGCATGTGGGCAAGAGGGAGGTGTGGACAGCACACGCGTGTGAAGGGCGTGGTCTCGCCAGAGATGGCGCAACTGGCCGGAGATAGGAGAGGAGAGAGAGAGGAGTAAAGCGAGGGGAGGGGGAGGGGAAGGTGTGTGCGTCGTATGATTTCGATCGGATGCCCGACGTTGCCCCAGTACCGATTCGGTAAGTGAGGAGGCGCGGGTTATGCCGAGTTGTTGGATCGTGATTTGACGGTCCAGATTGGTTGGTTTTTTGGAAAATAAGAAAAGAAATATAAATTCATTTTGGATAGATTTTAATTCTAGCAAATGTGTTGGATTTATTTAGGTGACCTAAATATTTAAGAAAAATCCAAAAAAAAAATTTAAAATATGCAGAAGAGGGAGATGATGATACAGAAGAGGGAGATGATGACAGCAAAATGGCTTCTTATCTCGTGGAGTCTGCTGGGGAACTGCTGCTCGTTCGCTATGTGGATCAAACTTTGAAAGTTTTCAGAGTCAACGTCGAGCACAAGTTGTTGGAGGAGGTCAAGAGCCTCGGCGGCCGCACGTTGTTCCTCGGCCAAGAGAGGTGTGTGTCTGTGGATGCAGCTAAGCTTCCGTCCGTTGACGGAGACTGCATATACATGTTAGATTTTGAAAACGTGTCCATCTCAGATTCTGAAGACATGTCCATGTCAGATTCTGGAGACAAGTGCAACATGTGTGTGTATAACCTAAGAGGTGACATGGTGGACATTATCTCCAGCAAGGACTTTCGTGCTCGACCTTTCAGCCTTGTTCAGGTTCTCTTGCGGTACTGCGATGTCCTTCCCAAATTGTAAAGGTTGTGAAAATAGACCTGTTCTCCTTGCTGCTACTGCATCATGCCACTGTGAGTAGTACTATTTTGGTTATCTCCTTCATCTTATATATTCTTGCATCGCTCGACTGATGTTGTTTATCAGCTGTTCATTAATCCTTATTTCAGTCCGTGTTCTGACAATGGGTGTGTTGTACTCATAGTATTACCTTGCGTGTCTGGTTACATCTTTAATGTACCCATCGAATACAAATTTCTCAATATCTAGGAACTGACTTTCAATCCGGTTATACAGTGGTTAACGGGGAAAAAGAATCAGCTTATGCAGTATATTTCACCAAAACAAGTAGTACCAGGTTCCGAGTTAATCTGAATGATATGAACCTGGTTTTAATCATAAGAACAGTAAACAGTTTTAGGCTCGAATTGAAGTGACCGCATTATCAAGTGAAGTTTGTCAGGCTACAAGAGGATGGACGCCTCTGGTTCGTCGACCGGAGCTCTAAAGATTGGGGCACGCGTGCTGCTGCCAGTTTTCCTGCCTGTAGATTTGTTCTTATGGGAACTAGGGCAGTGGCCCTCGTTGTTGCAAAGGGAAAGGCTTAAGCGTGTCTAACAGGTATGATATGAAAAAGAAACTTGTGGTTTCATAGTGCATCTTAGACCATTAGAAATTAATCACAGCCATTGAAAATATTACATTTGGGTTGCAAACCTTTGTATCCGGCATTTTGAAATTTAATTCAGAATTGGCCCATATAATTTAATCAAATCTGGAATTCTTTTGACCAAATTTGAATTTTGTTTGTATCTAGGAGATTATAACCAGCATGTTAGCTTGGTGCTAGTGCTTCCTGCCACTTAGTCTTCAGTCCTTGGTTTATAACCAACATGTGATGAAGAGATTAAGTAGTACTCCCTCTGTAATGAAATATAAGAGCGTTTAGATCACTAAATTTTCTTGTTGGAACAGTTATATGTATTTCAGTGATCTCTTTCATCAGTCATATTCTTCCATCCGCTCAAGTGATTTTGTTTATCCATACGGCTTGATGTGCAGCAGCAGCTGTGTTCATGAATGCTTGTTTCAGTCCATATGAGACCATTAGAAATTGTTCATAGCCATTGAAAATACTAGTCGATGTCCCGCGCGTTGCTGCAGGTATAACGGATATATATGAACAATCTGGCATCAATGAAGAGCATATTACACTAAGAATTTGGACAACATAAGTATTGTTCCTGCATTACACAAAATACTATGACAATATGCAATGGAATGGCTTGTCCTGCGTGATCAGTTTACAAGTTAAACAAGCTACTAGATATCCTAGGCTACAAGGCAGAGGGCGCCTGCCTAAACTCCTGGAAGCATACACATTGTTTAACACCCTCCCTTAGTCACAACTTTGACAAGTTGAGATCACACTTAAATGCTTCAAAACTTCTGGTGGGCAATGCTTTTGTAAAACCATCTCCAATCTGATCTCTTGAACATATAAACCTTATTTCCAATTGTTTGTTGGCAACTCTTTCTCTGACAAAATAAAAATCTATTTCAATATGTTTGGTTCTTGCATGAACACTGGATTGACAGAAAGATATGTGGCATCAAGATTGTCACACCATAGACATGGAGATTGCATATGACTTATCCCAAGTCCCTTCAGCAGAGACTAAACCCAGATAATTTCTGATGTGGCATTTGCTAAAGGGATTTCTATTTTCATGCCCCTCCTTGCTTAGTTCTCGTCAGGTTTGCCCCGCCCATCTAACATCGCTCACTTTTGCCCTCCACTACTCACCTCCGCCTCACAAAAGGCCAAACTGTGCCTTGCAGTCGGGTCAAAGCCATTGACCGTTACTGACGCGTGGGACCCACCTGTACGGCCGCATGCATTCGCATCGCCGGCTGTTTCCTGCACAGTCGTGTGGGACCCAACCATTACGCCGCATGCGTTATTGATTTCGCGTCGCCGGCTGATTCCTACACAGTCTATGACTGACACGTGGGACCCGCCGGTATGCAAAACTTGAATTAGCGTCGCCTGCTATTTCCACATAGCGACTGCTCACGTTTTCGCACACCGGGAGTCGCGTCGCCGGTGCCCATTAATGGTGGCTTAATGCTGCAGCCCACCCCCTGCCATCACATGCCATATATGCATCACCCCATCCCAGTTCGCCGCTTGGCTCCACAACCTTATCCGCCGTCGGCGCCACTGCAACACAAACCCTAGCCCTCCTCTCCCACCTCCCCTTCCGCGTCCATGGCGTGGCCACGCAACATCACTGTCCATGAAGCCGAGCTTCTCGCCAGCTGCGACATCCCGGCGCTGCCGGACACGCGTCTGCCGGCGGGATGGATTGTGAGTCAGGGGGGGTCTTCTGGTGGCGCCTGTCCCCGCCGCCGGCTCGGTCGCCTTTGCGCGCGCCGTCCGCAGGTTTCGGGCAGGTCTGACGTCGGTGGAGATGGCACATCCGGACTTAACGCCAAACAGCCCATCGCAGATCCTCGCCCAGGACCGCACCGCTCGGATCCAGCAGTTCGATGGTCCCAACCCGCTGACGCACAGAAACATCGTCGGGCGATGTGCATTCTGGAATGGCCTTAGCTTTGAGGACGTCATTGCCGTGTGCCGCTCGCAAGTTGACGAAGAAGATTAGTTTCGGATTTGGGAATAGGGCCGCACAGAAGTTGTCGTGTTATTCCAAAAAATTATGATTTGTATGAATTTCGTATGCTTAAATTGGATTGTATTTTTAGTTGTTTGCATCCACTTGGAATGAATCATGATTTGTATGAATTTCGTTTGAATATATGTACAAATCAGGAAATGGGTGCCCAAAATGACTTTTTTTGTGAAGCAAGTGCATAAATAAAATTATAAATTGTGCCCTTTCAGTTTTCACATAAAGTAGACCACGTAGGATTCCAACTACCAAATTTTCATGAATTTCAGAGTGCTTTTGCTATATTTCATTGATTTATTGAATTTCTAGCGATTTACATCAAGTAATTCAAATTTGAACTACAAGTGTCTGCTCTATTTGGTCCTATAAATTCTGGAACATAATTTCTAGCTTGCACATTAGGAATGTAGGCAGTAGCCATAAAGAAGGTCAAATTCCCAACCACTTTATATGATTAATCATCTATACAATTTTGACAACAATCTGAAAGAAATTATAAAACAGAAAAGCTTCAAAAATTCAAATCCTTTTGCATGTGGGCCTTTTATGTGCACTAACTTGTGTGAAAAATGATAAACTAGAAATACCACAAATTAATAGTTATTTTTCCTTTTTTCTAGTGCCCAAGATGACTTTTTTGTGAAGCAAGTGCCACAAATTGTGCCCTTTCAAGTTTGGCCTAAAGTAGACCACATGGGATTCCAACTGCCAAATTTTCATGAATTTCATAGTGTTCTTGCTATATTTCATTGATTTATTGAATTTCTAGCGATTTACATCAAGTAATTCAATTTTGAACTACAAGTGTGCTCTAGTTTGGTCCTATAAATTATGGAAAATAATTTTTGGCTTGCACATTAGGAATGTAGGCAGTAGCCACAAAGAAAGGTCAAATTCCCAACTACTGTATATGATTAGTCATCCATGCAATTTTGACAACAATTTGAAAAAATTATAGAAAATGAAAAAGGCCTCAAAAAATGAAATCCTTTGCATGGGGGCCTTTTATGTGCACTAGCTTTTGTGAAAAATGATAAACTGGAAATACCACAAAATAATAAAAAAATCACAAAATGGCCTATCTCATATGAAGTTCAATGGCTTTCAACCAAGATGACCATGCAATGGGTATCTTCATGACATAGTACATGATAACATGACCATTTTTGGAACTAACAAGGGTGTTACCATTGTGATCAATAATTTAAAAAAAAAGATTGAAGGTTTGGTTAAAAAAAAGTTATTTTTCCTTTTTTTCTAGTGCCCAAGATGATTTTTTTTGTGAAGCAAGTGCCACAAATAAGATTGTAAATTGTGCCCTTTAAATTTTCACCTAAAGTAGACCACATGGGATTCCAACTGCCAAATTTTCATGAATTTCATAGTGTTCTTGCTATATTTCATTGATTTGTTGAATTTCTAGCGATTTACATCAAGTAATTCAAATTTGAATGACAAGTGTGCTCTAGTTTGGTCCGATAAATTATGGAAAATAATTTCTAGCTTGCACATTAGGAATGTAGGCAGTAGCCACAAAGAAAGGTCAAATTCCCAACCACTTTATATGATTAGTCATCTATGCAATTTTGACAACAATCTGAAAGAAATTATAGAAAATGAAAAAAGCTTCAAAAATTGACTTCCTTTTGCATGTGGGACTTTTATGTGCACTAGCTTGTGTGAAAAATGAGAAACTGGAAATACCACAAATTAAAAATATTTTTCCTTTTTTTCTAGTGCCCAAGATGATTTTTTTTGTGAAGCAAGTGCCACAAATAAGATTGTAAATTGTGCCCTTTCAATTTCCCCCTAAAGTAGACCACATGGGATTCCAACTGCCAAATTTTCATGAATTTCAGAGTGTTCTTGCTATATTTCATTGATTTGTTGAATTTCTAGCGATTTACATCCAATAATTCAAATTTGAACTACAAGTGTGCTCTAGTTTGGTCCTATAAGTTATGGAAAATAATTTTTAGCTTGCACAATAGGAGTAGGCAGTAGCCACAAAGAAAGGTAAAATTCCCAACTAGTTTATATGATTAGTCATCCATGCAATTTTGTCAACAATCTGAAAGAAATTATGGAAAATGAAAAAAAGCCTCAATAAATCCTTTTGCATGGGGGCCTTTTATGTGCACTAGCTTGTGGGAAAAATGATAAACTGGAAATACCACAAACTTAAAATATATCATGAAATGGTCTATCTCATATGACCATGCCCATTGGCATCTTCATGGTATCGTACATGATAACATGACCATTTTTGGCACTGACAGGATTTTACCATTGTGATCAATAATTCCAAAAAAAAGTTTGCGGGTTTGGTTAAAAAAGTTATTTCTCCCTTTTCCTAGTGCCCATGATGACTTTTTTGTGAAGCAAGCGCAAGAAATTTCAGAGTGTTTTTGCTATATTTTTAGCTTGCACATTATGAATTTCAGTACACGAGGTAGCTTCCACATCTCGGATCCACAACATTGGAACAAATGACGATAAACAAAAGGGACTTCAGTACATGAGGTAGCATCCACATATCGGATCCACAACATTGCAACAATCGTCGATAAACAAAAGAGATTTCAGTACATGACAACTGCAAATACACAACTATGAATGATCACCTATCCTCTGGCTTCGCTTTGTACGTGAGAACCCCTAAACCGTCGTCGGCTTTAGTCATAGGCTTTACGATGAACGACCACCTATCCTCCTCTGCATACTCATCGTCCTCCACCATCTGCTCGTCGGCGGCCGGAGTAGACTTTGACAACCAATACTCGTCCTCATCTGCATCCTCCTCCACCATCTGCTCGTCGTCGGGCGCAGGCCTTTCGACGGTTCTCAGAAACTCCTCCACATTATCTGGCATAATTACGTCTAGAGACATACCAGGGGGACGCTGCATGTAGATCACCCCCGGAATACCAGCGAGCTCTTGTTTGACCTCTAGATCCGGCGGACCGCGTTAAGACCGGTATGAGTACCAACGAACTCGCTACCGAGGATCTGGCGACTCCATTGCCTCACGCATCGCCCAAACGAAACCCCGATACAAGTTACCCCCTTGACCCGATCTGTAATTATCCGTCGGATCTCATCCATCCTCGCATCTATCAACAACTGCAAGGCATGCTGCGCCAGAGCTTTGGTGTTTTGAAACCAGGAGCAGATCTCCTTGCACTTCTCCAGTAAGACAACATCACCGGCGCAGAACCTCTCCAACGGCATCGCCATCGCCGACGGCAGCTGCTTAATTTGGGGGTGGGCTGCGGGGGGGATGCGAAATGAGAGAGAGATATTTTGTCATGTTTTTTTAAAGACAAATGACTGAGCCGTCTACTAGACGGTCCACCTGTCAGGGGTCCCACGCATCAGTACCGGGCGAAGTAACGGTCAATGGCTTTGACTCGACGGCAAGCCACCGTTTGGGCTCTTGTGAGGCGGAGGTGAGTAGAGGAGGGCAAAAGTGAGCAAAGTTAGATGGGCGGGGCAAAACTGAGCACAACTAAGGAAGGAGGGGCACAAAAATAGAAATCCCTTTGCCAAATTCTTGTATTCTGCTTCTGTACTTGACCTTGAGACAGTAGCATGTTTGTTTGCACACCATGAGATTAAGTTTTGCCCATAAAACACTGCCAATCTCGAGTTGACCTTCTATCATCTAGGCAACCTGCCCAATCAGAATCGAAAAAAGCACTGGCAACAGTGGATGAAGACTTGCGAAATGTTAGACCAATGCCAGGAGCATTTTAACATATCTCAATATACGCTTGGCGGCTGTCCAATGTGCTGTAGTGGGTGCATGAAGAAATTGACATACTTTATTCACAGACAGGACACATCAATATTTTCATCGGGTCTGGCTTTTTTGGTCCGGTCCGATCCATGAGCGGGCCAAAACAACTACTCGGCCCATCCATCCCTTTCCCAACCCTTCCTCCCTGGTCAATTCCACATGCACCGTCATGCTGACTGCCATCCAATACTTCTCTATCCTCCCCACTAGTTATGTCAAGGTTGAACAATAGTGGTTGTTATCTCTGCTTCGTTATAATGTATCGAGGCTTGGCCTCCTCGATCACTCCAAGCTCAACTACCACAAGGTCTGTGCTACTCAAAATCCTCTACCTTGCTCTCTCCCTCCCTCTCTCTCTCCCTCTCCCCCTCTCTCTCTCTCTCTAGCATGGCATGCTAATGAACACAAATGCGATGGATTGAATACTTATGAATATTCCTGACGTTGTAATTTGATGCAGAGAGAGCACGATCAATTCCATAAAAATGTTCAGTTTGGGAATATAATTTGGTGAACGCCACATGTTTGTTATTTTTCCTACAAAAAATTCTACTATTATTAAAGTTTAATTTGTATGTCGTTTGGTGCCCCTCACATCGTTCGAACGCATCCTCCACTCCCACCGATCCAATTTTTATGCAAATATAAAACTCACATCCTATTCGTTTTTTCCATACAGAATTAACTTCCACATGTTGGTGGTTTCCATTTTTTCACATACCAAAGCCTACCGATCAGCACGAGGCCCACCACAAATATGGGTACCGATCCCTCCTCTTTAGGCTCTTTCCACAGAATCGGAAGTTTCCTACCCTTGTGCAACACATTGAAAGTGCATGGCAAGACTGCTCTTCCGTCTCACCACCACATGCTCTGGTGCGGCTAACCCCTAACCGCTCTCGGGAAGGACGCATCCACAGGTGTCGGACATCGTCGCCGCTGCTTTGTCAAGGGGCCACGCCGCCGATTTGTCGACAAGCAACAACGGGATGATTGGCGGCGCCTTGATACGTCTCCAACGTATCTATAATTTTTGATTGTTCCATGCTATTATAGTATCAATCTTGGATGTTTTATATGCAATTATATGCCATTATATATCATTTTTTGAGACTAACCTATTAACCCAGTGCACAGTGCCAGTTGCTGTTTTCTGCTTGTTTTTGCCTTTTCAGAAAATCAATATTAAAAAGTGTCCAAACGAGAAAAAAACTTTGGATTAATTTTTTCTGGACCAGAAGAGACCCACGAAACTTTGGGAGAAGACCAGAAGAGCCACGAGGAGGCGGCAAGCCTGGAGGGCGCGCCCCTAGGCTTGTGGGCCCCTCGTGGCACCTCTTGACCTAATTCAAGCGCTATAAATTCCCAAATATTCCAAAACCAACAGAGAGACAGAAGAGAAAACCTTTCCACCGCCGCAAGCCTTTGTTCTTCCGCGATCCCATCTGGACGCCTTTTCCGGTACTCTGCCGGAGGGGGAATCAATCACGGAGGGCTTCTTCATCAAGCTTGCTGCCCTTCCGATGATGTGTGAGTAGTTTACCACAGACCTACGGGTCCATAGCTAGCAACTAGATGGCTTCTTCTCTCTCTTTGATCTTCAATACCATGTTCTCCTCGATGTTCTTGGAGTTCTATCCGATGTAATCTTCTTTTGCGGTGTGTTTGTTGGGATCTGATGAATTGTGAGTTTATGATCAGATTATTCATGAGAAATATTTGAGTCTTCTCTGAACTCTTTTATGCATGATTATTATAGCTTTGTATTTCTCTCCGATCTATCGATTTAGTTTGGCCTACTAGATTGATTTGTCTTGCAATGGGAGAGGTGCTTTGTGATGGGTTCAATCTTGCGATGCTCAATCCCAGTGACAGAAGGGTACATGACACGTATTTGTATTGTTGTCATTAAGGATAAAAAGATGGGGTTTAATCATATTGCTTGAGTTTACTTTGTCTACATCATGTCATATTGCTTAAGGCGTTACTCTGTTTCATACTTAATACCCTAGATGCATGCTGGATAGCGGTCGATGGGTGGAGTAATAGTAGTAGATGCAGGCAGGAGTCGATCTACTTGTCTCGGACGTGATGCCTATATACATGATCATTGCCATGAATCCATCATAATTATTTGCTTTTCTATCAATTGCCCAATAGTAATTTGTTTACCCACCGTATGCTATGTGTTTGGGAGAGAAGCCTGTAGTGAAAACTATGGCCCCCGGTTCTACTTTATCATATATACAAACCCTAAAAATACCTTGCTGCAATTTATTTACTTTTATTTTATTTAGTATTTTAGTTTATCTATTTATCTCTATAAGATTTAATCCTTGCAAATAACCGCTAAGAGGATTGACAACCCTCTTATTTGCGTTGGGTGCAAGTGTTTGCTCTTGTGTGTGCATGTGCGCTTAATGGAATTTTGCTTGGTTCTCCTACTGGATTGATAACCTTGGTTCTTAACTGAGGGAAATACTTATCTCTACTGTACTGCATCATCCTCTCCTCTTCGGGGAAATACCAACGCAGACTACAAGTAGCAGGAAGAATTTCTGGCGCCGTTGCCGGGGAGACATCATCTAAATTACCAAGTACCTTTGCACAAATTATCATTCACTTGCATTTATTTTATTTGCCTTTTATTTGCATTTGTCTCTAGTTTTCATCTCCCTCACTTCTATTTTTTTTTACAAAAACACAAAAATATTTTTAGTTGCTTGTTTGCTTTACCATTATGGCTAGTTCTTCGCTTGTTACTATTACCCCAGAAAATGAAGTGCTTAATTTTAAACAAAGGGGAGGAGAGAATTTAAAAGATGCTTGGTATAGGATTTGCGATGCTCAAAATAGATCAACTCGTAAGCAATCCACTACCGTTCTTCTTCAAAAAAATTATGTGGGAATTACTACTTGGTATAGATTTGTGCTTGACACTATTACCGGAGGGAATTTCTTGATGTGTCCCACTTCGGATGCTTTCAATGCTATGGGAAATTTAGTGGGTTCACCCCCTATCATTATTAATGAAACGGCATTGGCTTTGGAACATGTTATGCAAAGGCTAGAAGCTATTGAAAATAAGATGCCTACTATTGAACATCTCGGAAATTTAGATAAAAAGATCCGTAATCATATCACTCAATTTGGTTCTAAAGTGGGAATTGCTTTGAAAACTTTAAAGGAAAAGGAACCAATAATTAACGAAAGGATAGAACAAAGCCTCGCTAGAATCGATAAGTTGGAAGAAATTATCAACAACTTAGGTTCTGCTTTTTCCTCCGCAAAAAACATTGATAAGACTCCTCCTAATAAAAATTGCAAGGTTATATATGTTCCCAAGGTTAAAGGTGCTACTTCTAGTAAAGGGAGCGAGGATCTTAAAATGATTAGTGTGCACCCCAATTTCATTGATATAATTAAGGAACCTATCCAAAAAAGAAAAATTCTTGATTTTGTGCCTAGAAGTGTGATGATGAGAAACTCCTATGTTAAATCTACTAGAAAAAATGGATGTGTAATTGAGGAGTTGGAGATGAAGGATGATAACACTTGAAACTATGCATTATGCCTAGCTAGGGGCATAAAACAATAGCACTTGTTGGGAGGCAACCCAATGAATAAAATAAATTTTTGCTTTTACCTTCTGTTCTTGAGTGTTTACATAATTATAGCCTCTGTTATGATTGTATTTTTATGTTTTAATTAGTGTTTGTGCCAAGTAATGCCTTTGGGATGATTTGGAAGATAGTATGATTGATGCTGTTTGAAAACAGAAACTTTTGCGTCCAGTGCTGGAATTTTGGTTTTTTTATGGAGCGTCAGAACCTTCTGAATTTTTTACAAAATATTGATATATGAATTTCCCACGTTTTCCTAATTTTTCAGAATTTTTGGAGTTACAGAAGTATGACTTTAATTCAGATCTTTACAGACTGTTCTGTTTTAGACAGATTCTGTTTTTGTTGCATAGTTCGCTTATTTTGATGAATCTATGGATCGTATCGGGGGCTATGAGTCATGGAGAAGTTGGAGTACAGTAGCATGATGCCAATATTAAATATGAATCAATTTACAACAGTACCTAAAGTTTAATATTTGTTTGTTATACTAACAGATCTCACGAGGTTTCTGTTGAGTTTTGTGTGCTGAAGTTTTCAAGTTTTGGGTGAGACTACGATGGATAAAGGAATAAGGAGCGGCAAGAGCCTAAGCTTGGGAATGCCCAAGGCACCCCAAGGTAATATTCAAGGAAGACTCAAACGTCTAAGCTTGGGGATGCCCCGGAAGGCATCCCTTCTTTCGTCTACAATCTATCGGTAACTCACTTGGAGCTATATTTTTATTCATCACATGATATGTGTTTTACTTGGAGCGTCTTCTGATATAGTTTGTTTGCTTTTTAGTTTGTCACAATCATCTTTGCTGAACAAACCTTTTTGAGAGGGACACACATTATTCGTGATTTGTTAGAATACTCTATGTGCTTCACTTATATCTTTTGAGCTAGGCAGTTGCTCTAGTGCTTCACTTATATCTTTTAGAGCACGGCGGTGGTTACATTTTAAAGAAATAGTTGCACTCTCATGCTTCACTTATATCTTGTTGAGAGTCTAATGATTAGCAATGGTAATATGCACGGGTTATGAATTTGGTCCTGATATGATAGGTATTCAAGAGGGATATAATGAAACTTTTCATGTAGATCACTGAATATGATAAATTTGATTCCTTGCAATAGTTTTTTGCGATATTAAGATGGTAATATGTGGGAGGTATTAGTAGATAATTGTGGTTTAGTAAGAATATTGGTGTTAAGGTTTGTGATTCCCGAAGCATGCACGTATGATCTGTCGTTATGCTAAGAAGTTGGAGCATGATTTATTGTTGATTGTCTACCTTATGAGTGGTGGTCGGGGATGAGCGATGGACTTGTCCTCCCAATCTATCCCCCTAGGGGCATGCGTAGTAGTACTTTGCTTTGAGGGCTAATAAACTTTCGCAATAACTATGTGAGTTCTTTATGACTAATGTGAGTCCATGGATTATACGCACTCTCACCCTTCCACAATTTGCTAGCCTCTTCAGTACCGTGCATTGCCCTTTCTCACATCGAGAGTTGGTGCAAACTTCGCCGGTGCATCCAAACCCCGTGATATGATACGCTCTATCACACATAAGCCTCTTTATATCTTCCTCAAAACAGCCACCATACCTACCTATCATGGCATTTCCATAGCCATTCCGAGATATATTGCCATGCAACTTCCACCGTTCCGTTTTTATGACACACATCGTCATTGTCATATTGCTTTGCATGATCATATAGCTGACATAGTATTTGTGGCTTAGCCACCGTTCATCATTTTTATACAAGTTACGCTAGCATCATTGCACATCCTGGTACACTGCCAGAGGCATTCATATAGAGTCGTATTTTTGTTCTAGTATCGAGTTGTAATCTTGAGTTGTAAGTAAATAAAAGTGTGATGATCATCATTATTAGAGCATTGTCCCAGTGAGGAAATGATGATGGAGACCATGATTCCCCCACAAGTCGGGATGAGACTCCGGACGAAAATAAAAAAAAAGAAAGAGAAAAAGGAAAAAAGAGAGGCCAAAAAGAGCCATGAAAAAATGAGAGAAAAAGAGAGAAGGGGCAATGTTACTATGCTTTTTCCACACTTGTGCTTCAGAGTAGCACCGTGTTTTTCATATAGAGAGTCTCCTATTTTGTCACTTTCATATACTAGTGGGAATTTTTCATTATAGAACTTGGCTTGTATATTCCAATGATGGGCTTCCTCAAATGCCCGGGGTCTTCATGAGCAAGCAAGTTGGATGCACACCCACTTAGTTTTCATGTTGAGCTTTCATACACTTATAGCTCTTAGTGCATCCGTTGCATGACAATCCCTACTCCTCGCATTGACATCAATTGATGGGCATCTCCATAGCCTGTTGATTAGCCTCGTCGATGTGAGACTATCTTCTTATTTTTGACTTCTCTTATTTATCTCTACCACCACACTCTATTCCACCCATAGTGCTATATCCATGGCTTGCGCTCATGTATTGCGTGGGGGTTGAAAAAGCTGAAGCGCGTTAAAAAGTATGAACCAATTGCTCGGGTTGTCGTCGGGGTAGTGCATGATAAATACTTTGTGTTAAGAAGATGGAGCATGACAGGATTATATGATTTTGTAGGGATAACGTTCTTTAGCATTTTTATTTTCAAAGACATGATTGTTTATTAGTATGCCTGAGTATTGATGTCTTTATATCAAATTATAGACTATTGCTTTGTATCATTCGAATCTTAGTATTCATACCGTAAGAGAGAGATTACATGATGAAACATGATAGGTAGCATTCCACATAAAAAATTCTGTTTTTATCATTTACCTACTCGAGGACGAGCAGGAATTAAGCTTGGGGATGCTTGATACGTCTCCAACGTATCTATAATTTTTGATTGTTCCATGCTATTATAGTATCAATCTTGGATGTTTTATATGCAATTATATGCCATTATATATCATTTTTTGGGACTAACCTATTAACCCAGTGCCCAGTGCGAGTTGCTGTTTTATGCTTGTTTTTGCCTTTTCAGAAAATCATTATCAAAAAGTGTCCAAACGAGAAAAAAAAACTTTGGATTAATTTTTTCTGGACCAGAAGAGACCCACGAAGCTTCGGGAGAAGACCAGAAGAGCCACGAGGAGGCGGCAAGCCTGGAGGGCGCGCCCCCAGGCTTGTGGGCCCCTCGTGGCACCTCTTGACCTAATTCCAGTGCTATAAATTCCCAAATATTCCAAAACCAATAGAGAGACAGAAGAGAAAACCTTTCCGCCGCCGCAAGCATTCGTTCTTCCGCGATCCCATCTGGACGCCTTTTCCGGTACTCTGCCGGAGGGGGAATCAATCACGGAGGACTTCTTCATCAATCTTGCTGCCCTTCCGATGATGTGTGAGTAGTTTACCATAGACCTACGGGTCCATAGCTAGCAACTAGATGGCTTCTGCTCTCTCTTTGATCTTCAATACCATGTTCTCCTCGATGTTCTTGGAGTTCTATCCGATGTAATCTTCTTTTGCGGTGTGTTTGTTGGGATCCGATGAATTGTGAGTTTATGATCAGATTATTCATGAGAAATATTTGAGTCTTCTCTGAACTCTTTTATGCATGATTATTATAGCTTTGTATTTCTCTCCGATCTATCGATTTAGTTTGGCCTACTAGATTGATTTGTCTTGCAATGGGAGAGGTGCTTTGTGATGGGTTCAATCTTGCGGTGCTCAATCCCAGTGACAGAAGGGGACATAACACGTATTTCTATTGTTGCCATTAAGGATAAAAAGATGGGGTTTAATCATATTGTTTGAGTTTACTTTGTCTACATCATGTCATCTTGCTTAAGGCGTTACTCTGTTTCGTACTTAATACCATAGATGCATGATGGATAGCGGTCGATGGGTGGAGTAATAGTAGTAGATGCAGGTAGGAGTCGGTCTACTTGTCTCAGACGTGATGCCTATATACATGATCATTGCCATGAATCCGTTATAAGTATTTGCTTTTCTATCAATTGCCCAACAGTAATTTGTTTACCCACCGTATGCTATGTGTTCGAGAGAGATGCCTCTAGTGAAAACTATGGCCCCCGGGTCTACTTTATCATATATAAAAACCCTAAAAATACCTTGCTGCAATTTATTTACTTTTATTTTATTTAGTATTTTAGTTTATCTACTTATCTCTATAAGATTTAATCCTTGCAAATAACCGCTAAGAGGATTGACAACCCTCTTATTTGCGTTGGGTGCAAGTGTTTGCTCTTGTGTGTGCAGGTGCGCTTAACGGAATTTTGCTTGGTTCTCCTACTGAATTGATAACCTTGGTTCTTAACTAAGGGAAATACTTATCTCTACTGTACTGCATCATCCTCTCCTCTTCGGGGAAATACCAACGCAGACTACAAGTAGCACGCCTACCAACCAGTCTATGGCTGGGTGACGTGCCAAGCCGCTATGGATCTGCTGCCAAATGAGGTGGTTGTGTGATTGATCCGCTCCAATGCCATGATCATGACAACATGCTCGAGTTTCCTGACTCGAGCAGCACTAGCGGGTGAGCCATGACGAGAAGGGGCGCCACAGACTGGTGACCGGTGGTGGGAAGATGCGCGTGTGCTGGGCGGGGAGGGAAGCTGCGACTCAAGGGAGTGAGCTCCAATTTCATTCGCTCTGGCCTATCCTTTTCTATTTTAATTTCTCTCAATTTTTTTCCATGGTCGTACGTGCAATACTGATTTTGTGTGGACAGACATGCTTCAAAAATGGAGTAGGGAGGTTGTGAGCATAGAGGTGATCTGGGGCGGCAGCGGCGGGTACGTGTGCTGCCTTGGTTTCTATTCAAGTTTGACCTATGCCCACCATCTCCGCCGTCCTCTGTGCCACATGGATCCTCTCCCACTTGGCTCACCACCTGGATGACGCAGACGACCATTGGATGACGCGGGGCTAGGCGCGTTGATACGTCTCCAACGTATCTATAATTTTTGATTGTTCCATGCTATTATAGTATCAATCTTGGATGTTTATTATGCAATTATATGCCATTATATATCATTTTTTGGGGCTAACCTATTAACCCAGTGCCCAGTGCCAGTTGCTGTTTTTTGCTTGTTCTTGCCTTTTCAGAAAATCATTATCAAACGGAGTCCAAACGAAGAAAAAACTTTGGATTAATTTTTTCTGGACCAGAAGGGACCCTCGAAGCTTCGGGAGAAGACTAGACGAGCCACGAGGGAGCGACATGCTCAGGAGGCGCGTCCTGGGGGGTAGGGCGTGCCCCCAGGCTTGTGGGCCCCTCGTGGCACATCTTGACCTAATTCCAGTGCTATAAATTCCCAAATATTCCCAATATACAAGAGAGACAGAAGAGAAAACCTTTCCGCCGCCGCAAGCCTCTGTTCTTCCATGATCCCATCCGGAGGCCTTTTTCGGTACTCTGCTGGAGGGGGAATCGATCACGGAGGGCTTCTTCATCAACCTTGTTGCCCTTCCGATGATGTGTGAGTAGTTTACCACAGACCTACGGGTCCATAGCTAGTAGCTAGATGGCTTCTTCTCTCTCTTTGATCTTCAATACCATGTTCTCCTCGATGTTCTTGGAGTTCTATCCGATGTAATCTTCTTTTGCGGTGTGTTTGTTGGAATTCGATGAATTGTGAGTTTATGATCAGATTATTCATGAGAAATATTTGAGTCTTCTCTGAACTCTTTTATGCATGATTGTTATAGCTTTGTATTTCTCTCCGATCTATCGATTTGGTTTGGCCAACTAGATTGGTTTATCTTGCAATGGGAGAGGTGCTTTGTGATGGGTTCAATCTTGCGGTGCTCAATCCCAGTGATAGAAAGGGACATGACATGTATTTGTATTATTGCCATTAAGGATAAAAAGATGGGGTTTAATCATATTGCTTGAGTTTACTTTGTCTACATCATGTCATCTTGCTTAAGGCGTTACTCTGTTTTATACTTAATACCCTAGATGCATGCTGGATAGCGGTCGATGGGTGGAGTAATAGTAGTAGATGCAGGCAGGAGTCGGTCTAGTTGTCTCGGACGTGATGCCTATTGATGTCTACTACACAACTTATTCTTGTAGACTCGTGTTGGGCCTCCAAGCGTAGAGTTTTGTAGGACAGTAGCAATTTTCCCTCAAGTGGATGACCTAAGGTTTATCAATCCGTGGGAGGCCTAGGATGAAGATGGTCTCTCTCAAACAACCCTGCAACCAAATAACAAAGAGTCTCTTGTGTCCCCAACACACCCAATACAATGGTAATTTGTATAGGTGCACTAGTTCGGCGAAGAGATGATGATACAAGTGTAGTATGGATAGTAGATATAGGTTTTTGTAGTGCGAACAATAAAAAAACAGCAAGGTAACAAGTAACAAAAGTGAGCATAAACGGTATTGCAATGCTTGAAAACAAGGCCTAGGGTTCATACTTTCACTAGTGCAATCTCTCAACAATGCTAACATAATTGGATCATATAACAATCCCTCAACGTGTGATAAAGAATCACTCCAAAGTTCCTATTAGCGGAGAACATAAGATAGAAATTGTTGTAGGGTACGAAACCACCTCAAAGTTATTCTTTCCGATCAATCTATTGAGCCATCCCTATAAGTGTCACGAACAGCCCTAGAGTTCGTACTAAAATAACACCATATGAAACACATCAACCAACCCTAATGTCACCTAGATACTCCAATGTCACCACAAGTATCCGTGAGTTAAATATTCGATATGCATCAAACAACTTCAGATCATAATATTCAATCCACACAAAGAATTTCAAGGAGCACCCCAAAGTTTCTATCGGAGAAAAGATAATGAAAACGTGCATCAACCCCTATGCATAGATTACCCCAATGTCACCTCGGGAATCTGCAAGTTGAGTGCCAAAACATACATCAAGTGAATCAATATAATACCCCATTGTCACCACGGGTATTCATATGCAAGACATACATCAAGTGTTCTCAAATCTGAATATTCAATCCGACAATAACGAAACCTCAAAGGGAAAAGATTCGATTCATCACAACAAGGATAGAGAGGGAAGAAACACAATATGATCCAACTATATTAACAAAGCTCGCGATACATCAAGATCGTGCCATATCAAGAACACGAGAGAGAGAGATCAAACACATAGCTACTAGTACATACCCTCAGCCCCGAGGGTGAACTACTCCCTCCTCGTCATGGAGACCGCCGGGATGATGAAGATGGCCTCCGATGATGATTCCCCCTCTCCGGCAGGGTGCCAAAAAAGGGCTGTAGATGAGATCGTGGAGGTACAGAGGCTTGCGGCAGCGTAAAAATTCATCTAGGTTAACTTTCGGGGGTTTCTGAATATATATGATTTTTCAGCGTTGGAATCATGCAAAGAGGTGCCGAAGGGGGCCCACGAGGCACCAGGGCGCGACTGGGGGTGGGGGGGTGGGCAGGCGCGCCCAGGTGGCTCGTGGGGCCCATGTGGCTCTTTTGCCGCTCCTCCGAAGCTTCCTGGGTTTGTTTCCTTCGAGAAAAAATCGTCAAAAAGTTTTGCTGCATTTGGACTTCATTTGATATGGATTTTCTGGAAAACCAAAAACAAGCAGAAAACAGCAACTGGCACTGGGCACTAGGTCAACATGTTAGTCCATAAAAATCATATAAAAGCCATACAAAAGTGCACCAAAATCATACAAAACTATAATAAACATGGCATGAATACTTCATAAATTATAGATACGTTGGAGACGTATCACCTATATACATGATCATTGCCATGAATCCGTCATAATTATTTGCTTTTCTATCAATTGCCCAACAGTAATTTGTTTACCCACCGTATGCTATTGAAAGCACATTTGCTCCCTTGGTGGTTTTGGTAATTCATAACAACATATATCTCATTGAACTAATATCCATTCAAGTTAAAGATTTCAGGATGTTCAATGATTGGCATGGCAAGGACTAGAGATGTGGACCCCTCAAAATGCTAAGGACATGGATTGGCACAAGCTCAAGACTCTACATTTTTGGTTTAGTGATCCAAGATCACATTGAGTCCATAGGAAAGCCAATACTATTAAAAGGGGATGAGGTGTTGCTTAATGGTCTTTTTGCTCAAGTGCTTAGTGACAGTGCTCCAAAACCCTCAACCACTTTCTCCATCCAAATATGTCCAAAACCTACATTCCAACTCGGCCCCACCGAAATTTCCTATCCGGAGCCACTGAGTTCATCTGGACATTAGCCACTACCAAAACCCTAACAAATCGGATCCACCGATATGGATCTCGGTCCCACCGAGATAGCCTTGCCAACTCTGTGTAATCGTTTGCACTTACTTTGGTCCTACCGAGTTTTGCAAATCGGTCTCATCGAGATGGCTTGCCAACTCTCTGTTGTCTTATTGCCTCACTTCGGTCCTACCGAGTTGATGCAATCGGTGCCACCGAGACGAGGTTTGCCCTAACCATTGCACATCGGTCCATCCGAGTTGTTCCAGTCAGTCCCACCGAGATTCCTAACGTTCATATCTTTTACACTGTTCGGTGCCACCGAGATTTCTGATCGGTGCCACCGAGTTGGGTCAAAAGTGTGTAACGGTTGGATCTTGTGTGGAGGCTATATATACCCCTCCACCACTTCTTACTCAGTAAGGAGAGCCATCAGAACGTGCCTACACTTCCACCATACATTTCTGAGAGAGAACCACCTACTCATGTGTTGAGATCAAGACATTCCATTCCAACCATTTGAACCTTGATTTCTAGCCTTTCCCAAGTTGCTTTCATCTCAAATCCGTTCTTCCACCATAGCCAAATCTGTGAGGAGTTGTTTGAGTGTTGGGAAGACTATCATTTGAAGCACAAGAGCAAGGAGTTCATCAACAACACACCGTCTATTACCTTTTGGAGAGTGGTGTCTCCTAGATTGGTTAGGTGTCACTTGAGAGCCTCCGACATGATGTGGAGTTGAACCGAGGAGTTTGTAAGGCCAAGGAGATCGCCTACTTCGTGAAGATCTACCCCGAGTGAGGCTAGTCCTTCGTGGACGTAAGCCATGGTGGAATAGGCAAGGTTGCTTCTTCGTGGACCCTTCGTGGGTGGAGCCCTCCGTGGACTCGCACAGCCGTTACCCTCCGTGGGTTGAAGCCTCCATCAACGTGGACGTACGATAGCACCACCTATCGGAACCACGCCAAAAACCACCGTGTCTTCATTGCGTTTGAAATCTCCGATCCCCTCCTTTACTTATATATGCAATTGTTTACTTTCCGCTGCTATACTCTTAGAATTGCATGTGTAGGGTGATGCTTGACTTGTATACTTGCTAAAATCTGCCTACAACTAAAATTGGGAAAATGTTAGGTTTTTATTTGGTCAAGTAGTCTAATCACCCCCCCTCTAGACATACTTTCGATCCTACAAGTGGTATCAGAGCTTTGATCTCCGTAAACCTTGATTTCCATTGCTTTGGTGATCATAGCCTTGGTTTCACAACCTAGGAGAGTATGGCGTCTAGTGAGGGTAATTATCACCGTAGAGGTCCATATTTTGATGGTACAAACTTTGCTAGTTGGAAACATAAGATGAAAATGCATATTCTTGGTCATAACCCCGCCGTTTGGGCTGTTGTTCGTGTTGGCTTGCAAGGTGATTTCTTTGAGGATGGCAAGGAATCGGATCGTGAAGCAACCCCGGAAGAATTGAAGATGTTGCAATACAATGCTCAAGCTTGTGACATTCTCTTCAACGGTTTGTGTCCCAAGGAATTCAACAAAATCAGCCACCTCGAGAATGCAAAGGAAATTTGGGATACTTTGGTTGATATGCATGAGGGTACCGAGTCCGTCAAGGAATCTAAGTTGGATGTGCTTCAAAGTCAACTTGACAAGTTCAAGATGAAGGATGGTGAAGGAGTCGCTGAGATGTACTCTAGGTTTGCTCTCATCACAAATGAGATTGCCGGCTTAGGAAGTGAAGAGATGACCGACAAATTCATCATCAAGAAGATACTTAGAGCTTTGGATGGAAAATATGATACCGTTGGCACATTGATCCACATGATGCCAAATTACAAAGATCTCAAGCCCACGGAAGTCATTGGAAGGATTGTTGCTCATGAAATGTCACTCAAGGACAAAGAGAAGCTACACAACAAATCAAGTGGTGCTTACAAAGCCTCAACCGATGCTCCAACAACTCCAAGTGACAAGCTTGTATCCAATGAAGAGATAATCCTAATGGTGAAAAGATTCAACAAGTTCTACAAGAACAAAGGGAAAGAAAGAAGCTCTAGCTCAAGACACTATGAGAGAAGATCATCAAGTCATGACCGTAATTGCTACAATTGTGGAAAACCCGGACACTATTCCAATGAGTGTACGGCTCCCTACAAGAAAAGAGACGAATCACCAAGAGGAAGACATAGAAGAGATGAATCGCCTCATAAGGAGAGAAGGAGTAGAGATGATCGTTATGAACAAAGACACTCTCGAAGAAGCAAGGATTCGGAGAGGAAGGACAAGTCATCAAAGAGCTACACAAGAAGAAGACATCAAGCTCATGTTGGTAAATGGGTTTCCGGCTCCGAGTCCGACAACCACTCCGAGAGAAGCTATCACTCCAACTCCGACTATAGTTAAGATGAAGGTGTTGCCGGACTTGCTCTTGTGTCATCCAAATCCTATGATCTCTTAGATTCACCAAATGAAGGAATTGGAAGATGCTTCATGGCAAAAGGCCCCAAGGTATCACACCCCGAGTATCTTGATTTCAATAGTGATGAAGATGATTTGCTTGGTGATGGTGATTTACTTATTGATAAGGCTAGTGATGTGAACTATAATGAAAATGCTAGTAATTATGATAGTCAAGAGGAAATGAATGACAATGCTATGAAGGAGATTGAGCGTCTAACTAAAGAACTAAATGCTCTTAAGTTAGCTCATGAAACAACTCAAGAGGATCATAGAGAACTTCTAATAAGTCATGAGAAGCTACGCTTTGAGAAGCTAAATTTAGAGCAAGAGCATGAGTTTCTTAAAGCTATCAATGACGATCTTCGAAAGAAGAGTTATTCATATCTTGCCAAACGTTTACTCTTGTCTACCTTTATGCCACAAGTTAAACCTAAGCAAACTAGCAACAAGGGTAAAAAGGGTTCTACCTCTAGTAGTAACAATAACAATGCTAAATCCAATGTTGTTGCTTCTAGTAGTTCTATTGATTCCACTAATGATTCTCTTAGCTAAGTTACACTTGAGCAAGAAAATATTCTATTGAAAGGAATTATAGAAAAAGGTGTCTACAAGAGCCTTGCCGGGAGTAAGCAATTTGAGGAAATTGTACGCAAGCAAGGAAGGCACCGGAAGAACCAAGGTGTTTGTTTTAAACGAAAGTTCAATGCCAATGGAGTTGAGTGGGAAGAAGATCAATACCCCAAGATGAAGTTCGTTCCTCAACAAGAGAAGTATGATCCTACTTCCTTCAAGGGAACACAAGCTCAAGAAGATCTTCCACCACAAGACCACAAGCTAAAAGGCAAGGACAAGCTTCAAGAAGAGATTGACTCATTTGAAGAAGCGCCTCAAGCCTTGGTCAAGTGGGTTCCCAAGACTTCATCAAGTTCTACTTCATCAAGTGCTACTACAACTCCAAGGATTCCCATCAAGTTGATGTGGGTCCAAAAGAAGAAGAACTAGAGAGTTCTTGAGGGTGACTCCGCCAACAAACTTCACTCATATTCATTTATGGCAAGAACTTGTGCAATCAACTTCCACATTTTGCACTAGTTCATGGAGTCACAAACCCTCTTGTTGGTCAGGCAAGGGACAAGGTATTCAATGCATTCATGGACATCATCATATGTGTATTTCACTCTATGTCTATGGATATCGTTGTATGTTCCTTGTGTGGGACTAACCCATGTAGGTATTGAAAGCACAAAACTCCAAAGGATTGCTCCCAACTCTTGATGGTCTACATCAACATTGAGCATCCACATCTTCAACATCTACATGAAGTCATCATCGACAAAACCCAAGGTTAGTTCATCCCTCTTTGGGGGGATATCACATCTAGGGGGAGCTTTGCTCTAAAAATTGAGCTAAAGCAACTCTAAAGGTGTGAACACATCAATGCTTTATGTAAAAGTGGCAACCCCACTTGTGCTTAAACGATGAGTATGACCTATGATCAAATGTTATCATTTGACTCCTAAGTCAATATACTCATATAGATGACCTAGTCATCGCCATTGCTTGATAGATGCTAGAATTGGTTGTGCATGTTTGACACATATTTCATTTGCTATCTTATTGTGTGAGCATGTTGGTTTGCATGTTTTCTTCATTCGAGGACATCCATTTGTTGTTTTGATTGTCTTGGTTTTTCTGGCCAAGTGGATGTACAAGAATGCCTAAGTACCTTCTCTAGCTATCTATGCTTTCTTGTCTCAAATTCTATTCTTGCTGCAACACAAAAATTGAACAAGTCATTTTCGGACCCTCCGGGTGAGGAGCACTCGGAGTCACCGATCTGAAAGGGCTAAACCTCCAAAACCTTCTACATGATTTCGGCCGAACCAATTCACTCAAACTCGGTCCAACCGAAATCATTTAGATTGATCTAGGTTTCCATCTCGATGTCACCGAGTTGAACCATTTCGGCGCCACCGATGTGCTAAACTGCATGCAGTTACACATATCGATGCCACCGAGTTGTCCAACTCAGAGCCACCGACATCACACGGGTATACATACCTCGCAGGCCCGAACGATTAAAATTTCTCAAACCTCTTCGTTCCCGCACCCCGTTGCTGCCGTCGCCCAGGTCTCCGGATCGTTGCCCTTGTCTCCAGTGTGCCTTCGCCGCCGGAATCCACCGCCGTCAACGGCAATCTGCTCCGCCGTTGCCGCCGTAGAGGATCTCCACCAAGTTAGGGTGAGATTTGACCCCCTTCGTGCTTTAAATTCTGATTCAATGCACGGATGAATAGCCATTATTCTTGCCACGAATTGAGACATTCCTTTACACTGCAAATTCCATAGATTAGATTCGAGTAAAAAAATTTAGGTTTAAGTTTCCACCGAATGCATCTTGGACCGACCGATTAGAGATTTTCGGAGTCACCGATTTGGCCCCAGGCCATTGCACTAGTACGTCTCGGTGCCACCGAGTTGTACGAATCGGTGAGACCAAAAGTAAAATCTCTATGAAACCCTAGCATCTCAGAGACACCGAACCACATCTCGGTCTGACCGAAATGGAGTGTAAGGTTTCTGTTGAGTGCTTCGGTATCACCGGGATGATCAACTCGGTCCATCCGAAATGCCTTCTGTGAAAACTTGAAACTAAGATTTGAACTCAATTTTCATGAAAACATCTGCTTTTTGTGATGACTCATCTACTCTGCCCATACCCATCTATTCACAGGGTCAACTTTGCAAGATGTCGGATGCCATGATAGAAAGAACATGTCAGAGCAGCACACAGATCTCAGCTCAGGCTCTAGTCCTGCAGAAAGCTTTTATGAGGGAGAGAGAAGCTCTTCAGATCTTCCAAAGGCTGCAACAAGGACCAGGAAGAAGAGAACCTCGGATAGTGAGGATGAGGACTTTGTGGCAAGTGAGGCCACAACAAAGAAGAGGACAGTGGTTGCTAAGGAGTATGGCAAAGCAGCTAGCTTAAAACATGCTGCCAAGGACAAAGCTGCTGTAAAGAAAGTTCCTAAGAAAACCATGACATTTACACTTGAGGAGCCAAGTGACACAGGAACAGCTGCTACAGGGAAGAAGAAGAAGAGGGCTAGGAAGACAACTGCCCAGGTTGTGGGCAAACCCTCCATGAGGACTGATGATGATGATGAGGAGGAGCCAGCAGCTGATGCACCTCCTGCCAAGTCTCAAAAGCTTATGTCAGATGCTATGAGGACTGCTGCCCCCACCAAGTCTAAGCCAAAAGCTACAACACCCAAGAGATCCACAAGAAATATCCCAGCAACTGAGAAGAACAAGGCCCCAGTGCCTGAAGCTGATGTTGATGAGGAGCCACTAGTGCTCAGAAAATTGAAGCCCAAGATTCCAGACCATGACAATGCACACCCTGTTGCTGAAAATATGATGCTCAGGAAGGACAAAGGACTGCGTCAATGGATATTGTCTAATCCATATGCTGCTAGAAGAAGAACTGCTTGTGATTACCACTTCCAGACCAGAGAACAAAAGATTTCTATGAGACTGTACTGCTTGATAAGAAGCCAATCGCCAGTGACATGAGATGGGTGGATTGGAAGTACATCGATGCAAATGAGGACTATTTTCCCCATGTTCATGAGAGTTTCAGGATAGCTGGCGTTGATGACTTTGTTGGACAGAAACTTACAAAGTGGAATGATGAGATGATCATGCAATTCTACTCCACAACTCATTTTTATCCAGATGGCAGGATTGTGTGGATGACTGAGGGATCAGATACCAGTCAACCATCTCTGAGTGGGCTACTCTTCTTGGTGCACCAGAGGAAGAAGATGATGCCATTGATATCTATGCCAAGCTCAAGATGGACCACAACTCCATGGCCAACATGTACACAGCTATTCCAGAGAAGGACATCGAGACACACAAGTTAGGGTCAGTGAAGCACTTGCTACCCGGTTTGGCCACCACTAACACAATCTTGCGGTACACTCTGTTGCCCAAGTCAGGAGATGATAAGATGATACGTGGCCACTCCATCAACCTACTGCACCTCTTTGATACACCTCAGAAGTTCAAGGTGATGACCTTGATTGTTGAAACCATCAAGAGGACAGCTGCTGATCAAAGGAGATCTTGTGGATATGCTCTGCACATTCAGATGCTTATCTATTCCAAGGTTGGAACGAGCACTTATCTACTTGATCGTGAGCATCTCCCACTGCGTCCAGAGTTCGAGGACAATGTTGTAGTGATGGAACCTTCGCATGCTACCTCTGCTCAAGCACAAGAGAAGATCCGAGCAGCCGCAGAAGCAAAAGCAGCCAAGGAGGCATCTGCTCCCAATGCTCCCATTGCAAACCTCAAGTCGAAGAATGACCAGATGACTTATCTGCTGGAAGCCACCCTGAGGATTGAGCGAAGTCTGGCCAACCTCACCCAGAATCAGGCTAGCCTAGAGCGGATAGTCGAGACGAAAATTCATGATCTTGATGTGAAGATAACTGAGGTACAGACCATTGTGGAGAAGCTTTGAGATAATGTTGATGCTGCCAGAGCTACTTCAGATGACAGTGGAGATGACAGACCTACTACTGAGAGATTCCAGTCAGTGCCTAGGGCAGCCAAGTCTGCTGCAGTGCCTATTGTGGATCCGAGGACCACAGTCTCTGCACCTGCTGCTGCTGCTACAGTGCCACCTTCGGTCTCTACTCCACCAGCTCAGCAGACGTCAGTTGAAGCCTTCGCGGATGCACTTCTCTCCACGCCATCTACACACACCGGAGCTGCCTGCCGGAGTTCACCTTCAGGAGCTGCCGAGGATCATGCCTAGAGAGCCGCATAGTCCTATACCTATTCAAACTTTTTGGTACTTGTTGCCAAAGGGGGAGAATTTGTATAGATCATAGGCTTCGAGAGAGAGTGTTTTGCTCATTGGTTTTTTTTCTCGAGTTCTTTTGCTACTATTTGCTTTATGCTACTTTGGTTTGATGTGCGCTTGATCTACGTCTGTGAGATACTTTGATCGTTATATTTGTGAGCTACTATGTGTGTGATTGATCATACTATGCTTCCTGTGATGCTTAATGCGTATCTTTATCTTTATCTTTGTATGATCATTCACCTGTGTCTTTGGTGATGCGTGCCTACTATTCTATTCATATCATTTTGCGCGCTCCACCAAGTTGTATGTGACATGGAAGAGTGACCCATGATCCTAATCGATTGTGCATTTGCATTCAAACGCAAATTATTAATAATGCACAAATTTAGGGGGAGCTCTTACTTATCACATACTTCTCAAAGCGACGATGTATTCCATTCATTTAATCATTTGTCAAAGCTTTGATCTATATGTTGTCATCAATTACCAAAAAGGGGGTGATTGAAAGCACATTTGCTCCCTTGGTGGTTTTGGTAATTCATAACAACATATATCTCACTGAACTAATATCCATTCAAGTTAAAGATTTCAGGATGTTCAATGATTGGCATGGCAAGGACTAGAGATGTGGACCCCTCAAAATGCTAAGGACATGGATTGGCACAAGCTCAAGACTCTACATTTTTGGTTTAGTGATCCAAGATCACATTGAGTCCATAGGAAAACCAATACTATTAAAAGGGGATGAGGTGTTGCTTAATGGTCTTTTTGCTCAAGTGCTTAGTGACAATGCTCCAAAACCCTCAACCACTTTCTCCATCCAAATATGTCCAAAACCTACATTCCAACTCGACCCCACCAAAATTTCCTATCCGGAGCCACCGAGTTCATCTGGACATTAGCCACTGCCAAAACCCTAACAAATCGGATCCACCGATATGGATCTCGGTCCCACCGAGATGGCCTTGCCAACTCTCTGTAATCGTTTGCACTTACTTCGGTCCTACCGAGTTTTGCAAATCGGTCTCATCGAGATGGCTTGCCAACTCTCTGTTGCCTTATTGCCTCACTTCGGTCCTACCGAGTTGATGCAATCGGTGCCACCGAGACGAGGTTTGCCCTAACCATTGCACATCGGTCCATCCGAGTTGTTCCAGTCGGTCCCACCGAGATTCCTAACGTTCATATCTTTTACACTGTTCGGTGCCACCGAGATTTCTGATCGGTGCCACCGAGTTGGGTCAAAAGTGTGTAACGGTTGGATCTTGTGTGGAGGCTATATATACCCCTCCACCACTTCTTACTCAGTAAGGAGAGCCATCAGAACGTGCCTACACTTCCACCATACATTTTCTGAGAGAGAACCACCTACTCACGTGTTGAGATCAAGACATTCCATTCCAACCATTTGAACCTTGATTTCTAGCCTTTCCCAAGTTACTTTCCACTCAAATCCTTCTTCCACCATAGCCAAATCTGTGAGGAGTTGTTTGAGTGTCGGGAAGTGTAGGGGAACGCAGCAGAAAACAAAAAAAATCAGAACTGCGAGCATGCCCAGGATCACTATGGAGATGCATACAGGGTTTGATCTGATCGTTACTAACTCGTAGCGCAGCGGAAGTAGAGTCGATGTAGATCGTTGGTGCAGATCCCCGCAGCTAGGATTTACAACCTCCCAACCGCAAGGATGTACTCCCTCATCAGTCCCTCGGACAGTCCCTCGGACAGCCCTTTGGGAGGCAGTCGGACAGTCCCCCGGACGGTATCACGGACAGCCCTTCGGGAGGCATTCACAGAATCTCGGACGGTCACTCGGACAGCCCTTCGGGAGGAACTCTCAAACAGCCCCTCGGGCAAAAAGATCGAACCTACGACCTCTCTACGGGATTGCACACATATGGTGTCATCTATCCGGCAGGGCTTCGCCGTCCAGAACTAGTTCCCACCGAAATCCAGACAGCCTTTCGGCTCTATGAAACTATTTCGCGGGGAGGGAGAGAGAAGGCCAGATCATGCATGGCATTTGTATGTGAGAAAGAGTGAGTGTGGAGAGTGCCTCTCCACCTCTATTTATAGGAAAACCCAAGGGGTAGGGTGGCTCTCATCCATCCATGTCATCCCCAAGATATTTTGGGATAAAGCCCAAAAAGGTGGCTTTCCATAAAGAAACCACAAAGTGCTTTTCACTATTCATGGAAACATTTCCAGTACCCACCAAAATAATTTCTGTAGGTCTTAGAACATTTCTAGTACCCTCCAAAATAATTTTGGACGCATTCCGAGACAATTCCGGATTAGTGATTTTCATCTGCGAAAAGCAACCAAAGCGGTTCCGGCAGCTCCGGAACATTTTCGGTTTTTTCTCCGGAAAAATCCCAGAAGTTCCCAGAACAATTCTGGCATCCTCCAAGAATTTCCAGGCGTGTGCCGAAACCATTTTGACTTAATGGTATACTCTGAAACAACTTTTCGGTTTTACCGAAACTCTTCCGGTGTTCTCTCTCCGGAACTTTTCCGGTGACTTTCCTCAGACTCCCTGTCTAGTATTCAGTAGATAGATGACCCTTAAGTGTGTGACCCTATAGGTTCGGTGAAGTATAGACATGACCGGAACTCTTTCCGATCAATGATCAACATCGGAGCCGTGGACACCCATATTGACCCCTATACCCACACGAATAAATATTCAAGTGAACCTCCAGTTGCCGTGTGCTATTCCTGTTGCTTCACGATATCTTACAAACACCCGAGGTGAGATTTATCGGCATCCCCGTGGATCAACAACTTGTCCACTATGCCAGTTACCTCGTTACCGGTTTTGTTCTCTTTTCTCATTCCCGTGTTCCAGCATCCCTGTGATCAAATCACATTGTGTCTGGCCAGACGATGGTGGATACTGTAACACCGAGAGGGCCTAGAGATATCTCTCCATCGTCGGAGGAGCAAATCCCAATCTTGAGCTATCAAGTTACTTGACATACTTTCCCATGAACCCGTAAGCCACCGTAATAGCCACCCAGTTACGGATGACGTTTAACAAACCCCAAAGTTCATGAATCAATCATGAAGAAACTCGATACTCTCATGGTCTAAGGAATTATGCAAATGTAAACTTTCTCTGTGTTATTAACCATTAACTTGTGACGAATGTATCTCATAGCATAACATCAATACGGGTCGATTCAACACAAGTGTTCTTCTAACAATGTGCCCTCAAAGTTGCCAGCATAGTCATGCCCATGATCAGGAAAACAGAACCATTATGCAACACTTGAGCTAGTCTTAGAGGCCAGACTAGGAATACATTTTACTGTTTATTATTCCACACATGCATGTGAGTCTTCCTCCGAGCCTCGTGGTTATTGTAGACTCGAGAACCATAGCAGTTATAGCACGGAATATAAACTTAATTACGAACATGGGGATAAATAATAACATTTATTATTGCCTCTAGGGCATAAATCCTACAGGAAGACTATCATTTGAAGCACAAGAGCAAGGAGTTCATCAACAACACACTGTCTATTACCTTTTGGAGAGTGGTGTCTCCTAGATTGGTTAGGTGTCACTTGGGAGCCTCCGACATGATGTGGAGTTGAACCGAGGAGTTTGTAAGGGCAAGGAGATCACCTACTTCGTGAAGATCTACCCCGAGTGAGGCTAGTCCTTCGTGGACGTAAGCCATGGTGGAATAGGCAAGGTTGCTTCTTCGTGGACCCTTCGTGGGTGGAGCCCTCCGTGGACTCGCGCAGCCGTTACCCTCCGTGGGTTGAAGCCTCCATCAACGTGGACGTACGATAGCACCACCTATCAGAACCACGCCAAAAACCATCGTGTCTTCATTGCGTTTGAAATCTCCGATCCCCTCCTTTACTTACATATGCAATTGTTTACTTTTCGCTGCTATACTCTTAGAATTGCATGTGTAGGGTGATGCTTGACTTGTACACTTGCTAAAATCTGCCTACAACTAAAATTGGGAAAATGTTAGGTTTTTATTTGGTCAAGTAGTTTAATCACCCCCCCCCTCTAGACATACTTTCAATCCTACAGCTATGTGTTCGAGAGAGAAGCCTCTAGTGAATACTATGGCCCCCGGGTCCACTTTTATCATATATTAAAATCCAAACATACCTTGCTGCAATTTATTTACTTTTATTTCATTTAGTATTTTACTTTATCTATCTATCACTATCAGAATTAATCCTTGCAAATAACCGCTAAGAGGATTGACAACCCTCTTATTTGTGTTGGGTGCATGTGTTTGCTTTTGTGTGTGTAGGTGCTGCTAAAGGATTTTGTGTGGTTCTCCTACTGGATTGATAACCTTGGTTCTTAACTGAGGGAAATACTTATCTCTACTATACTGCATCATCCTCTCCTCTTCGGGGAAATACCAACGCAGTCTACAAGTAGCATGCGTCCACGCTGGAGGAGACTCTGCGGTGCCTGCCTGTGAGCCATAAACCTGGACACGTTTATTCCTTATTTACTTACTTGTTTTTCTATTACATGCATATAAGTAGAGCGTGCATGAGCCCCCAATTTTCTTTATGCCTTGCTGTGATTAGTGATCAACTCTGACATGGATTTGAGTCCAGTCCGTAGGTGTAGTGGACGTGGATGTCGGCTCGGTTTCGTCAGATGGCACGGTCATATCGGATCGAACCCTGTTTATCTCGTTATTTTTGTTTCATGTTCAACTGAATAAAAGGAAAGGAAAATGGTCGTATCAGATCGAACCACATCAATTGTGTTAGTTACATGTGATTTTGGCAAGCAGTGCCCGCCCGAGATGCACCAGTGCGAATGAAGACGAGATCAAGGAGGGACACGGCCGCGCGGGAGGAGGGGCGCGCGGGGGGAGTGTGCCTATCGATCGCACGGCAGCGCGGATCTTACCAGCCTGAGTGGGTCATCGCCGACACCAGTGTGGAAGAAGCGGTGTCGCTTCCTTGCATGTTGGCAGCGCCTGATGACCCACAAGTATAGGGGATCAATCGTAGTCCTTTCGATAAGTAAGAGTGTCGAACCCAACGAGGAGCAGAAGGAAATGATAAACGGTTTTCGGCAAGGTATTCTCTGCAAGCACTGAAATTATCGGTAACAGATAGTTTGATAGCAAGGTATTCATAACAAGTAACAAGTAGCAATGGTAACAAGGGTGTAGCAAGGTGGTCCAATCCTTGTTATAGAAAAGGACAAGCCAGAATGAACTCTTATAATAAGCAAAGCGTTCTCGAGGACACATGGGAATTGTCGTCTAGTCACGTTCATCATGTTTAGTTGATTCACGTTCGCTACTTTGATAATTTGATATGTGGGTGGACCGGTGCTAGGGTGTTATTCTTACTTGAACAATCAACTCTCTTATGATTACCCCCTCTCGCAAGCATCCGCAACTACGAAAGAAGAATTAAGATAAATCTAACCATATCATGAAACATATAGATCCAAATCAGTCCCTTACGGAATAGCGCATAAACTAGGGTTTAAGCTTCTGTTACTCTAGCAACCCATCATCTACTTACTACTCCACAATGCCTCCCCTTAGGCCCAAATATGGTGAAGTGTCATGTAGTCGATGTTCACATGACACCACTAAAGGAAGCAACAACATACATATTGATACGTCTCCAACGTATCTATAATTTATGAAGTATTCATGCCATGTTTATTATAGTTTTGTATGATTTTGGTGCACTTTTATATGGATTTTATATGATTTTCATGGACTAACATATTGACCTAGTGCCCAGTGCCAGTTGCTGTTTTCTGCTTGTTTTTGGTTTTCCAGAAAATCCATATCAAACGAAGTCCAAATGCAGCGAAACTTTTTGACGATTTTTTCGGGAAGGAAAGGGACCCAGGAAGCTTTGGGAGAGTACCAGAAGACCCACAGGGGCCCCACAAGCCACCAGGGCGCGCCCAGGGGGTGGCCACGCCCTGGTGCCTCGTGGACCCCCTGTGGCCCCTCTTTGCGTGATTCCAACGCCAAAAATTCCTATATATTCAGAAACCTCCAGGAATAACCCTAGAACTTCGACTCCGCCGCCACAAGCCTCTGTACCTTCATGATCTCATCTAAAGACCTTTTCCGGCACCCTGCCGGAGGGGGAAATCATCAGCGGAGGCCATCTTCATCATCTCGGCGGTCTCCATGATGAGGAGGGAGTAGTTCACCCTCGGGGCTGAGGGTATGTACTAGTAGCTATGTGTTTGATCTCTCTCTCTCTCTCTCTCTCTCGTGTTCTTGATTTGGCATGATCTTGATGTACCGCCAGCTTTGTTAATATAGTTGGATCATATGGTGTTTCTCCCTCTCTATCTTGTTGTGATGAATTGAGTTTTTACCTTTGAGGTTTCACTATTATCGGATTGAATACTTTTATGGATTTGAGAACACTTGATGTATGTCTTGCATATGAATACCCGTGGTGACAATGGGGTATTATATTGATTCACTTGATGTATGTTTTGGCACTCAACTCACAGATTCCCGTGGTGACATTGGGGTAATCTATGCATAGGGGTTGATGCACGTTTTCGTCCTACTTTCTCCGGTAGAAATCTTGGAGCACTCTTTGGAGTTCTTTGTGTTCGATTGAATATTATGAATCTGAAGTTGTTTGATGCATATCGTATAATCAACTCACGGATACTTGTGGTGACATTGGAGTATCTAGGTGACATTAGAGTTGGTTGATGTGTATCATATAGTGTTATTTTAGTACGAACTCTAGGGCTGTTTGTGACACTTATAGGAATAGCTCAATAGATTGATCGGAAAGGATAACTTTGAGGTGGTTTCGTACCCTACAAACAATTTCATCTTATGTTCTCCGCTTGATAATAACTTTGGAGTGATTCTTTATCGCACGTTGAGGGATTGTTATATGATTCAACTATGTTAGCACTGTTGAGAGATTGCACCAGTGAAAGTATGAACCCTAGGCCTTGTTTCTAAGCATTGCAATACCGTTTGTGCTTCGTTTTATCACTTGCTACCTTGCTGTTTTTATATTTTCAGATTACAAAAACATATATCTACTATCCATACTACACTTGTATCACCATCTCTTCGCCGAACTAGTGCACCTATACAATTTGCCATTGTATGAGGTGTGTTGGGGACACAAGAGATTTCTTATATTTGATTGCAGGGTTGTTTGAGAGAGACCATCTTCATCCTACGCCTCCCACGGATTGATAAACCTTAGGTCATCCACTTGAGGGAAAATTGCTACTGTCCTACAAAACTCCGCGCTTGGAGGCCCAACACGAGTCTACAAAAATAAGTTGTGTAGTATACATCAAGCTCTTTTCTGGCGCCGTTGCCGGGGAGGTGAGTGCTTAACGGTATATCTTTAGATCTTGCAATAGATTCTTTTAGTTTCTTGTTTTATCACCAGTTTGGTTTATAAAAAAAACTACAAAAAAATGGAATTGAGGTTGCCTCATATTATCCGTCTTTATAATGTCTTTCTTGAAAATGATGGATCAGAAAATTTTGCTCAATTGATAGAAGAAGAATTCAATAAAATGTTTGGCATAAAATATATGAATGATAAGCATGATTGCAATGTTGTTAGTATGAATTCTATGAATATCCAAAATACTAATGATGATTGCACTAGTCATGCGAAAAATGTTTCTTATGAGCATGTCAATTTTTTTGGAGTGCATAAAGTTTGTGAAGACATGCCTTATAGGGATGATAGATTTTGTAAGAAGCATAAACATGATAGAACCAATTTGTTGCTCAAAGTGATAGATGAATTTGCTACAAAATTATGCTCTCTTCATCCCATTACTTGTGAACTTTGCAATAGGGTTGGTCATCTAAATTTCCAATGCATGCTTTTTCATGAACGAATCGTGTCCAAATATTGCAATAACTTAATCACCCTTGAACTTTATAATGAACTTTGTTTATTTTTGGGGTGTGAGGAATTGTCACATAAAAATAGTTGGTTTGAAGCATTCATATTCACAGACCATGCTGAAACTAATTTGAAAGAAATATATATGTTTTGTATGGTAAATTGCAATGAGAATGCTTATATTGCCAACTATAGAAAGACGGGAAAACCAATAGAATATAAAAGGAACACTAATGAAAGGGTAAAGATTTCCACTTTCCCTCCTATTGTCTCTCATGATGAAATAGGTGACGAGGAGGAGCTTCCTATTCAACCAATCTCATCAATAAGAAGCTCGGAAAAATTGATTAAACCCACACATGATGTGGTGAAGAAGAAGAAAAGAAGAAAACGTAGAGGTAAAAAGGTATCTCTCCCAAATAATGTTGCTCCTATTATTGTTGTGCCTCATGAGAATGAATCAAAAATAATTGTGGAAGATGATACACTTGATGATGATATTGCTTCTTTGTCTTATGGCACAATGTCCGAAGGAACTATTGAGGATGATTTTATTATACCTATTACTTGTTGTGATAATTATGATTGGGAAGATAATGATACTTCTTATAATCTTCAGAATCTTTTTGGCACCAACTTGGAAAATTATGATGATAATAATTGCTATACTATTGGTGCTATTCATACTATTAATGATGAGAGTAAATATGCTTATGATATGCAAAGCCACAAGCTTGGGGATGCTATGTTTGATGAGAATGACATGTTTGAGAATTTATTTGCTGCAATTAATGTTTGTCCCAAGCTTGGGGATGCTATGCTTAATGAAGATGATCTTTTTAGTCCCCCTACTTTGAATGATAAAATTTGTTATGATAATTTCATGCCTCCTATTTATGATGATTGCAATATTTATGAAAGTGGGTTTGGAAGAGTGTCAACTTTAGATAATAATTATCCCACTATTTTGGAGGGTGTTGAATCTTATTACAATATTGATAAAAGTGGATTTGGAGAGGTCGTGACTTTATTTAATGATGATTCCACTATTTCGGAAGAGGTTTCAATTGATTATGATGAGAACAAAGTTGCTACTTATGATGATTATTGTGATGATACTTATGTTATAAAACGTAGTGATGATTATCTTTATAAAACTTGTCATAATTATGAATATCCTTTTACTGAACATTACTCTTTTAATGTGGAAACAATCTATAGTATTCGAGTTTCATATGATACTCCCACTATTACGAATGAGAAGAACATTGCTTATGTGGAGAGTGATAAATTTTCTATGCTTGTGGATCATGAAAAGAATGCTTTATGTGATAGTTATATTGTTGAATTCATGCATGATGCTACTGAAAACTATTATGAGAGATGAACATATGATTCATGATGCTCCCGTTATGTTTCAATTCTTTACTTTTATGTGAGTATCATCAAAATCATCATGCCTAGCTAAAAAGGAATTAAAGAAAAGTGCTTGTGGGGAGACAACCTGTGATGCCCCCGGCCCGACTGTGCACTAATCATACACGCAAATGCGCACGATCAAGCCCAGGGACTCACGGGAAGATATCACAACACAACTCTAGACACAAAATAAAATAATACAAGCTTTATATTACAAGCCAGGGGCCTCGAGGGCTCGAATACATAAGCTCGGGTTACACAAGAGTCAGCGGAAGCATCAGTATCTGAGTACAGACATAATTAGACAAGTCTGCCTTAAGAAGGCTGAGCAAAGCAACGACATCTAGATCGAAAAGGTGCATGCCTCCTGCCTGGGTGTGATAGCCTGGCTTATTAGGGATGATAGACTACTCATATCAATAAGGAATTCCTTCTTTTCCGGGAGCCCATTCGGACAGAACTCCAAAGTAAAGCGTGCTTAGCTTGGAGTAATTTCAGGATGGGTGACCGACCGGGAAGTTGCTTCCGGGTGCGCACGAGTGAGGACAAAGTGCACAAGAAAGACTAGTATTGATCTATGAGGCCAGTCTAGATCTCGCCAGGAGTAACGACCACCGGCGGGTGTGTCCGGGGCATTACAAGTTGGTATTAGAGCCGACCCTCGCGGTTACACGGATGTTTGCGGGTCAGGTGCGCGGTCATGTTGTGCATGACGTTTGTGACCCGTCGTGGCACACGGCATGGCACACGTGCCGGACTGGACACACAGACGTATGTGCCAAGAGGGAACATTCCTGTGGCCCGACGAGGACATCGGTTCCTCTGAGTGGGGGTGTATGTGATAGCCTGGCTTATTAGGGATGATAGACTACTCATATCAATACGGAATTCCTTCTTTTCCGGGAGCCCATTCGGACAGAACTCCAAAGTTAAGCGTGCTCAGCTTGGAGTAATTTCAGGATGGGTGACCGACCGGGAAGTTGCTCCCGGGTGCGCACGAGTGAGGACAAAGTGCGCAGGAAGACTAGTATTGATCTGTGAGGCCAGTCTAGATCTCGCCAGGAGTAACGACCACCGGCGGGTGTGTCCGGGGCGTTATACTGGGAGCCTCCGAACTACTCCTGGTCATCAGTCTCCACGTAGTAGTAATCTCCGCCTGGGGGTAGTAGTAGTCGTCGACGGGAACAGCTGGCTCCGGGGCTCCGTCATCTGATCGCAGCAATCGGGTAGGGGGGAAAAGGTAGCAAAGCAACCGTGAGTACTCATCCAAAGTACTCGCAAGACTTACATTAGATCTATGCTAAGTATGCATCGGTATCAAAGGGAAGGGGCTGCATCTTTGGACTATACTGCAGAAATGCCAGAACAGAGGGGAAAGACTAGCCTATCGAAGACTAGCATCTTGCAGCATTAGAAGAGTGCAGATTAGTAGCATAACATAAAGTAATAAGTAATAGTAGCAATGCCCAGAGATCCTTCCTCGACTCCCTGCGAGAAAGCGATCCCGGAGCTAACATATTAATAAAATAACTCAGGTATCCAGTTCTAGTTGTAGTAGATCGGGATACTCTTTGAGCATCCTGTTACCGTGGACATGGCTATTCGAATAGATAACTTCCCTGCAGGGGTGCACCAACTTACCCAACACGCTCGATTAACTCTGGCCGGACACACTTACTCGGGTCATGCCCGGCCTCGGCTGATCGACACCCCGTAGTCCTACCTAGGCTCAATAGAGAGGCCAGCACGCCGGTCTACATCCTAAGCACTCAGGGGTCTTGGGCCCATCGCCCTTTGCACTCCTGCGCGTTGCGTACGCGGCCGCTACTATCGAGTGCCGAGGGTGATACCTCCTACCTCACTCCTGATGATATCTCTGTAGCGTAGCTAATCGGTTGTGGGTTATTGAGGGTGATTCCTCTTTCACCACCGCCGATGATGCATCTGTCGTGTAACCACTCAAGTGTGAACCCATCGAGGGTGATTCCTCCAAGTTCACCTTGACGGATACATCGAGTGGGAATCCATCGAGGGTGATTCCTCCAAGTTCACCTTGACGGATACATCGAGTGGGAATCCATCGAGGGTGATTCCTCAGATTCCCCCTTGATGTTATAGTCCTAAACTACTGTGCCTATGGGCTTAAGTGCCCCCAGTGCCAGAGCCCAGCCCAACTCCCGCCGTCTCCCACCTCCCGCCTCTCTCTCCTCGTTGTCGTCGCGCACGCGCACGCCCGAAACAGGCCCCCTCGCCCTGCTCGACAGCGCGGCCCCGCGCCCGCTGTGGGTGGATAAGGGCAGCACCCTGCCCTCCCCTGGTCTCTCCTGGCCTCACTCCTCCCCTCTTTCCCTTTCTGTCTCTCTCCCGAGCGCTGCCATAGACGCGCCCCGGTGATTCGCGCAGCCACCGTCACCCTCTCGTCACCGCAGCCTGTCCTAAAGCTCCGCCACCGTCTGCTGCTCCTTCCAGTGCCACTAGACGGAGCCGGGAGCCCCTACGTCGCCTGCGTCGACCTCGCCTTCCCCTTCGGTCACCGGAGATCGCCGCCACCGCGCCGTCTTCCCCAGGCCTTCCCCGAGCCCATCTAGCTCACCTGCAGGCTCCCTGTGAGCCCTCCTTCCCTCTCCCTCTCTCTCTCTGTGCTCCCGCGCGTTCGCTAGCTCGCCCCTACCGTTGCCGTGAGCTCGCCGCCGCTGCTTACTTCACCGTCACAGCCACCGCAAGCGCCGGCCGCGTCTGAGCCTTCCGGCGTGCTCCTGGGATCCCCAGGAGGCCAGCGCGCCCTTCTGCACACTTAACCGAGCGTCGTAGCGACGAGCTTGAGCTCGACCGTAGACCGCCGCCGCCTGCCATCGCCGTAGGGACACCCTCGGCTCGACCGTGCACTAATCATACACGCAAATGCGCACGATCAAGCCCAGGGACTCACGGGAAGATATCACAACACAACTCTAGACACAAAATAAAATAATACAAGCCAGGGGCCTCGAGGGCTCGAATACAAGAGTTAGCGGAAGCATCAGTATCTGAGTACAGACATAATTAGACAAGCTTGCCTTAAGAAGGCTGAGCAAAATAACAACAACTAGATCGAAAAGGCGCAGGCCTCCTGCCTGGGAGCCTCCTAAACTACTCCTGGTCGTCGGTCTCCATGTAGTAGTAGGCACCATTAGGGTAGTAGTAGTCATCGACGGGGTTAGCTGTTTTCGGGACTCCATCATCTGATCGCAGCAGTCGGGTAGGGGAAAAAGGGTAGCAAAGCAACCGTGAGTACTCATCCAAAGTACTCGCAAGACTTACATCAGAACTATGGTAATCATGCATCAATATCAAATGAAGGGGCTGTATCTGTGGACTGAACTGCAGAATTGCTAGAAATAGAGAGAAGGCCTAGCCTATCGAAGACTAGCATCTTGCAGCGTCTTGCAGCATTAGAAGAGTGCACATTAGTAGCATTACATAAAGTAATAAGTATGTAGTAGCAAAGCCTAGAGATCCTTTCTCGACTCCCTGCGAGAAAGCGATCCCGGAGCTTACAATTAAAGTAACATGTATCCAGTTCAAGTTGTAGTAGATCGGGATACTACACTGAGCGTCCAGAGAGGTCCCCGCCGGTCTACATCCTAAGCGCTCAGGGGTCTTGGGCCCATCGCCCTTCGCACTCCGGGTCGTTGTGAGGACGGTGGATACCAGCGCCACCTCTGCCTGGATGGCGCGATCCGGCCCGGTCACAATGCTGAACTGGACGTCTGACAGAGCTTTCGGGTGAAACGTACGACGCCGAGGGCCCCATTAAACCATAATCCCGCGTGGTGGTAGTGCGTATAGGCCAGTGGCCAACTCAGATCAAATACCAAAATCTGTTAAGCGTGTTATTAGTAACTCGCGGACACGAACAGGGCTCAAGGTTCACCTTCGACACCCTGTCGCACCGACTTGGTAATCCGTGGCCCAACGACCAGGGACCAGGCCCACCTCTCTCCTAGGTGGTCTCCACCTGCCCTGTCGTTCCGCCACAATAATCTCTCGCGGGTACCCTTGGGTCGACCCGACTTCAACAAAGGTCTGAGGTGAAGGTCAAAGTACCCGTGTGTCCATAACATCATGGGGAATCCGAGGAATCACCCTCGATGGATTCCCATTCGATGTAACCGTCAAGGTGAACTTGGAGGAATCACCCTCGATGGGTTCACACTTGGGGGGGGGTTGCACGACAGAGGCATCATCGGAGGTGGTGAAAGAGGAATCACCCTCGGTAACCCACAATCGACTAGCTATGCTACAGAGATATCATCAGGAGTGAGGTAGGAGGTATCACCCTCGGCACTCGATAGTAGCTCTGCAGAGTCGTACAACTAAGGGGAAGTGCGGTGTTGTGTCGGTCTCTGCACATCGATTACGTTGATCGAATCTTCCGGTAGCAAGGCCGGGTAATACGGACAAGGATGTGGGGCCTCTGATGGATCACTAACCAGCCTATACTAAGCATATAGGATAAGTATCAACAGCTGGTTACAAAATCAGGCTATGCATCGGGATAGGAGCAATCAAATACAGTAGCAAAATCTAGTGCAAGCATGGGAGAGAAAGAATGGGCGATATAGGAATGATCAAGGGGGTTTTGCTTGCCTGGAAGCTCTGCTGAAAAAGGCTGGGCGTCTGCGACGTAGTCGTACTCAGGGGCCACGTCTGTCTCGGGGTCTACCGGAGAGAAGAGGGGGAGGAAACAAATAAATACAAAGCATATAAATGCAATCACAGAGCATGACAAGGCAAAATGCAATGCATGGGTGACCTAATGCATCTCTAAATAGTTTTAGTTAAGTTAGGAATTAATTTGGAATTATTATCCGGCGACCGAACCAAAGGGGAAAAATGGGCGGGAGGAAGCGCAGCTAACCGCGGAGGTCGGTGACGCGCTCGGGGAGGCCGGGGACGGCTCGATGGTGACGTAATCGGTGGCGAGGTGCCGCGGCCGTGCGTGGAGAAGATGCCTCGATGGCGGCGATGCAGCGCTCCCCCGGTTGAGCTACTGCTTGGAATCGACGGAGATGAGGCGGGCGGAGCTCCTGGACGTCTTCACGTGGCTCGGGGAGGTCCCGGAGCACGGCTACGAGGCGGCGGCGGCAACGGAGCTTCGGGCGACGGCTCGATCTGGAACGAGAGAGCGAGGAAGGGGTTACTGGAGGGCTAGGGTTTGCGGGGAGAGAGCGAGGGGGGCTCGGGGTCGTGCTTATCCACCAGGGGAAGCACTGGATGCTCGACAGCGAGCTCCATCGCCGTCGGGGACGAGCTCGGTGTCGACACGATGCGGGAGCAGGTGGGAGGAGGGAGAAAGGCTCCGGTGGGCTGGGCTTTGACACTGTAGCAGGTGGGCCGCGGTGTACAGATGGTTTTTCCATTTTTAATTTCTGTAAACCAAAATAGCTACTGGAGGGCTAGGGTTCGAGCTCGCCCGTAGACCGCCGCCGCCTGCCATCGCCGTACGGCCCGTCTCCGGCCATTTCAGCTCGCGCCCGTGCCGTAGATCGCCGCGACTTGATCTCCACGTTCGAACGCCGCAAGCCGCGCGCCAAATGGTCGTCGGACGCCAAATCCCGCCGCTGTCCGACGCGCGCCGCCGCGTTTTTGCCGACGTGGCCTGCCGCTGGGGCCCACCTGGGTCGCTGCCAGTGGGTCCCCCGGGCCCAGTTGACTGGGTTGACCCAGTCAACTGTGCTGACTGGGCAACCCCAGCCACTGACAGGTGGCCCCCATGCTAATTAAACATTTTTATAAATAATTAATCTGCTAATTAATCTGTTAACTAAAATTGTTAATTAAACAGTCACTGACAGTTGGGTCCCACCTAGCTAATTGTTTCATTTAGATAAATTAGTTAACTGCTGAGTATGACAGGAGGGCCCCACCTGTCAGTTTGACTAGTCAGTGGTCAACTCTGTTGACTGCTGACTGGGCTTTGACTGGCCCCACATGTCATTGACTGTGGCTGGCTCAGTCTGAGTATAAAAAGTAATTCACTATTTAATTTTCGAATTAATTAATTAAAATTATTTCAGAATATTGCTAAAAACTTTGAAAATTAATATAAATTCAACCGTAACTCAGATGAAAATGTTTTATATATGAAAAACGATCAAAAAAATAAGACGAATCTGAATATGCCATCCACCTACCTGTCACATGCCTCCAACACTGCAAACATGGAACCTTCCCCTCCGGTTCAGTATACCGATAACTGCCTGGAGCTGGGAAAATATTCCTGGATATTTTCCCGCTCCGTCTGTAACGTGTAGCACTGCGTTAGATCACCCCTAGCACAGTATACTGCCATGTCATGCATTGTGCTACATTTGTTTGCTTTGTATTTATTGTTTCTCCCCCCTCTTCTCTCCGGTAGACCCCGAGACCGACGCTACTCCCGAGTACGACTACGTCGACGACGACCCGTCCTTTTCAGCAGAGCTTCCAGGCAAGCAAAACCCCCTTGATCATTCCTATATTGCCCATTCTTTCTCTCTCATGCTTGCATTAGATTTTGCTACTGTTGTCTGAAAGCTCCTATTTTGATGCATAGCCAGTTTTTGTAACTGTTGTTGATACCTTACCTGCTATCCTAAATGCTTAGTATTGGTTGGTTAAGTGATCCATCAGTGACCCCTCACCCTTGTCCTTGTTGCCCAGCTTTGTTACCGGTGCCCCGATCAATGTGATCGATGTACAGAGACCGACACGTCACCGCACACCCCTTAGTTGTACGACTCCGCAGAGATACTATTGAGTGCCGAGGGTGATACCTCCTTCCTCACTCCAGATGATATCTCTGTAGCGTAGCTAGTCGGTTGTGGGTTACCGAGGGTGATTCCTCCTTCACCACCTCCGATGATGCCTCTGTCGTGCAACCCCTCAAGTGTGAACCCATCGAGGGTGATTCCTCCAAGTTCACCTTGACGAATACATCGAGTGGGAATCCATTGTGGGTGATTCCTCGGATTTCCCCCTTGATGTTATGGACACACGGTTACCATGTATTTACCTCAGTCCCTTATTAAGGTGGGTCGACCCTGAGGGGTACCCGCGAGAGATGTGGAGTCGGGTTGACCGTGAGGGTACCCGCGAGATAATTACGTGGCACGGCCGGGCAGGCAGACCGCCCCAGGAGAGGGATGGGCCTGGCCCTTGCCGTAAGTCCACGAGACGGGGCGACGGGACCACAGATCGTGGAGCACTGATCGTCTCCGCGAGCTCCCAACACACTAACGGGTTTGGATATGTGATCTGAGTAGGCCTCTAGCCTTTACGCACTAACCACCACGCGGGAATAGTATGGGCACTCGGCGTCGTATGTATCAGCCGAAGCTCTCTAGACGTCAGCAGTTGAGCAGCGCGCGCCAGGTTGGACGGGAACCGCCTGCGCTTGTATTAAGGGGTGGGTCTGCTCCCGGCCGCGTACGCAACGTGCAGGAGTGCAAAGGGCGATGGGCCCACGACCCCTGAGTGCTTAGGATGTAGACCGGCGTGTTGGCCTCTTTGTTGAGCCTAGGTAGGACTACGGCGTGTCGATCAACCGAGGCCGGGCATGACCCGAGTAAGTGTGTCCGCCCAGAGTTAATCGAGCGTGTTGGGTAAGTTTGTTGGAAATATGCCCTAGAGGCAATAATAAATTGGTTATTATTATATTTCCTTGTTCATGATAAATCGTTTATTATCCATGCTATAATTGTATTGATTGGAAACTCAAATACATGTGTGGGTACATAGACAACACTGTGTCCCTAGTAAGCCTCTAGTTGACTAGCTCGTTGATCAAAGATGGTTAAGGTTTCCTAGCCATAGACATGAGATGTCATTTGATAACGGGATCACATCATTAGGAGAATGATGTGATGGACAAGACCCAAACTGTAAACGTAGCATTTGATCGTGTCAGTTTATTGCTATTGTTTTCTGCATGTCAAGTATCTGTTCCTTTGACCATGAGATCATGCAACTCTCTGACACCGGAGGAATACCTTGTGTGTATCAAACGTCGCAACGTAACTGGGTGACTATAAAGGTGCTCTACAGGTATCTCCGAGGGTGTCTGTTGGGTTGGCATGGATCAAGACTGGGATTTGTTACTCCGTATGACGGAGAGGTATCTCAGGGCCCACTCGGTAATACAACATCACAATGAGCCTTGCAAGCAATGTGACTAAAGTGTTAGCCACGAGATCTTGTATTACGGAACGAGTAAAGAGACTTGCCGGTAACGAGATTGAACTAGGTATAGTGATACCGACGATCGAATCTCGGGCAAGTAACATACCGAAGAACAAAGGGAACAGCATACGGGATTAACTGAATCCTTGACATAGAGGTTCGACCGATAAAGATCTTCGTAGGATATGTAGGAGCCAATATGGGCATCCAGGTCCCGCTATTGGTTATTGGCCGTAGAGGTGTCTCGGTCATGTCTACATAGTTCTCGAACCCGCAGGGTCTACACACTTAACGTTTGGTGACGATTAGTATAATTGAGTTATTATGTTGGTGACCGAAAGTTGTTCGGAGTCCCGGATAAGATCCCGGACATGACGAGGATCTCCGGAATAGTCCGGAGGTAAAGATTGATATATGTGATAATAGTGTTTTGATCTCTGGAAGGGTTCCGGAGTTCACTGGAAGGGGTTCCGGATGTTTACCGAAGTGTTCGGGTGCAGCAACACTTTATATGAGCCAAAGGGATAAAGCCCACAAGGTATTGGAAAGTGCAAAAGTAGTTTTGCTGCCGCGTAAGCGGTACTACCGCTTGTTGAAGCGGTACTACCGCCGGAGCGGTACTACCGCTTGTGTGAAGCGGTACTACCGCCCAAGCGGTACTACCGCTTGTGTGAAGCGGTACTACCGCTTGTGCGCGGCTGTGCACGATTCGGCAGGGTCCGAATTGGACTCTTTTCCTGCGGGCCAAACCGACCTTGTGCGGGCAAAACCGACCCGGAGGAGGCTTTTACTCCAAGTTTAGACCCCAAGGCTCAACATATAAATAGAGGGGCAGGGCTAGCACACGGGACACATCAGGATTTCCCAAGCCGTGTGCCGGCAACCCTAGCCCTCTAGTTCCTCCGTCATAATCTCCGTAGCGCTTGGCGAAGCCCTGCAGAGATTGTTCCTCACCACCATCACCACGCCGTCGTGCTGCTGGAACTCAACCACTACTTCATCATCGCTCGATGGATCGAGGAGGTGAAGGCGTCATCAAGCCGTACGTGTGTTGAACGCGGAGGTGCCGTCCGTTCGGCACTAGATCGGAAGGATCGTGATTGGATCGCGGGACGCTCGGCGATTTGGATCGCGAAGACGTTCGACTACATCAACCGCGTTTATTAACGCTTCCGCTTAGCGATCTACAAGGGTATGTAGATTCACTCTCCCTCTCGTAGATGCTCATCACCATGGATAGATCTTGCGTGTGCGTAGGAAAATTTTTGTTTCCCATGCAACGTTCCCCAACAGTGGCATCATGAGCCAGGTCTATGCGTAGATGAGATCTCGAGTAGAACACAAACGAGTTGTGGGCGTGGGTGTATACATATTGCTTGCCGTTACTAGTTGATACTTGATTCAGCGGCATTGTGAGATGAAGCGGCCCGGACCGACATTACGCGTACGCTTACGCGAGACTGGTTTTACCGCTGCGTGCACTTGTTGCATAAAGGTGACTGGCGGGTGTCTGTCTCTCTCACTTTAGTTGAATCGGTTCAATGAAGAGGGTTCTTTTAGAAGATCAAAAAGCAATCACTACACCACGTTGTGGTTTTGCGTAGGTAAGAACGGTTCTTGCAAACCCGTAGCAGCCACGTAAAATTTGCAACAACAATTAGAGGACGTCTAACTTGTTTTTGCAGGGTATGTTGTGATGTGATATGGCCAATTACATGATGAGATATATGTGATGTATGAGATGATCATGTGTTGTATAGAATATCACGACTTGCATGTCGATGAGTACGGCAACTGGCAGGAGCCATAGAGTTGTCTTTAATTATTGTATGACCTGCGTGTCAATCATTAAGCGCTATGTAATGCTTTACTTTATCGCTAAACGTTAGCTATAGTCGTGGAAGCAACAGTCGGCGCGACAACCTTATGGCGACACGTTGATGGAGATCAAGATGATGGAGATCATGGTGTCATGCCGGTGACGATGGAGATCATGCCGGTGCTTTGGAGATGGAGATCAAAAGCACAAGTTCATGGCCATATCATGTCACTTATGATTTGCATGTGATGTTAATCCTTTTATGCATCTTATTTTGCTTAGGACGACGGTAGCATTATAAGGTGATCCCTCACTTAAATTTCAAGATAAATTGTGTTCTCCCCAAGTGTGCACCGTTGCGAAAGTTCGTCGTTTCGAGACACGCCGTGATGATCGGGTGTGATAGACTCTACGTTCGCATACAACGGGTGCAAGCCATGTTGCACGTGCGGAACACTCGGGTTAAACTTAACGAGCCTAGCATGTACAGACATGGCCTCGGAACACAAGAGACCGAAAGGTCGAACATGAGTCATATAGTAGATATGATCAACATGAAGATGTTCACCATTGAAACCACCTCAACTCACGTGATGATCGGACTTGAGTTGGTGGATTTGGATCATGTTACACTCGAATGATCGGAGGGATGTCAATTTGAGTGGGAGTTTTTAAGTAATATGATTAACTAAACTCATTATCTAAGAACAATAGTCTAAGTTGTCTTTGCAATATTTATGTTGTAGATCATGGCTCGCGCAGTAGCACCCCTGAATTTTAATGCGTTCCTAGAGAAAGCTAAGTTGAAAGATGATGGAAGTAACTTTGTGGACTGGGCCCGTAATCTAAGGATTATCCTTACGGCTTCCCAGAAGGCTTATGTCCTTGATGCACCGCTTGGTGATCCACCCGCTCCAGTTGAGTCTCTAGACGTTGTGAACGCCTGGCAGGCTCGTTCTGATGATTACTCAATAGTTCAATGTGCAATGTTGTATGGCTTAGAACCGGGACTTCAAAGACGTTTTGAACGTCATGGAGCATATGAGATGTTCCAGGAGTTGAAGTTTATCTTTCAGAAGAATGCCCGGATCGAGAGATATGAGATCTCCGATAAGTTCTATGCTTGCAAGATGGAGGAGAACGGGTCTATCAGTGATCACGTGCTCAGAATGTCTGGGTACTCCACCCGTCTGGCTGAGTTAGGGATGCCCCTTCCGCCAGAGGCTATCACTGACAGAGTTCTTCAATCATTGCCACCTAGCTACAAGAGCTTCGTGTTGAACTATAACATGCACGGGATGAACAAGTCAGTCGCCGAGCTGTTTGCGATGCTGAAAGTCGCTGAGTCTGAAATTCAGAAGGAGCATCAAGTGTTGATGGTCAATAAAACCACTAGTTTCAAGAAAAATGGCAAGGGTAAGAAGGGTAACTCCAAGAAGAGTGGCAAAGCAGTTGCTCCTCTCGTGAAGAAACCCAAGGCTGGACCCAAACCAGAAACTGTGTGTTTTCATTGCAAGGGAACTGGACACTGGAAGCGGAATTGCCCCAAGTATTTGGCTGACAAGAAGGCGGCCAACAACAAACAAGGTATATATGATATACATGTTATTGATGTGTACCTTACCAACTCTCGTTGTAGTGCCTGGGTATTTGATACCGGTGCGGTTGCTCATATTTGCAACTCAAAACAGGAACTGCGGAATAGACGGAGGCTGGCAAAGGACGAAGTGACGATGCGCGTGGGAAATGGTTCCAAGGTTGATGTGATCGCCGTCGGCACGCTCGCTCTTCGATTACCGTCGGGATTAGTGATGAACCTAAATAAGTGTTATTTGGTGCCTGCGTTAAGCATGAACATTATATCTGGATCTTGTTTATTGCGAGACGGTTACTCATTTAAATCAGAGAATAATGGTTGTTCTATTTATATGAGTAATATCTTTTATGGTCATGCACCCGATGTGAGGGGTTTATTCTTATTGAATCTCGATAGTAATGATACACATGTTCATAACATTGATGCCAAAAGATGTAGAATTGATAATGATAATACCACTTTCTTGTGGCACTGCCGTTTAGGTCATATTGGCGTAAAACGCATGAGGAAGCTCCATGCTGATGGACTTTTGGAGTCACTTGATTTTGAATCACTTGACACATGTGAGCCATGCCTCATAGGCAAGATGACTAAAACGCCGTTCTCTGGAATAATGGAACGGGCAAGTGACTTATTGGAAATCATACATACTGATGTGTGCGGTCCGATGAGTATTGAAGCGCGCAGTGGTTATCGTTACTTTCTCACCTTCACTGATGACTTAAGTAGATATGGGTATATTTACTTAATGAAACACAAGTCTGAAACATTTGAAAAGTTCAAACAATTTCAGAGTGAAGTTGAGAATCATCGTAACAAGAAGATTAAATTCCTACGATCTGATCGAGGAGGAGAATATCTGAGTTATGAGTTTGGCAGTCACTTAAGACAGTGTGGAATTGTTTCACAATTGACACCGCCTGGAACACCACAGCGTAATGGTGTGTCCGAACGTCGTAATCGAACTTTATTGGATATGGTGCGATCTATGATGTCTCTTGCCGATTTGCCACTATCGTTTTGGGGTTATGCATTAGAGACAGCTGCATTCACTTTAAATAGGGCACCATCGAAATCCGTTGAGACGACGCCATATGAACTTTGGTTTGGCAAGAAGCCAAAGCTGTCGTTTCTTAAAGTTTGGGGATGTGATGCTTATGTCAAAAAGCTTCAGCCTGAAAAGCTGGAACCCAAAGCGGAGAAATGCGTCTTCATAGGATACCCAAAAGAGACAGTTGGGTATACCTTCTACCTCAGATCCGAAGGCAAAGTGTTTGTCGCTAAAAACGGAACATTTCTTGAGAAAGAGTTTCTCTCGAAAGAATTGAGTGGGAGGAAGATAGAACTTGATGAGGTTGTTGAACCTCTACTTCAACCTGAGAGTAGCGCAGCGCAGAAAGTTGTTTCTGTGGAGCCTACATTAGCTGAAGAGGAAGTTAATGATGATGATCATGAAGCTTTGGATCAAGTTGCTATTGAACCTCGTAGGTCGACAAGGACGCGTACTGCTCCTGAGTAGTACGGCAACCCTGTCTTAGAGGTCATGTTGTTAAACAACGATGAACCTACGAGCTATGGAGAAGCGATGATGGGCCCGGATTCCGATAAGTGGTTAGAGGCCATGAAATCCGAGATGGGATCCATGTATGAAAACAAAGTATGGACTTTGGAAGTATTACCTGAAGGGCGTAAAGCCATACAGAACAAATGGATCTTTAAGAGGAAGACGGACGCGGACGGTAATGTCACCGTCTATAAAGCTCGACTTGTGGCAAAGGGTTTTTCACAAGTTCAAGGAGTTGACTACGATGAGACCTTCTCACCCGTAGCGATGCTTAAGTCCGTCAGAATCATGTTAGCAATAGCTGCCTTTTTCGATTATGAAATTTGGCAGATGGATGTCAAAACAGCGTTCCTTAACGGTTTCCTTAAGGAAGAGTTGTATATGATGCAACCAGAAGGTTTTGTCGATCCAGAGAATGCTGACAAAGTTTGCAAACTCCAGCGATCCATTTATGGACTGGTGCAAGCATCTCGGAGTTGGAATCTTCGTTTTGATGAGGTGATCAAAGCGTTCGAGTTTATACAAGTTTACGGAGAAGCTTGTATTTACAAGAAAGTGAGTGGGAGCTCTATAGCGTTTCTAATATTATATGTGGATGACATATTGCTGATTGGAAACAATATAGAAATGCTGGAAAGCGTAAAGGAATATTTGAACAAGAGTTTTTCAATGAAGGACCTAGGAGAAGCTGCTTTCATATTAGGCATCAAGATCTATAGAGATAGATCAAGACGCTTAATAGGACTTTCACAAAGCACATACCTTGATAAGATTTTGAAGAAGTTCAAAATGGATCAGTCCAAGAAGGGGTTCTTGCCTGTTTTGCAAGGTGTGAAGTTGAGTAAGACTCAATGCCCAGTGACTGCAGAAGATAGAGAAAAGATGAGTGTCATCCCCTATGCTTCGGCCATAGGCTCTATCATGTATGCAATGCTGTGCACAAGACCCGATGTCAGCCTTGCCATAAGTATGGCCGGAAGGTTTCAAAGTGATCCAGGAATGGAACACTGGACGGCGGTCAAGAATATCCTGAAGTACCTGAAAAGGACTAAGGACATGTTTCTCGTTTATGGAGGTGATCAAGAGCTCGTCGTAAAGGGTTACGTCGATGCAAGCTTTGACACTGATCCGGATGACTCTAAGTCGCAAACCGGATACGTATTTATTCTTAATGGGGGTGCGGTTAGCTGGTGCAGTTCCAAGCAAAGCGTGGTAGCAGATTCTACATGCGAAGCGGAGTACATCGCTGCCTCGGAGGCGGCGAAGGAAGGTGTCTGGATGAAGGAGTTCATGACAGATCTTGGAGTAGTGCCTAGTGCACTTAACCCAATGACTCTGTTTTGTGATAATACTGGTGCCATTGCTCTAGCCAAGGAACCAAGATTTCACAAGAGGACCAGACACATAAAGCGACGTTTCAATTCCATCCGCGATTACATCAAGGAGGACGACATAAATATTTGCAAAGTACACACGGATCTAAATGTTGCAGATCCGATGACTAAACCTCTTCCAAGGGCTAAACATGAACAACACCAGAACTGCATGGGTGTTCGATTCATTACAATGTAAATCACATAGTGATGTGAACTAGATTATTGACTCTAGTGCAAGTGGGAGACTGTTGGAAATATGCCCTAGAGGCAATAATAAATTGGTTATTATTATATTTCCTTGTTCATGATAAATCGTTTATTATCCATGCTATAATTGTATTGATTGGAAACTCAAATACATGTGTGGGTACATAGACAACACTGTGTCCCTAGTAAGCCTCTAGTTGACTAGCTCGTTGATCAAAGATGGTTAAGGTTTCCTAGCCATAGACATGAGATGTCATTTGATAACGGGATCACATCATTAGGAGAATGATGTGATGGACAAGACCCAAACTGTAAACGTAGCATTTGATCGTGTCAGTTTATTGCTATTGTTTTCTGCATGTCAAGTATCTGTTCCTTTGACCATGAGATCATGCAACTCTCTGACACCGGAGGAATACCTTGTGTGTATCAAACGTCGCAACGTAACTGGGTGACTATAAAGGTGCTCTACAGGTATCTCCGAGGGTGTCTGTTGGGTTGGCATGGATCAAGACTGGGATTTGTTACTCCGTATGACGGAGAGGTATCTCAGGGCCCACTCGGTAATACAACATCACAATGAGCCTTGCAAGCAATGTGACTAAAGTGTTAGCCACGAGATCTTGTATTACGGAACGAGTAAAGAGACTTGCCGGTAACGAGATTGAACTAGGTATAGTGATACCGACGATCGAATCTCGGGCAAGTAACATACCGAAGAACAAAGGGAACAGCATACGGGATTAACTGAATCCTTGACATAGAGGTTCGACCGATAAAGATCTTCGTAGGATATGTAGGAGCCAATATGGGCATCCAGGTCCCGCTATTGGTTATTGGCCGTAGAGGTGTCTCGGTCATGTCTACATAGTTCTCGAACCCGCAGGGTCTACACACTTAACGTTTGGTGACGATTAGTATAATTGAGTTATTATGTTGGTGACCGAAAGTTGTTCGGAGTCCCGGATAAGATCCCGGACATGACGAGGATCTCCGGAATAGTCCGGAGGTAAAGATTGATATATGTGATAATAGTGTTTTGATCTCTGGAAGGGTTCCGGAGTTCACCGGAAGGGGTTCCGGATGTTTACCGAAGTGTTCGGGTGCAGCAACACTTTATATGAGCCAAAGGGATAAAGCCCACAAGGTATTGGAAAGTGCAAAAGTAGTTTTGCTGCCGCGTAAGCGGTACTACCGCTTGTTGAAGCGGTACTACCGCCGGAGCGGTACTACCGCTTGTGTGAAGCGGTACTACCGCCCAAGCGGTACTACCGCTTGTGTGAAGCGGTACTACCGCTTGTGCGCGGCTGTGCACGATTCGGCAGGGTCCGAATTGGACTCTTTTCCTGCGGGCCAAACCGACCTTGTGCGGGCAAAACCGACCCGGAGGAGGCTTTTACTCCAAGTTTAGACCCCAAGGCTCAACATATAAATAGAGGGGCAGGGCTAGCACACGGGACACATCAGGATTTCCCAAGCCGTGTGCCGGCAACCCTAGCCCTCTAGTTCCTCCGTCATAATCTCCGTAGCGCTTGGCGAAGCCCTGCAGAGATTGTTCCTCACCACCATCACCACGCCGTCGTGCTGCTGGAACTCAACCACTACTTCATCATCGCTCGCTGGATCGAGGAGGTGAAGGCGTCATCAAGCCGTACGTGTGTTGAACGCGGAGGTGCCGTCCGTTCGGCACTAGATCGGAAGGATCGTGATTGGATCGCGGGACGCTCGGCGATTTGGATCGCGAAGACGTTCGACTACATCAACCGCGTTTATTAACGCTTCCGCTTAGCGATCTACAAGGGTATGTAGATTCACTCTCCCTCTCGTAGATGCTCATCACCATGGATAGATCTTGCGTGTGCGTAGGAAAATTTTTGTTTCCCATGCAACGTTCCCCAACAAAGTTGGTGCACCCCTGCAGGGAAGTTATCTATTCGAATAGCCATGTCCATGGTAACAGGACGCTCGAAGAGTATCCCGATCTACTACAACTAGAACTGGATACCTGAGTTATTTTTTATTAGTATGTTAGCTCCGGGATCGCTTTCTCGCAGGGAGTCGAGAAAGGATCTCTGGGCATTGCTACAATTACTTATTACTTTATGTTATGCTGCTAATCTGCACTCTTCTAATGCTGCAAGACGCTGCAAGATGCTAGTCTTCGATAGGCTAGGCTTTCCCCTTTGTTCTGGCATTTCTGCAGTATAGTCCAAAGATACAGCCCCTTCCCTTTGATACCGATGCATACTTAGCATAGATCTGATGTAAGTCTTGCGAGTACTTTGGATGAGTACTCATGGTTGCTTTGCTACCTCTTCCCCCCCTACCCGATTGCTGCGATCAGATGACGGAGCCCCGGAGCCAGCTGTTCCTGTCGACGACTACTACTACCCCCCAGACGGAGATTACTACTACGTGGAGACCGACGACCAGGAGTAGTTTGGAGGCTCCCAGGCAGGAGGCCTGCGCCTTTTCGATCTAGATGTCGTTGTTTTGCTCAGCCTTCTTAAGGCAGACTTGTCTAATTATGTCTGTACTCAGATACTGATGCTTCCGCTGACTCTTGTGTAACCCGAGCTTATGTATTCGAGCCCTCGAGGCCCCTGGCTTGTAATATAAAGCTTGTATTATTTTATTTTGTGTCTAGAATTGTGTTGTGATATCTTCCCGTGAGTCCCTGGGCTTGATCGTGCGCATTTGCGTGTATGATTAGTGCACGGTCGGGCCGGGGCGTCACACAGCCCAACACTTATACCTACTATTTTTGTGTGTTCACATGATTAAGATACTGTAGTAATCATGTTTTATAGCTTTTGTTTCAATAAAGTGCCAAGTAAAGCCTTTGGGATAGTGTGGATGATAGTTGACTTGATTCTGTGCAAAAACAGAAACTTTTGCGCCCAGTTCTGGAATTACCATAAATCACTGGAGCGTCAAAAAATTCTGTTTTTTTACACATGATTTATATACAAATTGCCTAAGTTTTCCTAATTTTTCAGAATTTTTAGAGTTACAGAAGTATGGTCATTGTTCAGATCATTACAGACTGTTCTGTTTTTGACAGATTCTGTTTTCAATGCATAGTTTGCTTGTTTTATAGTTTCTACGACTTATATTGGTCAATATAAATTGTAGGGTACAGTAGGCATTGTGTGAGAACAATTATGAATCTTTTCTTGACAGTACCAAAGTGAATGATTTGCTCTTTATCATACTAACTTATCTCACGAGTTCTTGTTGAGTTTTGTGTGGATGAAGTTCTTGAGATTTAGGAAAACCGTGATATGAGAAGAATTAAGGAGACACAAGAGCTCAAGCTTGGGGATGCCCATGGCACCCCAAGTTAATATTCCAAGAAGTCTCAAGCATCTAAGCTTGGGGATGCCCCGGTAGGCATCCCACCTTTCTTCTTCAACAACTATCGGTCAGTTTTGGTTGAGCCTAAGTTTTTGCTTCTTCGCATGAGATGTGCTATTCTTGGAATGTCATTTTATTTTGTTTTCTTTGCTGTTTGAATAAAATACTTAAGATCTGAAAATTTTAAATGAGAGAGAGTCCTCACATAGCTACCTATCTACTTAACTACTCATTTGATCTTCACTTATATCTTTTTGGAGTAGTTTGTCGAACACTCCCATGCTTCACTTATATTATTTTGAGAGTTGATAATAGTGATGACAATTTGCACAAGCTATGAAATTGGTCCTAATATGATGGATATTCAAGAAGGATATAATAAAAACTTTCATGTAGATCACTGAATATGATAAGTTTGATTCCTTGCAATAGTTTTGCGATATGAAGATGATAATATGTGAGTTATATTAGTGAGTAATTGTGGTTTAGTAAGAATATTGGTGTTAAGGTTTGTGATTCCCTATGCATGCACGTAAAGTCAATAGTTATGCAACGAAGTTATATCCTACTTATAGTGCATTATTCAGTGTTAGTTATGTTCAATGCATGTTTATGACCGTTTTCGTTTTCTGGTTGGTCGCTTCTCAATCTATTTGCTAGCCTCCATTTGTACTAAGCGGGGATGCTGCTTGTGCATCCAATTCCTTAAACCTAAAGTTGTGCCAAATGAGTCCACCATACCTACCTATATGCGGTATTTACATGCCGTTCCAAGTAAATTTGCATGTGCCAACTCTAATTATTCAAAATAATTTTCCTTTTTGTGTGCCCGTACCGCTCATGGGGCGGCAGGGGGTGGCCAATATCTTCCATGTTAGGTGGGTTATTCTCATGATGAGTGTTTATTCATTTGTCATTGCACGAGAAAGTGGCAGGTAATAGGGATGCCCAGTCCCGAAATGAGTTAAAATGTAATAAACTCCTTGGAAAGTTGTTGGTATGGAGGGCACCCGTGGATACGGCTAGCCATGAATTGTGAAAGAATGGTGGAAAGGAAATGAACTTTATTTTCTGTTTGGGAACCGTCTATAATGTGTCTAGCATGGAAGATGTTGGGAACTCTCGGTCGTGTCGTTGACAGGAAAAGCATGCCTCCCAAAAATAATTTTATCTCTATTTTAAACTTTGAGCTCTGGCACCTCTCCAAATCTCTGCTTCCCTTTGCGAAGGGCCTATCTATTTTACTTTTATGCATTTTTATTTTTATTTTGAGTCTTCACCTTCTCTTATAAGCACCAACTGGAGAGCACTATTGTCATACTTGTGCATTGGGTGTAGCTAATATTGAGTGTGTTCCATGAATGGATCAATGATTGAGCATGACGGGCTAGGGATAACTTTCTTTAGCGTTGATATTTTGAAAGGCATGATTATTTGTTGGTATGCTTGAGTATTTATATCTTTATGTCAAACTATAGACTATTGCTTTGAATCATTCGAATCTCAATATTCATGCCACAAAAGAAAGATTACATGATGAATATGATAGGTAGCATTCCACATCAAAAGTTATGTTTTTAATTGCTACTTTATCATGATGAGTTTTATGAGAAAGAGTTACTGTTATGATGCTAGGAAAAGTGATTGAAATTATCATTGATCAAACTTATGCACTATGCTAGCATTCACACTTCATAAATTATTTCTTTTATCATTTACCTACTCGAGGACGAGCGGGAATTAAGCTTGGGGATGCTGATACGTCTCCAACGTATCTATAATTTATGAAGTATTCATGCCATGTTTATTATAGTTTTGTATGATTTTGGTGCACTTTTATATGGATTTTATATGATTTTCATGGACTAACATATTGACCTAGTGCCGAGTGCCAGTTGCTATTTTCTGCTTGTTTTTGGTTTTCCAGAAAATCCATATCAAACAAAGTCCAAATGCAGCGAAACTTTTTGACGATTTTTTCTGGAAGGAAAGGGACCCATGAAGCTTCGGGAGAGTACCAGAAGACCCACAGGGCCCCACAAGCCACCAGGGCGCGCCCAGGGGGGTGGCCCCGCCCTGGTGCCTTGTGGGCCCCCCGTGGCCCCTCTTTGCGTGATTCCAACGCCAAAAATTCCTATATATTCAGAAACCTCCAGAAATAACCCTAGAACTTCGACTCCGCCGCCGCAAGCCTCTGTACCTCCACGATCTCATCTAAAGCCCTTTTCTGGCACCCTACCGGAGGGGGAAATCATCACCGGAGGCCATCTTCATCATCCCGGCGGTCTCCATGACGAGGAGGGAGTAGTTCACCCTCGGGGCTGAGGGTATGTACTAGTAGCTATGTGTTTGATCTCTCTCTCTCGTGTTCTTGATTTGGCACGATCTTGATGTACCGCGAGCTTTGTTAATATAGTTGTATCATATGGTGTTTCTCCCTCTCTATCTTGTTGTGATGAATTGAGTTTTTACCTTTGAGGTTTCACTATTATCGGATTGAATACTTTTATGGATTTGAGAACACTTGATGTATGTCTTGCATATGAATACCCGTGGTGACAATGGGGTATTATATTGATTCACTTGATGTATGTTTTGGCACTCAACTCGCGGATTCCCGAGGTGACATTGGGGTAATCTATGCATAGGGGTTGATGCACATTTTCGTCCTACTTTGTCCAGTAGAAATCTTGGGGCACTCTTTGAAGTTCTTAGTGTTGGATTGAATATTATGAATCTGAAGTTGTTTGATGCATATCGTATAATCAACTCACGGATACTTGTGGTGACATTGGAGTATCTAGGTGACATTAGAGTTGGTTGATGTGTATCATATAGTGTTATTTTAGTACGAACTCTAGGGCTGTTTGTGACACTTATAGGAATAGCTCAATAGATTGATCGGAAAGGATAACTTTGAGGTGGTTTCGTACCCTACAAACAATTTCATCTTATGTTCTCCGCTTGATAAGAACTTTGGAGTGATTCTTTATCGCACGTTGAGGGATTGTTATATGATTCAACTATGTTAGCATTGTTGAGAGATTGCACTAGTGAAAGTATGAACCCTATGCCTTGTTTCTAAGCATTGCAATACTGTTTGTGCTCCGCTTTATCACTTGCTACCTTGCTGTTTTTATATTTTCAGATTACAAAAACCTATATCTACTATCCATACTACACTTGTATCACCATCTCTTCACCGAACTAGTGCACCTATACAATTTGCCATTGTATTGGGTGTGTTGGGGACACAAGAGATTTCTTGTATTTGATTGCAGGGTTGTTTGAGAGAGACCATCTTCATCCTACGCCTCCCACAGATTGATAAACCTTAGGTCATTCACTTGAGGGAAAATTGCTACTGTCCTACAGAACTCCGCGCTTGGAGGCCCAACACGAGTCTACAAGAATAAGTTGTGTAGTAGACATCAAGCTCTTTTCTGGCGCCGTTGCCGGGGAGGTGAGTGCTTGAAGGTATATCTTTAGATCTTGCAATAGATTCTTTTAGTTTCTTGTTTTATCACTAGTCTGGTTTATAAAAGAAAACTACAAAAAAAATGGAATTGAGGTTGCCTCATATTATTCGTCTTTATAATGTCTTTCTTGAAAATGATGGATCAGAAAATTGTGCTCAATTGATAGAAGAAGAATTCAATAAAATGTTTGGCATAAAATCCATGAATGATGAGCATGATTGCAATGTTGTTAGTATGAATTCTATGAATATCCAAAATACTAATGATGATTGCACTAGTGTCATGACAAAAATGTTTCTTATAAGCATGTCAATTTTTTTGGAGTGCATAAAGTTTGTGAAGACATGCCTTATAGGGATGATAGATTTTGTAAGAAGCATAAACATGATAGAACCAATTTGTTGCTCAAAGTGATAGATGAATTTGCTACAAAATTATGCTCTCTTCATCCCATTACTTGTGAACTTTGCAATAGGGTTGGTCATCTAAATTTCCAATGCATGCTTTTTCATGATCGAAGCGTGTCCAAATATTGCAATAACTTAATCACCATTGAACTTTATAATGAACTTTGTTTATTTTTGGGGTGTGAGGAATTGTCACATAAAAATAGTTGGTTTGAAGCATTCATATTCACAGACCATGCTGAAACTAATTTGAAAGAAATCTATATGTTTTGTATGGTAAATTGCAATAAGAATGCTTATATTGCCAACTATAGAAAGACGGGAAAACCAATAGAATATAAAAGGAACACTAATGAAAGGGTAAAGATTTCCACTTTCCCTCCTATTGTCTCTCATGATGAAATAGGTGACGAGGAGGAGCTTCCTATTCAACCAATCTCATCAATAAGAAGCTCGGAAAAATTGATTAAACCCACACATGATGTGGTGAAGAAGAAGAAAAGAAGAAAAAGTAGAGGTAAAAAGGTATCTCTCCCAAATAATGTTGCTCCTATTATTGTTGTGCCTCATGAGAATGAATCAAAAATAATTGTGGAAGATGATACACTTGATGATGATATTGCTTCTTTGTCTTATGGCACAATGTCCGAAGGAACTATTGAGGATGATTTTATTATACCTATTACTTGTTGTGATAATTATGATTGGGAAGATAATGATACTTCTTATAATCTTCAGAATCTTTTTGGCACCAACTTGGAAAATTATGATGATAATAATTGCTATACTATTGGTGCTATTCATACTATTAATGATGAGAGTAATTATGTTAATGTTTGTCCCAAGCTTGGGGATGCTATGCTTAATGAAGATGATCTTTTTAGTCCCCCTACTTTGAATGATCAAATTTGTTATGATAATTTCATGCCTCCTATTTATGATGATTGCAATATTTATGAAAGTGGGTTTGGAAGAGTGTCAAATTTAGATAATAATTATCCCACTATTTTGGAGGGTGTTGAATCTTATTACAATATTGATAAAAGTGGATTTGGAGAGGTCATGACTTTATTTAATGATGATTCCATTATTTCGGAAGAGGTTTCAATTGATTATGATGAGAACAAAGTTGCTACTTATGATGATTATTGTGATGATACTTATGTTATAAAAAGTAGTGATGATTATCTTTATAAAACTTGTCATAATTATGAATATCATTTTACTGAACATTACTCTTTTAATGTGTAAACAATATGTAGTATTCGAGTTTCATATGATACTCCCACTATTACGAATGAGAAGAACATTGCTTATGTGGAGAGTAATAAATTTTCTATGCTTGTGGATCATGAAAAGAATGCTTTATGTGATAGTTATATTGTTGAATTCATGCATGATGCTACTGAAAACTATTATGAGAGAGGAACATATGATTCATGATGCTCCCGTTATGTTTCAATTCTTTACTTTTATGTGAGTATCATCAAAATCATCATGCCTAGCTAAAAAGGAATTAAAGAAAAGCGTTTGTGGGGAGACAACCCAACACTTATACCTACTATATTTGTGTGTTCACATGATTAAGATATTGTAGTAATCATGTTTTATAGCTTTTGTTTCAATAAAGTGCCAAGTAAAGCCTTTGGGATAGTGTGGATGATAGTTGACTTGATTCTGTGCAAAAACAAAAACTTTTGCGCCCAGTTCTGGAATTACCATAAATCACTGGAGCGTCGAAAAATTCTGAATTTTTTACACATGATTGATATACAAATTGCCTACGTTGTCCTAATTTTTCAGAATTTTTAGAGTTACAGAAGTATGGTCATTGTTCAGATCATTACAGACTGTTCTGTTTTTGACAGATTCTGTTCGGCCCATCCACCCTTATTCCCAACCCTTCTTCCTTGGTCAATTTCACCTGCACTGTCATGTTGATTGCCATCCAATACTGCTCTATCCTCCCCGCTGGTTATGTCGCGGTTGAGAACAGTAGTGGTTGTTACCTCTGCTTCGTTCTAACGCGTTGAGGCTTGGCCTCGTCGACCACTCCAAGCTCAACTACCACAAGGTATGCGCTACTCAAAATCCTCTACCTTGTTCTCTCTCTCTAGCATGGCATGCTAATGAACACAAATGCGACGGATTAAATACTTATGAATATTCCTGACGTTGTAATTTGATGTAGAGATAGGACGATTAATTCCATAAAAATGTTCAATTTGGGATTATAATTTGGCGAACGCCGCCTATTTGTTATTTTTGCTACAAAAGATTTTAATTTCGTCATTGCTCGTGGATGACGCCAAATTTATTTTAGGTGCATAAGGTTAGGACTCAGCTGCATAAAATCTCTTGAATAAAGGCCTTTCCCTGTTTTTGCATTATATATTTTGCCAACTTTTTTCTCTTATTTAAAAGCTCAAAGGTAGGCTCGAACTTACAAAACTGAATGAAATTGTAGTATTTTTGTTATTTTCTTTCTAAATTTGTAAAACCTCATAAAACCCCACCATGGTGTCGTCGTTGTCAACCTGGCCCTCTACATTCCGCTCGCGTGCACATTGTCAATGTCGACGCATGCGCTCACTCCTCATTGTCGTGCATCCGCATGATGGAGCCGATGGATCTATGAATTACATAGTGGTCAACGGAGAGAGGTCAATGTCGACGCACCCGCTCACTCCTCATTGTTGTGCATCCGTGAGATGGAGCCGATGGATCCTCGAATTACATAGTGGTCAACGGAGAGAGGAAAAGGCGGGAGAAGAACTTTGGCGGGCATATAGAGGCATTCCACTCACTCCTTTTGCCCGTGGCAACACACAGGTATTATATGCCAGTAGTTAATGGGTAATATGGGCCCGATATTGGCGTTTCTTTTCTCGTTCCGTTGGGCCCTAACCAGAGCGTCGTCCTCCAACCCACAGGCCGGACTTCGCCATCGAGACCCCCTGTACGACGCCCGCGAGCGTCAAACTGTTGAGCCTTCGCTGAAGAGAACCACGAACGGGCCGACCCATTTCGAGCTAGCAAAAAGCCATGCGCGCAAAAGAACTCCCCAGGAAGTTGTTGCGCGAGGGAGAGCTCAAACTCGCGACCTCCGCTAGTGGATAGTTCTTCCAAACCAATCGATCTGACAAGTTCCAGTGCTAGATTTGCAGCCCTCGACTTTAAGAACCAATTTGCGTCGCCTGATCAGTTAAAGTACTATGTACAACGACATGTCTGTTTCTTTTTTTTCAGAATGTTTAACATTTCTTTAGAAAAATAATGAACAATTTTCCTTAAAAAATTTGAATAATGTTTTAAAATCATGAATAAATTTACAAAATTTGATTAAACTTTTAGAAACATGAACAATTATTGAAAACATGAACAAAAATTTTGAGATTTCAAATGACAAACAATTTTTAAATATACGCTGAACAAATATTTAAATACACACCGAACATTTTTGTGATATACGCTGAACAAATATCTAAATACACATTGAACATTTTTGTTATATACTCTAAACAATATTTAAATACACATTGAACATTTTTGTGACTATATGCTGAACAATTTTAAAATACACAATGAACATTTTTTAAAATATGTTGAGCATTTTCTTAATATAGGGTGAACATTTTATTAAATATAACATGAACATTTTTTTATATAAACGTGCGATGAACTTTGTATAAAACACGAAAAAGAAACAAAAATAAAAAAGGAAAAGAAAATAAAATAGAAACAAAAAAAGAAAGAAACAGAAAATAGAAGAAAAAGCAGAGCGACCGTGGGCCGGCCCAAACTGGCGCGTCGGGTGGCCAGGCTTCCGCGAAGCCACGTCCTTTTGACGCCTGCGGGCGTCAAATAGGATCTGCCTCCGCCGCCATCCCTCCCATCTCGCCCCTTTCCTCCTCCCCAGTCCCCACCCACACACTTGCTCGTTTGTGTTGATCCTGAGGGCGGCGCGATGGCGCTGAGGGGCGTTTGGCAACTGCAGAAGCTTGTGGTGAACTACTGCGATTGGGGAGGGAGCAGCAGGGGAATCAGGTATTGTTCGTCATGCCGATAAGAGCCGATTTCACCACTAGGCAGACCCTAGCGATTTGATCTGTTCTGCTTTGATGCGGTAACAAGTTTAATTAGATTCGGTAGGGGAGATCGACTTGCTCGTTCTGTTGATTGAGTTGGAGTGGCCTGTTGATTGTGCAGACCATGCGTAAGGCTGTCTGACACTTTGCACAAAGTCAGTTTCTGCATGGAAAAATTGTTTGTAAAGATCTTCCTTAAATGTGTTATGGTTAGTATACCCTGCTATCTGGTTTTGCTGAAAGATGCCAGTAGTGTGTGGCCGGACAGGTTTGAGATGTTCCCGTGAAGAACTAACTATCAAGTTTGAGTGTTCTTGGATACTTTGGGCCATGTCATAAATACTCCCTCCGTCCCAAAATAAGTGTCGCTGATTTAGTACAAAATTAGTACAACTTTATACTAAATCAGTGACACTTATTTTGGGATGGAGGGAGTAGTACATAGGCTGTGAAATACCCCTTCTGTTTACTGATGTAGGCCATTATGGATTTATGGTATGTGTATAGTCAAACTTAACCAATATAGAGTTGTGTAGATTGGTAACATGGAAATGATTTCTACAAAATTGTAAGCAGAAGACTTAATGTGTCTGCTAGTATATTATTGGATTTTGACTGTCATTGCGAAAGTTATATCTAGAAGACCGTGATATTTTGTAAGTGACATTATGAACTGAGGGAGTATGGCTCAAGGATGGAAGTAAGTACCAGAGGCATTCTCATGATACAGAAGTGGAACTGCACCTGTTGATGTTAATTGGAAGAGGCAGAACACTTTGTAGCCTGCTTAACTTCTCTCTGATCAGCAGCAGTTTGATTAATCATGTTTTAATTTGAACGTGAGGGGAAAAAAGGTTGAATTTGAAGGCAAGTTTCTTCCCTATTAGGATGGTTCACTTTTAAGAGGGTGGAAACTGATAAGCAACATGCCAGCTATGGTGTGGTATCAAATGGTTCTAGACAGGCATTTGTTATCTTTCCTTGTGGTCACAATTGTGTGTTGGTGTATTATGTGTACCGTATGACTCCATTGAGAAAAGTTCATTACTGAATCACTGGAAATGGGGAAATTTTGTTTAGAAGAAACAGTTTAGTTACAGTTTAAGCCAATTGTCATCTGCTGGTTGTGCTGTAATTGAGCTCGGCATTTGGGATTGACATAAGTTTATTCACATGCTATCATCTTTCCTTGTGGATTGGCATGCTATACTTTAAGCATTCGTTATATGACTTTGCTGCTTAAATGTTGCTTGTATAAATATCTTTGTCGTCAGGAGTCAATGCCTGAACACTTGAATGTGTCAATTTGCTTGCTGTTTCACAACTGGTGCTCCTTGGAATTGCAGGGCTTTTATGGAGTCACATCTTCCAGCTTTGAAGGAAAAGAATCCTCAGTTAGAGGTGGTGACACAGCTTGTCCGTGGTCAGCATCCTAACTTGAAGGGCATTTACAGTAAGATCTTCCATTCCTTTTGACCGTTGTAGTGTTATCAGGAGTTATATGGTAACTGTATTGCTTGTAATGATGTACCTACTGAGAATGGTTTGGATCGTTGTGTTGGTACTGACCAAATGCATAGAGTTAGTTTTCTTTTAAGTCTTTTGCAGTTAAGTACTGCAGTTTACACTAGCCATATTTAGTTTTAAATTGCAGCACTGTGATATTTCTAACTGTTTCCTCCATGTGCGTAAGTACTTGTGATGAATTTGACTTACTCAACAGCCCAAAGGTGAACTCGCATGGTTTAAGCATGACATGGTTAACTTTGTGCCCTTTGTATGAATAAATCTTCTTTAGGCAAATTTAGCTTGTTTTGTTTGAGGGATGCGCTTGTTCTATGTCAAGTACATCCATCTCGGATGGAATAGAGATATGCCACATGTTTTTGGTGGTGAGGAGACTGGTTCATTCAACAAATTCTGTGGAATGCATTTCACAAATTGTAGTAACTTCTTTCACTTATGTAATGTTTAGCCCGACGATAATTCCATTCCACTTCCACTGCACTAGCCAAACCAAATCTGATGTTGTAGGAGGAGACGAGGAGTTATGGCATTACCCAGGCCAAAAACCATATAGATTCTGTTCCGCTGTTGTAGGAGTTACGGCATTACGCAGGCCAAACAACCATATAGATTCTGTTCTTCTGTTGTAGGAGGAGATTGCTTATTAGGATATTTTTCATAAAATGCCCACCCAAATATTGGCATGACAGGAAATACCTCTCCCGAACTCACTGACAGGGCCCACTCACATGTCAGTGAAACATGATTCATATCAAAAGACCATGCGTGTTAGTTTTGATGAACTCATGGCTACATGTGCTGGCTTTGTGATTATTATTTAATATTTATGCAACGTTATTCTTGTGCAGAAAACCATAACGAGAGAGTGGTCTGTGTCAGAAATTTAGCACCTGAGGACATCATGTTGCAAGCCACTAGGCTACGGTGTTCTCTGGGCAGGAAAGTGGTGAAGCTGAGAACCAGACACGTTACGAAACGGCCAAGTGTCCAGGGGACATGGACGACGGAACTGAAGATGTGAGTCAAAGTTCTGAGGCAAGCTGTTTGCAGTGTTCCTGTTGAACTGGTTGAGATCTATGGCAAGAACTCTGTGCTGCTATTAGCCTACCTTCTGTCAGTAGTTACAGTTTCATTCTGTGCTCCTTTTTTTTTTGTTTGAGACATAATAATCTGATAATATCATGTAACCGTGGGAGATTCTTGTTAGTGACGTCAGCCTGCCAGATCCAGGTGGCGGATGTGATCTTAGACCATCATCTTCCTTGAACTTGCCAGGGTAGAAAGTTTGATCTGATTGGCTCTGCATGCCAAGAACCGTTTTTTTTCTTTTCCCAATCCTTTGGTGGTTAACAGAGATGCTAGTATTATTCTGAAACTGTCATTGTGGTGAATGTTCCTATCAATCGAGTGCATCAGGTGTTTCACAGGAGTCTTGCAGGTTTGTCTCTGAAACTCAAGGTATCTACTGCATTCCAGTTAGGTTGTGACGCAGTGTTAAAGCTGAGAATCAGACACAAGACAATAGAAATGAGGTTTGAGGTGGCCAGAAAATGTAGATGACCGAACTGAAGGTTTGAATAGAAATCAGGTTCCAGTATTGTGGAGTCTTCCTGTTGTTGGGATGGTGCTGTCCCAAGAACTGTTTCAGATATGTTTTTAATAACGAGTAAAAAGAAAGTTATTCAGATTTTCGCCTACTTCTTTTTAATCATTTATTATTACGATTGAGGCATATATATGTATAATGTGATGTGGATATTTGATATTGCTGTCTACCGTGTTGGTAGTGTCAGCGTGTCAGGGTATCATTCAGTGGCATCTGCCGTGCTGTCCGGTACCAGAATATCTACCCGCCTTGAAGCCATCACAACCAGATTTTGCCATCCACGGGTGTGTAAACCGTCATGCGCATCAGGAGAGGATGACTGGAGATGCCGTTTGCGTTAAGAATATCTGAGCGCAGTAGGAAAGCTGGAGCAAGAGATAAGCAGAGGATGGCTGGAGATGCAGTTTGCGTTAAGAATATCTGACCGCATAATGACCAGTACTACCAGAAAGCTGGAGCTAAGAGATAAAAAGCAGAGGACGCGTAAGCAGTCGCCAAATGGGCAAGCTAGCAGCCGCGCGCCTCCGCCTCCTTGAGGTCGTCGTCGGCGATGAGGCAAGCAGGCGGCGAGCCCGGAGCCAGCCAGCCCAAAATCTCCCCACGCAACATCCAGATCAGCACCTGCTTGCCAGAGAGAGGCACAGCGTGTAACTCAGCTGCCAACAAAGTTTTTTTTTTGGTGATAAATAATGTTGGATGTTTAGATGTGAACACCTACCCTACCTGGCGTTCTTCGGTGGTTTTCATCAGAGGAGAGGAACATCTGTTTCGTACGAGCGCCGTTCCCCGAGTTAATCAATAAATAAATAGCCGCCGGGCCAGGCTGCCACCACCGCGAAATAGCGGCAACCCAAAGCAAAGCAAACCCACCAAGAGAACTGGGCCGCTCGCCGTTCTCTTTCCCACCTCCCACCCACCACAACCACAAAGGTTTTCTTCTCTTCTCTCGCCAGCCAGGGAGGTTTCCCATCCCATCTCGCCATGGCGACGTCGTTCGACCGCTGGGAGAAGGACCCCTTCTTCCTCGCCGCCGAGGAGGTCCAGGAGTCCGCCGATCGGTACGCACGCCGCCGTTTCGCTCGCGGTTTAGTTTTTTTCTTTTTCGTTCCGGTTCTTATGGATCTCGCCGTCGTTTTTACCTGTTCGCGTCTTCGCAGGATGGAATCGGTGTATAAGATATGGGTGCAGGAGAGGAGCGGGGGCGATTCGGCCCTCGGCGGGGAGGTCGGCGCCGTCGAGCTGCGCCGCGAGCTACACACCGCGCTCGGCACCGCCAAGTGGCAGGTGAATTTGGTTCCTCACTGCTACTCCTCCCCTTACCCTTCATGTCGCAACCGTGGGTTGATCCGCTCGCCTGGATCGGCGTCCTCTGGTTCTGTCTGGGTTGTTAGATTTATACAATCAAGATCAATTTGTGAAGCACTGCTTGGCATGACATATATGTTGACTGTTCATGAACCATTTTTTACAGTTGCTCTAAAACATAGCATGATTTCTTTCATTCCTTCTGCTTACAAGTCATTGTCCACAAATACTGCTTAGACTGCATTTATATAGATGTGGGTGCGATTAAGACGGTACGAAGTCATGTAAAATTGCCCCGAAATACTTAAGAGGTTGGTACAAGTGCCTTCAACTCAGAAGCTAACTGTTGTTTATTTCTGCTTTTAGCTTGATGAATTGGAGCGAGCAATTAGATCAAACGACGAGGTTGTCTCTGCAGGAAAGGATACGAGAGCACTGCATAGCAACTTTGTTGCGGCAATTGGCTATCGCATATTAGAGGTTGAGAACAACCTGAATGCATCCAATGTCGCGGAGGGGAGGGGCACACTGAGCTGGATTCATTTGGATGAGAGTGAGCGGGACGACCTCGCAGCTTTCTTATCTGCAAGCCCTCCTCAGCATCAAGATAAAGTTGTTACAATCCCATCTGCTGGCGATATTCAGGTGGGCAGCAACCCGACAAGGGTGAGGAAAAATATTTCAGCTGATAGCTCCAATGATTCATCTGGCTCTGCAGACTTGAGTTCAGCGAGAGCAAAAGAAGATGCACATCGTGGGCACAGGAGGTCAGTCAGTGCCAGTGCTGATATTGGATCGTCGCCTATGTCATTTCCAAATGAACGAGAGGGTGCTGCTGAACAATCATCTGTTGGCCCACACAGAGCACCTTTGCTGAATATTGTCAAAGCGTGTGGATTGCCGAGTGCCTTGAAACCTAAGCCTGCAATTAAGTACAAAAAAGGAGCTGTGAGGTGGGCACATGCAGATAAACATGATGTTGAAGAGGCACTCCCTCTCACAAATCCTCAGTTGGGTCAGGTGATTGGGATCTTACTTGAATGGTGCTAACATCCATTGTTCAATACGATTCAGTTTGAAGCTAGTTTTATATCCTTATATTGCCATTCTTTGTTGCAGGGCTTAGATGGGTACTCTGAAAGAAGCATGAGTTATTTAAATACTTGCGATGGGGTTACATACAATAAGAAACTCTATGGTTGGCTTGGAGCACTGCGTAAGAAACTTCAGAGATCACAGTATCAAATTCGATATGGGCGGCCTGTTCAATTGATTGTATTTGCGCTTGCTGTTCTCATAATATGTAAGTTCGCTCATTTTATATGTTATTTGTTTTGTTCTATTCCTTGCTCAAGCAACTAGTAATAAAGGCTAGAAATGTCAGTTGCAGCCTAAATGTATATATTAGGTATGGTGTGCATAATCATAATTATTCTGTAACTTATCCATTGCGCCCTAAGTTGGTCTTCTATCCACATTCCACCACACATCACAACACCAGTTTAATGTTTATTGTCATTTAAGGTTGGTTTTACGTTCAACCAGAGTTGCACATGAATTTTGAGTAGAAAACTTGCATTTGATATTGTGATGATTGATAACTTGATCCAATCAAAAATTTCTTAGGGCCGTCACTTATTGTTCAATGCTGTATACTCATACCTTATTGTTTCTCGTACTTCCTTTCCAGTTTCGTTTGTATTCAAGACAATATGGTGAGAAATTTGCATGGGCTTGTGATTGGGTTAGAAGCCCCACCAGATCAGCATAAATTGCATGTCAACAGGAGTGACCATGCACATATGGGAAGTTGGGAACCATGGCAGGCTGTTTCTGGTAATCCACATTGAAACAAATGAAGAATGAACGTGGAGCAATTCACCAGTCTGTAGCTCAGTGGCTTTGCCATTGGATATGAGCTGGACGGTGTGCGCGCACATGATGCATCTCAAGATCTCAGTTCTCACTATGACCGGTTGACTTGTGCTTAATGGTATGCCCTGAACTTTAAATTAAGATCGTGCTGCACTGGTGGTCATGCAGGTGCAACTAACAACAGAAATGCGACTGCGGCGTGCCGACTGGTGATTGTGCTATTTGCCTATGGGGCTTTACTTGAGACTTGAGAAGGTTTCTCTTTGGTTCTTTTTATTGAACCTGTGATAATTGGTTCCAGATACAAATAGAGATTTGATCTCAAGTGCTGTAGAAGAGGCTAGAACAATTGCACCGGGATCTGCTTGAACTGTAATAATACCTATACAACAGAGTTAGAAGCTCGGCCGTCCTGTTGGTGTGTGGCTGAATTTATAATCTGAAATTCAAATGTTGCAGGTGCTAATAGGCTATTGAGAATTCTGCAGAATTGCATCTTTGAGTAATTTTACAACACATAAACTGGTTTTGTTACTGGCATCTCTAGCTCCTGGTTATCTCATCTGAGCGGGTGCCTCCTGTTGCATCAGCCGCCCCCAGTTAACTGAACTGTCTCTCTAGCTATTTTTATTTTTGGTTAAAGAGAGTTATTATTTTTGTTAAGATGCTGCAACCAGGAGCAGATATGTCAAACCATTTGATGTGCAGTCAAGCACCTCTCAAATAAATAAATAAACTAGCTGGAACTCGCGCATTTGCACGGATTTATTATATATTGTTACGTTCGTGTTATAACTTAAAAATGTTGTCGTGCTATTATGTAGGCAATTCTAATTATTCAAACCCAATAGCTAAATTACTTATGGAAATTTAATTTTGTATGGTTTCTCCAACAGTTATTTGCCCATACATGCACCACTATTCAATTTAATTCTGCAATATTGGATTAGTGGTATTGTTTTCCGAATGAATTATGTACACTCATCTGTTGTTATGTTGCTGGTAAAGACTTCCCTGTGTGACAAGGGAAGGTCGATGGAATAATGTCTGTCATGCAAATCCATGAACTTTCAAACTAATTTGTAGCTTCTCTCTTGCACACCTCGTCCTTTAGTGTCGACCTCTTCACCAATATTTTTTTGGGAAAATTTCCACCAATAATTAAATTAAAATATTGATGACTCATACTTAAACTTTGTATTCCCTTCCTCCCTGTCGTAACCAAAATATTGATGACTCGTACTTAAACTTTGATGCATTTATATTTTGCTTTGAATTGTATATGTCGGTTGTCCATGTAAGGCATGTACATCGATCAACAATTGCTAAAGCATTTCTCTGTTGCACGCTCTCGACATAGATTACATCCATGTTATTTTGCATAAACTTGCATCCTTTAGCACATTGGTATGATTTATTGCTTACATTTGGCGCAACAACACCATTCTTGCTTCTTTCGTGCAATACACTCACTTGCACTGTTGCACACGTGGCACATTGGTATTGATATAACATTCCACTTCTTGTTGTCATGCATGCCTTGTAAGCTGTAAGATATTTTTACACGTGCATCAATGCATGAACTTTTTAATTCTTCCCAATGTAAAACTATTCCTAGCTCCAGTCGATGTGAACATTGCAGTTGACCGCAGTTCATGCATGCTCCGCTCACCTCAATTCAGTTTCTTTAACATTTCTCCTATAGCTAAACCTATGTTTGTTGATACGCTTAAGTATCTTGTGGTATGTTATGTTAACATTGGATTTCCATCATTGTATAGTTTTCATGTAAAGTTTATTTCAAGCTTTATCTCTGTATGGACTTCATATGAGTACACATTTTTTTAGCATTTTCTATTACAAACATCGTTTACCAAATAGGCTTATACTAGTCAAAATTCAGTCTCTACCTTTTCATATCAAATACCTAGCTATTTTACGAACTTTGTATGGGGCATGTAAAATAATCAAATTGTTTTCCCCTATTTCTTATTTCGAATTTCATGTACCAAATAGATTTCTATCCTTAAAACCAACTTCTGTTTTTTGTTTGTATAAATTAGTTCCAGGCAATTACATGAAGGTTTGTCTTCTATATATGAAAATAAATTACGGTGGATTCATGAAGTTGTGCCTTTTATGTGCATTGTGTTACTTAAACTTGAGAGAGGTGCAACCAGAAGCTTCACGAATACTAATTTGAAAATCTACTCATGTAACTTATGCTGGCAATTCACATATTGTCACCATCATGCCTGTATCAGGACAACATGCGATGCAATGCAATGCAAAAATAATAAAATAATAAAAAAATCAGTACTATCTAGCTTGTGCTAATGCTATAATGAATTGCGGCAAGGGATGAGCATGTTCCTAGTCAATAAAATTCTTCTTTTTGTACTCTATAAGTAACACGGGGTGTTACAGGTTATTGCTGTAACATAATGCTTTTATTGCATCTAAGAAAAGAACCCTCTTATTGACTAGGAACATGTTGTGAGGGAATCTGAATACTTATGGCCGGCTCAAACTGGAGTAGATCGGTGCCCGCTTATTGACTACTCCCTCTGTAAACTAATATAAGAGCGTTTAGATCACAAAAGTAGTGATCTAAACGCTCTTATATTAGTTTATGGAGGGAGTAACAAATTAAAGTATTTGGGGGCATGGTGCTTTCAGACCCCAGACTGTAACTAAACGATTTGTGCTTGATCATCTGGGAGCCCTCTGGCTGCGTTGCCACAACGCCGAACCTCCACGCCAGTAAACATCACAAACATGTCGAGAGTAGTCTCACTGAAACAGCACGACCAATTGCACGTCTCTCGCCTCGTTGTCTTGAATATCTTGGCGACACAGAAGTAGCCAGAGCCTAGGTGCACGAGGTATGATTCTATCTCGGTGCCCTAAGGGGCAGTAAATCCCTCCCACTCTTAGCAGGTCACCAGCGTCTGCTCTGCGGAGGCGGCACCCATGTCTGATGCGTAGAGGATGCCATGCTCCCTGGCTTAGATGCCAAACCAGAGCTTGTGCTCTGGAACATACTTTGCAAGTCCTTTGAACGACGGCGTCCAGGCATCGGCCTTGCTCCACTCACCATTCACCGTGTCGAAGCAATAGGTGCCAATGCTCTCCGTGGATATCCAGATGCTCGAGCTATCGACCACGGTGCAAGTAGTGATGGTGCCGGAACGGTCGTTGCCATAGCCAAAAGCATAGACTAAGGAGGCGGTGAGATGTGTAGGAGATATGCCCTAGAGGCAATAATAAATGTTATTATTTATCCCCATGTTCCTAATTAAGTTTATATTCCATGCTATAACTGCTGTGGTTCCCGAGCCCATATATCCATAAAGGCTCTGAGAAAAACCCATGTGCACGTGTGGAATAATAAACGGTAAAATGTATTTCTAGTCAAGCCTCTAAGACTAACTCAAGTGTTGCATGATGATTATGTTTTCCTGATCATGGGCATGTCTATGCCGGCAACTTTGAGGGCACAATGTTAGAAGAACATTTGTGTTGAATCGACCCGAATTGATGTTATGCTATGAGATACATTCGTCACAAGTTAATGGTTAATAACACAGATGTAACATCCCCAGATCTCAACCCTGTCATTAAGCTAATCAAATTGCCATGTCATCATGATCATCCTAATTAAATTGCATTTAGGAAATAATACAAATTCAAAATTCCAAATTCAAATGCAAGTCAAATTATTACTTCTTCAATTAATTGAATAAAAATGTTCATATTATTTCAAATAATCCCAAAGCAATTATAAAAATAAAATCAACATTTTTTGATTTCCAAATTTGACTCCAACATCCAAAAACAGTGACTAAAACAGCCACTTTAATCCATTTGCATTTAATCAAAAATCAAATGAATTCACATAATCCCAAACCTTTTTGTGGCAGTACTAGATATTGCCTAGTGTTTGTTTTGGCCAATTACACATTTCACAAAAGCCTTTTGGAGCAAAAAGAAAATGCAAACAGAAAAAAAAAGCAAAGCAGAAAAAGAAAAAGAAAAGGAAAAAGAAAGAGCTAGGCCAGACTGGGCCTTAGGCCACAGTGGCTGGCCCAGCCGGCCCAGCCCAGCTCCCCCTCTATTCGTCCCCTTCCCCTGTTCACCCGGCGCGGCCGACCGAGCGCGCCCGCGGTCGCCGCCCGACCACCTCGTCGGCAGCGCCGACGAGGGGATAAGGGCGCCACGCCCCCGACACCTCGGTCCCCTCTCTCACTCGCCCCACTCGCTCGCTCTCTCCCTCTCCGCCTCCTCTCCTCCAGATCCCCCATCGCCGAGCGCCACCGCCGCCATGCCCATGCCGTAGCAGCGATGACCGCCTCCGCCGAGCAACGCCGACGAGCCCACGGGCTCCGCCGCGACCCCCTCCCCCTCTCCGCCGAACCACGCGAGCCGGGACGGCCCCGCAACACCGCCCCGACCCCGTCTTCCTCCTCTGCCCCGCCGGACTCCATCGTCAATTTCGGCTCCGGCAAGCCTCCCCGAGCCGCTGCCCTCCACGACCGGCTCCCCGTGAGCAAACGCTTCCCCCTCGACCTCTTCCCCCTTCGTTTTCCGTGCCCCGTAGGCCGTTCCCCATCGTCACCCGAATGCCGCCGCCGCCCTCACTCGTCACCGGCGCCGTTCCCGGCCGTTTCAGCCCGCGCCACCGTCCCCGTTCGACGCGCGGCTCCGCCCGCGTCCGAATGCACCCAGCCGTGCCCCGTCTAGTCAACCGCAGCGGGATTCCGGCAAGTCGCCGCCGCGCTGCGTGTTCACCGGAGCTACTCCGGCGCGCGCGCAATTTAAACGCCGGTGGGGTGACATGTGTCACCCCCTTGGACTAATCCCCGCTGACAGATGGGCCCGGTACTGTAGCACTTAGTTTAGAGACTAACTAAATCACTAACTAAAACGTTAACAGTCACTGACAGGCCGGGCCCACCTTTTAATTAACTCTGCTTAATAGAAATAAACCTAATTAGGTCTACTGTGTATGACATGTGGGGCCAGCCCACTATTCCTTTGGATAAGACCCTGCTGAGTCAGCATGCTGGCCCACACGGTAGTCTCTGCTGACTGGGTAGTTGACTCAGTCAACTGGGCCCACATGTCAGCCTCTGTTGCACATTTCTGGGTACACTTCTGTGTACCCATAGCAATTAATATTTAAATAATTTCGAATTAAACTAATTCCAGAAATTTCAGAATATTGTTAAAACTTTGAAAAATCATATAAAATAAACCGTAACTCGGATGAAAATAATTTATATATGAAAAATGATCAGAAAAATATGACGAATCTGAATATGTGATCAAAATGCTTGACCATCACTCCTAACTAGATGAACATGGAACTTTCCCCTCCGGTTCAATATACCGATAACTGCCCGGAGCTGGGAAAATATTCCCGGATATTTTCCCGCTCCGTTTAAAATACCTAGCTCTGCGTTAGGGCACCCTAGCACAGCCTATGGCCATGCCATGCATCTGTGTGCATTTGTTTGCTTTATATTTATTGTTTGTTTCTTCCCCCTCTTCTTCTCCGGTAGACTACAAGACCGCTGACGAACCGGGGATCGACTACACCGTTGAAGATTCCTTTTCGCCTGCAGAGCAACCAGGCAAGCAAAACCCCCTTGATCATTCCAATATCGCCATTCTTTCTTCCCCATGCTTGCATTAGATTTTGCTACTGTAATTGATTGCTCCTATTCTGATGCATAGCCTGACTTTGTATTCTGCTATTGGTACTTTACCTGCTTTCCTAAATTGCTTAGTTTAGGTTGGTTAGTGATCCATCACTGGCCCCACATCCTTGTCCGTGTTGCCCCGCTTTGTTACCGAAAGGTTCGATCAATGTGATCGATGTGCAGAGACCGACACAGCACCGCACACCCCCTTAGTTGTACGACTCTGCAGAGCTACCATCGAGTGCCGAGGGTGATAGCTCCTAGCTCACTCCTGATGTTATCTCTGTAGCGTAGCTAGTCGGTTGTGGGATACCGAGGGTGATTCCTCTTTCACCACCTCCGATGCTGCCTTTGTCGTGCAACCCCTCAAGTGTGAACCATCGAGGGTGATTCCTCCTGGTTCACCTTGACGGTTACGTCGAGTGGGAATCCATCGAGGGTGATTCCTCGGATTCCCCCTTGATGTTATGGACACACGGTTACCATGTGATTACTTTGGTCCTTTGTTGAAGTCGGGTTGACCCCGAGGGGTACCCGCGAGAGATGTGAAGTCAGGATTGACCGTGAGGGTACCTGCGAGATAATTACGAGGCGCGGCCGGGCAGGCAGAGACCGCCCTAGAGAGGGATGGGCCTAACCCTTGTTGCACTTCCTCGAGACGGGGCGACAGGAGTACTGATCGTCACCGCGAGCTCCTAATAATTCACTAACGGATTTGGGTATTTGATCTGAGTTGGCCGCTGGCCATATACGCACTACCACCATGCGGGATAATGGTTATGGGACCCTCGGCGCCGTATGTATCAGCCGAAAGCTCTGTCAGACGTCCAGTTCAGCATTGTGGCCGGGTCGGATCGGCGCCCCAGAGGTGGTGCCTGGATCCACCTTCCGCACAACGACTCGGAGTGCAAAGGGCGATGGCCCAAGACCCTTGAGCGCTTAGGATGTAGACCGGCGGGGACCTCTCTATTGAGCCTAGGTAGGACTATGTCGTGTTGGTTATCCGAGGCCGGGCATTACCCGGAAAAGTGTGTCCGGCCAGAGGTAATCGAGCGTGCTGGGTAACAGTAGTGCACCCCTGCAGGGAAGTTATCTATTCGAATAGCCGTGTCCACGGTAACAGGACGCTCAGTGTTGTATCCCGATCTACTACAACTTGAACTGGATACATGTTAATTAATTGTAAGCTCTGGGATCGCTTTCTCGCAGGGAGTCGAGGAAGGATCTCTAGGCTTTGCTACTACATGCTTGTTACTTTATTATATGATACTAATCTGCACTCTTCTAATGCTGCAAGACGCTGAAGATGCTAGTCTTCGATAGGCTAGGTCTTTCTCCCCCTGTTCTGGCATTTCTGCAGTTTAGTCCACAGATACAACCCCTTCCCTTTGATACCGATGCACACTTAGCATAGTTCTAATGTCAGTCTTGCGAGTAATTTGGATGAGTACTCACGGTTGCTTTGCTACCTCTTTTTCCCCATACCCGTTTGCTGCGACCAGATGACGGAGCCCAGGAGCCGGAGATCAGAGATGGAGTCTACTACTACGTGGAGATCGACGACCATGAGTAGTTTAGGAGGCTCCCAGGCAGGAGGCCTTGCCTCTTTCGATCAGAGCCGTTGTTTGTTTTCTCTTTAAGTCTGTACTCAGACTCTGATGCTTCCGCTGATGCTTGTATATCTTGAGCTTTTGTATTTGAGCCCTCGAGGCCCCTGGCTTGTAATATAAAGCTTGTATTATTTTATTTTGTGTTTAGAGTTGTGTTGTGATATCTTTCCGTGAGTCCCTGGGCTTGATCGTGCGCGTTTGCGTGTATGATTAGTGCATGGTCGGGCCGGGGGCGTCACAACAGAGAAAGTTAACGTTTGCATGATTCCTTAGACCATGAGAGTATCGAGTTTCTTCATGCTTGCTTCATGAACTTTGGGGTTTGTTAAACGTCATCCGTAAATGGGTGGCTATTACGGCGGCTTACGGGTTCATGGAAAAGTGTGTCAAGGGACTTGATAGCTCAAGATTGGGATTTGCTCCTCCGACGATGGATAGATATTCTTTGGGCCCTCTCGGTGTTACGGTATCCATCATCGTCTGGCCTGACACATTGTGATTTGATCACAGGGATGCCGGAACACGAGAACGAGAAAAGAGAACAAAATCGGTAACGAGGTAACTGGCATAGTGGACAAGTTGTTGATCCACGGGGATGTCGATAAATCTCACCTCGGGTATTTGTAACATATCGCGAAGCAACAGGAATAGCACACGGCAACTGGAGGTTCACTCGAATATTTATTCGTGTGGGTATAGGGGTCAATATGGGTGTCCACGGCTCCGATGTTGATCATTGATCGGAAAGTGTTCCGGTCATGTCTATACTTCACCGAACCTATAGGGTCACACGCTTAAGAGTCATCTATCTGCTGAATACTAGACAGGGAGTCTGAGAGAAAGTCACCGGAAGAGTTCCGGAGAGAGATCACCGGAATAGTTTCGGTAAAACTGGAAACTTGTTTTAGGGTATACCATTAAGTCCAAATGGTTTCGGCACACGCCTGAAAATTCTTAGAGGGTACCAGAATTGTTCTGGGAACTTCTAGGATTTTTCCGGAAGAAAAAACCAGAAATGTTCCGGAGCTGCCGGAACCGCTTTGGTTGCTTTTCGCAGATGAAAATCACTAATCCAGAATTGTTTCGGAATGCATCCAAAATTATTTTAGTGGGTACTGGAAATGTTCTAAGGCCTACAGAAATATTTTCGGATTTAACGGTCGCGGAAAAATGTTTCCGTGAATAGTGAAAATAACTTTATGGTTACTTTTTGGAAAGCCACCTTTTTGGGCTTTGCTCCAAAATATCTTGGGGATGACATGGATGGATGAGAGCCCCTCATGGGGGGCCCACTTGAAGTGGCCGGCCAAGGAGGAGCTCCTCTAGCCTTCCCATTTTTCCCTTTTGGAAAATCCATATGATGGGTTTTATTTTGAGTGCCACCCTTGGGATTTCCTATAAATAGAGGTCGAGAGGCACTCTCCACACTCACTCACTCTCTCATACACAATGCCATGCAATGATCTGGCTTCTTCTCTCCCTCCCACGAAAAGAGTTTCGTAGAGCCGAAAGGCTGTCTGGGTTCCGGTGGGAACTAGTTCTGGACGGCGAAGCCCTGCCGAATAGCTGACACCGTATGTGTGCAACCCCGTAGAGAGGTCGTAGGTTCGATCCTTTTTGCCCGAGGGGCTGTTCGAGAGTGCCTCCCGAAGGGCTGTCCGAGTGATCGTCCGAGTTTTGAGGGTCCTCCCGAAGGGCTGTCCGTGACACCGTCCGAGGGACTGTCCAACCGCCTCCCGGAGGGCTGTCCGAGGGGCAGTCGAGGGAGTACATCCTCGCAGTTGGGAGGTTGTAAATGCTAGCTGCGGGGATCTGCACCGACGATCTACATCGACTCTACTTCCGCTGCGCTACGAGTCGGTAACGATCAGATCAAAAACCTTGTATGCAGTCTTCATAGTGGTCCTGGGCTGGTGCGTAGGTCGGAAATTTTTTGTTTTCTGCTGCGTTCCCCTACAGTGGCATCAAGAGCCGTGCTATGCGTAGATGCAGGTTACGATCTAGAATACATAGAGATGTATGGGTGTTGCACAATATAATTTTGTAGTAAATGAGTTCTATTGCTGAAATTATTTGTGCGGGTAGTAGATGAAATCTGTTACCCGATGTTCTTGTTGCTTCCCTGAAATTTGCGTATTTCTGATCTTGATAACGGCATGGTGGAGTTTCAAAGTTCTGTCAATCCGTGATCCTGATTGATCAACGAAGTGCTAACAGTTCGTTGAATTACACCGTAGTTAAAATGAAAGATGAAATTTCGCAGACAAAAGGGCAATGCAGATATGATCTGCACGGGGGTCATGCGTATGACGAAGTTCAGTATGGGGCTCGAGATTTTATTATCTCGTGTTTCATACACCCCGCAAAGTTAATCTAGCGACTTGAATAATCATACTTGATGATAAACGTTGGTAGCTGCGGTTTGTTCGAAACCTTAGAAGCCACGTAAAATGAAATTTTGCATAAACCGATTAGAGGCGTCTAACTTGGTTTTGCAGGAAGGCATGTGATGTGGTATAGTAGTGCTCATAATAATTTGATTATGTATGAGATGACTATATGATGTAAATTAATTAACATGACCCGCGAGTCATGATTCGGCATGATGGCTGGAGCCATATGATTGTCACTTTAATGACCTGCGTGTCAACCTTATGTAATGCACTTATTTTATTAGCTATAGAGATAGCAATATTATCTGGTGCATTGACAAGGTGGTGGCAATCTTCGCGAAGGTGAACACCGACGCAAATACCGAAGACGAAGAAATGAAAGACTTCTCCGTCAGAAAGGGCTATACCATATCATGCTATTATGAATTGCCTGAGATGTTTATCCCTTATGATGCACCCTTCTTGATTGCACGGTAGTCGTTTTTATTAGGGTGATCTCTCACTTAAAATATCAAAGTAGTTAGTGTTCACCCAAGTGTAGCACCGTCTGAAATTCCTATCTTTTCGAGGTGCGCCATGTACACATGAGCACAAACAAATCGAGAGGAATGAGGCGGGTGAGGTTACACCTTGCAGCAAGATCACTTGGTTGTCTTTGACGTTCAGGCAAGAGAGTCCTGAGCTCGGAACACACGCATCGAAAGATGAACAAGAGTCACATAGAGATGTGATTGGCAAGTTGGCCTACCGATTAAAATTCGCGTCATCAGTGATGAACCCGTCAATGGCGTTGAATTGAAATGCGGATCTTGAATCACTCACAATCAATTATGAGAGATATTGATTTGAGTGGGAGCGCACTGTAGAATTAACTTCTTTAATTCTCAGTGCAATTAATTATGAACATTGTCTAAGTGTGATTTGCATAAATAGTTGTAGAATAATGGCTCACGTTTTCACCTTCCCTATTAAAATTGAATAGCTGTTATATATCTGGTTAAAACTTTACGGTTGGTAACGTAATGTGAGGATTGTCCTCAAGAGTGCCGAGAAGGACTTTGTCCTATCGCATGGTTTTGGTATTCTCCCGCTAATGCTATGGATGATGTGACTCTCGTCCTTCGATCCAAAAGCTAGAATTCCGTTACGGTCAAGTGCAATATGTTTGCTTTCATGAGACCCGAACTTCAAAAGTTTGGGATAGCTATGTGATATTCATGGAGCTGAAAATTAGTTTCAGATACAAACAAAGGCTAAAAGATATGGGATATCCAAAGCAATGTTTGTTTTACAAATTATTAGTAAAGTGTTTACTATGCATTAGACTGATAAGAGAGGGATCCAGAAGAACGCCTGTCATATGATGAAGGTGAATAAAACAACAACTTAAAGAGAAAGGAAATGTCCAAAGGGTGTTAGTGTGGCTCACACGCCTAGGAAGTCCGGGGCTAACGTCACTCTTAAGTTGGGTGCTTCTTCTGAGAGTAGGAGAAATACTAAAAGTTAAACTGTTAGAAGTATAAAGGCAAAAGGAGAGAAGACTGGAATATCGAGCTCATGTATGAATGTCATACAAGTTATTGATGTATAGAAGGCTGGTCAAAGATATAATTCTTGGGAATTATGATTAAACATGTTAATCACTAATTCTTGGGTATTGTGAGTTGATCACAAAGATACCCGCTTGTGGCGCCCTGCCTGAATACCACTGTAGTCAGACGGTCACCGCACATACCAGCCCAGGAAATCACTCTGGCATGCGCTTTTACAACAAGTATCATGAACACAGACTTTTCTATTAATGAATATATCAGTCTTACATGATATATTACAAGGGTGATGGCAGAGGAGAAGTTCTATCTAAGGCAGCATGGTCTTGGTGCGGCTCCAATCCACAGGGATCTGACTGGGTTACTCTTCTAGCCCGCGAACACTCCGGCTCCTCGCTAGCGGACGTCGGTCCTTAGGTGAACCTGTCCACATTGAAGGCTGCTGAGTACTTTTGAATGTACTCGCAAGCAAACCAAACTAACATATACACCAAGCAAAGCAAACCATGGTATTCAAGCATGCATTTGTTATCTTAACAGTATTAACTATCATGTTATGACAGGATTATCTAGCAAGATTAAACATCTAGCAGCATTAATCATCATGTCATAGCAAGATTATCTAGCATGATAATTACTGAAGTAAATGCAGTAAAGTAAAGTATATCAATTAAATAACCCATACTCCGAGTATTCTCACGATCCAAATCCGATCCAAGTCTTTGCGGTCATCCAACCGCTCATCTCATAGCCATCGCATGGCTAGCATTCACATCCCTGACATCATTTGATGTCCATGCATCTGTACTGCAGGTCTGCCAAACCTTATCTTACTCTGGTTCATTATTAACATCATATGGTTTGTTCCTCCAGACTCGACACAGACCAAATAGTGGCCTAATACGAACTGTCCATGACCGAGGACGCGGCTATTCGAATAGATTTACACTCTGCAGAGGTTGCGCACTTTACCCACACCATGGAGCTCCCGGCCTCGTACTTTAGTACATGTTCCCATTCGGGTGGACCGGTGCTGCTCCAACAAAACTTGTCTATTGCCTGGCACTCTTACGGTCCCACCGACAATCATACCCTCCCAGGGTCATGTCCTGGGTGGCCCCTGTGTCACCCCGTGACACCTGCCACCGTCGTGGCCAAACTAAACTGTCCCAAACGGGGACGCCGACAAATAACTCAACTGGGCTCACAAGGTTATCGCCGCCTACCGGGCCAGGGTAGCACGCGCACATAACCTTCCCTATATGGTGGTACCGACAAGAGGCAAGACAATAGACCAAGCTAGGGTCGTCCCATACCGGCAAATGTGGCTGCACGGGTAAGTCCGGATAGGTGGCACTATGACTCGATCCAGCCGACGGAGAAGGTTGTCATTATATCATATTCTTTATCATTGCAATAATGTGGCGCCCCGCCTGAATACCACTGTAGTCAGACGGTCGCCGCACATACCAGCCCAGGAAAATCACTCTGGCATGCGCTTTTACAACAAGTATCATGAACACAAGCTTTTCTATTAATAAATATATCAGTCTTACATGATATATTACAAGGGTGATGGCAGCAGAAAAGCTCTATCTAAGGCAGCATGGTCTTGGTGCGGCTCCAATCCACAGGGATCTGACTGGGTTACTCTTCTAGCCCGCGAACACTCCGGCTCCTCGCTAGGGGACGTCGGATCCTTAGGTGAACCTGGCCACATTGAAGGCCGCTGAGTACTTTTGAATGTACTCGCAAGCAAACCAAACCAACATATACACCAAGCAATGCAATCCATGGCATTCAAGCATGCACAAGTTATCTTATAAGTATTAACTATCATGTTATGATAGGATTATCTAGCAAGATTAAACATCTAGTAGCATTAATCATCATGTCATAACAGGATTATCTATCATGATAATTACTGAAGTAAATGCAGTAAAGTAAAGCATATCAAGTAAATAACCCATACTCTGAGTATTCTCACGATCCAAATCCGATCCAAGTCTTTGCGGTCACCCGACCACTCATCTCCTAGCCATCTCATGGCTAGCATCATATACCTGACATCATCCGATGTCCATGCATCTGCACTCTAAGTCTGACAAACCTTACCAATTCTCTGGTTTAGTCTTAGCAATAACATTATATAGTTTGTTCCTCCAGACTCGACACAGACCAAATAGGGGCCTATACGAACTGTCCATGACCTAGGACGCGGCTATTCGAATAGATTTACACTCTGCAGAGGTTGCGCACTTTACCCACACCATGGAGCGCCTGGCCTCGTACTTTAGTACATGTTCCCATTCGGGTGGACCAGTGGTGCTCCAACAAAACTCGGTCTATTGCCCGGCACTCTTACGGTCCCACCGACAATCATACCCTCCCAGGGTCATCTCCTGGGTGGCCCCTGTATCACCCCGTGACACCTGCCACCGTCGTGGCCAAACAAAACTGTCCCAAACGGGGACGTGCGCACATAACCAAATTGGGCTCACAGGATTATCGTCGTCTACCTGATCAGGGCAGCACGCACGCATAACCCTCCCTATTTGGTGGTACCGACAAGAGGCAAGACAATAGACTAAGTCAGGGCCGTCCCATACCGGCAAATGTGGTTGCACTTATGAGTCCGGATAGGTGACACTATGACTCGATCCAGTCGACGGAGGAGGTTGTTGTCATTATTAAGTCACATTTCATAATATTGCAATAACTATAACCATTCATGATGTAACCACTATGAAAACATAACAACCTATCTCCATATGCATTACAACGAGTCACTAGTGCAATACCATGATGGGCAATAGCAGGAAATGTAAATAGCAAGTCCGAACTAGCAGCAGTTTAATTATTTCTAACACAGGCATAATCATTAATTAAACACGCAAGAATAACACAGAGCAATGCTTTAGGGCATATATCAGATGGTCGGCTTGCCTGGGGGTGAAGGGATGCTCCGGAAGAAGTGCGATCACCTCGCGGAAGAATTCGCCGGAAAGGATTCCCTCTCGGAGGGGCTGAATAAGGGCAGGGGCAAAATGGGCATTTCAGAAAGTGTGACCATGGTGAAAGTGATGGCATCAGAACGGGCTCGACGAACTGAAGAAGTGGGCTTTGGAATCACCTCGATCGGAGTCACGGTTAAAAAGATATGGCCGTTCGTTCGTTAAGCAGAAAAGCAGACAGAATAGTGTCCACTTTCGTCCTTAACGGGTGAACGTCCACACTATAGACAGGAAGCGTATTTTGGAAAATACGCTTTCGGTGTGGGGAGGCGACTTCTACCGAAGCCGTTTCCACTTATCCAACTGGCCGCCCTCCAGTCGCCGACAGGTGGGGTCGGGGCCCACCTGTCAGGTCCCTCTCTCACCTCCTCCTCCTCCTTCTTCCTCCTCCTCCCCTATTTCCCGATGCGGCAGCAGAGAGCATGGGCTCTGGTGGCCGGCAGCGCTCCGGTGAGCCTCCTGGGCGGGCGAGGCCACGGATGGGATCGCCGTGGAGTAGCGCATCCAGGGGATGGCTCCACGGGCGCCGGGGATGGCTGGTGGCGCGACTGCAACCATGGCCGTGGGCGGCGGTTCCGGCGGTGGTGGAGGGGTTCCGGTGGAATAGGGGGCTGGGCGAGGGCATGGGCGAGCTCGCCGGAGAGTGGAGCTTCCCGTAGTGGGTCGGATGCGGCCTGGGGGTGCTCGGGTGTGGGGATTGGAGGCGGGGCAGTGGGTGGAGCTCGCCGAAAATTGGAGAGCTCCGGCGAGGATTTCGGTCGGGCGCGGCCACTGGGTGGACTAGAGGAGCAGAGGGGAGAGGCTGATGAGCACGGGGAGGGCTCGGCCTGGCTATTTATAGCCCGGCGACGAAGGAGATTGGCTCGGCCGCCGTGGCGATCTTAGCCGCACACTGGAGCTCCGGGGCGACGTGGCTGGACGATAGCGGCGTCGAGCGGCTTCGCGAGGAGAGCAGAGGCCTCGAGGGCGCTCGAGAGAGCTCAGGGGAGAAGAGGACAGAGGAGAAGGCGACGACGGTAGGCCACGGGTGGAGCAGTGCCATGGCGAGGTTCGTCGCGGTGCGAGGAGGAAGAGAACGGAGGGGGAAATGACCCGAGAGGAGGAAGTGGACGACGGGGAGTCAGGTCGGCACTAAGGGACATGCTACACCGGCCTGAGTTGGCCTGCCCGACGCGACGAACACGCGGTGCACAGTTTCTGCATGCAGCTCACGCGTTCACCACGGGCATGTCATGTTCTGGCCCTCCTCTGGGTGCCAAATCTTGTCAAACACGGAAGGCATTGATCATATAGATAAGATGGGTCATTGGATGGACCAGGATTGCTCTAGAGTGGTCTAGGGGATCCAGAATAGTTTCGGGATAGAAACTTGGGGAGGAAGTTGTGGTCAAATAGAGGTGCCAATGACCTAGAAAAGTTGTCACAGGGAAATGTGGTAGGAAGGACTAGGAGCTTGCAAAATTTGAGCCCATTTGGACAAGTTTTGCATACACTTCCTTCACAACGCATAATCTGGTCCAGGAACTTGACCTTGAAGCTGCACTCATATGGCTTGATGAAATGAGCTGAATTTTGGTGTAGAGTGATGATTTGGAGATATGAAGGTTCTGGGAAAATTTCAGCTCAATTGGAAATGCCAAAGTGGTACTTCCTTCACAGAGCTTGAATCTGGACAGAAGCTAGATGGAATTTTTGGGAGAAATTGGCTAGGTAAAATGATATTAATTTTTGCGTACTCACATCATATATGGAATGTGAGGTCCTGGATTAATTTGAGAAATTTTGAAGCAATATAAAATATAGTTGCTTCACAACCTCAAAATAAGTCCAGAAACAAGAATTGGATGATGCACTCAAAATTTGATCTGTGGAACTTGGGATCTTGATGGAAATGGTGAAGATATGGATAGGAGAAGCTCCAAAAATTAGTTGGGATATTTCCTGGCTACCAAAATAGTAGCTCCTTTGGAAAGTGCCCAAATTGCAATATTGGCTTTAAATAGGAAAAGGCAATTTCCCTTATTTAATTATTGCCAATATTTTTATTGGAGCTCAATATGATCACAAAGAATATCTCCACAAGTTTTCATGAACTTTGGAGATGGATAGATATTTTCCTGGATTTAATTCCTTTAACTGGCAGAAAAAGGAATTAATTTTAAATGAAAAATATTGCAAATGACTTGGCAATATTTTTACATACCCAGGGTTTAAAAAGATAGGATGATCACTGGAAGAAATTTGGGGAGGCAAAAGATCAAAGGAAATTGGGGTTCCTTTGCAACGGAAGGAATTAGGGTTTCCCTTCCGATGACTCGGAAGGTAGGGTTTCGGTGGCAAAGTCCTGAGAATAAATTTTTGGGTGGCAAGGTTGGACTGGAGAGAGTCTCTGGTTGGATAGGAAAGGCAAGGCTAAATGACCATCTTCATATACCCAAGAGCGAGAGAAAACCCGATAACATCGAAAAAAAGACGGGAGTCAAATCCCGCGAAGGAAAAAAATAAGGAGCGAAAACCAGGGTGTCACAAACCTACCCCCCTTAAGAAAATCTCGTCCTCGAGATTTATGGGCTTACCTCCCGGTGAAGGGGACTTACCTGTGTGCAACTTGGATCCATCAGCTGTCTTGTCTTCATTTGTTACTGACCTTCTAACTGCCTCTTCTGATGGCTCAGGTGCTATCTTTTTCAGACTGCTGCATTGAATCCTTCTCTTTCCTGTCAGGCAAACCCTTTGTGCTGGTAGTTTGTTGGCTGGGGTTGGTGGGTAGCTCCGAGTATTGACAAACAGTCTGGTTTCCATGTCCTGGAGCTAGCTGCTTCGGGTGTCATTGCGATACTTCGTACACTGACTGCCAAGGGCGAGACATTCTCTCTGGGTACCGGACTCACGTGCTCGTATGGTCTGGAGTGGCTAGGAGTGGCTCTCTTTTTGCCTTGTCAGAATGCTCAATCTGGCTATGGATTCTATACGGATGCTTTCTTCCTGTCTCTTGCATTCTGACTTCGTTCTCAGGAGGTTCCCAACTGAAATGTCGGTCACGATCACAAAGTAATCATAGACGGTAATCTCTGAGGTGGCTCTGCCATATATAGCCTTTGTGGTCCTTGCTATGACCACGGAGCTGACATAGTATGGCTACCATTCCGTGCATTCTTCGGAGCATACCCTCTGATCTTGGTTGATGGCCCGTATTCATGATGGCATGCTGGCTGCATTATTGTGGCTGTATATGCAAGAGTCTGACAAGGATTGGTAATATCACCTTATCCATGAAGCTTTATTTCATTGACCGTCGCGGAGATTGTTTATTCAAGACCTCCTTGTTCTTGGGGGTTCCTTTTTGGGAACTTGTCATGACCAGCCAACACGGCTCCTCGGTCGTATCATAACTTACTCTTGCATATCTCGTAGGGATTGCTGCGTTCATATCCTTCTTTGAAATGTGGGGCCAATGTCTTTCTGCACACAGTCATTCCCGTGTACGAGTGGCTCGCATGAACTGATCCACTGGACTGCATGCTCACAACATATGCAGAGGTAGGATAAATCCTTTCATAACCACTGAGTTCTGAGGTGGACATGTGTCTGGACTAATTCATGCTTCTGACAAGATTGTTGTGGGCACGATGGCGTGTTGAAAAAGGCTGAATTCTTTATGCTCGAAGCTTCTGCCAGGGTATCGTGCCGAAGAAGGCTGGGTATCGTACCTCGGAAGCTTTCCCTCATGTGGCTTACTGAGGAAGGTAGAGTACCTTATGCCGAAAGCTTTCCGCGGTAGCGTGCCGAGGAAGACTGAAGTACCGTATCCCAGAAGATTTTCCCCCTAGTGTCGTAGCGAGGAAGATTGAGAGTCTTGTGTTGTAAGATTTTCCTGCTAGCTTGCGGAGGAAGGCTGGGTTCCTTGTACCAAAAGCCTTGCACTGTGTTACACAGTTGGTCCTGTGGCCGGTTCTGGCTTCCTTCCAGAGTATCCGGAATTTATCCATAGCGGAGCCAGAACTTGGTATAGTCCATACCTTGTTGGTCATGCCCACCGCTAGTCCTTCTGCTGGTCTGATCATTGTTGTTGTAAGGGTTGCACAACTGATGCAGACTTCATGTTGACAATTAATTCGAAATACCCTTTGAATTCAATCCAAGTGTTGTCGGTAATGAGCAGTTGACGAATAATTCCATTCGGTTCAGCTGAGCTTCCAAGCATGTGAAGTTCTCATTGATTCTGGGCAACCGCGAACTTATCCATATTCCTCGCAAATCTTGTTCACAGTGCCTGAAATTTTTTGTATATGCACCAAGGAATTCCAAAATATGCTTTGAAATTTGTATCAACATACCGAGTTTTGTTGTTGCTCTCGGCACCTTCACATTCTTGTAATATGTCTTCTGTGGGAAATAAATGATTCTTGAGTCCATTGAGAAAAGACTCAAGGTTCACCCCACTGACTGAAATAATCCTTGTGTCGAGGACCGAATGACTTGCTCTTGCTGTAATCTATTCTGCGGCAAACTCCCTTGGCTATAGTCTGGCCTTGTCGGTTGCACTCCGATTCTGCTTCTGACCCATTCTTCATTCCTGACCGATCCGGTGATAATGCTTCGAATATCGGGTGGTTGGCTTGACTTGACTCTTACTGAATTTGGATTATTGGGCATTATCCAAGTTGTGTGCTGGTCTTCCTGACAGCTCTTGCAGATGGATCCAGTCGGAGCGACAGAACGAAGTCGAGAAAAGAAACAAGAACCGCGAAAAACCAAAAAGCAAATAAAGCTCAAATTTTGCGGACCTTGCACATGTGGCCAAAGATTCACTAGTATAACTAGTATAGCGCACTCGATGTACCTCTAGGGATTTAGAAGCAAAACCACACAATGCTCCTGGTAGCAATTGGTGTCAAGCTCCTACTACTTCCTTAGGGCACATCCCACTCGACGCACGACCATAGCCAGAGTGGCTTAGTCAACGATCCTAGGGTTGTCGGGGAGAGATGGAATTTATAAGCGTTTCCCAAAGGAAACTAGATTTGAGAAGAGAAATGCCATGGTTAGCAAGCAAGGTGGGGATATCTGGTTTACCTAGGGGTTCAGGGCTCATGGGTCGTTGCCTGGTGCGGACATTTCACACCGGAGGCAAGGGTCACGAGAGTTGAGGTCTGATGGAGCCAAAAGCCTACGGGGGTTGCCTTATGATCAATAGTAGCCGTGCCTGTCTGGCAAAGATGGCTGAAATCCATCTGGGCTTTCTACTGATCAAGAGGGAATGAAGTCTGGCTAGGGTAACCTACAGTCAACCTGGCTCGGATACCATCCGTTGTGGCGCCCCGCCTGAATACCACTGTAGTCAGACGGTCGCCGCACATACCAGCCCAGGAAAATCACTCTGGCATGCGCTTTTACAACAAGTATCATGAACACAAGCTTTTCTATTAATGAATATATCAGTCTTACATGATATATTACAAGGGTGATGGCAGCGGAAAAGCTCTATCTAAGGCAGCATGGTCTTGGTGCGGCTCCAATCCACAGGGATCTGACTGGGTTACTCTTCTAGCCCGCGAACACTCCGGCTCCTCGCTAGGGGACGTCGGATCCTTAGGTGAACCTGGCCACATTGAAGGCCGCTGAGTACTTTTGAATGTACTCACAAGCAAACCAAACCAACATATACACCAAGCAATGCAATCCGTGGCATTCAAGCATGCACAAGTTATCTTAACAGTATTAACTATCATGTTATGATAGGATTATCTAGCAAGATTAAACATCTAGCAGCATTAATCATCATGTCATAACAGGATTATCTATCATGATAATTACTGAAGTAAATGCAGTAAAGTAAAGCATATCAAGTAAATAACCCATACTCTGAGTATTCTCATGATCCAAATCCGATCCAAGTCTTTGCGGTCACCCGACCACTCATCTCCTGGCCATCTCATGGCTAGCATCATATACCTGACATCATCCGATGTCCATGCATCTGCACTCTAAGTCTGACAAACCTTACCAATTCTCTGGTTTAGTCTTAGCAATACCATTATATAGTTTGTTCCTCCAGACTCAACACAGACCAAATAGGGGCCTATACGAACTGTCCATGACCGAGGATGCGGCTATTCGAATAGATTTACACTCTGCAGAGGTTGCGCACTTTACCCACACCATGGAGCGCCTGGCCTCGTACTTTAGTACATGTTCCCATTCGGGTGGACCAGTGGTGCTCCAACAAAACTCGGTCTATTGCCCGGCACTCTTACGGTCCCACCGACAATCATACCCTCCCAGGGTCATGTCCTGGGTGGACCCTGTGTCACCCCGTGACACCTGCCACCGTCGTGGCCAAACAAAACTGTCCCAAACGGGGACGTGCGCACATAACCAAACTGGGCTCACAGGATTATCGTCGTCTACCTGATCAGGGCAGCACGCACGCATAACCCTCCCTATTTGGTGGTACCGACAAGAGGCAAGACAATAGACTAAGTCAGGGCCATCCCATACCGGCAAATGTGATTGCACTGATGAGTCCGGATAGGTGACACTATGACTCGATCCAGTCGACGGAGGAGGTTGTTGTCATTATTAAGTCACATTTCATAATATTGCAATAACTATAACCATGCATGATGTAACCACTATGAAAACATAACAACCTATCTCCATATGCATTACAACGAGTCACTAGTGCGATAACATGATGGGCAATAGCAGGTAATGTAAATAGCAAGTCCGAACTAGCAGGAGTTTAATTATTTCTAACACAGGCATAATCATTAATTAAACACGCAAGAATAACACAGAGCAATGCTTTAGGGCATATATCAGATGGTCGGCTTGCCTGGGGGTGAAGGGATGCTCCGGAAGAAGTGCGATCACCTCGCGGAAGAATTCACCGGAAAGGATTCCCTCTCGGAGGGGCTGAATAAGGGCAGGGGCAAAATGGGAATTTCAGAAAGTGTGATCATGGTGAAAGTGATGGCATCGGAACGGGCTCGACGAACTGAAGAAGTGGGCTTTGGAATCACCTTGACCGGAGTCACGGTTAAAAAGATATGGCCGTTCGTTCGTTAAGCAGAAAAGCAGACAGAATAGTGTCCACTTTCGTCCTTAACGGGTGAACGTCCACACTATAGCCGTTTCGGCCGGGGGCTGAAAACAGGAAGCGTATTTTGGAAAATACGCTTTCGGTGTGGGAAGGCGACTTCTACCGAAGCCGTTTCCACTTATCCAGCTGGCCGCCCTCCAGTCGCCGACAGGTGGGGTCGGGGCCCACCTATCAGGTCTCTCTCTCACCTCCTCCTCCTCCTTCTTCCTCCTCCTCCCCTGTTTCCCGACGCGGCAGCAGAGAGCACGGGCTCTGGTGGCCGGCAACGCTCCGGTGAGACTCCTGGGCGGGCGAGGCCACGGATGGGATCGCCGTGGAGTAGCGCATCCAGGGGATGGCTCCACGGGCGCCGGGGATGGCTGGTGGCGCAACTGCAACCATGGCCGTGGGCGGCGGTTCCGGTGGCGGTGGAGGGGTTCCGGTGGAATAGGGGGCTGGGCGAGGGCATGGGCGAGCTCGCCGGAGAGTGGAGCTTCCCGTAGTGGGTCGGATGCGGCCTGGGGGTGCTCGGGTGTGGGGATTGGAGGCGGGGCAGTGGGTGGAGCTCGCCGAAAATTGGAGAGCTCCGGCGAGGATTTCGGTCGGGCGCGGCCACTGGTTGGACTAGAGGAGCAGAGGGGAGAGGCTGATGATCACGGGGAGGGCTCGGCCTGGCTATTTATAGCCCGGCGACGGAGGAGATTGGCTCGGCCGCCGTGGCGATCTTAGCCGCACCCTGGAGCTCCGGGGCGACGTGGCTGGACGGTAGCGGCGTCGAGCGGCTTCGCGAGGAGAGCAGAGGCCTCGAGGGCGCTCGAGAGAGCTCAGGGGAGAAGAGGACAGAGGAGAAGGCGACGACGGCAGGCCACGGGTGGAGCAGTGCCATGGCGAGGTTCGTCGCGGTGCGAGGAGGAAGAGAACGGAGGGGGAAATGACCCGAGAGGAGGAAGTGGACGACGGGGAGTCAGGTCGGCACTAAGGGACATGCTACATCGGCCTGAGTTGGCCTGCCCGACGCGACGAACACGCGGTGCACAGTTTCTGCGTGCAGCTCACGCGTTCACCACGGGCATGTCATGTTCTGGCCCTCCTCTGGGTGCCAAATCTTGTCAAACACGGAAGGCATTGATCATATAGATAAGATGGGTCATTGGATGGACCAGGATTGCTCTAGAGTGGTCGAGGGGATCCAGAATAGTTTCGGGATAGAAACTTGGGGAGGAAGTTGTGGTCAAATAGAGGTGCCAATGACCTAGAAAAGTTGTCACAGGGAAATGTGGTAGGAAGGACTAGGAGCTTGCAAAATTTGAGCCCATTTGGACAAGTTTTGCATACACTTCCTTCACAACGCATAATCTGGTCCAGAAACTTGACCTTGAAGCTGCACTCATATGGCTTGATGAAATGAGCTGAATTTTGGTGTAGAGTGATGATTTGGAGATATGAAGGTTCTGGGAAAAGTTTAGATCAATTGGAAATGCCAAAGTGGTACTTCCTTCACAGAGCTTGAATCTGGACAGAAGCTAGATGGAATTTTTGGGAGAAATTGGCTAGGTAAAATGATATTAATTTTTGCGTAATCACATAATATATGGAATGTGAGGTCCTGGATTAATTTGAGAAATTTTGAAGCAATATAAAATATAGTTGCTTCACAACCTCAAAATAAGTGTAGAAACAAGAATTGGATGATGCACTCAAAATTTGATCTGTGGAACTTGGGATCTTGATGGAAATGGTGAAGATATGGATAGGAGAAGCTCCAAAAATTATTTGGGATATTTCCTGGCTACCAAAATAGTAGCTCCTTTGGAAAGTGCCCAAATTGCAATATTGGCTTTAAATAGGAAAAGACAATTTCCCTTATTTAATTATTGCCAATATTTTTATTGGAGCTCAATATGATCACAAAGAATATCTCCACAAGTTTTCATGAACTTTGGAGATGGATAGATATTTTCCTGGATTTAATTCCTTTAACTGGCAGAAAAAGGAATTAATTTTAAATGAAAAATATTGCAAATGACTTGGCAATATTTTTACATATCCAGGGTTTAAAAAGATAGGATGATCACTGGAAGAAATTTGGGGAGGCAAAAGATCAAAGGAAATTGGGGTTCCTTTGCAACGGAAGGAATTAGGGTTTCCCTTCCGGTGACTCGGAAGGTAGGGTTTCGGTGGCAAAGTCCTGAGAATAAATTTTGGGTGGCAAGGTTGGACTGGAGAGAGTCTCTGGTTGGATAGGAAAGGCAAGGCTAAATGAGCATCTTCATATACCCAAGAGCGAGAGAAAACCCGATAACATCGAAAAAAAGACGGGAGTCAAATCCCGCAAAGGAAAAAAATAAGGAGCGAAAACCAGGGTGTCACAAATAACCACAATAATGCACGATGGAAACATAACAACCTATCTCCATATTGTTACATACGAGTTACTAGTGCAATAATATGATGAGCATTAACAAGTATTGCAAATAGTAACACAAACTATCAAGAGTTTAATTAATGCTAACACAGGCACAATCATTAATTAAACACGCTAGAATAACACAGAGCAATGCTTTAGGGTATATATCAGATGGTCGGCTTGCCTGGGGGTCGAGGAATACTCCGGGAAAAAGTGCGATCACCTCGCAGAAAAATTCGCCGGAAAGGGTTCTCTCTCGGAGGGGCTGAATATAGGGCAGGGGCAAAATGAGCATTTTCAGAATGTGTAAACATGGTGGAAGTGATGTCATCGGAACGGGCTCGACGAACTGAAGAAGTGGGCTTTGGAATCACCTGAATCGGAGTTGTGGTTGAAAAGATACGGGCGTTCGTTCGTTAGGCAGAAAACAAACAAAAAGGTGTTCATTTCTACGCTTAACTGACGAACGGCCGCAATCTAAGGGTTTCGGCGCCGACGGCTGAAAACGGGTGGCGCACTTCTGGGAATACGCCTTCCAGAGGGGAAAACGAATTCCAGCCAGGGCGCCTCCACTTATCCGAGCTGGCGGGTGGGGCCACCCCTTTCGATCGCCGACAAGTGGGGTCCACGGGCGCTCTCTCACTCCTCCCTCCTTCTCTTCTTCTTCCCCGACTCCCGCTCGCAGGCAGAGGGAGGCCACCGGTGCCGGCGCGTGCCCGGCCAATTCCGGCCACCTCCGGTGGAGCTCGGACCACCGGAGTGATCCCCGCGTCGTGGCGCACCCATCCACCCCATCCACGGACACCGAGGGGGGACGGGAGCGACGACGGCTTCGAGCATGGCGGACGGCGGCGCGGGTGAGATCGGGCCCGAGGCCATGGGCATCCCGGGGACGAACTGAAGGGGTGGGGAGCTATGTGGCGGCCAGGGTAGCGCCGAGGTGAGTTTTGGAGGGAGGGAGAGGCTCGGGCAGCTCCAATTTGAGCGGAGGTGACCGGCGGCAATGGCGGTCAGGGAGGAGGATTTGGGCGCCGGAGCTTGCTCCTTCGAGCAGGGAGGGGTCTAGGAGGGGGAGGGGGACTGCTGGGGTGGTGAGGATGCTCGGGGAAGGGCTCGGCCGCGGCTATTTATAGCCGGCCGTGGCGTGCGGACGAGGACGGCAGCCGTGGCGAGCTTATCGTTGCACTGGAGCTCCGGCGACACGCAGAAGAAGGAGGCGATATCGGCAAGGGTTCGGGGAGAGTGGAGAAGCCTCGGATGCATTCGAGAGGGCTCGGGGAGGAAGGAGCCACGGGAGAAGACGACGGCGCGGGTCACGGGCATCACAGTACCCTGGCGAGGTTCGTCGCGGTGCGAGGAGGAAGAGAACGGAGGGGGAGATGACCCGAGAGGAGGAAGTGGACGACGGGGAGTCAGGTCGGCACGAATGGACAAGCTACGGCGGCCTGAGCTGGCCGGCCCGACGCGATGAGCACGCGGTGCACAGTTTTTGCGTGCAGCTCACGCGGTCACCACGGGTGAATCGCGCTCTGGTGCCATTCCAGCCGTCACACCTTGTCCAACAAGTTACTCACTGCTCATGTAACACCCCCATGTAATAGCTACAGTAATCCCCTGTTAACAGTGCCATGTCATCATGATTAATAGTGCATGATCATCATTAGCATCATATCACATTTCAAATTCAGATTCAAATTGCAAATCAATTTAAAAGTGAAATTAAAAGTTGTTCCAAAATTAAAACAAAATAGTTCATAATTTTGTAAATAATCCAGAGGCATTTATAAAAATATGATCAACATTTATTGAATTAGTTAAATGACTCTAACAACCTCAAAACAGATCCAATACGGCAATATTTAATACCTTTTTAATTATTAAAAATTCAAATGAAATCATATCACCTCCAAACCAATTTCTGGCATTAAAAAATATTGCACTGTTAATTTTGGGCTAAGTCACTTATTTTTCAAAACTAAAATTGTGGCTAAACGATTTACTAAACAGAAAATAGAAAACAGAAAAATAGATAGAAAAAAAAGGGGAACCCCCCCCCTGGCCTACTGGGCCGAAGCCCGGCCGGCCCACCCGCTCTCCTCTGGCCTATTTAGGCCTGCCCCTCCCCTCCCCGTAACCCTAACCCTCACCCACTCCCCCCGATTCCCTCTCTTCCTCTGGGCGCCGCCCGCCCCCGACGCCTGCGCCCGTCGCTGCCGCCTCGTCCTCGCCGCCGCACGTCGCCTCCTCGACCGCCTCCCCGCACGGCTTCGCCGAGCCACGCCGCCCCTCTCCCCTGCATCGCTCGTGAGCTCCGCCGCCGCCTCCCTTTTCCCCCTCTCGGTCGCCGCCGTCCACCGCGTCCGCCGCCGCCCGCCCACGCCCGCAGCTGCCGCCCCGCCTCGCTGCGCTCGGCCTCGCGCTCGCGCTCGCGTCACCGTCGCCCGCCTGCCGCCGCCTCCCGCTGCCGCGCGCCCGCTCGCCCGCGGCCGAGCTCGCGCGCCTGCGCGCGTCCCGCTGCCGCTGCCGTCCCCGGCTCCGCTCGCCGTGCGCCTGCCCGCGCCTCCGCGCTGCACCCGCGCGCGCTGGCCTCGCCTCCCTCTCGCGCGCTCGTCCGTGCCGCCTCGCTGCCGCCGTCGTCGCGCCGTGTCGCCGGACGCGTCCGGTTTCCCCCGTGACCGCGTCGCTGTGGGCACCGGACATGTCCGGTGCCCGAATGGTTACAGCCGGACATGTCCGGTCCGCCACTGACCAGTGGACCCCCATGTTTACTGTTTAAAACGTAAAGAATAAATATAGATAAAATAAATAAATAGATTAAGTAAATTATAAGTAATTAAAAGATTTAAAATAAATACTTAATTAGTTAATTAATTAATTAACTCTGATTAATTAGCCTAATTATTAATTAAAACTAATTAAAACCTAATTAACTTAATTAATTAATAATTAATCTAAACAGTGTATGACAGGTGGGACCCACCTGTCAGACTGCTGACGTCATGCTGACGTCAGCAGAACACTATTCTGGATAATGTTGAATTAAATAATTAAAATAATTCCAGAAAATTAATAAAACTTTGAAAATTCATATCTTTTAAACCGTAACTCAGATTAAAATAATTTATATATGTAAAATGATCAGAAAAATATGAAGATTCCAAATATGTAATCAAAATGTCTGTCCAACACTCCTAGCTAGCTGAACATGGAACATTTTGACTGATTTCGATAAATGAATAGTGCTTTACCTTAATAAAATAAATCCAAATAAATTCCTAAATTAACTAAATCTTTTAGATAGGCAGTAAAACACCTCTGCATATCATTTAGACATGTCATGCATCCCTGTTGCATTATTGCCGTGTATTTATTGTTTCTTCCCCCTCCTCTCCGGTAGACCCCGAGACCGAGGCTGCCACTGTGATCGACTACGTCGTCGACGACCCTTCTTCCTCCCTTCAGCAGAGCCTCTAGGCAAGCAAAACCCCCTTGATCATCAGATATCACCCATTCCCTTCTCTCTTATGCTTGCATTAGAATTGCCCCTGCTACTGCTCCGATAGCACCTAATCCGATGCATAGCCTGATTTTGTAGTCTGTTATTGATACCCCACCTGTTGTCCCACAATACTTAGCTGTGCTACTTCTTCATCGGTGGCCCATCACCCTTGTCCGTATGCCATGCTTGATATCGGGCCGAGATCACTCTGGGTGAGGATCGCGAAAACATTTACATTCTGCAAATACTTAAACTGTTAAAGTCGGGCTGGCCCCAAGGGTGCCCGCGAGTGAATATCATTAAAGTCGGGTCGGCTCCAAGAGCACCCGCGCGTCATGTTTTACCAAGTCGGAGCGACAGAAACTCTGATCGTCTCTGCGAGTTACTAAATACGCTTAACGGAACTGGGTATTTGATCTGAGTGGGTCGTCGTGCCCTTTACGCACTACCACCACGTGGGATAATGGTTTAATGGGGCCCTCTACACCGTATGTATCAGCCGAAAGCTTTGTCAGACGTCCAGTTCAGCCTTGCGGCACGGCTGGGCCGGCGCCATCCAGGACAGAGGTGGTGCCTAGACCCGCGTGTGCGCAACGACCCGGAGTGCAAAGGGGGATGGGCCCAAGAACCCTGAGCGCTTAGGATGTAGACCGGCGGGGACCTCTCTGCTGAGCTCTAGGTAGGGCTGCGGTGTGTCGATCAGCCGAGGCCGGGCATGACCCGGAAAAGTGTGTCCGGCCAGAGTTAATCGAGCGTGTTGGGTAACAGTAGTGCACCCCTGCAGGGAAGTTATCTATTCGAATAGCCGTGTCCACGGTAACAGGACGCTCGGAGTTGTGCCCGGATCTATGACAACTACAAACTGATGATGGTACATATTAAACTGTTACTATTGCTCTCTGGATCGCTTTCTTGCGGGATAGTCGAGAAAGGATCTCGGGGAGTTGCTGCTGTACAACCAATATGGTATGTTACCGTACTCTACTCTCTTCTGATGCTGTAAGATTGCTTGAAGATGCTAGTCTTTGATAGGCTAGGTTTCTCCCCCTTTATTCCAGCATTCTGCAGTACAGTCCACAGATATAGCCCCATTCCTTTGATACAATGCATTTAGCATAGTTCTGATGTCAGTCTTGCGAGTACTTTGGATGAGTACTCACGGTTGCTTTGCTGTTCTTTTCCCCATACCCATTTGATGAAATCAGACGACGGAGCCCAGGAGCCAGACGCCACCACAGGAGACTACTACCAAGAGAGTCCCGGAGGCCACTGCTACGTTAAGCCAGTCGACCAGGAGTAGTTAGTAGGCTCCCAGGCAGGAGGCCTTGTCTCTTTCGATCAGAGCTGTTGCTTGTTTTTGCCTTCTTAAGGCATCTTGTTTAACTTGTGTCTGTACTCAGATACTTTTGCTTTCGCTGATGCTTGTATGGCATCGAGCTTATGTATTCGAGCCCTCCAGGCCCCTGGCTTGTAATATAAAGCTTGTATTATTATTTTTTTGTGTCTAGAGTTGTGTTGTGATATCTTCCCGTGAGTCCCTAGGCTTGATCGTGTGCATTTGTGTGTATGATTAGTGCACGATTAAGTCGGGGGCGTCACAACTCAAATAGACAAGATGGATCATGGGATGGACCAGGATTGCTCTAGAGTGGTCGAGAGGATCCAGAACAGATTCTGGACAGAAACTTGGGGACCAGGCTGAGGTAAAATGGCTGGGTAAAAGAAGCTAAGATGTTGCCAAAATGGAAGGTGGTAGAAAGGTTCAGATGCTGGAAAAATTTGAAGCAAATTGGACCAAGTTTGAGTGCACTTCCTTTACAATGCCAAATTTGGCCCTGAAACTTGACTTTGAAGCTGCACTCATTTGGATCAATGAAATGAGCTGAATTTTAGTGGAGGGGAGTTATATGGATGCATGGAGGTACTGGCAAAATTTCAGCTCATCTGGAAATGCCAAAGTGGTACTTCCTTCACAGAGCTTTCTGCTGGACAGAAACTGGATGGAATTTTTGGGAGAAATTGGCTAGATAAAATGATGTGAGTTTTTGCATTCTCACATCATATAGGGAAAATGAGGTCCTGGATTAATTTCAAGATTTTTGAAACAATATAAAATATAGTTGCTTCACAACCTCAAAATAAATCCAGAAAAAAGAATTGGATGATGCACACAAAATTTGAACTATGGAACTTGGGATCTTGATGGAAATGGTGAAGATATGGATAGGAGAAGCTCCACAAATTATTTGGGATTTTTCCTGGCTACCAAAATGGTAGTTCCTTTGGAAAGTGCCCAAAGTGCAATATTGGCTTTAAATAGGAAAATGCAATTTACCTTATTTAATTATTGCCAATATTTTTATGGGAGCTCAATATGATCACAAAGAATATCTCCACAAGTTTTCGTAAACTTTGGAGATGGATAGATATTTTCCTGGATTTAATTCCTTTAACTGGCAGAAAAAGGAATTAATTTCAAATGAAAAATATTGCAAAAGACTTGGCAATATTTTTGCATATCCAGGGTTTATAGAGATAGGATGAGCACTGGGAAAAGTTTGGGAGGCAATAGATCAAAGAAAATTGGGGTTCCTATGTAACGGAAGGAATTAGGGTTTCCCTTCCGGTAAACCGGAGAGTAGGGTTTCGGGGGCAGAATCCTGAGAACAAATTTTGGGTGACAGGGTTGGACTGGAGAGAATCTCTGGTTGGATGGGAAAGGCAAGGCTAAATGACCATCTTCATATACCCAAGAGCGAGAGAAAATCCGATAACATCGAAAAAAAGACGGGAGTCAAATCCCGCGAAGGAAAAAAAACAAGGAGCGAAAACCAGGGTGTCACACCGCTCGATTGCATTCTGTTGCGACTCGATGCAAGAACTACTACGGCCTAAAAGACTTGCTGGAGTGAGGTTTAGATACGCGCTGGAAACATAGTAAATGTTACTATACCTTCCATCGGTGTATTACCGTCTGTATTTATTTTCATAATTCATTTAGAGTTTCATACACTCTAGCCCATTGCATAAAGTATGTTGCAAGAAGGTTATGCATAAGAGAACTTTTGATGTTCGGTGTTATGAATAACATAAGGGCCATACTTTCATTATGAATGAGATGTATGTTATGAATATTGATAATAATATATTACCTCTATGTTTACTTTCGTAATTTATTTTAGAGTTTTATACACTCTAGCCCATTGCATAATGTTTGTTGCAAAAGGGTTGTTCATAAAAGAACAATTGTTGTTCAGTATCATGAATAACATAAGGGCCATGCTTCCATCGTGAATGGGATGTATGTTATGAATATTGATGGTAATATGATACATCCATAACACTGACGCTAGATGTCGCAAGACTAAAAGAATACCACATATGTGTGGCACTGCATTTGGTCACATTGGAGAAACCCGCATGGAAAAATTCCATTATGATGGATTTTCAAGTCATTTGATTATGAATCATCTGACACTTGCAACTTTCGTCCGAAAAGTGAAATGACTGAAATACCGTTCACAGGCCATAAGGAATGAGCAACAAACTTATTGGTGATCATACATTTTGATGTGTGTAGTCCGATAAATGTTGTTGCTAATAGTGGATTTATCTATCTTCAGAAATGACTCAAGTAGATATATTGATATTTACTTGATGAGACGTAAGTCTGGATCTTTTGAAATCATTCAAAAGGTTTTCAAAATGAAGTAGGAATTATTGTAACAAGAAAATTATGTTTCTGCAATTAGATTGCGGAAAGGAATATTTGAGTTACAAGTTTAGCGAATGTTTGATGAGTTGTGAAAAGAGTTTCATAACTTACACCTCTCGGAACACCACTGTGAGTGGAATGTCCGTGAGATGTAATCAAACCATTTATGACATGGTAAGATCAAAGATGACATAAATCAATTTGCCATTACCCCTTTTTAAAAGTAATGCTTTAGAGACTGCGGCTTTTACACTGAAAAGAGCGCCATCAAATCTGTTGAAATGACGTCATGGTATGGTACGTCCAACCATGTTATATCTTTTCTTAACATTTGGAATATGGGGCTTGTGTAATATATTTACAAACCCATTCCAAATCAGACAAGTGCTACTTTGTAGGTTATGCCAAGTTATTGGGTATTCCTCCATCACTATACCGAGGCAAAAATGTTTGCCACAAAAAGCGGTATGATTTTGAAGAAAATGGTTCTTGCAAAAGGGTGAGTGGGAGGACAGTGCAACTCGACGAGATAACAGTATCTTCGTTATCAGGTCAAAGGAAAGAGACCTTGGAAGTGATTCCAGAGTTTCCTACCGCGACTGATACGGAAGCCTCTACATGAGATGTATGGACTTCGGTCAAACTTGCAGCTGAACCACGTGGGCAAAACTCGTGCAAACCTCTCAGGTGCGCAAACGAGATATTGTTGTTAGACAACAGTATACCTACGATACACAAGGAAGCGTTGATGAGCTCTGACTCCGGAATTGGCTAAATGCCAATATAATCTGAGATAGTATCCATATAAATGATTCAAGATTAGATCTTGATAAACCCTTCGGAAGACTTAAATTCTAACGAATATTAATGGAACTATAAACTGATACGGATAAAAATGTTTTATCCATAAAGCTCGACTTGTTGCTTATAACAAATTCAAGGAATTAACTACGGCGAGATTGTCTCTCCGTAGCGATGCATAAAGTCGGTTCGGGTTAAACTAGCAATTAATACATATTTCAATGATGAGATATGATACTTGGATGCCAGAAGGATTTTCATATGATAGAAATGCTACCTAGGACTTGCATGTGATACAGTCCAAGGTGTTTTGTCAGTCCAGAGGATGCTAGTAAGTATGCAAACTTCAGAGTTCCAGCGATGGACAGAAGAGAGCAAAATGGAGTTGGAATCGTCGTTTTTGATGAAATAGTCAAAAGAGTTTGATTTCATCAATAGATAACGAAGATGCTTATGGCCACAAGAAAGTAAGTGGGAGCATAATAATATTTCTAAAAACCTTGTGTGCTTGACACATTGTTGATTGGAAATAATATAAATTTCTTGACACGAATTAGGACTTCATTGAAAATAGTTTTTCGATGAAGTGCTTAGGCTAGGTAGCCTCGATATTAGGCATAATTATGTACGAGATAGTATTGCCTGATAGGGCTAAGCCAAAATACATATTGACAAGATGCTAAACAGTTTAGCATTAAAACACTAAGGAGTGATTCTTGCCGAAGTCACATGGAAAGAGTTTTACAAGATTCGGTGTCCTAAAACACTGATGAGCAAAATACATGATGGAGATTCCACACACTGGTGTGTTTGGATTAATCATGTATTCCATGGTATGTAAAACAACCAGATATGTCCGATACTCCCAAGCTGTTGCGAGTATAGATACCAAAGTGATCAAAGTACTGATCATGGGACAACAGTGAAAAATGTCATTGAGTACTAAAGTAGCACTGATGACATGTTTTCTCGCAAGCAGAGAGTATGAAGTGCTCGTTGTAAGTAGTTACATCGATACAGTCTTCATCAATGCTCCATGCGAGTTTTGATTTAAGTTAAGGGTTTTGTGTAATACATGATATGGTGACACGGTAAGTTGGAAATTGTTCCAAACAGGTTACTGTGGCGAATTCTATAACAAATGGCTAAGTATGTTGACGCTTTGGAAGCGACAAAGAAGATGTTGAATCATATAGTTCATTCATGAACTTAGTATGGTTCCAAGATGTCTTTGGTCAATGGGACACTATTACAGTTAGTTGCTCCATAGCTCAGTCTGAGGAATCAAGGTTTGACCTGTGATTCATATATATACAAAGCCAAGTCCACACAAAATATGTATTTTGTGAAAGCGTGAAAACGCAAGGATATGCAAAGATACACACGGCCCTGAAGTTGTCAGGACCGTTAGACGAAGACTATAACACAAGCAAAGCATTTTTACACCGGTATGCCATAGGTGTGAAGTGCATTAGCATTGACTAGATTATTGACTCTAGTGCAAGTGGGAGTCTGTAGGAGATATGCCCTAATGGCAATAATAAATGTTATTATTTATCCCCATGTTTCTAATTAAGTTTATATTTCATGCTATAACTGCTGTGGTTCCCGAGCCCGTATATCCATAAAGGCTCTGAGGAAAACCCATGTGCACGTGTGGAATAATAAACGGTAAAATGTATTCCTAGTCAAGCCTCTAAGATTAGCTCAAGTGTTGCATGATGATTATGTTTTCCTGATCATGGGCATGTCTATGCCGGCAACTTTGAGGGCACAATGTTAGAAGACCATTTGTGTTGAATCGACCCGAATTGATGTTATGCTATGAGATACATTCGTCACAAGTTAATGGTTAATAACACAGAGAAAGTTAACGTTTGCATGATTCCTTAGATCATGAGAGTATCGAGTTTCTTCATGCTTGCTTCATGAACTTTGGGGTTTGTTAAACGTCATCCGTAAATGGGTGGCTATTACGGCGGCTTACGGGTTCATGGAAAAGTGTGTCAAGGGACTTGATAGCTCAAGATTGGGATTTGCTCCTCCGACGATGGAGAGATATTCTTTGGGCCCTCTCGATGTTACGGTATCCATCATCGTCTGGCCAGACACATTGTGATTTGATCACAGGGATGCCGGAACACGGGAACGAGAAAAGAGAACAAAATCGGTAACGAGGTAACTGGCATAGTGGGCAAGTTGTTGATCCACGGGGATGTCGATAAATCTCACCTTGGGTATTTGTAACATATCGCGAAGCAACAGGAATAGCACACGGCAACTTGAGGTTCACTCGAATATTTATTCATGTGGGTATAGGGGTCAATATGGGTGTCCACGGCTCCGATGTTGATCATTGATCGGAAAGTGTTCCGGTCATGTCTATACTTCACCGAACCTATAGGGTCACACGCTTAAGGGTCATCTATCTGCTGAATACTAGACAGGGAGTCTAAGAGAAAGTCACCGGAAAAGTTTCGGAGACAACGGAAGAGTTCCGGAGAGAGAACACCGAAATAGTTTCGGTAAAACTGGAAAGTTGTTTTAGGGTATACCATTAAGTCAAAATGGTTTTGGCACACGCCTGAAAATTCTTGGAGGGTGCCAGAATTGTTCTGGGAACTTCTGGGATTTTTCCGGAAGAAAAAACCAAAAATGTTCCGGAGCTGCCGGAACCGCTTTGGTTGCTTTTCGCAGATGAAAATCACTAATCCGGAATTGTTTCGGAACGCATCCAAAATTATTTTAGTGGGTACTGGAAATGTTCTAAGACCTACAGAAATATTTTCGGATTTAACGGTCGCGGAAAAATGTTTCCGTGAATAGTGAAAATCACTTTATGGTTAATGTTTGAAAAGCCACATTTTTGGGCTTTGCTCCAAAATATCTTGGGGATGACATGGATGGATGAGAGCCCCTCATGGGGGGCCCACTTGAAGTGGCCGGCCAAGGAGGAGCTCCTCCATGGAGCTCCTCTAGCCTTCCCATTTTGCCCTTTTGGAAAATCCATATGATGGTTTTTTTTGGTATTTTAAGTGCCACCCTTGGGATTTCCTATAAATAGAGGTCGAGAGGCACTCTCCACACTCACTCACTCTCTCATACACAATGCCATGCAATGATCTGGCTTTTTCTCTCCCTCCCACGAAAAGAGTTTCGTAGAGCCGAAAGGCTGTCTGGGTTCCGGTGGGAACTAGTTCTGGACGGCGAAGCCCTGCTGGATAGCTGACACCGTATGTGTGCAACCCCGTAGAGAGGTCGTAGGTTCGATCCTTTTTGCCCGAGGGGCTGTTCGAGAGTGCCTCCCGAAGGGCTGTCCGAGTGACCGTCCGAGTTTTGAGGGTCCTTCCGAAGGGCTGTCCGTGACACCGTTCGAGGGACTGTCCGACCGCCTCCCGGAGGGCTGTCCGAGGGGCAGTCGAGGGAGTACAACCTCGCGGTTGGGAGGTTGTAAATCCTGGCTGCGGGGATCTGGACCGACGATCTACATCGACTCTAATTCCGCTGCGCTACGAGTTGGTAACGATCAGATCAAAAACCTTGTATGCAGTCTTCATAATGGTCCTGGGCTGGTGCGTAGGTCGGAAATTTTTTGTTTTCTGCTGCGTTTCCCCTACAAGATGGAGTGCTAGAAAAAGTCCTCCCCCTTGAACATGCTAGGCCTTTCGTCGTACATAAGTGCCTCGAAAGATTAATGTCCCTTCTCCTGATCCTTCATAGGGGCCGCCTCCATGATGAACAGGCTGTCCACGACGGCGAGGGGCACTGATCGCCACTTGGCCGATCTCTGGTTTGGCAAATGCGAACAGCGTGCAAGCTGCCATCATATAAGAGGGCGCGGCCTCTCTCCTCGGTGCAGACAATTTTATCCCTGTTGCTGCCAAAAAGCATGAACTCCAATCTCTCATGATTATGCATGGACTGAGGAGGATAGAAAGTCATGGTTGGTGGAGGCATAGAACAGACATCCACCGCAGCAGCAGCAGCCGTGGGCGTGGAGTCAGGTGGACCCTTGGGGTGGCCGCCATATACACAAATTGCCAGTTCATCATGCAAAGACAGGCTTTTCTATGGATCGATTGCCAGTCCCTCTTCTAATAATCTCCTAAGCAAGCACAAGATTATCTGAAATACAAATTATAACGGAGTGCACTATAAATTTAAATCAAAATAAATACTCCTAGTGATCTAAACGATTTTATATTATTTTACAGAGGGACTACATAACAGAGCAGCACTACCCGAACAAACAAAAAATCGAAACCGACACAAATACATAATACATAAATAAATTCCCTTTAATCAATAAAAATTCACACGCTACCAAGGAACCAAGATAAATAGATATTAGAGAAAGAAAGATTGCCTTTAATCAAGCCGGATGTTGAATTTGTGCCTTAAGATGAGACAAGAACTGGCTGGGTTGCAGACATATAGCACGGTTGCGGCGGCTGGGCTTAAGAGCAGAGAGAGCGAGCAGACGAGGGTCGATGGGATCTATCTTCCCGTCAACTACTTTTTTTTAGATGTCCCATCAACTCCTAAGTGCGAGCGGCTGTCTCTCGTGGCCGATGTGGGTTCAAAGCCTCGGTTCGGATGTTGCTGTCTCACATTCTCCTCTTAATTAAAAAATCAACAGGGGCTTCTTTTTTTTATATATTTGTCTCTTCAAATATGGGCCCAATGAGAAAAGGTGCAACTTTGGGCCGGATTTTTTTTTTGGGCAAACTAGAACCCTAAAATCACTGTTTGACCCTTTCGAGAAAGTTGAGCACCAAATGAATCCTGCTCTCCACCCTCACATTACACCGGCGGGAAAGGAGCGTGCTTCTCCCCTCGCTGAAATCTCGCGGCTGCTGCTGGTTGGTGTTCTGCTCCGGATCTGGTACAGCAAGGTGAGAACACAATCCCTTGTTCGTACTATTTGCTGCCCATGAATTGGATCTGAGCAGAGCATCGTTCCTATACTTTAGATAACATTTGCAGAGGCCAGAGGGGAGGAGGCCGGTTGTAGGTAGGCTTCTGCTTCTCCGTCGTCCTCGCCGGGTCGAGTAGATTCTCTTGGCTGGTGTGTTGCTCCGATGCCGTCTTCCCAGTGCCAACTCAGCATTTCGCAGGTGTATATCTCTCCCCCTACCGACCCTGCTTTTTGCTCGTCTTTTATCCATCCAAACCCTAACTAATAGCCGCGCTTTAGAGCAAGATATTCGATTAGCCTTTTGCTCCTCTTTTATCCATCCAAACCCTAACTAATAGCCGCGCTTTAGAGCAAGATATTTGATTAGCTTTGCGTGCTTCCGATCCAGTTAATTCATTGTTCATCAATCCATGAGTTCCCAAGTGTGTGCAATTATTAGCCCATGGTACATGGAAGGTACTATGTGCAGTTAGCCCTTCTTCCAGTTTGTTATGACTTCTGACTGATTAATCAGCTACGCGGCGAGTTAATTAATTCATGATTTCCTTGCTTCTTTATGATAGTCGTGTTTGCAGTGAGTGTACATACACACCTGCAGAGCTCTTGAAACAAATGAGTAAGTACAGATTGATTATTAAATGCATGGAAAACTGCAAGAAAACCAAATGGCTTGAAATCTGTAGGTGTGAAGATAGATTACGTGGAAGGATCCTTTACAGAGAACTTAATGTTGTGACCAAATTCTTGGTCTAATCCTGCATATCTATAAGCTGTTGTTCACTTTTTCTTTTAGTACTGAACCGAACTTTTTTTTTTTGGCGATGTCCATCATTTTGTTGTTTCTATTGCTCTATACTAATGCCTTTATCCTAATAAAGCTGAACTTGAGATGGATTAAAATGATTAGCTCGTGTCGCAACTGCTTTGTCCCCCAGTAAAACATAGTTTCAGATGATTGAATTATGTTACAGTTTTTTTGTCTCCATGATTAAAAAACGGCTTCCATGTCTATCCTGACATTATGAGTTTTGCCTTTCAGTAAACTACAATAGAGATGGACACTGAGAATGGTTTTCTTGCTGCTAAGCTAACTGATGATCTAGTGGTGGAGATCCTCTCCCTGCTGCCGTTCAAGTCTTTTTGCCGCTTCAAATGTGTCTGCAAGGCCTGGCTGCCTTCTCCTCTAATCCAGACTACTGCAAGAAGCTTTTGAAAATTCCGATGGGTCTTCTGTATCAACGCCGTTATGACGAATTTGATAAAGATTTCGATGACTGCTATCAAGCTTGCTAGCCTGCCCCACAATGATAAGGAATTTGATGAAGCCCTTAGTTTCCTACCACAATATGAGCAGTTAGAGCTGATGGACTCTTGCAATGGCCTGGTCCTTTGTAAGTACAAGAGCAGCTGTACTCCTTTTGGTATTTGCCGCTTCATTGTGTGCAATCCGGCAACACGAGAGTGGAAGGTGCTCCCTGATACTCCTCCTAGCGATTATAACCCTTTTTACAATCTCAGTATTCTGGCTTTTAGCCCATCATGGTCGACAAAGTTCTACATCTTCAACTTTCAGCGGCTGAGTACCCGCTATTGGGCATTTGGCCCCATCAAACTTCAGGTGTTCTCGTCTGACCTTAACACTTGGTTTCTGGACGATACATCAGTGCTCTCTCAGACAAAAGTTTCTCGACCACACATGTTTATAGATGGAGCATTGTATGTGCACACAGGTTTGCATGACATTCTGGTCCTGAAGAGCTTGGAGGAAACTAGTTCTGGCATTCCGCCGTCTCTTCGGACTATTAACTTGCCGCATGAAGATGGCGCTTTTATGGTAGGTTTAGCCAATGTTGCTTCGGCCAATCTTCAGGGGCCTTGCACTACGCATTGCCAGAGGAGGATGCTCGTACGATTCTTGTTTGGAGTCTTGATGTTGATGAGCCTTATGAGTGGAGCCTCAAGTACCGCCTCAATATGAGCCAAGCATTCGGAAGGGACAACCTTTGTCAGCATGACGCACGCCATTGGAAATGTGACTATGTTGTCGTCGCTCTTGACCTGGAGAGAGACAGTCTTCTCCTGTTCGACAAACAGGAGGACAAGCTTCGTTTGTACAATATAAGCACCGGTGAAACTTACTGACATCCAACCAGAAGACCACCGCTCCCGCTTTTTGGATGACAGGTACTATCATTATGTGGCATCCTACTCAAAGCTCCCAGCTTTAACCATGTAGTCGGTACCATCTTTGTTTGGCTTTTGAGTGTTGCACCTTTTTATGCTGTCAAAAAATTGCAGAGGTAGCTTCTTCTCTCAATTAAGTGCTACTTATGGATTGTAATTTAGGATCATTTTTTGTTTGTTTTGAACCTATTCCAGTACCAATATTAATGAGGCTAGCTCTATTCTGTTGCCGTGTTAACTGATTGTAGCAGCAGCTGCATGTAAACTAGGACCGTTATGTATTCTGCTATAGCCATCTCTCTGCAGATACAGCTCCTGTAAATTCTGAGGGAAGATGATGAATTTCTTGGAAATACTAGAGGAGTGTGTGCTCTATCTGAATGGAAGAAATCATGGCGTGCTTCCAAGAAAGGAGAAACTGGATTCATGGAGAAAGTTTTGACTTTTGACGATGAAACACATATGTAGTTTGACGTCATTTATGTGTACCACTATCGATTGCTTTCAGTATGTTGTACCCTACTCTAGAAGCATGTCATTTTTAAACACCATTCTGCATCATACTACCCAAAATCTGATCAGTTTCTATGGAACTGTGTCAGTTTTACTAGATAAGTGTGGTTAGCCGCATCATACTACTCATGCATCACTGTTGGATACACCACGAATTAACGGGTCTGAATTGTCAGAAGATATCACTGTTGGATGCCAATTTGTGGAAAATAATAAAATTGGGTAAAATTCATCAGAAGATATCACACATTTAGGCTTCGTTTGGCGCAAAGGGGTTTGGAAGGGGTTCGAGAGGATTATCCTCGCGGGGGCTGCAAACCCCAGAAAACCCCGACGGCCCATTTGAGACGCGGGGTTTCTATGGGTCGATCCCCTCTAACCCCCTTCGATCCCCTCGTACCCACGTGACTCAGAACCCTCGTCGAGGGACTCAGGGAAGCACGGCCCGAGCGCAGGCTCCGCCGCCACCAGCAGCTTCCTCCAAGCTCCACCGCCACCAGCCTCCTCCATGCCGGCCGGAGAGCTGGCTTTTTCTCCGGTATGTAACTCCGCGCCTCCCCTCCCGTCCCCCCCCCCCCCCCCCCCTTTTGCTCGTCGTCCCCACGTACCCGCCGCCGCACGCCGCACGAGCCGCACACTCCTCCGCAGTTCGACGGGCTTCCGCACGGCTGCCTCTTCGGAGTCGCCAGCGCCGCCCAGGCCGGGTGCTGAGGCTGGTTGCTCGCACGGCCTCTGCTGTTGCGGCTGAATAAATCATGCCTCGCCTGATTTTTTTCTGATGTGTAGTGAGGCCGATTAATTCATACTAGCAGATTATATTCCTATGCTTGCAGCAACCAGGCGTGGGTGGGAATAAGTTCAGTGTTATTTCCATGCCAACCCTGCTTATTTAATTTGTTTCTGCCATGATTTAGTTACTGCTGCCAGAGTGCTGGGTCTCATCAGAGAAAACATGTTGGGTATTACAGCAATGTACAACAATGAAAAATGAGCCCATTCGAGGGAGACATCTTTTTTCTGTGTCATTGACTCTACATATTGTGATGATTTGTTATAAAAAATTGCTAGGGTATTATCTTCCAGTCCGTCTTTGATGTACTCATACACACATCTATACATGGTTATTGTGCTCATGTTATTTGTCAACATTCAGAATTATTTATCATAAGATTTAGATTATCTCACTTCCCTGTTTGTATGCCCATAGTGCAGAATACACCTATGTGCAAGGAAATTCTGTTTGTAGTTTCTTCATCATACCAATGATCATTAATTCGATGCCGGTCTTGATTAGTCGATTATTCAGAATGAAAAACAAAGTTCATGGCAGTGTTGCTAGCTTCTCATCCATCCATCTTTTCATCTAGCTAGCTAGCTAACTTTTGCATGCATAGAGGTCCAATATGAGCAGATAGTTCATAAAAAGACATTAGTGGAGAGAACTTGCTGATGCTGAACGAACTAGATGATGTAGTAACTTGCTGATGCTGAACCTACCCGATATATATTGTTCGATCAGTACTTGTGATGTGAGCAAACAAACAGGACTAGTACTGCATGTCTATGTGCTATTTGATGAGTTTAGTCATTGCTTCACCCGCTACTGAAATTATCGAATTTTCTTGTAGCTTTTACTAAATAATTAGTTCTAACATTAAATCTAGCTTTTGCTGAAGAATTAGTCTTTGCTTCATTTGCATCTTTGTCAAAATTGTTAGTACTGAATTATTAGCATTACCATTTTACTAAAGAATTAGTTCCATATTTTTAGTGATCAGATGAACTCAGGTTTTTAGTTCTGATTAGCAGAGTGAACCACTAGCTAGTATATACTGTACAGTTTCCAACTTGTAGATGTGTGTGATGATGTTGCTATTTTTGGCTTTTTTATGTGGACTCAAGATCGCTGTTTTCTTGCAGAGTTATTACGAGTATTTGCTGCTTTTCAGGCTGGGAGTTAGATGGTAGCAAAGGAAAGAGCTCAATTGCCAACGACAATATGAAATACAGCTAGCGAAATACAAACATGGCTACCACCCTATGTTAAACTTGGTTGTAACCGAATATTATGAGGACCTGTTGTTTTGGCCAATATAGCACTAGCTAGTATCAATATTGTGAGGACCTGTTGTTTTGTATGTGATGCCCTTAATTTTTCTACTTTGCATCATATACATTTTTTTTGCGGGTTGGTTGAACATATACCTGGCCAGAAGCAGAAGTTGGGTGCATCCAAGACAAAGAGGTACGGCACAGTGAGCGGTCCATTGTCAACATTGTCAAAGTAATGAATTCCTTTGAAATCCCACTCAACTTTTGGAACATTTCCCTGGATTCTGTCCACGGCCTTCTCAAAATCTGTGAAAAGAAACAAATGGGCAAAATGAACATAACTTAGGGCATCTCTAGCAGATCCCCCAAAATCGTATCCCTTATCCCAGAAAAAGCTATTTTTTAGGGATTAAACTTTTCTTCGTCTAAAAAAATTTGAACACCATTTTTTGTACACAAACTCATTTCAAACACAAATTTAAACTAGTTCATTGCATAATTCAACAATGGTACCACATTAACATCATACATAGCATAATTAAATAGTCCATTGCCTACTACATTAACTCTACATCGACATCGAACTAGGTTAAGCATCGAGATAAAATATATAAAACTGCATACTAGATAGCTCTACTCGTCGTCGCCCTTAAGGTAGCCCGAGAAGTCCAAGTCGGAGGAGGAGACGGGGATCACCCCAACGCCGGAGGGGTCGACCTCGTTGTCGTTGGCAGTGGGCCAACTCCACGACAGCTCATCCCCGTCCTCGTCCTCCTCCTCGTCGGCGAGCTCATCGAGCTCGTCCAACATTTCCTCATTCTCGGCTTGGAGGCTAGCGAGCTGGGCGCGCTAGCGGTCGATTCGTCCTCTACGGACTACAAGAACGCGCAGTTCTTCGTGACGATCTCTGGGTTCTTGAGGGGCTCGACCATGAAGTCGGCATCGGCACGCTCGACCGCGAGCTGTGCCTCGGCCTTCCGGTGCTTCTTCTCCTCGGCCCGAGCGACGATCCAAACGGCGGGAGGGGCGAGATCGGCCGCCACGCCGGCGAGGAAGTTAAGCGTCGCCTACGGGCTGAAGAAGCGAAGCGTGGCGGCGTCGTGCGCGTGCTGCCTCCTTCGCGGTATCAAATGTACTGAGCCACACGTGCCCCGCATCGGCATTGCGGATCTCCGCCGCAAATTTGCAACATGACCGGTCCCGGACGCCACTGTACTTCGGAAGCGGCGGCTGCTGCGACATCGGTGGGGGATGGAGCTGCGGTGGTGAGGCAGGGGTGTCGGAGAAGACGGTGTGGGGGCAGAGGGGTGGCGACGACGGAGCTTGGGAGGGGGGGGGGGGTTTCGCTGGAGTCGAGGAAGAAGGCACGGGGACAAGGAAGGCGGTCGCGGTCCACGCGTGGAGCGGTGGCGGTGTCGGGGAGGCGGTGAAGCTCGACCGGCGGCCGCAACCTTGAGCTCGAGGAAGGCGGCGGCAGCCCGAATCGGCGGCAAGAGAAGCCTGAATCGGGGCGGCGGTGGCGAAAGTGGGTACGTGGCGGGGTGGGCTTGGATTTTGGGGCGGCGACATCGGGTTTTATAGCCGAAGCCGGTCCAATCGGCCGGAGCACCGGTCGCCACGCCATGAATGCGGAAGGGGAGCAGTCTCCTCAGTTTTACCGAGTGCCCACTTCTAGAGAAAAAGTAGGCTAGAGAGGCAAAGTCTATGGATCAAAAAGTCATATTTTTTAGGAAGTAAACATTTGAGGAATCGGTTAGATGTCACTTAAACCCTCAAAACAAAAATTTCTCCCTCAAATAAAACTTTTGAGGGATCTGCTAGAGTTGCCAATAGAACTTGTCTTGGACATCACGAGAAATTGCTGAAAGCCGAGCAAAGCAACATGTAAGAAATACCAAATAAAAGAAGAGGAATCTAAAACTTGAACATTGAGATTCAATCCAAAAAGAAGAAAATCAACTCGGGTTTATTTTGTTGCAGGGTCAATCAGACGCTGCTATGATATGTATTGCAGAACAAAAATGCAATCAACTAACAGTCTAACACACAAGAACAGGAAAACCTATACTTACCTAGCATGTCGACCTTGACGTGGGAGGATCGGCTGGCCACCCAGGTCGCTGATGCGCGCACGGCCTCCATGGCGGTGGGGCGATTAGGGTAAGGCCGCGTGAGAGACGGGTTCGAACGGGACAACGGCGAGGCGAGTCAGGAGGATTTAAGGGATGGAGGGTGGAAACCTGATTTTTTATATTTTTTTTATGAAATCTCGAAACTATATTCCCGAAATCAAAATTTTAATTTCTGTGACCTTGTCGTTCACGTAGGAATGTAGTGTCGATCTTCATCCATTGGTAGGCCGAAGAGGACCTTTCCATTCAAGCCTGGGCCGAAGACGTTCTCTTCATTCTACACTGGGCCGAAGGTGTGCGGCTTGGGCCGAAGAGATACTCTTCGTCGACGCATGGGCTGAAGAGGTACTCTTCGTTCCCGACGCGACCGAAAAACCTTTCCATTCCTGACGCGACCGAAGAGTGTGGGATAAACCGACTCCTTCTTCCACCTCCAGCCATCTCCTTTGTTCTCTCTCTTTCTCATTTTCGTTCACGAAAATTGCCCTAATCCTCTCGTTTCTTGGCTCTAGACACAACCAACCACTAGATCCATCAGAGGGTGGACTCTTCAACTAGCTAAGACCCCGATCCATCGATGGGGTGAGCCGGGCACATGTGTTAGCGAGCGGGCTCGAGTCAGCCCCTGGAAAATGGGCAGCGGAGCTTCGCAGGGTGGCGCCGGCTGATTCGGAGGGGTAGGTGGCGGTGGTTGTTGCTGGTGCTTAATGGAAGGCGGTGGTGGTTGTTGAGGCCGCCCCAAGGAGTTCCTTGAGGCCTCGTTTGGCACAAGGGGGGCGGAGGGGTTTTGAGGGGATTATCCCCGCGGGGGCAGAAAACCCCAAAATTCCCCATGGGTTCATTTGGTACACAGGGTTTGCGATGGACAAACCCCTCCGAACCACCGAAATCCCTCCCGATCCACGGGGTTTTGAAGCATCGAGGGGGGACTCGTGGAACTTGGTGGAACGCACAGAACTAGCGAGGCGGAAACAAGGCGACGCTGCCCGCCGGCTCCTCGACCGTCTCGACGCCGGCGTCCCTCATCCAGAAAGCCGGACTTATCCCCGGAGGTAATCCTCACCGTCCCTTCCTCTCCTCCATATAGGCACAACATACTCCACTCTCCCTCTCCCGTGAGTCAGATACAACAAGGTGGCGGCGGCGGCGGCGCATCGATCCCGCGCGAGCTCGAGGGCGATGGTGCTGTAACGAATGACTCCGGTGCCCCCTCCCTCGTTCTCCTCCTCCCCCTCTCCCCCGTCCTTCGTTTTTAGGTAAGGTTCTTGGTCTGGTTATTGATGCGCCCAATGCTTTCTGCTACTATTAATGTCCAAGGTCTGGATCTGGTGCGATTCATAATTTATTGGGGAAACTTGTGGCTAGTTAGCTCATTTGTGGCTGAGGGCAATTCACTCTTTTTAGTTCAGGATTTGAGCAAACTATAGGATAGTTTTGTGGTGTTTGATAGGAGTAGGACTAAGAGCATCTGAATCTTTACTTCTGAATTTCATGTCATGTTCATCGGTGTGTGCCTTCAGTAACCAAATGTTTCTGTTGATTTTAATCTACTCCAAGCACCACATTTGATTTACTAATCTGGTCACATTGCTCAGAGCAGCTTGCATGTTTGATCAGTTATTTTCTGCAATCAGTGATCAGGTTGGCTCCAGTTTTGTTCTGATTATGGCCAAGAAGAGTGGTTCAGTTCTGTCTTAGTTTGATCACTGTAGAGTGGTAAAGTTTAAATAGAGAAAATGATACCAGTGTTACATATTTGGCTAATGATATTTATGTTCCAATTGAGAGGAACGCCAAAGTGGCTGGCATTCCTACCTCATGAGTAGGACGAACATGAATATGGCGGTTGGTTCATAACGTGTCGTGGGCACAGAAAACGTTGGGATGCACTCCTCACAAAATGTGCTCAACTACAAAATTGGATGTTCTCTGCTTCGTATTTTCATAGATTATGGTGCACTGGTACATAAACATGGTTTATTAGTTACTCGTTGTATACCTAAAATCGTAGCACGACTCTGGCGTTATGTAGTGTTCAATGTTCAACAAGCAAAGGAAATAGTGAAATTAAAGTTACAATGATTTTTCTGTTCTGAAAAGAGCTACACAGAGTCGAGAATGTCAACTTTTCATTGTACTAATATTGCTTCAGTTTAAACTACCCCACATGATTACATACTTTTACATCTCCAAGAAATAGAATAACTCTGAAATCCGAGAATATTTGTGAATGATCAGTTTGTTTTGTTGACAGAATAATGGTCGGAGGTGCTTCTGCTGAACCACATTTGCGAATGAGCATAGAACTGCAGAGTTATTTGTTAACATTCAGCTACAGAATTATTTTGTGTAAGATTTAGATCATCTCACTTCACTGTTTCGTGACTGTTGGTCTCTTCCTCTACCATTCTGACTTGTCATGCTTTGTAATTTCCAGCTATATTTTCAACTGGAAATAGAAAAGAGTTACTTACTTGCCTTTGATGTACTCATATATGCTTATGTTCATGGCCTATCCCAGTTGTATGTCCTTTGCTTATGTTGCCATCTTTCCGTAATGAGCTTATTTATAGAAGTAAATTGTATTTTCAGTGAGAGCGTTATGTCCCTGTATGCTTTTAATTTTTTTTGTCTCTTTATATGCCCTGGTGCTTCGTGATATGATTCCAGTGGTGATTCTGTTAATATCTGATAGGGTTAGACATACATCTATATGAGTTGGTTACATTGCTGCTTTTGCTCAACAAAATATCTGATCAGCATAATCAAAGGATATAAGGGGAGTTAGTTACATTGTAAAGGTTGGATTTTTAGATGTTTTGCACTATCTTATGTCAATATGGTAAACCCTGCCTACCAAACATAAGTTTTATACAAAGGGGGTTGTGGATGGAGGGGTTTTGGGGATTCAAGGGGATTTGAGGGGATTGGGTGGAAGAGGGGGATTCACCAAATCCCCTGAAATCCCCACCCCCTTGGGGGCTTGAAAACCACTTGTGCCAAACAAGGACTTATGGGCGCGGTGTGGGCTGCTGTGCGCGGCGCGGCTGTGCATGGGGGTGGTGCAGATAGGCAGCAACTCGAAGCCGGCAACGCACGCATCACAGGTATAACACCATCTCTCCCTAATTCTCCCTAATTATATTATAATTAGGGTTTAGTATATGATACATCTCCAATGTATCTATAATTTTTGATTGTTTTGTGCTAATATATTATCAATCTTGGATACTTTATATGCATTTTATGCTATTTTATATCATTTTTGGGAACTAACCTATTAACCCAGTGCCTAATGCCAGCTGCTGTTTTCTGCTTGTTTTTGGTTTTTTCAGGAAATCTGTACCAAACGAAGTCCAAACGCTACGAAACTTTTTGATGATTTTTTCTAGACAAAAGAGACGCTAGAAGCTTCAGGAGGAGACCAGACAGCAAACGAGGAGACGACAAGGCAATAGGGCGCGCCCAGGGGGGTAGGGCGCGCCCTGTTACCTTATGGGCCCCACGTGGCTCCGTCTGACCTAATTTCGCTTCTATAAATTCTCAAATATTGGGAAACCCCCAGAGAGCCACCTGAAACATTTTTTCGGCCGCTGCAAGTTTCTGTTCTTCGACGATCCCATCTGGAGCCCTTTTTCGGTACTCTGCCGGAGGGGGAATCGATCACGGAGGGCTTTTACATCATCCTTGCTGCCTTCCGATGATGCGTGAGTAGTTCACCAAAGACCTATGGGTCCATAGCTAGTACCTAGATGGCTTCTTCGCTCTCTTTGATCTTCAATACAATGTTCTCCATGATCTCCATGGAGTTCTATCCGATGTAATCTTCTTTTGCGGTGTGTTTGTTGGGATCCGATGAATTGTGGGTTTATGATCAGATTATTCATTGAAAGTAATTGAGTCTTTTCTGAACTTTATTATGCATGATTGTTATAGCTTTGTATTTCTCTCCGATCTATCCATTTGGTTTGGCCAACTAGATTGATTTATCTTCAGTGGGAGAGGTGCTTTGTAATGGGTTCAATCTTGCGGTGCTCTATATCCCAGTGACAGTAGGGGACAAGACACGTATTGAATTGCTGCCATTAAGGGTAAAATGACGGGGTTTAATCATATTGCTTGAGTTTACTTTGTCTACATCATGTCATCTTGCTTAAAGCGTTGCTCTATTTGTCATGAACTTAATACCATAAATGCATGCTGGATAGCGGTCGATTGGTGGAGTAATAGTAGTAGATGCAGGCATGAGTCGGTCTACTTGTCGTGGACGTGATGCCTATATACATGATCATTGCCATGAATATGTCATAACTATGCACTTTTCTATCAATTGCCCAACAGTAATTTGTCTGCCCACCGTATGCTATTGTTTCGAGAGAGAAGCCTCTAGTGAAAACTATGGCCACCGGGTCTACTTTAATCATATTACTAAAACCAAAAGTACCTTGCTGCAATTTATTTACTTTCTTTTTGTTTTGTAATATATCCATCTACCTATACAAGATTTGATCCTTACAAGGAACGAGTTCAAAGGGATTGACAACCCTCTTGCCCGCGTTGGGTGCAAGTATTTGCTTTTGTGTGTGCAGGTGCTGTTCACGAAGATTTGTGTGGTTCTCCTATTGGTTCGATAAACCTTGGTTCTTACTGAGGGAAATACTTATCTCTACTGTATTGCTTCTCCCTTCCTCTTCGGGGAAAATCCCAACGCAGCTCACAAGTAGCAAAAAGAATTTCTGGCGCCGTTGCCGGGGAGGATTCACGTCAAGATAGTCTCCCGTCAACTTGCCAATTTCTGGCGCCGTTGCCGGGGAGACATCATCAAATCTTATCAAGTACCTTCACTCAAACTATCATCTACTTGCTCTACTTTTTATTTGCCTCTCTTTTTCATCTCCCTCCACTTCTCTAAAAAATGAAAAACACAAAAATATTTTACTTTGTTAGTTTGCTTGCTTTGCTTGAAGTTGCCATCATGTCTGAATTTGAGAAAGTTAGTGTTGAAAAATGCTAGTGCAAGTAGCACTAGTGATTCTCGTGAGGATAAGCCCAACTTGTTTTATCTTAATCATGATCCTCAGGAAAATAAATCTCCCACGGTTTTTAAAACTAAAACTTATCATGTGGGTAGTGGAAACATTATTGGGAAGAATATCATTCAAGAATTCTTAAATTGTACGGGAGTCATACCAATAATTAAAGGGTCTATTCTTGATAAAACAAATTGCTATTTGGATGCTATTGCTATGCTTGTGGTTAAGTTAGAAAGAAAATTCTTGTATATTCATCCCTCTTTACAAAAGATATTCTTTGAACTTCCCAATATCCATAATCCTAAGGCTAAAAATATTGCCACTATTATCCTTATGCATGAATTTGATTATATAATTCGAGAAGCTAGGGACATCTTTGCCTTTTATAAAATAGATTTTGAGCATCCTCCAATAGAAGAGATCCTTCATGACAAAGACACCATACGTAGGTTGGAATCTAATGATTATTTTGCTTATGGTGAAAATATTAGAAAGAAAGTTCCCTATGCTGAAGTAATCAAAACCTTGTACCACAATACTTGTGATAAATTTGAGTGGATTACTAAGGGAATTGATGAAGGGTTTAGTGAAGAGTGGTTTGAAAGTTCGGCTAGGGATCCTATTGATAATGAAATACATGTTTTATATGAGGATCTCTATGGTGATGATTCGGAGTTTGAAGTAATGAACGTTAAAATTACCGAACAAAGTCCCTTCAACTAACTAAGTTATCCTACTAGAAAAGTAGAACATGATAGTAGGGAACTAATGAGATTTTTTTTGAAAGATTTGATTAAAAAGGATTTGGAAACAAAGGACGACAATACTTGAAACAATGCCTTACGCCTAGCTAGGGGCGTAAAACAATAGCGCTTGTTGGGAGGCAACCCAATAGTTATCTTAAATTTTTGCTTTTACTTTATGTTTTGGTGTGATGAAACAATTATTGCTACTGTTATGATTGTGTTTTTATGTTTTAATTAGTGTTTGTGCCAAGTAAATCCTTTGGGATGATTTGGTTAATAGTTGACTTGATTCTGTGAAAAAACAGAAACTTTTGTGTTCAGTGCAAGAATTTCTAAAAATTGCTGGAACATGATCTTTGTCTGAAATTTTTAAACATGATTGATATACAAATTTCCCACGTTGTCCTAATTTTTCAGAATTTATAGAGTTATGGAAGTATGATTTTTGTTCAGATCATTACAGACTATTCTGTTTTAGACAGATTCTGTTTTTGTTGCATAGTTTGCTTGTTTTAATGATGCTATGGATTATATCGGGGGGTATAAATCATGGAGAAGTTAGAATACAGTAGGTATTATGCAATAATAAATTATGAATGGGTTTACAACAGTACCTAAAGTTTATGATTTGTCTATTATACTAACGGATCTCACGAGGTTTCTATTGAGTTTTGTGTGCTGAAGTTTTCAAGTTTTGGGTGAGATCACGATGGATGAAGGAATAAGGAGTGTCAAGACCATAAGCTTGGGGATGCCCAAGGCACCCCAAGTTAATATTCAAGGAAGACCCAAGCATCTAAGCTTGGGGATGCCCGGATGGCATCCCCTCTTTCGTCTACAATCTATCGGTATGTTACTTGGAGCTATATTTTTATTCATCACATGATATGAGTTTTACTTGGAGGTTCTTGTGCCATAGTTTTATTTTGCTTTTTAGTTTTCCACAATCATTGTTTGCTAGACACACCTTTTGAGAGGGACACGCATTTATCATGATTTGTTAGAATACTCTATGTGCTTCACTTATATCTTTTGAGCTAGGCAGTTGCTCTTGTGCTTCACTTATACTTGTTAGAGCACGGCGGTGGTTATATTTTATAGAAATAATTTCTCTCTCAAGCTTCACTTAAATCTTTTTGAGAGTATATTAATTAGCAATTGGCAATATGTACGGGTTATAAGACTAGTCCGAAAAGGATAGGTATTCAAGGGGATATAATAAAAACTTTCATGTAGATCACTAAATATGAAATGCATGTTTTAATTGTATTGATGTCGTAATATGAAAGGATATAGGTTCATGATCATTGATTAGTAGAAATATCGGTATTAAAGCTTGTTAGTAACTTCTCATCTAAGTGTTGGTCATGGCATGGTGGGGAGGTTTGAGCATTTTTATCTCTGAAATGAAATCCTTTGTGCTGTTTGGATCGGGGGCGCGCGATGGTTAACTCCTACCAACCTCCTCCATAGGGGCATGCGAGTAGTACTTTGCTTCGAGGGCTAATAGACTTTCACAATAAGTATGTGAGTTCTTTATGACTAATGTGAGTCCATGGATTATACGCACTCCTATCCTTCCGCAATTTGCTAGCCTCTTCGGTACCGTGCAATGCCCTTTCTCACCTCAAGAGTTGGTGCAAATTTCGCCGGTGCATCCAAACCCCGTGATATGATATGCTCTATCACACATAAGCCTCCTTATATCTTCCTCAAAACAGCCACCATACCTACCTATTATGGCATTTCCATAGCCATTCCAAGATATATTGCCATGCAACTTCCACCATTCCGTTTTCATGACATGTGTGTTCATTGTCATATTGCTTTGCATGATCATATAGAGCTGGCATGATATTTGTGGCATAGCCACCGTTCATCATTATTATACATGTTACGCTAGATCATTGCACATCCTGGTACACTGCCAGAGGCATTCATATAGAGTCATATTGTTCTAGTATCGAGTTGTAATATCGAGTTGTAAGTAAATAGAAGTGTGATGATCATCATTATTAGAGCATTGTCCCAGTGAGGAAAAGAATGGTGGAGACTAATGAGTCCTCGAAAAAGTGGGGATGAGGTCCATGAGACTGTTCTAAAAAAAGGAAAAAATGTGAGAAAAGAGAGAAGGGGCAATGTTACTATCCTTTTTCCACACTTGTGCTTCAGAGTAGCACCATGTTCTTCATATAGAGAGTCTCCTGAGTTATCACTTTCATATACTAGTGGGAATTTTTTGTTATAGAACTTGGCTTGCATATTCCGATGATGGGCTTCCTCAAATGCCCGAGGTCTTCATGAGCAAGCAAGTTGGATGCATACCCACTTAGTTTCAGTTTGAGCTTTCATACACTTATAGCTCTTAGTGCATCCGTTGCATGGCAATCCCTACTCCTCGCATTGATATCGATTGATGGGCATCTCCATAGTCCGTTGATCCACCGAGTTGATGCGATACTTTCTTCCTTTTGACTTCTCCTATTGATCCCTACCACTGCATTCTATTCCACCTAGTGCTGTCTCCATGGCTCATGCTCATGTATTGCGTGGGGTTGAAAATGCTGAAGCGCGTTAGAAGTACGATCCATTTTCCTAGTTTGACACCGGGGTGCTCACGATTTATATTTATGCGGTGAAGGCAGAGTCATGCTATGCTAACATGATAAAATGAGTGGGGATAACATTCGTTAAGGATCGTATATTTGAAAAAGTAATGATTATGTTTCTTATATTCATGGATATTATTATGTTGATATTATTACTTCATCATTTCTCATCATTTATACCGTAAAGAGATTACATGATAAACATGTTAGGTAGCATTCAACATAAAAAATTCTGTTTTTATCATTTACCTACTCGAGGACGAGTATGAATTAAGCTTGGGGATGCTGATACGTCTCCAACGTATCTATAATTTTTGATTGTTTCATGCTATTATATTATCAATCTTGGATACATTATATGCATTTTTATGCTATTTTATATCATTTTTGGGAACTAACCTATTAACCCAGTGCCTAGTGCCAGCTGTTGTTTTCTGCTTGTTTTTGGTTTTCCAGAAAATCTGTACCAAACGAAATCCAAATGCTACGAAACTTTTTGATGATTTTTTTCTGAACAAAAGAGACCCTAGAAGCTTCAGGAGGAGACCAGACGGCAAACGAGGAGACGGCAAGGCAACAGGGCGCTCCCGGGGGGTAGGGCACACCCTGTTACCTTGTGGGCCCCACATGGCTCCGTCTGACCTAATTTCGCTTCTATAAATTCTCAAATATTGGGAAACCCCCAGAGAGCCACCTGAAACAATTTTTTCGCCGCCGCAAGTTTCTGTTCTTCGATGATCCCATCTGGAGGCCTTTTTCGATACTCTCCCGGAGGGGGAATCGATCACGGAGGGCTTCTACATCATCCTTGCTGCCTTCCGAGGATGCGTGAGTAGTTCACCACAGACCTACGGGTCCATAGCTTAGCTAGATGGCTTCTTCTTTCTCTTTGATCTTCAATACAATGTTCTCCATGATCTCCATGGAGTTCTATCCGATGTAATCTTCCTTTGCGGTGTGTTTATTGGGATCCGATGAATTGTGGGTTTATGATCAGATTATTCATTGAAAGTAATTGAGTCTTTTCTGAACTTTATTATGCATGATTGTTATAGCTTTGTATTTCTCTTCGATCTATTCGTTTGGTTTGGCCAACTAGATTGATTTATCTTCAGTGGGAGAGGTGCTTTGTAATGGGTTCAATCTTGCGGTGCTCTATATCCCAGTGATAGTAGGGGACAAGACACATATTGTATTGCTGCCATTAAGGGTAAAATGACAGGGTTTAATCATATTGCTTGATTTTACTTTGTCTACATCATGTCATCTTGATTAAAGCGTTACTCTGTTTGTCATGAACTTAATACCATAGATGCATGCTGGATAGCGGTCGATTGGTGGAGTAATAGTAGTAGATGCAGGCCGAAGTCAGTCTACTTGTCACGGACGTGATGCATATATACATGATCATTGCCATGAATACATCATAACTATGCGCTTTTCTATTAATTGCCCAACAGTAATTTGTCTACCCACCGTATGCTATTATTTCGAGAGAGAAGCCTCTAGTGAAAACTATGGCCCCCGGGTCTACTTTAATCATATTACTAAAACCAAAAATACCTTGCTGCAATTTATTTACTTTCTTTTTATTTTGCAATTTATCCATCTACCTATACAAGATTTGATCCTTACAAGTAACGAGTTCAAGGGGATTGACAACCCCCTTGCCCGCGTTGGGTGCAAGTATTTACTTTTGTGTGTGTAGGTGCTATTCACAAAGATTTGCGTGGTTCTCCTATTGGTTCGATAAACCTCGGTTCTCACTGAGGGAAATACTTATCTCTACTTTACTGCTTCTCCCTTCCTCTTCGGGGAAAATCCCAACGCAGCTCACAAGTAGCAGTATACATTGTTAGTAGCTAGGGTTTGGTTAGTGTAGATGTGTGTCATTGGTTAGGTTTAGCATAGACATATACTTGAGTAGTATGGTGGTGGTGGTTGTGGTAGTATGTCGTACTGATTTGTTAGATTAATTTGCATGAAAAATTACCGGTATTAGGAGGCAATAATTGGAGTAGTGCAGTGGTGGTAGTACCTCCTAGTGTCTTTTTAGATTAATGTGCATGAAAAATTATCGGTGTTAGGTGGGAGTATTGGTTCAATGTCTTTGATGATAATATGGATTTGTATGACAGGTGGAATGTCTGAATCCGTGAATTTCATTGTGTACTATGGCCCTGATAATGTCTGATATAATGAGTTGGGGGTTGATCTGAGTGAATTTAAATGTGGGCAGTTGACATTACCAAACCCAGAAAGAGTGGAAATTAGGCAGTTGAAGTACTGGTTGACAACAAGTTTTGGGCTGGATCCTAATGAATGCTCCATCAGTATTTAGGTAGTGTGGACCAAATCATGTAAAAACGTATTGTGGGAGCTGAGCCTGATAGATAGGTTCCAAAAGTGGTTGTCCTGGTTAAGGCATTGCAGAGAATGGATGATTCACCCCTATACCTTAGTGATCCCTATGGCGAAGGAGGAGAATTTGTTAGAAGGCGGCGGAGTGCATGAACCTGGCCAGGGCAGTCAACCGACTAATGAGATTGATCCATCTGGGTCACAAAAATATAAAAAAAGTTGAAACAATATTTTCGTTTTTCTTTCACCGGGTGAACAGTAAATTTTAAAAAGAAAATTAAAAAGGGTTTCATTTTTTTCACGAGATGAACAGTAAAAACAAAAAAATTATAAATTTTTTCAAAAATTTCCGATTTTTTTTTGCATGGACGATGTTCGAGTGCGTGATGTGCGTGCCAATTTTCAGCTTGTTTGGACATCTGAGTAGCTCTCAGCAAAAAAACAAAAGCGGCCCAAACAGTGCATGAACATTTACTGTTCACCCTGCGAAAAAAATCAAAATTATTTTTTTTGATTTTTTTTTGAATTTACTGTTCACCTTATGAAAAAAACAAAAAAAAGTTCCAACTTTTTTTTTCAACTTTTTTATATGTTTTTTAATTCACTGTACACCCCAGTCAACGGGTCAAAACCGGTCAATCAGGTCAAAACCGATGAACAGTGAGAGGAGGGTTGAATCCTAACCGGTTTTCAGAGTTCGGGGTTGAGTTTCAGACGGTTTCCGAGTTCGGGGTTGTATATTAGATTTCGGTGGTAGTTCAGGGTTGTAATATGGACTTCTCTCTTCCGCAATTAATGCCTAGCTCTAGCTCTGGTGCGACGATGATGGATTTCAAACGGCCCTCAGTGGCCGTGGGGAGCACAGCAGGGACCTCAGGGCAGGGCAGGGGTGCCACCGGCCCATCCGCTAAGAGGTCAAGTCACGGGGTCTGCGGCATCGGGGCGGAAGAACCGGGATCTGGCAGCCAGGGCAGCGTCTCCGGCACATAGGATGGGGATGCCAGCTCAGATCTGGCGACCCGCTCGGGCGAGGAGTCCCAATCCACTAGCTCCAGCGTAGGGGCCGGTGACGCGGGAGAGGGTGCCATGCGGTGGGTGGCGCTATTGCCCGGCGGGCAATAGCAGTGGCTGGTGGCAGCCGCGGCCGGAGTGGCCAGCGGCGCGGGCAGGGGCGGGGAGCAGGAGCGGGGAGTAGGAGTGAATGGTCCTCCTGGTTACTGTTAGCTTGTGTCGCAGCGAAGCTAGATGGCAAGGTTTTAGGTCGAGGGGAGGGATCTGGCTACGGTGCTCATGGAATCCATGGCGGCGGCCGTGCCCTGGACCAAGTAGCAGCACGCAGCTAGCGGCCCGCGTGGTGAGATGGCGTGCGCGTGCAGTGTGGGTGTGGTGCGGCGTGGCCGCAACGAGTATGCGCTCTTAGGAGGCAGGGAAGCTTGGGAGCTCAAGTGGTCGCAGCGTCCAGAGCATGCTCCCACCGGCCAACTTCATCGTTTGCGTGGCCAGTGATCTTTCCGAGCTCAAGCATGCACACAGAGACGCATCACTGCTCCAGCTAGCTCGTGCGCGCGTGCGCCAGTCTTCTCCATAGCTCCCGCGTGCTGCTACGCGTCGCCGCCATGCCGTGCTCCCATGCGTCACCACCGTGTCGCGCTCAGAGAGAGAGAGGAGGAGAGAAGAGAGAGAGGTTTTTTTATTTTCTATTTGGGTGGGTCCCACATGCAAGAGGGAGAGGGCCTTTTTCTTGGGTTCCACATGTCAGTTATTTTTCTTTTATCTTTTTTTAGGATGTTGTAAGGAGGGGTAAAATGGTCCAAAGAAATGTCACTCTAACGGTCAAAGGCCTTTGACCAGATGAAAGTGTGCCGGAAGGGCAAAAGCATAAGATGATCATACGAGCTTGGGCAGAACCGAGGATTTTTTGAATTTATTAGGGGCAAATCAAAAGGGTGTGACCCAACTAGAGGCTCGAATGTAATTGTCCCTTTTTTTAAAGAAGAACCTGCAACATGTTCATATATCAGGTTACCACTGACACACGCTGCACCCACTCGAAGAATCCAGAAACACAGGTGTCATCGGAACTTTATACAAAAGCAGCCCCCTCCCCCCCAAAATAATAATAATAACAAACTAGTCCTTTTTTAATGGCAGACAGGGTCCTCGAAATTGGCATTACTTGTGAAAAGTGAGTACAACCAGAGGGTCCATAGGTCCCTTTTTTTGCATAGAGGGCCTTGAACACAAAATAGAAAAAGCAATCGGGTCCCTCTGATTAAGCCGACCTCGTCAGCGACGATAGAGCAACCGCTGCCGACGAACACCACCTAGCCTTTGCACCCGGGACTATTCTCTACAGCAACGTTACCTCAGCTGACTTTTTTGAGTAAAATGCAAGCGCGGTCCTAATTCTTTCCCAAAAGTGTCGATTGAGTCCCAATTCTTTCAAAATGCACATCTAGGTCCTAATTCTTTCTAAGTTGTTCACCCGAGGTCCTATTTTCGTCTGACCACCGCTGACCAGCTCACGTGGCGCTTTGACCGCCGCCACGTCGACACCCGGGCCCAGGCGGGATAACGATCGGCCGTGCGTTTTTGCAAAAGAACCCCCAACCCTAATTTCTTCCCAACCGTAGTCCTTTCCTCTTCTCCACTTCTCTTTGGCGACACAGAGACGATCGACGGCGATGGCGTTGGTCTGGCGAGAAGAGCCGGCAATCACAGGCGTTTGCCGGCGGCGGCGCCGCTAGGATGGCGCCCGTGCTGCGGCGACCCGGAGATCCTCCTCCACGATACGGTCAGTGCCGTGCCCGTAACCCTAACCCTAGATCCTCTTTTTCTGCGGATTCCGATTTAGCTCGAATCGATGGTAGTATTTGACTGAATCCCTCGATATCTAGGACCACAAGAGGAGGTTTTTACCGTAGAAATCAACTATGCTGGATTTTTTTGCGGATTTGGCCGGTCGAAGACGTATGTCGATGGGAAAGTTGCTCTGTTCGCGAAGTAGATACATGGTCTCCTCTCTGGCTCGATGATTTTATGCAGCAACTGGGCACTTGTAGAAAATCCTGCCAGGATTTGTTTCCGATTTTGACACGAGACGAATGGTAGATCGAATGCGGCAACTAGGGCATCGTACCAACGGCAGCACACCCGCTGGTACCGGCGATGAGAGGGGCGGCGAGAAAAGGGCTAATGCCGGAGGTGGAAGAGACGCTTGGACAACCTTCTTCCCGCGGCGCTTCACGACTGAAGAGCTAGCGGCGGCGGACATGGCGGCGACGGCGATGGTGGCAGAGAGGGAGAGGAGAGAGCGAGCAATAGACCTAGGGACGGGGGAATGAGAAAACCAGAAGCTCCTGGGGCCGAATTGCAAAAAAGACCAACTGCCAGCCGCGGGAAATCTCCCGCCTGGGCCCGGGTGTCGACGTGGTGGCGGTCAAAGCGCGGTCAGACGAAAATAGGACCTCAGGTGAACAACTTAGAAAGAATTAGGACCCAGATGTGCATTTTGAAAGAATTGGGACCCAATCGACACTTTTGGGAAAGAATTAGGACCGCGCTTGCATTTTACTCAACTTTTTATTTCGCCACGTAAAATAGTGCTAATCTCGGACCCCATGTCTCTTTCTCATTCACATTATCCTCTTCTTTCTTCCCGCTCTTCCTTCTGTTCCATTCTTCTCTATTCTATGTCCTCTCTCCATGGACATCTTTTTTTTTTAGCGAAAAGGGCCTGGGATCTATCTATCTATATCTATATCTATATCTATACTTATACTAATTAGGCACTTCCTAAAAATTCTCACGTTAATTAGAGAAAAACAGAAATTAGGAGCCGTTCATCTGGTGGGACCGAATTATAATGGCCCAGATTAAAGAAAGAGTCCATGTCACGTACTACTCTTCCCGTATCTTTACCTATTAATAAAGCACGGAGTGCTTCCGTCGGGTTCACCGCCACGTACGTTTTTTATAAAAAAAGTCCTTGATTTCGTCATGTTTAGAATTTTTTTGTCCGTCCAAAAAGAAAGAATAATAAAGAGTCACAAGGGGACTCGAACACTGGACTCTGGCAACGATGTGCACCACAGAAACCAACTGAGCTACACAACCTATTCGTTTTATTTTATATCAAACACGTAATTGAAGTGACTCAAGTTCGCCCCCCAAGTGGGCCGGGCTGCCTAGGCCGCGAGCACTTTTCGATTTTTTTTACGATTCCCCTGAAATTTTGGGTTCTTAACTAAATTAAATAGTCCCACATTGCTTCTTCCTATCAAATTTCACCCGTTTTCATAGTTTCACGAGTTGACTGGAAACAAGATGCCTAGAGAAAAAAGAGGAGTCGGAACATGCAATGAAGGAGCAGATGCACGAGAGGTGTTGTGAGCTTTGATTTAAGCAGGATAGGCTAAATTGAAGGATTAAACCGACGCTAATAATGGAAAGATTGACCCGAGAATTAATGCTGGATTCGTGAGACATCATGCAGACTTAATGAGGGATTAAATTGGCGCTAATAATAAAGAGATTGACCCGGGATATTGTGGAATTAAGTCGGTTCGACGCTGCCTAATTAAACAAAATGCAATTTAGAACAGGCATATTTTTTCCTTAATAACAAACAAAGCAGGGGAGAGATACATATGTGTGCGTTAATCTTTTTGCTAACAACCGGTTGGGCGACCAACCCTGGTTTTTTGCATAATGTAAATAACCGATTAAAAAAATAAATACACCTTACAATGTGGAATTTTAGTGAAAAACAAATAGATCTTGCATAAAAAGCGGAGGGGTCCAAATAGATCACTTTCATTGACTGTAATTGTTCATCGACACACGCGTGCGAAGAAGCGCAAGAAACTATTAGTGTGAAGGTTATGCGTTCTCTCTGAATTCTGTGAGTAATATCCCTCGACGAGTAGGAATTCTACACAAATAATTTCTAAAACTTATTGAGTTCTTAACCTATTTTGCTTTGTTAGAGGAATACGTTGGGGTAGCTAACTCTAAGATCAACATGTCTTGCTTCAATGAACTACATACTTTTGCAAAATTTTAATTAGTTGCCGAGCTAATCGTGCTTTACACAATGTTATATTAAAACCAGATAAATGAGGGAACATGCAGGCCACATTTTTATGTGCCTGGTATTAAATCAATAGCTAAACAGACGCCTAGGCTGCATGGCTAAATGATGCTCTAATTAGGCGGGGCTGCGACAGGCGTGCTAATTTAATGTATGGCTGGTGTGCATTTCAGCTAAAACTCGCCTCCCTGTCGCCGTCTGGTGTCACCATCCAAATATTGTTATGTCGTATTGGTGGACGTTTTCATGGACACATCAATTATCTTTCCCGTTGCAATGCACGGGCCTTTTTGCTAGTATACACTAAAATTAATAAAGAGTCCATGTCATGTACTACTCTTTCCGAGTCCATGTCACAAAGTACTACTCTTCCCGTGTATACACTTAAATTAATAAGGCGGCTGCTACGCGCCAGCCGGCTGCTTTTCCTCCAAAATCAGCCGGCTTGGCAGCCGTTGATTGCCCTGTGTCTTGATCGTTGGATTAACTTGGTGTGTTCCTCCGTGCTCTCCCTCACCCTTGCAGCACCGCTCTCTATAGAAGCCGGCTCGCTCGCTACCTGATTGTGTCATGTCGGTCGTTGCACCCGAGCAGCCAGCTTAATACTCTTCTTCACGTAGGTACGGTGCTAGCCACGGCTTGGCTGACTGGTTTAACCTATTGCGTGCAGCAACTCCATAGAACACCACGTGCGGATCTGTGTTTCCGGTGTGTAGATAGTAGGAGTAGGGTGTCTGCCGGCGGCGCTGTGGTGGTGGAGGCGGCGTCGGAGAGAATAAGGTGGCTGCAGCTTAGTCCCCACTGCGACGGCGTTCTCCGGGGCGGCGTCGAGGAGCTGCTGGTCGTCTGTGCTCGTGGATCCCGTCAATCTGCGAGGTCTGGTTCCCTGGGTGCGGTTGGCGAGAAGGCGGTGGCGACTGCACTTTGGGCTTTTGTCTTCCGGCTCCGACCCCGTCACGACGGTCTCGACGACGTCTCCTCCGTCGCCGTTGTGGAGCATGTGAAGTTCTGTATAGGAGTTTGGCCGACGGGTGTTGCCCTGGTTGGCGGCGACGTTGGCGTGTGGGAGATGATGTCGAGGCTGGAGCTGGGTGAGGGGCTGATGATAGGCAGATCTGACGCTTCTCTCCGACGTGGTCGGAGTAGCGCGGCGGATCTAGGATCCGAGCTGCACGGGGTTGTTCCCCGGTCGACGCGCCACATAGACCAGGGCTTAGGCGTTCGCGCCGGCCCTCTTCTTCGACTCTCAAAGCCTTTGGGCGATGGTGCTGCTCGGCTTCTTTGGTTCTTCGGCAAGCACCTCCATGGCGCTGGGTTTCCGGCGGCTGACGATGGTGATGGCGACTGCAGGGACCTCCAGGAGCTTTTGTGTTTTTTTCTTTGGGTTGAGGTGTTTTCTGCATTGTTCCAGCTGAGCTGTTGTCTCTCGATGTTTCTGTGTGTTTCCGCGTGTATGAGTTGTACTGTTTCTGCTTAATGATAATGCGCGGTTGACTCTAAAAAAAAGTAATAATCATGCTCACATCGCCCGTTCCACCAGCCTACCTATGTCAACAAAGTTCTAGAAGCGCATGCAACAACAAAAATGTAACCTCACCTCTGGTACTGCCATTGCAGCAACTACGACGAGCTTGCAGCGGCGCGTGACATCTGACATTGCAACATCACGTCTCGACTTGCTGCAGCACCGACCAGCCTTTACAACACAGGAGCCTTGCAACGTCCTGTCTCGGCTTGTAGTGGTGGGGTCCCCGCTTACAACGGCGGCGGCGGGGCTTTGCAACGTCGTGCCCGGCTTGCAGCAGCGTCGACCAGCCTTCGCAGAAGCGACGACGCTAGGCTTGCTGCATCCAGACATTTAGCGGCGGCGCAGCCTCGCAACATCATGTCTCGGTTGCTGTAGTGCTAGTTCGGTGCAAAGCCTTACAACAACTTGGCGCCTGCCATGCAACGTCACGCCTGACTTGCAGCAAAGATGATGCCAGCCTTGCAAAAATCGAGCCCCGACTTGTGGCGGCTAGCCTTTGCAACTCGACGCCCACCAACCATCATTGTGTCTTAATTGCAACGACGACGCCAGTCTTGCAACGTCGCGTGCCAACTTGTAGCGGCGGCGCAACCTCGCAACATCGCGTCCCGGTTGCGGTAGTGCTAGTCCGGTGCATGTCTATTGCCACAACTTGGCGCCCGCCATGCAACGGCACACTGACTTGCAGCAAAGTGATGCCAACCTTGCAACATCGTGCCCCGACTTGTGGAGGCTAGCCTTTGCAACAACTTGGCACCCGCCATGCAGCAATGATGGTGCCGGCCTTGCAACGTCGCGTGCCAACTTATGGCGGAGCATCAGAGGCACCTATGTTGCAGTGTTGAGTCCCGACTTGCAGCAACACGCCTGTCTTGCGACATGTCTGTGCCTCCGGATTTCACAGGCTACAAGGTTTACGGTGTCGCATGTTCCACTTGTAGCAGGAGTGACCAGCGTTGCAACGTCACATGTCCGACGTCGTGATGTCCGCCGCTAGTTAGCAGCGGCGGAGCTGGGTGGCTGCACGCGCCGGTGCGAGGCAAAAGCAGCAGCCGTTGAACGTGTGACCTCTCTCTTGTGTAGCAAGCATCAGGTCGTCGATACATGGCAGCAAAAAATCCACTACGGTGCCATGCAAAAGAAAAAGCAAAATCCAATCTGTAGTGCTTCATAGCTTGTTGCATGCAAGTCAAAAGCAATCCACGAGGGGCCACACACGTGCACCGCCAGGTTTGCATGCAGTGCTCTTCATCACGGGAGGCGCGTAAGTGGGCAATCGGACGGTAGCGCGGGCGGCTGACGCGATGGTAATAATCAGTCGGATGATTATAATCGTTTTCCAATTAATAAAGAGTACTCTTCCCGAATATCAGATGGGAAAAGCTGTGAATCAACCGGCCGGAAACAGCAGCGCGTCCGCCACCTTTCGCGCATGCCACGCGTCCTGTGGGCCCCTTGAGCCACGTCTGGAAACCTCCTTGCGTCATACGCACGCTGATCCTGATCTTATCCTCGCGAGCAATGGCATCCAAGCTTTATTTCTCGAGCAACACATCTCCTAGTGCATCTTCACATCTGCAACCAACTGACGCCACCCGAGGCCCCTGCACCGGCGCCGGCGAGCAAGTGCTCGGCCCCCCGCGTCCCTCCACATTTGCTTCCTCCTCCGTTCTCTCTTTTTCCTCTCTCCGATATCTCGTCTCGCACCGATTCAATCAGCGTCGCCTCTGAATCGAGCAGCACCGACGCACCGACTACACCGCCCCGCCGTCGCCCGCCTCCACGAGGCACGCTGCCGCTGGAGCCTGGTCCTCCGTCTCCCGCCATTCCACCTCGCTACCGCTGGTGCCTCCATAGTACAGTTCCTGCAACATTATCTCTGTTGCATAAATTTTCTGCAACAAGGCCTCTATTGCAAAAAATAACTACAGATGTTTTCTGCAACATGATTTTTACTACAAAATTTTTTACAGGCGTTTCTGCAACATGATCTCTGTTGCAAAAAAAATTCTGCAACATAACCTTTGTTGCAAATGTTTCCGCAACAAGATCTTTGTTACGAAACGTTCTGCAACAAGGCTTTTGTTGCAAAAGTAAAGGACGACGCGCGGCCGCTAGATTTTGCCAAATCTGACGGCTCGCGTGGCGACGGATCTTTTAAAAAGATCCGCTGGCCGACGTATAGCACGTCCCATATCAGATTGGTCCTTCCTGGCATACTTCTTCTCATGGCCTCTCCGATCAAATTCCATGCAAATCATAAACTTCCATGCCTTTCCCTCAATAGGACGAGAAAACACAGGCTAGCTGATGGTATGTTTCTGCCGCCGATTGATAAGTCACCCAACACACAGCCTTGCTGGCCATCGGAAACCGTTTGTCATGCCGCTGTTCCTCACTGCCCAACCATGTTCTACTGTTGTGAACTCCACTTCTCACAGGATGGTGTTGCGGCTGCAGTCGTCGTGTTGTTGTTCCATGTACTCACTGATCTCTACGCTTTTGAAGCCACTTCTACTCAGCTTTCTGCCGCTGCATGCGCTACGTGTGATCTAGACACCAATCAGAGAAAGAAAGAGATCTAATGTGGAGACAAGGCTACGGCCAGGCGCAGCTCACTGCAGCAGGATACGCATATTTCATCAAGGATAATTTAATCGAAGAGCGAAGGGAATAAAGCCAGTCGAAACTGAGCAAGACAACAACCAATCAGTGTACAGAAAGATTAAGGGAGGAAGGAGTATGGGCTTTATACAAATTTTTTAGGTTGCCATGGAAGTCGGTGTGTAAGGCAAAGATAATCTTAAAGGGTTCGCCAAGGGACGAGTATGTGATACTAGCATATATTTGTGTGACAATTGTTGAATAGTTTCTTAAGTTAGCTTGCCTCATGGTTTTCATAAGTTGCAGTGTGATGCTATTCTTTCCATTGATCGTCATGTTTAAGGAATGTGCGGGAATGTTCTTTTTATTCTTAGGCCTCATGAAGCAATAACACAACCTCCTGACTGTATGTGGTGACCACCAGGTAGGATGGTACGCGACATTCATGTGGAAGGCCATGTTCAAGCCAACGCTGATCGGCCTGTCGTTCTACAAGTCGCATTGCAGTGTTGCCGAGCGCACGAACTAGCTCAGTGCACTCCAAGAGGTACGACACTCGATCATGCCAACAAAAAAAATGGACATTCATACTGTAAAAAACAGTGCCACTTTGAAATGTATGTTGAGGTATGTAATAGATTGGGATCCTTAACTATCGTAGCTGAATCCTGCATGTATATGCATTTCCCACAAAAAAGTATATGCATCAACAGAAGTATGTGTCGGTTGCCCCACACAGGGCACACACATCAGATACAAGTTCTTCATGGCGTAGGTGCTGGAGCGAGGAGAAATATCTGCTATGCCTCCTCATGATGCACACCCTGCTCTAGATGCTGCACCATAGTTTTTAGCTCTGGATAACAATCTGTACTACCAGACGGCTAAAAATTAACACATCATATGTAGTATGATTCTCTTTCTCGACGGCAGAAAAAATATTCTCAATGGACAAGGTCTAACTTTTTATACATTCTAATATGAAACTTTTGTCACTAATTTCTGTATCAACATAAAAACACAAAACATTTGATGATTATATTACAAATATTTTTCATCACAAATTAATCTTATGAAATAAATTTCACGATCAGCCTATTTTTTTTACAATCGTTGTGAAAGAGAAGTACATTAGGCTTCCTAAACTATCTTCTATTTTAGAACAGATCAAGGTACTAATTTCTAGCTACTTCTCCCCAAAAGCTACAATGCTACATTCAAGAAATATCGTTGTACTGAACAACCGGATAACAATGTTCTTGATGGGATGTCTATAGGGGGTATATGTTCAGGCGAAGTTAGAGAAAACCATTGGTCAAAAGCTAAACTTTCCATGCAACCACCATGAAGTACATTACATACGTACGTTGAAGGCTAAGGTAACTATAGCAACATGTGAAGCGATCAAAGGGGGCGATTGGTTGAATTATGAGTTACCGCTACATAATTCATTACATAATTTGATACATTGCACTAATCATTGTATTATGAACCTTCTTGCTTTGGAGTTGTGCATATCAAGTAATAGTAGTTATGGATTCAGTAATGCGAAGAAGAAACAAATAGTGTTGTTAGCTTTTATATACGTGAGGCATTTTTTATACCAGCCAATACAAATTACACTAACAAGAATACATCAACATAAATTATACAGAGATTTTGTTTGCCGGTTCATATGGTGTAAGGTCATCAACCAATAATCTACCACTGATTCATACAAGTTAAGGTTCTATACGTCAATTTGTGCATTGTGTTATCTTTACTAATGTGGTGCACATCCATCGTAGTAAGGTTTTTTTTTCTTTTTCTTTTTCTTTTTTGAGATCCCCTTGGCTTAATACAGCTGTAGTATCTGAACTCACGCCCTTACGCACATCACACACACTCACGCCACACACACACGCCACCAGGGCGCAAGCTAAGACCTAACAGACTATATCTAAGCACCTGAGCCCGCGAGCCTAGTTCATATGCCAGGGACAGCCCGTGTGGTGGTGGGCACACCACACTACCTCTAATAGAACCGCGTGGGGAATGGCTCTATTATCTAGCAGGAAAGGCTGGCTACTGGGCCCAGCGAACTATCTATAGGATAGTCCCTTAAACATCCAAATTTCAATCATTATTCTCCTCTGAATATATTTATGCAAATAATGAAATAATTATAATATTTATAGCCCGTGCGAACGCATGGGTTGACAACTAGTTTATATTAAAGGCCTTCCAACGGGACGGGGCTTACCTGCTCCGCAATTATGCTCCCATCGGTGCTCCTGTCTACGTGCCACTCATCCAACGCCCTCCCATATCCCACCTCTCTTTCCCCAAAAAAGTCCCCAGTAAAAGCAGAAAAAACTAACCGCCCCGCTCAGCCAAACCAGAGAAGCCATTGGCCGGAGAGCTGCGCCTGGGCGGACGCCGTAGCGTCGATCTGCAGGCTTGTCTGAGCAGGGGGAGCATGGCAAGGCGGGTCTGGGAGAGTGACTGGGTCGAGGGACCGGGAGGGAAGAAGAAGGAGAATGATGCTGACGGGGGTTGAGGCAATGCGGCGAGGCAACACACCCTCGCCTTCCTCGCCATCCGACGAGGCTGGCTCGTGCTCCTCCCGGCGCGGTGCTCGTCAGAGAACTGCGCACCATCCCTACGCCCACGGACTCCCTCGCCTGGCGCGCCGGCGTCAGAATTGAAAAAACAAGACATATAGTCAGCCTAACCTAACCAGAAGGGTAAGAAGCCGAAGGCCAATGACACTAGCTAACCAATAAGCATAGACTGCAAGGGAAGATCAAAAAGTACACTGTAAAAAAGATGCTATACTTTAACACTTTTAATAACTGCATGGGCTTATAAAGCACTGGAAATGAAACTATTGAGACTACCATTGCTGTAATAAAAGAAGAGAAGAGGTTAGAGGAAATTATACAGGGCCTACAATCCCTTTCCTTGTCAGAAAAGCAATTTCACCCCTAACTTAAGATGCTTACCTACCACTACTACTGGCTGGAGGCAATAGCTTTAGGATATGCCCTGACCGAGCTACGTATCTTTCCTATGGGCAAGACCCAAGGTGAAAAAGAAAATCAAAGTACTAGGAAGAAATATGAATGGAGAAAGAGAGCCCAAGATTGCTCGTCTCTCCAAAACCTATTGATAAGGAACACGTTCAAGTGTATGGAATAATCAAACCTTTCACGTATTTGTTGACATAGCGTTGGGCGATTGATTCCTCTCTTTCTCCATGGCCTGCTTCTCATAACTGGCCTTACTAAAACTTACGAAATGCTAATTTGACCTAAATTTCCGGTTAACTGCTGACTTTCTTTGCTAGCTCACCCGAAACTCTGTCTTCAGGAGGAAAGCTTGTTTGAGTAACTTACTTGAAAACAAACCACTTGAGCTGTAACCGAAACAGGAAGGTTTGATGAGCCGCTGCTTGCTCTCTAACTGCTCTTACCGCTTCTTCTTCTTGACCTCTACTCACTGCTACCAATGTTGTGATTGCCACCCCTATCTCCAAAGTTGCGGATTATAGCTCCTGATTCAAGCAGTTCAAAGTCTGAAGTATGAGTCTTGTTTATATGACATTCAATTCCAGAATGAACATTCAAAGGAAAAGTAGTATGGGACGTTGCTTGCTATTACTGGCTGTGGCTGCCGAGCGAAGAACTGAAGTTCAATCTATGTTTGAGTGCTCCTGCGAAAGAAAATAATTTTGAATGCAAAAATTACTTAAAAAATAGGATAGGATCATGGATTTCATATGTTTTTATAGAAAGAAAGATAATGTACCCCACACAGGCTACACCACACATCCTTCAAAGCCATTTAATACCGTCTTGCCTGCCTTGAGTTCATGCCTTCAGGCCGACCTGCTCTTGCCTATGAATGCATTCTGCACACCGTCCCTGCAGCGACTCTCTCGCCCAGTGCAATGCTCGTCGGCGAGCTGCGCACCGACCCTCGCCGTGGCGTTCACCTTTGCCGCCATGGTGGCCGCGTTCATCACGTTAGAAGAAAGATTCATAGAAGAGGAAGCAGATGGTTGGGCTGAAGCGGTGCTGCGACACGAGGAAGATGGCAATCTCCGCCTAGAGGCCGTTGGGCGCCTCCAGCGTGTAGACGTACCATGGCCGGCACGACTAGCCGTGGGAAGAAGGTAAGTTATGGAATTGCTCTAGTAGATGGTTGTTCTTCTTCTAATTACTCTAGCTAATGCTATTTCTGTTGTGTGTGTTGTGCATGAGATGTAAAATCTGTGCTTGTGGACAAGAACTTTGCTTTTGTCTCACATAATTAAGTTGTGCGTTTGATCGATATGCATAGTCCCTCTTATCAATTCAGTAATATACTTGCAGGTTCTGATAAAATTGCAAGGAAAACACATGATTAAACTCTATGTACCCACGCGGGGACGAAGACGACGTTCACGTCGTGTTCCCTGCCACGGCGGCGCAGGGGGGAGCAAGACGAGCACCTCCCAGTCCGGTTGCAGTACGGCCTTTGTAACACCCCCATGTAATGTAGCTACTGTTGCTCCTTAATAAAGTTTTCAAGCCATCATGCTTGTTACGATAATTGCCATTATGTTTCAAATCCAATTCAAAATCAAATTTAAAATGCAAGTCAAAAATTATTTCTTCAAACAGTCAAACAAAAATGTTGACATTATCCCATAAACTTCCCAAGTATTTGTCATGAAGAAACCAAACTCATTGGTCTGCTAATTTGACCCCAGCAACATTTTTAGTGGACTAACAACATTTAATTTGGCCATTTAAATTCAAACATATATTTATACATTTTCAAACCACCTCAAACTTTGTGTGTGGCCCAATGCTAATGTACTGGATTTATGTGCCAAGTTTCATAATAAACAAAATTCATTTGGCAGCAAAATAAAATGCAAAATAGAAACAAAAGAAAGAAATAAAAAAGAACAGAAAAAGAAGAAAGACTTACTGTGCTTGTGGGCTGTGAGTGCACAGTGCAGCCCAGACCACCACGCGCCAGTCGTCTTCCGCCTCGCTGTGTGTCAGCTGCGCGCGCAACCGCGGCCGATGCAGCCGGCGGATCAGCGACACCGCCACGCTACAGATGCCGTGGACACCTACTTAGTCTCCTCCCCGAACCCCTGGACAACCCTAGCACCACTTCCTCTCCTCCCTCGCGACGCTTCTTTCTCTCCCGCTCGCAGCAGCGCAACCGTCGCCATGGCTTGCCTCGTTCCCGCGGCCACCATCATCCCCGCCGGCTGAGACCTCGCCAGGAGCACCGCCTATGTCGTCAGCTTTGACTACGGCCATCAGATCGAGCCGGGGCGCCGTCAAGCTCCGGGATAAACCGTTTCTTCCGTTTCAGTCGCCGGCGTTCATCGTCACAATCCGCCGCGCCTGCTGCTCCTAACCCCCCTCCCCCGAGCCCCCGTGCGCTCCCCAGTGAGCTCTCGCGCATTTCCCCTCTTACTTGCGCTCGATCTCGAGCTGCTAGCTGCTGCTGCCATTGCCGCCGCTTCTGTCACCGCTGCCGAGCTCGCCGCCGTTGTTGTCTACGGTTTCATGGCCAGCTAAGCACGCGAACCTGCTCAGGGCATCCTTGTGATGTGGCATGTGCCTTTAAATCGCTCAAGTTCAAGCGGTAGCATGGATCCTGACGAGCGCCATTTCCGTCCGCCGCAGCCCGTCGTTGCCATGATCATCTCCGGCCACCTCCGCTTCTACCGATGCCACCCTGGATGTGGCTCAACGTCCGCGTTCGAACGCAACAGACCGCGCCTCGATCCGGGGTCTGTGGCGCGATTCCGATGCACTCTGGTGCGTCGCCGCCGTGGTTTAGGTCACCGCCGGCGTGTCACCATATTTGAACTGACATGAGTCACTGACTCGTGGCCCGGGCTGTCAGGAGGTTAATTAACGCTAATCACCATTTAGTTAGGGTTAACAGACGATGACACACGGGCCCCACCGCAAATAACATTTGGATTAAAATGTTACACTGACCAGTGGGACCCACCTCTAAATAAACTTAATTAAAATTAATTAAAACGCTGTTAACAGCCTCTGTCAATGACAACTGGGCCCCACCATCACTGTTCACCCACTGACCTAGTCAATGTTGACTGCTGAGTTAGCAGTTGACTGGCCCCACAGTCCAACCTCTGTGTCACTCTACTGGGTACACTTCTATGTACCCATAGCAATTCCATTTGTATAATTTTGAATTAATAATAATTACAAAAATCAAGAAAATCATTTAAACTTTAAAAAAATCATAAAAATAAACCGTAACTCGGATGAAAAACATTTATATACGAAAAATGATCGGAAAAATATAACGAATCCGAATATGTCATCCACATACATGACAAACCTCTCTAACATAATGAACATTGGCATTTAGCTACTAGGTCAAATCAACGAATAATATTTAAAATGCTTAGTAATGCATTAGAACATATCATCAATGCATATTGCGATGACATACATCGTGTGTTGCATTTGATTGCCTATTGTTTATCTGTTTCCGTATTTACTTCTTTCCGGTAGACCCCGAGACCACTGTTGATCCTGAGTGCGACTAGATCACTGAGGATACAGTTTCATCAGCAGAGCTTCCAGGCAAGCAAAACCCCTTTGGTCATTTTGATATCGCCTATTCGTTATCTCTACTTCATGCATTAGATATTGTTACCGGTGTTGTTCGGTAGATCCTATTCTGATGCATAGCCTGTTTTTGTCGACTTTCATTGTTGCCTTTATCCGTTGTCCTAGCATGCCTAGTTTAATGATGCTTGTGTTCCATCTATTGGCCCTACACCCTTGTCCATGTTGCCATGCTATTACCGGACCGTGATCCCTCTGGGCGATGATCACCGGTATACTTATACTGTTAAACTATATGTTACCCTACGGTGGACTTGGACTTCGGTGGCCTGCTACATGGAACGAGGTGGACTGCGACGAGATACCACTGAAGAATGATACTATATCCTTTTAAAGATTGTGTTCTAAGTCAGGGGCAGGCCGGGCTGGTGGTTCCATCCAGGATGAGATGCGCTTGGGACTCGGCAGCCGCTCACGATAGATTCACTGTGGCGGAGCGGCAGGGCAGGTAGATACCCTTCGGATGAGGTGAGCCTGGGCCCTGTTCGTTGCCGCGTTAAAATGATATAACATGACTAAAGGCACGCAGGTGGAAACCACAACTGGAGAGCAGGGTGAGGTGTTCCACTTGGCCGATTAGGAACTGAGTTCTGGGTATTTGATTCAAGATTGCCATGCATATACGCACAAACCGCCATGCGGGATAATGGTTATGGGGCCCTCGGTATCGTCAGTTCCTTACCAAAAGCTACCCAGATGTTGCAGTTCAGAGTTACGGGCCTGTCGGGGTGAGCGGATACTGCCTGCTGCAGAGAGGCAGAGGTGGGCTTGGTCCCCGGCTCATCACGCAACGTGCCTTGGAGTGCTTAGGGTGAGCGGCCGAACAACCCTTCGCGCTTAGGATATAGACCGGCGGGTGACCTCTCGGGAGAGTGATGACCCACAAGTATAGGGGATCAATCGTAGTCCTTTCGATAAGTAAGAGTGTCGAGCCCAACGAGGAGCAGAAGGAAATGACAAGCGGTTTTCAGCAAGGTATTGTCTGCAAGCACTGAAATTATCGGTAACAGATAGTTTGGTAGCAAAGTAATTTGTAGCAAGTAACAAGTAACAATAGTAACAATAAGTGCAGCAAGATAGCCCAATCCTTCTTATGGCAAAGGACAGGCTGGAACGATCTCTTATAATAAGCAAAGCGTTCTCGAGGACACATGGGAATTTCATCTAGTCACTTTCATCATGTTTGTTTGATTCGCGTTCGCTACTTTGATAATTTGGTATGTGGGTGGACCGGTGCTTGGGTGTTGTTCTTACTTGAACAAGCCTCCCACTTATGATTACCCCCTCTCGCAAGCATCCGCAACTACGAAAGAAGAATTAAGATAAATCTAACCATAGCATGAAACATAGGGATCCAAATCAGCCCCTTACGGAATAGCACATAAACTAGGGTTTAAGCTTCTGTCACTCTAGCAACCCATCATCTAATAACTACTCCACAATGCCTTCCCTTAGGCCCAAAGATGGTGAAGTGTCATGTAGTCGACGTTCACATGACACCACTAAGAGAAGCAACAACATACATATCATCAAAATATCTAACGAATACCAAATTCACATGATTACTTATAACAAGACTTCTCCCATGTCCTCAAGAACAAAAGTAACTACTCACAAACCATGTTCATGTTCAAGATCAGAGGGGTATTGAATATCATTAAGGATCTCAACATATGATCTTCCACTGAATATACCAGCTAGCATCAACTACAAGATGTAATCAACACTACTAGCAACCCACAGGTACCAATCTGAGGTTTTGAGACAAAGATTGAATACAAGAGATGAACTAGGGTTTGAGATGAGATGGTGCTGGTGAAGATGTTGATGAAGATTGGTCCTCCCATGATGAGAGGATCATTGGTGATGTCGATGGCTTCGATTTCCCCCTCCCGGAGGGAAGTTTCCCCGGCGGAATTGCTTCGTCGGAGAGCAAAAGTGCTCCTGGCCAGGTTCCGCCTCGAGACGGCGGCGCTTCGTCCCGAAACCTTCTTCTTATTTTTTTCTAGGGAAAATGACATCTTATAGGGGAAGATGGGCCCCAGAGGCTGGCTAGGGGCCCCACAAGCTACCAGGTCGCGGCCAGGGGGGTGGCCGCGCTCTGGTGGTTTGTGGCCACCTGGTGGGTCCTCTCTGGTATTTATTTTCTCCAGTATTTTTTATATATTCCAAAATAATTCTCCGTGAAATTTCAGCTCATTTGGAGTTGTGCACAATAGGTATCTCTGACATAGCTTCTTCAGGTCCAGAATTTCAGCTGCCGGCATTCTCCCTCTTCATGGTAATCTTGCAAATTAAGAGAGAAAAGGCATTAAAACTGCATCACAAAGTGTTATAATGATTAAAAACATTGTAAATAACAGTAGGAAAACATGATGCAAAATGGACGTATCAGAGAGCTGAGGTAGGACTTCGGCGTGTCGATCATCTGAGGCCGGGAGACCTGCAGAAAAGTGTGTTCGGCCAAAGTGAAATCGGGCGTGTCAGGTAATGTGGTGCACCCCTGTAGGGAAGACTAACTGTTTGAACGATTTGGAGATGTATCCCGTTCATAGCCAACTTAAACCGGATACTTAATAAAATACACCAACCTATTATTATAAAAATGCCCGCGAATCTCTTTCTCGCAGGAAGTTGAGGAAGGATCTTAGGGTATTGTATTTTTGGGCTATTTATAAGTTGATATCGTATGCACTCTTTCTCTTCTAATGCTACAAGATACTCTATTACTCTTCTCATGCTGCAAGATGATGCTGGTAGATAAGATGCATAGAGGTTCCCCCTTTATTCTGGCATTTCTGCAGTATAGTCCACTGATATTACCCCATTCCTTTGATACCGATGCATATGTAGCATAGTTCTGATGTAAGTGTTGTGAGTACTTTGTATGAGTACTCACCGTTGCTATGCACATATTTTTCCTTCAACCCAGTTGCTGCTATCAGATAGTAGCCTCTCGAATGCAAGTATCTCCGAAGATGGTTACTACGTGGAGTTTGACGTCACCGAGTAGTTCGGAGCTCCCAGGTAGGAGGCCTGCGCCTTTTTTTAGGGTCATCATTTTACTTCTACCTACCTAAGGCACCTTTGTTAAACTTGCCTGTAGTCATACCTAACTTGCTTTTGCTCTGATGTAATATTGGGTCTTACGACCCTGGCTTGTAATATAATGTTTTATGTTAAATTTGTGTCATAGAGTTGTGTTGTGATACTACCGTGGAGTCACCGTTCGTGATCGTGCATGCTGCGTGTATGATTAGTGCACGATTATGAATGGGGGGCGTCACAAGTTGGTATCAGAGCTGACTACCTGTAGGAACCCGCAAACCTCCTTGGCCGATGTTGAGTCTAGTTTTGAAAAACTATTTTTGAACTACTAGGTGTGTTGTGCGGCTTACGGGCCCACATCACTTATGGATGTGATTAGGATTCTTTTATTTCGCATCCTTACTCTGGGTTCTGATCTTCTCACCTCTTCGGGTTACAGTTTTCCAAACTCTAGGTTCTCGTGATGACTTCCTTTCGGAGATCCGATTGTTCCCGCTACTTTCTGGATTCATCAGAAGATTTTGAAATACTCTTCGATGATTTTCGAGACCCTTTGAGCCTACCGCTTTGCAATTCTGTACCACCGATAAGTCTCGGTGGATAACTATATACAGTTGCCATTCATATGTTCATACCATTGCATTTATTAACCAACCCTGTTGTTTTTACACAGAATGTCGGGTTCTGGAGATCCTCCACCGCCACCCCATGTCGAAGCTATGATGCAGCAGTTTGAGCTAAACCGATGGTTCATGGGTACTCTAGTGGACCATATGGGAATAAACAATGCTCGTCAGGAGCCTGGCCCGATCTCACTTCAGGATTTCGTGCGCCTCAACCCAGTCACTTCCCGCAACTCATCTGAGCCATTGGATGATAATGACTGACTCCGTGACATCACTTTTGAGATGGAGTCGGCTAATGTTGCCTCTGCCAGCGACATCACCTTTGCGGCGTACCATCCTAAGGGTCGAGCTGCTCAATGGTGGGAAAGCCACAGGCGTATGCTGCCTATTGGAACAGTCACCACCTGGCTTGAATTCCAGACTGCCTTCCGTGCTCGCCATATTCCTCAAGGACTGATGGATAAGACGAAGAGGGAATTCTGCAACCTCACTCAGGGCAAGATGACAGTAGATGCCTATCAGCGGGAATTTCTCAACTTGTCTTGCTATGCCGAAGAAGACGTCTCCACTTACGCACGCAAGCAGGAGAAGTTTCATGAAGGACTGAATCCTAGTCTGAAGCTTGCACTCAGCCTGCATGAATTCACCGACTTTGCAATGCTTGTCAACAAGGCTATCCAAGCTGAAACCAGTCAGGCTGAGCACCAGGAATCACTCAAGCAACTAATGATGTTGGCTCATCTTTGGGCCCGTCTTCCCGGAAGCGTCGAGTGTGGATTCCTTACAATGTCCATCACCGAGCTGCCCCAGCACCGAGGCCTTCGTATGTTGCACCTCGTCTGCCTCCACCACCGAGACAACTCAGAATCCAAGGTGGGTAGTGTAGGGGAACGCGACAGAAAACAAAATTTTCGGTACAGCGAGCACGCCCAGGATCACTATGGAGACTGCATACAAGGTTTGATCTGATCCGTACCGACTCGAAGCGCAGCGGAAGAAGAGTCGGTGTAGATCGTCGGTGCAGATCCCTGCAGCTAGGATTTACAACCTCCCAACCGCAAGGATGTACTCCCACTCCGGACAGCCCTTCGGGAGGCGGTCGGACAGTCCCCCGGACGATGTCATGGACAGCCCTTCGGGAGGACCCTCGGAACCCGAACAGTAACCCGGACAGCCCTTCGGGAGGACGCCGGAAACTCGAACGGTAACTCGAACAGCCCTTCGGGAGGACACTCGAAAACAGCCCCTCGGGCAAAAGATCGAAACTACAATCTCTCTACGGGGTTGCACACATATGGTGTCAGCTATCCGGCAGGGCTTCGCCGTCCAGAGCTAGTTCCTGCCGGAGCCCAGACAGCCTTTCGGCTCTACGAAACTATTTCGTGGGAGGGGGAGAGAAGCCAGACAAGTCAAATGGCATGTGTATGAGAGCATGGATGAAGCATATGGGGCTGCCCACACACCTCTATTTATAGGAAAGCTAAGGGGTAAAGTTGGCATTCACAAATACCAAAAGTACCCCCACTTTATGTCATTTACATAAAGAATAAAGCAAAAAGGAGTGCCATGTGGAGCTCCATGGAGCTCCACCCTCCATGGCCGGCCACCCCTTGGGGGCCCCCCCAAGGGGGCTTCCTTAGTGCCCAAGGCTTCTAGAAGCCTTTTGGGAAATATCCCAAAAGGTGCTTTCCATAAAAAAATCCAAAAAGCACTTTCACTATTCACGAAGACATTTTTCTGCGTCCGTTAAATCCCAAATTATTTCTGTGTGCCTAGAACAATTCCAGTACCCACTAAAATAATTTTGAACGCATTCCGAAACAATTTCGGAACAATGTTTCTTCAGCGAAAAGCAACCAAAGCGGTTCCGGCTGCTCCGGAACATTTCCGGTTTTTATCCCGGAAAATTCCCAGAAGTTTCCAGAACACTTCTGGCATCCTCCAAGAATTTCTAGGCATGTGCCAGAACCAATTTGACTTAATGGAATACCCTGAAACAACTTTTCAGTTTCACCGGAACTATTCCGGTGTTCTCTCCGGAACGTTTCCGTTTCGTCCGAAACTTTTTCGGTGATTTTCTCTCAGACTCCCTGTCTAGTATTCAGCAGATAGATGACCCTTAAGCGTGTGACCCTATAGGTTCGGTGAAGTATAGACATGACCCGGAACTCTTTCCGATCAATGATCAACATCGGAGCCGTGGACACCCATATTGACCCCTATACCCACACGAATGAATATTCGAGTGAACCCCAGTTGCCGTGTGCTATTCCTGTTGCTTCACGATATATTACAAATACCCGAGGTGAGATTTATGCATCCCCGTGGATCAACAACTTGTCCACTATGCAAGTTACCTCGTTACCGATATTGTTCTCTTTACTCGTTTCCGTGTTCCGGCATCCCTGTGATCAAATCACAATGTGTCTGGCCAGACGATGATGGATACCGTAACACCGAGAGGGCCCGAGAATATCTCTCCATCGTCGGAGGAGCAAATCCCAATCTTGAGCTATCAAGTTACTTGACATACTTTTCCGTGAACCCATAAGCCGCCGTAATAGCCACCCATTTACGGATGACGTTTAACAAACCCCAAAGTTCATGAAGCAAGCATGAAGAAACTCGACACTCTCATGGTCTAAGGAATTATGCAAACATTAACTATCTCTGTGTTATTAACCATTAACTCATGACGAGTGTATCTCATAGCATAACATCAATCGGGTCGATTCAACACAAGTGTTCTACTAACATTGTGCCCTCAAAATTGCCGGCATAGACATGCCCATGATCAGGAAAATAAGATCATCATGCAATACTTGAGCCAGTCTTAGAGGCAAGACTAGGAATACATTTTACCGTTTATTATACCACACGTGCACATGAGTTTCCCTCCGAGCCTCGTGGTTATTGCAGACTCGAGAATCATTGCAGTTATAGCATGGAATATAAACATTCATTACAAACTCGGAGATACAAAGTAACTGATATTACTGCCTCTAGGGCATATCTCCTATAGACTCCCACTTGCACTAGAGTCATAATCTAGTTACATGGCTTCCCTAACACCAATGGCTGTCCGGTGCTGCTCATGCTTTGCTCGTGGTAGAGGCTTTGTCATCGGGTCTGACACGTTCAGATCTGTGTGAACTTTGCGTACTTTCACTAAACCCGCTTCGACATGATGTCGAATGAGTTTATATTTGCGTTCAATATGTCTTGTCTTATGGTGCGAACTTGGCTCCCTTGCCTGAGCCACGGCGCCACTATTATCACAATAGATCTCCACCGGGTCTAGAGCACTTGGAACCACACCAAGGTCTTCAAGAAATTGCTTGATCCATACCGCCTCCTTGGAGGCTTCTGAAGCAGCAACATATACCGCCTCCGTCGTAGAATCTGCTACAGTCTTTTGTTTGGAACTTTTCCAATCAACTGCGCCGCCGTTCAATATGAAAACATAGCCTGACTGAGATTTGAAGTCATCTAGGTCAGTCATGAAGCCTGCATCAGTGTAACCACTTACAATGAGCTCTTCATCACCTCCGTACACAAGGAGTAAATCCTTGGTCCGTCTGAGGTACTTAAGAATACCCTTGACTGCGGCCCAGTGTTCCAATCCTGGATCACTTTGGTACCGGCTGCTAACACTTAGCGCATAGGAAACGTCCGGTCTTGTACATAGCATGGCATACATAATAGAACCAACTGCCGAGGCATATGGAACATCATTCATTTGTACTCGCTCATCGAGAGTCCGAGGACACTGATTCTTGCAAAGCACTGTGCCAGGTGACATGGGGAGAAGGCCTTTCTTGGAGTTCTCCATGTTGAACCTTTTCAACACCTTGTCAATGTACGTGCTTTGGCTAAGCTCTATTAGGCGTCTTGATCTATCTCTATAGATTCTGATGCCCAATACATATGCCACTTCGCCTAAGTCTTTCATTGAAAAACTCCTTTTCAATGAGTCTTTTATTTCGTTAAGAAAATTCACGTCATTTCCAATCAATAATATGTCATCCACATACAAGATTAGAAATGCTTTTGCGCTCCCACTAAACTTCTTGTAAACACAAGATTCTTCGTCATTCCTGATGAAGCCAAACTGTTTGACTACTTCATCAAAACGAATGTTCCAGCTCCTTGATGCTTGCTTCAGACCATAAATGGCTTTCTGAAGTTTGCATACCTTTCCAGCATCCTTATGGACGACAAAACCTTCTGCCTGTATCATGTATACATCCTCTTTGAGGTTTCCATTTAGGAAAGCCGTTTTGACGTCCATCTGCCATATTTCATAATCGAAATAAGCAGCAATTGCTAGTAATATCCGAACGGACCTAAGCATAGCTACGGGCGAGAAAGTCTCGTCGTAGTCCACTCCTGGAACTTGCGTGAACCCTTTCGCGACAAGTCTAGCTTTGTGGATAGTAATGTTACCATCCGCGTCCGTCTTTCTTTTGAAAATCCATTTACAACCAATGGGCTTTACGCCTTCTGGAAGTTCTTCCAAGTTCCAAACTTGGTTTTCGTACATGGATTCCATCTCGGATTTCATGGCCTTGTGCCATTCCTTTGAGCTGGGCCCCGCCATCGCTTCCTTGTAGTGCGCAGGTTCATCGTCTTCAAGAATGAAGATTTCGTTATGAAACCATTCAGGTGGCTGGATAGCCCTACCTGATCTGCGCGGTTCAGTTACAACATTGTCTGAAGTTTCCGCATCACATGCGACAACTTCCGGCTCGGTTGTAGGGATAATTAGCAGAATTTCTTTCGGTTCCTTAGCCATATCAATGGTCGCCGAAGATTCACTAATCTCATCAAGTTGCACTGTCCTCCCACTTGGTTCTTTAGCGAGAAATTCTTTCTCGAGAAAGTGTCCAACCTTTGCGACAAACACTTTGCCCTCGGTGTGGTTGTAGAAGGAATACCCCACGGTGTTTTTGGGATAACCTACAAAGTAACATTTGTCTGATCTGGGATCGAGTTTGCTTGGTTGTAAACGCTTTACGTATGCCTCACAACCCCAAATTTTAAGAAGCGACAAACTGGATTTCTTCCCATTCCACATCTCATGTGGTGTCGTCTTAACAGACTTAGACGGTGCTCTGTTTAGTGTGTGAGCGGCAGTTTCTAGTGCGTGACCCCAAAAAGATATCGGTAGATCTGTAAGAGACATCATCGACCTAACCATGTCTAACAAGGTTCGGTTACGTCTTTCCGACACTCCGTTTCGCTGTGGAGTTCCGGGAGGCGTAAGCTGTGAAACAATTCCACGGTCACTCAGATGTTGGCCAAACTCATGACTAAGGTATTCGCCTCCGCGATCAGACCGCAGAAACTTAATCTTTTTGTCACGATGATTTTCTAGCTCATTCTGAAATTCTTTGAACTTTTCAAAGGTTTCCGACTTATGCTTCATTAAGTAGATATAGCCATACCGACTTAAATCATCAGTAAAAGTTATGAAGTAGAAATACCCACCCCGTGCGGCTGTGTTCATTGGACCACATACATCACTATGTATTATTTCCAATAATTCACCCGCCCGTTCAGGATGACCCGTGAACGGCGTCTTGGTCATTTTTCCCATCAGACAAGCTTCACATGTGTCAAATGATTCAAAATCAAAGGACGGTAAAACTCCATCTTTATGGAGTCTTTGCATGCGTTTCTTTCCGATGTGGCCAAGGCGACAGTGCCACAAGAAAGTGGTGGTGGTATCAGCCTTCTTAAGGCATTTAGCATTCACGTTAAAGACATCATTTCCACATTCAAGATTTAGAATGAAAAGGCCCCCAACAATGGGTGCAAATCCATAAAACATATCCATACAATAAAGTGAACAACCATTATTCTCAGACTTGTACGAATACCCATCGTGTACTAAACATGATCTGGAGATAATGTTTCTACACAACAATGGAACAAAATAACAGTTATTTAGTTCTAAGATAAATCCCGAAGGGAGGCGTAGAGGCATAATGCCGACGGCTTGAGCGGCGATCCCATTGCCGTTCCCGACGCGCATCACGACTTCATTCTTTGCTAGCTTGCGCACCTTCTGAAGTCCCTGTATCGAGTTGCAAATGTGAGCAACCGATCCGGTATCAAATACCCAAGACTTAGAATTTTCGCTAGCAAGCAAAACGTCAATGACATTAACTTGTATAACAATTATACCTTTTCCGGTTTTCCCGGACTTCTTATCTTCCAGATACTTCTTGCAGTTTCTCTTCCAGTGTCCTGTGCCCTTGCAGTAGAAGCACTCAGTTTCATTCTTGGCTCCGCCCTTAGAATTGCTTTGGGAGCCAGTCTTACCGGCGCCCTTGCCCTTCTTTGGCTTGCCTTTCTTTTTGAAACTGGCGGTTTTATTCACAAGCAACACTTGCTTGCGATTTTTCCGCAGTCCTCCTTCTGTAGTTTTCAGCATGGCGAGCACCTCTTCCGGTGTTTTGTTCATCCCATTCATGTTGTAGTTCATGATAAAACCGTCGTAAGACGGGGGGAGTGAAGAAAGCATCATGTCCATCATATGGTCAGGTGGAAGAGGAAATTCCAGGGTTTTAAGCCTTTCAGCATAGCCAATCATTTTGACTACGTGCTCGCTAACTGAACTACCCTCAACCATCTTGCAATCCATCAAGGCCTTCATGACATCAAATCGTTCAGACCTTGCGGTTTCCTTGTACAGGGCGTCCAATTCCCGGATCATATCACGGGGTTTATGGAATTCAAAACGCTTTTGAAGCCCTGGACTCATGCAAGCTAGTATGAGGCACTGCACTAAGTTATGATCATCATCCTTAATGGCCCAGACATTACGCTCATCTTCCGGGGCATCTGCCTCCGGTTCTGCTGGAAGAGTAGTTTCAAGCACATACATTTTCCTAGCGCTCCTGAGGACAATCCTCAGGTTACGGACCCAGTCCGCATAGTTGCTTCCATTCGCAGCTAACTTCTCTTTCTCTAACATCGGGCCTAAGTTGAACGCGGTGTTGCGAGCCATTTGATCTACAACAGAAAACACAAGTTTCACTTAGACTTTTGTTTATAATGATTTTGGCACTAATGAATAAACAATTTTATTCTAAAGTGCACTCCCACTCAAATCAATATCTCTCAAAATTGATTATGAGTGATTCAAGATCCAAATTTCAATTCAACGCCAAGGATGCATCCATCTCAAGTGACGAGAATTTCATTTGGTAGGCCAACTTGCCAATCACATCTCTATGTGACTCTTGTTCATCTTTCGATGCGTGTGTTCCGAGCTCATGACTTTCATGCCTGAATGTCAAGACAACCAAGTGATCTCGCTGCGAGGTCTCAACTCACCCGCCTCACACTTCTCTAATCATTCGTACCCATGCATCCATGTGATACCCCGAAGAGATAGGTGCCGTGACGGTGCTACACTTGGGAGAACACTAACTACTTGATATTTTTAAGTGAGAGATCACCCTAATAAAAAGCGACTACCGCGCAATGAAAAAGGATGCATCATAAGGGATAAACATCTCAGGCAATTCATAATTAGCATGATATGGTATAGCCCCTTCTGACGGAGAAGTCAAGTATTTCTTCGTCTTCGGCATTTTGCGTCGGTGTTCACCTTCGCGAAGATTGCCACCACCTTGTCGATGCACCAGATAATATTGCTATCTCTATAGCTAATAAATTAAGTGCATTACTTAAGGTTGACACGCAGGTCATTAAAGTGACAATCATATGGCTCCAGCCATCATGCCGAATCATGACACGCATGTCATGTTAACAAATTTACATCATATAGTCATCTCATACATAATCGAATTAATATGAGCTTTGCTATACCACATCACATGCACATCCTGCAAAACCAAGTTAGACGCCTCTAATCGGTTTATGCAAAATTTTATTTTACGTGGCTTCTAAGGTTTTGTCTTAAACCGCAGCTACCAACGTATTATCATCAAGTATGATTATTCAAAATTGCTAGATTAACATCTCGGGGTGTATGAAACACGAGATAATTAAATCTCGAGCCCCATACTAAACTTCGTCATACGCATGACCCCCGTGCAGATCATATCTGCAATGCCCTTTCATTTGCGAATTTCATCTTTCTTTTGACTATGGCGGAACCCAAAGAACTGAAGCACTTCGTTGATCAATCAGGATCGCGGATTGCCAGAACTTTGTGAAATTCCACCATGCTGTCTCGAGATTGAGCAAACACAAATTCTAGGGAAGCAACAAGAACATCGGGTAACAGACTTCATCTGTACCCGCATAAATAATTTTCAGCAATAGATCTTATCTACTCCAAAATTATATTTGCAATACCCATACATCTCCATGTATTCTACATCGTAACCTGCATCTACGCATAGCACGGCTCTTGATGCCACTGTAGGGGAACGCGACAGAAAACAAAATTTTCGGTACAGCGAGCACGCCCAGGATCACTATGGGGACTGCATACAAGGTTTGATCTGATCCGTACCGACTCGAAGCGCAGCGGAAGAAGAGTCGGTGTAGATCATCGGTGCAGATCCCTGCAGCTAGGATTTACAACCTCCCAACCGCAAGGATGTACTCCCACTCCGGACAGCCCTTCGGGAGGCGGTCGGACAGTCCCCCGGACGATGTCGTGGACAGCCCTTCGGGAGGACCCTCGGAACCCGAACAGTAACCCGGACAGCCCTTCGGGAGGACGCCAGAAACTCGAACGGTAAATCGAACAGCCCTTCGGGAGGACACTCGAAAACAGCCCCTCGGGCAAAAGATCAAAACTACAATCTCTCTACGGGGTTGCACACATACGGTGTCAGCTATCCGGCAGGGCTTCGCCGTCCAGAGCTAGTTCCTGCCGGAACCCAGACAGCCTTTCGGCTCTACGAAACTATTTAGTGGGAGGGAGAGAGAAGCCAGACAAGTCAAATGGCATGTGTATGAGAGCATGGATGAAGCATATGGGGCTTCCCACACACCTCTATTTATAGGAAAGCTAAGGGGTAAAGTTGGCATTCACAAATACCAAAAGTACCCCCACTTTATGTCATTTACATAAAGAATAAAGCAAAAAGGAGTGCCATGTGGAGCTCCACGGAGCTCCACCCTCCATGGCCGGCCACCCCTTGGCCCCCCCCAAGGGGGCTTCCTTAGTGCCCAAGGCTTCTAGAAGCCTTTTGGGAAATATCCCAAAAGGTGCTTTCCATAAAAAATCCAAAAAACACATTCACTATTCACGAAGACATTTTTCTGCGTCCGTTAAATCCCAAATTATTTCTGTGTGCCTAGAACAATTCCAGTACCCACTAAAATAATTTTGAACGCATTCCGAAACAATTTCGGAACAATGTTTCTTCAGCGAAAAGCAACCAAAGCGGTTCCGGCTGCTCCGGAACATTTCCGGTTTTTGTCCCGGAAAATTCCCAGAAGTTTCCAGAACACTTCTGGCATCCTCCAAGAAGTTCCAAGCGTGTGCCAGAACCAATTTGACTTAATGGAATACCCTGAAACAACTTTTCAGTTTCACCGGAACTATTCCGGTGTTCTCTCCGGAACGTTTCCGTTTCGTCCGACACTTTTTCGGTGATTTTCTCTCAGACTCCCTGTCTAGTATTCAATAGATAGATGACCCTTAAGCGTGTGACCCTATAGGTTCGGTGAACTATAGACATGACCCGGAACTCTTTCCGATCAATGATCAACATCGGAGCCGTGGACACCCATATTGACCCCTATACCCACACGAATGAATATTCGAGTGAACCCCAGTTGCCGTGTGTTATTCCTGTTGCTTCACGATATATTACAAATACCCGAGGTGATATTTATGCATCCCCGTGGATCAACAACTTGTCCACTATGCAAGTTACCTCGTTACAGGTATTGTTCTCTTTACTCGTTTCCGTGTTCCGGCATCCCTGTGATCAAATCACAATGTGTCTGGCCAGACGATGATGGATACTGTAACACCGAGAGGGCCCGAGAATATCTCTCCATCGTCGAAGGAGCAAATCCCAATCTTGAGCTATCAAGTTACTTGACATACTTTTCCATGAACCCGTAAGCCGCCGTAATAGCCACCCATTTACGGATGACGTTTAACAAACCCCAAAGTTCATGAAGCAAGCATGAAGAAACTCGACACTCTCATGGTCTAAGGAATTATGCAAACATTAACTATCTCTGTGTTATTAACCATTAACTCATGACGAATGTATCTCATAGCATAACATCAATCGGGTCGATTCAACACAAGTGTTCTACTAACATTGTGCCCTCAAAATTGCCGGCATAGACATGCCCATGATCAGGAAAACAGGATCATCATGCAATACTTGAGCCAGTCTTAGAGGCAAGAATAGGAATACATTTTACCGTTTATTATACCACACGTGCACATGAGTTTCCCTCCGAGCCTCGTGGTTATTGCAGACTCGAGAATCATTGCAGTTATAGCATGGAATATAAACATTCATTACAAACGCGGAGATACAAAGTAACTGATATTACTGCCTCTAGGGCATATCTCCTACAGGTAGCCCAAATGCTATGGCTCCTCGCCCAGCTCAAGGGGAATGCTTCATGTGTGGACAACCCAGGCATTATGCTAGAGACTGCCGTCTTGCATTTCCTTCTACTGGTTGTGGAAATGGCCGTGGCAACTCTCAACCCAGAAACTTCAATGCCTCACCGCCGGCAATCGGTCGTGGTCATGTCAACCATGTCAAGATCTCAGAGGCTCAGGAGGTAACCTATATTGTGATGGGTACCCTTGTTAATTCAATCCTAGCATGTGTACTTTTTGATTCTGAAACATCGCATTCACTCATATCTGAAGCATTTGCACTCATGCATGACTTATCGTTTAAAAAGATGTACCCTCCAATAGTGGTTCATTCTCCGAGGTCCAGGTGGGATACCTCGGTGATAATTCCTAACAATCACATTGTAATTGAAGGATTGATATTCCCTGCTTCGCTCATGGCCCTCAAAGCTTCCAGCATAGATGTTATTCTGGGCATGAATTGGTTGTAGTTGATTATCTGGCCGGAAGGGTATGTAAGCTGGACTATTTTAGCAGCACAGTCGATCAAAGGTTGGTGAGGTCCCACTGCCCAAACCATTCAGAATGCCGAAACCTAGATATATGCTCTGAATGCTTTCAATGCATCAACTCTGGACAACATCGAGAACATTCCGGTAATCCGTGACTTCCAGGATGTCTTTCCAGAAGAACTTCCAGGAGTGCCCCTGGTTCGAGATGTCGAGTTTGTTATTGACTTGATACCAGGCACCGCTCCTATCGTCAAGCGCCCATACAAGATGCTGCCAAATGAACTTATCGAGCTCAAGCAGGAACTCGAAGAGTCACTTTGCATGGGCTTCATCCGCACTAGCTCTTCCGCATGGGGTTCCCCTTCGCTCTTTGTTAAGATGAAGGATGGAACTAATCGCTTGGTTGTTGATTATTGTCCTATCAATCAGGTGACAATCAAGAACAAGTATCCACTTCCCAGAATGAATGACCTATACGACTAGCTCGCTGGGTCATCTGTCTTCTCTAAACTTGATTCGAGGTTGGGATACCATCAGACCAGGATTCATGAAGAGAGCATTTCAAAAGCAGCCTGTGTTACTTGATATGGTTCATACGAGTACACTGTCATGTCCTTTGGCACTGATTTTCACCCCCAGTCCAGTGGTCAAGTTGAAAGAGTCAACCAAGAGCTCGAAGATATGCTTCAAGCTTGTGTCATCTCCTTTGGCAAGAAATAGGAGGAATCTTTCCCGTATGCTGAGTTTTCATACAAGAACAGCTATCAAGCCAGTCTGAAGATGGCACCGTTTGAAGTACTGTTCGGACGTAAATACCGAACTCCTATGAATTGGTTAGAAATTGGGGAACAGCCTCTCTTTGGTCCATACATTATCCAGCACGCCGAAGAGCAAGTTAGAATTATTCGTGAACATCTGAAGACTGCTTAGTGGCGTTAGAAGAGGCTGTATGATGATACGTCTCCAACGTATTTATAATTTTTGATTGTTCCATGCTGTTATAATATCAATCATGGATGTTTTTATAATCATTTACAACAATTTTATATCATTTTTGGAGACTAACCTATTAACCTAGTGCCCAGTGCCAGTTGCTGTTTTCTGCCCTGTTTTTGTTTCACAGAAAATCAATATCAAACGAAGTCCAAATACAGTGAAACTTTTTGGAGATTTTTTCTTGGGAAAGAAGAATACCAGAAGCTTCGAGGGGAGGCCAGAAGACCTTGGTGGGCCCCACGAGCCACCAGGGCGCGCCTGGGGGGGCAGGCGCGCCCTGATGCCTCATGGGCCCCACCAAGCTCCGTTTGACCTAATTCCAGCACTATAAATTCTAGAAAAATAAAAAACCCTCAAGAGAGTCCACAAAATACTTTTTACGCCACCGCAAGCCTCTGTTCCAGAGAGATCCCATCTGGGGTCCTTCTCTGGTAATCTGCCGGAGGGGGAATCGATCACGGAGGGGCTCTACATCAACCTTGCTGCCTCTCCGATGATGCGTGAGTAGTTTACCACAGACCTTCGGGTCCATAGGCAGTAGCTAGATGGCCTCTTCTCTCTTTTTGATGTTCAATACAATGTTCTCCTTGATGTTCTTGGAGATCTATCCGATGTAATCTTTCTTTGCGGTATGTTTGTTGGGATCCGATGAATTGTGAGTTTATGATCAGATTATCCGTGAAATTATTTGAGTCTTCTCTGATCTCTTTTATGCATGATTATTATGGCCTCGTATTTCTTCTCCGATCTATTGATTTGGTTTGGCCAACTAAGTTGATTTATCTTGCCATGGGAAGAGGTGCTTTGTAGTGGGTTCGATCTTGCGGTGCTCAATCCCAGTGACAGAAAGGGACATGACACGTATGTATCGTTGCTACTAAGGGTAAAAAGATGGGATCTATTCATTGGGTTTATTAATTCGTGAGTTTGTCTTGTCTACATCATGTCATCATTCTTAAGGCATTACTCCGTTCCTATGGACTTAATACACTAGATGCATGCTGGATAGCCCATCGATGTGTGGAGTAATAGTAGTAGATGCAAGCAGGAGTCGGTCTACTAATCTTGGATGTGATGCCTATATACATGATCATTGCCTTGGATATCGTCATGATTATTCGCTTTTCTATCAATTGCCCAACAGTAATTTGTCTACCCACCGTATGCTATTTTCTCGAGAGAAGCCTCTAGTGAAATCTATGGCCCCCGGGTCCATCAAAATCATATTACTAAAACCCTAAAAATATTGCTGCCATTTTCTTTTATTTATTTTATTTAGTATTTTTACTGCAATCTATCAATCTATCAAATACAATTTAATCTTGCAATCTTACCGCCAAGGGATTGACAACCCCTTGTTCGCATTGGGTGCAAGGATTTGTTGTTTGTGTGCGGGTACTGCTTACTAGGTGTTGTGTGATTCTCCTACTGGTTCGATAACCTTGGTTTCACAATTGAGGGAAATACTTATCTCTACTGTGCTGCATCATCCCTTCCTCTTCGGGGAAATACCAATGCAAGCTACAAGTAGCATATGACTGTCATCTTCAAGAAATGGTTTATCAACCAGACAAACAAGCTTTCCTTCGTGTCACTCCGATGAAGGGCACTCGTCACTTTGGTATAAAAAGGCAAGCTAGCTCCTCGCTACATTGGTCCTTTCCTCATTCTCGCAAGATATGGAGAAGTGGCATATCAGCTGGAACCGCCGTCGAAACTTTCTCAGGTTCATGATGTCTTTCATGTATCACAACTCCGCCACTGCTTCAAGAATCTGATCTGAGCAGTGGACCATGAGATGCTTGATTTGCAAGAAGACCTCTCTTATCAAGAGTATCCGGTCCACATTCTTGATCAAGCTAAATGTCGCATCCGTCAGAAGGCAATCAAGTTCCTCAAGGTGCAATGGTCTAACCACTCTGAAGATGAAGCCACCTGGGAATGTGAAGATCGTCTTCGTGATAAATACCCCTTTCTGTTTCCCTCTACCTCTTAAATCTTGGGACGAGATTTTCTTTTAGAGGAGGAGAGTTGTAACACCCCCATGTAATGTAGCTACTATTGCTCCTTAATAAAGTTTCCAAGCCATCAGGCTTGTTATGATAATTGCCATCATGTTTGAAATCCAATTCAAAATCAAATTTAAAATACAAGTCAAAAATTATTTCTTCAAACAGTCAAACAAAAATGTTGACATTATCCCATAAAATCCCCAAGTATTTGTCATGAAGAAACGAAACTCATTGGTTTGCCAATTTGACCCCAGCAACATTTTTAGTGGACCAACAACATTTAATTTGGCCATTTAAATTCAAACAGATATTTATACATTTTCAAACCACCTGGAACTTTATGTGTGGCCCAATGCTAATGTACTGGATTTATGTGCCAAGTTTCATAATAAAAAAAATCATTTGTCAAAAAATTAAAATGCAAAACAGAAACAACACAAAGAAAAAGAAAAAGAAGAAAGACTTACTGTGCTTGTGGGCTGTGAGTGCACAGTGCCGCCCAGCCCACCATGCGCCGGTCGTCTTCCTCCTCGCTGCGTGTCAGCTGTGCATGCAACCACGGCTGATGCAGCTGACAGATAAACGACACCGCCGCGCTACAGACACCATGGACGCCTACTTAGGCTCCTCCCTGAGCCCCTGGACAACCCTAGTGCCACTTCGTCTCCTCTCTCGCGCTGCTTCTTTCTCTCCCACTCGTAGCAGTGCCACCGTCACCATGGTGCGCCTCGTTCCCGCGGCCACCGTTATCCCCGCCGGCTAAGACCTCGCCAGGATCACCGCCTACATCGTCTGCTTCAACTATGGCCATCAGATCGAGCCAGGGCGCCGTCAAGCTCCGGGATCAACCGCTTCTTCCATTTTGGTTGCCGGTGTTTGTCCTCAGAATCCGCCACGCCTGCTGCTCCTAACCCCCCCCCCCAACGAGCCCCCGTGCGCTGCCCGGTGAGCTTTCGCGCATTTTCCCTCTTACTTGTGCTCGATCTCGAGCTGCTAGCTGCTGCTGCCATTGCCACCGCTTCTGTCGCCGCTGCCGAGCTCGCCGCCATCGTTGTCTTCGGTTTCATGGCCAGCGAAGCACGCGAACGTCCTCAGGGCATCCCTGTGATGAGGCCTGTGCCTTTAAATCGCCCGAGTTCGAGCTGTAGCGTCAATCCCGACGAGAGACATTTTCAGCCGTCGTTGCCCGTCATTGCCGTGCTCATCTCCGGCCACCTCCGCTTCTGCCGATGCCACCCTTCGACGCGGCTCAACGTCCGTGTTCGAACGCAACAGACCGCGCCTTGATCCGTGGTCTGTCGCGCGATTCCGATGCACTCCGGTGCGTCGCCGCCGCAGTTTAGGTCGCCGCCGGCGCGCCACCGTATTTGAACCAGCCTGAGTCACTGACTCGTGGGCCCAGGCTATCAGGAGGTTAATTAACGCTAATTGCCATTTAGTTAGGGTTAACATACGATGACACACGAGCCCCAGCGCAAATAACGTTTGCATTAAAATGTTACACTGACCAGTGGGACCCACCTCTAAATAAACTTAATTAAAATCAATTAACATGCTGTTAACAGCCTCTGTCAATGACAGCTGGGCCCCACCATCACTGTTCACCCATTGACCTGGTCAATGTTGACTGCTGAGTCAGCAGTTGACTGGCCCCACTGTCAACTTTCGTGTCACTCTACTGGGTACACTTCTGTGTACCCATAGCAATTCCATTTGTATATTTTCGAATTAATAATAAATACATAATATTCAGAAAATCATTTAAACTTTCAAAAATCATAAAAATTAACTATATCTCGGATGAAAATAATTTATATATAAAAAATGATCAGAAAAATATAACGAATCCGAATATGTCATCCACATACATGACAAACCTCTCTAACATAATGAACATTGACATTTAGTTACTAGGTCAAATCAACGAATAATATCTGGAGCTCCTAATATTTTCCCACTTCAATTAAAATGCTTAGTAATGCATTAGAGCATATCCTCAACACATATTGCCATGACATACATCGTGTGTTGCATTTGATTGCCTATTTTTATCTTTTTCCGTATTTACTTCTTTTCGGTAGACCCCGAGACCGCTATTGATCTTGAGTGCGACTACATCACTGAGGATACAGTTTCATCAGCAGAGCTTCCAGGCAAGCAAAACCCCCTTGATCATTCTGATATCGTCCTATTCTGATACATAGCATGTTTTTGTCGCCTCTTGTAATTGCCTTTACCTGTTGTCCTAGCATGCCTAGTTCAGTGATGCTTGTGCTCTATCTGTTGGCCCTACACCCTTGTCCGTGGTGCCATGCTATTACCGGACCATGATCTCTCTGGGCGATGATCACGGGTATACTTATACTGTTAAACTATATGTTACTCTACGGTGGACTCGGACTTCGGTGGCCTGCTACATGGAATGAGGTGGACTACGACGAGATGCCGATGAAGACTGATAATATATCCTTTTTAAGATTGTGTTCTAAGTTGGGGGCTGGCCGGGCTGGTGGTTCCATCGAGGATGAGATGGGCCTGGGACTCGGCAACCGCTCGCGAGAGATTCACTGTGGCGGAGCGGCAGGGCAGGTAGATACCCTCCGGATGAGGTGAGCCTGGGCTTTGTTCGTTGCCACCTTAAAATGAAATAACAGGACTAAAGGCACGTAGGTGGAAACCACTGCTGGAGAGCAGGGTGAGGTGATCCACTTGGCTGATTAGGAACTAAGTTCTGGGTATTTGATCCGAGATTGCCACTGGCAAATACGCACTAACCGCCACGCGGGATAATGGTTATGGGGCCCTCGGCGTCATCAGTTCCTTACCAAAAGCTACCCAAATGCTGCAGTTCAGAGATGTGGGCCTGTCAGGGTGAGCGAATACTGCTTGCTACAAATAGGCAGAGCTGGGCTTGGTCCCCGGCTCGTCACGCAACGTGCCTTGGAGTGCTTAGGGTGAGCGGCCGAACAACCCTTCACGCTTAGGATGTAGACCGGTGGGTGACCTCTCTGGAGAGCGGAGGTAGGACTTCGGCGAGTCGATCATCTGAGGTCGAGCAGACCCGCAGAAAAGGATGTCCGGCCAAAGTGAAATTGAGCGTGTCGGGTAATGTGGAGCACCCCTGCAGGGAAGACTATTGCTCGAATGACTTGGAGTTATATCCCATTCATAGCCAACTTAAACCAGATAATTAATAAAATACACCAACCTATTATTATAAAAATGCCCGCGGATCTCTTTCTCGCAGGGAGTCGAGGAAGGATCTTAGGGTATTGTATTGTTGTGCTATTTATAAGTTGGTATCGTATGCACTCTTTCTCTTCTAATGCTACAAGATGCTCTATTACTCTTCTAATGCTGCAAGATGATGCGGGTAGATATGATGCATAGAGCTTCCCCCTTTATTCTGGCATTTCTGTAGAATAGTCCACTGATATTACCCCATTCATTTGATACCGATGCATATGTAGCATAGTTCTGATGTAAGTCTTGCGAGTACTTTGGATGAGTACTCACCATTGCTTTGCACATCTTTTACCTTCAACCCGGTTGCTGCTATCAGATAATAGCCTCTCGGATGCAGGTATCTTCGATGATGGTTACTACGTGGGCTTCAACGTCGCCAAGTAGTTCGGAGGTCCCAGGCAGGAGGCCTGCGCCTTTGGGTAGGGTCGTCATTTTGCTTCTGCCTACCTAAGGCACCTTTGTTAAACTTGTCTGTAGTCAGACCTAACTTGCTTCTGCTCTGATGTAATATTGGGTCTTACGACCCTGGCTTGTAATATAATGTTTTATGTTTAATTTGTGTTGTAGAGTTGTGTTGTGATACTACCGTGGAGTCACCGTTGGTGATTGTGCATGCTACGTGTATGATTAGTGCATGATTATGAATGGGGGGCATCACAAGTTGGCATCAAAGCCGACTGCCTATAGGAACTCCCAAACCTCCTTGGCCGATGTCGAGTCTAGTTTTGAAAAACCATTTTCAAACTACTAGTTGTGTTGTGTGGCTTACAGGCCCACATCACTTATGGATGGGATTAGTATTCTTTTATTTTGCATCCTTACTCTGGGTTTCGATCTTCTCACCTCTTCAGGTTACAGTTTTGCTAATTCTAGGTTCTCATGATGACTTCCTTCTGGAGATCCGATTGTTCCCGCTACTTTCTGGATTCATCAGAAGAGTTCAAAATACTCTCCGATGATTTCCAAGACCCTTTGAGCCTACCGCTTTGCAATTTCGTACCATCGATAAGTCCCAGTGGAAAACTATATACACTTGCCATTCATATGTTCATACCATTGCATTTATTAACCGACCCTGTTGTTTTTACACAGAATGTCGGGTTCTGGAGATCCTCCACCACCACCCCATGTCGAAGCTATGATGCAGTAGTTTGACCTGAACCGATAGTTCATGGGTACTCTAGTGGACTGTCTGGTAAACAACAATGCTCGTCAGGAGCCTGGCCCAATCTCACTTCAGGATCTCATGCGCCCCAACCCAGTCACTTTCCGCAACTAATCTAACCCATTAGATGCTAATGACTGGCTCCGCGACATCACTTTTAAGATGGAGTCTGCCAATGTTGCACCTGCCAGCTGCATCACCTTTGCAGCGTACCATCTTAAGGGTCCAACTACTCAATGGTGGGAAAGCCACAAGCGTATTCTGCCTGTTGGAATAGTCACCACCTGGCTTGAATTCCAGACTGCCTTCCGTGCTCGCCATATTCCTCAAGGACTGATGGATAAGAAGAAGATGGAATTCTGCAACCTCACTCAGGGCAAGATGACAGTAGATGCCTATCAGTGGGAATTTCTCAACTTGCCTTGCTATGCTAAAGATGACATCTCCACTGACACACGCAAGCAGGAGAAGTTTTGTGAAGGACTGAATCCTGATCTGAAGCTTGCACTCAGTCTGCATGAATTCACCGACTTTGGAACGCTTGTTAACAAGGTTATCCAAGCTAAAACCAGTCAGGATGAGCACCAGGAATCACTCAAGCTCACTCGTGATGTTGGCTCATCTTTGGGCCCGTCTTCTCAGAAGCGCCAAGTGTGGATTCCTTACAATGTCCATCATCGAGCTGCCCCAGCATCGAGGCCTTCATATGTTGCACCTCGTCTGCCTCCACCACCGATACAGCTCAGAATCCAAGGTGGGTAGCCCAATGCTATGGCTCCTCGCCCAGCTCAAGGGGAATGCTTCATGTGTGGACAACCCGGGCATTATGCTAGAGACTGCCGTCAGAATCAGCTTGCACTTCCTTCTACTGGTCATGGAAATGGCAGTGGCAACTCTCAACCTAGAAACTTGAATGCCAGACCGCCTGCAATCGGTCGTGGTCATGTCAACCATGTCAAGATCGAAGAGGCTCAGGAGGCAACCAATATTGTGATGGGTACCCTTCTTGTTAATTTAATCCCAGCACATGTACTTTTTCATTCTGGAGCATCGCATCATTCAATTCTGAAGCATTTGCGCTCACGCATGACTTATCGTTCAAAAAGATGTACCCTCCACTAGTGGTTTATTCTCCGGGGTCCAGGTGGGATACCTCGATGATAATTCCTAACAATCACATTGTAATTGAAGGATTGGTATTCCCTGCTTCGCTCATGGCTTTCAAAGCTTCCAGCATAGATGTTACTTTGGGCATGAATTGGTTAGGACCTCACCAACCTTTGATCGACTGTGTCGCTAAAACATTCTAGCTTACACACCCTGCCGACCAGATAATCAACTACACTGCCCAAACCATCCAGAATGCCGAAACCCAGATATATGCCCTGAATGCTTTGAATGCATCAACTCTGGACAACATCGAGAACATTCTGGCAGTCCATGACTTCCAGGATGTCTTTCCAGAAGAACTTCCATGAGTGCCCCCGGTTCGACATGTCGAGTTTGTTATTGACTTGATACCAGGGACCGCTCCTATCGCCAAGCGCCCATACAAGAGGCCACCACATGAACTTCTCGAGCTCAAACAGGAACTCAAAAAGTCACTTCGTAAGGGCTTCATCCGCACTAGCTCTTACGCATGGGGTTCCCCTTCGCTCTTTGTTAAGAAGAAGGATGGAACTAATCGCTTGGTTGTTGATTATTGTCCTGTCAATCAGGCGACGATCAAGAACAAGTATCCACTTCCCAGAATCAATGATCTATACGACCAGCTCGCTGGGTCATCTATCTTTTCTAAACTTAATTTGAGGTTAGGATACCATCAGATCAGGGTTCGTCAAGAGGACATTCCGAAAACAGCCTTTGTTACTCGCTATTGTTCATACGAGTACACTGTCATGTCCTTTAGCACTGCTTTTCACCCCCAGTCCAGTGGTCAAATTAAAAAAGTCAACCAAGTGCTTGAAGATATGCTTCGTGCTTGTGTCATCTTCTTTGGCAAGAAATGAGAGGAATCTCCCCCGTATGCTGAGTTTTCATACAATAACAGCTATCAAACCAGTCTGAAGATAGCACCGTTCGAAGTACTGTATGGACGTAGATGCCAAACTCCTCTGAATTTATCAGAAACTGGGGAACGGCCTCTCTTTGGTCCTGACATTATCCAGCACGCCAAAGAGCAAGTCAGAATTATTCGTGAACATATGAAGACTGCTCAGTCACGTCAGAAGAGCTTGTATGACCGTCATCTTCTAGAAATGGTCTATCAACCAGGCGAACAAGCTTACCTTCATGTAACTCTGATGAAGGGCACTCACCGCTTTGGTATAAAAGGCAAGCTAGGTTCTCGCTACATTGATCATTTCCGCATTCTCGCAAGACATGGAGAAGTAGCATATCAGCTGGAACTGTCGTCGAACCTTTCTCAGGTTCACGATGTCTTCCATATGTCACAACTCCGCCGCTGCTTTAAGGATCCGATCCGAGCAGTGGACCATGAGATGCTTGATTTGCAAGAAGACCTCTCTTATCAAGAGTATCCGGTCCGCATTCTTGATCAAGCTGAATGTCGCACCCGTCAGAAGGCAGTCAAGTTCCTCAAGGTGCAGTGGTCTAACCACTCTGAAGATGAAGCCACCTGGGAACATGAAGATCCTCGTCGTGATGAATACCCCTCTCTGATTTCCTCTACGTCTTAAATCTCGGGACGAGATTTTCTTCTAGAGGAGGAGAGTTGTAACACCCCGATGTAAGCCTTGCGAGTACTTTGGATGAGTACTCACCGTTGCTTTGCACATCTTTTTCTTTCAACCCGGTTGCTGCTATCAGATAGCAGCCTCTCGGATGCAGGTATCTCCGACGATGGTTACTACATGGAGTTCGACGTCGCCGAGTAGTTCAGAGGTCTCAGGCAGGAGGCCTGCGCCTTTGCGTAGGGTTGTCATTTTGCTTCTGCCTACCTAAGGCAACTTTGTTAAACTTGTCTGTAGTCAAACCTAACTTGCTTCTGCTCTGATGTAATATTGGGTCTTACGACCCTGGCTTGTAATATAATGTTTTATGTTTAATTTGTGTCATAGAGTTGTGTTGTGATACTACCGTGGAGTCATCGTTCGTGATCGTGCATGCTGCGTGTATGATTAGTGCACGATTATGAATGGGGGGCGTCGCAGCCTTCCTGTTCTTCGTCGTCAACTGGTCGCTGGCGGTCAGTGTAGTGCGGCGTTGTCGGTGATCACGCGGATGGGGCAGCAGCTTGCACAGTCGTAGGAACTGCAGCGGCGTGCTGGCATCTGGCTGGCCGGGACAACCCGGTTGCTGAGAAGCAGCGTTGTCGGGGCCAGGCACGAGCCATGGGCGTGAGCAGTGGGCGGGTCATCTGGTTTTTGTTGGTTTTTCAATGGAAAAGCGGATGAAGAGGTGGGGAACCGGGGCTGTTTTTTTTCCTTTCGGGAGAACGGAGGTCGCGGCCTTTGGGACGTTGGATATGCTGGGAGCACAGATCAGAGGACGGGCTCGGGAGGAGGCAAGCCGCGTCCCTTCCAACAATACAAGATACCCCAGAAAACAAGGAAATTACAACCACCAGGTCTTCATAGTGCCGAACAACCTCAATCTCCAGAACAAGCCGAAGGCGCGCTGGCGCTACCGCTTCGCTGCCGGAACCGGCCTGACGTTGTATCCTGCGGTCAGCAAGTCGTCATGGCCAGCGCCCCCGGAGAAGAAGCCGCCATCGTAGACCCTGCATAGATCGGAGGTCCTAGAGCCGAACCACCTGCTGAACAACACCTCCACCGGCTACGCAATGGCGGCAGAGAAAATACTTTTTTTAACAGCCATGGGATCCCAAGGATCCTGATATTTTATTCATATAGAAAGAGTACATCACATTTTAGAAAAGGACCCAAAAGAAACTAAGAAGTACAAACAAGTCATTGGACTTTACAGGAAGGACCCCAAACTGAGAATCAGAAACGCGATCGGGTCCTTAACCTCTGCTTCGGATTCACCTCGCCGTCGCCGGGGACGGAGCCACTTGGGGCGACGAGGGTGCCACAGCAACGAGCCATAGCGTTCGACCGGAAGTTGTACTGCCTCCCATATGGCATCGTGGCCGGGAGGAAATGGGATGGCCGCCCTTCGACCAGAGGATGCAACAGCATGGCTGCGTCGGCTGGCCTTCGACCGCAGCTGCAGGCGCCAGCTCCTCCGCCGAGATGACCACCGTGTTAGGATAATCGTGACTTGTCAGTTGTATTAGCGCGGCCGTAGCTAGCTAGGCGTGTGCGTCGTGCGCGCGGCCGGAGCGTGCGGATCAACGGGCAGTGTGGCTCGGTACGTGCATGAGTTAGTTTTTTTTTTTTTTGAGGTAATAGGCTGCATTTCATTAATTCAGAACGGATTGTTCCTTACATATAATGTCCCGAACAAAATCAGGAGCCTGATTAAACCACACAACATCAGACGCATGCTCAGCTGATCTTGCTAAAAGATGGGCAGCCGTATTACATTGTCTACTGACATGAATAAACGAAATAGAAGAAAATTTAGAAGCTAACTCCTTGATATCATAAACTACAACACCGGTCATGGTCCTGTCGGTAGCAGCGTTATTCAGTTTGTGAATGAGAGACAGGCAGTCAGAGGAAAATATAATCTTGTTGAAACCATGATCCAGTGCAAAGGAGAGGCCATGTCGAACAACCTTGGCTTCCACAAGCTCAGGGGAAGTGACTCGCTCGAAGAAAGTGTGTGTTGCCGCTAAACAGGAGCCATTATGATCACGAATTAACACCCCTGAACCCATACGCTTAGAATGTGGAAAGATAGCAGCATCGGTATTAACCATCACCAAGCCCTCCGGCGGTGGAGACCACTTTGGAATTGAAGACTGGGTCTCACATCTGTTGGAGTACTTCGGTTTAAGAGAGTGCTGCAAAATTAAGTCCACATAAGCTTTGACCTTCTGTGCTACTCGCTTCGGATGGAGCATCGGTTCACTATTGCGGATACTGTTCCTTGCATCCCAAATATGCCATAGAGTGACAGCAAATACAGTAGCTTCAAAAGCATTAGCTGATGACAACCAGTCTAGTAACCATTGCTGGAAATTGCAGTAGCTCTGAAGATTCAAGTGGATGTGATGAGAAGATTTTACCTCAGTCCACACTTCTTTAGCAAACTGACACAACAAGGTGTGTTCAATGGTTTCATCTCGGCCACAAAAGCAACAATCATAAGAGGTGGGAACGGATCTCCGCTGCAATTCTGAACCAGTTGGTAAGCAATTGTGTGCACAACGCCACAGATGGACTTTCATTTTATTTGGGCACTGAATACACCATAGGCTTTTCCAACCTTTCTGAATTATGGCTTGATTCGATCCAGAACCTCTACCAGACTTGCTTCGAGCATGCCAGAATTGAGCTGAGCGAGCCAGATTATATGCTGACCGCACAGTATAAATACCAAGACGAGAATGAGGCCAAGAGACAAAATCAGCACAACCAGCGTTGCTAATGGGAATGTCCAGGATTTGATTAGCTTCCTCATCAAAGAAAAAATGTCTGACAATGTCCTCGTTCCAACTGCATCCATCTTCAGTGAGTAATAAGCTTACCTTTTGATCATTAGGAAGTGGAATACGAGTTCGAAGTAGGCCCAAATTAACTCCAGGAATCCAATTGTCAAACTTTATAGAGATAGACTTGCCATCACCAATTCGCCACAGCACACCTTTTTTCATCAAATCTCGACCATGGAGAATGCTACGCCAAGTATATGAAGCAGACCTTGGGCAAGAAGCTTCCCAGAAATCTACGTTGGGAAAATATCTAGCTTTCATGACTCTTACGCACAGGGAAGAGGGATCAACTAAGAACCTCCAGCTTTGCTTACCCAACATAGCCTGGTTAAAGAGGGACATGTCACGAAAGCCCATTCCCCCTAGACCTTTTGGAGTTGTCATCCAGTCCCAGGACCTCCAATGAATTTTCCTCTTACCATCTTCTACGCCCCACCAATAATTAGCCATTGGTCTTCTCATCCGGTCACAAATGGTAGCAGGAATTTTAAAGCAGTTCATCACATAAGTAGGGATGGCTTGGGCAATAGATTTCAGAAGAACTTCCTTCCCAGCTCTGGAAGGAGGACGATCTGACCAACTATTTAGTTTTTTCCACAACCGGCCAGTCAGGAAATTGAAGCAGTTAGTGGACGACTTGCCAACCGAAGTGGGCATACCAAGGTATGTAGCTTTAAGGAACTCATCATGAACACCCAGAATCTGTTTAACTCGTTGCTTTACTGTCTCACTGCATTTTGCCCCAAAGAAGATAGAGGATTTGGACATATTTACTTTCTGACCCGATCCTTCACAGTAGAGTTGCAAAGTTGATTTCAAAGCTTCTGTACTTCTATTATCACCACGGGCAAAGAAAACACTGTCATCTGCAAATAGTAGATGGGAAATTGGAGGACCAGTTCTACCATTGCGAATGCCAGTTAACACACCTTCAGCTTGTCTTTTCTGCAACAGGCAAGATAGACCTTCCGCGCATAGGAGGAACAAGTATGGACTGATCGGATCCCCTTGTCGGATACCTCTAGAGGGAATAAAGGGGTCCGTCAACACTCCATTAACGCGAACTGCATAACTAACTGACGTCACACAACGCATGATCGTCATCACCCATTCAGGAGCAAAGCCAAGCTTTAGGAGAATGCCTTCCAAGTAATTCCACTCCACCCTATCATAAGCCTTCATCATGTCAATTTTCAGAGCATAAAAAGGAGTCTTAGATTTTTGTTTCCTTATTGTGTGCAGACTCTCATAAGCAATAAGAACGTTATCAGTAATGAGCCTGCCTGGAACAAAAGCACTCTGCTCTTCAGAGATAATATCCGATAAAAATTGTTTCAATCTATTAGATAGGACTTTGGAAGCAATTTTGTAAATCACATTACATAAAGCGATCGGCCTAAAATTAGTCAGATGTTCAGGGTTGTGCACCTTCGGAATCAGAACAATAGTTGAATCACAAAAACCATCCGGGACGTCATCCCCAGCAAGAAAACCCCTTACAGCATCACAAACATTATATTGAAGTAACGACCAATGTTTCTGAAAGAAGAGAGCTGGAAGACCGTCAGGTCCAGGGGCTTTTGTGGGGCCCATTTGGAAAAGAGCAGTCTGGATCTCTTCATTTGAGTACTCCTTAGTCAACACCTCGTTAATCTGTGCGCCAACTTTCTTAGGAACTGCATCAAGAACTTCATCTAACGAGACACCAGGTTCGGAAGAGAAGAGATTGCCATAGAAATCTCTTACCATATCTAAAAGACCTTGAAGGTCTTCGCACCTAGTGCCATCTGCCTTGATTAAAGATTTGATGCTATTTGCACGTCGCCGTGCAGAAGCACGAGCTTGGAAAAAAGATGTGTTGCGGTCCCCATCACGGAGCCAATCAATACGAGAGCGCTGACGAGCCATGATCTCCTCCCGTTCGAACAACTCACAGAGTCTACGCTCAATAAATTTCTCTTCTTGAGTAATGTCACCTGACGGATCAACTCTACGCAGGTACTGCAACCTTTTCTCCAGTTTTTTTATTTCACTTCGAACAGAACCAAAGGATTTATGGCTCCATTCATGCATTCTGCTAACAAGCCTGCTGAGTGAATCCCAGGTAGACTTCAGAGTTGTAGACCCATCAGAGACATCTGTCCAAGCTGATTCCACCATATCATAATAGTCAGGGGCACGAGCCCAAGCAGCTTCATAACGGAATGGTTGTTGCATAGCAACAGGGCGAGGTGGAGTTTCAATTCCAGATAGAGTGACAAGTATGGCATAGTGATCAGACGAGGTAGTGATAATATTCTGAACGGAAGCAGCTGAAAAGTTGGCAATGAAATCTCCATTTACCACAGCTCGATCCAAACGGACTTTGACATGTCTATTGCCATCCTGTCTATTCGACCAAGTGAACCGTGGCCCTGTGTACCCGAGATCCATTAGGCCGCACTCATCCAGGCAATCCCTAAAGAGGTTCATCTGAGCATCATCCCTCTGTCGGGATCCCAAGTGTTCGTCCGCGCACAATGCTTCATTAAAATCACCAGCGCAAATCCAAGGTCCATTCCACTGTGCTCGCAGGAAGCGCAACTTATTCCAAAATTCATGTCGAAGCTCTTTTTTGGATTCCCCATAAACAAAGGTGGCACGCCAATCAGAGCCAGAAGTCGACTTCACTGTTACATCAATGATGCGCTGCGAGAAAGCCTTAAGAGACACTGATAAAGAAGATGACCAGTACAGGGCAAGCCCACCACTTAAACCGTCACTGCTTACAGCAAAGCAAGAATCATATCCCAGCGACCACATCAAGTTCTTGGCCCTGGAATCCCTCATCTTAGTTTCTGACAAGAAGACAAGGGAGGGACGAAAAGACTTCACTAACCAGCGAAGTTCTCCAACTGTCGAGTCCGTCCCCAAACCTCGACAGTTCCAACACAACATACTCATTGCGTATGGCGGGGCTGCTCCACTGCAGCCTCCGCCTGATCCGCCGATCGGTTATTTGTGTTGAACTCATCATATCTCAATAATTTGTTCGACACCAAAGTCCAGCCATCCTCAGTAGCATCCTTAACAAGAGCAGAGTCATCGATAGTTATGCTATCATGAGTAGGGACAACAGCGAAAGAAGTTCCAGTATGACCGGTAAAGAAATCCTTTGGAAAAGCATTCTGTTTCTTCATACTAGTGCGTGAGCTATCCTGAAGCTGGACGAAAAATTTGGAGTACTTGGAGAGCCACTCGTCCGTAGAGCTGACAGCCGATCTCTTATACTTTGTGACAACAACGCCCTTAAAGATCATCACTGTCGTATCGAATTGCAAGGAGGGGAAGAGCGAGGCGTCAAAGCAGTGCCAGGGGCGCTTGCCTCTCCTGCGTGCAGCGCGGACCAGGACCCGCTCGAAGGCCGTGCAAGTGTCATCAGCGGCAGACAGGACGACAACCTTGGGATCATCCGTGCTGGTGCCATCTCCTTGACGGCCAGGGAACAGGTTGCAAACTGCCTTCGTTTCCCTGCCACGAACTGTGCAGCGCTGATACACCAATTTCTTGTACGACGAGGCACGCAGCTCCGTCCCGAATCTCCGATCAGGTTGGGGAATTACGTCCAGCTTTACTCCATTCAAGGACGCCTTGACAAGTACAGGTGGTGCTCCTGAAACAAGGCTAGCTGTAGAGAGAGGGCCCCGAGTTCCCCGCCCCCAGTCGGCTTCGAACGGCCCTTCCACGGATTGCTCTTTGAAGAAGATTCCCCGGCTATTAGAATCAAGCAGAGATGCGGCTCTAGCCCGCATCAACTGCATGCATCGCGCCGGATCGCGCGATTTGCGAACAATTTGGATCGCACGCGCCTTCAGATCTTCCAGCGCCAGCGAATCCATGACGAGGCAGATAAACAGAGGAAGGAACAGGGGAAGAGGAAAACAGATCCAGACAGAAAAATGAAGAAACAAGGAAGGAGAAGATGGGAAACCAATACAGGAGAAAGGGAAACTTGGGGGAAAACCAGATCAGGAGAGAAGAAGGCTGGAGGGAGGAGGGATCAGGGGGAAGGGAAGCACGGCATGACGCCAATCGCCGGCAAATCGCCACTCGGGTTACTGTAGCACGCGGTGCGAGACGGCCACTTGCTGAATTAATCCATTCTTTGCACTCTGCATGAGTTAGTTGGCTGAACGCCTGGCACTTAGTTGGTTAGCACATTAGTAGGGGTGGATGACATCGCATGCATGTAGTGGTAGTTTGTTCGCAGGCATGCATGAGATGGCAGACCGGTTCTGGTGGCCGGGTGATGCGCGCGTGAGTTAGTGCTGTGTGCGTGGGTCAAGCCTACTTAAGAGGTTGTAAGCCGATGTAAAGATGTGCCGGTGTGTTGCCGAGCCTGGTATGTGCAAAGAAATCACCATTCGTGCGGCGTGGCGTTTGTCGCCGGAAAAACAAGTGTTCAGTCCATCTTCTACCTCAGACCGTTGCTAGAGAGAGAGATAGACTAGGGATCGAAGGCGTTCGTCGCCGGAGGGCTGGCTCGGCGTTCGTCGCCGGAGGGTTAGGCCCACCACAAGTTTCGTGGCCATGGCGGACGTGGAGGCGGGGCGCGGTGAGTCCGCGGCGAGCGCGGCGGACGTGGAGGCCTCGGCGGCGCGGCTGCGACGCGCGGCGAGCGTGTGGCGACGGTAACGCGTGACGAGTCCCGCGGTGGCGGCGTTCACCGACGGCTGCGCGGTGATGCTCCGTGCCGTGTGTCTGCCTATGGAGGTGCGTGGCGCGGCGCGATGGCATCGACAGCGTATGTCGCCGGAATGTCAGGCGTGTGTCGCCGGCGGAGAAGGAGCTCGGCGTGTGTCGCCGAGGAAGAAGATAGAGGCTGCGTCAAGCGTGGTGGAGTCCGTAGCGGCGGCCATGGCGACGACGATGACGGGAGCTGCAATAACTCCGGCGACGGCAAGTCAAGATTAGTGGGAGATTGTTAGGATAACCGTGACTTGTCAGTTGTATTAGCGCGGCCGTAGCTAGATAGGTGTGTGCGTCGTGTGCGCGGCCGGAGCGTGCGGATCAACGGGCAGTGTGGCTCGGTACGTGCATGAGTTAGTTAGCTGAACGCCTGGCACTTAGTTGGTTAGCACATTAGTAGGGGTGGATGACATCGCATGCATGTAGTGGTAGTTTGTTTGCAGGCATGCATGAGATGGCAGACCGGTTCTGGTGGCCGGGTGATGCGCGCGTGAGTTAGTGCTGTGTGCGTGGGTCAAGCCTACTTAAGAGGTTGTAAGCCGATGTAAAGATGTGCCGGTGTGTTGCCGAGCCTGGTATGTGCCGAGGAAAGAAATCGCCGTTCGTGCGGCGCGGCGTTTGTCGCCGGAAAAACAAGTGTCCAGTTCATCTTTTACCTCAGTCCGTTGCTAAAGAGAGAGAGATAGACTAGGGTTCGTCCAGCGTTCGTCGCCGGATGGCTGCTTTGGCGTTCGTCGCTGGAGGGTTAGGCCCAACACACCGCTGATGTGCTAGTACCCGATCCAAGAGACTTAGTCGTCTGCTTCTTCCTCGCTCACCATCTACCACCATGGTATCTGTTGAATATATTTGTGCTTGTAATATTGTGTCATGGGCCCACCTCCTAGGTATCTGTATAGTTGAGGTCGTGGCCCCTCTTGTACATGATATATACGTGCCTAGTGCACCCGATCAATGCATTGTGTGTTGCACAGCCTAAACCTAGTCTTCTACATGGTATCAGTTTTGCTCACGATCCTACCCTAACCCTAGCCGCCGCCGCCGCCGCTCCCCGCCGCCGCTACTCTCCTAGCCGCCGCCCCCACGTCCCTCCCCTCCATCGCTTCCGCCACTCTTCCCCTTCTGTAGCCGCAGCCACCGCTCTTCCCTACAGCCGCCGCCGCCGCTCCTCCCTCTCTACCCCTCCCTTCCCCAAGCTGTCGCTCCTCCCGTCGCCTCCCCGCCGCCATGAACTCCCCGGGCTCCTCCATCTCCTCCGGCAACAACCCCTTTGCCGGTCCGGATGTCACCCTTGTTCGTGATCTCAACATCCACGAGCGCGTTCCGGTGGTCCTTGATCAATCCACCGCCTCCTACTCCGCTTGGAAGAGGTACTTCTCCTTGGTGTTTCGCGAGTATTTGCTCCACGGTCACGTCGATGGCACCGTGGACTCCAGCCTTATGGTGAACGACGAGGAGTGGATGATCCTTGACGCCACCATCATCCGCTGGTTCTACCTCACCATCTCCAATGACCTCTTCCACACGGTGGTGGACGATGACGATGATGCTCACGCCGTCTGGACCAAGCTCAACGGCCTCTTCACCGACAACAAACTCCAGCGCAAGGTCCTCCTCCACGGCGAGTTCTATGGGTGCCAGCAGCTTGACTCGTCCATCGACGATTTTTGCATGCGCCTCAAAAAGCTTGCTGACGAGCTCCGTGATCTTGGCGAGACGGTCGGCGACGAGCTCCTCATCAGCACCCTCACCGCCGGCTTCAACGAGGACTTCGGGAACGCCGCCTCCAACCTTACCCTTATTCCGGACCCGACCTTCGCGAAGGTGGTGGCATACCTGAAGCTGGAGGAGCGCCGGATGAAGATGGTGAGGTCCCGGGCGACGCACACTGCCCTCGCTGCCGGCACCTCTCGCGGCGGCCCCCCGCCGCCCGCCCCGGCTCCTTCCCAGCCACGGCCGCCGGCCTCTTACCCGCCGCCGCCGCTGGGCCTCTACCCGCCGCCACCGCCGCCGGCCCCAGCTCCTTCAGATCGCCGTCGGGGCGGTCGTCGCGGTCGCAAGCAGCAGCCCGGCGCCCAGGGAGGGGCGCCGCGCCCTCCGTAGCAGCACCAGCCGGCGCCGTGGTACGCCGGGCAGAACCCGTGGACCGGCGTCGTGCATGCTTATTCCATGCCGGTCCCGCGTGCGCCCATGCCCGGCATCCTCGGTCCTCGGCCCGCCTCCCATCAGGCGCTCTACGCCGAGCCCCAGCCGTATGCGGCGCCGTACGGGGCGCTCTCCTACGGTCAGCAGCCGCCGCCGCTGCCCCTAGCGCTCCCACCGCCGCAGCCCTACGCTGCGCCCGTGCCCGCGCTTCCACCGGCACCCTGGGACCCGGCTCTTCCGGCGGCCCTTCACTCCGCCCCCACCCCGGGCAACTACAATGGTGGCGGTGACTGGTACATGGACACCGGAGCTACCGCTCACATGTCCTCCCACCCGGGTAACCTCCACACCTCCTACCCTGTCCACACATCTACTCGCATCACCGTCGGAGATGGTTCTTCTCTGCCGATCACTCACATAGGACATGCATCTTTTCCATCATCATCTACACCATTATCCTTGTCTAACATATTAGTCTCTCCTGATCTTATTAAAAACCTTGTTTCCGTTCGTTCCTTTACTCGTGAAAATCCTGTTACCGTTGAGTTTGACGAGTGTGGTTTTTCTGTCAAGGACGCCCGTACCCGGATGGTGCTCCACCGATGTGACAACCCCTGTTGGGGAACGTTGCATGGGAAACAAAAATTTTCCTACGCACACATAAGATCTATCCATGGTGATGAGCATCTACGAGAGGGAGAGTGAATCTACATACCCTTGTAGATCGCTAAGCGGAAGCGTTAATAAACGCGGTTGATGTAGTCGAACGTCTTCGCGATCCAAATCGCCGAGCGTCCCGCGATCCAATCACGATCCTTCCGATCTAGTGCCGAACGGACGGCACCTCCGCGTTCAACACACGTACGGCTTGATGACGCCTTCACCTCCTCGATCCAGCGAGCGATGGTGAAGTAGTGGTTGAGTTCCAGCAGCACGACGGCGTGGTGATGGTGGTGAGGAACAATCTCTGCAGGGCTTCGCCAAGCGCTACGGAGATTATGACGGAGGAACTAGAGGGTTAGGGTTGCCGCACACGGCTTGGGGAAATCTTGATGTGTCCCGTGTGCTAGCCCTGCCCCTCTATTTATATGTTGAGCCTTGGGGTCTAAACTTGGAGTAAAAGCCTCCTCCGGGTCGGTTTTGCCCGCACAAGGTCGGTTTGGCCCGCAGGGAAAGAGTCCAACTCGGATCCCTGCCGAACCGTGCACAGCCGCGCACAAGCGGTAGTACCGCTTCACACAAGCGGTAGTACCGCTTGGGCGGTAGTACCGCTTCACACAAGCGGTAGTACCGCTCGGGCGGTAGTACCGCTTCACCAAGCGGTAGTACCGCTTACGCGGCAGCAAAACTACTTTGCACTTTCCAATACCTCGTGGGCTTTATCCCTTTGGCCCATATAAAGTGTAGCTGCACCCGAACACTTCGGCAAACATCCGGAACCCCTTCCGGTGAACTCTGGAACTCTTCCGGAGATCGAAACACTATTATCACATATATCAATCTTTACCTCCGGACTATTCCGGAGATCCTCGTCATGTCCGGGATCTTATCCGAGACTCCGAACAACTTTCGGTCACCAACATAATAACTCAATTATACTAATCGTCACCAAACGTTAAGTGTGTAGACCCTGCGGGTTCGAGAACTATGTAGACATGACCGAGACACCTCTACGGCCAATAACCAATAGCGGGACCTGGATGCCCATATTGGCTCCTACATATTCTACGAAGATCTTTATCGGTCGAACCTCTATGTCAAGGATTCAGTTAATCCCGTATGCTGTTCCCTTTGTTCTTCGGTATGTTACTTGCCCGAGATTCGATCGTCGGTATCACTATACCTAGTTCAATCTCGTTACCGGCAAGTCTCTTTACTCGTTCCGTAATACAAGATCCTGTGGCTAACTCTTTAGTCACTTTGCTTGCAAGGCTCAATGTGATGTTGTATTACCGAGTGGGCCCTGAGATACCTCTCCGTCATACGGAGTAACAAATCCCAGTCTTGATCCATGCCAACCCAACAGACACCCTCGGAGATACCTGTAGAGCACCTTTATAGTCACCCAGTTACGTTGCGACGTTTGATACACACAAGGTATTCCTCCGGTGTCAGTGAGTTGCATGATCTCATGGTCAAAGGAACAGATACTTGACATGCAGAAAACAATAGCAATAAACTGACACGATCAAATGCTACGTTTACAGTTTGGGTCTTGTCCATCACATCATTCTCCTAATGATGTGATCCCGTTATCAAATGACATCTCATGTCAATGGCTAGGAAACCTTAACCATCTTTGATCAACGAGCTAGTCAACTAGAGGCTTACTAGGGACACAGTGTTGTCTATGTACCCACACATGTATTTGAGTTTCCAATCAATACAATTATAGCATGGATAATAAACGATTATCATTAACAAGGAAATATAATAATAACCACTTTATTATTGCCTCTAGGGCATATTTCCAACAGTCTCCCACTTGCACTAGAGTCAATAATCTAGTTCACATCACTATGTGATTTACATTGTAATGAATCGAACACCCATGCAGTTCTGGTGTTGTTCATGTTTAGCCCTTGGAAGTGGTTTAGTCATCGGATCTGCAACATTTAGATCCGTGTGTACTTTGCAAATATTTATGTCGTCCTCCTTGATGTAATCGCGGATGGAATTGAAACGTCGCTTTATGTGTCTGGTCCTCTTGTGAAATCTTGGTTCCTTGGCTAGAGCAATGGCACCAGTATTATCACAAAACAGAGTCATTGGGTTAAGTGCACTAGGCACTACTCCAAGATCTGTCATGAACTCCTTCATCCAGACACCTTCCTTCGCCGCCTCCGAGGCAGCGATGTACTCCGCTTCGCATGTAGAATCTGCTACCACGCTTTGCTTGGAACTGCACCAGCTAACCGCACCCCCATTAAGAATAAATACGTATCCGGTTTGCGACTTAGAGTCATCCGGATCAGTGTCAAAGCTTGCATCGACGTAACCCTTTACGACGAGCTCTTGATCACCTCCATAAACGAGAAACATGTCCTTAGTCCTTTTCAGGTACTTCAGGATATTCTTGACCGCCGTCCAGTGTTCCATTCCTGGATCACTTTGAAACCTTCCGACCATACTTATGGCAAGGCTGACATCGGGTCTTGTGCACAACATTGCATACATGATAGAGCCTATGGCCGAAGCATAGGGGATGACACTCATCTTTTCTCTATCTTCTGCAGTCACTGGGCATTGAGTCTTACTCAACTTCACACCTTGCAAAACAGGCAAGAACCCCTTCTTGGACTGATCCATTTTGAACTTCTTCAAAATCTTATCAAGGTATGTGCTTTGTGAAAGTCCTATTAAGCGTCTTGATCTATCTCTATAGATCTTGATGCCTAATATGAAAGCAGCTTCTCCTAGGTCCTTCATTGAAAAACTCTTGTTCAAATATTCCTTTACGCTTTCCAGCATTTCTATATTGTTTCCAATCAGCAATATGTCATCCACATATAATATTAGAAACGCTATAGAGCTCCCACTCACTTTCTTGTAAATACAAGCTTCTCCGTAAACTTGTATAAACTCGAACGCTTTGATCACATCATCAAAACGAAGATTCCAACTCCGAGATGCTTGCACCAGTCCATAAATGGATCGCTGGAGTTTGCAAACTTTGTCAGCATTCTCTGGATCGACAAAACCTTCTGGTTGCATCATATACAACTCTTCCTTAAGGTAACCGTTAAGGTACGCTGTTTTGACATCCATCTGCCAAATTTCATAATCGAAAAAGGCAGCTATTGCTAACATGATTCTGACGGACTTAAGCATCGCTACGGGTGAGAAGGTCTCATCGTAGTCAACTCCTTGAACTTGTGAAAAACCCTTTGCCACAAGTCGAGCTTTATAGACGGTGACATTACCGTCCGCGTCCGTCTTCCTCTTAAAGATCCATTTGTTCTGAATGGCCTTACGCCCTTCAGGTAATACTTCCAAAGTCCATACTTTGTTTTCATACATGGATCCCATCTCGGATTTCATGGCCTCTAACCACTTCTCGGAATCCGGGCCCATCATCGCTTCTCCATAGCTCGTAGGTTCATCGTTGTTTAACAACATGACCTCTAAGACAGGGTTTCCGTACCACTCAGGAGCAGTACGCGTCCTTGTCGACCTACGAGGTTCGATAGCAACTTGATCCAAAGCTTCATGATCATCATCATTAACTTCCTCTTCAGCTAATGTAGGCTCGACAGAAACAACTTTCTGCGTTGCGCTACTCTTAGGTTGAAGTAAAGGTTCAATAACCTCATCAAGTTCTATCTTCCTCCCACTCAATTCTTTCGAGAGAAACTCTTTCTCAAGAAATGTTCCGTTTTAGCGACAAACACTTTGCCTTCGGATCTGAGGTAGAAGGTATACCCAACTGTCTCTTTTGGGTATCCTATGAAGACGCATTTCTCCGCTTTGGGTTCCAGCTTTTCAGGCTGAAGCTTTTTGACATAAGCATCACATCCCCAAACTTTAAGAAACGACAGCTTTGGCTTCTTGCCAAACCAAAGTTCATATGGCGTCGTCTCAACGGATTTCGATGGTGCCCTATTTAAAGTGAATGCAGCTGTCTCTAATGCATAACCCCAAAACGATAGTGGCAAATCGGCAAGAGACATCATAGATCGCACCATATCCAATAAAGTTCGATTACGACGTTCGGACACACCATTACGCTGTGGTGTTCCAGGCGGTGTCAATTGTGAAACAATTCCACACTGTCTTAAGTGACTGCCAAACTCATAACTCAGATATTCTCCTCCTCGATCAGATCGTAGGAATTTAATCTTCTTGTTACGATGATTCTCAACTTCACTCTGAAATTGTTTGAACTTTTCAAATGTTTCAGACTTGTGTTTCATTAAGTAAATATACCCATATCTACTTAAGTCATCAGTGAAGGTGAGAAAGTAACGATAACCACTGCGCGCTTCAATACTCATCGGACCGCACACATCAGTATGTATGATTTCCAATAAGTCACTTGCCCGTTCCATTGTTCCAGAGAACGGCGTTTTAGTCATCTTGCCCATGAGGCATGGCTCACATGTGTCAAGTGATTCAAAATCAAGTGACTCCAAAAGTCCATCAGCATGGAGCTTCTTCATGCGTTTTACGCCAATATGACCTAAACGGCAGTGCCACAAGAAAGTGGTATTATCATTATCAATTCTACATCTTTTGGCATCAATGTTATGAACATGTGTATCATTACTATCGAGATTCAATAAGAATAAACCCCTCACATCGGGTGCATGACCATAAAAGATATTACTCATATAAATAGAACAACCATTATTCTCTGATTTAAATGAGTAACCGTCTCGCAATAAACAAGATCCAGATATAATGTTCATGCTTAACGCAGGCACCAAATAACACTTATTTAGGTTCATCACTAATCCCGACGGTAATCGAAGAGCGAGCGTGCCGACGGCGATCACATCAACCTTGGAACCATTTCCCACGCGCATCGTCACTTCGTCCTTTGCCAGCCTCCGTCTATTCCGCAGTTCCTGTTTTGAGTTGCAAATATGAGCAACCGCACCGGTATCAAATACCCAGGCACTACAACGAGAGTTGGTAAGGTACACATCAATAACATGTATATCATATATACCTTGTTTGTTGTTGGCCGCCTTCTTGTCAGCCAAATACTTGGGGTAATTCCGCTTCCAGTGTCCAGTTCCCTTGCAATGAAAACACACAGTTTCTGGTTTGGGTCCAGCCTTGGGTTTCTTCACGAGAGGAGCAACTGCTTTGCCACTCTGCTTGGAGTTACCCTTCTTACCCTTGCCATTTTTCTTGAAACTAGTGGTTTTATTGACCATCAACACTTGATGCTCCTTCTGAATTTCAGACTCAGCGGCTTTCAGCATCGCAAACAGCTCGGCGACTGACTTGTTCATCCCGTGCATGTTATAGTTCAACACGAAGCTCTTGTAGCTAGGTGGCAATGATTGAAGAACTCTGTCAGTGATAGCCTCTGGCGGAAGGGGCATCCCTAACTCAGCCAGACGGGTGGAGTACCCAGACATTCTGAGCACGTGATCACTGATAGACCCGTTCTCCTCCATCTTGCAAGCATAGAACTTATCGGAGATCTCATATCTCTCGATCCGGGCATTCTTCTGAAAGATAAACTTCAACTCCTGGAACATCTCATATGCTCCATGACGTTCAAAACGTCTTTGAAGTCCCGGTTCTAAGCCATACAACATTGCACATTGAACTATTGAGTAATCATCAGAACGAGCCTGCCAGGCGTTCACAACGTCTAGAGACTCAACTGGAGCGGGTGGATCACCAAGCGGTGCATCAAGGACATAAGCCTTCTGGGAAGCCGTAAGGATAATCCTTAGATTACGGGCCCAGTCCACAAAGTTACTTCCATCATCTTTCAACTTAGCTTTCTCTAGGAACGCATTAAAATTCAGGGGTGCTACTGCGCGAGCCATGATCTACAACATAAATATTGCAAAGACAACTTAGACTATTGTTCTTAGATAATGAGTTTAGTTAATCATATTACTTAAAAAACTCCCACTCAAATTGACATCCCTCCGATCATTCGAGTGTAACATGATCCAAATCCACCAACTCAAGTCCGATCATCACGTGAGTTGAGGTGGTTTCAATGGTGAACATCTTCATGTTGATCATATCTACTATATGACTCATGTCCGACCTTTCGGTCTCTTGTGTTCCGAGGCCATGTCTGTACATGCTAGGCTCGTCAAGTTTAACCCGAGTGTTCCGCACGTGTAACATGGCTTACATCCGTTGTATGCGAACGTAGAGTCTATCACACCCGATCATCACGGCGTGTCTCGAAACGACGAACTTTCGCAACGGTGCACACTTGGGGAGAACACAATTTATCTTGAAATTTAAGTGAGGGATCACCTTATAATGCTACCGTCGTCCTAAGCAAAATAAGATGCATAAAAGGATTAACATCACATGCAAATCATAAGTGACATGATATGGCCATGAACTTGTGCTTTTGATCTCCATCTCCAAAGCACCGGCATGATCTCCATCGTCACCGGCATGACACCATGATCTCCATCATCTTGATCTCCATCAACGTGTCGCCATAAGGTTGTCGCGCCGACTGTTGCTTCCACGACTATAGCTAACGTTTAGCGATAAAGTAAAGCATTACATAGCGCTTAATGATTGACACGCAGGTCATACAATAATTAAAGACAACTCTATGGCTCCTGCCAGTTGCCGTACTCATCGACATGCAAGTCGTGATATTCTATACATCACATGATCATCTCATACATCACATATATCTCATCATGTAATTGGCCATATCACATCACAACATACCCTGCAAAAACAAGTTAGACGTCCTCTAATTGTTGTTGCAAATTTTACGTGGTTGCTACGGGTTTGCAAGAACCGTTCTTACCTACGCAAAACCACAACGTGGTGTAGTGATTGCTTTTTGATCTTCTAAAAGAACCCTCTTCATTGAAATCGATTCAACTAAAGTGAGAGAGACAGACACCCGCTAGCCATCTTTATGCAACGAAGTTACATGTTAGTTGAAGGAACCTGTCTCGCGTAAGTGTACGCGTAATGTCGGTCCGGGCCGCTTCATCTCACAGTACCGCCGAATCAAATATCAACTAGTAACGGCAAGCAATATGTATACATCCACGCCCACAACTCGTTTGTGTTCTACTCGAGATCTCATCTACGCATAGACCTAGCTCATGATGCCACTGTTGGGGAACGTTGCATGGGAAACAAAAATTTTCCTACGCACACATAAGATCTATCCATGGTGATGAGCATCTACGAGAGGGAGAGTGAATCTACATACCCTTGTAGATCGCTAAGCGGAAGCGTTAATAAACGCGGTTGATGTAGTCGAACGTCTTCGCGATCCAAATCGCCGAGCGTCCCGCGATCCAATCACGATCCTTCCGATCTAGTGCCGAACGGACGGCACCTCCGCGTTCAACACACGTACGGCTTGATGACGCCTTCACCTCCTCGATCCAGCGAGCGATGGTGAAGTAGTGGTTGAGTTCCAGCAGCACGACGGCGTGGTGATGGTGGTGAGGAACAATCTCTGCAGGGCTTCGCCAAGCGCTACGGAGATTATGACGGAGGAACTAGAGGGTTAGGGTTGCCGCACACGGCTTGGGGAAATCTTGATGTGTCCCGTGTGCTAGCCCTGCCCCTCTATTTATATGTTGAGCCTTGGGGTCTAAACTTGGAGTAAAAGCCTCCTCCGGGTCGGTTTTGCCCGCACAAGGTCGGTTTGGCCCGCAGGGAAAGAGTCCAACTCGGATACCTGCCGAACCGTGCACAGCCGCGCACAAGCGGTAGTACCGCTTCACACAAGCGGTAGTACCGCTTGGGCGGTAGTACCGCTTCACACAAGCGGTAGTACCGCTCGGGCGGTAGTACCGCTTCACCAAGCGGTAGTACCGCTTACGCGGCAGCAAAACTACTTTGCACTTTCCAATACCTCGTGGGCTTTATCCCTTTGGCCCATATAAAGTGTAGCTGCACCCGAACACTTCGGCAAACATCCGGAACCCCTTCCGGTGAACTCTGGAACTCTTCCGGAGATCGAAACACTATTATCACATATATCAATCTTTACCTCCGGACTATTCCGGAGATCCTCGTCATGTCCGGGATCTTATCCGAGACTCCGAACAACTTTCGGTCACCAACATAATAACTCAATTATACTAATCGTCACCAAACGTTAAGTGTGTAGACCCTGCGGGTTCGAGAACTATGTAGACATGACCGAGACACCTCTACGGCCAATAACCAATAGCGGGACCTGGATGCCCATATTGGCTCCTACATATTCTACGAAGATCTTTATCGGTCGAACCTCTATGTCAAGGATTCAGTTAATCCCGTATGCTGTTCCCTTTGTTCTTCGGTATGTTACTTGCCCGAGATTCGATCGTCGGTATCACTATACCTAGTTCAATCTCGTTACCGGCAAGTCTCTTTACTCGTTCCGTAATACAAGATCCTGTGGCTAACTCTTTAGTCACTTTGCTTGCAAGGCTCAATGTGATGTTGTATTACCGAGTGGGCCCTGAGATACCTCTCCGTCATACGGAGTAACAAATCCCAGTCTTGATCCATGCCAACCCAACAGACACCCTCGGAGATACCTGTAGAGCACCTTTATAGTCACCCAGTTACGTTGCGACGTTTGATACACACAAGGTATTCCTCCGGTGTCAGTGAGTTGCATGATCTCATGGTCAAAGGAACAGATACTTGACATGCAGAAAACAATAGCAATAAACTGACACGATCAAATGCTACGTTTACAGTTTGGGTCTTGTCCATCACATCATTCTCCTAATGATGTGATCCCGTTATCAAATGACATCTCATGTCAATGGCTAGGAAACCTTAACCATCTTTGATCAACGAGCTAGTCAACTAGAGGCTTACTAGGGACACAGTGTTGTCTATGTACCCACACATGTATTTGAGTTTCCAATCAATACAATTATAGCATGGATAATAAACGATTATCATTAACAAGGAAATATAATAATAACCACTTTATTATTGCCTCTAGGGCATATTTCCAACAACCCCGACGAGCTCTACCCGGTCCACTCCACCGCCTCCTCCACCATCGCCGCCCCCGTTGCTCTCGCCACCGGTGTGGACCTTTGGCACGCTCGCTTGGGTCATCCCAACCCTGCCACTCTTCGTCATATACTTCAGAGTTTTTCATTCACTTGTAATAAGATCGACGATCACATCTGTCATGCTTGTCGCCTCGGCAAACATGCCCGTCTTCCTTTTCGGACTTCTTCTCATGTTGCATCATACCCGTTCGAGTTAATTCATAGTGACATGTGGACCTCGCCTGTTGCTAGTAACACGGGCTATCTTTACTATCTTGTCATTCTTGATGATTTTTCGCATTATGTGTGGACCTTCCCGTTGCGGCACAAGTCCGATGCCATATCCACCCTCGCCGCCTTTTACTCTTATGTTTTCACGCAGTTTGGGCATCCCATCCTTGCGTTACAAACCGACAACGGGAAGGAGTTTGACAACTTGGCTGTTTGCACTCTTCTCTCCACACATGGCACGACATTTCGTCTCACCTGCCCATATACTACGCAACAGAACGGGCGCGCTGAACGCGTTCTTCGCACCCTTAACGATTGCGTCTGTACGCTTCTCTTTCATGCCAATGTGCCTCCGCGCTTCTGGCCTGACGCCCTCGCCACCGCATCACTTCTCATTAACATTCGTCCTTGCCGTACTCGCGGGAACTTTGCACCTCATCATCTTCTCTTTGGTGCCCCACCCTCCTATGATGAGCTTTGTATCTTCGGGTGTCTCTGCTACCCCAGTATCGCCGCCACCTCGCCTCATAAGCTTGCGCCTCGCTCTGTTGCGTGCATCTTTCTTGGCTACCCACCCAACACCAAAGGCTACCGCTGCTACGATCCCGTCTCACATCACGTGTTTACCTCGCGACATGTTTACTTTGATGAGAAGGTGTTTCCCTTTCAGCAGGTACCCTCGGTCGTCCTCTCGCCGCCGGTAACCGGCGGCCCCTCGGCGACGCCATCTGGTGGACGAACACGTGCGGCTCTTGGACCGCCCCCAGGCTTTGGTGCTCCTCGCGCCGCGGGCCGAGCTGTGGCTGTCGACTCCGGCCGCGCCCCCTCGACGCCCATCACTCCTAGTGGTTCGGGCTCCGGGGTGACCGCCCACTCGCCGCCCTCGGCGTCCCCCGCCCTGGCTACGCCCGCGGCTGACTCGGTGTCGCCCACGCCGTCGGCCGCCGCCACGTCGTCGCCTCCCTCGGCCTCTGGCGCGGCCGGGGCCTCTTCGGCGTCTTCCTCTAGCTCTGCCGCCTCGACGCCATCACCCGCTGCCTCCACCGAGGCGGGCTCGTCCTCGCCACCTACGCCCGCCGCGGTGCCCGCACTGCCGTCTCGCCCTATGACGCGGTCTAGAGCCGGCATCCACTACCCGAGCTTGCGGTACTCCAGTGATGAGTATCTTCTCGCTGCATCTACTTCCGCGCCGTCGCCGCTTCCCGCATCCGCCCGGGCCGCCCTCCGTGATCCTCACTGGCTCGCCACGATGCAGGAAGAGTTCGACGCTCTTCAGCGGAACTGCACCTGGCAACTGGTTCCCCGGCCTCCTCACGCCAATGTCATCAGCGGCAAGTGGGTCTTTCGCCATAAGACTCGCTCGGATGGCACTCTTGAGCGCTATAAGGCTCGCTGGGTGGTCCGTGGTTTTCGTCAGCGGGCTGGAGTCGACTTCACCGAGACATTTGCACCGGTGGTAAAACCGGGCACGATCCGCACTGTCTTACAGCTTGCCACTACTGGAATCAGCAACTTTGCCGTCCGCCATGGCTGACGGCAAAGGCATGCATTGCGGACGGCAAAGGTCTTTGCCGTCAGCCAGCAGACGGCACCACATCCGGCTGAACAAGCTTCGGTAAAGGCCACTTTGCCGTCAGCTGGCCGACGGCAAAGAGGCAAAGGTCTTTGCCGTCTGCCAGCAGACGGCAAAGTTGCTGATTCCAGCTTAGGTCCGTTAAGGGGTTAACGGCGTGCTTTGCCGTCTGCTGGCTGACGGCAAAGAATTTAGGGAAATATTAAAAAAAACGTTCGATGAGCAGCGTGTCCGGTGTCCTGCGTACAACGTGTCCAGTGTCCGACGAGCAGTGTGTCCGGCGCCCCGCGTACAGCGTGTCCGGCGTTCGGTGAGCAACGTGTCCAGCGTCCGGCGAGCACGACTGTGGCGGCTTCCTGCATGCAGCGAGCAGTGTGGCCAAAGCAACAATAGACGACGACGGCGGCCGGAGCAGCGGCCATGGACGGAGTAGCAGCGGACAACGACGACCATGGCTGGAGCAGCAGCGGCGGGGGAGAGCAACATGGGCGGCTGGGGAGAGGAAGAAGGGTGCGGGCGTGGCCGAGCGTGGCCGGAGGTGAGCTCGCCGGAGCTCAGGCGAGGGGGAGAGGAAGAAAGATGGCGACCAGAGGAAGAAGGGCGGCGGGGGAGAGGAAGGACGGCGCGGGCTGAGCGGTTGCCGTAAGGCGGCAGGCGGGGTGGGCGGACCGGCGGCCGAGGCGGCGGCGGGAGGCAGAGGGCGGCGGCCGACGCGTGAGAGAGATAAGGGAGAGAGTGGTGGGGCCAGATAAGGCACAGGAGAGATCGTAGGGTGGGCTGCGCGTGGGGTGGATCTCACAGTGCGTCTAAGATGTTGCCACCTCATCGATCCGCGTGATCGATCCGCGTGGTGTGCTTTCTCTTTGCCGTCTGCTGACAGACGGCAAAGAGGGTGCCCCGTTAGCGTGTGGACGCCATGCCCCTGCGGGCCCCACCTCTGTTCTTTGCCGTCTGCCAAATGCCTCTTTGCCGTCTGCTAGCAGACGGCAAAGGAGATTTGCCGTCTGCTAGCAGACGGCAAAGAAGCGGCTGATGGCACAGAGCTTCTTTGCCGTCTGCTAGTTCTTTGCCGCCTGTTTTCTGGAAACGGATGGCAAAGAGCTTCTTTGCCGTCCGCCAGCTGACGGCAAAGAACTAGCAGACGGCAAATTTGCTGATTCCAGTAGTGTGCGGTCTCTCGCAGCTGGCCGGTTCATCAGATGGATGTCTCCAATGCTTTCCTCCATGGCCATCTTGAGGAATAGGTCTATTGTGAGCAACCCACCGGTTTTGTCGACGCCACTCATCCTGGCCACGTGTGCTTGCTGTCTCGGTCTCTCTACGGCCTCAAGCAAGCGCCCCGTGCCTGGTACCAGCGCATCGCCGGTTTTCTTCAAACACTGGGCTTCGGCGTTACCCGCTCGGATGCCTCGTTGTTCGTCTATCATCATGGCGACGCGACTGCTTACTTGCTACTCTATGTCGACGACATCATCCTGACGGCATCCACTGCATCACTTCTTCAGCAGATCACTTTCCGGTTGCATGATGAGTTTGCCATCAAGGGCTTGGGTGCTCTTCATTACTTCCTTGGCATTGAGGTCGTTCGGAGAGCTGACGGCTTCTTTCTTCATCAACAGAAGTATGCACATGAGTTGCTTGAGCATGCCGGTATGCTCAACTGCAACCCCGTCGCTACTCATGTTGACACGAAGGCCAAGCTTTCTGCTCTGGATGGTTCCCCTGCATCGGATGCCCCGTTCTACCGGTCCATTGTTGGTGCTCTCCAGTATCTGACGCTCACCAGGCCAGACTTGCAGTACGCCGTTCAGCAGGTGTGTCTCCACATGCACGCTCCTCGTGACTCCCATTGGAACCTCGTGAAACGGATTCTCCGCTATATCCGTGGCACGATGTCTCTTGGGCTGACACTGACAGCATCTCCTTCCATGGATATGGTGGCCTACTCTGATGCTGATTGGGCTGGCTGTCCTGATACACGTCGCTCCACTTCTGGCTATTGCGTCTACCTTGGTCCACTAGTAGAAAACAGGGAATCAGTCCCGGTTCTAGAGGGCCTTTAGTCCCAGTTCTGGAACCGGGACTAAGCAATCGGGACTAAAGGTCCTCACTTTTAGTCCCGGTTCTGTTACGAACCGGGACTAAAGTGCCTCCACGTGGCCGCTATGGGGCGCCCAGGCAGGAGGAACTTTAGTCCCGGTTGGTAACACCAACCGGGACTAAAAGACTGCCACGCGTCAGCAGCTCGAGGCGCCCAGGCAGGAGGAACTTTAGTCCCGGTTGGTAACACCAACCGGGACTAAAAGACTGCCACGCGTCAGCAGCTCGAAGCGCTGGGTTTTTTTTTGAAAGGAGGGGTTTAGGGGTTTAGGGGTTTCATATTGTGTTTCCCCCTTTTCTTTTTTGTGTAGACGATTCAACTCGACGTTTGCTACTACATAAAGCAATGAAGAAACCATTACACAAATCGTCATGAATTAATATAGAGAGAAGTGACCTCTCTTTCTCCGTGCTTGGTCGAACAACATGTTTTCGTATATCTATTCGACGCTACGTACTATGTCTAGTGCACGTTCATGCATATATACAATGAATAACATCTCTTACGATCTCTAATATCTAATTACCAATCATCCTAATTTCTTCATGGTATTCTCCATTTTTAGCTATGACGTGATCAAGGAGGAATCCCGCCAATTCCTCTTGAATTGCTCGTAGGCGATACTCTGGTAGGAGTCCGTCCCTCTTCCGATCGATCTAATTTAAAGAAGGGGGTCAATATATATATATATATATATATATATATATATATATATATATATATATATATATATGAATGAAACTTAACACAGTTGATGGTAATAAAATAAATTTGTGAATATTGTTTACGTACATCATGTTTTTCTAATATTCTGCCCTTTTCACAGGACCTCTGGCGCATGAACTCGCAGACGTAGTATCCACAGAAGTTATTCCCGGATCCCTGATGAGGGCACTTTACGAGAATAGAGTTCAATCAAAATAATAATCAAACATGATAGTGGTATTGAAACTAGAATCAAAGAGATGCGCGGGCCTAGCTAGTACTACTTACAGGGAGCAATTCATATCGCAGCTCCTTTTTCCAGGGACCCCTAACCGCCTTGGTGAACCTTGTCCAAACCCTGCCCGGCAAACAAAATGAATTAAAGAGTTATTAATTACTTCATATCAGGAAATGAACGATAGTTGCCGATATAGCGCGATAATGATTGAAATTACTTCTGGAGAATTTTTTGCAGGGGCGCCCACTTCGAAAGGTCTTTACGTAACGAGTCCATGACTTGTATTCGACTTTCGTCAAACTGTATGATGAGCAGAATAAAGTGGAAGCTGCACACATGTAGCTCATCAATTACACTTAACATCGAGTAAGCGAAACAAAATGATGTGTATGTACAAGACAGTATATAATACTCACTTGAAGTTGTAAGGAAGTAGTATTTCTCTTTTGGTTTGTTGTTTGATAAACGCCCTTAGCAAGTAATCCTCTACATCCTTTTTGTTGTGTTGGACAGTAACTTCATGAACAATATTTGGGCTAACGAACCCAATGTCATAGATTTGGATTGGTCCTTTGTTGAATTCGAGGATCTTCTTTCTGCATAATATACATATGGTGAGGATAATTATATACATGCAATATTAATGAACGAGCTGAGCTAGAGACTTAATTACAGAAATGATACTTACAAACAATAGCAAGTGATGATAGTTTTGTCGATCTCTTTTAGATTGTATAACTGGAATAATTCTGAAAATTCAATGTAAACCGACTCGTTTCCATTGAAGAAATGCTCATCTTTAACTCCTGCAGTGATAAAGTTCTCCCCTCGCCCGCAGGCTTCCAAGTACCATTTATGCAATGCTCGCATCCTCGTTGGTAGATTCGGGAGCTCCTCAGGTCTGACGAGAGGCTTCCCGTGCTCGAATCTAAAGGCTACTACATCAGCCATTTCGGGTAACGGTATATGATCGGGTAAGTAATCACCAGGATTAGTACCGGGCGCTACCCCCTTCGAAACATCAGGGATATCGCTAGACACCTTGAGCGGGGGGCACGATTGGTTCTCCTGCTCGCCCAGTTGGGGAATTGTTTTTTCCCTTGATATGCACTACCGCTGCTTCCCGACCGCTTCTGTGGATCTGCAAATGACTTTACAATCTCACGGTCATAGTCTGATAGCAACTCAGGCGGTGTTTTTTCAAGGTTTTTCAGCGTATGCCTCGCTATTTTCGGATCAATTCTCTCCTTTGGAGGTGGTCGTTTCGGTGCAAAATGGGCCTTCACTTCGGACATTGAGATTGCCTTGTTTTCCTCTTCAGACCTATCATATGGTCTCTGTGGAAGAGGATTGAGGCTTGGACCATATTGAAACCTCTTCCCTCCTGTTGTTGTACTGCTAGCCGCCGGAGCGGCGGCGGCTCTCTTCCGCCGCTGTTGCTGAAGCAGCGGAGACGGCTGACGCGGCGGAGTCCGCTGACACGGCGGAGGAGGCGCAGTCCGCTGACGCGCCGGAGACGACTGAGGCAGCGGAGACGGCTGACGCCCCGGAGATGGCAGAGACGGCAGACGCGCCAGAGACGGCTGAGTCTGTTGATGAGGGGCCTCCTCCGGCTCATGAGTATGCTGAGGCGGCGTGAAGTAAGGAAGCTTGATGTGTGACTTTCTCCATAGACAGGTAGTCCTTAAGGCATTTTCCAGAGAAACTTCGCCTTCACTTGTAGGATGATCAAGCTGCAGGCTCCCAAATCCGGGCGTTATTTCATCCACCATGACAACAGCATAGCCATCTGGAATCGAAGCGCAATGGAAAGTTGCATCAGGTCGAGGATGGTGGACAGAGCCTTTCGCCACCTCCAAGCTCAGGTTTCCGCAATCCGCCAACAGCACACAATGTTCATTCTCCGTGATACCATCCATGGGGTAGCGGCGAGCCGTGATATCAGGCTGAACGTGCTCCGTGGAAGCCACGCTGCTTCTCCGCTGAGATGGTGGAGTAGCTTCCAATGAAGGATCGTGCTGCTGAGATGGTGGGCCGAGGGCTCGCTGGCTAACTGATGCCGCCTCTAGTGCCGCTAATCTTTGTTCCATCTGTTGTAGTGTGCTTGCTTCCTCTTTCTTCTTTCGCCCTCGGCTTCTATAAGTGTCTCTGCTGTCGCGAAACCCATGCAGCCACGGAACGGAGCCTGGTGTGCCTCGTGTTCGTCCAGGGTGTTCAGGATTCCCGAGGGCCTTTGTCAGCACGTCCTTCTCTCTGTCAGGATGGAACCTCCATTCCTCCACTTCCTTGATTGCTTCCTCAATCTTTTTCATGGGTATTGCAAGTTTAGGATCCGCGTAAACAACCTCCCCTGTTTCTGGGTCCAAAGCTGCCCCATTCCCGAATACCCAAGTCCTTACCCGATCTGGCCAGTTCCGTGACACTGGTTCGACCCCTTTAGCAAGTAGGTCGTTCTCCATTTTTTCCCACTTAGGCTCGGCTTGGCTGTAGCCACCTGACCCCGTAACATGGTGATACTGCTTCTTTGCAGCATTCAGCTTATTTTGCTATGACGTTTTCCGCGCCTTCTCGGAGTTCTTGTAGGCCACAAATGCTGGCCACTGATCTTTTATCTTCTCATATATACCGGTGAAATCTGGAGTCTTGTTTTTCTTGACAATCTGTGTGTTCAAATTCTTCTTCCAGTTCTTGAACAGTTCTGCCATCTTCTTTAGAGCGTACGCCTTGACCTTTGGCTCTATAACTGGTGGGGTTGTCGGATCCTCCTCTGGCGGTAGGATGAAATTTGTCATCAGCAAGCTCCAAAGATCTTCTTTTTGTCTATCCTGGACAAAAGTAACTGAAGGGTTGTCCTTCTTCTTATTCCATTGCTCGATGGTGATCGGGATGGTATCCCTAACCAGTACTCCGCACTGATATGTAAAGGCATCTTTGGTCCGCTTGGGAAGAATCGGTTGGCCAGCTTCAGAGATTACGTCGATCTTGTACCTTTCCTCCTTGTCCAACCTTTTCTTCGCGCCTCGTCTCCTTGTTGACGAAGTTTGGCTCGTTCCGGAAGGCTAAAAGAAGAAAGAAGCGTTAATATATGTACATACAAAACAATTAATGCATCTAGTCAGCAGAGGCTTAATTAATATATATATATATATATATATATATATATATATATATATATATATATATATATATATATATATATATATACCTCGCCGGACTCTGCATTAGTTAAGGCTCCCATCTCCATATCACCGGAGCCGTCATGATCTTGTTCCTCCTCCATTCTTCCATCATCGGAGCCGTGATGATCTCCTTCCTCCTCCATTCCACCATCGTTGTCGTTGAGAAACGACAAGGTGTCCTCCTCCATTGGATTTTCTCCGGCACGGATTATATTCTCCAACGCCACTTCTTTTTCTAAGTCTCTGTGATCCATAGTTTCTGCAAATATTACAACATGGCAAAATACAAACCATGAGAGATGGATAGTGGCAAACATAGACCTAACCAGGAAAAGGAATCATATGCATATGAGCAATGGATTAGTGGCAAACATCATGCAAAGTTTACAAGTTATATATATATATATATATAGGGGCAAAAATTTAGATTAAGAATACAAGATATCTCTTGCGTCCGTACATCGTCGAATATTATCACTAATACATCTCGAATAGTATCATATATATAACATCACTAATACAGCAAGAACCCTAGCGAACGACGGGTATCGGCGCGGGCGGTGGACACCCAAAGAGAAGGAACCATCACAGGATCATAGCTGCAATGAGATCCCTGAAGAACCTGCCAGGTATTGTCGGACCTGGCCTCCAACGCAACCATGTAGCGACGGACGTGCTCGTCCTCCTCCCTGACACGGTGACGTACCACCTCCGCGGGGGACTCAAGCCTCCGCACCGTCACTGGCCCACGCGACCGCCACCAAAGAAGCTCCGAGTCGACGACGGGCTGCCTCCTCACCAAGCTGCGCGCCCCGGAAGGTAGCACCTCCCAGTCCCAGCCCGGCGGAGCCCAGTCCCGGACATGGCCCCTTTGATCAAGCAGGCCTCCTCCGCCGAGTCGACGACTAGGATGCATGCCAGGCATCGTCGACGTCGAGAACAAATGCTTAATTATGAAAACAAATTTAATAAACACTTAGCAAAATTAGCTTATACACTTAGCATCTATCCATCTCTACACTTAGCAAAATTAGCATCTACACTTAGCAAAGTTATATACGTAAGAGATATCTTGTATTCTGAATCTAAATTGTTGCCCTATGTTTCTCCATCACTGGAAGGATCCTCTTCTGGCTAGTAATAGGAATCAGAATCATAACAGATTCTCTTAACCTTTAAAGGATTTAACAAAATGGCGCCATTCTGGATGTGCAGAAAATGGTCCATTTTTTTCCTGATCTACCCTTTTCTATGTCACATTGTCTAGTGTCAAAGGATTCAAGAAATCCATGGCTTCATCATTAGCCGGAAGTAACAGGCGCATGATGGTACGAAGCTCTTCAAAGTTGTTTTGGAATGGAGTCCCGGATAGGATAATTAGCTTTTTGGTACGAAGTTCAGCAACTTCGGAAGGCCTTTGCTGAACTTCGTACCAAAAAGCGAATTATCCTATCCGGGACTCCGTTACAAAACAAATTTGAAGAGCTTCGTACCATCATGCGCCTGTTACTTCTGGCTAATGATGAAGCCATGTATTTCTTCAACCCTTTGACACTAGACAACGTGACATATAGAAGGGTAGATGAGATCAGAAAAAAATTGGATCAACTTGTGCACATCCATAATGGGGGCATGTTCTTGATAAATCCCTTAAAGGAAGAGGGTCCCTGCAGTGATGGAGACTCGTCCGGCGATCGTCGGGGACTCGTCCGGCGATCGTCGGCGACTCGTCGGGCGATCGTCGGGGACGACTCGTCCGGCGATCGTCGGCGACTCGTCCGGCGATCGTCGGCGACTCGCCCGGACACATTAATTCTATGAACATAAAAAATTCTATGAACAAAAAAATTCATCATATCAATATTTTCTATATACATACACATCCATCCATCCATACATACACATACATATACATCTATATTACATATGAACAAAAAAAATTAATAAACAAAAAAAATATTAATTCTATGAACATAAAAAAGTCTATGAACAAAGAAAATTCATCATATCAATATTTTCATCCATCCATCCATACATACATATACATGCATCTACATTATATATGAACAAAAAAAATACATAAACATAATTAATAAACAAAAAAATGGACAGCGGGCCGGGGCGGCGGCGGCTCACAGCGGGGGCAGCGAGGGCTCGGTGAGGAGGGAGAGCGGGCGGGCTCGGGGGCGGCGGCGGCGACGGCGACGGCGACGGCGGGGGCGGGGCAGGGGCGCGGGCTCGGGGACGACGACGGCGGGGGCGGGGGCTCGGGGGCGGGGCAGGGGCGCGGGCTTGGGGGTGGCGACGGCGACGGCGGGGCAGGGGCGCGGCGACGGCGTCGGGGCAGGGCGCGGCGAGGGGAGCGGGCGACGGCGTCGGGGCAGCCTGGCGGCGTCGAGGTGCTCGGCGTCGTCGGGGGAAACAGCAGATGAACTCTGAAAATTTCGTAAGTGCTGCTTATATACCCAGAGCATTGGTCCCGGTTCGTGGCTCCAACCGGGACTAAAGGCCCCCCCTTTAGTCCCGGTTGCAGCCACCAACCGGGACTAAAGCCCGTTTTCGGCAGCCCAAAGGGCGGGAAGCAAAGACCTTTAGTCCGGGTTGGTGGCTGCAACCGGGACTAAAGGGGGGCCTTTAGTCCCGGTTGGAGCCACGAACCGGGACCAAAGGCCTGCGGCTGGCACGGCGTCGGGCGGGTGGATGTTTAGTCCCACCTCGCTAGCTGAGAGGCGTCGATAGTGGTTTATAAGCGTGGCTGCGCCAGCCCTCTCGAGCTCCTCTCTAATGCAGGCTTACGGGCCTAACAAACTGTCTCTGCCAGTGGGCCTATTGGGCCTGCTGCGGGCCTGCATCCTGGCCTAACTAGCGTGTTGGGTTTCTAGTCGTATGCAGGTCGTGGTGGCCAGTAGGCGGCATTTTTTAAAATTTTTACTTTTTAGTCCCGGTTTGTGGTAGCAACCGGGACTAAAGGTCCATTTTTTAAAATTTTTACTTTTTAGTCCCGGTTTGTGGTAGCAACCGGGACTAAAGGTCCATTTTTTAAAATTTTTACTTTTTAGTCCCGGTTTGTGGTAGCAACCGGGACTAAAGGTCCATTTTTTAAAATTTTTACTTTTTAGTCCCAGTTTGTGGTAGCAACCGGGACTAAAGGTCTTTTCCAGTATTTTTGTTTTGTTTTTTGCTTTATTTATTTTCTTTTGTTTCTACTTACAGCTAAATACTAGTGTGTTTTATCATTATATTCATTTTGGTTATTTTTAGGACATTTTGTGTGTTCATTATGCACCATTCAAAGGCACATCATCAATGTTCAACCCTTTTCTGCCTTCATTTGCTATTTTTCATGCATTTAATGATTTGTTTTGAGCTAAATGACCCTGAAATTGAAAAGCACTACAAATGAAGTCTGAAAAGGTTGAAACTTGGCATGGTATCATAATTTCACCCTCATAGCAAGTGCTAAAAAGTTGAGAGGGTTACGGCAAAAACTGGATGCACTTCGTGTACAAACTGGACAATCTCTTTCGAAGTATCAGGGTTTCGGACGAAAACTCATCTATTACAAAAGGGATTTCATTTGTTGACATGTAACTGCAGTGATATTCTAGATCAAAGCCATCATCAGAATAGGTGTGGAGAGAAAGTCTTCACTTTTTCTTCACGTGTGTCCCTTGCTTATTGCGCCGTAACCATGGATAATCTTCATTGTTTAACAGGATGCTTGGGTCGGCCTTCACTTTGAAGGGAGGAATTTCATGAAACTTTTCATAATCTGCAGACATGTCTGTCTTGTCCTCCACTCCCACGATATTTCTTTTCCCTGAAAGAACTATGTTGCGCTTTGGCTCATCGTATGATGTATTCGCTTCCTTATCTTTTCTTTTTCTCAGCTTGGTAGACATGTCCTTCACATAGAAAACCTGCGCCACATCATTGGCTAGGACGAATGGTTCGTCTGTGTACCCAAGATTGTTTAGATCCATTGTTGTCATTCCGTACTGTGGGTCTACCTGTACCCCGCCTCCTGACCGATTGACCCATTTGCACCGAAACAAAGGGACCTTAAAATCATGTCCATAGTCAAGTTCCCATATGTCCACTATGTAACCATAATATGTGTCCTTTCCCCTGTTGGTTGCTGCATCAAAGCGGACACCACTGTTTTGGTTGGTGCTCTTTTGATCTTGGGCGATCGTGTAAAATGTATTCCCATTTATCTCGTACCCTTGGTAAGTCAATACAGTCGAAGATGGTGTCTTGGCCAACGAGTACAGCTCATCTCCAACAATGTTGTCACCCATGAGATGTGTTTGCAACCAACTGCCGAAAGTCCTGATGTGTTCACATGTAATCCAGTCGTCACACTGCTCCGGGTGTTTGGAGCGCAGAATATTCTTGTGTTCATTGACATACGGGGTCACCAAGGTAGAATTCTGTAGAAATGTGTAGTGTGCTTGAGCCCAAGAATGCCCGTCCCTACATATTATTGAATCCGCTCCTAGCGTGCCTTTTCCAGTCAGTCTCCCCTCATACCGCGATTGAGGGAGACCAATCGGCTTAAGGTCAGGAATGAAGTCAACACAAAACCCAATGACCTCCTCTGTTTGCCGGCCCATGGAGATGCTTCCTTCTGGCCTAGCACGGTTACGAACATATTTCTTTAAGACTCCCATGAACCTCTCAAAGGGAAACATATTGTGTAGAAATACAGGACCCAGAATGGCAATCTCGTTGACTAGATGAACTAGGACGTGCGTCATGATATTGAAGAAGGATGGTGGGAACACCAGCTCAAAACTGACAAGACATTGCACCAAATCATTCTTTAACCTTGGTAGGATTTCTGGATCGATTACCTTCTGAGAGATTGCATTGAGGAATGCACATAGCTTCACAATGGCTAATCGAACATTTTCCGGTAGAAGCCCCCTCAATGCAACCGGAAGCAGTTGCATCATAATCACGTGGCAGTCATGAGACTTTAGGTTCTGGAACTTTTTCTCTGCCATATTTATTATTCCCTTTATATTCGACGAGAAGCCAGACGGGACCTTCATACTGAGCAGGCATTCAAAGAAGATTTCCTTCTCTTCTTTGGTAAGAGCGTAGCTGGCAGGACCTTCATACTGCTTTGGATGCATGCCGTCTTTTTCGTGCACACGTTGCTGGTATTCCCGTGCCTCCGGTGTATCTTTTGTCTTCCCATACATGCCCAAGAAGCCTAGCAGGTTCACGCAAAGATTCTTCGTCACGTGCATCACGTCGATTACAGAGCGGACCTCTAGGTCTTTCCAATAGGGTAGGTCCCAAAATATAGATCTCTTCTTCTACATGGGTGCGCGTCCCTCAGCGTCATTCGGAACAGATTATCCGCCAGGACCCTTTCCATAGATTACTTGTAAATCCTTGACCATATCAAGTATGGCATCACCAGTACGGAGGGCGGGCTTCTTCCGGTGATCTGCCTCACCTTTGAAATGCTTGCCTTTCTTTCTTAAGAGATGGTTGGTCGAAAGAAATCGACGATGTCCCAGGTACACATTCTTCCTGCATTTGTCCAAATATATACTTTCGGTATCATCTAAACAGTGCGTGCATGCGTGGTATCCCTTGTTTGTCTGTCCTGAAAGGTTACTAAGAGCAGGCCAATCATTGATGGTTACAAACAGCAACGCATGTAGGTCAAATTCCTCCTGTTTGTGCTCATCCCACACACGTACACCTTTTCCATTCCACAGCTGTAAAAGTTCTTCAACTAATGGCCTTAGGTACACATCAATGTCGTTGCCGGGTTGCTTAGGGCCTTGGATGAGCACTGGCATCATAATGAACTTCCGCTTCATGCACAACCAAGGAGGAAGGTTATAGATACATAGAGTCACGGGCCAGGTGCTATGATTGCTGCTCTGCTCCCCAAAAGGATTAATGCCATCTGCACTTAAACCAAACCATACGTTCCTTGCGTCACCTGCAAAGTCCCCCCACCTTCTCTCGATTTTTCTCCACTGCGACCCGTCAGCGGGTGCTCTCAACTTCCCGTCTTTCTTACGGTCTTCCTTGTGCCATCGCATCAACTTGGCATGCTCTTTGTTTCTGAACAGACGTTTCAGCCGTGGTATTATAGGAGCATACCACATCACCTTGGCAGGAACCCTCTTCCTGGGGCGCTCGCCGTCAACATCACCAGGGTCATCTCGTCTGATCTTATACCGCAATGCATCCGCATACCGGGCATGCGTTCAAATCCTCGTACTCACCGCGGTAGAGGATGCAGTCATTAGGGCATGCATGTATCTTCTGCACCTCCAATCCTAGAGGGCAGAGAACCTTCTTTGCTTCGTACGTACTGTTGGGCAATTCGTTATCCTTTGGAAGCTTCTTCTTCATTATTTTCAGTAGCGTTCCAAATCCCTTGTCAGATACACCATTGTCTGCCTTCCATTGCAGCAATTCCAGTGTGGTACCGAGCTTTGTGTTGTCATCTTCGCAATTTGGGTACAACCCTTTTTTATGATCCTCTAACATGCGCTCGAACTTCAACTTCTCCCTTTCACTTTCGCATCCTCTCTGTGCATCAACAATGACCCGACGAAGATCATCATCGGGCACATCGTCTGGTGCCTCTTGATCTTCAGCTTCCCCCGTTGCAGTATCACCGTATTCAGGGGGATAGTTGTCATCATCCTCTTCTTCTTCGTTGACTTCCATCATAACCCCTCTTTCTCCGTGCTTGGTCCAAACATTATAGTGTGGCATGAAACCCTTCTCAATCAGGCGGATGTGAAGGGTTCTCGAGTCAGAGTGAGACTTCGTATTCCCACAGACAGTACATGGACAATACATAAAACCATTCTGCTTGTTTGCCTCAGCCACTTCGAGAAAATTATGCATGCCATCAATGTACTCGGAGGTGTGTCGGTCACCGTACATCCATTGCCGGTTCATCTGCGTGCATTATGTAATTAAGTGTATCAAAAACCATTACAGAACATCATGAATAGAGAAGTGACCAAATTAATACAAGTCCATCATCACATTAAAACCAAAGTACTGTAGTGATCAAATGTCATTACTGAAAAAATAAATACATAAAGTTCATACATAGTTCTCATATATAGGACAACATATAGCTCTCTAGAGCATCTAATTAAAACATACATTGAAACTATGAAAAACATTTAAATGCAACAACAAATGCGATCATAATCGCAACTAAGGTAACAATTGATCCAACGGCATAATGATACCAAGCCTCATTATGAATGACATATTTTCTAATCTTTCTAATCTTCAAGCGCATTGCATCCATCTTGATCTTGTGATCATCGACGACATCGGCAACATGCAACTCCAATTCCATCTTCTCCTCCTCAATTCTTTTCAATTTTTTCTTCAAGTAATTGTTTTCATTTTCAACTAAATTTAACCTCTCGACAAGAGGGTCGGTTGGAATTTCCGGTTCACATACCTCCTAGATAAAAACATCTATGTCACGTTGGTCGGCATAATTGTCATAAACACTAAATGAAACAAATAGTAATAAAAGATAATATACCACATCCGAATCATAGACAGGACGAGGGCCGATGGGGGCGGATACCAAAGTCATGGCACTATATAATAACAAACAATAATAAAAGTAAGAAAATTATACAAGTATCTATCTAAATCATACAAGTAAGAATTTTTTTTCTTTTAAAAAGAAGATAAGAACAAGAGGCTCACCACGGTGGTGCCGGCGACGAGATCGGCGCGGGCGATCGACGGCGGTGAGGACGGGGACGGCACCCTACACATGTGCAGACTCTAAGAAGTTAATTTCAGCTCAAATTGTGCATCTAAATCAAAAGAACTCCCACATACACTCCTCCACTAAAACCCACAAACCACTCTACTTCTAGAGCATTTGAAATGAGCTAAACTAGCAGTGAGAGATGAAACGATGAAGTTGCTAACCTTTTTAGAACACTTGGATAGTTGGTGCACCGCCAAACCTAGAGAAATCTTGGGCAAAATGGAGCTTGGAGAGGAGAGAAAGCTTAAGTGTTGCTCGGGCTTTTCATCGAACACCTCATGTGCATAGGTGAGAACAGAGAGTAGCACACACCCTGCACACGCTGGCCGGGCAAAAAACAGAGGAGTGAGCGGTGGGGGCGGGGTATATATAGGCATTTTATTAGTCCCGGTTCGTGGCTAGAACCGGGACTGAAGACAGACCTTTAGTCCCGGTTCCACACACCAACCGGGACTAAAGGGGTAGCGCCAGGAGCCAGGACCTTTAGTCCCGGTTGGTAGCTGGAACCGGGACTAAAGGTCCCAGACGAACCGGGACTGATGCCCGCCAAGGCCCGGCCGGCTCCCTGGCCGCTCGAACCGGGACTGATGCACCCATTAGTCCCGGTTTGTAACTCGACCGGGTCTAAAGCTCTGATCTGGCCAGGATCAAAGCCCTGTTTTCTACTAGTGGTCCCTCCCTCATCTCGTGGTCGTCCAAACGACAACCCACGGTGTCGCGCTCTAGCGCGGAGGCAGAGTACCGAGCAGTAGCTAACGCCGTCGCTGAGTGCACCTGGCTTCGCCAGTTGCTGCAGGAGTTGCATCATGACGTCTCACAGGCCACGGTTGTCTATTGTGACAACGTTTCCGCTGTGTACCTTTCCGCCAACCCCGTTCATCATCGCCGGACGAAGCACATCGAGCTTGATATCCATTTTGTGCGCGAACAGGTAGCCCTTGGACGCATTCGGGTTCTCCATGTTCCGACCGCACAGCAGTTCGCCGATGTGATGACTAAGGGACTGCCCACTTCCATCTTCGAGGAGTTTCGTTCCAGTCTCTGTGTCTCTGGCGACGCTTCGACTGCGGGGGGGTGTTGAATATATTTGTGCTTGTAATATTGTGTCATGGGCCCACCTCCTAGGTATCTGTATAGTTGAGGTCGTGGTCCCTCTTGTACATGATATATACGTGCCTAGTGCACCCGATCAATGCATTGTGTGTTGCACAGCCTAAACCTAGTCTTCTACAGTATCTTCAAGAGCACAGCTCAAGCAGCTGGCCAACCTCCAGACCAGTGACTCGGGGAGCTTCTTATTGGATATAGCAACAACAAATCCAACCCCCGCCTTCAGCTCCAACCCTTGGAGCATCACAACGAGAAGGATGGCTGCCGGCAACACCGGCGGCAGCTCGCTAGCTCCGGCGACTCAAACCCTACTTGCACGCAAGGCCGGGTCAGTAAAATTAGGGGCCCTGTGCCAAAGTCTAAGAGAGGCTTACTTCGCTAGAAAAAAAGAGTATTACGCTGCGGTGCTAGACCGTCGACGTCTACATGCTGGCTGCAGGCATACAAACTAGAAAGCATGTTGAAGTGTTTTTCTTAATTGCCTTAATATATAATTGTTTTGAGGCATTTTGATGAAAACGCCTAAGAATCAAAGACGTTTCTTCATTACGCCTCAAATGATCGATATACCATGGTGTTTTAGAATAAACACCTGAAAAACAATTTACATATGAAGGTGTTAAACGCCTCCAAACATCGACTCAAGGAGTCAAAAAAAAGGCCAAAAATGGTGGAAATCTAGTCCCTGCCAATTTATATAGTTGTACTAGTTGTCGGAAATGCAATTCGGCTCCCGGGTCCAGATGATCCTGGAATCTGGACCGCAGGTGCACCTCGTGATTCGAGCTTATGTGTGTATTGTCGACCGTATTGTATTCTGAGAATATTTCACGATGGCCCACATAGCCGTTAACGCTGTGTGGGTACAGACGGCAACCCGACGGGCAAAACTTACGGCGTCTAGTGTATGCCTTCCACCGCACGCCTCAGTAAAAATCCCCAAACAGCATATCCCCCCTTCCCCACTGCTCACACCTCCAGATCTCACACCACAGCGGCAATGGAGTCCTCGTCCTCGACGACCCAGCGTAGATCGGCAAAGCAGACACTCCCACTGATTCCATGCCCGCTCTGTGGCGGACGCTCTCGTTTGTCTGTGGCCTGACCAGTTCCAGGCTTGGGGATCGCTTCTACAAGAGCGCCATGAAAGATGTAAGCTCTGTTCCACAGCTAGATCCAGCTTTGGCCAATCAAAAATCGGTAATCTGATCCATTCTTGTTTCCTTTTTTTTGCAGTCTGGTAAGTGCAGGTTCTACGAGTGACAGGAGGGGTACGTGAAGTACCTGCCGCAAAATGCAGATGCTGGGGTGGTCAACTAGCAGATCCGGGCGGCTCAGACACCACCGGCTCAGCAGGCTCGCCCTGCTGAAGTTGTTGCACTTTCCAGCCTGGTGCAGAATTTGATTCAGCTGAACATTATGGTGGGCGTAACAAATCTGATGCCCAAGGTTCTTGTGTTGGCTGTCATTATCGCCGTCTTTGCTGTGGTGCTCATCGTTCATTAGAGCAAGATCAATGTATCTCCCATAGCTAATGTAATCGCAGGATATGGTCAGTGCCCACGGTTTTTATTTAATTCTGAATTGGATGGTTCTATGAATCTCCCGTAGCTAAATGTAAACTTTTTAGCCGGCTTGATAAGACGTTTGTCTCAATAATTTAGACTAAAATCAAACATATCATGCATTTTCAGTCGAGCAACGCAGCACATGCTTAAATCACAAACACACTCTCACGGACGTTTATACTGAAACACAAACTTGGTCTGAAGTTTACTTAAAGGTTCTGCGTACATAGTAGCATATCGCAAACTCTGAATGCACTGCAATTAAGATGTGTTTCTAGCCAGTGCATCCGCATAATACGTAGGTTCATGGTCTTTGGCATAGACCCTTACATAAAGTTTACAGGTGGAACAAAACAAACCCCAATCCCCAGCTTGATTTCTGCTGATGAATGTCCTCCCAACCAAAATGGTGCAGCCCCTTCGTCAAGCACTTCGTCTACATCTCCATATCATCCGAGACCCTCATGTAGTATGGTGGCACTGCCATGTTCTCTTGCATGGTCACCAGCTGGTACACAAGCTGACTTGCCCAAGTAGTCAATCTGGCTCTGGGTACATAACAACACGCACATTCATCAATAGTAAACAGCAAAAATATGCACATGTATTTTTCGTGCATGGTAGTTCATGCTTACATCTGACAGGTCCTGAACCTTCTCCCCTGTGTAGTCCCGCAGGTAGTGCAAGCCGTATATCCAGCTCTCCTCCCTGCTCACAAACACAGACAAATGGTTGGCGGACTCGCAAAAATTGTTCATTCACTCAAGTACATCACCTACCTTTCGCAACAAGTAAGCATCCCAGTGTTCAAATCCAATACTCGCAGCAAGTAAGCATCCCAGTGTTCAATCTAAAATGGCACTGATTGATGCTGCGGTGGTTTGCGAGACTCTGGGTCCGGCTTTTGATAGTTTTGATTTTCTTCCAGCGGAGGGCACGAGAGGTGGCATATTGTTGGCGTGGAATTCGGACAAGCTGCGGTTGTCAAATATTCAGAAAGATGAATTCATGATCTCTGCTCAGGTTCTCTCTCTCGAAGATGGTAAGGAATGGATGGTTTCTTCGGTATATGGGCCTCAGGGTGACGTTGAGAAATTGTGATTTCTGGAGCAATTGGTGCAGTTTGGTGAGCAAGTGCACATGCCGTGGATCTTAAACGGGGACTTCAACTTGATTTGTTCTGAGGAGGAACGCAGTTCTGGGAGGGGTAACAGGAGGCTCATGTCGAAATTCAGACACACTATTAACAGGCTGGGGCTGCATGATATGCCGATGATGGGTAGGCGTTTCACTTGGTGCAATCAGCAGGAGCGCTCAGTTATGGCCAGGCTGGACAAAGTTCTCTTCAATAATGCTTGGGAAGATATCCACCCCATCAGTGATCTGCTGCCGCTCAGTTCTAATATTTCTGATCACACGCCTTTGCTGATCTCTTGTTCTGCGGGCAGACCACGGGCTGGGCGTTTTAGGTTTGAAATTTTTTGGTGCAAGCTTCCCGGTTTCATGGATGTGGTCAGGGAAGCATGGAATCAAGAGGTATTTGGTAGTGACCCTATGAAGATCCTGAGCATTAAGTTACTTCGCACGGCCAAAGCCTTAAGGAGTTGGGGTCAGAAGAGTATGAGCCGGCTTAATCTTCAGTTCCAAATTGCTAGCGAGCTCATTTTGCGGCTTGACACTGCGCAAGAGCTCAGGCCTCTGTCGGAAAGTGAACGCAGCATGAAAGCATTCCTGAAGGGCAAGTGCTTAGCTTTCGCATCTCTGGAGCGGGTGCGTCTGAGGCAGCGTGCGAGGGTGCGGGACCTACAGGAGGGTGATGCAAATTCTAAATATTTTCACATGAAAGCTAATGGGAGACGCCGAAAGCACTTGATCCCATATCTCAAGTCTGGCAACAGGACGGCCACGGCAAGCGAGGACAAGCTGGACATGGCAAGACATTTCTTCAGTAATCTGATGGGCGCACCGAAACAGAGAGGCCATTCTATCTGCCTTGATGCTCTAAACTTGGGTCAGCTCACTCCGGAGATGGCAACTACCTTGGAAGCCCCTTTCACTGAGGAGGAGATCAAGAAGGTGATTATGGACATGCCCTCGGATAGGGCACCGGGGCCGGACGGGTTCTCCGGGCTTTTCTTCAAGGTTTGCTGGGAGGTCATTGTTGGGGAACGTTGCATGGGAAACAAAATTTTCCTACGCACACACAAGATCTATCCATGGTGATGAGCATCTACGAGATGGAGAGTGAATCTACATACCCTTGTAGATCGCTAAGCGGAAGCGTTAAGAAACGCGGTTGATGTAGTCGAACGTCTCCGCGATCCAAATCGCAAGTCGTCCCTCGATCCAAGCACGATCTAGCGCCGAACGGACGGCACCTCCGCGTTCAACACACGTACGGCTTGATGACGATCTCCGCCTTCTTGATCCAGCAAGAGGGAGCGGAGAAGAAGAAGAGTTCCAGCAGCACGACGGCGTGGTGATGTTGGTGAGGAACTATTTCAGCAGGGCTTCGCCTAAGCACTACTGAAATTATGACGTAGGAGGAACTAGAGGTTGCCGGCACACGGCTTGGGGCAATCTAATGTGTCCCGTGTGCTAGCCCTGCCCCTCTATTTATATGTTGAGCCTTGGGGTCTAAACTTGGAGTAAAAGCCTCCTCCAGGTCGGTTTTGCCCGCACAAGGTCGGTTTGGCCCGCAGGGAAAGAGTCCAACTCGGATCCCTGCAGTACCGCGCACAAGCGGTAGTACCGCTGATACAGTAGCGGTAGTACCGCTTGACCAGCTTAAGCGGTAGTACCGCTGATACAGTAGCGGTAGTACCGCTTGACCAGCTTAAGCGGTAGTACCGCTGCTACAGTAGCGGTAGTACTGCCTTACCAGCTTAAGGCAGCAGCAAAACTTCCTTTTGCACTTTCCAATACCTCGTGGGCTTTATCCCTTTGGCTCATATAAAGTGTTGCTGCACCCGAACACTTCGGTAAACATCCGGAACCCCTTCCGGTGAATTCCGGAACCCTTCCGGGAACCAAAACACTATTATCACATATATCAATCTTTGCCTCCGGACTATTCCGGAGATCCTCGTCATGTCCGGGATCTTATCCGGGACTCCGAACAACCTTCGGTCACCAACAAAATAACTCAACTATACTAATCGTCACCAAACGTTAAGTGTGTAGACCCTGCGGGTTCGAGAACTATGTAGACATGACCGAGACACCTCTACGATCAATAACCAATAGCGGGACCTGGATGCCCATATTGGCTCCTACATATTCTACGAAGATCTTTATCGGTCGAACCTCTATGTCAAGGATTCAGTTAATCCCGTATACTGTTCCCTTTGTTCTTCGGTATGTTACTTGCCCGAGATTCGATCGTCGGTATCTCTATACCTAGTTCAATCTCGTTACCGGCAAGTCTCTTTACTCGTTCCGTAATACAAGATCTCGTGGCTAACACTTTAGTCACATTGCTTGCAAGGCTCATTGTGATGTTGTATTACCGAGTGGGCCCTGAGATACCTCTCCGTCATACGGAGTAACAAATCCCAGTCTTGATCCATGCCAACCCAACAGACACCCTCGGAGATACCTGTAGAGCACCTTTATAGTCACCCAGTTACGTTGCGACGTTTGATACACACAAGGTACTCCTCCGATGTCAGGGAGTTGCATGATCTCATGGTCATAGGAACAGATACTTGACATGCAGAAAACAATAGCAATAAACTGACACGATCAAATGCTACGTTCTTAGTTTGGGTCTTGTCCATCACATCATTCTCCTAATGATGTGATCCCGTTATCAAATGACATCTCATGTCAATGGCTAGGAAACCTTAACCATCTTTGATCAACGAGCTAGTCAACTAGAGGCTTACTAGGGACACAGTGTTGTCTATGTACCCACACATGTATTTGAGTTTCCAATCAATACAATTATAGCATGGATAATAAACGATTATCATGAACAAGGAAATATAATAATAACCAATTTATTATTGCCTCTAGGGCATATTTCCAACAGTCTCCCACTTGCACTAGAGTCAATAATCTAGTTCACATCACTATGTGATTTACATTGTAATGAATCGAATACCCATGCAGTTCTGGTGTTGTTCATGTTTAGCCCTTGGAAGAGGTTTAGTCATCGGATCTGCAACATTCAGATCCGTGTGTACTTTGCAAATATTTATGTCGTCCTCCTTGATGTAATCGCGGATGGAATTGAAACGTCGCTTTATATGTCTGGTCCTCTTGTGAAATCTTGGTTCCTTGGCTAGAGCAATGGCACCAGTATTATCACAAAACAGAGTCATTGGGTTAAGTGCACTAGGCACTACTCCAAGTTCTGTCATGAACTCCTTCATCCAGACACCTTCCTTTGCCGCCTCTGAGGCAGCGATGTACTCCGCTTCGCATGTAGAATCAGCTACCACGCTTTGCTTGGAACTGCACCAGCTAACCGCACCCCCATTAAGAATAAATACGTATCCGGTTTGTGACTTAGAGTCATGCGGATCAGTGTCAAAGCTTGCATCGACGTAACCCTTTACGACGAGCTCTTGATCACCTCCATAAACGAGAAACATATCCTTAGTCCTTTTCAGGTACTTCAGGATATTCTTGACCGCCGTCCAGTGTTCCATTCCTGGATCACTTTGAAACCTTCCGGCCATACTTATGGCAAGGCTGACATCGGGTCTTGTGCACAACATTGCATACATGATAGAGCCTATGGCTGAAGCATAGGGGATGACACTCATCTTTTCTCTATCTTCTGCAGTCACTGGGCATTGAGTCTTACTCAACTTCACACCTTGCAATACAGGCAAGAACCCCTTCTTGGACTGATCCATTTTGAACTTCTTCAAAACTTTGTCAAGGTATGTGCTTTGTGAAAGTCCTATCAAGCGTCGTGATCTATCTCTATAGATCTTGATGCCTAATATGAAAGCAGCTTCTCCTAGGTCCTTCATTGAAAAACTCTTGTTCAAATATTCCTTCACGCTTTCCAACATTTCTATATTGTTTCCAATCAGCAATATGTCATCCACATATAATATTAGAAACGCTATAGAGCTCCCACTCACTTTCTTGTAAATACAAGCTTCTCCGTAAACTTGTATAAACTCGAACGCTTTGATCACCTCATCAAAGCGAAGATTCCAACTCCGAGATGCTTGCACCAGTCCATAAATGGATCGCTGGAGTTTGCAAACTTTGTCAGCATTCTCTGGATCGACAAAACCTTCTGGTTGCATCATATACAACTCTTCCTTAAGGAAACCGTTAAGGAACGCTGTTTTGACATCCATCTGTCAAATTTCATAATCGAAAAAGGCAGCTATTGCTAACATGATTCTGACGGACTTAAGCATCGCTACGGGTGAGAAGGTCTCATCGTAGTCAACTCCTTGAACTTGTGAAAAACCCTTTGCCACAAGTCGAGCTTTATAGACAGTGAAATTACCGTCCGCGTCCGTCTTCCTCTTAAAGATCCATTTGTTCTGAATGGCCTTACGCCCTTCAGGTAATACTTCCAAAGTCCACACTTTGTTTTCATACATGGATCCCATCTCGGATTTCATGGCCTCTAACCACTTCTCGGAATCCGGGCCCATCACCGCTTCTCCATAGCTCGTAGGTTCATCGTTGTCCAACAACATGACTTCTAAGACAGGGTTGCCGTACCACTCAGGAGCAGTACGCGTCCTTGTCGACCTACGAGGTTCGATAGCAACTTGATCCAAAGGTTCATGATCATCATCATTAACTTCCTCTTCAGCTAATGTAGGCTCCACAGAAACAACTTTCTGCGCTGCGCTACTCTCAGGTTGAAGTAAAGGTTCAACAACCTCATCAAGTTCTATCTTCCTCCCACTCAATTCTTTCGAGAGAAACTCTTTCTCAAGAAATGTTCCATTTTTAGCGACAAACACTTTGCCTTCGGATCTGAGGTAGAAGGTATACCCAACTGTCTCTTTTGGGTATCCTATGAAGACGCATTTCTCCGCTTTGGGTTCCAGCTTTTCAGGCTGAAGCTTTTTGACATAAGCATCACATCCCCAAACTTTAAGAAACGACAGCTTTGGCTTCTTGCCAAACCAAAGTTCATATGGCGTCGTCTCAACGGATTTCGATGGTGCCCTATTTAAAGTGAATGCAGCTGTCTCTAATGCATAACCCCAAAACGATAGTGGCAAATCGGCAAGAGACATCATAGATCGCACCATATCCAATAAGGTTCGATTACGACGTTCGGACACACCATTACGCTGTGGTGTTCCAGACGGTGTCAATTGTGAAACAATTCCACACTGTCTTAAGTGACTGCCAAACTCATAACTCAGATATTCTCCTCCTCGATCAGATCGTAGGAATTTAATCTTCTTGTTACGATGATTCTCAACTTCACTCTGAAATTGTTTGAACTTTTCAAATGTTTCAGACTTGTGTTTCATTAAGTAAATATACCCATATCTACTTAAGTCATCAGTGAAGGTGAGAAAGTAACGATAACCACCGCGCGCCTCAATACTCATCGGACCGCACACATCACTATGTATGATTTCCAATAAGTCACTTGCCCGTTCCATTGTTCCAGAGAACGGCGTTTTAGTCATCTTGCCCATGAGGCATGGCTCACATGTGTCAAGTGATTCAAAATCAAGTGACTCCAAAAGTCCATCAGCATGGAGCTTCCTCATGCGTTTTACGCCAATATGACCTAAACGGCAGTGCCACAAGAAAGTGGTATTATCATTATCAATTCTACATCTTTTGGCATCAATGTTATGAACATGTGTATCATTACTATCGAGATTCAATAAGAATAAACCCCTCACATTGGGTGCATGACCATAAAAGATATTACTCATATAAATAGAACAACCATTATTCTCTGATTTAAATGAGTAACCGTCTCGCAATAAACAAGATCCAGATATAATGTTCATGCTTAACGCAGGCACTAAATAACAATTATTCAGGTTCATCACTAATCCCGATGGTAATCGAAGAGCGAGCGTGCCGACGGCGATCACATCAACCTTGGAACCATTTCCCACGCGCATCGTCACTTCGTCCTTTGCCAGCCTCCGTCTATTCCGCAGTTCCTGTTTTGAGTTGCAAATATGAGCAACCGCACCGGTATCAAATACCCAGGCACTACAACGAGAGTTGGTAAGGAACACATCAATAACATGTATATCATATATACCTTGTTTGTTGTTGGCCGCCTTCTTGTCAGCCAAATACTTGGGGCAGTTCCGCTTCCAGTGTCCAGTTCCCTTGCAATGAAAACACACAGTTTCTGGTTTGGGTCCAGCCTTGGGTTTCTTCACGAGAGGAGCAACTGCTTTGCCACTCTTCTTGGAGTTACCCTTCTTACCCTTGCCATTTTTCTTGAAACTAGTGGTTTTATTGACCATCAACACTTGATGCTCCTTCTGAATTTCAGACTCAGCGACTTTCAGCATCGCAAACAGCTCGGCGACTGACTTGTTCATCCCGTGCATGTTATAGTTCAACACGAAGCTCTTGTAGCTAGGTGGCAATGATTGAAGAACTCTGTCAGTGATAGCCTCTGGCGGAAGGGGCATCCCCAATTCAGCCAGACGGGTGGAGTACCCAGACATTCTGAGTACGTGATCACTGATAGACCCGTTCTCCTCCATCTTGCAAGCATAGAACTTATCGGAGATCTCATATCTCTCGATCCGGGCATTCTTCTGAAAGATAAACTTCAACTCCTGGAACATCTCATATGCTCCATGACGTTCAAAACGTCTTTGAAGTCCCGGTTCTAAGCCATACAATATTGCACATTGAACTATTGAGTAATCTTCAGAACGAGCCTGCCAGGCGTTCACAACGTCTAGAGACTCAACTGGAGCGGGTGGATCACCAAGCGGTGCATCAAGGACATAAGCCTTCTGGGAAGCCGTAAGGATAATCCTTAGATTACGGGCCCAGTCCACAAAGTTACTTCCATCATCTTTCAACTTAGCTTTCTCTAGGAACGCATTAAAATTCAGGGGTGCTACTGCGCGAGCCATGATCTACAACATAAATATAGCAAAGACAACTTAGACTATTGTTCTAGATAATGAGTTTAGTTAATCATATTACTTAAAAACTCCCACTCAAATTGACATCCCTCCGATCATTCGAGTGTAACATGATCCAAATCCACCAACTCAAGTCCGATCATCACGTGAGTTGAGGTGGTTTCAATGGTGAACATCTTCATGTTGATCATATCTACTATATGACTCATGTTCGACCTTTCGGTCTCTTGTGTTCCGAGGCCATGTCTATACATGCTAGGCTCGTCAAGTTTAACCCGAGTGTTTCCGCACGTGCAACATGGCTTACACCCGTTGTATGTGAACGTAGAGTCTATCACACCCGATCATCACGGCGTGTCTCGAAACGACGAACTTTCGCAACGGTGCACACTCGGGGAGAACACAATTTATCTTGAAATTTAAGTGAGGGATCACCTTATAATGCTACCGTCGTCCTAAGCAAAATAAGATGCATAAAAGGATTAACATCACATGCAAATCATAAGTGACATGATATGGCCATGAACTTGTGCTTTTGATCTCCATCTCCAAAGCACCGGCATGATCCCCATCGTCACCGGCATGACACCATGATCTCCATCATCTTGATCTCCATCAACGTGTCGCCATGAGGTTGTCGCGCCGACTGTTGCTTCCACGACTATAGCTAACGTTTAGCGATAAAGTAAAGCATTACATAGCGCTTAATGATTGACACGCAGGTCATACAATAATTAAAGACAACTCTATGGCTCCTGCCAGTTGCCGTACTCATCGACATGCAAGTCGTGATATTCTATACAACACATGATCATCTCATACATCACATATATCTCATCATGTAATTGGCCATATCACATCACAACATACCCTGCAAAAACAAGTTAGACGTCCTCTAATTGTTGTTGCAAATTTTACGTGGCTGCTACGGGTTTGCAAGAACCGTTCTTACCTATGCAAAACCACAACGTGGTGTAGTGATTGCTTTTTGATCTTCTAAAAGAACCCTCTTCATTGAAATTGATTCAACTAAAGTGAGAGAGACAGACACCCGCTAGCCATCTTTATGCAACGAAGTTACATGTTAGTTGAAGGAACCTGTCTCGCGTAAGCGTACGCGTAATGTCGGTTCGGGCCGCTTCATCTCACAATACCGCCGAATCAAATATCAACTAGTAACGGCAAGCAATATGTATACACCCACGCCCACAACTCGTTTGTGTTCTACTCGAGATCTCATCTACGCATAGACCTAGCTCATGATGCCACTGTTGGGGAACGTTGCATGGGAAACAAAATTTTCCTACGCACACACAAGATCTATCCATGGTGATGAGCATCTACGAGATGGAGAGTGAATCTACATACCCTTGTAGATCGCTAAGCGGAAGCGTTAAGAAACGCGGTTGATGTAGTCGAACGTCTCCGCGATCCAAATCGCAAGTCGTCCCTCGATCCAAGCACGATCTAGCGCCGAACGGACGGCACCTCCGCGTTCAACACACGTACGGCTTGATGACGATCTCCGCCTTCTTGATCCAGCAAGAGGGAGCGGAGAAGAAGAAGAGTTCCAGCAGCACGACGGCGTGGTGATGTTGGTGAGGAACTATTTCAGCAGGGCTTCGCCTAAGCACTACTGAAATTATGACGTAGGAGGAACTAGAGGTTGCCGGCACACGGCTTGGGGCAATCTAATGTGTCCCGTGTGCTAGCCCTGCCCCTCTATTTATATGTTGAGCCTTGGGGTCTAAACTTGGAGTAAAAGCCTCCTCCAGGTCGGTTTTGCCCGCACAAGGTCGGTTTGGCCCGCAGGGAAAGAGTCCAACTCGGATCCCTGCAGTACCGCGCACAAGCGGTAGTACCGCTGATACAGTAGCGGTAGTACCGCTTGACCAGCTTAAGCGGTAGTACCGCTGATACAGTAGCGGTAGTACCGCTTGACCAGCTTAAGCGGTAGTACCGCTGCTACAGTAGTGGTAGTACTGCCTTACCAGCTTAAGGCAGCAGCAAAACTTCCTTTTGCACTTTCCAATACCTCGTGGGCTTTATCCCTTTGGCTCATATAAAGTGTTGCTGCACCCGAACACTTCGGTAAACATCCGGAACCCCTTCCGGTGAATTCCGGAACCCTTCCGGGAACCAAAACACTATTATCACATATATCAATCTTTGCCTCCGGACTATTCCGGAGATCCTCGTCATGTCCGGGATCTTATCCGGGACTCCGAACAACCTTCGGTCACCAACAAAATAACTCAACTATACTAATCGTCACCAAACGTTAAGTGTGTAGACCCTGCGGGTTCGAGAACTATGTAGACATGACCGAGACACCTCTACGATCAATAACCAATAGCGGGACCTGGATGCCCATATTGGCTCCTACATATTCTACGAAGATCTTTATCGGTCGAACCTCTATGTCAAGGATTCAGTTAATCCCGTATACTGTTCCCTTTGTTCTTCGGTATGTTACTTGCCCGAGATTCGATCGTCGGTATCTCTATACCTAGTTCAATCTCGTTACCGGCAAGTCTCTTTACTCGTTCCGTAATACAAGATCTCGTGGCTAACACTTTAGTCACATTGCTTGCAAGGCTCATTGTGATGTTGTATTACCGAGTGGGCCCTGAGATACCTCTCCATCATACGGAGTAACAAATCCCAGTCTTGATCCATGCCAACCCAACAGACACCCTCGGAGATACCTGTAGAGCACCTTTATAGTCACCCAGTTACGTTGCGACGTTTGATACACACAAGGTACTCCTCCGATGTCAGGGAGTTGCATGATCTCATGGTCATAGGAACAGATACTTGACATGCAGAAAACAATAGCAATAAACTGACACGATCAAATGCTACGTTCTTAGTTTGGGTCTTGTCCATCACATCATTCTCCTAATGATGTGATCCCGTTATCAAATGACATCTCATGTCAATGGCTAGGAAACCTTAACCATCTTTGATCAACGAGCTAGTCAACTAGAGGCTTACTAGGGACACAGTGTTGTCTATGTACCCACACATGTATTTGAGTTTCCAATCAATACAATTATAGCATGGATAATAAACGATTATCATGAACAAGGAAATATAATAATAACCAATTTATTATTGCCTCTAGGGCATATTTCCAACAGTCTCCCACTTGCACTAGAGTCAATAATCTAGTTCACATCACTATGTGATTTACATTGTAATGAATCGAATACCCATGCAGTTCTGGTGTTGTTCATGTTTAGCCCTTGGAAGAGGTTTAGTCATCGGATCTGCAACATTCAGATCCGTGTGTACTTTGCAAATATTTATGTCGTCCTCCTTGATGTAATCGCGGATGGAATTGAAACGTCGCTTTATATGTCTGGTCCTCTTGTGAAATCTTGGTTCCTTGGCTAGAGCAATGGCACCAGTATTATCACAAAACAGAGTCATTGGGTTAAGTGCACTAGGCACTACTCCAAGTTCTGTCATGAACTCCTTCATCCAGACACCTTCCTTTGCCGCCTCTGAGGCAGCGATGTACTCCGCTTCGCATGTAGAATCAGCTACCACGCTTTGCTTGGAACTGCACCAGCTAACCGCACCCCCATTAAGAATAAATACGTATCCGGTTTGTGACTTAGAGTCATGCGGATCAGTGTCAAAGCTTGCATCGACGTAACCCTTTACGACGAGCTCTTGATCACCTCCATAAACGAGAAACATATCCTTAGTCCTTTTCAGGTACTTCAGGATATTCTTGACCGCCGTCCAGTGTTCCATTCCTGGATCACTTTGAAACCTTCCGGCCATACTTATGGCAAGGCTGACATCGGGTCTTGTGCACAACATTGCATACATGATAGAGCCTATGGCTGAAGCATAGGGGATGACACTCATCTTTTCTCTATCTTCTGCAGTCACTGGGCATTGAGTCTTACTCAACTTCACACCTTGCAATACAGGCAAGAACCCCTTCTTGGACTGATCCATTTTGAACTTCTTCAAAACTTTGTCAAGGTATGTGCTTTGTGAAAGTCCTATCAAGCGTCGTGATCTATCTCTATAGATCTTGATGCCTAATATGAAAGCAGCTTCTCCTAGGTCCTTCATTGAAAAACTCTTGTTCAAATATTCCTTCACGCTTTCCAACATTTCTATATTGTTTCCAATCAGCAATATGTCATCCACATATAATATTAGAAACGCTATAGAGCTCCCACTCACTTTCTTGTAAATACAAGCTTCTCCGTAAACTTGTATAAACTCGAACGCTTTGATCACCTCATCAAAGCGAAGATTCCAACTCCGAGATGCTTGCACCAGTCCATAAATGGATCGCTGGAGTTTGCAAACTTTGTCAGCATTCTCTGGATCGACAAAACCTTCTGGTTGCATCATATACAACTCTTCCTTAAGGAAACCGTTAAGGAACGCTGTTTTGACATCCATCTGTCAAATTTCATAATCGAAAAAGGCAGCTATTGCTAACATGATTCTGACGGACTTAAGCATCGCTACGGGTGAGAAGGTCTCATCGTAGTCAACTCCTTGAACTTGTGAAAAACCCTTTGCCACAAGTCGAGCTTTATAGACAGTGACATTACCGTCCGCGTCCGTCTTCCTCTTAAAGATCCATTTGTTCTGAATGGCCTTACGCCCTTCAGGTAATACTTCCAAAGTCCACACTTTGTTTTCATACATGGATCCCATCTCGGATTTCATGGCCTCTAACCACTTCTCGGAATCCGGGCCCATCACCGCTTCTCCATAGCTCGTAGGTTCATCGTTGTCCAACAACATGACTTCTAAGACAGGGTTGCCGTACCACTCAGGAGCAGTACGCGTCCTTGTCGACCTACGAGGTTCGATAGCAACTTGATCCAAAGGTTCATGATCATCATCATTAACTTCCTCTTCAGCTAATGTAGGCTCCACAGAAACAACTTTCTGCGCTGCGCTACTCTCAGGTTGAAGTAAAGGTTCAACAACCTCATCAAGTTCTATCTTCCTCCCACTCAATTCTTTCGAGAGAAACTCTTTCTCAAGAAATGTTCCATTTTTAGCGACAAACACTTTGCCTTCGGATCTGAGGTAGAAGGTATACCCAACTGTCTCTTTTGGGTATCCTATGAAGACGCATTTCTCCGCTTTGGGTTCCAGCTTTTCAGGCTGAAGCTTTTTGACATAAGCATCACATCCCCAAACTTTAAGAAACGACAGCTTTGGCTTCTTGCCAAACCAAAGTTCATATGGCGTCGTCTCAACGGATTTCGATGGTGCCCTATTTAAAGTGAATGCAGCTGTCTCTAATGCATAACCCCAAAACGATAGTGGCAAATCGGCAAGAGACATCATAGATCGCACCATATCCAATAAGGTTCGATTACGACATTCGGACACACCATTACGCTGTGGTGTTCCAGGCGGTGTCAATTGTGAAACAATTCCACACTGTCTTAAGTGACTGCCAAACTCATAACTCAGATATTCTCCTCCTCGATCAGATCGTAGGAATTTAATCTTCTTGTTACGATGATTCTCAACTTCACTCTGAAATTGTTTGAACTTTTCAAATGTTTCAGACTTGTGTTTCATTAAGTAAATATACCCATATCTACTTAAGTCATCAGTGAAGGTGAGAAAGTAACGATAACCACCGCGCGCCTCAATACTCATCGGACCGCACACATCACTATGTATGATTTCCAATAAGTCACTTGCCCGTTCCATTGTTCCAGAGAACGGAGTTTTAGTCATCTTGCCCATGAGGCATGGCTCACATGTGTCAAGTGATTCAAAATCAAATGACTCCAAAAGTCCATCAGCATGGAGCTTCCTCATGCGTTTTACGCCAATATGACCTAAACGGCAGTGCCACAAGAAAGTGGTATTATCATTATCAATTCTACATCTTTTGGCATCAATGTTATGAACATGTGTATCATTACTATCGAGATTCAATAAGAATAAACCCCTCACATTGGGTGCATGACCATAAAAGATATTACTCATATAAATAGAACAACCATTATTCTCTGATTTAAATGAGTAACCGTCTCGCAATAAACAAGATCCAGATATAATGTTCATGCTTAACGCAGGCACTAAATAACAATTATTCAGGTTCATCACTAATCCCGATGGTAATCGAAGAGCGAGCGTGCCGACGGCGATCACATCAACCTTGGAACCATTTCCCACGCGCATTGTCACTTCGTCCTTTGCCAGCCTCCGTCTATTCCGCAGTTCCTGTTTTGAGTTGCAAATATGAGCAACCGCACCGGTATCAAATACCCAGGCACTACAACGAGAGTTGGTAAGGAACACATCAATAACATGTATATCATATATACCTTGTTTGTTGTTGGCCGCCTTCTTGTCAGCCAAATACTTGGGGCAGTTCCGCTTCCAGTGTCCAGTTCCCTTGCAATGAAAACACACAGTTTCTGGTTTGGGTCCAGCCTTGGGTTTCTTCACGAGAGGAGCAACTGCTTTGCCACTCTTCTTGGAGTTACCCTTCTTACCCTTGCCATTTTTCTTGAAACTAGTGGTTTTATTGACCATCAACACTTGATGCTCCTTCTGAATTTCAGACTCAGCGACTTTCAGCATCGCAAACAGCTCGGCGACTGACTTGTTCATCCCGTGCATGTTATAGTTCAACACGAAGCTCTTGTAGCTAGGTGGCAATGATTGAAGAACTCTGTCAGTGATAGCCTCTGGCGGAAGGGGCATCCCCAATTCAGCCAGACGGGTGGAGTACCCAGACATTCTGAGTACGTGATCACTGATAGACCCGTTCTCCTCCATCTTGCAAGCATAGAACTTATCGGAGATCTCATATCTCTCGATCCGGGCATTCTTTTGAAAGATAAACTTCAACTCCTGGAACATCTCATATGCTCCATGACGTTCAAAACGTCTTTGAAGTCCCGGTTCTAAGCCATACAATATTGCACATTGAACTATTGAGTAATCTTCAGAACGAGCCTGCCAGGCGTTCACAACGTCTAGAGACTCAACTGGAGCGGGTGGATCACCAAGCGGTGCATCAAGGACATAAGCCTTCTGGGAAGCCGTAAGGATAATCCTTAGATTACGGGCCTAGTCCACAAAGTTACTTCCATCATCTTTCAACTTAGCTTTCTCTAGGAACGCATTAAAATTCAGGGGTGCTACTGCGCGAGCCATGATCTACAACATAAATATAGCAAAGACAACTTAGACTATTGTTCTAGATAATGAGTTTAGTTAATCATATTACTTAAAAACTCCCACTCAAATTGACATCCCTCCGATCATTCGAGTGTAACATGATCCAAATCCACCAACTCAAGTCCGATCATCACGTGAGTTGAGGTGGTTTCAATGGTGAACATCTTCATGTTGATCATATCTACTATATGACTCATGTTCGACCTTTCGGTCTCTTGTGTTCCGAGGCCATGTCTATACATGCTAGGCTCGTCAAGTTTAACCCGAGTGTTTCCGCACGTGCAACATGGCTTACACCCGTTGTATGTGAACGTAGAGTCTATCACACCCGATCATCACGGCGTGTCTCGAAACGACGAACTTTCGCAACGGTGCACACTCGGGGAGAACACAATTTATCTTGAAATTTAAGTGAGGGATCACCTTATAATGCTACCGTCGTCCTAAGCAAAATAAGATGCATAAAAGGATTAACATCACATGCAAATCATAAGTGACATGATATGGCCATGAACTTGTGCTTTTGATCTCCATCTCCAAAGCACCGGCATGATCCCCATCGTCACCGGCATGACACCATGATCTCCATCATCTTGATCTCCATCAACGTGTCGCCATGAGGTTGTCGCGCCGACTATTGCTTCCACGACTATAGCTAACGTTTAGCGATAAAGTAAAGCATTACATAGCGCTTAATGATTGACACGCAGGTCATACAATAATTAAAGACAACTCTATGGCTCCTGCCAGTTGCCGTACTCATCGACATGCAAGTCGTGATATTCTATACAACACATGATCATCTCATACATCACATATATCTCATCATGTAATTGGCCATATCACATCACAACATACCCTGCAAAAACAAGTTAGACGTCCTCTAATTGTTGTTGCAAATTTTACGTGGCTGCTACGGGTTTGCAAGAACCGTTCTTACCTATGCAAAACCACAACGTGGTGTAGTGATTGCTTTTTGATCTTCTAAAAGAACCCTCTTCATTGAAATTGATTCAACTAAAGTGAGAGAGACAGACACCCGCTAGCCATCTTTATGCAACGAAGTTACATGTTAGTTGAAGGAACCTGTCTCGCGTAAGCGTACGCGTAATGTCGGTCCGGGCTGCTTCATCTCACAATACCGCCGAATCAAATATCAACTAGTAACGGCAAGCAATATGTATACACCCACGCCCACAACTCGTTTGTGTTCTACTCGAGATCTCATCTACGCATAGACCTAGCTCATGATGCCACTGTTGGGGAACGTTGCATGGGAAACAAAATTTTCCTACGCACACACAAGATCTATCCATGGTGATGAGCATCTACGAGATGGAGAGTGAATCTACATACCCTTGTAGATCGCTAAGCGGAAGCGTTAAGAAACGCGGTTGATGTAGTCGAACGTCTCCGCGATCCAAATCGCAAGTCGTCCCTCGATCCAAGCACGATCTAGCGCCGAACGGACGGCACCTCCGCGTTCAACACACGTACGGCTTGATGACGATCTCCGCCTTCTTGATCCAGCAAGAGGGAGCGGAGAAGAAGAAGAGTTCCAGCAGCACGACGGCGTGGTGATGTTGGTGAGGAACTATTTCAGCAGGGCTTCGCCTAAGCACTACTGAAATTATGACGTAGGAGGAACTAGAGGTTGCCGGCACACGGCTTGGGGCAATCTAATGTGTCCCGTGTGCTAGCCCTGCCCCTCTATTTATATGTTGAGCCTTGGGGTCTAAACTTGGAGTAAAAGCCTCCTCCAGGTCGGTTTTGCCCGCACAAGGTCGGTTTGGCCCGCAGGGAAAGAGTCCAACTCGGATCCCTGCAGTACCGCGCACAAGCGGTAGTACCGCTGATACAGTAGCGGTAGTACCGCTTGACCAGCTTAAGCGGTAGTACCGCTGATACAGTAGCGGTAGTACCGCTTGACCAGCTTAAGCGGTAGTACCGCTGCTACAGTAGCGGTAGTTCTGCCTTACCAGCTTAAGGCAGCAGCAAAACTTCCTTTTGCACTTTCCAATACCTCGTGGGCTTTATCCCTTTGGCTCATATAAAGTGTTGCTGCACCCGAACACTTCGGTAAACATCCGGAACCCCTTCCGGTGAATTCCGGAACCCTTCCGGGAACCAAAACACTATTATCACATATATCAATCTTTGCCTCCGGACTATTCCGGAGATCCTCGTCATGTCCGGGATCTTATCCGGGACTCCGAACAACCTTCGGTCACCAACAAAATAACTCAACTATACTAATCGTCACCAAACGTTAAGTGTGTAGACCCTGCGAGTTCGAGAACTATGTAGACATGACCGAGACACCTCTACGATCAATAACCAATAGCGGGACCTGGATGCCCATATTGGCTCCTACATATTCTACGAAGATCTTTATCGGTCGAACCTCTATGTCAAGGATTCAGTTAATCCCGTATACTGTTCCCTTTGTTCTTCGGTATGTTACTTGCCCGAGATTCGATCGTCGGTATCTCTATACCTAGTTCAATCTCGTTACCGGCAAGTCTCTTTACTCGTTCCGTAATACAAGATCTCGTGGCTAACACTTTAGTCACATTGCTTGCAAGGCTCATTGTGATGTTGTATTACCGAGTGGGCCCTGAGATACCTCTCCGTCATACGGAGTAACAAATCCCAGTCTTGATCCATGCCAACCCAACAGACACCCTCGGAGATACCTGTAGAGCACCTTTATAGTCACCCAGTTACGTTGCGACGTTTGATACACACAAGGTACTCCTCCGATGTCAGGGAGTTGCATGATCTCATGGTCATAGGAACAGATACTTGACATGCAGAAAACAATAGCAATAAACTGACACGATCAAATGCTACGTTCTTAGTTTGGGTCTTGTCCATCACATCATTCTCCTAATGATGTGATCCCGTTATCAAATGACATCTCATGTCAATGGCTAGGAAACCTTAACCATCTTTGATCAACGAGCTAGTCAACTAGAGGCTTACTAGGGACACAGTGTTGTCTATGTACCCACACATGTATTTGAGTTTCCAATCAATACAATTATAGCATGGATAATAAACGATTATCATGAACAAGGAAATATAATAATAACCAATTTATTATTGCCTCTAGGGCATATTTCCAACAGTCATTGCACAGGATTTTATGGCTGTTATGAGGGCTCTGTACGATGGCAGATTCTGATCTTTCGGTGATCTGAACTCCTCAATTATCACCCTCCTACCGAAAAAGACTGATTCTCTCGAGGTGAGCGACTTCAGACCTATAAATCTAATTCATGGGGCTGCCAAGATCTTTGCCAAAGTGCTTGCGATGCGTGTGGCCCCCTCCCTGCCTGCTCTCATATCTCAGCCCAGAGCGCGTTCATCTGCAAACGTAACATGCATGAGAACTTTAAGTTTGTGCGCAATACGGCACGATGGCTGCACCAAAAGCGCAAGCAAGCGGTTTTGATGAAGATCGACATATCCAAAGCTTTTGATACTTTATCTTGGGAGTTCCTTCTCGAGGTTTTGAGGAAAAGAGGATTTGGCAGAAGATGGTGCTCCTGGATTTGTGGCCTACTTTCTACAGCATCTTCCTCAGTTCTCGTCAATGGTGAATTGTGCCAGTCGTTTGCACTAGGTCAGGGAGTTAGGCAAGGTGATTCCTTGTCACCTACTCTGTTTATTCTTGCCATGGACACGTTGCACGGCATGTTACAGTGGGCGGTTCAGAATAAGCTTCTGGCTGAGATTGGTTGCAACCCACTGCTGCAGAGCGTATCTATATTTGCGGATGATGATGTACTGTTCTTCACGCTGGTGCACACGGACCTCTAGGTCATATCTAGTATTCTGCAGCTGTTCGGAGAAGCCACATGTTTGAGGATCAATTTGCAGAAGAGTACGGTCACAACCATCCGATGTGATGAAGCAATGGCCGAAGTGGTGGAGGGGCACTTTCAATGTAGCAGGCAACAATTTCCCATCCAATACCTGGGTTTACCTCTGTCCATCTACAGATTACAACGCCAAGATCTTCTTCCTCTCATTGACAAATTCTCCGGTAAGTTGAAAGGCTGGAAACCGAGGATGCTTGCCGCTGCGGGTCGTCTGGCTCTCACCCGATCGGTGCTCATGGCTTTGCCTATCCACCTCATGGCTGTGTTACCTTTGCCGGCGTGGGCCATCAAGTTCATCAACAGGCGTTGCCGTGGTTTTGTTTGGAAAGGAGAGGAGGAGATCAATGGGGGACACTGTCTCTTGCCTTGGTCTAGAGTGTGTTTACCTTTGGAGGCAGGAGGGCTCGGAATTATTAATCTCAAATGGTTCGGTTGGGCCCTACGATGCAAATGGCCATGGCTGCAGTGGGACGCCGATGAGAGACCGTGGAAGCTTATCCCTGACTCCACTGAGAAGGAAGTTCAGGCGATGTTCAGGGCGGCCTACCAAATCAGCCTGGGGGACGGCCAATCCGCACGCTTTTGGACAGATAACTGGCTCCCGGATGGCCGATCTATTGCTGCTATGGCTCCCGCGTTGTTCTCCTTTGTGAAGAAGAAGGGGAGAACAGTGTGTGAGGCATTACAAGGCCAGGCATGGATCAGAGATATCTCTGGAGGTTTATCGCTTATCGCCATGGCACAATATCTGCGGGTTTGGGAGATTGTTCAGGCCACTACTCTGACGGAGGGAACCAGAGACAGGGCGATCTGGAAGCTAACACACGACTTCCAGTTCTCTGTTAAGAGTGCTTATCAGTTGTTCTTCCTCGGAAACACTAGCTTTGCCTGTTACAAGCCAATCTGGAAATCCAAGGCGCCTCCGCGTTGCAAGTTTTTTATGTGGCTTGCCGTCCACCGCCGGTGCCTGACAGCTGACAACTTGGAGAGAAGAAACTGGCCATCCAACGGAATCTGTCCTCTGTGCGCCTCCGAGCTTGAAACCTGCTCACATCTTTTTGTGCACTGCAATTTCACCAACCTAGTTTGGCTTCGATTTCGAGATTGGACTAGAGCTGATTTTTTGATCCCAGATGTCATCTTCAGTTCTACGGAAGAGTGGTGGCTTTAGGCTAGGGCGGCTATTCCAAAGCCAATTAGGAGGAATTTCGACACGATTGTCATTCTTATACACTGGAGGATTTGGAAGGAAAGAAATGCGAGGATCTTTGATAATGTGGCCAGTTCTGCGGACAAGGTAAGGGACCTGATCCTGGAGGATATCGGTGTCTGGAGGACAGCGGGCTGTATTAGTGATCTCGTGGCATGAGATTGGCTCTCTTTTGGTAGAGCGCTTTGATTTCTGTGGGAATCGTCCTGTGGAGGCTGTATGGCTCTGGTTGCAATCCTAGCTCTGCTAGAATGTAACCTGTTGTACTACCGCTCTCTTTTTCCTATCTAATAAAATTCGGCCACTGGCCCTTCGAGAAATCCAATCCCCATCCCGCGGATGAGATCCGAAAGCCTGGGATGCACTCATGGATGCAGCGGCGCAGGTTAGACAGAACCCTAATAGCATTCCTCTTGTGTTTAGCCTCCATCTCATGGCGAGGCTCTTCGGTCTCAACTGGGTCCATCACAAGGCACATCTTCTTCTCTATGTCAATAGCATACACTGCCCAGCAATCCATGTGCTTAAGCAGTAGCATGATCTGCGAGGACGGAATAATGCTTTAATTTTCAGAGCTTGGCGAACTCACGCCGTCAAAGAAGTAACCGAATTTGATAGAGTAGATTTACCTTTTTAGCACCTTCGATCCTCACACCAGTGTGCTCCTCAGTTATCATCGTTGCAATGTAATCGAAATCACGGTCTAACGACCTCTCTGCTTCCATCAGCTCATTCTGCATAAGTGGTTCATATTGACATCAGTACAACACGGCACAGCGGGTAATGCAATTTTAATTACATTGGTCGCAGTGTCAAAACCCAAGTACTTACACCAAGCATGAAGTCCGGTATTGACCCTGAAGCGTTCAGGTAAGCCAGCAAACCGTTTTTCCTCCTCCTTCCTCACCAGCCGCCACATTGTCTCCATGTGGTCAACTTCAGGGTCACCATCACGATCAAAACACGCCATTATATGTGCACCCGTAAGCTGAACTGTGTACGGATGAGTGTGGCAGTACCATTTCCTGGGAAAATAATGCCCCCAGTTGGTTGTTAGGCGTCGGCATACTTCTTGATTCTATTTATTTGTTTGTTTTATTTTCTTACCCTGATAGATCTATGCTGGAGCATCGTCCCGATAGGTTCAATGCATCCCCAACTTCCCTGGGTACGTCTCTCTTGTCTCTTTTTCTGGCCGGATGAGAGCAGACAGGCAAGGAGGTAATTGACCTGATTAATAAGCACCATCAGACGTTAGACGAGCAATGACAATGGGACCCCTTACTATACACATGTCAAAAGACAGAGTAATCCATATACCTGCCGAACGACCATCCGTTGGCTGGCCACCATCTCAGATCATTGGGCTAGCTACATCAGCCCAGCAAAATTCAATTAGATCAAACAAAAAAGCATGATCGATATTTTTTTTCCGATGTATGCACTAACTTAGAAGCATACCTTCGCCGAGTGCCCTTTGAACAACTTCGATCACTGGGTCGGCCTGTACCATTGGATCCTTGCATGGAATTACATGGGTCCTACATGTTATTGCAGGGAATTTTGGCGCCATGCGCACAGCATCAGGGAACAACTTACTTCCAAAACAGAATTGCAGCTTTTTCTTTTGATCTTCCATCTTGCTGAACATGTCCTCGATTACCGAACTCCTATTTGCTTCAGTCATCTCGGTTGCAACCCTAACTACTGCATCCATCATCATTGGCATAACAGTTTCCTCTATCACAAGCATTATGTTTTCCATTCCCTGCAATAAATCATAAAGGCAAGCATTGCTTAGTGGCATCATCAAATTCAGAAATAAAACACCCTGTTATTTTGTACACATATGTTGGCAGCCACACCATCTTACCTCTTCAACCCCAACAGGGCTTGCATTTACAGTTCATTCTGTCCTGGGAACAATCAGGTGGATGCCACCTCATGCCAAGTCCAGCCATGCTCCCTTCAGGCCTTGTCTATTAAACATCAAGGGAGATAAGTCATGAGTCAGATGTCTTCGGGCAGAAAAACATATATTGTTAGACGTGCAACACTCTAGGTACCATGTATCTCCGGTGTTCCGTTGATCGTTGGCGGTCTTCCTCCACCAACCTGATGAGCTCCTCCATCTTCTCAGTTGAGTAAACTGCTATCTTGGGCACTAGGTCTGTTTGCATGCTTGCGGCTTTGAAAATCATTCCACTCCAGGCTGAATAGCTGCAGTTGCAGATGAAGAAAACAATAAAAAAATACTCAGGAACAAGTTGGGGCTGGTAGATACAGTAGTACCAAATACAAATTTATACTCATAGACCTGTAGAAGAAGATTGCAGCCCCATAGTGTGTATATTTTTGTTCCAGCCAGCAGATTTGCTCTGAACTTCTCAGCAGCACGCCTGGTTACTTTCAGTATGTAACCGGCCCAGTCATAATCTTTCTGATTTCTGGTACAAAATTCATAAATCAAACCACCACAGCATAACTCTCAATGTTCAACTCCACAAAATTCCTAGTTTCCACTACCATTCACAAAATCTCACTGATCAACTAATACTTGCTTATGGAACATCTCAAATTCCAAACAAAGATCAGAAAATAGCTTTTCGTCCATCCTGGCACTTGTGGATCCATCTTGCCAGAGGATTGTGCTGACGCTCCATCACCACTGTCTGCCCTATCTTCAATCATAGCATTCTGGTCTGGTCCCAGGTGACCCCCACCGTCTCCATGATCAATGACACCGGCATTATCCCCTTTGCTCTCATTGAAATCAAACATGCCGCCGCCACCAACAACGACGCTCGGTTCCTCCCTGACTGGGGCTGTACTACCGATCTGGCCGGACAAGCTTCGCCCAAATCCTCCCAGTCTGTTCTCGTCCTTGTCGGCCACTCCCCATCGAGACCCGTTTGCAGATTCCTCCTCCACAGCTTCGCCCCGAATCAAGTCCATGAGTGCTGCTGCGCTGGCCTCCTCCTCCGGGAAGATAGGCAACCTGCACCCGCACCGACGGTAAGCCTAAGCCGGGGGATTACTGGTGGCTTTGCGCAGAAAAAGAATCGACTGCAGGGGGATAACCATTACCTGTCGACCTGATCGATCGGGAAGTCCATCGCCATGCCCGTGATTCGCCGCTGCTGCGACGCACGCCACCGGAGTCCGCGACACTCAGGGAACACTTCCCTGCTCGCCCCCACCGACGGTGTCGCCGCCGCAGCCGCCCACCTGCAACTACACTTCCTCGCCGCAGATCCTTATCCTGCAGTGAACCGGGGCTGGTAGATAGGTTGCAGTCACTTTTCCGTACTGACATGCGGGGCCGCATGACGGCGCGCATCGTCGGGTCAAACTATCTGTACCAACGGGTCCAGGTCCAGGTGCATCACGGCCGTGGCTGTCCCAAACGCTGCCATCCGCGGGCGTCTCGCCCGTCCATACGTACAAGCGGCGCCCGTCAGGTATTTCCCTTTTCCACTCCCCGTATATGGCAATCAATGCCAAGCAGTACAGATCTCGATGCACATCTGGACGGTGGAGATATAGGGATCAACTGGACCCGGGAGCCAAAACGCCCCTCTACTAGTTGTTATAAAGCTTGTTCCCTTTGTGTGTCACAAAACGCAAATAGGTGGGATGACTACAGCTCCTACTTTTTATCCCTGCAGAATTTATGGCCTATGGGCTGACTAGGAAATTAGGGGCCCCTACAAATTGGCGGCCGCACAGCCTGCACGTGCCTGGGCCCGGGCCTGCTTGCACGATGAACGGCATAATGCCGAAGAAGAAACAAGTCCCTACTATACACACGATTAAGCCGCACCCCTCTCCCGCTCACTTCCGACCGCCGGAGCTGCCGGAAGGAGGAAGAGAGGCCGGAAGCGGTGGCGATAGGAAGGGGCTCGAAGGGGAGAAAGGGACCGCATCAGGCACGAACCAGCGAAAAAGAAACTCTTCAGAAAGAAAATACTTACAGCGTCTAAACAATGAACTACTGACAAAAATAGATATCATAAAAAGAACCGTTCTTAGTACAATTGGACATTAATAACAGATCTGGCCAATTACGTAATGGGCAGAAATATTAAAAAAAAAGTAAGACTTCCTGCATGAATGACTCCTACTTAATCCAAACATTACTTTTTATTTTTTGCAAAAATTATCAGATCTATTATAAAGATTCACCGGAAATACCAAACACCTCAAACATAATAAAAATTACATCGAGGTCCATGGACCACCAAATGACCATTGCCGCCGCCAGAACGAGCTGCCGACGCGCCGCTATCGCCGCTCCCATACCGGAGCCAGCCTGGCCTTGTCGTTGACAGCCGGGAAGTCTTCGTGCACGTACCCCTAAGGACCAGAGCCCTGGAGCCGCAGTCGTCGCCGTTGAATCCTTGAATCGATCTGAAGAACCTGACACCAAATATCGCCGTTGCGTACGCACGACAAGAAACCCTAACCTCGCCGCCCCGAGGAGCTGGCAGGAACCTGACACCAAACATTACTTTGTCATTATCCTAGCATGCAAAAAGATTTGTATGTATTACGTAAGTACCTCCTTAGCAGTTGTCATGAGTGTGCTTTACGCCCAAGGATTGATTTGTATGTATTTCTACTAATATAAAAAGCACAAATAATTGTAGGTGATATAAAATATCCTAGCCGCTCAATGATCCGTATCTGATGGTCCTAATTGATTTCATGTTTAGGGCAACAAAACACACCTAATACTCTACTTACTGCAATTTACCGAAAAAGGGTATCCCCGCTTTATATTATAAAGCAACCATCACCGATTACAACCGAGAGACCGATACAGACACACACCACCACCGCACACAACACACACCCAAGGCAGGATACAAAGGTGCCGGGCACCGACACACCACCCCTCGACAATCAAGCAAACTACAGATGAGCGAGGAAGACAGCTTGGAGCCGCCGAAGACCTCCACCATGAGAATCCAAAATAGAGAGGTGAGCCGGACAACAACGAAGCCAGGACTCCAAAGCGGTGCCTCCCAGAAGGGTACGACCATGGATAGCCGCCACCGCCCGATCACGAAGATCAGGTTTTCACCCAGAGCAAGACGACAAGAGTAGGAGAGCCGCGACGGAGCCTTCAGGAAGGATACGGCGACACCGGCCGCCGCCACCGTCGGCCAGTCAAAGGACTGGGCAAGTGGTGTACCCCGGCGCTCACAACCCGCCGTCACACCCTAACTCCGTCAACCACCCGCAACCATGCCACCCGCATGGCCATGGTTGCCCGCCCGCACCTGAGACGCACGCACCGCCCGCAAATGCCGCGCCTCCCGGCGCCAGAGCCGCCGCCCTGCAACCCGACAACCCCGAGACCACACAAAGGCCCCGGCTTTGGCCCAACCGGCCGCCCCCGACCGACGAAGCCACAGCGGACGCTCCGCCCCGGACATCAGCAGACCTGCGCCAACCCGCCCACGGCGAGAAAAGGGGGAGAAGGAGGAGCGGACGCATCCGGACCGGCACCCCTTGTGCCGGCGATAGGTGACGCGACCGCATCGAGGCCACCCATCCCTCCTACCGAGCTCCCCGCCGAACACGAGGAAAAGGGGAGAAGGAGGAGCGGACGCATCCGGACCGGCACACCCCTGTGCCGGCGACAGGTGACGCGACCGCATCGAGGCCACCCGTCCCTCCTACCGAGCTCCCCAACAAGCACACCCTCATGTCGCCCCACCATGGCAGCCGGCACACATCACCGCGAGGCCACCAGCAAACGCGCGCCCACCGACGAGGGGAACCAAATTGGCCCGCGGCAGCAGCCAAGGGAGCTCACCGGAGATGTCTCCTCGCGCCGCCCGCCGAAAGAGCTTCTGGGGCGCCAACCTCGACCACAACACATGCGCCTCCGCGCCCTGGCCAGAGCCGCCCAGCAGCCCGCCACCCCAACCAGAACAGCCGTTCCGCCAGCCGCAACGCCACCTCCTTAGCCTGGATGCCGGCCACCCCCAAAGGCATCCGCCGCCGCCACCACCCGGATCTGGGCAGGAGCACCCAGATCCGCCGCCAGCAAGGCCCCCGCCTCAGAGCCCCACGAGCGACGCAGGGAGGGAGGGGGGTAGCACCACCGGGACGCCAGGACGCCGGGGGGAGGGAGCAGAACCCGGAGATGGGCCGACGACCGACGCCGTCGACGCGGAAGGCCGCGCCCCGCGACGCACGCCTCCAGCGCGCGGGAAGAAGCCGCCCCGCCGCCGCCTACGCCGCGCGGCCTTTGGCCGGCGACACCACCGGCGGCGGCGAGGGGAGGGAGGCCGGGGCGGGGGTTGAGAGGAGGCGGCGCTAGGGTTGGCTCCCGGAGTCGCCCGCGGGAGCGACTCGGGGAGCGTGTCAGTATGATTTTTTTCGCTGGTCTAATCATACTGAGACTGCAATTTACTCATCACTGCTACTGGTTACAAGGCTTTTCCTACCACTGTTTTCTTCTAAATCACATGCTGATACACCACCCCCACCGAAACGTGCATTGCACGTGTTGGGTTAGTAGTTGAGCCCAGAAGGACTAGAAAATGTCTCTTTGTTTCCCTACAAAATTCTCTATTTCTTTTCAATAAGAGAAAGCCTGAGTTCTATGCTTAGTTTGCGGCTTCTAAACCATTATGTGTCGAACTTATTTTGTAATCTATTGTGGAAAAAGTGGCCATCGAAGAAAAAAAAAACATTGATTAAAAGAATGAAAAGATGGGAAATATCTTACTAGACAAACAGAATTATTATAATCCTTAGATGCTAAATTGAGACCTAATAATAACATAGCCATGTCTTCTGGATTGGACTGTAGGGCATTTCTAAGCCCTTAGAACAACAACCAACCATCCTTGTCTCCATGTCACTCCATATATAACACTTAAACTAAAAATCGAAGTGGCATTTCAGCAAACTTGTACAAACTCAAAGAGTGCAATTTTAGCCTACTAGTGTGCAACTCTAAGTGGCTGCGATTTAAAAAAAAGTAACAACTGAGATTTTGCAACATTACGGGTCCAACCAGGAGAATTTGAGCGCAGTGGATCAAACTAGCTCGGATACCAGAACTGCGAAGAGCCAAAGGAATATTGCATAGGAGGAGAAGGGGATTTGGGGTGACAATAGACGAAGGTTGGGAAGAGAATCAGACAGAGGAAAACCAGTAAGATACCATGCGTTGCATATAAAAAAGGCCATGAGTGGAAAAGCTCATCCAAAGCATGACCACCGTCAATGTTTTCTCCTCTCCCACTCCTTCTCGTGCCATTGTACGTGCCTGGTTTGTCATTGCCTCACTCCGTATTCAACGTAGCTCTGATGTGCGACGTTGTTTTCTCCAACTCTAACAAATCTGCATTGTGTTTCCTGTCTTGTTGGAGATAGAATGTGAAAACTCTGGTTTTAGTTTTGGAGAGAGAAATCGGTTTGTGCCATGGTCATATTTTTCTTTTCTGTTGCCTCTCGTAACCACTCCAAACAACACTATTTTGTTCATTCACAAGAAAAGATAAGATTTTGGACATGAGCGAGCTTCAGTTTGTGGATTTGTTTATGTGTATATGACTAAGAAATTATAAAACAGTTGTGTTATGGAGATGTAGAATTTTTCACGTTACGATGTGTAGCTGTCAAAGGTATGGAACTCACTTTCAATGCGATTTCACTGAAATTCACTGAATTTTGTCAAAACATTTCAGACATTTCACTAGTACACACGAATTTAAATATATTTTAAAATTTTAAAATATTTGGTTGTATTTCAAGTTAAAATTTCGGTCCTTTGGGCAAACTGGGAATCAAAATCACTGAAATTCACTGAATTTCAGTGATTTAGTAATTTTCAGTGATTTTGGTTGTGGCCAAAATATTTTTGAAACCAAAATTCTAAACCATCAAATACCGATGAAACTGATAGAAAAAGTTGCGTTGCACGCTTCTCTAAAAATAGGTTTAAATGTTTTGGAATAAATGCGACAGAAAATCGTTTGTACTGATCACTTCATAGCTCACGCACTTACGTGTTCCTATTAGACCAACCATCGGTTGGCACCTGGTACAAGGCAAAGCTCGAGAAATATCATTTTAGTGCATAGCTAGTGGTTGATAGCCGCGAACACGACAATTTATATATATTTGGGCGAGGACAAAAGAAAGACATATTAAACATTTTTTTGCCAGCTCAGCTCTTATGTTATTTGGTTATCTCTACTCCTAAGGGGGGAGTACGTTGTTGTTTCGTCTCGTTAGCCTCCCACCTATCGATCGAAACCACCACTGATTTTTATTTAAGGTAAGCCCCACCCCTGGTTTATCGGTTTATTTTGCCACCGGGCCTTTTCAATCCAAACCGCGAGGAAAAAGCCCAGCTCCTCTACCTATCTCCGGAAGCCTCATTCTCTCTCTTGCCCGCTAGGTTTCCCACATTTGCTTCGGTAGACCCCCCCTAACACAAGGATGGCTGAGATTGGCCGATACCCCTTCATATCAAAGGGCATGATGGTCATATTTTGAAAAAGTGCCCGCCCGCACGCCCGCCGGCCCGAGGCGTGTACGTATACGAATACGTGGTGGTTTTTTTTTTACGTCGGGCACGCGCCTGCCCGCATGCAGACGTGGCGGTTGAACGCGGACGGAATCAACGCGCGTGGCCTCCTGTTCTGCCGCGCGCGCCATCACGCGCCGCCGCCCGCATTCAACGCCCCTGCCGCCGGCTCCTTCGGCTGTCGTGCCCGCCTGAGCTGTCGGCTGCCGCTTGACCTCGCGTCCCGCGCCGCGTGACCGCTGCCGGCAGCCGACAGACTTGCCACCTGCCGCACGGCGCCCCTGCCGTCTGCCGCACGCCGCCCCTGCCACCTCCTCGCCTGCCGCGCGCGGAGACGTCCCGTCGCCTGCCGCCTCCTCGCCTGCCGCGCCCCGGCACCTCGCCTGCTGCGCTTTAATGGCCCGGCGCCCCGCCCGCTATAAAAGCCGCCCCGCCCCACACTGCCCGTCCTTCTCTCCTCTCTCTCCCTTGCCCCCTATCCCTCCCGCCGGCGATCTCTCCTCCGCCGACCGCGCCGCCATGTCGTCGAGCGAGTCCGAGAGCGAAGGCGTGCCACCGGGGGGCGTCTGGCCGTCGAGCCTAACATTAGGGCAGATGGAGGACCTCGCCAGGTTCGGCCTCTACGTGCCGCCGTCGGCGAAGGTGCCGCGGCCGTGGAGGATCTCCGCCGACGGCTACCCCACGCAGGGCCCACCGGCGACCAGAGAGGAGCTCCGCGCGCACCCCGGCGGCCGCTACAACAGGAGGAACCGCCGCCATTTTTGGAACGGCAAGCGGTTCGACGACGTGATCTGCGCCTTCAAGCGCGCCGCCCAAGGGCTCCCCGCCGACGCCACCGGTGGAGCCGGCCGCGCGGGCACGCCCCCGTCCCCATCCCCGCCCCCGCCCCTCCAGCCCCGGCGGATGTGTTGGGGAACGTTGCATGGGAAACAAAAATTTTCCTACGCACACACAAGATCTATCCATGGTGATGAGCATCTACGAGAGGGAGAGTGAATCTACATACCCTTGTAGATCGCTAAGCGGAAGCGTTAATAAACGCGGTTGATGTAGTCGAACGTCTTCGCGATCCAAATCGCCGAGCGTCCCGCGATCCAATCACGATCCTTCCGATCTAGTGCCGAACGGACGGCACCTCCGCGTTCAACACACGTACGGCTTGATGACGCCTTCACCTCCTCGATCCAGCGAGCGATGGTGAAGTAGTGGTTGAGTTCCAGCAGCACGACGGCGTGGTGATGGTGGTGAGGAACAATCTCTGCAGGGCTTCGCCAAGCGCTACGGAGATTATGACGGAGGAACTAGAGGGCTAGGGTTGCCGGCACACGGCTTGGGAAATCCTGATGTGTCCCGTGTACTAGCCCTGCCCCTCTATTTATATGTTGAGCCTTGGGGTCTAAACTTGGAGTAAAAGCCTCCTCTAGGTCGGTTTTGCCCGCACAAGGTCGGTTTGGCCCGCAGGAAAAGAGTCCAACTCGGATCCCTGCCGAACCGTGCACAGCCGCGCACAAGCGGTAGTACCGCTTCACACAAGCGGTAGTACCGCTTGGGCGGTAGTACCGCTTCACACAAGCGGTAGTACCGCTCGGGCGGTAGTACCGCTTCACCAAGCGGTAGTACCGCTTACGCGGCAGCAAAACTACTTTTGCACTTTCCAATACCTCGTGGGCTTTGTCCCTTTGGCTCATATAAAGTGTTGCTGCACCCGAACACTTCGGTAAACATCCGGAATCCCTTCCGGTGAACTCCGGAACCCTTCCAGAGATCAAAACACTATTATCACATATATCAATCTTTACCTCCGGACTATTCCGGAGATCCTCGTCATGTCCGGGATCTTATCCGGGACTCCGAACAACTTTCGGTCACCAACATAATAACTCAATTATACTAATCGTCACCAAACGTTAAGTGTGTAGACCCTGCGGGTTCGAGAACTATGTAGACATGACCGAGACACCTCTACGGCCAATAACCAATAGCGGGACCTGGATGCCCATATTGGCTCCTACATATTCTACGAAGATCTTTATCGGTCGAACCTCTATGTCAAGGATTCAGTTAATCCCGTATGCTGTTCCCTTTGTTCTTCGGTATGTTACTTGCCCGAGATTCGATCGTCGGTATCACTATACCTAGTTCAATCTCGTTACCGGCAAGTCTCTTTACTCGTTCCGTAATACAAGATCTCGTGGCTAACACTTTAGTCACATTGCTTGCAAGGCTCAATGTGATGTTGTATTACCGAGTGGGCCCTGAGATACCTCTCCGTCATATGGAGTAACAAATCCCAGTCTTGATCCATGCCAACCCAACAGACACCCTCGGAGATACCTGTAGAGCACCTTTATAGTCACCCAGTTACGTTGCGACGTTTGATACACACAAGGTATTCCTCCGGTGTCAGTGAGTTGCATGATCTCATGGTCAAAGGAACAGATACTTGACATGCAGAAAACAATAGCAATAAACTGACACGATCAAATGCTACGTTTACAGTTTGGGTCTTGTCCATCACATCATTCTCCTAATGATGTGATCCCGTTATCAAATGACATCTCATGTCAATGGCTAGGAAACCTTAACCATCTTTGATCAACGAGCTAGTCAACTAGAGGCTTACTAGGGACACAGTGTTGTCTATGTACCCACACATGTATTTGAGTTTCCAATCAATACAATTATAGCATGGATAATAAACGATTATCATTAACAAGGAAATATAATAATAACCAATTTATTATTGCCTCTAGGGCATATTTCCAACAGTCTCCCACTTGCACTAGAGTCAATAATCTAGTTCACATCACTATGTGATTTACATTGTAATGAATCGAACACCCATGCAGTTCTGGTGTTGTTCATGTTTAGCCCTTGGAAGAGGTTTAGTCATCGGATCTGCAACATTTAGATCCGTGTGTACTTTGCAAATATTTATGTCGTCCTCCTTGATGTAATCGCGGATGGAATTGAAACGTCGCTTTATGTGTCTGGTCCTCTTGTGAAATCTTGGTTCCTTGGCTAGAGCAATGGCACCAGTATTATCACAAAACAGAGTCATTGGGTTAAGTGCACTAGGCACTACTCCAAGATTTGTCATGAACTCCTTCATCCAGACACCTACCTTCGCCGCCTCCGAGGCAGCGATGTACTCCGCTTCGCATGTAGAATCTGCTACCACGCTTTGCTTGGAACTGCACCAGCTAACCGCACCCCCATTAAGAATAAATACGTATCCGGTTTGCGACTTAGAGTCATCCGGATCAGTGTCAAAGCTTGCATCGACGTAACCCTTTACGACGAGCTCTTGATCACCTCCATAAACGAGAAACATGTCCTTAGTCCTTTTCAGGTACTTCAGGATATTCTTGACCGCCGTCCAGTGTTCCATTCCTGGATCACTTTGAAACCTTCCGACCATACTTATGGCAAGGCTGACATCGGGTCTTGTGCACAGCATTGCATACATGATAGAGCCTATGGCCGAAGCATAGGGGATGACACTCATCTTTTCTCTATCTTCTGCAGTCACTGGGCATTGAGTCTTACTCAACTTCACACCTTGCAAAACAGGCAAGAACCCCTTCTTGGACTGATCCATTTTGAACTTCTTCAAAATCTTATCAAGGTATGTGCTTTGTGAAAGTCCTATTAAGCGTCTTGATCTATCTCTATAGATCTTGATGCCTAATATGAAAGCAGCTTCTCCTAGGTCCTTCATTGAAAAACTCTTGTTCAAATATTCCTTTACGCTTTCCAGCATTTCTATATTGTTTCCAATCAGCAATATGTCATCCACATATAATATTAGAAACGCTATAGAGCTCCCACTCACTTTCTTGTAAATACAAGCTTCTCCGTAAACTTGTATAAACTCGAACGCTTTGATCACCTCATCAAAACGAAGATTCCAACTCCGAGATGCTTGCACCAGTCCATAAATGGATCGCTGGAGTTTGCAAACTTTGTCAGCATTCTCTGGATCGACAAAACCTTCTGGTTGTATCATATACAACTCTTCCTTAAGGTAACCGTTAAGGAACGCTGTTTTGACATCCATCTGCCAAATTTCATAATCGAAAAAGGCAGCTATTGCTAACATGATTCTGACGGACTTAAGCATCGCTACGGGTGAGAAGGTCTCATCGTAGTCAACTCCTTGAACTTGTGAAAAACCCTTTGCCACAAGTCGAGCTTTATAGACGGTGACATTACCGTCCGCGTCCGTCTTCCTCTTAAAGATCCATTTGTTCTGAATGGCCTTACGCCCTTCAGGTAATACTTCCAAAGTCCATACTTTGTTTTCATACATGGATCCCATCTCGGATTTCATGGCCTCTAACCACTTCTCGGAATCCGGGCCCATCATCGCTTCTCCATAGTTCGTAGGTTCATCGTTGTTTAACAACATGACCTCTAAGACAGGGTTGCCGTACCACTCAGGAGTAGTACGCGTCCTTGTCGACCTACGAGGTTCGATAGCAACTTGATCCAAAGCTTCATGATCATCATCATTAACTTCCTCTTCAGCTAATGTAGGCTCCACAGAAACAACTTTCTGCGCTGCGCTACTCTCAGGTTGAAGTAAAGGTTCAATAACCTCATCAAGTTCTATCTTCCTCCCACTCAATTCTTTCGAGAGAAACTCTTTCTCAAGAAATGTTCCGTTTTTAGCGACAAACATTTTGCCTTCGGATCTGAGATAGAAGGTATACCCAACTGTCTCTTTTGGGTATCCTATGAAGACGCATTTCTCCGCTTTGGGTTCCAGCTTTTCAGGCTGAAGCTTTTTGACATAAGCATCACATCCCCAAACTTTAAGAAACGACAGCTTTGGCTTCTTGCCAAACCAAAGTTCATATGGCGTCGTCTCAACGGATTTCGATGGTGCCCTATTTAAAGTGAATGCAGCTGTCTCTAATGCATAACCCCAAAACGATAGTGGCAAATCGGCAAGAGACATCATAGATCGCACCATATCTAATAAGGTTCGATTACGACGTTCGGACACACCATTACGCTGTGGTGTTCCAGGCGGTGTCAATTGTGAAACAATTCCACACTGTCTTAAGTGACTGCCAAACTCATAACTCAGATATTCTCCTCCTCGATCAGATCGTAGGAATTTAATCTTCTTGTTACGATGATTCTCAACTTCACTCTGAAATTGTTTGAACTTTTCAAATGTTTCAGACTTGTGTTTCATTAAGTAAATATACCCATATCTACTTAAGTCATCAGTGAAGGTGAGAAAGTAACGATAACCACCGCGCGCTTCAATACTCATCGGACCGCACACATCAGTATGTATGATTTCCAATAAGTCACTTGCCCGTTCCATTGTTCCAGAGAACGGCGTTTTAGTCATCTTGCCCATGAGGCATGGCTCACATGTGTCAAGTGATTCAAAATCAAGTGACTCCAAAAGTCCATCAGCATGGAGCTTCCTCATGCGTTTTACGCCAATATGACCTAAACGGCAGTGCCACAAGAAAGTGGTATTATCATTATCAATTCTACATCTTTTGGCATCAATGTTATGAACATGTGTATCATTACTATTGAGATTCAATAAGAATAAACCCCTCACATCGGGTGCATGACCATAAAAGATATTACTCATATAAATAGAACAACCATTATTCTCTGATTTAAATGAGTAACCGTCTCGCAATAAACAAGATCCAGATATAATGTTCATGCTTAACGCAGGCACCAAATAACACTTATTTAGGTTCATCACTAATCCCGATGGTAATCGAAGAGCGAGCGTGCCGACGGCGATCACATCAACCTTGGAACCATTTCCCACGCGCATCGTCACTTCGTCCTTTGCCAGCCTCCGTCTATTCCGCAGTTCCTGTTTTGAGTTGCAAATATGAGCAACCGCACCGGTATCAAATACCCAGGCACTACAACGAGAGTTGGTAAGGTACACATCAATAACATGTATATCATATATACCTTGTTTGTTGTTGGCCGCCTTCTTGTCAGCCAAATACTTGGGGCAATTCCGCTTCCAGTGTCCAGTTCCCTTGCAATGAAAACACACAGTTTCTGGTTTGGGTCCAGCCTTGGGTTTCTTCACGAGAGGAGCAACTGCTTTGCCACTCTGCTTGGAGTTACCCTTCTTACCCTTGCCATTTTTCTTGAAACTAGTGGTTTTATTGACCATCAACACTTGATGCTCCTTCTGAATTTCAGACTCAGCGGCTTTCAGCATCGCAAACAGCTCGGCGACTGACTTGTTCATCCCGTGCATGTTATAGTTCAACACGAAGCTCTTGTAGCTAGGTGGCAATGATTGAAGAACTCTGTCAGTGATAGCCTCTGGCGGAAGGGGCATCCCTAACTCAGCCAGACGGGTGGAGTACCCAGACATTCTGAGCACGTGATCACTGATAGACCCGTTCTCCTCCATCTTGCAAGCATAGAACTTATCGGAGATCTCATATCTCTCGATCCGGGCATTCTTCTGAAAGATAAACTTCAACTCCTGGAACATCTCATATGCTCCATGACGTTCAAAACGTCTTTGAAGTCCCGGTTCTAAGCCATACAACATTGCACATTGAACTATTGAGTAATCATCAGAACGAGCCTGCCAGGCGTTCACAACGTCTAGAGACTCAACTGGAGCGGGTGGATCACCAAGCGGTGCATCAAGGACATAAGCCTTCTGGGAAGCCGTAAGGATAATCCTTAGATTACGGGCCCAGTCCACAAAGTTACTTCCATCATCTTTCAACTTAGCTTTCTCTAGGAACGCATTAAAATTCAGGGGTGCTACTGCGCGAGCCATGATCTACAACATAAATATTGCAAAGACAACTTAGACTATTGTTCTTAGATAATGAGTTTAGTTAATCATATTACTTAAAAACTCCCACTCAAATTGACATCCCTCCGATCATTCGAGTGTAACATGATCCAAATCCACCAACTCAAGTCCGATCATCACGTGAGTTGAGGTGGTTTCAATGGTGAACATCTTCATGTTGATCATATCTACTATATGACTCATGTTCGACCTTTCGGTCTCTTGTGTTCCGAGGCCATGTCTGTACATGCTAGGCTCGTCAAGTTTAACCCGAGTGTTCCGCACGTGCAACATGGCTTGCACCCGTTGTATGCGAACGTAGAGTCTATCACACCCGATCATCACGGCGTGTCTCGAAACGACGAACTTTCGCAACGGTGCACACTTGGGGAGAACACAATTTATCTTGAAATTTAAGTGAGGGATCACCTTATAATGCTACCGTCGTCCTAAGCAAAATAAGATGCATAAAAGGATTAACATCACATGCAAATCATAAGTGACATGATATGGCCATGAACTTGTGCTTTTGATCTCCATCTCCAAAGCACCGGCATGATCTCCATCGTCACCGGCATGACACCATGATCTCCATCATCTTGATCTCCATCAACGTGTCGCCATAAGGTTGTCGCGCTGACTGTTGCTTCCACGACTATAGCTAACGTTTAGCGATAAAGTAAAGCATTACATAGCGCTTAATGATTGACACGCAGGTCATACAATAATTAAAGACAACTCTATGGCTCCTGCCAGTTGCCGTACTCATCGACATGCAAGTCGTGATATTCTATACATCACATGATCATCTCATACATCACATATATCTCATCATGTAATTGGCCATATCACATCACAACATACCCTGCAAAAACAAGTTAGACGTCCTCTAATTGTTGTTGCAAATTTTACGTGGCTGCTACGGGTTTGCAAGAACCGTTCTTACCTACGCAAAACCACAACGTGGTGTAGTGATTGCTTTTTGATCTTCTAAAAGAACCCTCTTCATTGAAATCGATTCAACTAAAGTGAGAGAGACAGACACCCGCTAGCCATCTTTATGCAACGAAGTTACATGTCAGTTGAAAGAACCTGTCTCGCGTAAGTGTACGCGTAATGTCGGTCCGGGCCGCTTCATCTCACAGTACCGCCGAATCAAATATCAACTAGTAACGGCAAGCAATATGTATACATCCACGCCCACAACTCGTTTGTGTTCTACTCGAGATCTCATCTACGCATAGACCTGGCTCATGATGCCACTGTTGGGGAACGTTGCATGGGAAACAAAAATTTTCCTACGCACACACAAGATCTATCCATGGTGATGAGCATCTACGAGAGGGAGAGTGAATCTACATACCCTTGTAGATCGCTAAGCGGAAGCGTTAATAAACGCGGTTGATGTAGTCGAACGTCTTCGCGATCCAAATCGCCGAGCGTCCCGCGATCCAATCACGATCCTTCCGATCTAGTGCCGAACGGACGGCACCTCCGCGTTCAACACACGTACGGCTTGATGACGCCTTCACCTCCTCGATCCAGCGAGCGATGGTGAAGTAGTGGTTGAGTTCCAGCAGCACGACGGCGTGGTGATGGTGGTGAGGAACAATCTCTGCAGGGCTTCGCCAAGCGCTACGGAGATTATGACGGAGGAACTAGAGGGCTAGGGTTGCCGGCACACGGCTTGGGAAATCCTGATGTGTCCCGTGTACTAGCCCTGCCCCTCTATTTATATGTTGAGCCTTGGGGTCTAAACTTGGAGTAAAAGCCTCCTCTAGGTCGGTTTTGCCCGCACAAGGTCGGTTTGGCCCGCAGGAAAAGAGTCCAACTCGGATCCCTGCCGAACCGTGCACAGCCGCGCACAAGCGGTAGTACCGCTTCACACAAGCGGTAGTACCGCTTGGGCGGTAGTACCGCTTCACACAAGCGGTAGTACCGCTCGGGCGGTAGTACCGCTTCACCAAGCGGTAGTACCGCTTACGCGGCAGCAAAACTACTTTTGCACTTTCCAATACCTCGTGGGCTTTGTCCCTTTGGCTCATATAAAGTGTTGCTGCACCCGAACACTTCGGTAAACATCCGGAATCCCTTCCGGTGAACTCCGGAACCCTTCCAGAGATCAAAACACTATTATCACATATATCAATCTTTACCTCCGGACTATTCCGGAGATCCTCGTCATGTCCGGGATCTTATCCGGGACTCCGAACAACTTTCGGTCACCAACATAATAACTCAATTATACTAATCGTCACCAAACGTTAAGTGTGTAGACCCTGCGGGTTCGAGAACTATGTAGACATGACCGAGACACCTCTACGGCCAATAACCAATAGCGGGACCTGGATGCCCATATTGGCTCCTACATATTCTACGAAGATCTTTATCGGTCGAACCTCTATGTCAAGGATTCAGTTAATCCCGTATGCTGTTCCCTTTGTTCTTCGGTATGTTACTTGCCCGAGATTCGATCGTCGGTATCACTATACCTAGTTCAATCTCGTTGCCGGCAAGTCTCTTTACTCGTTCCGTAATACAAGATCTCGTGGCTAACACTTTAGTCACATTGCTTGCAAGGCTCAATGTGATGTTGTATTACCGAGTGGGCCCTGAGATACCTCTCCGTCATATGGAGTAACAAATCCCAGTCTTGATCCATGCCAACCCAACAGACACCCTCGGAGATACCTGTAGAGCACCTTTATAGTCACCCAGTTACGTTGCGACGTTTGATACACACAAGGTATTCCTCCGGTGTCAGTGAGTTGCATGATCTCATGGTCAAAGGAACAGATACTTGACATGCAGAAAACAATAGCAATAAACTGACACGATCAAATGCTACGTTTACAGTTTGGGTCTTGTCCATCACATCATTCTCCTAATGATGTGATCCCGTTATCAAATGACATCTCATGTCAATGGCTAGGAAACCTTAACCATCTTTGATCAACGAGCTAGTCAACTAGAGGCTTACTAGGGACACAGTGTTGTCTATGTACCCACACATGTATTTGAGTTTCCAATCAATACAATTATAGCATGGATAATAAACGATTATCATTAACAAGGAAATATAATAATAACCAATTTATTATTGCCTCTAGGGCATATTTCCAACAGGATGTTCCAATCCCACCTGAGCAGGCGGCACTCCAGCAGGACGGCGACCCGGAGGACACGCCCGGGCTCCTGGCAGCCCTGGCCAGATCGGCGGAAGAGGCCGCCGCGGCGGCGGCGCTGGAGGCCCAGGAGCAGGCGGCGGCCTTGGCTGCTGTTGGGGCGGTTGTTGCGGCGGAGCAGAGCGATGAGGAAGACTGGGATGACGACGAGGTCCTTGGCAGCGCCGACGGCGACGACGGCGGCGACAACGGTGGTGACGGTGGCGACGATGACGACGACGGTGGCGACGACGGCGGCATGGTGGAGGTCATCGACCTCGCCATGGAGAGCGATGAGGAGTAGTTTGTTTAGGGTTTTTTTTATGTTAAAATTTAAATTCCATTCAAGTTTATGTAAAATACTTTAAAATATGAATGGAATTGGAATGTTTGAATCGAAATGAAATATTCAAAAAAAAACGTCTTTCAGAGTAGCCCTACCGGCACACCCGAACGGTGCTGGTTGCACTAGGGGTACGTGATCGCATGCACGAAACGAAATCAATTTTTGGGAGCGTGTGCGCATGCCCAATGTAGGCCCCCACGCAAGATATGAACGAATCCGGACACCGAACGCACGTTGCGTCACGTTCGGGCAGTGTTTTAGGGTTTTTCCACCGGGAAAACCCTAGAAAATGCATCGGACGTCGAAAAATACCGAAAATTGTCATGCATGCTTGCCATGGTGCCTGGAGTACGTGGAAAAAGTTAGGGTTCATTCGGTTGACGTGGAAAAAAAACGTCTTTCAGAGTAGCCCTACCGGCACACCCGAACGGTGCTGGTTGCACTAGGGGTACGTGATCGCATGCACGAAACGAAACCAATTTTTGGGAGCGTGTGCGCATGCCCAATGTAGGCCCCCACGCAAGGTATGAACGAATCCGGACACCGAACGCACATTGCGTCACGTCCGGGCAGTGTTTTAGGATTTTTCCACCGGGAAAACCCTAGAAAATGCATCGGACGTCGAAAAATACCGAAAATTGTCATGCATGCTTGCCATGGTGCCTGGAGTACGTGGAAAAAGTTAGGGTTCATTCGGTTGACGTGGAAAAAAACGTCTTTCACAGTAGCCCTACCGGCACACCTGAACGGTGCTGGTTGCACTAGGGGTACGTGATCGCATGCACGAAACGAAACCAATTTTTGGGAGCGTGCGCGCATGCCCAATGTAGGCCCCCACGCAAGATATGAACGAATCCGGACACCGAACGCATGTTGCGTCACGTCCGGGCAGTGTTTTAGGGTTTTTACACCGGGAAAACCCTAGAAAATGCATCGGACGTCGAAAAATACCGAAAATTGTCATGCATGCTTGCCATGGTGCCTGGAGTACGTGGAAAAAGTTAGGGTTCATTGGGTTGACGTGGAAAAAAAACGTCTTTCAGAGTAGCCCTACCGGCACACCCGAACGGTGCTGGTTGCACTAGGGGTACGTGATCGCATGCACGAAACGAAACCAATTTTTGCGAGCGTGTGCGCATGCCCAATGTAGGCCCCCACGCAAGATATGAACGAATCCGGACACCGAACGCACGTTGCGTCACGTCCGGGGTAGTGTTTTAGGGTTTTTCCACCGGGAAAACCCTAGAAAATGCATCGGACGTCGAAAAATACCGAAAATTGTCATGCATGCTTGCCATGGTGCCTGGAGTACGTGGAAAAAGTTAGGGTTTATTCGGTTGACGTGAAAAAAAAATGTCTTTCAGAGTAGCCCTACCGGCACACCCGAACGGTGCTGGTTGCACTAGGGGTACGTGATCGCATGCATGAAATGAAACCAATTTTTGCGAGCGTGTGCGCATGCCCAATGTAGGCCCCCACGCAAGATATGAACGAATCCGGACACCGAACGCACGTTGGGTCACGTCCGGGCAGTGTTTTAGGGTTTTTCCATCGGGAAAACCCTAGAAAATGCATCGGACGTCGAAAAATACCGAAAATTGTCATGCATGCTTGCCATGGTGCCTGGAGTACGAGGAAAAAGTTATGGTTCATTCGGTTGCCATGGTGCCTGTGTTTTAGGGTTTTTTTACCGGTGCTGATTTTTAGACGTGCTGACGCCGTGAGATCGTATGCGAAGTGGGTCGGCCGACGCATGCATAAATGATTGGATGGGCCGGATAATTGACGAGGAGGCGGGGACGACGTGCACAACTTGTACGTGCACAACTTATACATGCATGCATGACACCTCTAAAAAAAGGACTACCCTAAAAACCTGCATCTACGTGGGTCAAACCCCACGTTCGACACACCCCGCCGCCATCTCCGCCCGCACCCGCCACCATCTGCGCCCATCACGCACGCCGCCACTGCCCCCATCTCGCGGACGCACCCCTCTGCGCCATCACGCTGACGCCCCCACCCTGCCCCCATCACGCACGCCGCAACCCTGCTCCCATCACGCCGCCGCCTTCAGGAAGCAGGCCGGCCTGCCGACGTCACGGACGCCGCCGTCCGCCGTTCCCCATCACGTCGTCCTCCCCCTATCCCGCGAACGTCCCCCGATCCCCATCTCGCTGTCGTCCCCCGATCCCGCCGTCATCCCCCGAGCTGCATAAGTACGTCATGCACGCCGTCGGCCACCTAGGGCCAATTGGTTGAAGGTAAGGTTTTGTTTTTCGAACGCACGGTGCAATCATCATGTATAGCATGTAGACATGTACAATAGCTAATAGTTTTTTAATGCTTGTATTCGTAGTGATGGACGAGTATGGAGAAATATATTGTTCTGTTGAGAAGTGGTGCCTGTTGGTCAGCAAATTAAACTCTAGGCAGAAAAAGCAATTTGCAAGCACTAGGTTGGAAAAAATGTTGATGATTCCTAGTGTGCAAATGCGAAAGTGTTTGCTGAAATTCATAATTAAAACATATGACTTGACCCGAAAAAGGTTCATTATGCCACCAAAAAACGGTGCGATATCATTGCGCACTGAAGATGTGTTTGACATTTTTGGGCTAGACAACAAGGGCAAAGATGTCATGAAAGCGCTAGGTAAAGGGGGGTTACAGGCGAAGGTGAAGGTGCCTTCTCGTTTTGTAGATTCCACTACGGGTGAAATAATGATAGACCAGCTGATTGAGAACATCATTACGAGTGGCACGTATGATGATGATTCCCTGCGTAGAATTGTGTTGGTTCTCCTTGGCACAGTTCTTGCACCGCACTCCAGAAAAGAAGTTCCTAATGGTTTTTACAAGTTGGTGGAGGATGTGGAGGCCATAAAAGCATTTAATTGGAACGCGTTTACCTTACGCATTTGCGTTGATGGCGTCGAAAAGACGGTTCGAGATGTTACAAAATTTACATGGCCGGTGGGAAACCTTGCCCTCATTCAGGTAAATTGTAATTTAAATTTTTTTCTTTGCAATTACTATTTCGAAAATAAAGATTGCTAATATATTTCATGTTCATGCAGTACTTGTATTGGGAGAAAGTGCAGCCAATAGATGTAGAGACATTCGATCCACTGGCACATGAATATCCGTTAATGCTAAATTGGACAGAAGTTGAGGCTGCGAAGCGTGACGGCTACGACACATCATACGGCCGCGGTAATGGGAAGGTAAGTATTTATGGTTTGTACTGCATGCACTTATGGTAGTATTTAAATGTTGAGTAATTTAAATTCTTTGGACGTGTCACAGATTGATGACTTAATAAGTGAGAAGTACAGACAGGCATTAATTGCTCAAGAAGAAAAAATTGCAGAGGAAGCATTTGATCGAGAAGAACGAACAGGTCGTGCCCGGAAAAGTAAAGATAATAGAGACGAGGCTTCGTCGAGCAGGGACACTACATTAGATCAAGTGATGAAATGCATCAAAGATATGCAGAAAGAAATTCGTCTTCTCCCAGATAAATGTGCTGAGGTAATGAGTGATGTGTACTTCAATATACATGGGATTATTCATCATGTTTGCATGTATTTTATGATTCAGATGTGTTCTTGCAGATACTAGTGGAGAAGCTGCAGAAGAAAGGTCTTGTCTTCAAGCCAAACAGGGGGTTCCGTGATGATGTTCAGTTTGTGGAGGAAAGTGAAGAGTGGATGAAGAAGTATGATCCAAAATATTGGACAGAAGTGAAATCAACTCCTGTAAAAGAAGGTACGGAAGATAGGGTGGAGGCATCCTTCACCACTGGGAAGGGCATGAAGTTCGCAGATGACAAAGGCGTGCATCACAATACACCCGGTACAGGTGATGAAGCCGACCCCTTCATTATTGAGGAGAATGGTAATTCACCCGACCCATCACTAGCAACGGTAGACACGAAAGATTTTCCATCTGTTACTGCAACCCCCAAGAATGTAAATACAGTATCAGACGAGTCTAGCGCCGATAAATCTGAGGAAATTAGTATCGATAGTCTGAAAACCCGTATGAAAAATGCGAAAGAAAGTGGTACTAAGGAGCATGATGGGAAACGCAAGCGGCAACAGTCAAAATACTTTCGTTCACCCTACCAGCATAACGGTGGACGTAAACGTCTAAAAAAAAGTAAGTGCTAGGTAATTTATTCTTGGAAGATATTTCTGTCCTTGCATGCACACTTTATTAACTCATTGTGTGTTAACTTTTGTAGGTCTGTTTGGTATAAGGGCGGCTCTAATTAGTACCGATTACATTAATGAGGAACACATAGAGGCCGCCAAGGTTTATATCCAGACACTTGCAGACTCGGAGAAGCATTGTAGAAAAACTGTCGTCCACATGACGGGAATAGGTGGGGAAACATGTACGCCAGATATGCTTCAAGCCATCACTTCGAAAAAGTGGTTGACTGGCGCTGTAAGTATGAGCATTGATTTATTCAGTTGTACATGTCCTTTTTATTAATTTTCTAATAGCCGTATTACTGTTATGATATTTTCAGGTCATCAATTGTTATTGCAACCATATGCAGACCCATAATCCTCGTGCTGATCGTCACATATTATCATCTTGGGTGTCCCACTGGCTTCTTCTTCGTGCTGATGGAAAGGTTAAGAACTCTAATAAGCATTTTCTGGAGCATTTCACAAACCAAACAAAAATTGTGTCTAGAGTAACTGAAGAGTATTATGTCAAAGATAAGGTACTTCATTTTAGTATGACCCATCGTACTACGTAACTATCTGCATGCACACCTACATAACAAAACTTTGTAGTAGGCATACTTTCCTTTTCATGTGGAAGATAATCATTGGATAACCGTTGTGATGCACAAGAAGAAAAATGAGTTTCAAGTTTTAAATTCTACTGGTAAAATCAGCAAGAGAGTTCTTTCAAAGATTACTACGCTGGTAAGCTTACAACTTTACATAAAACAGAATATAGTCAGTTGTTACGTACTTAATATGGATTTCACATTTCTATTTCAGAGGGCAGAAATAGCTAAAGATACAAAGAAGGTAAACTCCCTTTTACAAATGGAATATCCTGATGTCTCTTCCTGGCCAATAAGGGAGTACGATATGCCGTTACAACAGGACGGGTATGTTCAAAGTTGAATTTGTATGTAGTTCTCTGATCCATCATGACTTGACCCGCTGTTTTTTGCAGTGTCTCTTGTGGTCTTTTCGTGGTGAAATGCGCTCAATACTGGGACGGAGAAGAGTGGATATTAGACTTTGACCAAGCTGAGATTAATCCTTCGAGGGGACGCATTCTAGCTGAAATACTTTTTTCAGAATGCAACACGATGGAAATGTGAAAGAGAAGATTCTCAAGATCATGGAGAAGAAATGAATACGAGGATGGGGTGTTGGCTATTAGGACATTTCTTTTTTGTAATGCGATATGATTTTGCATACTATGTGTGCTCGGTACTTCATTTTGCTATTTGGTAATGGCATATCAGTGCGTGTTAGTGACCTAAATAAAAGTGCCGTGCTCGGTACTTGGATCTTTATTGTAATGGCACATCATTACTTGATACTATGTGTCGTTCGTTCGAAATAAAAATGACATGCTTCGGACTATTTTTATTACTGACTGTTTGCAATGTGATTATTTGTGTGTGATTTTTGCCTCATGGATGTGAAAAACAACTGTATACGTAAAAAAACGAAAAAAAATTGCCCGACCCCGCCAGCCGGGCCCGTCGTCAATCTAAATTTTCCATCCAAATCAAGCCAACGGCGACTCGGGTGGTCAATTAGGCTGACAAACGGGCCCACATGCGTGGTCCAACGGGGCGGACAAGTGGAGTTGTAAGAGGACCTTGCGAGCTACCGCGGAGGCGGCTATTTAAGCCGGTCGCGGCGCCCGTCGGCTTCCGAGGTGGGACTAAACACGGGACGCCCGTGTGCGCGTGCGCCGCGGCGCATATGTGGCCGCGTCGTCGGCCGGCCCAACTAGGCCCACTGTGCCCCCTACTGCGCGTGAAATGAGCCGGCCCAGCCGCGCGTTCGGCACCGACGCCCGCGAACGCGTCGCATTTTTAGTCCCACCTCGAAAGCCGACGGGCACCGCGATCGGCTTAAATAGCTGCCTCCGCGGTAGCCTTCGAACCCCTCTCAGAACTCAACCTCTCCGCCCCGTTGGTCCCCTCAGCTGGGCCCGTATGTCAGCCTAACTGACCGCCCGAGTCGCCGTTGGCTTGATTTGGACGGAATATGTAGTTGACGGCGGGCCCAGCTGGGGCGGTCGGGCTTTTTTTTTTCCTTCACATATTAGCTAAAGAAAGTCCGTAAGATAACTTGTTCAAAAAACAGAATTAAACAACTGTGTACTAACTAAACTCATTCACAAAACAGTATAAAAAACGTCGCAACTCATTCAATAAATAATATATATGTTCACATAAATATTTTGAGCAAACATAAACAAAGCACTTGTTAAGTTCTCTGGCGCACACACGTATGAATAAAAAAGAACATTGGTTTTTCCAACATGACTCGTTCTACCAGTTTTCTTCTTCCGACAAACGAAGCTGCTTCTCTACGCCCGATATCTGAACGACATATAAAGAAGTGCGTGAGAAAATATAGTCAGAAAAATCAAATTAGCAACATAACAAAAATAAGAATGTAACAACTTACTTCTCGTTCAGACGACATGTCGCCTTGTTATGACCTGGGAGATGACACAGACTGCACAACGGACCACTTTTTTTCTCTGTAAAATCTTTTGGTCTACCATTTTTCGTAACATCGGGGCCCCCCTTTGACCGCCCCTTCTTAGGTGGACCCTTCGTCGAAACTTTCTCTGGATCAGCAATACCAGGTTCAACTTGTTGCGCCCGACTTTCCTCCTTCCTAAGCATAGCATACCTTCTACTTCCTATAAGTTCCTCCTCTGAAATCTTTTTCTGCGCTATTATGTTGTCCAGACACTTCATCAACTCGTCGAACAAGAAGGCATCATTTGCTGCAACATGAGCAGCTTCTGCGGTTTTTATGGTTATTTGACTATACCGTTCTCTCTCCAATGGCCCTGACCAACCCCATCCAAACATATCACTCTTCCGCTGCACAGGCAACCCATCTCTCGCATTTTTGGACAACCGATGAAGGACACAACACTTTGGTATTTCAGTTAAGTTCAGATGATGGAGAACAAAGAGAATGTGTTTGCATGGCAGCCCTTTCCGAACCATCCTAAGACAACTGCATGTTATAGTTTCTTCTGAGTTACCTGGTTCATAAACAATATTGTAACTGAACTTGTGGTTATCCTTCCATGTCACGATGAATGTCCGACGCTCAATTCCCACGGTCGATTCAAATATCTCCAACTGTCCCATCTTCTGCAAATCATCTTGCAGGATGTAGAAATTAGCAGGTGTGAATACAGTGGCAGCATGCTCCTCAACGGCCTTATATTCAGTAACCGATGGTGGTACTTTATTATTAGCATCACTGTCATCGTGCGCCTCGTTCTCACGGAGGCGAACTATGCAGTTCTCATAATGCACTACCAAATCAACTATGGTCATACCATAGTCGAGGTGGAGGTGAAGGCAGGAGTTAAGGCTTTCGCTCCTCTGGTTACTTCGCATACCAAGGAAAAAACCATCGGAAAGATATGAAGCTGCCCAAAGTCTCCTCTTCCTGTACATCCTGTTAAGCCACTCTTCAGTTTTATCCGTCTTCCATTTATCGACGAAAGCGGTCCATCTCTGCTCAAAGTTGGCTTGAGAGGTGGCATAGTACAGGAGTGATCTGAACTCATCCAGTGACTTGTAATGCAGGTGCCTCTGCATATTTTTCTCGATATGCCACGAGCAAAGACGATGGAACACATCTGAAAGGACAGTCCGAATCGCCCGGATCATTGCAGCGTCACCGTCTGTGATTATTGACTTTGGCTTCACCTGACAGTTTGCCCTCATAAATGTCTGCAGCAGCCACACGTATGTCCCTTCGGTCTCGTCAGAAACAATGGCACAACCAAACACTGTGGTGCAACGGTGGTTGTTAACTCCGACAAAGGGGATGAACGGCATACCATATCTGTTCATCTTATATGTGCTGTCAAACACGACCACATCTCCATAGTCCTAATAGTCCCTCCGCGACTGTGCATCGCACCAGAACATACTCTTCAGTCGCCCTTCATTATCAAGCACATACTCAAAAAAAAAACTCAGAGTCCTTCTCCTTTCTGCTCCTCATAATGCCAACTGCCGTCTCAGCATCACCCTTTGCAATGAGCTTCATTTTCTCTCTGCAGCACAGATTGTAAATGTCCCGCCTGATAAGTCCGCACTTATCGTACGAACCGTATCTGCTGATGAAGTTGTCCATTATTATATGCTTCCTGATTTCAGCCCCTTGCATAGCCAGTATCTCTGCCCTCGTGCCATCTCCAATCCGTCTGTGTGACCACAGAAAACAAACCTCGTCGGGTCGAGCCATTGCGTGGTTGTGATCGTCCATGAATGACGCGACGAACCAAACGCCACGTTGTCTGTCATACTTCACCACCATATGCGCACCGCAGTCACAACGAGTCTCGGGTCTAAGCTTGCGGGTGCGGCCCTCCATGGTTATGAATTTGGCCTGCCTTCTCCCAGCCCTGGAGCAAAGGAACCGCCGGTACCGTATCATTCCTGAAGCACCTCGTTTGACCTTCTATTTCCTGATGCTAAACTCGTGCTCTTTGGCGTGATTGTTGTAGAATATGTATGCATCCCCTTGCGATCGAAATGTCATAGCCATGATCTTCCAATGTGTCTCCAGCATCTGCTGCTGCCTTCGAGCCTCCTCAATGTCCATCTCTGCCTCATCGTGATCACCGCTAGGACCATCTGACTCCTCCTACAAAATTACATATGAAACTTTGTCAATTAGTATCATTTATAAACATAGAGAAATACAACATGCTATTGCGCGATGTACAACATGTATGAACGAACCTGGCTCAAGTTATCTGCGAATGATTCCTGGAAACTATTTTGCACATTGTCAACATCCACATCTTCCTGCAAATTTGTAAACATAGAGAAATAGTTAGCCTTGTCATACTTTGCAAATTGAAAAATGAAAACAAAATATACGCCACTTACGTTTTCACTATTCGCGCCATGTTCATTATTATCAATATCCTCCGCAGGTAAGATATCATATGACGAGCACGAATCATTGTCGCTGCTGTCATCATCCCCCGTGAATGCGGTTTGTTCATCCATGTGAACACACCTAACTCGCAAAACTGCACAACATTCATAATTTATCGTGTGTTAAAATTTGTACAGTGGATCATGCCCAGATGCAACACTAGTTTTCTACATCATGCGTTCGTCCGTGGAGGCGGCGCTGCGGCACGACGTCGCCGGCGTAGATGAACTAAACCCTAAATCACTACATGAACTAAATCACTTCCATCCATCATGCTAGGTTTAGATGCCAAACCTTGGGCCGCGGTGTGGACGTCGCCGGCGTAGGACGGCGGGCCTTCACGCAGGGGTCTCCGGCTTGATTCTAGCCGGCGGCGACGTGCAAGACGAGGAAGCCGCGGGATTTTTGGCCGGGTCCTCCGCGGGGGACGACACCGGTCACTCGCGGAGGAGGCGGCGGCGGACGTCGGGCCCTTCACGTCCGCGGCGTCGGACGAGGACGGTGAGATGCGGCGTCGGACGGCGTTGGGACGGCGATCCAACAAGCCGACGGCGTTCTTCCACACCACCGGCCACCGGTGGCGATCGGCCACTTGAAAAAATGGGACGGAACGAGCGTGATCGCCGGGCGGGCGCGAGGATCGTGCAACCTCCTCTTTTTTCCCGTACACGCGCGGCGGTGGCAGATCTTTTTTTTTTCTTGCGCGCGGGTATATGTACATCGGCCTGTAGTGTACAATACGAGGTGGGTATACATTTCCTGCGTATGACCATTCTGCCCTTCTACGTTTTGTTGGGGGGGGGGGTCTACCGAAGCACATCTCTTCCCACACGATGCCCGGTCCTCTTCTCCATGAGCCGCCGCCTCCCCTGCAATGTCACCACCTGACGCCCTCCACGGACACCACCACCACGATCGGATCTTGGACAGCAGACCCATGACGCGAATTATGAAGAGCAAGAGGGGAGGTGTCGAGGCTGGACGCCGCCGCGAGGATACCGCGCCCGTGCGCGTAGTGATGGCGTGATGGCAGAAGAAGGTCGTCTTCCCGGCGCGCCACGCGCTGGCTGCTGTCTCCACCCGCGTCCGCGCCCGCAAGACAGATACGCCACCGCGCCCTCGACGTACTCCCTACTCCCGTACACGCATGGTCGAGTCTGTATGGCTTCACCGTCCGTCGGTCGTTCTGTCACCGTGGGTACGGATAACACGCAGATCACGTACATATCCCAGACCCAGTTAGCAATCACGTGGGACAAAGTTAGCTGCTGGTTCGATATTCTCCAAATATCTTATTTGGATGCGATTGAGATCCCGGTGTTAGGCTGTTTGTTTAGTTGAGTCAATTGATCTGAATTAGAGGTTTATAGTTGCCACACGCAGAGCGACACCTCCTATTTTAATTGAGTTCTCATGATCACTGCAGAATTCGCTCATGGATTGTTTTATTACTCCACATAGTGGGATAAAACAGTATCAAGATGAACAATTGCCATTTTCCAGCATGTGTATCGGTAGCATCTAAAACAAAGCAAGTACATGCCATGATAATAATGTCATACTGATGTGCTTATTGTATCGATGGTTACTATATATGTTTTGTGGTGTAAAATTATGATATGGCCGATCTCAAATTGATTTAGAGGACCTCCTTGGAGCTGAGAACATGACTTGTGTGGATCTTTATATATGTCCAGGATGCAGGAAAATTTGCAACCCGAAGATTTGAGCGCGATAACGCAAGGAAGAAAACTGGCCAGTGGCAGGTGTTAGATGGAAAAATTGGGATTGCATGCATCGATATCTCATTGATCTCGTGCAGGTGCACATATATAGGTACTTGTTGTAGTCTGGTTTGGAGATAGATTTCTTCTTCCTTGTGTTCGGGATAGCAGCGTATGAGAAGTTGAGAATATGTGTTGTGAGATCTGTTCTATGTTAGCAGCTAGGGCCAAGTTTATATGTCTCGAGGATTTGAAGGATGCACCTCGACAACTCATTCATCTAAAGATGGAGGCATACGTGGTAAGTAGTAGCGTCTGGAAGTACTTTTCGTAATTACATTTATTCTCAATACACTTTCTGGTACTGTACTGCAATAGCTCAATTGCATTCATGGAATTGCTGCTTCGACCTCTGTTTGGAGATTTGCCATGTGTAAACTATATGCAGTTCTAGAAGAGGGTATAATTATTAATGAAATCTATATTTGTCCCCAATTTGACTTTCACTGAAGAATATGTGGTGAAGATGACGTTATCAAACACAGGATATATATATATATATGTATTGTTTATATCTGGTGATACTACTTGTTCAATGTACATCTATATAGAATACAATTTGTATGTAATCTAAGAAAGGAGAGCAAGGAGAGCAGTTTGATTTTTCACTGAACTAAATGCTTATCATCACCATGGTGATTCTAATAATTAATTGGATTATATACTACTTTTATGTTGCCTTGGACCTCTATTCATGTTGTTTTTCTTATGGTTGTTATACTCCTGCAAAATGCAGACCTTCCCTCCAAAATCTGATATTAACTCCACCATAGCCGCTACTACCGGCTCCACTGCCGCTACATGGTCACCCTGCTCCGTGCATGGGATATGCCACCAGTGACAAGCACTTATCTTTACTCCTAATCTCTACTCCTAAAGGGGGAGTAGGTATGTCTTTTGGTTTGGTTTTGCATGCAACCATTAATGTGCAAAAATCGTCTCAACTGTTTCTTGTCCAATTCCTGCCTTGCCCGCAGTTGCATGCACAATGAGGCTGGTGAGGTCACAAGGTAAGGAAAAATACATATTACTTCATCGTTGCCACTCATTTTTCTGTCTGACTTTGGTCAGATGTTTACATATCACACTAGAACATGGAGGCGTGCGTTGCCGCGCCCGCCCATTTTTAAGAAAGAAACATTAGAAATATGGAAGAAAATATATATTGTGAAATTCACAAAAACTTGAGAAGCCGTACTACCACATTTAAAGTTTGGATGTGAATTATAATGAAGTGACATTTTTTTCGTTTGGCTGTGAATGAGAGTTAAGTCACATTTTTTTTTCAAAGTTTGGCTGTGAATTGGAATTGAAGACAAATGACATACGAGTACCAACAACAAGAATGGGGTAAGTTAAAAAAACATAGCAGTGATTGGTGCAGCGAATCCATATATAAAATAATAAAACACTGATTTGCACACTACAACAAAGAATTGTATAGTCAACACAACATAGATATTTGCATTGCAAATACAACAATATGATTCATGTAAAAATATTAAGCCACACCCCCTGTACTCAACCTTAGACTCCATCCTCGATCTGTAATGCCAAAACAGTAGTGGACATCATTTCACACGTAAAAGAATACAATCAACAAAATCTCTACGTGGAAGTTGAAACTAAAGAAAATGACAAAAGCCAATGACCCCGCTGAATTTAAGCTGGGTTCAATGAACCCCGAATGGAATCCAAACAAGAGATCATTAAGTATGAACCTATACAGAGAAATAATAAGAGTGCCATCTAAAATAAAGATCTTCGGAGGACAGCAGAAACCAGGAAGAAAACACATCCATGACTACTAAAATATGCCATGACAGAAGCAAATCTGATGGTTCTTAGCTCTGGTCCATGTAGAAGATAAATTGTCACACTACATTGTTTCATGCCTTAGAGCTGAACCTATGGTTAGCTGAAGATGCTTGTGCCTCAGGAAATCTTGCACAAATAAGATGGTTTGCTTTATATGTTTCTCCGTGGCATAAGTTCATGTTTCAAGGTTCAATTCTTGCAATCAATATCGGGATCAACCCTTTGTAGCAAATGCTTAACTTGTAGAGACAGGTCACTATCACCCAACAGAGTGGCGTGCCAAAGTAAAAAAAGCACGGTATAGAAAGAGTGGCATTGAGGCAGAATAGACTTACAGCGTGTAGTGGATCCAAAATCTCCATCGGTTGGGGTCCGAGCAGCTTAGATCTGACATAAATTAGTTTAAACTAATCGACACTAAATAAGTAAATAGTACATAGCATGTTTTGTGGGTAGCAACAATCAGCACGCTTAAGGTTGTCTATGAATATGATAGCAAGAAACACATGCATAATCGTGGTTAATTCATTGAAACCAACTTCCCGCAAAAAAATCATTGAAACCAAGGCAGCCCAGTTGTTTGAATGCGCCCCTGGACCTTGAGATGCCACACAGCTCCACGAATGCACCATAAAATAAACGAAATCAACATCAATACACGAGATGAGGAGAGACCGCGAGATCACCGAGAAGTTACCACTACCTGTCTGTGGTATGCGCGGCATTTCCTTTTTTTGGAGAGAAGGAGGAGATCGGACTAAAAGGCAAACCATCTTTGCGTGCTCCTTCCTTCCATCTGGCAGGTCGCCGGGAAGTTCTCGGCCGCTGGTACCTCCTTCGCATATTTTCTTCCGCCATTGAGGTTTCGCCCTGAGAGGATAGGGTACTACCGCAGCACCGATCTGCATTGTCGGGTAGGGAGGAAAAAATGGGAGATGCGTTCGAACGATGAGCTCCATCGCCATGGCCGACACCGTCGCCGTCCGCACTGGGATGAGACGCTTTGGTGGAAACCACGGAGCCCTGCAAGTAGACCCGGGCATGGACAACCCGACCTAAAAGCCAGACATTCGGGCCGAGCTCGAGCTCAGCTTTTCCGCCTGAAGCCCGGCCCTAAAGCCCGAAAAAAGCCTGAATGGGGCATAAATGACTGTTTATTAGAAATATAGGAATGATATATCATTTAAATATCCTGAAGTTAATTATTTAAATTAAGAAGTTCACTGTTCATGTGTTTTCAGCCGGGCCGGGCTCGGGCTTGGGATTTTGAGGTCGGGCTTTGCAAACCCCGGCCCGAACGAATCCCGGCCCGGCGAACGTCCAGGTTTACTTGCAAGGATGTGACACAACGCTGAGAGCTAGGCCCAGTAAAAATTAGCCATCCTCTCGCAACAACCTTGCAGCCCACAGGATGTCGGCCTGATTAACAACAACGCGCCCATGTCTGTTTGTGGAGTAGCACCCCGGTTATGTTGGGCCGGCCGGTGAACGTGCTGTGACCGGGCAAAAAATGTACCGCGGGACGCTCGGGTGATCTCAACTGTCAGTAAGTTTGATCGGACAGTTGAGGAAGCCAAATCGTTGTGCAAAGGCGTAGCTAGCCGAGTTTATCTCTTTTGTAATGTAGCTTTATATAGGTGTTCCAAAGTTACTTCAACTGGTATAATTAGCTAGAAAAGTGATTTAGGGAGCGAAGCTGAGGTTGTACGTGTTTCTATCCTTGTATCATATATCATCTATTCAACCTTAGGATTTAAGTTCATGTATCAAGTTAAAAAAATGCATACAGGAATGGAGTACATAGGAAAGTTGCATTTTCATTACTAGAGGAAGGGTGAGAGCACGCCAATTATACAGGGAAAAGAAACAAAATGGAAACGAAAATGAAAAACTCAAGATAAGAATGCTATGATCTCATGATAAAATGCCGGCCACCAGCCAACGCCCACACGAGCACTCCTATAGTAGGTCCTAAGGCGCACACAATTTTTTGATTAGTACTAGCATGCATGCCAATGAAGATCACGGGCTCTGCCTAATCTGTAATGCTTGATCCGTCATTATTTTGCCTATATTTCATGATTTCTTTTCAATTATGCAATTTAGAAAATAAGTATGTTATTGTCCATTATACCATGTCAGTATAGGTTACGGAGGACGGTAACGGTAAAGAGATTATTAGTTAAAAAGCATAGGTCAAGCTTGATATGTTTTAATTTGTGGTTGCCTAATCTCTTGTACAAAGTAGTCATGCATTTGTGATTATCAAGCTTCAATTGAATGATGCTTTCGTTGATTAATTCCATCTTTTGTAGGTTCGTCATAAGCAAGGCTGCCATATAGTTGAGGACGATGATGTCCATTGATTCTGATAGGCAACACTATCTAGGTTGTAGGGCCTATCGGAGAAGACATTCACAAGAGGAGAGTGGGCATGTATTATTGATTTGCATTGACAGATCTTGCATTCTATCCCAAAGAAATCAAAAGATCAGTTATGTCATCTCATTAGTAAATGACTTCCTACAGACATTTTTTTCTTTCACAGTTACAAGTTAACCGCATACATTCTCGGATTGTACAAACTCTCAGATTTTTGTTAATATAAATATTGTTCTTTTAAAAAAAATGGATATGTATGTCAACACAAGTTCCAAAAACTCCATGATATACCACCAACAAAAATAACAAAGAGTGCATTTAAAAAAAGCAGTACTAGATTGAGGGGCATAATTGGATTATGAGTTCAGATCAGAGATGCTTCCTAAAGTATATGCATTGTAGCCCGTAGCAACGCACGGGCATTCTACTAGTATACATAGGAGAGGCGGTGATCAACAAAAAACTTGAACTCAGGGTCGGTCCTGAATTGAAATAATTATTATCTGAATTATCTAGCAAAAAGTCTATAATACTCCTGCACTGTAATATTTGTATATTCACTAGTTGATGCTATGTTATTTTGTTGTTTTGTCACATATATGAGCAAGGAAATGAGCTATTCGGCATCTTTTGACTTCCACTTGTTTTCTCCACTAACCCTAGACAGCTAGGGCAAACTCTCCCTTCCAGGCTTCACCGGCGAGCCCGTGGATTCGCCTCCCCTCTGCCTGCCGCTCTGACGGCCGGTGGCGGGGAGGGGAATCCCGGTGCCTCCGCTCCGGTTAGTAGTTTAGGTTAGGGTTTTTTAGTCCTCGCAGGCGCGGCGCTCGGGCGGATGACGGCGCTTCTTCTTCGAGTTTGTCTTCCGAGCTCCGATCCTCCTCGAGTTCGTCCGTCTGGATGTAGTCGATGGAGATCCGGCGTAGATTCCTACCGTCTCCTTGGGGCGGTGAGGTTAGGATTTCTCATCATGTGGCAAGATTTGGTGTCAGGTATTTCAGATCTATGCAAGGGTTCAACGGCGACAACTGCGGCTCCAGGGCGTTGGTCCTTATGGGCACATGCACGAAGACTTCCCGGCTGTCATCGACGAGGTCAAGCCGGCTCCGGTAGGGGAGCGGCGACAGCGGCGCGTCGGCGGCTTGTTCTGGCGGCAGTAGTGGTCGTTCGGTGGTCTCGGAATCTCGATGTATTTTTTATTATGTTTGAGATGCTTTGTATTTCCGGTAAACTTTTATAATAATAGATCTGATCATTTTCACACGAAAAAAGAAAGAAAATGAATCTCAAACACCATATGAGCAAACACTTTGTAAAATAAAAGCACCACAATCATATTTTATACTACATGTAAACAAGCAAAACCCGATTGAATGACACATGCACACCATCGTAACCCCCCTCCTCCCCCCCCCCCCCCCCCCACAAAACACACACACACACGCGCACACACATGCACTGTAACAAGTTACCATAATTTTGCTAATTAATATGCCATGTCATCATGCTTATCCTATTTAAATTGCAATTAGAAAATAATCCAACTCTAAAATTTAATTCAAAAATGTAAAACCAAAAATGTTTTCCAAAAATTCCAGAAATATTTTCTTAAAGCCCCAAAATTTTATACTATAAAAATAAACTCAATTTGGTTAAATAAATTAAACCCTAACAATATTAAACAGGACCAAATAAATTCAGATAAAAATAAATACAATTCCAAATATTCTGGAAATTAATATGTGACTTTGTAATAATACTAGTAACTTATACAAAAAGTTGCAACACAAACAAAATTCATTTGATAGGCAAACTAAATAGAAAACAGTAGTTAACAAAAATAAGAGAAAAAAAAGATAAAAACACTTACTGTGCACTTAGGCCTGCTTGCTGCAGTGCCCGGCCCAGCCCACCAGCCGGTCATCCCTACCTCGCCCCCATGTCGATGCCACGTGTGCCTGAGCGCGATGTTGCCGGCGGATCATCGCCACGCCGCCGCTACAACAACCTGGAGGGTGTATAAGGTCGCCCTCGACCCTCAGGAGGAACCCTAGCTTCCCCATTTCTTCCGCCTCGCGTCGCTCTCCTCGCTTCCGCCGTCGCCCGAGCCACCATCGCCATGTTCGCCGTCGTTTGCGTAGCCGCCTCCCCGTCGGTTGTGGAGGTGTCAGGGGGCTGCGTTTGCGTCATCTACATCATCTACGAGGACGGATTCGAGCGCTGCGCGATGGCATCGCCAGGAATCGTCGTCTTCTTTGTCTACAGCTGCCGCGCGCAATCGCCGGATCCGCACCACCCCGTCCACAATCGTCGCCAACGAGCTGCTCATCAACACCGCTGTGAGCATCCACGCATTTCCCCTCTTTGACATAGCTCGGAGCAAGGCAAGCACGCCATCGTGCTCAGGGCACCGCTGTGGTGCCGTCTAGCTCGTTAGCTCGCTCGATTTCCTCGCATAGCTTCGTTTCCGTCGCGATCCTACCACCGCCACCGGATGTCGTCGTTGGCCATCTTCCCGGCCACCCCAGCACCAGTCACTGCCATCAGTAGATGCGCCGCGCTGCGCTAGTTCGTTTGGTAGTCGCGGCCGTCCAAATGGTCGTCGGAGCGCCGTTTCCGCACGTCGCTGCCGCATCTGTCGTCGTCGGCACTCGCGCCGCCATTTAAATCGCGGATGTGTCGCTACCATGTGAGTCCCCCGCATCAAATAATTAGATTAGGCTAATTACCCCCCTAAAACAGTCGCTGACGTGTGGGCCCCATTACTGTAGCATTGTGTTAACCCTGTACGACTGACCTTTGGACCCCACACCTAATTAACCTAATTAAATTCATGTAATTGAGCTGTTCAAATATGTGTATATAACACCTGGGACCACCTGTCAGTTTGACCAGCCAGCGGTTGCCTGTTGACTGGACCTGGGCCCCACCTGTCATACTCAGTGGCTGAGCCCCTACTGAGTAATAAAAGTATTTTAGGGTATTTTTCAAATTAAAATAAATTTTAGTAAATCTAGAAAATCTAATAAACTTAGGAAATTCATAACTAATTCATACTAACTCAGAAAAATATAAACTATATATGAAAAATGATCAAGAACACTAATAATATTATTTCAGTTAATTAAAGTAGAAATATAAATTATATATGTTATTTTTCATGCATGACAAACCACATTAAAATACTATTTAGGTATGAAACACTAATAGTCCATTTTATAAATAATATTTGGAGTTGGGACAATGCCATTTAGGGTATTCCCACTTCAATTAAATTGTGTAGCCCTACTTTAGAATAGATCAGCACCACATTTTGCCATACCATGCATTATTGTGTCGCATGTTAGATGCTATGTTATTTATTTGCTTTCCGGCATTTGCTTCTTATCGGCAGATCCCGAGACCGCTGTAGAGCACTGCTACGCTTCCGAGGAGCTGATCCAGCCTGCCGAGCAACAAGACAAACAAACCCCCATGATCATTCTAGATATCGCCTACTCTTTCCTTCTATTTCCTGCATTAGTATCGTTTCAGTTATTGTCGGTAGTTGTCTCATATTCTTATGCATAGCCTGTTTTTGTCGCTTATTGTTGCCTTTACCTGTTATCCTAGCATGCCTAGTATATATTGCTTGTGTTCCATCATGTTGGCCCTAAATTCTTGTCGTGTGTCGCTATGCTTAGATTGCTGGGCAGTGATCCATCGGGGATGGTGATCACTGTGGTACTATACTGGATACTTGAGCATACCTATGAGTATATATTATATGGTGGACATGGATCCGATGGCATGCGACATGATGCGAGATGGACCAGATGGTCGGCTTCGGACGAAGCGAGGATGGAGTGTGCTCCAGGAGTTAACTAATTATTAATATGACTAAAAGGCAATAGGTGGGAGGCCATGCTGGAGAGCAGGGTTGTTTGTTCCACTTAAGCCGTCTTAGGACCAGAGTTCTGGTTATTGATCCAAGATACAAATATACACACTAACCGCCATGCGAGATAATGGATTATGGGGCCCTCGGCGTCGTAGTTCTCACCTCAGCTTTTTCAGAAGTCACATAGATTCGGGTGTTTCATTTGCGGGTGTGGCTGCAGGTACAACGAGATGGACATGAAGACTGTAAAGTGATGAGATGATGGTGTGGTCTTACCTAGGGTGTGGGCTGATTGCTAAGCGTATACTACCCGAAGAGGTCGGCTTGGCCAGTCATCCAACGCATGGGACCGCACTGGGAGTACGGCCGAACTATCCTTTGTGGTTAGGATGTAGACTCAGCGTGTGACCTCTCTGGATTAGCTAATGTAGGAGCTATGTCATGTCGATGATCACCCTCTGTCGGCAGACAACTTGTAGTGTGCCTAAGTGCTATCTGAGCTGGTGTAAAAGGCGGTCGAGCATGTCGGGCTATGTGGTGCACCCCTGCAGGGAAGAACAAAACTATTCGAATAGTCGTGTCCATGGTAACAGACGACTTGGAGATGTATCCAGTTCATAGAACAATTTCAATTGGACACTTAATAAAATTGCCAACTTAATAGATAGATATGCCAGGGATCGCTTCCTCGTAGGGAGTCGAGGGAGGATTCGTGGTAGTGTATTGTTGTGGTGAGTAGATGGACTCGTGTGCGCTCTCTCTTCTATTGTAGCGGATGCTGGTAGTCGTAGATTCCTTTCACTTCTCATCTATTCTGGCTTTCTGCAATACAGTACATAGATATACCCCCTTACTGTTGATATTGATGCATAATGTAGATAGATCTGATGTAAGTCTTGCGAGTACTTCAGATGAGTACTCACCGTTGCTTTGCTATTCTTTTCTTGACCCATAGGCTGCAATTCAGACGGTAGCATTTGGGGTACAGGTGATCCCGACGCCGGATACCACTTGGATCTCGATGCCGACGAGTAGTTTGGAGGTCCCAGGCAGGAGGCCTGCGCCTATGGGAGGGTCGTCGCTTTTGTTCTAGCCTTCTTAAGGTATTTGTTAAATTTGTCTGTACTCAGACCTATATTTGGTTTCTGCTTGATGTAATGTTGGGTCATGTGACCTCTGTGTGATATATTTGCTATATTTGCTCATGTATGAGCTTTTGTCTATATGTTTTGGTCCTAGAGCTGTGTTGTGGTATTACATGTGGTGTCATCCTCATGGCGTGCATGCTGCGTGTATGATTAATGCACGTTTGTGAGCGGGGTCACGACATGCACACTCACAGAAAAGACCAAAGTCATGAAGCTTTAAAATTGACAAAAGTCACTATAGACGCCTCACTATCGACAAGGTTGTCGCCTCCCATCGAAAGAATATTGCGTGTTAATGAGACAAATAGGCCGTCAAACCTGGGTTTGATCCCTCGCGGGTTAGAGGTACAACCACCCTCCACTACTGCAGAATACTCCTCAGTGACGAGCGCTTAAACCCTTCCACTAGCGGGTTAAGTGCATGTGACATCCAGTCAGTGTAGGAACACAAGACATGTGTCCAATATCTCCAGGACGATATGGTTCATGAGATGTACCATAATATCAAAGAATGCAGGAGAGAAGTACATCTCAATTAGTTCGCATAGTATGACAATAATCTCCGGCTTCAATTTCTTGCAATGTTGCACCGTAATCGGCTTCTAAGAGTTCGTGTCAAAAAAATTCGACCTCCTCACCGTGACATGTCCAATGTGTATAAACTTCCATGAAGCTTTATTCACCAGGTGTAGCATCATCGTCCCTCTCCTTTCGAACATTACCACGATTTTGCATACGGACATGGACAACAAATCTTTGTGTCACCTTTCCCTTCATATCTCACTCGGCAACATCAAGAAACTCATTCATAGCCCTCGCGAAACTAGGTGTCATCCTGTTGCCATACATCCAACTTCGATCTATCGATCAATCCCTACGACACAAAACTAATTAGTTTGAGTAGTCAAAGCACAATGCATGGCTGCGAGCACAAAAAATAGGTTTTTTTGTCTCTCATTCTATACAAAGACGTCCAAAGATAATTACCGACCGCGAGCGAGTCTTAGGCAAGGGAGGAGATCTTCAGGGAGGGAGGAGAGGACTTGGAACGGAGGATAACTTGGGATCAAGGAACAGATCTATGAGGTAGGTGGAGGAAATTTGGTGGGGGGAGAGAGAGGGGGATCTATGGGAGCCACCACTAACGGGCCACATAATGCAAACCGTTAGTGGAGTGTCCAGTCAGTGGATCACCCGTCAAGGGGCCTCTGGACAACATTCTACTGACAGGTCGTCCGTACGCCCGTTAGTGGAAGTTGCTACTGCTGCCTCGGCTTCAACACCATGGGCATGCATGTGCTCGTCGGTGTAGACCAATCACTGAATGGGTGTTTTGGCATAGTACTCATAACCAGTGGCGGAGCTACAACGAAAAAACTGGGCGGGCCAAACTAATGAAGAGCACAAAAAAAATTAAAATTTGAACCATATACTATTTCAGTAGGCATGGACAGTATGGAGCTGCATACTTGTTCTCATGGATTACAAGATGCACACACATATTTATGTACATATATACTATTACTAAACAAAAGAAGCCATAGTAGCTTACCATAAGTCATGGTCATCATGGTGTTACATACTACAAATCAGCTTTCCGATCCGCCATGCTTATAAAATCATCAATGATATCTTCATAGCTATATTTCTCCAGAATTTCACCCTCTATGTTAACTAGCAAGTTGTTGGCAAAATGATCATCTTTCATCTTATTCCGCAACCTTGTTTTAATGATCTTCATACTAGAAAATGCACGTTCAGCACTCGCTGTAGAAACTGGGAGGGTAATGAGCAAACGAAGTAGCCTTTCAATCAAATTGAAGATATTATGTCTTCCTGTCTCCACAAGGCATTGACAAAGATCAATTAAGGTTGATAAATTTTTTCAGATGTTTATTCTTAGAAACATCCAAAACATAGCGTTTTAGTTGCAGTTCTAATCCATAGATATTTTGCTGGGAGAAGTCGGCTGGGTAGTATTTTTTCACCATCTCACAAATATCACTAGCTTTGAAGTCTCTAATTCTGTTTCTAGGAATCAAGGTGGCACTAGTAGATAGAAGATCCATTACCTTCTCATTGAACCTCCGATTTAATTCAAGTAGTTGAGTATCCATTGTTGCAAAGAATATTTCCACTCGAAAGTAATGCTCCTTGGTGAACTAATTAGGCTGATGACATGACGGGCACGACCACCACGCAAGATGTAAGTTTCTTCAAAGTTAGGAATGTCGATGGAATGGTTTGTACATAACAGATGACAGAGATCAGCTGATTGAAAATTGCTAACTGTGTGAATTTCAGATTTGCTTTGACCCGTGCAGATGAAATTGGGGAAATAAATAAGAGAGAAATTTACCTGTGCTGTGTGCTCGATTGCTCGTTGCCTGCCTGTGCCTGGGTCACCTGCAACACGGCAATTATGCTGGACTGGTCGTTCGTCGCAACGACCGGCAGCTCAATTACAGCCGCTGCTCGTTCCTCTGCTTGCTGCTGCTGCTGGATCGCCACTGGCTGGCTCGCCGCCGCAGCTAGTGCCGCCACATCAGATGGAGGATGCTGGGATGCGGAATGGATCGCCACTGTGAAGAGTTGGGGCTAGCTCTGACTAGCTGTAGCTGGACCTCCGCCGTCGGCCGGCGCCGTGCCCTAGTCGTCCTAGTGGAGTCCACGAACAGTTGATGGGGATGGATGCGAGCAGTGGATGGATGTGTCCGGCTGCGCGCCTGTGCTGCTCTGTTGGACTGAGCGTTTGGGCTATGCCGCTATGGAGTATGGGCTGCCAACTATGTGGCTATGGGCTGGGCAATGAGCATATGTATAATTTTTTTTTTGGTGATTTTGATGGGCGGACCACGGCATGGTTTTGCCCGTGAGTAGCTCCGCCAGTGCTCATAACCATTCAATCATAGGTTGTTTCTCGTTGTTGATACACCCTTAGCATAGAGGCCTACAAACTACAATGTTTGGAAGAAGCCTGCAAATCACATTTTTTTTTTCTCTTCCTCCATGTCTCTCTCTCATCCTGTAGGAAGGCTTGGGTGGTTTTTCGGTGCATAGCTCCAAACAATTAAACAGCGGCCATGTGTCTATATGATTGAACATGCTAACTGTGCGCCAATGTTGCTTTTTTGTTTAGTTATGGTTACACATTAGTTGACACGCGAGTCATTGGCTCTCCATTCGACAGTGAAAAAACAAAAAACTAATACTACCCCAATTTAGAAATAAAAGTCTTATTTTATCTGTAGAGATGTGACCAACAATTACCAAATTAGTATGTAACATACATGATATACCATAGGTATCAATATTTTTGCAAAAAATAAGAGTAGCTTAGTATTCCAAAAGTACTTTTTTTTTTGCAAAATCCAAAAGTACTTACTTGTGATTGTACATCGCATAAACCAAATACTAGAGTAAAAAAAATCTCACAATAGTATATAAGGGCCTTTTTAGTTCAAAGGAATTTCATAAGAATTTAATTTAGAGGATTTTATTCCTTAGGATTTTTTATATGGAGCTTGTTGGGTTTGTAGCTAGGATTGTAAATCATAGAAAAACTTCCTACGATCTGCCGACAGTTTATCACGTGGAGCTGCCGGAGTCGGACGACGCAGAGGCGCCACTGACACCGGCATCGCCGACAGAAAAGCGCATGATGGTGCATCCCATCTTCATCCATATTGAATTGGTGGAGAATCATGCCACCAAAAGTCATCGCAGCTACCAAGTTTGGAGCGGTATGGTCGATGGCAAGGGCCCTCGTCCTTTTGACGATGGGAATCACGGGTTTGCAGGGCCAGGCGGACAGGGGCAGGTCAGCGATTTGATTTAGCTGAAATCGTTTTGATTTATTAGTATATTATTTTAAATTATGTTAGTCTTGTGTAAGAGATGACGATTGTGAATGCGACTTCTGCGTATGAACTTCTATCTATGAACTTTTGTGTGCAATTTATCAAATTGTTACTTTTTTTGCAAATTATCAGAGCTCTTAGTTGTACTAAATTGAAGAGACTGTAGTCGGTGGTGCTTTAGCATGTATGTTCTGGATGCTCCTTGCCATGGATCGTTTGCACTAAGACTACAAACTGGATAAAGCAATCATGAATAGTTAACTTGTCACTTATTCACATCTCGGTACACTGACGTAACAGAATTCAAATTACACTGATGAAACTGAATACAAATTAAAACTGACAAAAATGAATACAACTAACACTGTCGAAACTGAATCTTCAAACTGCACTATCGTCGTCGAGCCCGCCATCCATTCCACCATTCCCAGGACCCCTAAACGGGCGGCCGCCGCTCTCTGTTTCGTCGCTCGGGCCGGTGCCGTCAATCCGGTCGAGCCAAACTGGGAACCGATGCGTCCTAGTCGTGTCCCGGTTATAGTCGACAACACCAAGCGGCAAATGATCAGTGAGGAGGGGGCCCCTGTCCAGGACCTCCTCTATGTCCACAATAACTGGATAAGTTAGTGAGCGCCACTGCCGCCACACGGTCCGCTCCACTGGTGCCGGCGGCGAGTAAGGGTCGTTGGAATCGGAACACACCACCACCGGCACCGGCAGCGGTTCTGGGATTTCCACCCATAGCTTCTTCGGAATGCCGCAAGGATTCTTCAGCCAGACGAAGCAGGTGATGCACCAGTGGTCTACTCGTGGCTCAATCGAGACGAGCTTTCCCTTGAGCTCTGTCATGAGCTTGGACATGAGCTCTGCTTGCCAGCCGCACGCCGGCAATCCCTCGACGCTTATCTTCGAGAAGTAGGCCAGTTCCTCCTTCTGAGCACCCCAGCTCCGGCTCCAATGACAGAAAGACACGGTACTGCCGCAACAGCGCTAGTGCCGAGACAGATGGAGCACACGCTCGCAATCCTTCTCTGATTCGAAGGTGACAAAGAAATCAGCCGGGTACGTCACCTCCACGCGACAAAGGGCACGAGGGACGCCACACTGCTCCTCCATCGCAACAATGAGCGAGGCCGGAGCCACCGGAGGACGCGCACCGTCCACCATCGCCATTAGCGCATGCCCACGGTACCTGGCCTCGAGCGTAGCCATACCCTGGGTATGGGACAGTGTCATCCTAGCCGCTAACTTGACCTGTGACCATGGGAGCATTCCCGGGGAGAGGAGCAAGAGGAGCAAGGCAAGGGGTGCGAGCAGGAGAGTGTGGAAATCTGGCTACTCATTGCTCACCTTGTGAGCGTTCCATTCATATTTTATGTAGTACAAAGCAATAGAAAACTACCTACAGGAGCTACCTACTCCCTGACAAGTATCAACTCCCTGACGCAGCAGGAAGTGATAAGGGATAGTGAGGGACATGCGTGCAGCGGTCCTTCACCAACTACCTACTCTAGGTATGGGCAGTCGACCACGTCACATGCTAGAGACAAAACCAGCAGGGCCACCCCATATGTGTGACAGGGTCAACATATGGGGCCATATGGGAGACAGGGTTAGACCCAACATTCCCCCCCCCCCCCCCCCCCAACCTTGTCGAACGGGTTGGAAGCCGATGATCCCGATCTTGTCATGCAGCTCCCGGAACTAAACACGTCCAAGAGTTTTTGTCAGGATGTGAGCCTGACCGAGTAAGATCGATAGTAGTGAGCCCGAACGAGTAAGACCGGTACTTGTGGGTTCGGACAACCAAGATCGGTACTTGTGGGTCCGGACGACTAAGATCGGTACTAGTGGGCCCGAACGAGTAAGATCGGCACTCGTGGGCCCGATCCCACTACTAGCACTATGGGTCGTCCGAACCCGCAACTAGCACTATGGGTCGCCCGGACTCACAATTAGCACAATGGGTCGTCCGATCCCACAACTAGCACTATGGGTCATTCCAGAACTAGCACTATCGGTCGTCCGGGTCCACAAGCACCATGATGGGTTGTCTGGTCCCACACCTTGCACTACGGTTCGTCTGATCCCACAACTAGCACTACGGGTCGTCCAATCCCACAATTAGTACTATGGGTCGTGTGATGCCACTACTAGCACTATGGTTCGTCCAAACCCAGAAGTACCAGTATGGGTAGCCCGAACCTTGATGTCCTGCAAGAGCACAGGGTGTTGTAGCAATTTCATGATAAGTGAAGTGTCCAACACATAGGGAGTGAAAAGGAAGGCACTACTAACCCCGCAACTACGTTGTCACCGACATAGTTCCGTACGCACCCAAACCGGAGTTTGGAAATAGTCTACTCTATCGGTTGCTAGGGAAATGAATAAAAAGGTATTATCTAAACTATGGACATAGAAGTAAAACTGAAAATAAAAAGATACTAAATTAGTAAGAGCGGTGCTTGAGCAGTAAGGTGTTCTCAGAGGTTTCGGAGTCATCACTACTAATATGATATACGCAACATATGCGGAGCATGGCTCTCTGTCGTACCCCTAAGCTACTCTTTATGTGTCTGAGTGGGTGGTTCCTGGTACAGATATGTTCTACCACTAGTAGAAAACAGGGCACTTGTCCCGGTTCCAGAGGGCCTTTAGTCCCGGTTCTGGAACCGGGACAAAACGATCGGGACTAATGCCCATCACTTTTAGTCCCGATTGGCTTACGAACCGGGACTAAAGGTGCTCCACGTGGACGCTGTGGGGCGCCCAGGCAGGAGGACCTTTAGTCCCGGTTAGTAACACCGACCGGGACTAAAAGGCAGCCACGCGTCAGCAACTCCCAGGCGCTGGGGTTTTTTTTTTTTTTGAAAGGGGGGGTTTAGGGGTTTTGGAGGGTTTAGGGGTTTCATATTGTGTTATAGCTAGCTACTACATATAGAGAGAAGTGACCTCTCTTTCTCCGTGCTTGGTCGACGGTAGCTACTACATATAGAGAGAACTCGACGCTAGCTAGTAAGCAAATGAAGGAACCATTAATTACACAACATCGTCATGAACATATATAGAGAGAAGTGACCTCTCTTTCTCCGTGCTTGGTCGAACAATAAGTTTTCGTATATCTATCCGACGCTACTACATATATACAATATAACATCTCTTACAATCCCTAACATCATCTACCTAAGATCCATTTGCAATTCCATATGGCATTCTCCGTCTTTAGATATGACGTGGTCAAGAAAGAATCTCGCCAATTCCTCTTGAATTGCTCGTATGCGATCATGTGGTAGGAGTTCATTCCGCATCTGCCAGATCTAATTTAAAGAAGGGGGTCAATACATATATATGAATGAAACTCAACACAATTGATGGTAATAAAAAAGAATTGTGAATATTGTTTACGTACTTCCAATTGTTTTGAAGTTATGCCCCACTCGACCGAGCTGCGAATGAACTCGCAAACGTAGTATCCACATAAAGTATTCTCGGGTGCCTGCCACAAGCACTTTACGAGAATAGAGTTCAATCAAACTGATAATCAAGCATGATAATGGTATTGATGAAACTAGAATCAATGAGAGATGCGCGGAACTAGCTAGTACTACTTACTTTGGGGTGTGTAAATCGCAGCTCGTTCTTCAGACCCGGAACCTTTCCGGTGAACTGTTTCCAAACCCTGCCAGGCAAAGAAAATGATTACTTGATATCAGGAAATGAACGAAAGTTGCCGATATGGTCCCGGTATTGATTGAACTTACTTCTGGAGCATTGCAGTCATGTCCGCATAATCCTTGGGATCTTTACGTCTCGAGTCTAAGACAGTTACTACTCCCCCGTCAAGCTTAATGGATAGCAGAATAAAGTGGAACCTGCGCACGCATAACTCATCAATTACAGTACTTAACCTCGAGTAAGCGAAACCGAATATGCACAAGACAGTAACACTCACTTGAAGTTGTAAGGAAAGACTATTTCCCTTTTGTTTTGATGTCGAAGGAACGCTTTTAGCAAGTTTTCCTCGGTATCTTTAACTCTGTTTTGTACCGCCCATTCATTTACGGTATTTGGGCTAATGAACCCAATGTCATAGTTAATATTATTTTGATTATTTTTAGTTGATTCTTTTTGCTATTGAAAAATATTATATTTAATTGATTCTTTTTAGTTCATTCTTTTTGCTATGTTATGTTTTTAAATTTTTAATGTTATTTTTTGCATATGTTATTTTTAGTTATATAATTTTAGTTGCATAAATTTTATATAATTTTAGTTGCATAAATTTTATGTGCGTTCAACATGTTACAAAGGCATTCCATTTTTTTTAACTTATTTCAACTCCTGACTTTTTGTGCGTTCAACATGCACCATTCAAAGCCACATCATCAATTTTCAACCCTTTCTAACTTCATTTGCTATTTTTCATGCATTTACTGATTTATTTTAGCTAAATGACTCTGAAATTGAAAAGCAGTACAAGTGAACTCTGAAAAGGTTGAAAGTTGGCATGGTATCATCATTTCACCCACATAGCATGTGCTAAAAAGTTGAGAGGGTTATGGCAAAAACTGGATGCACTTCGTGTACAAAATGGACAATCTCTTTCGAAGTATCAGGGTTTCGGACGAAAACTCATATGTTACAAAGGCATTCCATTTTTTAACTTATTTCAACTCCAGACTTTTTGTGCGTTCAACATGCACCATTCAAAGCCACATCATCAATTTTCAACCCTTTCTGACTTCATTTGCTATTTTTCATGCATTTACTGATTTATTTTAGCTAAATGACCCTGAAATTGAAAAGCAGTACAAATGAACTCTGAAAAGGTTGAAAGTTGGCATGGTATCAACATTTCACCCACATAGCATGTGCTAAAAAGTTGAGAGGGTTACGGCAAAAACTGGATGCACTTCGTGTACAAAATGGACAATCTCTTTCGAAGTATCAGGGTTTCAGATGAAAACTCATATGTTACAAAGCCATTTCATTTTTTAACTTGTTTCAACTCCAGACTTTTTGTGCGTTCAACATGCACCATTCAAAGCCACATCATCAATTTTCAACCCTTTCTGACTTCATTTGCTATTTTTCATGCATTTACTGATTTATTTTAGATAAATGACCCTGAAATTGAAAAGCAGTACAAATGAACTCTGAAAAGGTTGAAAGTTGGCATGGTATCATCATTTCACCCACATAGCATGTGCTAAAAAGTTGAGAGGGTTACGGCAAAAACTGGATGCATTTCGTGTACAAAATGGACAATCTCTTTCGAAGTATCACGGTTTCAGATGAAAACTCATATGTTACAAAAGGCATTTCATTTCTTGACATGTAACTGTAGTGATATTCTAGATCAAAGCCATCATCAGAATAGTTGTGGAGAGAAAGTCTTCACTTTTTCTTCGCGTGTGTCCCTTGCTTATTGCGCCGTAACCATGGATAATCTTCATCGTTTAACAGGGTGCTTGGGTCAGCCTTCACTTTGAAGGGAGGAATTTCATGAAACTTTTCATAATCTTCAGACATGTCTGTCTTGCCCTCCACTCCCACGATGTCTCTTTTCCCTGAAAGAACTATGTGGCGCTTTGGCTCATCGTATGATGTATTCGCTTCCTTATCTTTTCTTTTTCTCGGTTTGGTAGACATGTCCTTCACATAGAAAACATGCGCCACATCGTTGGCTAGGAAGAATGGTTCGTCTGTGTACCCAAGATTGTTGAGATCCACTATTGTCATTCCGTACTGCGGGTCTACCTGTACCCCGCCTCCTGACAGATTGACCCATTTGCACCGAAACAAAGGGACCTTAAAATCATGTCCATAGTCAAGTTCCCATATGTCCACTATGTAACCATAATATGTGTCCTTTCCCCTGTTGGTTGCTGCATCAAAGCGGACACCACTATTTTGGTTGGTGCTCTTTTGATCTTGGGCGATCGTGTAAAATGTATTCCCATTTATCTCGTACCCTTGGTAAGTCAATACAATCGAAGATGGTCCCCTGGCCAACGAGTACAGCTCATCTCCAACAATGTTGTTACCCATGAGATGTGTTTGCAACCAACTACCGAAAGTCCTGATGTGTTCACATGTAATCCAGTCGTCAGACTGCTCCGGGTGTTTGGAGCGCAGAAAATTCTTGTGTTCATTGACATACGGGGTCACCAAGGTAGAATTCTGTAGAACTGTGTAGTGTGCTTGAGCCCAAGAATGCCCGTCCCTACATATTATTGCATCCACTCCTAGCGTGCCTTTTCCAGTCAGTCTCCCCTCATACCGCGATTGAGGGAGACCAATCGGCTTAAGGTCAGGAATAAAGTCAACACAAAACCCAATGACCTCCTCTGTTTGATGGCCCATGGAGATGCTTCCTTCTGGCCTAGCACGGTTACGAACATATTTCTTTAAGACTCCCATGAACCTCTCAAAGGGGAACATATTGTGTAGAAATACAGGACCCAGAATGGCAATCTCGTCAACTAGATGAACTAGGACGTGTGTCATGATATTGAAGAAGGATGGTGGGAACACCAGCTCGAAACTGACAAGACATTGCACCAAATCATTCTTTAACCTTGGTAGGATATCTGGATCGATTACCTTCTGAGAGATTGCATTGAGGAATGCACATAGCTTCACAATGGCTAATCGAACGTTTTCCGGTAGAAGCCCCCTCAATGCAACCGGAAGCAGTTGCGTCATAATCACGTGGCAGTCATGAGACTTTAGGTTCTGGAACTTTTTCTCTGCCATATTTATTATTCCCTTTATATTCGACGAGAAGCCAGACGGGACCTTCATAATGAGCAGACATTCAAAGAAGATTTCCTTCTCTTCTTTGGTAAGAGCGTAGCTGGCAGGACCTTCATACTGCTTTGGATGCATGCCGTCTTTTTCGTGCACACGTTGCTGGTCCTCCCGTGCCTCCGGTGTATCTTTTGTCTTCCCATACACGCCCAAGAAGCCTAGCAGGTTCACGCAAAGATTCTTCGTCACGTGCATCACGTCGATTGCAGAGCGGACCTCTAGGTCTTTCCAATAGGGTAGGTCCCAAAATATAGATTTCTTCTTCCACATGGGTGCGCGTCCCTCAGCGTCATTCGGAACAGATTGTCCGCCAGGACCCTTTCCAAAGATTACATGTAAATCCTTGACCATATCAAGTATGTGATCACCAGTACGGAGGGCGGGCTTCTTCCGGTGATCTGCATCACCTTTGAAATGCTTGCCTTTCTTTCAACATTGATGGTTGGTCGGAAGAAATCGACGATGTCCCAGGTACACATTCTTCCTGCATTTCTCCAAATATATACTTTCGGTGTCATCTAAACAGTGCGTGCATGCGTGGTATCCCTTGTTTGTCTGTCCTGAAAGGTTACTGGGAGCAGGCCAATCATTGATGGTTACAAACAGCAACGCATGTAGGTCAAATTCCTGCTATTTGTGCTCATCCCACACACGTACACCTTTTCCATTCCACAGCTGTAAAAGTTCTTCAACTAATGGCCTTAGGTACACATCAATGTCGTTGCCGGGTTGCTTAGGGCCTTGGATGAGCACTGGCATCATAATGAACTTCCGCTTCATGCACAACCAAGGAGGAAGGTTATAGATACGTAGAGTCATGGGCCAGGTGCTATGATTGCTGCTCTGCTCCCCAAAAGGATTAATGCCATCTGCGCTTAACCCAAACCATACGTTCCTTGCGTCACCTGCAAAGTCCCCCCACCTTCTCTCGATTTTTCTCCACTGCGACCCGTCAGCGGGTGCTCTCAACTTCCCGTCTTTCTTACGGTCTTCTTTGTGCCATCGCATCAACTTGGCATGCTCTTTGTTTCTGAACAGACGTTTCAACCGTGGTATTATAGGAGCATACCACATCACCTTGGCAGGAACCCTCTTCCTGGGGCGCTCGCCCTCAACATCACCAGGGTCATCTCGTCTGATCTTATACCGCAATGCACCGCATACCGGGCATGCGTTCAAATCCTCGTACTCACCGCGGTAGAGGATGCAGTCATTAGGGCATGCATGTATCTTCTGCACCTCCAATCCTAGAGGGCATAGAACCTTCTTTGCTTCGTACGTACTGTCGGGCAATTCGTTATCCTTTGGAAGCTTCTTCTTCATTATTTTTAGTAGCTTCCCAAATCCGTTGTCAGATACACCATTGTCTGCCTTCGATTGCAGCAATTCCAGTGTGGTACTGAGCTTTGTGTTGTCATCTTCGCAATTTGGGTACAACCCTTTGTTTTGATCCTCTAACATGCGATCGAACTTCAACTTCTCCCTTTCACTTTGGCATTGTCTCTTTGCATCTACAATGACCCGGTGAAGATCATCATCGGGCACATCGTCTGGTTCCTCTTGATCTTCAGCTTCCCCCATTGCAGTATCACCGTATTCAGGGGGATAGTTGTCATCATCCTCTTCTTCTTCGTTGTCTTCCATCATAACCCCTCTTTCTCCGTGCTTGGTCCAAACATTATAGTGTGGCATGAAACCCTTCTCAAGCAGGTGGACATGAAGGGTTTTCAAGTTAGAGTAATCCTTCGTATTCTCACAGACAGGGCATGGACAATACATAAAACCATTCTGCTTGTTTGCCTCAGCCACTTTGAGAAATTTATGCAGGCCCTCAAGATACTCGGAGGTGCGTCGGTCACCGTACATCCATTGCCGGTTCATCTGCGTGCATTATATAATTAAGTGTATCAAAAACCATTATAGAACATCATGAATAGAGAAGTGACCAAATTAATACAAGTTCATCATCACATTAAAACCAAAGTACAGTAGTGATCAAATGTTATTACTGAAAAAATAAATAGAACAACATATAGCTCTCTAGAGCATCTAATTAAAACATACATTGAAACTATGAAAAACATTTAAATGCAACAACAAATGCGATCATAATCGCAACTAAGGTAACAATTGATCCAACAGCATAATGATACCAAGCCTCATTATGAATGGCATATTTTCTAATCTTTCTAATCTTCAAGCGCATTGCATCCATCTTGATCTTGTGATCATCGACGACATCGGCAACATGCAACTCCAATTCCATCTTATCCTCCTCAATTCTTTTCAATTTTTTCTTCAAGTAATTGTTTTCTTTTTCAACTAAATTTAACCTCTCGACAAGAGGGTCAGTTGGAATTTCCGGTTCACATACCTCCTAGATAAAAACATCTATGTCACGTTGGTCGGCATAATTGTCATAAACACTAAATGAAACAAATAGTAATAAAAGATAATATACCACATCCGAATCATAGACAGGACGAGGGCCGACGGGGGCGGATACCAAAGTCATGGCACTATATAATAACAAACAATAATAAAAGTAAGAAAATTATACAAGTATCTATCTAAATCATACAAGTAAGAATTTTTTTATTTTAAAAAGAAGATAAGAACAAGAGGCTCACCACGGTGGTGCCGGCGACGAGATCGGCGCGGGCAATCGACGGCGGTGAGGACGGGGACGGGGACAATGGTGCACCGCCAAACCTAGAAAAATCTTGGGGAAAATGGAGCTTGGAGGTCGAGCTTGGAGAGGAGAAAGCTTAAGTGTGACTCAGGCATTTCATCGAACACCTCATGTGCATAGGAGGTGAGAGCAGAGCAGCACACACCTCCCACACCGGCCGGCCAAAAAACAGAGGAGTGAGCGGGCAGGGGAGAGCATATATATAGGCATCTCTTTAGTCCCGGTTCGTGGCTAGAACCGGGACATAAGACAAACATTTAGTCCCGGTTCCAGCCACCAACCGGGACTAAAGGGGCTGCGCCAGGAGCGAGGCCCTTTAGTCCCGGTTCGTGTTTGGAACCGGGACCAAAGGGGTCAGACGAACCAGGACTGGTGCCTGCCGTGGCCCAACCGGCGCCCTGGCCTCACGAACCGGGACTGATGCACCCATTGGTCCCGGTTAACAGAACCGGGATTGATGCTCTTATCTGGCCTGGACCAAAGCCCTGTTTTCTACTAGTGTACTCGCATTAGACTCCATATCACATACGCCACCACCGTAGTTTCCCCACGCCGGTTTTTATTATGAATAATTAAGGGTTTCCCCGTGGACGCAGTCAACTAGTGAGTTTTCCTGTTACTCCCCTACTAATTGCAAAGGCGCAGAAGAAAGGACTTTACTCTCACCTCAAATTACCTCAACATCCTAACCTAAGTACTGGCAGTAATATGTTCCATGGCCAATCAAGGCGATAATGTTGCTTGAGCACTCCTCACAACACTCATGAAGGCTATTAACTTGAACATAAACAGAAGATATTGGATCGCTTAAAGTAATTTAATTCTAATAAAAAAAGAGTTCATCCACATCCCTGAGAACAAGTATAACTACTCAAACATGTAGAAGAGGGTCAAGTTACAAGCCAACATCGAGTCGGTGAAGGAGAGGAGCATGGTTGCGCCGGTGGAGATGGTGGTGATGAAGATAGCACCAGCCCGAAGGCCGGTGCGGCGCAGTGGCGAAGCCTCCTCTTCCTTCTCCTTGATCTTGGCCCTTCTTCAATGGAGGTGTTCTTGGAGCAGCAGTGGAGGTGATCGAGATTGATCTTGGATGAATGATGGATGACAGCGGCGGCTAGGGTTGAAGGTGTGTATATATAAGGGCTTTCCCAAAGCCTTCCCCGTAGATGTAGCTTCTATCCTTTGATCCAAGGGCTCTAGATGAGCCAAAACCTTTCCTAGTACCTCCTTTGATGGACAAGGAAGTAGTATGAACAAACGGGGACAAAATCCATGAAGAATCATGTCTGATCTGGATGATTTCAGGCTTTTCTGGATGCGGTACGACCCAGCGCGGTCGTACCATGCGCCGTCTTTGGCTCTGACCCCTTTAATAAATGGGCCGCCATTTCTTTATACGAAGTACGATTTTGACATTCTTGGGCTCACTGGAGTCGCGTGAACAACGCCGATGCACCTGTGGTATTAGATCTTGATTTTGAGTACTTTGAAAAAATGTCATTTTTAACACTCCGAATGCCTAAGTCCGGTGCCTGGAAGTCCTCCGTATTGAACCCATCATTAGCCTTTTCATCGTGCTTGGCCCTTGGTTGCTTCAAAATATCTGTAGACACAACAAAACAAAGAAAAGTAATAAAAAGCAAATAAAACCACAAATTATGCAATGCTCATAATGAAAAGAGTAAAAACCGAAAATCATGCATAATGGACATATACTTGGTTCAATGGGACATGATATATGAAGATAATATGCAACAAATGAGCTCTAAAAATGCATATAAAATAGAGCCATCAACCTCCCCAAGCTTAAACCTTGCTCGTCTTCGAGTAAGAAGGTTAACTACCTAAGCTGATTGTTGCTAACTCTAAATCTTAATTGAAAACCAAAGTCCAAAAGTGTATCTATGTTCTTTGTGCAAGCCTGTAAAAGTTAACTAGCAAGGGAGTCATACGTGCAATCCTCTTACTTCCATTGCTATGGAGGTCAAGAAAGAGGAAATATTTTTGTGAAGTCCAAATTCCCATTGCCAAAGGTTTCGAGAGAATGTCAAAATTATGTTAGGAACAAAGCAATGTTCGTCATAGGCAAAAGAAATTATGCATTAGTGATCGCTTCAAAAACATCAACCCAAGACATACCAGGTACAATAGTAAGATCATCTGTCTGCATTAGTTAACCGCCCAACTACCTATGCAGAGCTGAGCGCAAGCCTATGCCTTACACTTAAGGGGAAAATAGAATAATGATTGGGGTTTTGAGAAGTCAAAAACAAAGAAAGTCTTGCATCAACGCAACTGACCATTAGGCAATGGAGAAGGCCTTATGATAAATGTCAATGCAAGGAGTAGGGATCGCCATGCGATGCACAGAGAGCTATGAATATGAGAAAGCTCTCCTATGCACTAAGTGGGGTGCATCCAACTTACTTGCTCATGAAGACCTCAAGCTTTTGAGGAAGCTCGTCATCGGAATATACAAGCCAAGTTTTATAATGTAGGTTCCCCACTAGTATGTATGACACATGGAGCTTATGAAACTTTCTATTTTACAATGCAAGGAGTCGTGCTACTTTGAAGCACTTTGTGTATACTAAAAAGGATAGTGGTGCTGCTTCTTCTCTCTTTCTAATTTTTTTCTTTTTTTTCTTCTTTTTCACTCTTTTTTTTGGTCTTTTTTTCATTTCGTAGAAGCAACACCTTACAATGATGATCAATACACTTTTTCTTTTGACACACTCCAACTGAATGTAATCATAACTCAATATCAAAAACATGAGAGAAACTCTATACGAATGCATCTGGTAGTGTACCAGGATGTGCAATGATCCGGCGTAGCATAGACATCTAGAAAGGACAAGCCGTAAAAATATCATCCTAACCATACTATGATCAAGCAAGGCAAATGACAATAAAGAATATGTCTCTAGTCATGTAATGTAATATGATGGTAGTGCAAATGACAATAAAGAACATATCTCCATTAAGGCAGAGACGATGGCAACTGCGTGGGAGGAGAAGCTGGCGAAAATCAAGAAGCACTACCAGAATCAACCAGTTTGACGAGTGCCTCAAACTTGCCGAGTGTTTTTTGTCAGGCACTTGGGAAACAGGCCAGCCCTAAATCGGTGTGCTCTTCTGAATTTTAATCACTGTTACAGTGCTATATTGGAGTTAACAAACACTCCATGTACTGCCAATCTCTAGGTATAATGAGACGACAGAAACCATAGCCGAATGGGAGGGAGGCTGAGAAGCAGGCCGGAAGGAACCCAAAGAGGTTTCTGCTGCTCGGAATTCATCCTAGCTCAATTCTGGCTTTCCGTTTTAGTAATTTGGATCACAATTTTCCAGCTATTTTTATTGCAGGGTGATTCTGAGAGGAAGCGAGCAAAGACACTGGAGGAGTACATCTAGGTCTGGGAGAAGGTGGCCAAAATCTGGCTGATGGGATAGCTTCCTCACTCATGTGGCTGCTTCTGAAACCATGGATACATCGGACAAGCCTAGATGAAGTACATTGCGCCAACCAATGCAAATCCACACCATGCATGGAGATTCGATAGGACTCATGAAAAAAAGTTGGTAAACATGTAGAACTTGACCATGTGGTTTGATAGATACATTGTCACCATCCTAATTATATTCGCTACTGTAGTGGTATCTATTTTTTAAACATTACCTATTGCAGGACTTCCTGCCGGTTAATAGCTCAAGCATGACCACGCCAAAGCTGTACACGTCGCTCTTCATCGTGTAGCCCAATGGCCTTGCGTACTTCGGGGGACTGTACCCCGGCCTCAAGCTCTCTTTTGGGTCCTGCAGAGAAATTTGATGTTGAAAGATGGACTCTACGAGCAAGCGAAATCGGCGTCGTCGAAAATAGTTGTCATCGCGCAAACAAACCTCGTACAAGAATGTGAGGCTACATTCAGAGAGATGAGGGTTGAGGTCGGTGTTGAGCAAGACATTGGATGACTTTATGTTCTTGTGGATGACCAGAGGCGAGCAGGTCTCATGCAGGCGCCTGAACAGAAATGAAACCTTAGTTGGCATCTTAATTACCTAGAGTCTTTTTTGCTTGGTCGTGCCTGGTGCCACTGTTTCCTCTCCCTCGAGCCCCAGTGTTTCACCTCTGTCTTAGGCCTCCCTCCCTCCTTCCTCTGAGGGCTTAGGCTATCAAAAGGGAGAGGGAGGGAGATGCAGCCTCGCCGTGTGAATATTTGGGAGCTTTTCTCCTTGTTGGTGTTTCATTGGTTGTTATGCAGCTAGGGATTGTGACGCTGAAGCTTGTGTTAGGCACCCACTACTATTCTCTCTTAGATCGATGGAGGAATCGAATATGGTGGCAATTACAGGGAAGCTTGAGGTAGAAGAAGAAGTACAGAGGGGAACAGATACAAGTCGCCGCCGCCGCCGTTCGTCTGATCCCAGCCAGGATGCCCTCCTCGTTACCTTCTCTGTCATATATATTGGCCTCGTATCACTGGGAACTGGTTGTGGCTGGGCCTCGGTCCTGAAGTGCAGTAGCTGGGCCCGTAGAGTTGAGGTCGCTAACACCCCTCTCATCTTGAAACACGGCTTGTCCCCAAGCCGTTGCCACCATGAACTCTCCAGGATCCCGGGGGGTTGAATACCCTTTATCATGTTAGAATCTCCATGGCCGTAGTCTTGGAAGTAGTTATGGCTGAGGTGAACTTGAATGAGATCGAGGAAGCGGGCGTTGTTGAGGTAGTAGTCGCAGCCGCTGGGGAAGTAGTTGTAGGCATGGTCGATGCAGACATGAGCCTAGTCAAGGAAAGCGGTTGAGACATTGTCACAGTTCCCTCCGTGAGCACCTTGGTCCCAAGTCGATGCTGCACTTCTCACTGTTGGTGGAAAAAAATGCTTGCCCAAAATCTGTGCCACTAGCAGAGCCGAGTGTCCATGCAATTTCCCACTGTTGTCTTAAATCAATTAACTCTTTCAGTTTTGTTTGGATAGATGATCTTTCAAGTGGTACCCCAAGACCATTTGGTTCATTCTGAATCGCATTGCCTATTCCATCATGTGAGTTCACAAACATATCTTCATTAGAAAAATGACTTGCTCTCACAGGATTGGGAACCAGTCGAGTGCACGGCCTAAGCTCCATTCCATCAACAACCATTTTGTATAAGGAATATTGACTGACCTCATCGGGATTTGAGTTAAGGCAAAATTGGTTCTGAAGATCACTGTCATCCAATTCTTCCCAGTTAGAAACTAGCTCAGCTGATAATTTTCCATCAGTTTTGCTCTCTGGTGTTCCACTAACGCTACCACTATCCACATCAGAATCAATCCATGGAAGAATTTCACTTGAACTTGACAGAACACTAAGCGGACTGATGCAAAACAGAAATTCATGCTGCGAGAATCCCATCAGAAATAACCAAGCAATTTCCCATTGAAACAACTCATCGCCATTTAGGTTGTTCAGGCACGACACTGCACTTCTGGTGCCCCCAATTAGCAATGAGGCACTTTGTTCCTGAGTATCCATCAGCCTGTAACATACTGCCGGCAATAACATACCACATGGTGGATAAAACTGCTGCAGTGGTATCCCATATTCACATTGCACAACCAAATGAATTCCTAGAGATGGTAAAATAACCACTACTAGTTCAGTAAAACGCGTAAAGATATCATGCCCATTGCAGCCACTCAATGATTGTTGTCCGAGAGGGGACTGCCTCAAGTGTGAATATCCTGCTGATTGTTGTAACCTTCCAATGGCACCAATGAGCTGCACATATATCCAAAACCTCCCCATTCCCAGTAGCTCAAAGCACAAAAGCCTTAACTCGGGGAAAATTTGTGAACTGACTACAACACAGAAGCTAGTTGTATGCAGCTCAAGGATATGTTTGTACTCACCATAATAGGTATCACCTCCTGGAGTTAGCCCTGAACATTTGATAATCCTGTTCCCGTAATGCAACACCCCAGCCCAGCTTTCTAGTGAGCGGTCATCATTGACCCATCATCTTTCCTGATTATGCGCGAACGACGGCCATGTCAGTGGTCGTAACTCTTGTCCAAAGCCATTAGAGTTGGTGATGAGAGCAGTCAGAACTCTGACTTGGACAACTTCCTGCGACTCAACCGTGCCTAGCTTGAAGTCAATGTTCGCATGGCAGAGCGTTGCATCGAACGGCTTGTGTGCTGCATCTAGCTCGTAACCTTCCATCAAATACTTGATGTGCGCGATGAGTGCGAGGCCAAGAACTGGCTGATGCGACGAATTCCTCAAGGTTGCCCGTGACCTAGTCCTTGCTAGTTTCAGTTCACATGGCAATACAGTAAGCAGACTGGAGCTTGGATATGATGCAAGAATGATAGCCTCTGATGTTCTGTCTCTTGCTGGTACATCGACTGTGGCTTGAACTTGGCTACAGCAAACATTGGATATGATGCAAGAGTGCAATCCAGTATCTTGCACTAGTGGTAGCCAGGGAGGTTGAAACACCCAAACAGTCAAGAATTCTTCACCACGCTTCTGTCGCCCCAGCTCAAAGAAGTCCATTCCTCGGATCAGTTGTGTTCCCACTCGATTGCCACTGAACCAGGGCCATGGTCTAGGCCGAAACATTTGCCCCTTAAGCAGTAGCCACACTGGTAAAGGTGGAGGCCATGGTTGCCCTGCTGCCATCTTCCCACCTGGTAGCCACAACCTGAAAACCCCAGATATGCACTTGCCATTGGCAAACACTGGAACTTATCTAGATGGTAGTAGGGACACAATAGTAGCCTTGATGTCAACAACGGTGTCATTGTTGTGGCTGGGGTTTACTGTCGAACACTTGGTTGGCACCAATGCTTTGGGCTTGAGCACGAGAGTTGGCTCGCTCGACGGGGTTGGCGAGTCCCCTAGCGTCACGGTGAGGGATGTAGGTGTACTCCAAGCGGCCTGGCACGCGGCCATGGGGTCATGACCATCCGCGTTGTGGTTGAGGCCAACCGTCGAACAGATTGCGGGCGCCAGTGCAGTGACGCCCGTGGCGTCAATGGCGAGAGGTTGGGCGCTCGCTGCTAAGGCAGCGAGCTCGGGAACGATGTCGGAGGTATCCTTCGCCGGTGTGAGTGCATAGGTGATGTTGTCGTGGGTGGTCTCGAGCTCCTTCATGTAGGACTTGGGGTCGAAGAGCTCGTCGAGCTTCCTGGTTTGGCCCTGAATCAGCGCCTTGAATGCAGAGCGCGTCTCTTCATGCGATTTGAGGAGGTTGTCGCGGATCTTGTCGAGGTACTCCCGGAGCTCTGGATCCATGGCGGACGAGAAATACAGTCCCGTCAAAGTGATGGAAAAAAAATTAGGAAGGGTGGTGGACTGGCTCTGTATACCACGTGTTAGGCACCCACTACTATTCTCTCTTAGATTGATGGAGGAATCGAATATGGTGGCAATTACAGGGAAGCTTGAGGTAGAAGAAGAAGTACAGAGGGGAACAGATACAAGTCGTCGCCGCCGCCGTTCGTCTGATCCCAGCCAGGATGCCCTCCTCATTACCTTCTCTGTCGTATATATTGTTCTCATATCACTGTGAACTGGTTGTGGGCTGGGCCTCGGTCCTGAAGTGCAGTAGCTGGGCCCGTAGAGTTGAGGTCGCTAACAGCTTGCGAGCTGCTTCTGGTGCCTGCTGGCCGTCTTCCTCTCCGGGGAGGTGCTCCAAAGGGTGGAGATGAAGCTGGGGAATGGATCTCTGGTTGGCATCCCTAATAATCTGCTCACTTGGTCCCTGATCTGGAGGAAGGTCAGCCGTTCTGCCTCTGTTCTTGAAGCTTTTGAGGTGGTAGATCATGAGCTGGGGAGGAACGGATGACCAGAGATCTCGGATTGGGTTCGAGCACATCAGCATCTATCATCTCAACAACAGCACTGGCGCCTGCTATCGCGGTTGAAGGCCAGTCGCCGCCATCATGCTTCTGCATCTTCAGGCCAAAGGGTGGCCATCCCCTTTCCTTTGGGCTATGTCACCATAAGGGAGGTAGTTCTTCGTCTACTTGGTCGCCATGGCTGGCTACCATGGCACCCTCATCGCCCCAAGTGGCTTCGTCCCTGGCGGCGATTAGGTGAAGCCGGAGCGGACATCGAGGACCTGACCACATTTTTGATCTTTGGTTCAGGGTCCTTCAAGCAAAGTTTTAGGGACTTGTGTCTATTTTGTAGTTTCTTCTGGGTCCTTTGTAAAAATGTATTATACTTTTTCCACTTGAATAAAATCATCGGGATCCTTCAGTATCCCTCTAGGGTTAAAAAAAATATCGTATGAACTCACATGACCAGATCACTATTTCCTTCCAACTTGTGGGTCCTAGGCTTGAGTGTCGTCAACTTACTCCAGTACAGAGCCTGAGCTGTACCGAACTATAGAGGGACCCATTCATCTGGTGTCCCAGGTGAGAGGCTTGCTATAATCATCTGACAGGTGCAGGAACTCATAGAGGGAGTAGTGCCTGGGCCAACCATTCCCTGGTCTATTAGCTTGCTACTGTGCCAATTGCCAGTGGCTGCTTGCAACACTGATGTTGAGTAGGTCACCAGGCTGATTGGTTCTGACATTCGCCTCGAATTATTTAGCTTGTTCTCGAACTCGTTGTCGTTCATCGACTTCTGAGGCACAGCAAGCGGTGTTACATAGTCCATCAACATCAATTTCTCCAGTGGCTTCATGTCGACCATTGAAGAATGGCCTGCAAACAAGAAAACAAGAACCCTTATTATCCCATGTCCAAATGTAGGATCCCTTGAAAAGACTACTGGTAGCACCATTAGGAAATGTGCTCTTGTCAACACGAACGTAAATTGTTGGTTCTGACCAGACTCATTGATGACCCACAAGTATAGGGGATCAATCGTAGTCGTTTTGATAAGTAAGAGTGTTGAATCGAACGAGGAGCAGAAGGAATTGACAAGTAATTTTCAGTAAGGTTTCACTGCAAGTGTTGTAAGATAGTTTTGATAGATAGTTTGATAGCAAGATAATTCGTAACCCAGTAACAAGCAACAAAAGTAAATAGGTGCAGCAAGTGTCCCAATCCTTAATTGTGCTAAGGACAAGCCGGAGATGTTTCTTATAGTGACAAACACTCTTGAGGACACATAGGAACCTCGCCAAGTTGCTTTCACCATGATTCATTAAGTTATCATTCATTGCTTTAATAAGTGTTAAGTGGCTGGACCGGAGCTAAGGTATTATCCTAACTTGAACAAATACCTACTTATGATTATACCCTCCATGTAAGCATCCGCAACTACAACAGAAGTAATTAAGATAAATCTAACCATAGCATTAAATAGTTGGATCCAAAACAGCCCCTCACAGAACAATCCATAAACTAGGGTTTGGGTTTCTATCACTTCCACAACCCATCATCTACAAACTAATTCCACAATGGCTTCCCCTAGGCCCAAAGATGGTGAAGTGTCATGTAGTCGACATTCACATAACGCCACTAGAGGAAGAACAACACAACATAATATCAAAACATTGAATGATAGCCAACTTCACATGATTACGAGCAGCAAAACTTCTCCCATGTCCTCAAGAACTAATGGAACTACTAACAACTCATCATATGGATCATGATCAGTGGGTATAAATATATGATTAACAATCTGAACGTAACAATCTTCCACCAATAAAACCACTAAGCATCAACTACAAGATGTAATCAACACCTACAAGTACTCCAAGGTACCAATCTGAGGTTTAATATAAAGAATGAACACAAAGGAAGAACTAGGGTTTGGAGATGAGATTGTGCTGGTGAAGATGTTGATGAAGATGATGATCCCCACAATGAACAAAGTGTTGGTGATGATGAAGGCTTTGATTTCCCCCTCCCGGAGGGAAGTTTCCCCGGCAGAATCGCTCTGCCGGAGAGCAAAACTGCTTGGCCCAAGTTCCACCTCGCAGACGGCGGTGGAAAGTCTCGAGGATTTTCTGTGATTTTTTCTAGGGTAAATGTGAATTTATAGCAATGGGGCGTTGGGAGACGAGCCACCAGGGGCCCACACGGCCACATGGCGTGCCCTAGGGAGTGGACGCGCCACCAGGGCATGTGGGGCCCTGGCGGGTCCCCTCTGGCCCATTCTGGCTCCATAATTCTTCATATATTCTAAAATAATTCTCCAAAAATCCACGCTACATTCTGAGCTCTGGAGAATTGCTTTTTCTTCTGTTGCATTTTAGGTCCAGATTTGCAGCTATCCGGTAATCCTCCTCTCTTTGTATTCCTTGCATTTTAAGAGAGAAAAGGCATCAGTATTGCATCATGTTGTGAAATATATCATTGAAATAGGATAAATTATAGTAGGAAATAATGATGCAAAATGGACGTATCAGCTCCCCCAAGCTTAGACTCCGCTTGTCCCCAAGCGAATACTGAGCTCAGTAAACATGACCACAAGTTTATGGAGAAAGGTGTTGATAATAAAGAGTATGGACATGACAGCATCATATTTACTAGCACCATTATATATCATAAACATCAACTCTTTCTCATAAAACATCTCATGATCAAGTAGCAATCTATTCACATGTTAAGGTGTAACAAATAAACTCTCTTGAAACCAAACAAACTATGTTCTCAGTCATCATACAATTACAATTCATTTTATTTTTCTAGAAGAGTCTATATAAGAGCTTTGGTGTGGCAAACTTCACATACTCAACTATCATATAGTCTTCTAATGATTGTTGGCACTCAGGAACATATTTTTAGAACAAACAGTTTCTATCAAACACAAAGGAAGATAGGGGTTTAGTGTTTCAGCACCCAACTTACTTATCACAGGGATAATTGTCAACAATAATGAATCATGATCATATATATTCAACTTGATATATGTGCCTGTATCTTTCCCTAACATACAATGTTTGCCAAGTGGAGAATATTGAGGTTGGAATAAGACGTTGACTCAAGTATAAAAATAAAGTTGATAGAAAAATTAAAAGATAGGCCCTTCGCAGAGGGAAGCAGAGGTTGCCATGCTCTTTTGAGTTGGATGTCTGAGTATTTAATGAAAAGGAACATCACTTTAATATTGCCTCTTGTGATGGTAACCTTTATTTGGCACTCTGATGTTTTTATTACTCTACCATCACAAGTTTGTACAAAGCTTATTTCCCTTCCAATAAAAGATCACACATATTTAAGGCAATTTTTATTGCATGCACCAATGAAAACTTACTTGGAGGATCTTACTCAATCCATAGGTAGTTATAGTGGACTCTCATGGAAGAAACTGGTTTAACAGGTTTTGGATGCACAAGCAGTATTCCCACTTAGTGCAGAAGTATTTGGCTAGCAAAGATTATAAACAAACACCATATGTTGGAGGATCCAAGACAATATAACTTCTATGCAAATATACACAAACATAATTCATTACGTTGTCTTCCTTGCCCAACATCAACTATTTGATCAAGTGTGAAAATATTCATTGAAGGTTCACAATCACAAAAGATGTCCAAGATAGTATATTTGCATGTGAAATTTCTCTTCCTTGCACTAATCTTTCATGAATTGTTCAAATGACCAATGTTGTGTTTGTTAAATTTTAATAGATTTTACTTCCTAAACCCAATGTAAAGCCACTACTTCCCATAAGATTAGCATATGAAATTGAATTGCAATGCTAGGATACACAATAATGAAAAGGCAAACAAAATACTCATACTCTTCTTTATTATAGATACTCTCACCAACAAATACAACAAAAACACGAAGGAACAATAGCACACATTGCAAACTATTACATACTATAACGTTTCCTAAACCACGATATAACTAAGGATCAAGCTAATAGATAATAATAGTGATAAAGGTGATGATACGATACCGGGGCACCTCCCCCAAGCTTGGAACAAGCCAATGGTGGTGCCCATACCCAAGTACTCAAACTTCCTTCTTTGGTGATGGAGGTGCTGATGGAGCATGCTCGTCATCTTTCTTCCAGGGCATAGGTTCTCCATCAAGAAAAGAAGAAGTAGTCTCCGGAATCCTAAAATTTGCACCTAAACCCATCATCTTGAACTTGGTTTTGTACTCACAGTTTTGATTCTGCAGGTCATAGATTTAAACTATCATTAATAGGAATTGAGTCATCAAGAATGTTTTCCATCCTAGACAAATTATCAGCTACAGGATTTTCAGCTCCCTTTCTATCAACAATATCCAAATCAAACTCTTGTAGTAAAAGAACCCACCTAATCAGTCTAGGCTTCGCATCTTTCTTATCCATAAGATATTTAATAGCTGCATGATCAGTGTGAATAGTTACTTTAGAATCAACAATGTAAGGTCTAAACTTATCACAAGCAAAAACAACTGCTAGAAATTCTTTCTCAGTAGTGGCATAATTTCTTTGGGCACTGTCCAAAGTTTTACTAACATAATGAATAACATTCAATTTCTTATCAACTCTTCGGCCAAGGACAACCCCTACAGCATAATCACTAGCATCACACATAATTTCAAAGGGTAAATTCCAATCATGTGATTGAACAATGGGAGCGGAAATTAAAGCTTTCTTAAGAATTTCAAAGGCATTTGCACAATCATTATCAAAAACAAATGGCACATCTTTTTGCAAAAGATTTGTAAGAGGCCTAGAAATTTTAGTAAAATCCTTAGTGAACCTTCTATAGAAACCAGCATGACCAAGCAAACTTCTTATACCTTTGATATATTTAGGACATGGCATTTTCTCAATGGCGTCCACCTTAGCTTTATCTACCTCAATTCCTCTTTCAGAAATTTTATGACCAAGGACTATACCTTCATTTACCATAAAGTGACACTTCTCCTAGTTCAAGACAAGACTGGTTTCCTCACATTTCTGTGAAACTCTGTCAAGATTGTGCAAGCAGTCATCAAAAGAAGTCCCATAGATGGAGAAATCACCCATTAAAACTTCAACAATTTTTTTGCAGAAGTCAAAAAATATAGCAGCCATGCATCTTTGACATGTAGCAGGTGCATTGCATAAACCAAAAGGCATACGTCTATAAGCAAAAATTTCAAAAGGACAAGTAAATGTAGTTTTCTCTTGATCCTCGGGATGAACAGGTATTTGAGAAAAACCAGAATAACCATCTAGATAGTAGAAGTGTGTATGCTTAGATAATATTTCAAACATTTGATCAATGAATGGCAAAGGATAATGATCTTTTCTAGTAGCCTTATTTAACTTTCTGAAATCTATAGCCATCCAATAACCGGTAACAACTCTTTGTGGGATAAGTTCATTTTTATCATTAGGAACAACAGTAATGCCACCTTTCTTAGGGACACAATGAACAAGACTTACCCATCTACTATCGGCTATAGGATAAATTATACCTGCTTCTAGAAGCTTTAATATTTCATTTCTTACCACTTCCTTCATCTTTGGATTTAAGTGACATTGATGATCAACAACGGGTTTAGCATCAGGCTCCATATTAATTTTGTGTTGACACATAACTGGGCTAATGCCCTTGAGATCATCTAGAGTATATCCAATTGCAGCATGATGTTTTCTTAAGGTTTTCAACAATCTCTTCTCTTCATGCACTGAAAGGTTAGAATTGATAATAACATGGTATATTTTCTTTTCACCAAGATGGGCATACTTTAATGTATCAGGGAATTTCTTTAATTCAAACAAAGGATCACCCTTAGGGGGTGGAGGATCTCCCAAGATTTCAACAGGCAAATTATGTTTAAGAATAGGTTCCTGCCTAAAGAATATATCATCTATTTCTTTTCATTCTTGCATATTCATATCATTCTCATGTTCTAACAAGTATTGCTCTAAAGGATCAGTAGGGGGTACAACAATAGAAGCAAGACTAATAATTAAATCCTCACGAGGTAAATCTTTAGCATGATGTTGCTTGGTGAACTTAGAAAAATTAAATCGATGAGATTCATCACCAAAGTTAACTTTAACCTTTTGCTTACCACAATCAATTACAGCACCGGCAGTATTTAAGAAGGGTCTACCAAATATTATGGGACAAAAAATATCTTTTTGAGATCCAAGCACTAAGAAATTAGTAGGATATTTGGTCTTACCACAAGAAACCTCAACGTCTCTAACAACCCCAAGAGGTAGAATAGTTTCCCTATTTGCAAGCTTAATAGTAACATCAATCTCTTCTATTTCAACAGGTGAAATATCATGCATTACTTCTTGATAGAGATAGAAAGGAATAGCACTTATACTAGCACCCATATCAGATAAACCAAGATAACAATGATCACCATTCTTTACTGAAACAACAGGCTTGCCAACAATTCTAACATCTTTATCTTTATCATTTTATCCTTTTTAGCCATGTTAGAAGCTTGCTCACAGAAATAAATAACATGCCCATAAACATTTTCATCCACAAGGTCTTTAACCATAGCAATATGAGGTTCAACTTTAATTTGTTCAAAATGTTTAGGTGCTTTATTATAACTTTTATTAACCACTGTTGTTGCAATAGAATGTTCTTTAATCCTGACAGGAAAAGGAGGCTTTTCAATATAAGCAGTAGGCACAACAGGATCAACGGTATAAGCATGTATTTCATTATTAGCAATGATAGGTTTTTCACAAATATCTTTAATGGGTTTGTGATATTTAAACCATTTCTCCTTAGGGAGATCAATATGTGCAGCAAAAGATTTACAGAAATTGACAACTATCTTAGAATCAAGTCTATATTTTGCACTAAGCTCATGAAAAACATCAGTTTCAACAAAAGACTTAACACAATCATATTCAAGATGTGGCACCCCGGCTCAGAGAACCGGTTTACCAGTGTTTCTAACCCAGAGATCATGTCTTCTGGAAACACGCAACAACTTGGAACAGAACAGAACTGAACTTTATTGAAATATCTCGGGTACAAGCTCATAATTTACATCGATAGCGAGGCCAGAAGCACTGCACGTGCTATGACAATATCTACATTATTTATGGAACATAGCAGGGCCTCGATTCTACTGGGTAGACTACGGCGTAGCGGAACATAGCACGGAAACTCCATCCACAGGGACACTGCTGTGGACACGGCCTAGTTAGCGTAGCACGAACCTTCGGGACCTCCGTCCCCGGCTTCTCCTGCATCTGGCATGATACGCCAGGTGAGTACTTGGAATGTACTCGCAAGCTCATATCAACCAAAACAATGCAGCAAACAATAGCATGACAATAACAGATTAAGTGCTTAGATTGCTCACTTACTGGTACCAACTTACTCACATCTGGGTTGTCCCACAAGCCTTGGAATGCTCACAATCCACAGGGCACTTCCTAACATAAGACAAGTTCTTCCATCATTATTATCTTTACGGTTGACCATCCTAGAGAGGCCTAAACGGACTGTCCAATACCGTGGACTCGGCTATTCGAATAGGTTTTACACTCTGCAGAGGTTGCGCACTTTACCCACACCATGGAGTACCTGGCCTCGTGATCCCATTCGGGTGGACCGGTGGTGCTCCAACGAAACCTGCCTGACCCGTGACCCCTCTATCGTACCACCGACAATCATACCCTCCCAGGGTCATGTCCTGGGTGGCCCCTGTGTCACCCCGTGACACCTGCCACCGTCGTGGCCAAACTAAACTGTCCCAAACAGGGACGCCGGCAAATAACTCAACTGGGCTCAAAGGATTATCGTCGTCTACCTGATCAGGGCAGCACGCACGCATAACCCTCCCTAGTTTGGTGGTACCGATAAAAGAGCACAGAGCCAGACCAAGTCAAGGCCGTCCCATACCGGCAAATGTGGCTGCACGGAAAAGTCCGGGTAGGTGGCTCTTGATCAACCAACTAAGTTTAGCGTTGCCAAGCATTTAACCAGTATGGGTATTTATCAGGAATAATTTAACATGGCAGTAGCTAGACATTTAAATAATTCACTAAGAATTATCACATATTAAAATAATGCATGAAATTCAATTAAATAACCAACACTATTGAAATGCTTCATGCAATGGATGACATGGCTTGCCTTGCTCTGTTGGGTTGTCCACAAACTCCTGGGCTTCAAATCCAAAAGTATTTCCCTCTGAAAATATTTTAAAAATGCAATTAAAAATGTCACATATTACTGTTCTGTTCACCAGAAATTCTGTGAACATGGGAAAAATACCAAATTTACCATAAACTTAGAGGAGCTCAATACAAACTCAGAGCAAAAAGAATCAATTGATTTGGACTTATGGTTTAAAAGTTATGGATGGTCAAAGTTCTGGTCAAAATCTAGATTTTAATTAGAAAATAGAAAAACCAGCAGAGGCCACGTCGAAGGCGTACTCTGCCCCGGGCGCCTCCACTTACCGCTTCGGCGCGCGCGGCTGGGTTGCTGACAAGCGGGCCCCACGGTCAGGTTTAAAGGGGAAGGGGAGGGAACAGAGAGAGAGCGGGACTCCGGCGATCGTCGCCGGCGATATGGACGGTGGCGAGGACAGGCGACTACGGGAATCGAAAGAGCTCATCGAGACGAACGTGCACGTACCCGAGGCTTGGCGGGAGATGGCCGGACGGTGTCGTCCCCTTCCTCTCCAGCGGCGGTGGGTCTCAGGGGTCGTTGGAGACGGCGACTCTGGCAGCGATTCGACCGGGCAAGGGCTTGGGCAGGGTCAGCGGAGTGCGGTGAACTCGATGGAGGAGTCAGTGGAGCTCGGGGAGGAGCGAATCGGCGGGGAGGTTGGGCTCGGGTGGCGGCGGTGCTCCGGCGAGATGCGAGGCCAGAGGGCCTCTCGGCCGTGGCTCGGCGCTCGGGGGCTCGATAGGAGGCGAAGGGAGTGGGGTGAGGAGCTCGGGAGAGGTCGGGGAGGGCTTTTATAGGCAGGAGGCGAGCTCGGGCGAGCTCTCTGGAAACGGCGGGATCCGGGACACGTCGCCGGTGCTAGGACGCCTCGCTGGCTGGCCGGTTGCGGGCGACGAGACGGGAGAGAGCAGAGAGGAGTTAAGGTGCGGCGGCAACAAGCAGAGGAAGAAGCCGCGCCGCTAAGCCACTGTGCCCGCACGGGCGGCACAGTGCGCGCGTGCGTGGCGGCCGGCGAGGGCGATTCCGGCGAGGGGAAGGGTCCAGGGCGACCAGGTGGAGGAAGGAGAGGATGTCGGCGCACGGAGACAAGTCGCTGCAGCGCGAGGCAGTCGGACGCGATGCCACAGACACGAGCGCGGTGCAGAGCTCGTGTAATGGCATGCCATTGTCGTGCTCACCATGGGAGTTGATGTATGCAGGCCGTCCAAGTCCAGCGCACCATGTCTAGAGTGTTCTCCTTTGATCACTTTGCCTCTGTATGCCTCTGGTTCGACTAGGTTCACTCTGAATCGAAGTGTAGCTTCAACTACAGTTTCTGACAGGAAAATTGAGAGGGATCTAGAGAAGTGGTGAGCTGGGGATGGAGCCAATGGAGATGTCTGGGGTGATCTATCTTGGAAGGACTCCAATCTGACCAAGTTTGAAAGGATTTGATCAAGATTTGGATATAGTTCATGTACAACTGCTGTACTAAACCAAAAACCTAGATGAGCTTGATGAACTCATCTGGTTGATTTTCTGGAGCTGAATTTTGGTGTGGCAGGGTTATTTGGTGAGGAGAAGATGCCATAAAAATTTCAGCTCAATTGGATACCTCTAGCTGGTACTTTCTTCACAGAGGTTCCAACTGAACAGAAACTTGGCAGAATATTGGTGATGAAAATTTGTACTGGACAAGATGATATTTTTGGATATTGTGGAAAGATAGGTTCCCTAATATCTCAGGGAATTTTCTGGGAATTAACTGAGTTGGGAAAATATGAGCTCCTTCACAAATGACCAGTACTGTCCAGAGAGCAAATGGAGTTTTCTGGACAAAACTTTGTACTGGACCATGAAATGTTTTTGAAGATTGTGGGAGTAGATGATGACAAGAAGGTCTGGGATTAATTTGGGATTTTTCTGATCACCAGAACTATAGGTTGCTTTGTAACCCATAGTGATGACAGATTTTCCCAATGGAAGAAATGAATATTTGGGAAAGGTAAAGAATTGGAAATTGATCCAGATGGTGAGTGACAAGGTTTTGGCAAGATGTTGAGGGCTCTGGATCACTGAGAGGAATTCATAAGTCCAAAGTCAACTCAAAAGGTTCAAAATCCATCCAAATTGCAAAGAAAGCCAGAAAGATTTCGAAAAGAAAAAGTTGCCAAAAACCAGGGTGTCACAAACCTACCCCCCTTAGAATGAATCTCGTCCTCGAGATTCGGTTGCTCAGGGAACAAGTGTGGATATGCTGATCTCAGAAAATCTTCTCTTTCCCAGGTAGCCTCTTCCTCAGTATGATGATCCCACAATACCTTGTAAAACTTAATTGTCTTACTCCTGGTAGTCCTTTCCATCTCATCCAATATTCCGACTGGTCTTTCCTCGTAGGTCAAATCCTTAGTCAGCTCTAGTTCACTCATATCTGCCTGCTTGATCGGGGGTGCAATGCACTTTCTCAGCTCTGATATGTGGAAAACATCGTGAACGTCAGCCAACTCTGGTGGTAACTCTAGCTGGTATGCCACTCTGCCTCTTCTGGCCATGACTGGAAAGGGACCGATATATCTCGGTGCAAGCTTTCCTCGGGTGTGAAACCTTTTTATTCCTTTCATGGGGGCAACTTGGAGATAGGCATAATCTCCTGGTTCAAAAGTTACTTCCCGATGCTTCGGGTCATAGTAGCTCTTTTGACGGGACTTGGCTGCTCGAAGACGCTCATGGATATCCTTGACTTGTTTCTCAGCCTCGAGCATCAAATCTGTGCCGAAGATACGGCTGTCCCCTGTCTGAGACCAATTTAAAGGAGTGCGGCATTTCCGTTCGTACAGAGCTTCAAATGGTGACATCTTGAGACTTGACTGATAACTGTTATTATAGGCGAATTCTGCATAAGGTAGACTATCCTCCCATTTGGGTCCATGGGCGAGAGCACAGGACCGAAGCATATCTTCCACTATCTGATTCATACGTTCTGTCTGCTCATCTGTCTGTGGATGATATGCCGTACTATGTTTTAGCACAGTGCCCAGGGCTTGATGCAGTCGCAGCCAAAATGCTGAGGTAAACAGGGAACCTCTATCTGACGTGATAGACTTGGGTACTCCATGAAGGCTGACTATCCGGGACATATAGAGCTGTGCGAGCTGATTTGCGTTGAAAGTGATCTTTACCAGAAGGAAGTGAGCCACTTTCGTAAGTATGTCCACGATGACCCAGATAGCATCATGGCCTCTTGTTGACTTGGGTAGCCCAACAATGAAGTCCATGCATATGTCATCCCATTTCCACTGGGGAACTGGTAAAGGTTGCAGTAACCCAGCGGGTTTCTGGTGCTCCGCCTTGACTCTGTTGCAGATGTCACAACAGGTGACGTAGTATGCTATGTCTCTTCTCATTCCTGGCCACCAAAAGGTTTCTCGCAAGTCCTGGTACATTTTTGTTCCTCCCGGATGGATAGAATATGCAGATTCATGTGCCTCTCTGAGTATTTGCTGTCTCAAGCTGTCTTGATCAGGCACACATATTCGGTTCTCAAACCATACAGTGTCCTGGTCATCAATTCGGAAGGACTTGGCCTTTCCTAGCGGAATGCGCTCTCTGATCTCTTGTATTTCTTGGTCTGATTTCTGAGCTGCCTTAATTTCTACCATCAGTGTTGGAGTAATTTCCATTGTATCCGGGCTGATTGGGCCGCATAGCACCATATTCAGCTTTGCAAATTCTTCTCGCAGCCTCGGATGCATTCCCTCCATGAGTGCATTCAGGGTACCTTGCTTTCTACTGAGGGCATCGGCGACCACATTGGCTTTTCCCGGATGATAATTAATTCCAATGTCATAGTCCTTGACCAATTCAAGCCATCTTCTTTACCTGAGATTGAGGTCAGGTTGAGTGAAAATATACTTGAGACTCTTGTGGTCTGTGTATATCTCACATCGCTGTCCAATGAGATAATGCCTCCAAATTTTTAATGCATGAACCACGGCTACCAATTCCAAGTCATGAGTGGGATAATTCTCTTCATGAGGTCGTAGCTGCCTGGATGCATATGCTACAGCCTTTCCTTCTTGCATTAGAACGCAGCCGATTCCACGCCTGGAAGCATCACAGTATATGTCAAAGCTCTTGTGAATGTCTAGAAGAACTAAGACATCGGCGGTAGTTAGCCTCGTCTTTAGCTCCATGAAACTGCTATCACATTCTTCCGTCCAGGCAAACTTGTGGTTCTTCTTCAGCAGTTCTGTCAGGGGCTTGGCTATTTTTGAGAAACCTTCGATGAAGCGACGGTAGTAGCCTGCCAATCCCAGAAAACTGCGGACTTCGGTTACTGTGGCTGGTGTCTTCCAGTTTAGCACATCAGTCACTTTGCTGGGGTCGACAGCCACACCTTGCTCTGACAGAATATGTCCCAGAAATCCCACCTCTCTTAGCCAAAATTCGCATTTGCTGAATTTGGCATACAAGCGATGGGTCCTTAGTCTTTCCAGGACAGTACGGAGGTGTCGCGTATGCTCTTCTTCATCTCTGGAGTAGATGAGAATATCATCGATGAATACTACCACAAATTTGTCCAAAAAGTCCATGAAGACTTTATTCATCATGCTCATGAAATATGCTGGAGCATTTGTCAGCCCGAAAGACATTACTGTAAACTCATACAGACCATATCTGGTAGTAAAGGCTGTCTTGGGGATATCCTCTTTTCTGATTTTTAGCTGATGATACCCCGTTCGGAGGTCAATCTTGGAAAATACCCGGGCTCCATTTAACTGGTTGAACAGATCGTCAATGCGGGGGAGCGGATATTTATTTTTGATGGTGACCTCATTCAGTTGGCGATAGTCTACGCACATTCGTAGGCTGCCATCCTTCTTCTTGACAAACAGCACGAGTGATCCCCACGGTGAAGTGCTTGGACGAATATACCCTTTCTGTAATAATTCATCCAACTATTTCTTCAATTCCACCAGCTCTGGGGAAGGCATGCGGTAGTACTTCTTGTATATTGGAGCAGTTCCGGGAACAACATCAATAGCAAACTCTAGTTCCCGATCAGCTGGCATTCCCGGTATCTCTTCTGGAAATACATCTGGAAATTCATTGACTACCAGAATCAGACTTATGTCTGTAGCTGTGGCTTTGAATGCCATTCCCTTCTTTGACATTACTCTGCTAGCAGTGAATTGCACTGTTTGGCTTGCCGGGTTAACCAATGTCACCTTCCTGGTGGCACAGTTGATACACACCTGGTGTGGTACCAACCAATCCATTCCCAGTATTATATCCAGTCCTGGGGATTCAATGGCAACGAGAGTGGCTGGAAACTTCACATCGTGTATCAAGATTTCCAGATTCTTGTATATCACATTTGTTCTGAGCATGGAGCCATGGGATTGTACCACCATGATTTTGTCCAAAAGGGAAGGAGAAAATTTGTGCAAGGTGGCAAAACTCCGTGAAATAAACGAATGAGAAGCCCCAGAATCAAATAAAATTATTGCAGGTATGTTGTTAACAGAAAACATACCAAGGACCACATCTGGTGCTTCGCGGGCTTCCTCAGCGGAGATATGATGGACTTGGCCGCGATAGAAGTTCGAATTGGGGCGGCGTCCAACACTGTTGACTTGTGTCTTGAAGTCGGATGGTGGCTTCCCATTTCTTGCGGGGCATTGCTTAGAGTAGTGCCTGCTCTGGCCGCAAGTAAAGCATGTGTTGTTGCGGCGGCAATCCTCCAGCACTGGCTGTTTGCCGAAGGTCTTGTCCTGGCCGACAAGCTTGTTGTTGTTGTTGCCATTGTTCCATGCAGGCTTGTATTCAGATGAACTTGGTTGCCAGATACGCGGCTTCTGCACAAACTGCTCACGGTTGTCCTTCTTGGGTTCAAACTTCCTCTTGTGATCATTATATCCTGACTTATGCTCTCGTTCAGCTATGAAGGCCTTGTTTACCAGAGTCTGAAAGTCAGGGAAATCCAGCATACAAAGCTAACAGCGGAGGGTATGGTTCAGCCCTCCTAGGAATCGGTCAATCTTCCTTTCTTTGGTGGACACGTCATGGGTAGAGTACCGTGCCAGATTATTGAACTTGTTCAGATACTCACCCACTGACATATTCCCTTGAGTAAGAGCCAGAAATTCCCTCTGCTTCACCTTCATTATGCCGGTAGGAATATGATACTTGCGAAATACCTCCTTAAACTTTTCCCAAGAAATATCTTCTCCGAAGGCCATAACATTTTTGTATTGTCCCACCATATGGCTGCTGGTCCCTCCAGGTAGTGTGTAACAAAAGGAACCTTATCTGCCTCATCACAGTGGGCTATGTCCAGTTTCTTTTCCATGGTCCTCAACCAGTCGTCAGCTTCCATTGGATCCACAGCCTGGCCAAAACTAGGTGGCTTTGTCCGCTGAAAATCAGACAGCTTAGAGTGTGTCCCATTGTGGTTGTTCTGACCCACCATAGTCTGCATACTTTTCAGTCTCATAATTTGATCAGTGGTTGGTGTCTGTGGGGGTGGAGGTGGTAAATCTTCTGGTGACTGTCCTGCCTGTCTGGCGGATCGATGAACAGGAGTTCCATCGCCGCCTTGATTGCTACACCTCTTCATCCTAAATTTTGTTCCCATAGCAAAATACCGAATCGATGAGCCACGTTCATAAGGGAAAGCAGGGCAATATGACACCAGAAAAAGCCAAATAAAAAGAGCGAATAATGAAAGCAACATAATTATACAAGGCAACCCAACATCATACATGACAAGCTAGTAGGGGGATGATCATGACTAGACTGCTCAGACGGCAGTTGACATATGCAGGGATGCTATGATGCATGCACTGAAACTCAAGCCTCCGCTCTAGTGACGCCGGTGGCACGAACACTGGTACACTGAAGACTCCTCGTCGTCTGACTCTGACTCGGAATCTGAGCTGATGATGTGCACCTCAGCCTCCGGATCAAAGGAAACACGACGACACTAACGGGAAGGTTCTCCCTCTGAAGGAGAAGAAGCACGACGTCGCAGCATCGGAGCAGCTGGAGTAGCTAGGAGTGAGGCCCACTCTGACGGGGTCTCACGTCGGCTACCAGACGAAAAGCCTGGCGGTCCGAACGAACTAGAAGGAGTGTCGGAAGGTGGAACGGGTGGAGTATACATGGGTGAAAATGGAGGTGGAGGAGGAGACTGTGCTGCCGCAACAGCCGCAAGTGCCTCGCGGGCAGAAGTCAGCTCCTCGGCTAGAGAAGTGATCATACAGTAACTGGCGTTCAAATAACGAGATAAAACACCAGTAGCACGATCACTCGCCGGATCAACGGGTGCGAAAAGGACTCGCCCTGTCGTAGGCGACAGGGTGGGATAGTGAAAGAAACCCGGATGAGTCTGCATCTCGACCTCGTGGAAGCGCAAGTCAGTGAGAGCCTCCATCGCAGCAAACTGGATTGCCAACTCCGGAGTAGAAGCAGTTCCGCCCTTGGAAGAACGGGAGTAGCTGCCGATGTCTGAGCTCGTAGTGAAAGGCCTCCGCATGATACTCGAATACTGAACCAGCAAGCTTCTCTCGGAACACCTGGTACACTGGGTCTTCGCCGTTGGGATACAGCCGAAGCCAGACGTTACGAAGCAGTACTGGAAAAGTGAACGGTGCCGGCTCATGATTGTAGTGGTACGGAACTGGTGCCATCTACACTCATCAAACCAGTGGTTAGCACAATAAAAGCTCTATGCATGCCATGCAATGCAAGCACTCAAATGCAACAAGCAAATGCAGCAAGCAAGACACACCAAGACTCTAAACTAATCGTGGTTCTAGCGTAGGGTTAACTAGGGTGTCCTACAGTCAGCGTGGCTCTGATACCAAGCGTTGTGGCACCCCGGCTCAGAGAACCAGTTTACCAGTGTTTCCAACCCAGAGATCATGTCTTCTGGAAACACGCAACAACTTGGGACAGAACTGAACTGAACTTTATTGAAATATCTCAGGTACAAGCTCCTAATTTACATCGATAGCGAGGCCAGAAGCACTGCACGTGCTATGACAATATCTACATTATTTATGGAACATAGCAGGGCCTCGATACTACTGGGTAGACTACGGCGTAGCGGAACATAGCGCGGAAACTCCATCCACAGGGACACTGCTGTGGACACGGCCTAGTTAGCGTAGCACGAACCTTCGGGACCTCCGTCCTCGGCTTCTCCTGCATCTGGCATGATACGCCAGGTGAGTACTTGGAATGTACTCGCAAGCTCATGGCAACCAAAACAATGCAGCAAACAATAGCATGACAATAACAGATTAAGTGCTTAGATTGCTCACTTACTGGTACCAACTTACTCACATCTGGGTTGTCCCACAAACCTTGGAATGCTCACAATCCACAGAGCACTTCCGAACATAAGACAAGTTCTTCCATCATTATTATCTTTACGGTTGATCATCCTAGAGAGGCCTAAACGGACTGTCCAATACCGTGGACTCGGCTATTCGAATAGGTTTTACACTCTGCAGAGGTTGCGCACTTTACCCACACCATGGAGTACCTGGCCTCGTGATCCCATTCGGGTGGACCGGTGGTGCTCCAACGAAACCTGCCTGACCCGTGACCCCTCTATCGTACCACCGACAATCATACCCTCCCAGGGTCATGTCCTGGGTGGCCCCTGTGTCACCCCGTGACACCTGCCACCGTCGTGGCCAAACTAAACTGTCCCAAACGGGGACGCCGGCCAATAACTCAACTGGGCTCATAGGATTATCGTTGTCTACCTGATCAGGGCAGCACGCACGCATAACCCTTCCTAGTTTGGTGGTACCGATAAAAGAGCACAGAGCCAGACCAAGTCAAGGCCGTCCCATACCGGTAAATGTGGCTGCACGGAAAAGTCCGGGTAGGTGGCTCTTGATCAACCAACTAAGTTTAGCGTTGCCAAGCATTTAACCAGTATGGGTATTTATCAGGAATAATTTAACATGGCAGTAGCTAGACATTGAAATAATTCACTAAGAATTATCACATATTAAAATAATGCATGAAATTCAATTAAATCACCAACACTATTGAAATGCTTCATGCAATGGATGACATGGCTTGCCTTGCTCTGTTGGGTTGTCCACAAACTCCTGGGCTTCAAATCCAAAAGTATTTCCCTCTGAAAATATTTTAAAAATGCAATTGAAAATGTCACATATTACTGTTCTGTTCACCAGAAATTCTGTGAACATGGGAAAAAACCAAATTTACCATAAACATAGAGGAGCTCAAGACAAACTCAGAGCAAAAAGAATCAATTGATTTGGACTTATGGTTTAAAAGTTATGGATGGTCAAAGTTTTGGTCAAAATCTGGATTTTAATTAGAAAATAGAAAAACCAGCAGAGGCCACGTCGAAGGCGTACTCTGCCCCGGGCGCCTCCACTTACCGCTTCGGCGCACGCGGCTGGGTCACTGACAAGCGGGCCCCGCGGTCAGGTTTAAAGGGGGAGGGGAGGGAACAGAGAGAGAGCGGGACTCCGGCGATCGTCGCCGGCGATATGGAAGGCGGCGAGGACAGGCGACTACGGGAATCGAAAGAGCTCATCGAGACGAACGCGCACGTACCCGAGGCTTGGCGGGAGATGGCCGGACGGCGTCGTCCCCTTCCTCTCCGGTGGCGGTGGGTCTCGAGGGTCGTCGGAGACGGCGACTCCGGCAGCGATTCGACCGGGCAAGGGCTTGGGCAGGGTCAGCGGAGTGCGGTGAACTCGATGGAGGAGTCAGTGGAGCTCAGGGAGGAGCGAATCGGCGGGGAGGCTGGGCTCGGGTGGCGGAGGTGCTCCGGCGAGATGCGAGGCCAGAGGGCCTCTTAGCCGTGGCTCGGCACTCGGAGGCTCGATTGGAGGTGGAGGGAGTAGGGTGAGGAGCTCGGGAGAGGTCGGGGAAGGCTTTTATAGGCAGGAGGCGAGCTCGGGCGAGCTCTCTGGAAACGGAGGGATCCGGGACACGTCGCCGGTGCTAGGACGCCTCGCTGGCTGGCCGGTTGCGGGCGACGAGATGGGAGAGAGCAGAGAGGAGTTGAGGCGCGGCGGCAGCTAGCGGAGGAAGAAGACGCGCCGCTAAGCCACTGTGCCCGCACGGGCGGCACAGTGCGCGCGTGCGTGGCGGCCGGCGAGGGCGATTCCAACGAGGGGAAGGGTCCAGGGCGACCAGGTGGAGGAAGGAGAGGATGTCGGCGCATGGGGACAAGCCGCTGCGGTGCGAGGCAGTCGGACGCGACGCCACAGACACGGGCGCGGTGCAGAGCGCATGCAACTGCATGCCATTGTCGTGCTCACCACGGGAGTTGATGTCTGCAGGCCGTCCAAGTCCAGCGCACCATGTCTAGAGTGTTCTCCTTTGATCACTTAGCCTCTGTATGCCTCTGGTTCGACTAGGTTCACTCTGAATCGAAGTGTAGCTTTAGCTATAGTTTCTGACAGGAAAATTGAGAGGGATCTAGAGAAGTGGTGAGCTGGGGATGGAGCCAATGGAGATGTCTGGGGTGATCTATCTTGGAAGGACTCCAATCTGACCGAGTTTGAAAGGATTTGATCAAGATTTGGATATAGTTCATGTACAACTGTTGTACTGAACCAGAAACCTAGATGAGCTTGATGCACTCATCTGGTTGATTTTCTGGAGCTGAATTTTGGTGTGGCAGGGTTATTTGGTGAGGAGAAGATGCCATAAAAATTTCAGCTCAATTAGATACCTCTAGCTGGTACTTTCTTCACAGAGGTTCCAACTGAACAGAAACTTGGCAGAATATTGGTGATGAAAATTTATACTGGACAAGATGATATTTTTGGATATTGTGGAAAGATAGGTTCCTTAATATCTCAGGGAATTTTCTGGGAATTAACTGAGTTGGGAAAATATGAGCTCCTTCACAAATGACCAGTACTGTCCAGAGAGCAAATGGAGTTTTCTGGACAAAACTTTGTACTGGACCATGAAATGTTTTTGAAGATTGTGGGAGTAGATGATGACAAGAAGGTCTGGGATTAATTTGGGATTTTTCTGATCACCAGAACTATAGGTTGCTTTGTAACCCATAGTGATGACAGATTTTCCCAATGGAAGAAAATGAATATTTGGGAAAGGTAAAGAATTGGAAATTGATCCAGATGGTGAGTGACAAGGTTTTGGCAAGATGCTGAGGGCTCTGGATCACTAAGAGGAATTCATAAGTCCAAAGTCAACTGAAAAGGTTCAAAATCCATCCAAATTGCAAAGAAAGCCAGAAAGATTTTGAAAAGAAAAAGTTGCCAAAAACCAGGGTGTCACACAAGATTTATACCTGACTCTTTACTTTTGGCGACTTTCCAATCTTCAGCATTGCGTTTAATTCTTCCAATAAGATCCCATTTGAAATCAATTTGTCTACTTGTAAAAGAACCAGCAGAAGAAGCATCAAGCATTTCCTTGTCGCAAAGAGAATGCCTAGCATAAAAATTATGAACAATAATATCTCTTGAGAGCTCATGATTGGGGCATTTGAGCATTAAGTCCTTAATCCTTCCCCAAGCTTGAGCGATACTTTCTCCATCATGAGGCCAAAATTTGTAGATAAAATTCCGATCACGATTAACTAGATGCATAGGATAAAATTTATTATGGAACTCCAGTTTCAACCAATTCCAGCCCCATGAGTGCGGATTATCCAATAGTCTAAACCATGCCAATGCCTTTCCCTCCCAAGATAAAGGGAATATCTTCTTCTTTACTTCATCCCCTGATAAACCTGCAAGCTTAAATAATCCACACAGTTCTTCTATGACAAGCAAGTGCATATCAGGATGAACCGTTCCATCTCCTGCATAATGGTTAGTTTGCAATTGTTCCAGGATACCAAGAGGAATTTCATAATAGATATTTTCAATAGGTGAGGGTTCCTTCCTAAGCACTTCAGCACATGGAGAGGTCATCCCAAAGAAGCCTCTCAAAGGATTATTTTCCATAGTAGCAAACAAGAATAAAAATAAGAACGTACGATAAAAGTTTCCTTACCAAATTCCACTTACCAAGAGCGCTACACTCCCCAGCAACGACGCCAAAAAAGAGTCTTGATGACCCACAAGTATAGGGGATCAATCGTAGTCATTTCGATAAGTTAGAGTGTCAAACCCAACGAGGAGGAAAAGGAATTGACAAGTAGTTTTCAGCAAGGTTTCACTACAAGTGCTATAAGATAGTTTTGATAGATAGTTTGATAGCAAGATAATTCGTAACCAAGTAACAAGCAACAAAATTAAATAGGTGCAGCAAGTGCCCAATCCTTAATTATGCTAAGGACAAGCCAGAGATGTTTCTTATAGTGACTAAAACACTCTTGAGGATACATGGGAATCTCGCCAAGTTACTCTCACCATGATTCGTTAAGTTACCGTTCATTCATTTGATAAGTGTTATGTGGGTGGACTGGAGCTAAGGTACTGTCCTAACTTGAAAAAAATACCTACTTATGATTATACGCTCCATGCAAGCATCCGCAACTACAAGAGAAGTAATTAAGATAAATCTAACCATAGCATTAAATAGTTGGATCCAAAACAGCCCCCACGGAACAATCCATAAACTAGGGTTTGGGTTTCTATCACTCCCGCAACCCATCATCTACAAAATAATTCCACAATGCCTTCCCCTAGGCCCAAAGATGGTGAAGTGCCATCTAGTCGACGTTCACATAACACCACTAGAGGAAAAACAACATAGCATAATATCAAAACATTGAACGATAGCCAAGTTCACATGATTACTAGCAACAAGACATCTCCCATGTCCTCAAGAACTAATGGAGCTACTCACAACTCATCATATGGATCATGATCAGTGGCTATAAATATATGATTAACAATCTGAACATAACAATTTTTCCACCAATAAAACCACTAAGCATCAACTACAAGATGTAATCAACACCTACAAGTACTCCCAGGTACCAATCTGAGGTTTGATACAAAGAATGAACACAAAGGAAGAACTAGGGTTTGGAGATGAGATGGTGCTGGTGAAGATGTTGATGAAGATGATGATCCCCACAACCACAATGAACGGAGTGTTGGTGATGATGAAGGCTTCGATTTCCCCCTCCCGGAGGGAAGTTTCCCCGGCAGAATCGCTTCGCCGGAGAGCAAAAGTGCTCCGCCCAAGTTCCACCTCGCAGATGGTGGTGGAATGTCCCAAGGATTTTCTATGATTTTTTCTAGGGTAAATGTGAATTGATAGCAAAGGGGCATCGAGAGACGAGCCACCAGGGAGCACACGGCCACATGACGCGTCCTAGGGGGTGGGCATGCCACCAGGGCATGTGGGGCCCTGATGGGTCCCCTCTGGCCAATTCTGGCTCCATAATTCTTCATAAATTCAAAAATAATTCTCCCAAAACTCATGCTGCATTTTGAGCTCCGGAGAATTGTTTTTTCTTCTGTTGCATTTTAGGTCTAGATTTCCAGTTGTCCGGTAATCCCCCTCTCTTTGTATTCCTTGCATTTTAAGAGAGAAAAGGCATTAGTATTGTATCATATTGTGAAATATATCATTGAAATAGGATAAATTATAGTAGCAAATAATGATGCAAAATGGACGTATCACTCATCCATGTAGTAATGAGACGAGGCGGGGGAGGATCATTTCCTCTGCAACATCGACAAGAGAATGACAACAGCAAGGAGCACAACTATGACCATTCCTCCGATAAGGAAACCGTTGATCCCGCCATAACTCCCTCCGCTCGATGAGGCTCCTGCTGAAGGCCCCTTCTCCATCCCAGGAGGAACCAACCCGGATGACCACTGGTTCCCACCAGTCCTTGAGAATGTAGATTGCACTGTCAGAACTCATGAAAGTGTAGTGAAAAAAGGGACAATGTTGGGTGCAAATACTGTTGGATATTTTTATCTAAAGCTAAATAGTAGAGTTAATAATTGTGGCTACCACAGTGTAGCTACAATGACCTGTTGAGCTGCCCTGATCAGGGGCAGCCCTCTCCAACCAGGTGTTGGTCTCCCTAACACACAGTGCACTCATATAAAGATAAGAGAGAAAGTTCCTCATGGCAGAGGCGGCTGGCTGCTGCTCTAGGCTCAATCCTCACAAACCAAAAACCAAAGAAGAAGAAGAAGAAGAAGAAGAAGAGGAAGAAGAAGAAGAAGAAGAAGAAGAAGAAGAAGAAGAAGAAGAAGAAGAAGAAGAAGAAGAAGAAGAAGAAGACAAAGAAGAAGACGAAGAAGAAGAGGAAGAAGAGGAAGAAGACGAGGAAGAAGACGAGGAAGAAGACGAAGAGGAAGAGGAAGAGGAAGAAGAAGAGGAAGAAGAAGAAGAAGAAGAAGAAGAAGAAGAGGAAGAAGAAGAAGAGGAAGAAGAAGAAGAGGAAGAGGAAGAAGAGGAAGAGGAAGAAGAGGAAGAAGAAGAAGAGGAAGAAGAAGAAGAGGAAGAAGAGGAAGAAGAAGAGGAAGAAGAAGAAGAAGAAGAAGAAGATGAAGAAGAAGAAGAGAAGATGAGAGGACCTCAAGATCAAGGTAATTGTCCATCTTCTCATTTATCTGAGTGGCTCAAGCTCAACCTAGTTAATCCTGACAACTAACAATGGCACCAGAGCCACCTAGCTCTTGAGCCTAAGCTCTCTCATGCTAAAGATCATGTCTATGTGAGCCTGTTTATGCTTATGCATGAGCCGGTTCTTCCTGTCAAGCTAAGTTTGATCATTTTGCCTTAATTTCTTATGTTTCAAGCCCAAACAGTACATATGAGGGCCTAGGGTTTTGAATTGAGTTGTTAAAAAAGGGGAATAAGTAAAATTAGTTTAAACTCGAAGAGAGTTTCCCAATATCGAAATCCTAGATGTCAAATCTCAGGATTTTCCTCTGAAATTGAGTTTATGGTTTCGGTTTAAGCATGAATTAAGATGGGGATAAACTAATTTGAGTTATCCCTAAGCAAATCCCCAAATTTTTGAAACCCTACAAATTAAAATTAAATCCCTAATTTTTCCTCCTAATTTGAGCTTGAGGTTTCGGTTTATGCTTTAAATTAAAGGGGAAATGAGCCAATTTGTATGAACCCTAAGATTTTCCCCAAATCCAAAACCCTAGCTAATGAAATTCCCCAGTTTTTCCCCAAAATTGAGGAACCCTAACACTAATCCTAAGAATCTAAGGGCAGTGGACACTCACCTTAGGGTTATGGTGCTTGCAGTCATTGTACGTCATCACCATGAACGCCACCTCATGTTTGCGGGTGCGCTCGGGCTCGCACCCGAGCAGCCTTGCTGTCCGCTACACCAATGGTGGTCGTGCCTCCTCACGCACTTGTCGGTGTTGGGGCCTTGCCGCTGTGCCGGGTCTGGCAAAGATGGTCGACACCGATGTGGGGATGCTTGCTTGTGCACCACCACCTTGCAAAGGTCACTGATGAGCGCCGCTCGATGGAGCCGCACGCTGGGCAAAGCTGCACATGACTCCGGCGAAAGGCAGTCGTCGGCGACGTCGTCTTCCTCTGTTGCGGATGGAGTGATCGTCGCATCTCCCTCTCTCCCACTAGTCGCTGCTACGGGTGTGTGGCAGAGGGAAAGTGGGCAAATGGGCTAGGGTTCAGGGGGTGCTGCTGCTTTGTGGCAGTTTTGTTTAGCCGCACACATGCTCTTGACCATCGGATTGGCATCCGACGGCTTGCAGCGGCCAGCGGCTCTGAAGGCCCCATGGGTTGTTTCAGGGGGGGGTTAGGTGGGATGGATCTATTCTCCGACCCAGTTCAAAGGGTCTTTTAGCCCATTAAGAAAAATAAGTGTTTTTTCTCTTATAAAACAACACTGTGGGCTGCATAGTGATGGGCCTGATTTTGATATGGGTAGAATTAGTTCTGGAAAATTGCTAATTAATTTTCCATTTAACAGTTAAGATTTTTGGGCTAAAATAAATAAATTTTAGGGCCAAATTTTTTGCATGGTTTATTATGATTATTATTACTTGATAAATTCTCTAGTATTTTATACTTCATCATGCTATTATGAGTCATGTTTAAATTATTCATGTTGTAATTTATTATGCTCAGTTAATTTTCCTTTATGACATTTTATTATTGTGATGATTATCATTATCATGTCATAATGTTTTAGCTGCGCAATTAAGTTCATTAATTCTCAAATTAAGCGGGGTTTATGTTAGTCATTCTGACCAAAGTTGATTGACGGGCAGGGCCGGTCCTGGGATTTTAGGGGCCCGGGGCGAAACTAAAATTCGGGGCCTTCAGTATAAATGTCTAAATAATAATCAACGAATGTAGATGTAATTTTTTAGGCCAAAAAACTAAGTACATCCAAATTTGGCATGCATCGGATAATATATGCACCTTAAAATTTTCTCCGAGATGCAAAATCACTAATGATAGTAAATATCAGTCGTATCCAACAATTTCTTCTCAATGCATACTTTCTAGATGGCATGACAGTACTAAAATTGAAAATCATAATTAGTTTTGGAAATTAGCACAAAGCTATGAAGATATTAGATCAATTAAAAAATCATCATCTAATATTATGAAAAAAATCTGCTAGAGCATACCTTCTCTGTAATCTGCCTCTGGTCTCTCATTGTGGGGTGCGGCGATCAATTAACGCTAGCGACCGGATCGAGATAATAAAGACTAGAGAGTAGAAACAATCAGACAAATCATGGGATAGAATCAGAAATGCAAATTAAGGTCGCTGCTAGTTGGGAGGAAGAAAGACGAATAGGCAGACGTACCTACCTGGCGGCGCTGACGTCCTGGACTCCGGTCAAAATCGAATTGAGGATGCAGCGATTCCTCCTAGTGTGTACGCTCCAGGATCTTTTTTTTGAGAAACCGCTCCAGGATCTATGTATACGAGGCTTGAGCCTGGGCCTCGTTCTATCTTTCTTTTTTACGCATAGGCCTTCAGAATTAAGAGTTCTAGTGCATGTACATGCCTGGGAGGGGGCCCTTTCGTTTTTGGGGGCCCGGGGCAGCCGCCCCGCCCCAGGACCGGGCCTGTTGACGGGCATTTTGACCACGAAATTTTATTGGTAAGTTTCGCTTCTGGCCAAAGCTTATGTGAACCGGATTAATAAAAGAAGTTTATGCATGATGATTTCATAATGTGTGGCTTGTATTTATTATTCTGGACAAAGTTGATTAATAAATACATGTCCACAAAATTTTGTTGTTCATATTCATTTCTGGCCAAAGTTGATTTGAATTTGATCAATAAAAGAAGACTATGATGATGATGCTCACTAAAGCATTTTGATCCCTTTTGCAACATCTAATATCTCTCATATTGCTGGAATGATTAATGGCATAGAACAATTAAATGGTAGCAACTATGCTACATGGAAGGAGAAGCTTGAGATTACTTTGGCTTTGTTGAATGTTGATTATGCTCTCCTTAATGATCCTCCTGAAGCACCAAAAGAAGGAGATCGGAATTATGATTCCCTAAAAAGGGATTATGATGTTGAGAAGGCAAAATGGGATGATTCAAATCACAAGTGCCTTATGATCATTAAGGGCTCCATTGCTCAAAGCATGAGAGGAGCCATTTCAGACTCCCATACTGCCAAGGGCTATCTTGGAAAAATTGAGGATCAATTTAAATGATCTTCTAAAATTTATGCGACAAATCTTATCAGAAGGCTTATTGATGAGAGGTATGATCCTACTGGGAACCTAAGAGAGCATATAATGAGAAAATGTCACATGTCTGCTAAGCTTAAGACAATGGAGATGAAAATCTCTGAAGGTTTTCTTGTCCATTTTATTATGTCATCTTTGCCTCAGGAGTTCTCTCCATTCAGTATCAAATATAATGCAATGGATTTAAAGTGGGGCATTGATGAAATGATGGCCAGGTGTGTGCAAGAGGAAGAAAGGCTTATGGCAGACAGAATTGAACATATCAATCAATTCAAGCATTCACAAAAGAAGAGATATCAGAAATTTGTGAATGAGTATATGAAGCCTAAGCCTAATCGGTTTAAAGGTAAAGGCCAATCTTCTAAGTATTCTCAGCAAAAGAATCCAGAAAAGGCTCCCAATACAAAAGGAAAGGATTCTGATGGATGCCACTTTTGTGGAAAAGGTGGACATAAGCAGAAAAAATGCATTGGTTTTTTGAGATGGCTCAATAAGAGAGGTACTGATGTTATTATTTTTTGTTGAAGAATCCCTTTATGTTAAGTATGCCACCAATACATGGTGCGCTGACTCAGGTGCAACGATTCATATTGTAAATTCTTTGCAGGGATTCGATATGACGAGGACCCTAATAAGAGGGGAAAGAGCCATTAGAGTTGCTAATGGCATTGAAGCTGATGCCGAGGCGGTTGGAGAGTTCACTCTCATACTCCACACCGGCTTTATGCTTCAGTTACATGATGTACTTTATGTACCCTCGATAAGATGAAACTTAGTATCTATATCATGTTTAGATGATGATGGTTATCATTGTGACTTTGGGAATATGCGTTGCATAATTATGTATGCCAATAATAATATTGGTCTTGCCTTCTAACAAGAGAAACTTTATCTTGTTTCCCTCAGTGATTCCATAAATGATGTTGGTTCTTCCTCAAATGCGAATGTCAGTACCAAACATAAGCAAAATGATAATGAGACTTCTTCAAAATTATGGCACTATCGTTTGGGCCATATTTCAAGGGAGAGGATTGAGCATCTCATTGAAGAACAAATCCTTCATCCTCTTGATTTCTCATATGCGGATATCGATCATTTTATTGATTACATCAAAGAAAAATATGCCAAAAAAAAGGTGCAAATCGAAGCACGAGAGTTCTAGAATTAATCCACACAGATATATGTGGTTCATTTAATGTAAGATCGGTGGATGGTTTTGATTCACTCATAACATTCACCGATGACTTCCCCCATTATGGATACATTTATCCTATTAAAGAAAGATCAGAGGCATTAGACAAGTTCAAAATTTTCAAAGCTGAGGTTTAAAATCAAAGTGATAAAAGGACTAAAGTTGTAAGGTCTGGCCATGGTGGCGAATACTATGGGAGACACACTTCTTATGGCCAAATTCCTGGACCATTTGCTAAGTTCTTACGGGAAAATGGCATTGTGGCCCAGTACACAGCACCGGGCGGACCCCAGCAAAATGGAGTGGCTGAAAGGTGTAATCACACACTTGTGTATATGGTACGAAGTATGTTGAGTCACTCCACTCAGCCGGTAAGCTTATGGATGGAAGCTCTAAAGACATCCGCACATATTCTTAATAGGGTTCCCAGTAAATATGTGCCTAAAATGCCTAATGAGTTGTGGACTAGAAGGAAACCAACCCTAAATTATTTTCATGTGTAGGGTTGTCCTGCTGACGCAAGGGTTTTCAATCCAAATATGGGAAAATTGGACCCCCCCAAAGACAGGCAGCTGCCATTTCATTGGTTATCCTGACAAATCTAAGGCATGTCGATTTTATTATCCAAATTAGACTACTAAATTTGTTGAAACAAGACACGCTAAGTTCTTGGAAAATGATATGATGAGGGGGAGCATTACACCCAGGGAAATTGTCTTGGAGGAGAAACGGGAATATGTATCGATACCTATGATTCAAGAACCTATGTTCCTGGTACATGATGAGGTTGCACCTCTAGTTGAGAGGACTATTAATGTAACCCCTACTGAGATTTTTGTGACTGTTTCAGATGTCACACCTAATGATACTTCTATTGAAAATACTTAGCAACCTCCAGCTGTCATTAATGTGCCAAGTAATGAACCTCTCAGAAGGTCACAATGAACTAGAAAGTCTGCCATTCCTGATGATTATCTCACCTATATGAGTGAGGTAATGAATGAGTCGGTGTTGGATGATGATCCCACCTCATTTAAGGAACCCATACAAAGTGAACATTTGTTTGAATGGCTTGATGCTATGAAAGATGAAATGAAGTCCATGAGCACTAATGATGTATGGGATTTAGTAGAAATTCCCAAAGGAGCCAAAATAGTTGGCTGCAAATGGGTCTACAAGACTAAACATGACTCCAAGGGTGATATCGAAAGGTTCAAAGTGAGGCTTATGGCCAAAGGTTTCACTCAAAGAGAAGGGATTGATTATAATAAAGCTTTTTCACTTGTCTCTTCCAAGGACTCATTCAGAATAATTATGGCACTCGTGGCTCATTATGATTTGGAGCTGCATCAGATGGATGTCAAAATGGCATTTCTAAATGGTGACTTACATGAGAATGTATACATGGCACAACCGGAAGGTTTTGTTGTGGAAGGAAAAGAATGTTTAGGATGTCATCTCAAGAAATCTATCTATGGCTTGAAGCAGGAATCAAGGCACTGGTATTTTAAGTTAATTTGGTTTCAAAGAGAATGAAGCGGACAATTTGTAACACCCCAAAAATCGGGTTATCGATTTTTGTGATGTTATTCCTTCCTAGCTCTCTTTTTTAAATTTTCCTTCAAAGTTTGGTGAATGACCAAGTGAATCCCAGAAATTCTCAACCTTTCAAAACCTTTCCCATGCCCTTGGTGCTGGTTAGGACCCCATCTGCCTAGCCCAAAACTCCATCAAAACCCCAGTTCCAAAATCTGGAATCTGGAATCCTGCCTTTGTGGTTACAAAGGAACCCCAGTTTCCTTTGCTCTGTTACCTTCCCAACTTTTCCCAGAGACTCTCCCACATCCATAAACTCCATATATGCAAAAATATTGCCAAGTCATATGCAATATTTTTCACCTAGAATTAATTCCTTTTTTTGACTTTCTGAGGAATTAAATCCAGCGGGATAGCTAGATATCTATGAATTTCATGAAAATTTGTGGAGATGATCTTTGTGCCTATCTCAAGCTCTGGTAAAAATATTGGCCACAATTTAATGAGGAAAATTGCATTTTCCTTTATAAAGCCAATATTGCATTTCTGCCCCTTTCCAAAGGAACTACCATTTTCGTAGCAAGGAAAAATTCCAAATTAATTGTGGAGTTTTCCCTATCCTTATAAACCCTAGATCCATCAAAACATCCAGCCATGTTGTGCCAAATATGAGCACAGCATCCTATTCAAATTTCTGCCCATTTGGAACCCTTGCGAAGGAAGTGGCAGCTAGCCCTGCCCACTTGAGCTGAAATTTTTCAGAGTAGTTCACCTTGATATATTACTTCCTCAGACAAAAAACCAGCTCATTTAATTTAGCCAATTTCCCTCAAATAAATATTCCACTTTCTGTCCAGAATCCATCATTGTGAAGGAAGTACCTTCAGTTCTTATCCGAATGGCCTCAAAATCTACCAGGGCACTCACCTTGGTAGATCAACTCCACACGCCAAAAATCAGCTCAATGCCTTTAGCTATTTCTCTGCAAGAATCCATGCAAGTTTCTGACCAGAATTGTTTTCTGGACGAAAGGATCAGCTCCCAGCCGCCCATTGCATTTCAACCACACAGATCATCTATTTGAGGATGAACACACACCCTAGACATGATCTTACAGCCGGTGGGGCATGAAAAGGCCATGGCCATGCGGTGACCATGCGCAGAGCATGCCAAAACTGCGCCTTGTGCACTGATCTCTTCGGGAGATCATGTCCGGCCAGCTGTAGCTCATCCGTGAGCGCCGGCGAGCCCTCCACGGCACGAGTGTGTCTCCTGGAGCCCTCCTGCCTTGTCCCCTAGTCCGTTGGCCGGCCGTGCTGACAACGATTCTCCGCTCGAGCACCGCCATGGCACCGAGCTTCCTGAAGCTCCGGCCGTCGGCAAGCTTCTCCCCGCAGCTATAAAAGGGCAGCCCCGAGCCCCTCCGTAACCCACAGCCCCCTCAACCGAGCCACGGAGCTCCCTCCCCCTTTCCCTGGCCGAAGTGCCGCCGCCTGGTCCCCTCGGCCAACCTCGGCCCCATGGCCATTTTCCTCCCTCTCCCCCTCGTCTGCAGCACCTTCAAGAGCTCACGAAGCCTCGGTCGCATCCAATTTATCTGGGGAGGCTCTGCCGGCATGGTCCTCCTGAAGCTCTTCGGCCACCGTGCCTCAGGCCACGGCGGCGACGCTGCAGGTCATCCGGCGAAGCCCCAAGACCACATGCGGACATGGCATGGTTCGCCGGTGCCGGAAAGACCGACAGCAGGTCCTCTCGCGCCGCCCATCGTCGGCTGCATCGGCAGCCGAGACCATCCTCTGCTCCGGACGAAGGTGGAAGACGACCCAGGGGAGAAGAGAGAGAAAGGATAAGGCAGGGCCCACGTGTAAGCGACTACGGCCCGGGCCCAGCCGGTTAAGTGGAAACATACTCAGCAAAGTACGCTTTCTATTCACCGAAAGCATATTCTCTGGAATGCGTTTTCATTTTCAGCCCGACGTCGAAACGGTTAAATTACGGACGTTCACCCGTTAAGAGCAGAAATGGACAGTTTCTGTTTATTTTTCTGCCTAACGAACGAACGGCCCTAACTTCACGACCGTAACTCCGATCCGTTCTGCTGGTGCCATTTTCATAATGCTTGCACATGTTGAAAATGCTGCATTTGCCCTTCCCCTAATATAGGCCTCTCCCAAGAACACCGGTTCTAACGTGTCGTATCCGGAGAACCATCACACTTCGTCCCAGTGCATTCCTTCACCCCAAGGCAAGCCAACCTCTTATCATGAGCCCCGGATTTGCATGTTGACTTTGTTTGGACCCTGTGCGTATAGTTGCGGTATATTCAGACCATATTATTCACTCTGTGCTAGATGCTTGTATAATTTAATATGTGATGCTATGACTTGCTCTCATGTCTCATCATGTTAGTAACTATACTTTTACTGTAAATGTCATGCGAACACTATGACTAGATCTGGTACCATGTTTGTAAATGCTATTGTGATTCCGTCATACTGTTATCATGTATGTATTTGCCATGCTTCGAATGTCATAGATAATTGCTCACATGAGAAATCTGGATGGAGATGCTATGCTAAACCTGTAAACCAAACCTCCTCCTTCATTGATGGGATCGAGTCATAGTGCCACTGAACCGAACTTATCAGTGCAGCCACATTTGCCTTTATGGGAAGGCCATGACTTGGGCTATCGTTATGCACTTTTATCAGTATCACCAAAGAGGGGAGGTTATGCGTGTGTGCTACCCTGATCAGGTAGGCAGCGATAACCTTGTGAGCCCGAGTTATTTGGCCATGGGTCCCCGTTTGGGACGATGTTTAGCCACGAGGTGGCGCGTGTCGAGAGATGACACAAGGGGCCACCCAGGACATGACCTGAGAGGGTGTCGGTGATACGGTATTAGTGTCATGCGGTAGACAAGTTTTGTTGGATGAATGTCCATAGTGTGGGTAAAGTGCGCGACCTCTACAGAGTGTAAGAATCTATTCGGATAGCCGAGTCCACGGTATTGGACACAGTTCATACTAGGTCACACTATTTGGTCTTTGTCGATCTGGAGGATAAAACTATTATAACGAACTTGACAAAAGAGTTCGTGGTATTATTCCGACATGATCACGGGATGAGATCTTGGTGAGTCATGTGGTAAGTAACATATTACTTTAACTCTCCACGGGAGGTAAGTGTAGTTTACTTTCCAGCTTAGTTTTATACATGCATCCATGCCTCTAGGTGTAACCATGCCATGCCCTGATATGCTATGATATGCTTGATCCATGTTTCATATTAATATCATACCATATTTAGAATAAATTCTTGCATAAGCATAGGACTTACTTTGTTAACTGCTTGTTTGGATGCTATGTATTTGGTTGTCTTGCGAGTACATTCAAATTACTCACCTGGCCTTGCACATGGCCAGATGCAGGAGAAGATTCATCATGCTAGACCGTAGCCCAGCCAGTCCTATGAGTTGTGGAGCTCAGCCGAAGACATCGTTGCCACCGAACCAAGACTTCCGTTGTCGTTTAGTTAGCCCTAGAGCCATTATATACCAATGTATGCAGTGGTGATGTAATACCATATTTCATTCAATGGAATATATTTTGTGCTTGGAATGTTGTATCATGTTTCTGACGTGGGTCAGGTCTTATCCTGGGACTGGCGTGCGTCGGCCCCCGATCGGGGTGCCACACAATTGCATATATGTTAAGTTCAGGGGGTAACTTTATCGTCCTGATACTATATGTTGATAACATACTCTTAGCCAATAGCGATAAGAATATGCTACTGGAAACCAAAAGGTTTCTCTTCTCTGAGTTTGATATGAAAGATCTTGGTGAAGCCGCTTATGTTTTAGGCATTAAATTCATCGACATAGATCCAGAGGAATCTTGGGGCTATCACAGAGAGCATATATTGAGAATGTACCTAAAAGTATAATATGCATAAGTGCTCAGCCTCGCCTACTCCTATTGTCAAGGGCGATAAGTTTGGGACTTTTTAGTGCCCAAGAAATGATTATGAATTTGCGCAGATGAAGTCAATTCCATATACTTCAATTATTGGAAGTATTATGTATGCACAAGTGTGCACACGCCCTGATTTAGCATTCGTAACTGGGATGCTTGGCAGATATCAATCTAATCCAGGGCTGGATCACTGGAAGGCTACTAAAAAGGTCTTGCGCTATTTGCATGGCACTAAAAGCCTCATGTTCACATATAAGAAATCGAATAAGCTAGAGTTGTGGGTTATTCAGATGCTGATTTTGCGGGGTGTTTTGACACTAAGAAATCCACGCCAGGTTATATCTTCACTCTCGCAGGGGGCTATATCGTGGAAAAGCTCCAAATAAAGTGTCACTGCAACATCGACAATGTAGGCTGAGTTTGTGGCATGATATGAGACTACCGGGCAGGCAGTATGGCTGAAGAATTTTATCCCGGGTTTGAGAGTGATTGACAGCATATCTAAGCCGCTCATTCTTTACTGCGATGATCAACCCGCAGTGATCTATTCAAGTAACAACAAGTCAAGTGGTGCTGCCAAACACATTGACATCAAGTACCATGTTGTGAAAGATAGAATTCAGGATCAAACAATAGGTGTTAAGTACATAAGCACTAAGTCGACGTTAGTGAATCCACTCACGAAAGGCTTACCACCCAATTTATTTAAAGAGCATGTTTCCAGCATGGGTTTGGTTGAAAGTTTTTGATCCTAGAAAAGTTGGGACCATTATGACACCGTCTCCCCATAAGCCTAAGTAGGCTTATTTTGAGATCGAATGGGAACCACAGTCACTTGGTTCAGCAGTACTTAATTGACTGTTGTACTCTATTGTCTTGGTGTAACATTTTATCAAGAAATGAGTCTGTAAGTTTGTATAAGACTAAGAGAATAAGTTTATGGAGCTCCTAAGTTAAAGAAGTTTTCATTTTGATATGAGGTGATGTACTATAGTCACTGGGTTCAATGGTACTTGATATTAGCCATTGTAATCTTTTTGTCTTGGTACATTACTTTGTTGAAAAGATGAACTTATAAGTTTAGCCTTACGATCAAGGGGGAGAATGTTGGATATTTTTTATCTACAGCTAAATAGTAGAGTCAACAATTGTGGCTGCCACAGTGCAGCACCTGTTGAGCTGCCCTGATCGGGGGCAGCCCTCTCCAACCAGGTGTTGGATGCACAGTGCACTCATATAAAGATAAAAGAGAAAGTTTCTCACGGCAGAGGCGACTGGTTGCTGCTCTAGGCTCACTCCTCACAACCCAAAAACAACTTTCTCTTTTGCTCACCGGTTGAGCAAGGCACTGAAGCATCAGGAAGGACCAAACACACATCAGATCAAGCTCTAGGAGGAGAAGGAAGAAGAAGAGAAGATGGCAGGACCTCAAGATCAAGGTAATTGTCCATCTTCTCATTTATCTGAGTGGCTCAAACTCAACCTAGTTGATCCTGGCAACTAACAAATACCACTTACTTGAGGCTGTCAATGTCTTTCAGTTTACTTGGAATCCACCCGGTGAACTTCTTGTTCTGCAGATTCCTTGAGCACAAAGGGAGGAAAACCATTATAGCTTAGTTCTCAATCATCATACTCACGCAAATACATGAATTTGAATCGGTACTTTTTCTAGTTTTTATGTAGAAGAAGTAAACTATGCAAAATTAATAATTAATTTGACATGCATTTATTATATTAACAGCTCCTCACACTTGACAACATTGCTACTTTTGCATTGCCATGGTGAAATAATCCGAAGCATATATTCTGAACCATGGTGACAAAATTGGTGTGAGATGCAGTGTTTGCTTGAGGTGTACTTACAGATCCTCGAGATCAAGTTTGGCCAGAACGTCGATATGTCCAGTGAATTGATTGCTCTCCAAGTTCCTCGATATATTTGAAAAAAAAAATGACTGTCATTTCTTGATCCAAAGAGCGTATCGATGAATAGCCAGTATAGTCAATAGAATTCAGTTGGCTTACAGTGTCCTGAGGCCTGTGAGGTACTGGAAACTCTGGGGCAGGTTACCGGAGAACCGGTTGTCAGAGAGATCCCTGATGACACAAACATAGTTAATTACTGTCAGAAAAAATTCATGAGCTCCAGGCAAATCAAGTATCACAAGCTAATCTTTGTTACCCTGACATTACACACAAACTATTAAAATTGTGGTAAAATTGTTAAGAGCTCGATGCTACAATGGACTCTGAATTTGATATGCATAACTTACATTGTTGAGAGCTTTGGAAGGTGTGAGAACATGTCCGTCAACTGCCCGCTTAAGTGATTGCGACCGACGTTTCTGTGGTATGTCGAAAAGGCAGTTTGGTGACTGATTCATTCAAGAAAAACAACCTAGGAAAAAGAATAACAAAAACAGCAATATGAAATAGATTCTTAGTGTCTCCAAGCCAGACATCTCAGATACGGAATAGGGAATCCACCCGGTAAAGGCATTTCCTTGGAGATTTCTGCATCAAGTTCGGCGGGAGCGCATAGGGGATCTTGCCGCTGAGTTTGTTGTCCCTCACATCACTGTGCTTCGCAAAAGAAGGAAAAAATCAACTAAGTTGCACAACCACGGCGGCGGCGATCGATAAACCGGAGACAGATTGGATTCATAGTTGCGCAAGACTCACAATTTGGTTACTGATTTCAGGCTCGACAGCTGGTAGCCGAGATTGCCGCTTAGACCGAGCCCCAACAGGTCACGGCTCTATGACGCAACATGATAATAAGACCAAACAAAAGCCATTAAATATCTTGCATCTTCAGCTAGAGATCTCCCCAACTAGCCAAGAGGGTGCCACCGTCGATTACATACTGTTGGGTTGATCTGCTGGCTAAACCTGCCAACCAGATAAATTTATCAGCTAAAAGACGACATGCCTGAGTGCAAAAATCATTTTTTTGAAAATGGAGCATGTGCTCCCGAGCACACCTGATGGTTTGCGCCATCGACACGCCCTAATCTCTTGTTGTCTCAAAGTCGACAACATGGTATAAGATGCCTTCCCTTTGCTATGGATCCAAAACCATAGTACTAGTTTTCTCAAGGCTTTATGATTGATGTATTTTACTGACCAATGCACATACATGGAAATGGACATATTTTCATCAAGAAAGAAAAGCTTGCTAATTATGTGTTCTCATTGGTAAACATCGTCATGCATTACCTACAAATATGCATATGTATCCATCTATACTAAGCATGAATGAAAATCAAGCACAAATTTAATTAGCTATGTATCAAATGAAACACAACTCAGCATGTACCAAGTGAGATCGGCATCGACCATGGGAGGGCAGTGTGACAGTGGATGTCGTTCAAAGCTATCCCCTTGAGGTTAATTTCTGGTCAACCCATGTCGTCGCTGCGATGTTATAGTTCTTTGTTTTTATTTTGTTTGCTGGGAGATGTTATAGTTCTTTGTTGCCTCTAGTGCTTAACTGCTTTGTACCATTCCTTTGTATTGGGGGAAAGTATCTGGTGCATCGGGGCTTGTGGTGCAACCGGTGCACCCAACACATGTTGATGCTTTTAAAAGTTTCAAAAAAGTATGAAAAATATATATGACATAGATAACACTGACATCTAACATGTCACAAAAATTCAAATTAAAATTCGTAACACAAATCGAGAAAAAAGGGGACAAATTTGACACCAAATAGTGCCCAATGTAACTTGGGCTTTAAATTTGGCCCATTATCGCTATTGACAACAAATTTGTCATTTTTGTTTTCGGAGCTATGTTTCAAATTTTGATTTGAATTTTTGTGACATCATAGATTCATGTCGTGTCTATGTGCTAATTTGTTTTCTGATTTTCTTTTGGAACTTTTAAAAGCAAGAACGGGAGTCGGGTGCACCACAAGCCCTGGAGAACATACTTTCCCTTTTGTACCAACCCATTGCTTCGTTAAGCAGCAATCTTCCTTTGATAAAATAATCTTATATGACTTGAACTTCATCATGAACTAGTGGCTGGGGCGGCACCTGAGGCGTGATGGTGCAGTGCCTGGTTTGCTGCCGCCCATTTAGCTGGCTTATTTGGTCTCTAGGAGGCTTAGTGCACATGGAAAGAGGACGTTAGGCATGTGTTGCAACAGAGAAATTGTAAGTTCAGATCAATTTAAACTGATTGTAGAGATAATGAGGACCACCCATTATAGTTGCTATAGAGGTAGTGTAGCACATATGTTTGTATTTATAGCACAGGAAAGAAGACATACAGAGATACAGCCGGATGACATGGAAAATGCATTACAGATAACTCTTATTGCTGTCACCGCCATCCACTGCCCCCCCCCCATTGAGCCGACGCTCACCTTCATCATCGCCTGCTCGAGCAGCTGCTTGTCGGCGCCATCATAGAAGTCCTCAACATAGACCACGTCACTCTCGTGGGCGTCACAGAAGAAGTAGCGGTCGTCAACGTAGATGCAGACCTTGGCAATGACCTAACGCTGCACTCCATAGCAAACTTGGCAAGGAAGATGTCATCAGCGAGAAGGCATTCGTCCAGTCCTTGGAACTGCATCGATCAGGGGAGCAGCGGAGACAAAGGATTCAATCAATTCTACCCAAATGGATAAAGAAATGCAGCTAAATGGCATATGTAATTTAGATACATACAGGGGAAACCTAGTATGCGTATACCAATGTTTGCATGTGAAAAAGATTGTATCAAAAAGAAAAGAAAAAAGACCTTTGTTTCTTTGAGTTCCGCATTTGCATTGTTGAGTGAAAGCAGCAATGTGAGTATCATAACTAAAACTGCAGTTCAGGTTTGATGTAAATAATCAGATTTTAGAAAGCAAGGCTAAGTCAGGAGTAAGACATACATCTTTGGCTCTGCTAAGCCGGTACGGTGCTCCACGATAACGCTCCACAACAAACTCGTATTCAGGTTGCACTGAGCAGCATACACAGCTGCTGTTGCGGTCACGGATGGCGAGTAAACAAGCATTTTGTATTGAACCAACGCGAGCTCTAAATAAATATTCACCACAAACTAAAAACATGAACTTCAAAAGAGTATGCTCCTGCTAACATACAACTATGCAAGGCAAACAGGAACAAACAACAGAATGGAGCATCCTTATCATTCAGAATGGAATAAAAAAATCAACAAGTTTAGGGACGAGGGCAAGATCTTAGCATAAAATGACCAAAGAATCAGAGGAATCACCGCACCTCTACAGCTCGCTGCCCCGAGCCAGGGCCTCCGTCTGCACCTCGATGCCACCCCCTTCCTCCCCCTCCTCTGCAACCATCATGGCGTGTAGCGACCCGGTTCCGAAAAGGATCCAAGTCTGTGCTTAATGTGCCGTCCCTGGATCGTTATGCTAGCACACACAGTACTCGATGAAATAACAGAAAATCACATGTATAAAGTAACGTAAATACTATTACTTTAATTCACATAGCGGAAATATCAATAGAGGTTGTGGAGTCCCATCAACACCAAAGGCAAAGTTGAGTGTAGACAACGTAACCCTAACGCAACACTTACTCGTGTATAATTCCTGCAACATGAGACGTTGCAGCCGTGTAGGTCAGTACGTTGAATGTACTGGCAAGTCACACCATAAGAGATGTATAAATATCCTACTTCTACATGCAATATGGCTGGTGGAAGGTTCTAAGTTTAATTTGCATAAAGCTGATTTTTCCCTATCATCAAAAAGATTAACATATTGTTACTACAAAGTTCATCATAAAATGATTGAGATGGTTCCTCCATTCAACCTATACCCAAATTAATTAAAACCCATTAAATTAGTTAAATGTGATGAGATCGCTCAAATTCCCAATTTCTAGATGCTCAAATTGTCCATAACCGGGGAAACGGCTAATCGATTAGTTTTACACTCTGCAGAGGTTTTGTGCACTTTACCCACAAGAATCGATCCCTTCGTTTATGTTCCCGCACTTCAGGGTGTTTGAGAACCGGATGACCGAAACATGGTCTTTCAAAGAGTTTCCCTAACAACTGCCAGTGCCCATCCAACCCTACCGTTCGTCTACATCTCGTAGCACTGGACTAGTCAGAGTCACAACTAAGATCAACCAAGCCAGAGCCCATAATGACTTGTGGCTGCACAGGTAAGCTTCTAGTCATGAAAAATTGATGAATCCCTTTGAGCCTGGGTGGCATTCCATAGGGTGATCTCACGGGTCCTCCGAGATCCCCTGGGCAAGCACTGGTTTCTCCAGGTGCCCGGGCAAACCACTGGTTACTCCAGGGTGCCCCATACCAATCCACCCAGATGTGTGTTAATGTTGCCACCTTAAGGTCACCCAAAACTATTTTATCTCTCGCAACTTGCATGAATCACACATACCAATCCCCGTCTGCAATAGCATAGGAAAATTTCTACAACGTTGGCGACAATGGAGTAAAGGCTCAAACCTACCACAATGAACTACTGGGTTTATAATATAGCCAACTTATATATTCATGCAATCCTACATCAAAAGGACTAAATAAAGAATCATAGAGAAAACTTATGAAACACTCCGAGAAAAAACAAATAAAGGTTCAAAAGTTGAAGCTAATGATGCTACTGGATGTAGAAAGTCATTATGAATATGTAGGAAGAAGAATCGGTAGATTCAGAATAACGGATCAACAGATACAAGTAATTCAATATGACATTGAAACTGCTTAGAAAGTTGGGTGGCAACACGTTTGTGGACTAGTAGAGTAATTTGACAATGACAAAAATTACATATTGAAAAGATAACACTAATTGTACGAACGGAAAGATTTCTTCGATACGAATCCGACGCAATTGGATTCATCGAAAACGAAGCTTCGGATATAAAGATATGATCAAAAGAAGTTTGAATATGGATCTGAACCAATTTCAAAATTTGAATGTTACAAAAAGTTGATTTGATAGGTTCACTAGATAGGTGGGATCAAGACGAAAATGTAGGCGTTGGTTTCATCTAATTTGGATAAACGAGTAAAAAGTTATTTGAAAAATCAGGGCCAAGCTGTTTTACGGAAGAAAAAGAGATAAAAGAATTCTAGGCCTAATGTGTAAATACTGATAATCTAATTATTTAACACCTACGATGTATAAAATAAATAACTAAGTGGAAAACTAGATATCTATCATATACTAGTCTAGAAATACTAAACTATGGGAGTATAAAAGAAAATACGAAGGGAATACCATACAACGCAGAAAAGAAACAATTTGAGAGACGAGACGACTTCCAGAATTCCCGCCGGAGAGAAGAAAAATATTTTATTTTTTGTGAAGCTAGTCAAATCAAAATATTGATTTAACCCGAAGTGTATGATTTTTGGGGGCTCAATGAATCTATATTTATAGGTGGAAGGGAGACTTGAAGGTCAAAGGCTAGGCAATGTGGGACTAAACTTGGACGAAAATATGGGAAAAGGGAGAGAAGAGGCGCGCATGGGCCAAAATCCGCCGGCCTGCCCGCGCTGAACAGTGCCACGCGAACAGTGTCGCGTGAACAGTGCGCGCACTGTTTAGTTTTTTTTTTACAGAGAAGAAACGAATATAAAGAAAATCAAATAAAAATATTACATAGGCGTATTATATATAAAAATTCTCAGAATAAAATTTAGAAAAGGATGAACTATTTTTCACAGGCAAATAAAATATTTTAAAAAAAATATTTTTGGAAATTCCAAATAGAAGTGAATTTGATTTCCAAAATTTTTGCAAATGACTTTCTGTTTATTTCAAATTACCTATTTTTTCCAAATATTCTTTCTGACAATGAAGGAGTCATATTTTCCTTCTCTCTTTATTTGCTTGAATAAATGGAAAAAGAATTTGATACTCAAAAATGCAAAATTCTCCAAATGTGATCCAAATATTTATTTTTTTGAAAGTGGTCGTCATCACTCCCCACTCTATTTCATATATTTTGAAGAAGTCATGTTATCTTCCCTCATGAAAATCCTTGAGTGGCATGAAGTTTCTGGTTTGAAAATATTTCAACTGGAATTCAAATCATTTTCAACTCCCTATTTCATTTCTTTAAATGGAAGAAGTCATATTATCTTTACTCTAGGGTTTTATATTTTGAAATGAATTTGAATTCATTGAGATCTAATGTAAGAATTGAAAGTTTTGGAAAAGTCCTTTTATTCCCTCTCATTCAACTTTCAAACGTTTCAAATTTTCACACAACCATCAAACAAACAATCATAATTATTTATTTAATATAACATTCCAAAATTTAGAATTTTGGGATGTTACAAACCTACCACCCTTAAAATGAATCTCGCCCTCGAGATTCGAAGAGGCTAGAAAGAAAAGGTCAGGGTTCGGGGTCTTCTCGAAAATCCATTGATCGTCATGAGGGTCTGGGGTGCTACCACCCTTAAAATCAGAGTCACGAGTCCATCCAAGACTCGGGTACTTCCATCTTAGTGTTGACACCATTGGTCTTCTCACACATCTTGAATAGCGCCGTCATTGATGCTTTTCGGGTATATGCATTATGTTTCCTCGAGGACTTGAGTCCTTTTCCAAAAGAATGTTCTTCCATATGCCGAATCTTCTTGGCTGATAGGTCTTGTGCCAATACTAACAACTATCGATAGTCTCATGGTGGTCATCAAATAATTTGACTGGGGTTCCTGCAGAAAACGGGTCTGTGTTTCATTCTCACCGTATAACCTACGGTTGGCAACGGCTGCCTTACACAAGGGAAAATCGTCATACCATTCTATGGTTTAGGCTTCACATCGTCGTCTCTCTACTGTAGGTAAGTCACTCCAGATTTACCATCCCATATAGCAAAAGCGAATAATAAGAGTAAGTCGGCATGGTGATCAATCCATTCCGCACCCAAATCATTACCTTGTATATGGTTTAGCGAATCTCGCATTCTAACACTCGGTCATCCTCACAAGCATTGCGGAATTTTCTCTTGTCGACGAACTTAGTTTGGATAAATCCATCGATTCTGTAAGCCAAACAAAAACATCTATCGTTTCATCACAACTCTCGGGTTTAGCGTAAACTCCTATAGGATCGTCTGTTGGTAAAGTAGTAGCTTCTTCCAGGGTTCTTCCTTCAGCAAGAGTGTGCTTGCTTCTTGTCAGGTCCTGGGGCCTGTGGGTTGTGGCCCATCTCACCACTTGTAAACCTTGAACACATCATCGGGGTGCAACTGATCATTATTCCAACCTCCAGCTTTCTTAGCAATCTATCCAATTGTACTGTATCACTTCCTTCTCTTGGTGCAAAACTAGGATGTAATTAACCGGACTCATCATTGGCTTGTCCATTCCAAGGTCTGATGTAGATAACAACTAGCTCTTTCATTCGGGCAATGGTGTTGGGTTCTACCACCCTTAAAATGAAAAACACTAGTTTCCTTCAAATTCTCATTCCACGTATCATGATTTCACTCATTGCCTATATAGTAACAACTCATAAAATCCAAACTAATACAAATGATTATGACATGCCAACTTTATTGATTCTCAAATTACAATCTCCTACATCTCCATTACATGCCTCAATTCAACACCTCCTCAATATAGGAGTGTTTCCACTACACGTACTGCATTACAAACTCAACTATTTAGCACCAACCTCATTCTCATTGGGACAATTTCCGGCAAAGTGTCCGGCCTCCTTACAGCGGAAACAAATGACGTCAGACAAGTCCAGGGGCTTCTTGGTGATTACGTATGCTCCCTGGGTCCTTGGCTCCTTTCCTGAGCACATATTGGCATAGTGTCCTAAGGTTTTGCACTTGAAACATGTGATATAGCACAGGTCCTTCTGTGCAGGGATTTGGCTCTTCCTGGTATACTTTCTCTTCTTCCTAGATTTCTTCGTTCCGATCAAACCTTCTATTTCTTGTGGATCAAACTTCACTTCTTCTGTCGGGAAACATCCCAGATGCTCTGTTCTTTCCTTCGTGCAATACTGTGAAAAATGTCCTTCTTCTCCACATGAATAGCAGGCATTGGAATAAAAGTTGTTTGGGCCTTCTTCATCTTTGTCTTCAATGTCTTCCTTCGTCACAGGGTCTTCTAAACTTTCCTTGAGGGCTTCCTTCGTGGCTTCCTTCTGTTGCTTGATAGTTCGATGTACCACGGGGTAAATGTGACACTGAGCAGGGTAGTGGGTAGTTCCTTCACACACGAAACAAGTAACCTGCCTAGTTGGGCATTCTTCAGCTGGGTGGTTTTCTTCACAATGAGGGCATCACTACTGGAATTAGCAAATTTGCCGTCTGCCAGTTCTTTGCCGTCAGCTGGCTGACGGCAAAGAAGCTCTTTGCCATCAGCCGATTCTTTGCCGTCTGCTAGCAGACGACAAAGGAGATTTGCCATCAGCAAGCAGACGGCAAAGAGGGAGGTGGGCCCACAAACGAGCTACTTACAAAAAACCCTAACGGCCCCCATCTTTGCCGTCTGCTAGCAGACGGCACAGAGCAAAAAGGCCGACGGCAAAGGCGGGACAGACGGCAACAGTTTGACTTAACTAACGGCCGCGCCCCACCCCGCCTCTCTCTCTCTGTTTCTCTCCCTCTCCTCCCCGCCGCCCACCGCACACGCGCCACCGCCCCGTCGCCCCACCACCCCGCCGCCCACCGGCGCCACCGCCGCCCCCCGGCGCCCCCGCCGCCGCGCCCCACCGCCCCGGAGCCCTGCGGCCCCGTCGCCACCGCCGCCCGTCGCCCCACCTGCCCGCCGCCCCACCGACCCACCGCCCCGGCCGGCGCCCTGCGGCCCCCCTCCGCCCCTGCCACCCGCCGCTCCCCTGCGCCCGAGCGCCCCTGTCCCCTAAGCCCCGCCGCCACCGCCGCCCCAGCGCTCCCCCGGCCCTCCCCGGCGCTCCCCCGCCCCTCCCCGACGCTCCACCGCCCCTCCCCGGCGCTCCCCCAACCCTCCCCGACGCCCCCCTGCCCTGCCCCCCTCTGGTGAGCTCTTCCCCCCTCTCCTCTTTTTTCGGTTTTTTTGTTTTTAGTTTAGGTTTAGATTATTAGGTATTAGGTTAGGTTTGGTTAGGGTTAGAGTTTAGTTTATTAGGTTAGAAAAGAAAAAATCTAGAAGAAAAAAATAAGAAAAAAATAAGGAAAAAAGGAAAAAAAGAAGAAGAAGAAGAAAAAAGAGGAGAGGAGGAGAAGAAGAAAGAAGAAGAATATAAGGAAGAAGAAGGAAAAGAAGAAGAAGGGAGAGGCTTATACGTTGGGGGAGGTGGTAGAGAGTTCACTCAAATCATAGAATAACATGTATTTTCACTAAAATTTAAAACTGGAATGAGATGTGTCCTCAGGAATAGAGGGCACACAAATTGTAGCAGATCTTTATTGGTGGTGGGGTACTAGAATGAGAAGTATTCATTTTCAATATTTAATGGTACTTAAATCACTGTTATCAATGCGGTATTTGTAGTTTGGGAACTCAATTTGGTAAGGAAGGGGATCATTTTTGTTTTTGAGCATTGCATCAATTGTCTTGCTCATCGATAAGGTCAAAATTGTGATTTTTGCCTCAAAGGAGGAAAAAAATAACTGAACCCACTATATGCTTACATTGTGTCAGAGTACATTTTGCTTTCACATGACACATCACATGATGATACTTGACTGAGATTCGGTAATAGTGTTAGTTTGACCTAATTTTCAGTAAGGTCAAAACAGTGAGTTTTGCCCCAAAGCAGGTGAAAAGTAACTCATCCCATTGTATGCTTAAATGGTGCCATACTACATTTTTATTTTACATGACAAATCCACACGATGTCATTGTTTTAAAAAAATCACTTGCAGATTCAATGTCATGTGGAATATGTGTATTCTATGTTTTTATAGTAACATGGCCTCTTTTAAGTGCCTCATATGTTTTCGTATATTTTTCAAAGAAAAGGAACATGGAGATAGTGCGACATATAGTTTTTTGCCAGGAATGGTACTTACACCACTGTTATCAATGCACTATTTGTAGTTTGGGAACTAAGTTTGGTTAGGCAGGGGATGAGTTTTGTTTCTTAGCATTGCATCAATTGTCTTGCTCAATGACTTGATAATCCTTAAGATAAATATAATTTAGTAATCATATTTTGATGCTTGACAAATAACATATTCAAATTTTCAATGGAAAATTCCCCGTGCTTCATTATACGCGTGCATATATATTATTAATTAGTTCATGTCATTAGGTATTCAAATTTTGTACTAATTTCGTTTACTCTTTGTCATTGCAGGTGTTGACAGATGGTGGGCGCGGGTCGAGAGCGCTCCGAGCCTCCTTCCTCGGCGCGTGCTGGGAGGGGTGCTATTATTCCGCCCGAGCACCTCCGGAGAGCGCTGGTACACAGTATGCAGACACCGGAGGGCGCTCCTTCTTCGACCGGGAGAGGTCGGGGGAAGACGAAGAGGGGTGCTAGAGGTGGACGTGGCGGCGGGAGAGATAGGAAGGATGCTGTGCCTTCCTCGCCGCCACCCCGAGCTGATTCTCCCGACCACAGGAGTGCTCCGTCTCAGGTGGACCCGTCTGACTTGGACCCGTCTCGGACTCCGGTCCACGAGCCTCGGGTCGCCGAGCCTTCATCCCAGGAGACTCCGGTCCCAGAGTCTTCGTCCCAGGAGACTCCGGTCCCAGAGTCTTCGTCCCACGTGACTCCGGAGGCTAGTGGCCATGCTGATGGTGGCGAGGACAAATTTTCTGAGGATAGCTATAGCGAGGGCGAGCTGGTTGAGGAGGGCAAGAAGGTCTACCAGCGTGGTGGTACAAAGCTCCCGCCCGTGCCTGCGACCCGCGATCAGAGGTGGTTGATTGAGCCTAATGGGGAGAAGTAAGTGCATTTACTCTTTTTTAACCTTTTGTCTTCATGTTTCTTCAAATTAATATCTAATGTGTTGGCCTTGTCATACTGCAGGGGTTGGAAACACGCCCCTGGTATCCGCAGGCCCAACCAGGTCCTTGGTGTGCTTCTCCGGCACCACTTCCCGGGGTGGGTCACGTTGCCCGGTGAGGGTGAGGTTCGACAGCTAGGACTGAGCTGGGAGCTGTACATGGCTGCCCCGGCCCTGCCGGAGGAGAGGGTCGACGGTGTCTTGTGCGAGACGGTGGCCGACATTGTGATCCGGCGGTTTTGGGTAATTTCTCCATTACAGAATTAAAAATCAACAGCACCTAGTGATTGTACTAATCAGTGTTGTCTTGTTTGATTGCAGACCTTCTACAGGTGTCCTGAGGAACACGAGGCGGACGCGGCTATTGTTCTCGTAGCCGAGTGCAAGCGCCTATTTCAGAACTTACGACACGAGGCTCGGGTGCAGGCTGTTCGAGACTACTACGCCTCGACTAACATTAAGAGGGCCAATAAGAAGTGCCGCTCCAAGTTTCTGAGTAAGGAGAAGTACATGAAGGTAATTACCTATTCTTAAGGCCTTGTACTTAGTTTCCTTGATTTGATTCGTAGGCGTAGCGCTGAAATTTCTCTTGTCTAACTTAGGTGCCCCCGAGATGGTGTGCTGATAGGATGGACTGTTGGGAGGCGTTGGTGGATGAGTGGTGCTCTTCCCACTGGCTAACCGTCCACAACAAGGCCAAGGATAATCGTGCCCAAATGAAAGGTGTGCCACACCATCAAGGGAGCTCCGACCTGTTTGAGTTCGGGGATCACTGGGTATGTGGTTTGCTTCATGATTCATGCAATTTCATTCTTCATGCTAGCTTGAGCCCTTAACTAATATTATGTTCCTCTCTTTTAGGCGCGACACAACAAGAAGGAGGTGCCACCGCTGTTCGACCTCTATGCCATGGCCCATACTGCCCCGTACAAGAAGGCCAAGGCATTCTCTGAGGATGACCTCGATAATCCAGAGAGCTTCAGCAACATCTCCTCCCACAACAAGCTCGTGAGGTACAGAGATGAGGGGAGGAGGAGGAAAGGGGAGGACTTCAACCTGAGCCAGAGTCCTTTTGATCCAGAGCTCGTGATGATATCTGGTGGCGGGAGGCCCCATGGCTCGATAGCCATTGGGGATGGACTGATACGTTGTCCTAGAACTCTCCCGGAGATCAAGAAGCGCCAGACGAGCTCCGATCCTGAGATAAGGCCTCATCCATGGCCAATGGAGCTCGCCATCGAGGCTAGGGCCCAGGAGCTTTTGGCGGAGGCAAACAGGCAGGCGGCGGAGAGGGAGAGGGACATGGAGGAGAGGACGGCTAGGCTGGTGGAGGAGGAGAGGAACCGGAACGACGCGTCTCACCGGGCCCTATACGAGCTCCTCGTGGTAAGTTTCTCCTGCATATTAGCCAAATAATGCACGTAGTGTTCGTTTCATCACTAACTAATATGACTGACTCGTGAAAACAAAATGTGCAGACCATGTGCCAGAACAACGGTCAGACCCCTCCACCGATGCCCCAGATTGGTATAGCGCCCACGGTGAGTTTCATTTGAATGGTCATTAGTTACTAGTATTCACATTTGAGTTGCATCATGCTAACGAGACATTGCAAATGATATTTGGTGTAGCATGCCTCCCGACAAGCATCGACCGATCCTTCTCCGTCTGGCGCAACCCCGACCGGTCCTTCTCCGTCTCACACTGGCGCAAGCCCGACCGGTCCTTCACCTCCGTGATGATGGTAAGTTTTCCCAAGTGTTTTGCTTAACAAATGCATACTTAGCTTAAGAAATGACCTATTTAGCTCCAAAATGACCTATACTTAGCTTATTTTCCTCGAAAATGACATAATAACCTTACTTAGCTCCAAAATGACATATTTTACCTAGGATAGCTATAAAATGACCTATACTTAGCATTTTTCCCTCCAAAATGACTTAATATGCTTAGTTAGCTAAAAAATGGCATAACTACCTAGGATAGCTCAATAATGATCTATACTTAGCTTAGCTAGTTCATTTATGACATAATTAGCTTACTTAGGTAAAAAATGGCATAATAACCTTGGTTTAGCTCCAAACTGTCATATCATTAGTTTATTTTCCTCCAAAATGACAAAATAACCTTACCTAGCTCCAAAATGACCGATTTTAACTAGGATAGCTCAAAAATGACCTACACTTACCATTTTGTCCTCCAAAATGAATAAATATGCTTAGTTAGCTCAAAAATGGCATAACTACCTAGGTTAGCTCAAAAATGACCTATACTTAGCTTCTTTAGTTCATTTATGACATACTTAGCATACTTAGGTCAAAAATGGCATAATAATCTTGGTTACCTCCAAAATGACATTGACTTAGCTTATTTTCCTCGAAAATGACATAATAACCTTACTAAGCTCCAAAATGACCTATTTACCTAGCTTAGCTCTAAAATGACCTACACTTAGCATTTTTTCCTAGCTTAGCTAAAAAATGGCATTTTTACCTACCTTAGTTAGAAGAAGAAGAAGATAAAGAAGAGGAGAGGAGAAAAAGAAAGAGAAGAAAAATTCTTCTTCTTCTTCTTCTTCTAGTCTTCTTCTTCTTCTTCTTCTTCTTCTAGCTAGTCTTCTTCTTCTAGTCTTCTTCTTCTTCTTCTTCTTCTTCTTCTAAGTTTCTTCTTTCCCAATTTGCAGATTTGCTTTCGATGAGGAAGCTTGCGTTGATGGAGTCTACTCTTCTTCTTGTGCTTCCTTTTTGTTTAGATTTTGTAGGATGAACAATGTGAAACTTGCTACCTATATATGTATGTATGGATGAAACCATTGTATGCTTGTTGTTGGATATGTTGGCTAGCTATATATGTTGCATATGGACTTTTCATTTGGTATGTATATGTGTTGGATGATCATATCCATATGGCAGGGATATGATTTGGTATGTATATGTGTTGTTATGCTTGTTGAAAGTATTTTCAAATGTGTATATATATATATGTGAAATTCTGTGAAATTGAATGAATTTAAGAAAAAACAGAAAAAACAGGGGCTGTACAGGCTCTTTGCCGTCTGCTGGCAGACGGCAAAGAGCTTTGCCTTCAGCCAGCAGACGGCAAATCTGCCACGTGGCAGCTACCTGTGCAACCTGGGGTGCACTGGGCTGGCCTATTTTGAAGCTTTGCCGTCAGCTGGCTGACGGCAAAGACCTTTGCATCTTTGCCGTCAGCCGGCAGACGGCAAAGCATGCCGTTAACCCCTTAACGGACCTAGCGTGCCGTCCATGCTCTTTGCCGTCTGCTGGCAGACGGCAAAGACCTTTGCATCTTTGCCGTCGGCCAGCAGACGACAAAGTGGCCTTTACCGGAGCTTGTTCAGTCGGATGTGTTGCCGTCTGCTGGCTGACGGCAAAGGCCTTTGCCGTCCGCAATGCATGCCTTTGCCGTCCGCCATGGCTGACGGCAAAGTTGCAGATTCCAGTAGTGCATCCATCCTTGTGTTCTTCATGGGTGTGTCCGATCTCTCCACAAATCTTGCATGCACAAGGTTTCTCCATATCCTTTCCGGCTATAGTGTTATTCTTCATGTGATCTCCCATGTTATGAATCCATTGCTCCGTCTCCAATTGAGTCATCGATCCAGAAAATATGAGTTCATCTCCATACACCATCTAGTGGGTCGAAGGGTTTTGGGTAAGGACGGAATAAGATTGGAGAGAGAGAAAGATAGCCGTACACACAAATGGCACAACAGCTAAAATAGGGAATAACTCCACACATTCATTCAGTTCAAACAATCCTATAGTACTGCCACCCACATAAGTTGGTATGGTCAGATACTCTAATCGCAAAAGCGTTTATCTTTATTCACTCATGGTGGACTATAGCTAAGCTTGCTTCTTCAGGTCTTGATTCTTGTCTTTGTTGGGCTTCTTCTGATCGTGCTTGATCTTCTCAAGTTCTTCGGCCAGATCATCTCTGTTGACGCGAAGTCTCTTGTGACGTCCTTGAATCTCCTGGAGTTGCATTCGTAGCTTCTGGATTTCAACATCCTTGGCATGAACCATGGTCCTACTGTCCTTCAGTTCCTGACGAATCTTTTGTATCTCGAGGTTTTGCTCCTCCAGCTTGGCTATTTTCAGCTTCTGGGTCCTGAGTTCTTCACGACGTGCTTCCTTGTCAAATAAGGCTTCCAGAAGGTCCATCTGAAGATTCTTGATGTAATACTCCAGATCTTGGTGATACACCAGCAGAGGTGAAAACTTCATCTTTTGCTCGTTCGTCAAGGCGATTGGTGCTCCATCCGTCTTCTACCATCCAATCTTTCCAAAGAAATGCTTGCTTAACCTAGCACGGTGACGATAGCACAAGCGGGCGATAGCATCATGGATAGCCGTGTTTATGCCCATGTCTCTGCCATGAGCTATCATTCCGTAGCTGATATCTCCTGTCTTGGGGTTTTCTTGATGACCAAAAATTTGAGTCTTAACGCTCCATGTTCCAGTCTTCCTCTGACACACCTTGATCTCGGGTATCGGCAGCTTCAACAGTCGGACAAGTTCCATATGGGCTGGACCACAGGGAACGTCTTCGTAGTGTTGTCTTTGGTTCAGCGTGAAGTTCTTCATCTAAAATTTTGAAACAAGGGGGTTTTCAGCAAAGAATTTTAGAAGGGTACGAGAATAATATAAGTTGACCCTATCAGGGTCTTTCTAAGTCATATCAATCTGGGGATTCTTCAGAGCCTTCAAATTCTTCGAGTCTTCGGAGTCTTCAACCGTTGTAGCTTCAATTCTTCTAATGCATGGTAAAATCCTCTTTATTTCTGAAGTGGTCCTCAGTTTTCCAATATCTTGTGCTTCTCGGGGTGGTCTCATCAGTTGAACCTCCGTGTGGTCAAAAGGGAAAGGGGTATAGTCTAACTATTTGAGGTAAGAGGGAATATTTGATAAAGCTTAGAAAAGAGGAGAGGTAAAGGATCTTTTTTGAAAATAAGGTTTTAGAGAGATCATTTTCTAAGGGCTGGCCAGTTTCTAGGGGTCACGTCCTACAGTCAACATGTGTTCTGATACCATCTTGTAGCGACCCGGTTCCGAAAAGGATCCAAGTCTCTGTGCTTAATGTGCCGTCCCTGGATCGGTATGCTAGCACACATAGTACTCGATGAAATAACAAAAAATCACATGTATAAAGTAACATAAATACTATTACCTTAATTCACACAGCGGAAATATCAACAGAGGTTGTGGAGTCCCATCAACACCAAAGGCAAAGTTGAGTGTAGACAACGTAACCCTAACGCAACACTTACTCGTCGTATAATTCCTGCAACATGAGACGTTGCAGCTGTGTAGGTCAGTACGTTGAATGCACTGGCAAGTCACACCATAAGAGATGTATAAATGTCCTACTTCTACATGCAATATGGCTGGTGGAAGGTTCTAAGTTTAATTTGCATAAAGCTGATTTTTCCCTATCATCAAAAAGATTAACATATTGTTACTACAAAGTTCATCATAATATGATTGAGATGGTTCCTCCATTCAACCTATACCCAAATTAATTAAAACCCATTAAATTAGTTAAATGTGATGAGATCGCTCAAATTCCCAATTTCTAGATGCTCAAATTGTCCATAACTGGGGACATGGCTAATCGATTAGTTTTACACTCTGCAGAGGTTTTGTGCACTTTACCCACAAGAATCGATCCCTCCATTTATGTTCTCGCACTTCAGGGTGTTTGAGAACCGGATGACCGAAACATGGTCTTTCAAAGAGTTTCCCTAACAACTGCCAGTGCCCATCCAACCCTACCGTTCGTCTACATCTCGTAGCACTGGACTAGTCAGAGTCACAACTAAGATCAACCAAGCCAGAGCCCATAATGACTTGTGGCTTCACAGGTAGGCTTCTAGTCATGAAAAATTGATGAATCCCTTTGAACCTGGGTGGCATTCCATAGGGTGATCTCATGGGTCCTCCGGGATCCCCTGGGCAAGCACTGGTTTCTCCAGGTGCCCGGGCAAACCACTGGTTACTCCAGGGTTCCCCATACCAATCCACCCAGATGTGTGTTAATGTTGCCACCTTATGGTCACCCAAAACTATTTTATCTTTCGCAACTTGCATGAATCACACATACCAATCCCCGTCTACAATAGCATAGCAAAATTTCTACAACGTTGGCGACAATGGAGTAAAGGCTCAGACCTACCACAATGAACTACTGGTTTTATAATATAGCCAACTTATATATTCATGCAATCCTACGTCAAAAGGACTAAATGCATATAGAAAACATAAGAATTAAAGGGGCATGATCAAGATGTGACTTGCCTGATACTTGTTGATGAAGTTCATCGCACTCACAATTCCTGATAATTCTACTCGTCACACTCCGAGAAATCTATCGTAACAACACAATTATATACAAATAAGCAATCACTCCACAAGCAAAAGAAAACATAAAGAATCATAGAGAAAACTTATGAAACACTCCGAGAAAAACAAATAAAGGTTCAAAAGTTGAAGCTAATGATGCTACTGGATGTAGAAAGTCATTATGAATATGTAGGAAGAAGAATCGGTAGATTCGGAATAACGGATCAACAGATACAAGTAATTCAATATGACATTGAAACTGCTTAGAAAGTTGGGTGGAAACACGTTTGTGGACTAGTAGAGTAATTTGACAATGACCAAAATTACATATTGAAAAGATAACACTAATTGTACGAACGGAAAGATTTCTTCGATACGAATCCGACGCAATTGGATTCATCGAAAACGGAGCTTCGGATATAAAGATATGATCAAAAGAAGTTTGAATATGGATCTGAACCAATTTCGAAATTTGAATGTTGCAAAAACTTGATTTGATAGGTTCACTGGATAGGTGGGATCAAGACGAAAATGTAGACGTTGGTTTCATCTAATTTGGATAAATGAGTAAAAAGTTATGGCTATTTGAAAAATCAGGGCCAAGCTGTTTTACGGAAGAAAAAGAGATAAAAGAATTCTAGTCCTAATGTGTAAATACTGATAATCTAATTATTTTACACCTACGATGTATAAAATAAATAACTAATAAGAAAACTAGATATCTATCATATACTAGACTAGAAATACTAAACTACGGGAGTATAAAAGAAAATACGAAGGGAATACCTTACAACGCAGAGAAGAAACAATTTGAGAGAGGAGACGACTTCCGGAATTCCCGCCGGAGAGAAGAAAAATATTTTATTTTTTGTGAAGCTAGTCAAATCAAAATATTGATTTAACCCGAAGTGGATGATTTTCGAGGCCTCAATGGATCTATATTTATAGGTGGAAGGGAGACTTGAAGGTCAAAGGCTAGGCAATGTGGGACTAAACTTAGATGAAAATATGGGAAAAGGGAGAGAAGAGGCGCGCATGGGCCAAAATCCGCCGGCCTGCCCGCGCACTGTTTAGTTTTTTTTCACAGAGAAGAAACGAAAATAAATAAAATCAAATAAAAATATTACATAGGCGTATTATATATAAAAATTCTCAGAATAAAATTTAGAAAAAGATGAACTATTTTTCACAGGCAAATAAAATATTTAAAAAAAAATATTTTTGGAAATTCCAAATAGAAGTGGAATTTGATTTCCAATTTTTTTGCAAATGACTTTCTGTTTATTTCAAATTACCTATTTTTTTTCCAAATATTCTTTCTGACAATGAAGGAGTCATATTTTCCTTCTCTCTTTATTTGCTTGAATAAATGGAAAAAGAATTTGAAACTCAAAAATGCAAAAATCTCCAAATGTGATCAATTTTTTTTTTGAAAGTGGTCGTCATCACTCCCCACTCTATTTCATATATTTTGAAGAAGTCATGTTATCTTCCCTCATGAAAATCCTTGAGTGGCATGAAGTTTCTGGTTTGAAAATATTTCAAATGGAATTCAAATCATTTTCATCTCCCTATTTCATTTCTTTAAATGGAAGAAGTCATATTATCTTCACTCTAGGGTTTTATATTTTGAAATGAATTTGAATTCATTGAGATCTAATGTAAGAATTGAAAGTTTTGGAAAAGTCATTTTATTCCCTCTCATTCAACTTTCAAACGTTTCAAATTTTCACACAGTCAATCACACAACCATCAAACAAACAATCATAATTATTTATTTAATATAACATTCCAAAATTTAGAATTTTGGGATGTTACATGGTGTCCGGGTGGAACTCCAAGACGAGAAGGGTGCCCTGTCCAAGCAACAATGATAGATAACCATCTTGTGCAAAAAGAGATCATGAAGTAGAAGACACAAACATCTTAATCATATTTTTTCACTCCAGGGCAAGGTTTTCGAGTGGACAAGTCGACGAGTCATTCTGGGGTAGCGACTCTTGAATAGTCGACCCTGCAGTTGCGACTAGTCAACACGTTGTTGAGTCGACCTTGCAGTTGCGAATCGTCGACTAGTCGACGACTAGTCGCGACTCGCGACTAGTCGTTCAACTCAAAAACAGTGCTCCAGGGTGCAAATAGCATCAAATAAGTCAGAAAGATAAGTTATCATAAAGAGCTTGTGTAACATCCCCAGAATATAATACCCTGTCTATGCTATTTAATCATGCCAAGTCATCCTCATTATACTCTATTAAAAGCAATTAAGAAATAATCCAACTTTTAAATTCAATTAGAACTACAAGTCAAAATTTATTTATTCAAACAGTGAGATAAAAATGTTGGTATTATCCCATAAAATCCCCAAATAATTGTCATGAAGAAATTAACCTAATTTGGATTCCCAGTATGCCCTTAGCAATTGTTAAAGTGGACCAGCAGCAACTAATTGGGCTATTTCAAAATAAATAAATATCTAAACATTTCCAATTAGAGTAAAACTTGTTGTGTAGTCTACTAATATTGCTTAGTATTTATATGCCCAGTTTCACTTTCAACTAAATTCAATTAGTAGCTAAAATAAATAGAAAACGGCAAGAAAAATCAACGACAGAAAAAGAAAAGGGAAAATTTAGCTAGCCTACTGTGCACTTAGGCCTGCACTGCACAGTGCAGGCCTGCCCCGTTTAGCCGGCCTTTTCTTCCACCTCGCGCCGCACAGGAGGCAGAGCTCGCGCCATGGCCGCCCGTACGCCGATGCTGCAGGCGTCGCCCATCCGACGATCCCTCGAGCCGGATAAGGTCCCCCGCGCCTCCTCGGCGAACCCTAGACCCCGCATTCATCCCCCTCGTCTCAGCCCCTTCATTTTGGTAGACACCTGAGGTACTGCGCCGCCGCACCGTCATCATCCTCGCGTCCAGAAGCAACCCCGCGCCACCACTTGTTGTCCAGGAGCTGCGCCTCGACGTCCTCGATGACCACGCCAACGCACGCGAGCTGGAGGATCGCCAAGCCGCCGCAATCATCGATCCCCTCCGTTGGCAACCGCCACTGCTTGCCGTTGATTCGTGCAACCCCGAGCACCCCCGGCTTCTCCAAGACCTCCCCAGGCACCGCTGTGAGCTCTGCTCCGTTTCCCCTCACTCCCCGTTCTCGATTCCGTTCGCTAGCCGCCGCCCCGTGAGCCCCCGCGCCGCAGTTCGCCATGGCCGGCGAACTCGGCGATGCCAAGCTCACCTTGCCGTCCCTTGCTGCCCATCATGCTCACGGTGACCAGTAGGTGTTGCCCCGCCGTTTAAATCGCTCACTTGCATGCTCTAGTGCCATCGTCGCGCCCACCGTAGCTCCGCCGCCGCTGCACCTTGTCGCCGGCGTCGATTCCGTCGACCCCTCGTGACCACCGCGACCACCATTCGATGCGCCGTGACACCAGCTCTCCAACGGACCCAATCGCGCATCCATCCATTGCTGAAAACGGCCGGCCGGCAAGCTCCGCTGCGTCTGCTTAGCACCGGCATAAAGCCATCGACGTGGCCCTGTCATTAGCGCTAATGACCATGTTAATTACCCTCCTTAGACACTGACAGTGGGACCCGCTGATAAGTTAACCAGTTGTTTAAAATAAATACCCGGTTAATAGTCACATGTGTCACTGACACCTGGGTCCCACTGACCCTGTTGACCAGTCATACTGCTGACTGGGTTTGACCAAGTCAATGACATGTGGGTCCCCTTGACCCAGTTGACCAGTCAACATTGACTGGTTGATCTGCTGACTCAGCACACCCCTGGCCCCACATGTCATACACAGTGGCTAGCTGCTGTTGTGTATAAAAAGTATTTTACTGCTAAATTCGAATTAAAAATAAATCCAAAAATTCCAGAAATTCAATAAAATTTTGAAAAATCATATAAAATAAACCGTAACTCGGATGAAAATATTTTATATATAAAAAATGATCAGAAAAATACAACGAATCCGAATATGTCATCCACATGCATGAAAAACATCGTTATCACAATGAACATTGAGCTTTTGCTACCGAATCAATATACCGAATAATATCTGGAGTTGGGAAAATATTCCAAATATTTTTTCACTTCAATTAAAATGCTTAGTAATGCATTAGAGCATATCACCAACACATATTGCCATGACATACATAGTGTGATGCATTTGATTGCTCTGTTGTTTATTGTTTCCCCCGTTTACTTCTTTCCGGTAGACCCCGAGACCATCGTAGGCCCTGAGTACGACTACGTCGCCAACGATCCGTCTTTCTCAGCAGAGCTTCCAGGCAAGCAAACCCCCTTGATCATTTCGATATCGCCCATTCTTTCTCTCTACTTCTTACATTAGAGTATTGATACAGTTGCTATTTTATCGGTAGATCCTATTCTGATGCATAGCCTGATGTTGTTACCGCTGCTAATACTTTACCTGTTATCCTATCATGCTTAGTTTAGATATGCTTGAGTCACATCAGTGGCCCTACACCCTTGTCCGTTTGCCATGTTATATTATCGGGCCATGATCCCTCTAGGCGATGATCACGGATATACTTATACTATTACACTATACATGTTCATACTAAAGTCGGGTCGGCTCGGAGAGCACCCGCGAGTGGTTCACTGTGGCGGAACGACAGGGCAGGCGAAGACCATCCAGAGAGAGATAGGCCTGGGCCCTCATCGTCGTCCGCAGTTACTTAATAATAACATGCTTAACGAGTTCTGGGTATTTGATTCGAGATTGCCACTGGCATATACGCACTAACCGCCACACGGGATAATGGTTGTGGGGCCCTCGGCGTCGTTAGTTTCTCCCGAAAGCTCTGTCAGATGTCACAGTTCAGAATTGTGGGTTGATTGTTGGGGTGAGCGGATACTGCCTATGCTTGGAAGAGCTAGGTGGGCTTGGTCCCCGGCCAGCCACGTAACGTGCAGGAGCGCTTAGGGTGAGCGGCCGAACAGCCATTCGCGCTTAGGATGTAGACCGACGTGTTGACCTCTCTAGAGAGCTGAGGTAGGACTTCGGCGAGTCGATTATCTGAGACCAGGCATTACCCAGAAAAGTGTGTCCAGCCAGAGGTAATCAAGCGTATCGGGCTATGTGGTGCACCCCTGCAGGGAAGACAAAACTATTCGAATAGCCGTGTCCACGGTTACAGGATGACTTGGAGTTGTATCCCGACCTCTTACAACTTAAACCAGATACTTAATAAAACACACCCAGATAATGGTTGGAATTACCTGGCGATCGCTTTCTCGTAGGGAGTCGAGAGAGGATCTCTGGGTATGATGTTACTATATATTTACAAGTTAGTATTATATTCGCTCCTCTCTTCTATTGCTGCAAGAGCATATAGTCTTCGTTAAGTTGAGCCCCCCCGCCCCCTATTATGGCATTTCTGTAATATAGTCCAAAGATATAGCCCCATTCCTTCGATACCTATGCATTTCTAGTTTAGATCTGATGTAAGTTTTGTGAGTACTTTGAATGAGTATTCACCGTTGCTTTGCTATTCTTTTCATATAACCTGGTTGCTGCAACAGCTAGTAGCACCGTGGATGCAGGTGATCCCCAGGGACCCAGGGAGACTATTACGTGGACTTCGACGCCGACGAGTAGTTCGGAGGTCCCAGGCAGAAGGCCTACGCCTTTTCGATTCAGTGTCGCTGTTATGCTCAGTCTTCTTAAGGCAAAACTTGTTTAACTTGTCTGCACCTAGATAATATTTGCTTTCAGACTGATGTATTATGGGTCCCCGTGACCCTGGTTTATAATATAAAGATTTATGTTTAAATTTGTGCCGTAGAGTTGCGTTGTGATATTAACGTGGAGTCACCGTTCGTGATTGTGCATGTTGCGTGTATGATTAGTGCACGGTTATGTTCGGGGGCGACACAGCTTGCTGCCAAGTGGCACAGATAGCGGCAATGAATTGCCTCACACAAAACAATAAAGGCTAAGGGCTAAGTTTCAATCGCTTTGACAACGAGCAAAAATTGAAATCCAATGAAGTAAACTAATACATTGTAGTTCCAAATCAATTAACATTTCATCTGAAAAGGTGTTAAGCCCCCAACAAACTATTGGTGATTGAAGATGCTACATAGAAAACATCACACCAGAGATAAACATAATAACTTACCTCGATATGAAACATTGTGTGTTATTGTCAAGTGAAGATGAAATGCCTAATAACATATTCACCGGTCTAAGCAATTATCTAGTAGGGGTGACAATTACCTAGATGAAAAAACATGTGCTGCTTCTGATAGAACTAAACATGTGCAGAGGCCTGTTAGGCAACTATAAGATGAAACTTTTCTCATTATAATTAACATCAACTTCCCTCCAAACTTACTTGAAAGTTTCTATCATTTGGTAGAAAAAAACCAAATATAACCAAATCTAAATTTACAGTAGGCTCATGAGATCATGATATGCTAGGTAGCTGCATAGATCCATGAACCACTTAATCATATGTTTAGGCCCGACCCTGAGGGGGGGGGGCAGGAGGGGCGGCTGCCCCGGGCCCCCGAAACAAGTGGGCCCCATTTATGCGTGCTATGTACTACTGGATTTGGCCCAAACAGGAGGTGGACCGGCGGCAAGATGCTCAGGCGTGATGACGCCACACGCGGAGGGCAAGAACGCGTCCATGAACAGATGAGATCGCAGTTGTTTAGTGCCTGGCATTGGATCTCCTACGAGAGTCCTGGCTGCAGCCGCCCATCGCCGGCCCTCACTCCGGCCACACTGAGAAGTCTAGTCGCTAGGGGTGGTTCTGAGATTTTTGCCGGCGCCAGAAAAAGCCCCAGGGTCGCTCAAGGAAGGCGGCGGCGCGAGACGTACCTTCATCCTCCTTCAGTACCTGTGGTAATGCGTTTCCCCTTTCCGTAACCCATCTCACCGTGGTAGCTGTAGAGACTGTTCTATTAGCGATCCAATTGGATGGTAAGTTGAAACGGCGAAGTGTTGTGATTGTTAGGCTTCAATTTTCGAACTGATTTTCTGTAACTGTTCACAACTTTGGCGATATGATTGCGTAATTTTACATTCTACACATTGCTGAGGGATCTCTCGATTTTTAATAATGTCCACAAACAGAGGAACAATAGGTTATGATTTATGATTCTCCTAATTACACTACAAGGATATTCCCTATAAAACAACATAAATTCTACAACATTTTAACTATATGTTGTAAAATTCACAATAGATACGGATATAAGCGTTGAAGTATATGCGTTCCAGATTTGCAGCTCATGACCCTACATATGAAAAAACCCAGAGGAAAGGACAGAGAGAGACGCGCGAAAAACAGAGCCCCCGTTATACAAAAAAAAGGAACAGAGCCCCCGATTCCCCTCATCTCTCCTAAACCGCCACCACCCACCGCCTCATGCCCCTCCTCCGACCCACCTCGCCGCCGGCCCTCCCCCTCGCCTCCTCCCACCTCGCAGCTTTGGAGGCTGCCGGATCCGCCGCATCCCCCATGCACCCATCCCTCTCGCGTCCCATCCCTCTCTCCTCACGCAGCTCCTCGTTGCGCCACCTGTGGTGGCTGATTCAGGCGACGTCCGGCGAATCCCACGACCGCGAAGCACAGCCCGAGGTCCCCTCGCACCGCGGCGCTTACCCATCCGGCTAGATCTGGCGCTCGCGGCCACCAAAGCCCACCCGCGACCCTCCCCCCATGGCTAGGGTTTCGGGCGTCGGCTACGGCACCGGAGGCGCCATGTCGTCCTCATCTCGTCCGGTGAGTGCATCCCCTCCCCTTGCTTCGTCCTCTCTCTCCCCCCCTTTCTCTAACCTCTGCTCTTCTCTTCTTATGTAGACGTGCGGGGAGGAATCGCGAGTGGACAGCCTTGCTGCTGCTCGGGACAAAGCAGTCATGGAGCTTCCTCCTCCTTGTCCTCCTCTGGATTCATGTGAGTTGGTCCACTCCTTTCTGCTCTGGTCCGTGGCACATCAGGAACCATTGTTATTCTGGTGGTGTTAGGATTTGCCACTATTTGGGCTTAAGTGCCTGCTGCTTGAGGTCAATTTGATGTTGTTAGAAACAAATATTCGAAGACTCCAACTTTGCAATCTTCTCTTCTTCCAATCCACCATATCTCTCCCTAGGCTGATTAAAGCATTAATGCCATGATGGTTGTTGCAGCGGAATAGGAAGTCCAGCAACGACAGTTTAAAGCAGATGGGGAGCAACGAGGCTACCGCGCAGCTGTACGGCGGCCTGGTAGGGAGGCGATTAAACACCCCCCAACTCTGTTCCGGATCATCAGCCGTTACTCCTGCCCTGACCCTGGCGAGTAAGCCTTTATCACAAGATTTCATGCTGTGTTCTGTAGCTAGCTAGAGCGTTGAATTCTTCGTGAAAGCCCAATGAATTTTCTTGATACAGATTAGCTGATGAAGTAATCGGTTAGGTATATGTGTTTCTATGAGCACCGTTGTTGACCCCGTTATGCCCTGTATGGAGAGGAGAAGAGTCACGAGGGGTGGTCTTCATGGCCTCCAGTGGAATACGGAATCCTGCTTTCAGGCTGTATTTGCTATGTCAATAACTGAAACACCAGCCACCTAGTTGACTATTGATATTAATAGCTCAATTTACAGCTGATTTTCCATCTCAGTCCATGCTAGCCAAAGTAATTAATTAGTTGATTTTTGCATATACAGGATTTGAGAACTTTATGTCATTTCGTACGTATACCCACCAGAACTCCAGTTAACTTCCTGGTATATTTTATATATCTTCTGAGTTTCAGCATTAAGATAAGCTATGATGCTGAGACATTACATAATTTTCTATAATGTGATTTTAGCATATCATCTTCCCAGCTTTCTTGAACTAATGTGTAACGCTGTGAATAACTTTAACTTGGTTTATTTGGTAGTTAGACTACAATCCTACTGACGATGCAAAAGTTATGCTAATAGCAAGGAGTACTTGATTTGTATAGGTCCATGTTTACATCATAGATTGATTGATGAGGTTTCAATATAAATGAAACATTCATATGGAACGTTCCTACAATCATTATTATGGGAGCAATATTCTAAACATTTGTTTCTAACAGCATGTATATCATTCCTCTGCAGTTTCATTATTTGGATTTCAGAGCAGCCACTTGCAGAAAACACAATAAGGTAATCAAGCTACTTTCCAGAATATGCTGGATTGTATAAATCCTGAGTATTGGTGTGTGGTTCCGAAGCAGTCCTTAATTTTGTTCCAAAATTGGCATTTTTTCCCACCGTTTTCATTTTCTGAAACAATAAAAGATGCATGCACAAGGCTTTTTGAATTACGTTAGCTGTATGTCTTATGCAAATTGTACACACTCCAATTAAAGAGTTGTTGTGATTAGTCGCGGTCAGTGCATATATACCGTGATGTGTGAAAAGTCTGTAGCTTCAGAGAAACTGTAAGCATGTCTCTCCATCGTTTCTTAACATTTTCATATTTAGGTCCTTCTGGCTGTCTATATATATTGCATAAGCAGTGATTTTGTCTGGACTAATTTATTTTTACCCAAACACGAATTACCCTGTTAACCAGCTTGATGTGTTGAATAACTTAATTAGCCCCTTTACCACAACTGGTGTGTAACTAATGTTTAAATTATGTTTACAAGCACAAACTGAAGGTCTATTTGTACTCTGTTATATTTTACTCATGCTTGGACTAGGATCTCACGAGGAAGTGGGAGAAGGAACGCCAACAATTGGTGCAGGTTCGTGTTGCTCCAACAGATTTCGCACCGCATGCCGTAAAAATGTGTCTTTATGCCATTTGATATGTTCAACATTGGAAGCAATCAGAGCCAATGTTAACACTTATGCAATGATTTCTGCCGTACACTAAGGCGCCCATATTAGCCTCATATAGTTTAAGTATGTAACCTGAACCCCTTGAAGAAACGGTAACAAAACTAAATACTAACGGGTCAATGATCACCTTGAGTTAAGTTATGAATGCATTTCCATCTACTATGTATGCTAGTAATTTGTTATGTATAACAAAGATTGCATGGCCTTCAACATTTGTACGTGACTGATAACCTGCCTCTATCACTACTTGCATCATGTCAATTCATTGTGTTAACAGGTCATTTTGTTATTTTCTTTGTAGATTCAGAAGATATATGGATGATTATATGGGTGTGTGGCAAGTATGCTGCAATGACGATGATGATGTTCCGGTTCATGATGATGAAGATTGATGCTTTCAGTTTTAGTTAAGTTATAGGGATGTTGTTCCTGTTGGATGATGTTCCTCGGTTAAGTTTTACTTAAGTTGTTGGGATGTCAAGAAAATATTTAGATTATGCAACACATTGGGATTGTGTTCCTCCTGTAATATCCACTATTGTAATCCAACATTTTTATCTAATATATGATTTCTTCCTCTTGTGAGTATATTCTCTTATTTTTTTGCTCACTGTATGGAGCATATCCAATACATAATTATCACCATTATGTGGAGCATTAATTTAATTGATGACAATATATATAATAATATTCACATTATATAGGTACCAACACCTCAAGTGTTGCAAATTCTCTGTTGCTAAGCAATGAGATTTGGATTCTTGTATAATTTGAAAATTATATCATTGGAAGATCCTTTCACGTACGAAATTGACGGTATGCTTTGAGCAACTTGCATGTCCTATACGGCTCGAAAATGTGGTCAAAGTTAGTCTCGAAAAACGCATTAGGCCCTATATAGATGGACAGAGGGAGTACATGATACTAGTAAATGCTCACCATCTAGTAGTTCATTGGTTGGTTTCGATTTTTGAATTGAGTAGTACACTTGATGCTGTGCTGCTACCGTCCAATATTCGCGTGTGGTGGTTTCTAGAATAAAAAAAGGAGGAACTTACTGTGGGAAAGGTGAAGTGATGGTTGCTTCGTCCGAGCAACTTATTACTCTGGGAATATTGGAGTACGAGCGGATTCAACGAAGAGTGAAATGATAGTTGCTTCGTCCGAGCAACTTACTGTGGCGAAGGTGGGGCTCTGTGATTTGACTGCTCACTAGTCATTATTACTGCGGCGCAACGACCGGGGTGAATCTCCCCTGCAGTTGTGCACTCAATATTGGTTCTCCTGCAGTTGTGCACTCAATATTGGTGCATGGCAGGTGGAGCCGGATGCAGGATGTCCCACATGTCGGCGAAACAAAGTTGAATGGTTTCTGGCATTGCTATCAATCTTTCAGGATTTGTTTATATGTACGCATAATTTTCCAGCATAATGAAATTGTACTGTAATGCTATGAAGGTTTCAACTTTGGTTCCCGCAAAAAAAAAGGTTTCAACTTAGGTTTCATGTGTCCTCTTGCCTCAAGGTTGTCTCGTTACAACATTCCATCAAATACAAATGAAACTACCATGGCTGCTAATGCATCTCAATGATTCGCAGATCAGCGCCAATATTCACATCACAACTGAAGACAAAGTTGTGAGAAGGTGTACAAACAAAGAAAAATATAAAATTGATCGATGTTGTTCGTAGGCATGGCTCCATTTCCTGGCCACGGTGTTCATTGGTTGGCAGCTAGTTTCACGCAGCTCTGTAGCCAAGAAAGAGGTGTATGGAGGACATCACAATCCGATCATTTTGTGCAATTCCACTAAAATCGATCTAATCATCCCTGTTTGCAAAGATATTGAGTAAGTGTGATTACAATAATAGTGGCACTAGATGATGAAACATACACACACAAATAGAAGCTGATCACCTCTGCAATCTCCCTTTAAGACTAACTACTTGTTGGAGAAGATTAGCCTCGGAGTTGGATGAGGAGGATAGCAAAACCAATCTCCCTTTGTGCAGTCCCACAGAAATGTAGAAACGTTGTCCGTGTGACATTTTGGCGGAACTGCACAAAACACTCTTAAGAAAAAAGTGATTTGTGCAGTTCACCAAAGGTCGCAATAGCAACGAGTTGAAATGGATAGCCCTGTTTGCAAAAAGAGGTAGAAAGGAAGCAATTACTGGCCAATAACAGTTGAACACACATACGCCGACAAAAAAGAAGCATATTCCATGTCCTAAGGGAAAGATAGCAGCATTGTGGTTTATCAAAAACGGTGTGAGGACGAGATTGCAAGATGGAAAGTACGCCGGCCGAGATACGTTTTAGGCAAAGAACTAAAGAAGATCCACATGCAGGATTTTCCACATGCAGCAACATGGGAAGATGGGCAGTGGAGCAAGGCCGGAGGAAGCTGTACCTGAGGGTTGTCGGGATGTAACTAGGAGGGCGCCGGCGGCCGGGATCTGCCCATACTGCGGCAGCAAGCAAGTGGCGAAGGCCCTACCGCGCCGGAGCTTGGTCAGAGAGAACGGCGGGTACCACAGATCGGGACGTGCTGCCTCGACGCTGTCGAACAGAGCAACGATGCACATCCTCCCTTTCCGCCGGTGGACGGGATGCGGCCGGATCAGTGACCAACGGTGAGAGAGAGAGAGAGAGGCCACCGCCGCCGTGTGTATGAGAGTGTGAAGAGAGACAAACCCCAGCAGGCAGGCTCCATTATATATAGTGGAGCGGATTTCTTTTTTCTCGATAGCAATCGTTTTATATTCTATACGTGCCATTGAGGAATATAACTTTATTTAAAAATAACGTGTCAAGTCAAACTTTGTTTCGTGTACGCGTGGTACACGACCCTCCTTCAAGTAAACAACCGCTACACGCGTCAAATTATCACGTGGGCTGCCTTTTCGTACAGAAATGAGCTCCACCGTGTACCCGCGCGGGTGTGGCCGGGAACGAGACGTGAGTACGTGCACCTCTTCTCTACGTGCACGTACCCCACGTACGTGGGTGTGTGTGTGAGAGAGATGGTGTGTGCGTTCGTGAGTGTTTTTTTTTGGGGTGGGGGGGGGGTGGTGCGTGAGAGATAGACAAGGAATATGTGTCGATGATATCTCAAACAAAAAATGTAACGTATGCAATGTGTGTGAAACAGAGGCCTAGATATATCATATATAGAGGGGGTGATCCACGAGAAAAGAGTGGAGGGATCATCGGTGTGAGATATCGATAGAATCGAAGAGAGGGATGAAGTGTATGGGTGCGCGATTGATAAAGAGTGCCATTGAATTTGTGTGTGCCCACGTCAAAGATATAGGGCCGCTGGCCTACTGGAACGTGAGAGGGGAGAGGTGCAGTTTGTCTCTGTGTCATGGATACCTACCTACAGCGTTCAACTATCGGGGGGGGGGGGGAGGGGCAGAGACCTAACTATAGAGAGGTAGATCGACTGGTATATGTGTGGAGAAGGAGAGAGACCTAGCTATGTATTGAGGGAGATCGATCGGCATCCATGCATATGTGTAGGAGAGGAATAAGGTTGGGAGAGAGACAGAGCTAGAGTGTCGGAGGGTTGGTGGTGGAGTTGCTTCTCACAAATGGTGGGAGAGGCCTACTAGACAAACGGAGGGTACTTCTGCAATATCAATAAGAGAGGGGATGCCTGTCTATCTGTGCACGTGCGTGTGAGAGACGGGTCAGGAGGCATGCATGGATGATGAGGGGGGACGATATGGCTGTGGTAAGCAGACCTAACTAGATAGGTAGATCAATCGTCGTGTGTTGGAGAAAGGGAGAGACATAACTAGTGAGGTACATCGATCGGTGCGTGGGGAAAATGAGATATAGTCGACCTAGCTATATGTAGGGAGATCGATCGGTATACATGCATGCATGTGTTAGAAGCAAATAAGGCCCGGAGAGACGGATAGAGAGAGAGAGAGAGAGAGGGATGCGGCTAGGAGGTGGTGCGAGAGGCCTACTATATCGAGGGGGGGAGGAGTGTGCGAGTGCGAGATCGATGAAAAGAAGGGTGGGAGTGTGCATGTGTGTGGGACCATATTAGACTGAGGGGGGCATGGACGGTGAGAAGAGAAGAGGGAAAGCGTGTGTTTGTGGTAGGTAGACCTGGCTAGAGAGGTATATCGATCGGTGTGTGCCGGAAAGAAGGAGCTGGGGGGCCTACACACACCATGGGTGAACGACCTAAAGAGAAATAACGAATGTGCGCGATGGAGAGAATGCTGAGGGAGGGTGAGAGGGAGGCGGGCGTGTGCATGCACAAGAGAAAGTTAGCGCTAGCTACAAAGAGAAGAGGATTGTGTGGGTGTAAAAGACGAACAGAGATCATAATTCATTATAAAAGTGGATTCGGATATTTGAACAAGAGATCATAGTGTTTTAAACCCACGCATGCATGAATATAATGGTGATACGCATGGTGTGGTTATGAACATGTTATACTATATATAATATATATAACATTTATTTGAATTTGTGATAATGTGTGGCTTTTGCAGCTCACGGCTAAATACTTGTCATAATGTAGGGGGCGGGGCACTATACTTTGTGTGATAAACACAGTGTACATATGAAACATGGTTTAGATTATGAAGATCTAGCTAGCACTTCAAATGTACTATTATTTGGAATCAACATCAAGTGTATTCAAAATTTTGAATTCGAGTTCATATAGTACGCATAGTTCATATCTAACTCTACAGTAATCATGTGGTGTGTTGTTAAGATAATATACAGATGATGGTTTAACTTGGCAACAATCATGATTGTAGATTCTTATTCAAATAGAGAAACGAATTCAAATTTAGTTTGAATTGCAGCGGTAGTATATACATTTGGAATGCACTAAAATGTTCATCTGAGTAGGTTACATGCATTATACACCTAGCGAAAAAAATTTAATTGGACATAACATGGATTCCAAGTTTTGAATAGCATTTGTAATAATCCATACAGTAAAACGGGACAAGACTCTCTCTTGTGTGGTGCGAATAGATTTTTTTTGTTTTTTTCGTTGAGGGAAGTGCGAATTGATTTGGTACATTACACGTTAGGCTTGTCCCGAAATTTCAACCCGCGGCATGTTATCCCAAAAATTCAGATATCGCTTTGTCTCTTTGTGCTCCGAAAACTCGCTCCTTCTCAACCCGTGCCTTGCTATCCCAAAATTACAACGCGCGTGAAAACTCCCTCCTGCTGCCAAATCCCGACATGCGAAATCCCCGTTCTAACCCTGAGCCGAAAGGGCCGCTAGTTCAAATCGGTGGGGGTACTTTTGTAACACACCCTACATTTCGGACAAGCGCGTCCCTAAGTCATGGTTCCACCCTCCCATCACCTCCTTTTTGCCATTCGAAAACCCAGGCCACCATAACCTCTCTGCTCCAGCCGCGAAACCCCACCCTCCTCCGTCCGCCACCCCACCGCTGCCCAGTCGGAGCCTCTTCCCCGACGACGTCGTCCACCGCAACAGCTCGACGTCCCTCATCCACCGCCCGGATGAGGATCCGTCGTCGATCTCGTCGTCCCGCCGGTTCAGCCGCCCCGTCCTCCACCTCCAGGGAGCTGCTCCGACGATCGCCTCGTCTTTCGCGGCTGCTCCATTCCCACAGTGCCGCCTTAACCTGCTCCACCGGAACCGCAACATCCTCACCGACTCCTCGGATGAAGCCGAGGCCTACTCGGCGCCACCAAAGAGGTTGTACACTCATCACATCGCACCTTCTCCTTAACTCGACCTCCCGGCGCCGCCGGTGCTCGATCCCGCTCCCCCATGGCGCGGCTACCTCGATGCCGGCGTCGCCGGCGACTCTCCCCCAGTGCGAGGCTCCCTCGGCGGCGGCGTCCATACCAGCCGGAGCTGCTGCTGCTGCTCCGGCTCTCGCTCGCTCGCGCTGCTGCTCTGCTCTTCCTCTCGCTCGTGCTGCTGCTCTCTCTTGCTCTCGCTTGCGTTGCTGATGCTGGTACACGGGCTGCTGCTGCTACACGAGTTGCTGCTCTGTCTCTTGTTCACGCTGTTGCTCCGGGCGCCGCTGCTCCGGCTGCTATTTGCTAGTGCGTTCCCTGTCGAGCGGCTGCTGATTTAGATCATTGCTTCTCTGCTACTAGTGCTCGAGCGGCCTAAACTACCTGTGAAGTGCTTCTCTGCTACTAGTGCGTTCAGTTTCGACAGGAAAATTCAGTTTTGACAGTAACATTTAGTTTCGACAGTAAAATTTAGTTTTGATAGTTAAGTTCAGAGTCAACAGTTTTTACATCATCTGTTGGAGTTAGGTGTTTTTTGGTGATGTAAATGTTACATCTAGCACTTTCTGGTCATGTATTTTACATCATCTATTGGAGATGCTATTAGAATCCCTCTTCAGATTAACGATGTCTGTCTTGTACTGCTTCAGCCTCGACGTCGTACACCTCGCCGGAGCTGCTCCAACGACCGAACCACCCATCACAACAGAGCAGTACCCTTGACGCCGTCTACAGACGCCTCAGATCTTCTTCCACACCTCCGACAGCCACCTCCGCCGTAGCATCTTCAGCGCCCAACCCAATGATACTGAGGTCGACACGGCTACGCCAAAGAGGTTGTACACTTGTCACATCACTTATTACTCTACATTCATGTCGACCCTTAGGGCTATTTTTCTTCAAAGGAAAAAGTGAAGGAAAAACATAGCAATAGGAAATTTACCTATGGTACTCTACTATTCAATTATTCATGCATTTGGTTGAAAGGAATGGAGGAAAACAAAATTGAAGTATATTTTTTCCTTTCGTGTCTGTTTCAAAGAAAAAACATAGAAATTTTAACATACACCCGACTTACTTTTGAAAATCCTATGCTTGAAAACAAGACTAAGTGCATTTGTGGCATAATAACATTCTAACAATACACGTTTTCATGTGGTTTCACTTTAATTTGGCCATGTTTCTTTGCATTCCTGTGCTCTTCCGATTCATGTTGACAGAAATCCTGTGTTTACAAATGCTCTGTTTTCCACGTGCATTCCTATTCTATTCCGATGTTTTTATTATCCCTACATTTTTAGAATCCGTTAAGCCAAAGGAGCCCTTACAGAATTACTTCAGTTACAGATAGGTGTTGAAGAAAACTTTGTGTGGTTTGTCCTGCTCCTGCCGCGCCGTCGTCCACCTCACCTGGGCTACTCCATCGACAGAAGCGTCCACCATTCCAGACACCACGACTCCTGACCGTCTTTCGCCACCTCAGATCTCCTTCACCACCACCGGCAGCCACTGCAACTGCATCACCATCATCGACTCAGCAGATGAACCTGAGGAGTACACGGGTCCGCAAGAGAGGTCGCACTCTTTTGTTTCTGCTTACATTATGCATTACTTAATATAACTTGCTACTTTATCATCCTGTTCAGCTCTTAAACTCCAAGTCAGGTCCAAATTTATGTTCAATCTTGAGTTTTAAAATGCTTGTGGGGCACATATCGAGGCAGCAATGAATAGTATCTCTGTCTATTATCTGGTTCACCTAGGGTATGTCTATGTGGTTCATCTTGGGTGGGAAACAAACAGTAAAGCAACCTTCATCTGTCTTTTTATTAAATTAAAGCTATCATCAGCCTGCTATCATTATTTTTGGATCTATCCACTTGTTGTTACCATCACTCTAGATTTTTGCATGCTCTCCTTACATAATCTCACTATATTTTTTTCGTATGCATGTCAGTTATTGTACACAGTCATGCTGAACATGTAGAGAAAAAGAGAAGAGTTTTGCGCAGCAATACAATGTTAGGCAGACATCGCTCCATGGTGGGTGCAATGGCAAACCCTCCCCCCCTCCCGCAGATTGTAATCCAGAGGAAGATAGCTGTTCAGAGGTGGATTCAGAGGGAGCTGACCACTCCTATTTACCCACCGAGGTGTTTGCTCTAACTTGGCATGATGATGTTGGTCATATCATGCATATGTTGTCTTGCATTGCTTACTTTCGACATCATATATGTCATCTGCTTAGTTTAGACATGTCTATAATGCCACCTGTTTAGTTTCTATATCATATCTGTGAATTATGCAATCTCATCTTTTTTAGCCAGCCATAATATATGTGAAATATGCGATGCCATCCTATTTAGCCAGGCATCATATATTTGAATTATATCTTGCCATTCCTTTTTTCATTACATTTCCATTTGTCGACAATGTTTGTACATTCCACTACTCTTCCTGTGAATCAGCCATTTGAGTGGGTGATGGAAAAATTTGGAGTGACAACAAGGTCTTCAGAGCAGACAGTGCTACCTGTCAAAGCAGATATCTTGCTGGGTCCAGATAGCTCCTTAGAGATGGATGCAGAGACAGATGACCAGTCCTATCCCCCCCCCCGAGGTGTATGCTCTAACTTGGCAGGGTTATACTGCTCATATCATGCATATGGTGTCTTGCATTGCATAGTTTAGACATCATATACACAATATTCAACACCATGTGCTTAGTTAAGACATCATATATGCGAATGCCATCTGTTTAGTATATAATCACATATGTCAATACTATCATGCCATCCTGTCTACTTAGATAACATGTATGTGAATTATGTCATGCGAACTTTACTAAAGACATCATATAATTATCTCATGCCATCCTGTTTAGTTAGTCATCATATCTTTGAATTATGTCATGCTAACCTGTTTAGATAGACATCATATATGTGAAATTATGTCATCCTATCCTGTTTAGTTAAACAATATATATGTGAACTATTTCATGCCCTTTTTTTCCCTCACTATCTATTGCATCTGTCTCTCATACAAGGCCTGTACATTCAACTACTTTCCTTGTTTATCAGCCATTTGAATTGGAGGGGTTGATGGCAGTATCTAGCGGAGTAAAAACACGATCTTTGAATAAAACAGTGCTACCTGTTGATGGAGATAGCACCCCGGCTGTACATGCACAAGAACCAGCCCTACCACACATAACCCAGACTCTCGCAGATTGTACCCCTACTCCGATGGACAGAGAACCAGCTTCACCCAATCTAACCCCAACCCCAGCACATAGTAACCCAGTTACAGTTGACACAACACAATCTCGACCACATAGCTCCCAAACAAGAGCAGTTGGTAAGGCAGCTCCAGTGCCCAAAGCGCCAGGACTACCACGGCGAACCCCAACTCCACCAGTTAGTACACCTATTCCTCTGGACGAAGCACAACCAGTCATTCGTAGTTTAGCATCTATCGCATTTGATGCTGTTAAATCCTATGTGCGTATCTTCCCATCATGGAAATATTATACTGAAGATGAAGGAAAAAGCCAGTTGCAGGTATTCCTCCAGGAGTTATGTGTAAGTAATGTTATTCATGGCAATTACTTTGCTTTGTCCCATACTTTCTACCTCCTTGTTGGTTATAACACAGCAAATGTTCCCATTTTTCTCTATAGAGAAGGACCAATTTGGAAACTCAGGATGAGGAAACCTGTGCTAATACCTGTCCTATCTTCAAGAATGCTTTGCGACAGTATCAGAATTACCTGAAGAAAATGTACTTCACTGGCAAGGAAACTCATCAAATTCCTTTACTTTCTCCTGAGACACATTTACGGGACGATGACTGGGAACGCCTTGTTCTGTACTGGTCCAGAACCAAGAATCTGGTAGGGTCTATAAGATCATATTTCATTTACAAGTACTATATGCGTGTGTCTTACTGTACTCTGTTCTTGTAGAACAAGTGCTTAAACCTGAAGAACAACTGTTCTCAGGTAAGATTCCATAGCTATGGTGCACACTGCTTTGCTCTTGTATCACTGTATTTACTCATACAAACTAAATTTTAAATTGAAGGATCCAATCGAAACTCCAATGGCACAACCGGTATGTTTAAACATGTTTCTTTAACCGGTTTGCTCTTCTAAATTGCTCTATGTTGATTTCAATTTCAATTGTGTTGACAATTGTCTTCTCATATCATGCACATTACTAGCCTCAAAACAGAGCCAATAGTGTTGTTGTACATGTATACCCATGGTACCTATCTGAAATCTTGTTGTGCCGTGTAGTTTCCCACACGTATTCTTCTAATGCTGCTTTGTCTTGAACTGATATGATTTGAATCGTGTCTCTATTTAGATTTGGCAAGACAATGCAGTGACCATAGCACATAGATATATGTTTGTTTGATGCTTTTATTATGTAGTACTTCACAATAGAAGACTTGTTAGTTTAATCCTGTCCACCTTACTACTGAACTGGTTCACCAAAATGAGTTTCATATACTAAAATGCTAAACCTGTTATGTGTCTGCTTGTTTCTTCTTTTAGATTGCTGACAGAATATTGGAGAAGAGTACCTCATTAAGCAATGGTAAAGGAAGTAATGCAGATAAGGTTCAGGATAGTGAGACAGCCTTTTTGGTCTCCAACAAAGCTGATAAAACAGATAAGGAAAACCATCTTGAAGACAGTGAGACAACCCCAAAGTCCTGTCTTGATGTAGTGTTTGAGTTACTGGCCACTACTGCTGGCACAAGCTCTTCGAACTCGTTGTCTGAATCAGTTCGGTTTCTTGAGTCTCAACTACAAGTTGAAAGACATCGATCAGCTGTGCTGCGACAAGAAGCCGAAGGACTGCGGAAGTCCCTGCAGAATTCAGATGCATACGTTCTGGTGCAACAGCAAGCGTTGGAGGATTTTAGCGCCAAACAAGAGAAAGCTAATAAGCTTGCTAAGCTTATTGCCAACATGGTGGATACCCAGGATACCATTTCTTGAGCTCTTCTGAAGTTGTTTCAGTGATGGACTTGTTTTGCTGCCATGTTTATTTGCACTGGTGGCCAATTTAGACGCCAAGTGTATGTAATATGCTGCTTTGTTCGATATATTTGCACTGGTGGCGAACTTTGATGCCCAGTGGATGTAATATGTGTAATAGCCATAATAGCCTTGTGTTAGTTGCTTGCTTATTTATTTCCTTATTGTCATGTTTAGTTGTTTGCTTGTAGTCACTGCAGTTCTTTTTCCGTGGTTTGCTAGTGGCCACAAAAACATTTTTCCGCGGTCCTGCTACCTGCTGTAGTGACCATTGGCCCCCTACGGGCCATACGATCCATGGGCCTTCTACGGGCCGTAGGATCCGTGGGCCTTCCATGGGCCGTAGGATCCATGGGCCTTCTACGGGCCGTAGGATCCATGGGCCTTCTACGGGCCGTATAATCTATAGGCCGAACATGGGCCGCACTATTCATGGATCAATAACAGACAGCAATATGGGCCGTAAACAGGCCAAAATGGGAGTCGTCAGTTTATGGCCCGACCGTAACGGGCCGTTAACAGGCCGGTATGTATTACAGGCTTAATTCTACCTACAGGCGTAACGGGTCGTTAAAGGGCTGGAATACATGATGGTACAAAAACGGCCCAATGGATTAATGGGCCACAAACGGGCTGACTGAAACCATGGGATGAATTTGGCCCATTAGCTTAACAGGCCAGTAACGGACCGTAAGTAGTCCAGGGCTGGAAATGAGCCCAACAACAAATGGGCCCTTAGAAGGCCGAAAGGTAGCGTGGGCTGGAAACAGCCCAACTGAATAATGGGTCGTTAATGGGTATAAAGCGATTTACTGTTCAATATGGGCCAGTTTCACCACGGGCCGTTAAAGGGCCCAGAGTTACAAAGGGCCTCATATGGGCCGAAAGACTTTATGGGTCATACATGAGCCTGAAGTTACAACAGGCTGAGATTATATTGGACGGCCCACATGTCGCTGCTGGGCCGAATTCTGGAAGGCCATAACGGGCCTTGAGTTAACGGGCCGTAAACGGGCTATACGCGAACAGGCCGTGAACAGGCTTTCGATGGGCCGGCTTGTTAACTTTGGCTAAGTAGGCCGGCCTTTTTAACCTAAATGGGCCACTGTTGGGCCATGCCACGTGTCGACGTATCATAGGCGCCTCCTGTCCATTGGACGGTTGACATCTGTCCCAACGAGGAGCTGACACGTTGTTCCTTCGGCCAATGAGAATTTTACACGTGGAAAATCGCCATTGGTCGTGGTAGTTAACTAGTTATCGGATCCAAAACCGGACCTGATAGCTTAACATCGACCCATTACGGTGGATGCCATGTGTCGGTTACCCTTGACGAAAGCACTTCCATGACACACCATTTATCGTCATGGAAGTGGACACTTCCGTGATGTTAATTTGAGTATTGTCATGGAACACTTCTACGACAACACATGTATGACTATCTTGATTCTGTCATAAAATCGTCATGGATGTACATGCATGACAGAAAACCTGACCTACTGTGACAAACACGTATCATCACGAAAGTGTTTTTTTGTAGTGATCACTATCACTTTCAGCACTTGCAGAGAATACCTTGCTGAAAACCGCTTGTCATTTCCTTCTGCTCCTCGTTGGGTTCGACACTCTTACTTATTGAAAGGACTATGATTGATCCCCTATACTCGTGGGTCATCAAGACTCTTTTCTGGCGCCGTTGCCGGGGAGTGAAGCGCCTTTGGTAAGTGGAATTTGGTAAAGAAACATTTATATTACATGCTGAAATTTTCTGTCACTCGTTACTATGGAAAACAATCCTTTGAGGGGTTTGTTTGGGGTATCTTCACCACGTCCGGAAGCAATAAGAGTTGCTCCTCTACCTACTGAATCTACTGAAAATATTTATTATGAGATTCCTTCGGGTATGTTAGAGAAACTGCTAGCTAATCCTTATGCAGGAGATGGAACGATACATCCTGATATGCACTTAATCTATGTGGATGAAATTTGTGAATTGTTTAAGCTTGCATGTTTATCCGAGGATGGAGTTAAGAAGAAGGTATTCCCTTTATCTTTGGAGGGAAAGGCATTGACATGGTATAGGCTATTAGATGATATTGGAACATGGGATTGGAACCGGCTGAAATTGGAATTTCATCAGAAGTTTTATCCTATGCATCTGGTTCATCGTGATCGGAATTATATATATAATTTTTGGCCTCGTGAAGGAGAAAGTATCGCTCAAGCTTGGGGGAGGCTTAAATACATGATGTATACATGCCCCAATCATGAGCTCTCAGGAGAAATTATTATACAAATTTTTTATGCCCGTCTTTCTCATAATGATCAATCCATGCTCGATTCTTCTTCTACTGGTTCCTTTATGAAGAATACTATTGACTTCAAATGGGGTCTTCTGGAAAGAATTAAACGCAACTCTAAAGATTGGGAACTCGACAAAGGTAAAGAGTTAGGTATAAAACTTGAGTTTGATTGTGTTCAATCTTTTATGGAAACTGATGCTTTTTATAAGTGTAATACTAAATATGGACTTGACTTTGAGATAGTAGCTTCCTTCTGTGAATATTTTTGCTACTCATGTTGATGTCCCTAAGGAGAAGTGGTTTAAGTATCATCCACCTATTGAAGAAATGTTAGAGGAATCTGTTATAGTTAAAGATGAAACGATTATCTATAATATTGATCTAGTTGTGCCTGTTGCTTATATTGAGAAACCACCTTTTTCTGTTAGGATTAAGGAACATACTAAAGCTACAACTGTGGTTAATAAAAGTAATATTAGAACACCTAAACCCTCTGAACAAATAAGTGTGGAACCTAATATTGCTATGGTTAAAGTCTCTTGGTTGATAATATTTATGGGCATGTTATTTATTTCTGTGATGAAGCTGCTACAATTGCTAAACCTGCTAGAAACGAACAAGATATGCTAGATAAGAATAAACCAGTAGTTGGTATGCCTGTTGTTTCTGTTAGAATTGGAGATCATTGCTATCATGGTTTAGAAATTATGAATGATATTGCACCTGCTGAGATTGAAGACATTGATGTTACTATTAAGCTTGCAAATAGAGATACTATTTCTGTTGGGAAACGTAGTAGAAAACAAAAAAAATCGCCCTACGATGACCCAGGAACAATATGAAGGTGCATAACGGGTTGTGATCAACGATCGTTACCGACTCCGGGAGTGCAGCAGAAGTAGATGAGTCGGTGTAGATCGTATTTGGAGTCCCTCGAACATCGATGATGATCCCGCGAACGACCCTCGAACGATCCCTCGAACAGAAGACCGAAAGCACGACCTCTCTACTTGGTTGCAAGCGTACGGTCTTCACGATCCGGCAGCGCTTCGCCGTCTAGAGCTAATCGTCGCCGGAGAATTAGAGGGAGGAGTTTAGAACCACATGGGGCTTCTAATTATGAGGATTAGAGGTGGCTAGGGCTCGCTCTAATTAGTCAACTAGGACCAACTAGAACGTGCACTAGATCAACTAGAGGAGGCTCCAAAACTTGGGTTGTCATAGGGTGGAAATCCTCTAGTATATATAGGTTCGAGGGGAGGGAGAGGGTAGCCACCAAGGGGGGAAAGTCCCCCTTGGGGTGCCGGCCATAGGGGGAGGAGTAGGACTCCTCCCCAAGTCCAATTCGGCCCCCTTACAAGGAAAGGGGGGGGGGCCTTCCTACTTGGGCCCTTGTGGCCCAAGTTGCTCTCCACCTCTTGGCCTTTTAAGGTCCATTGATATTTAAATTAAATATAAAATGTTCTAAACATTTCCATAGCATTATATATATAATTTAACATCTCCAGAAACATTTTCCACCTATATATAATTAATCGGTAATACCCGGTATTACCCGATATTTACTGAAACCCTTCCGGTGACTCCGAAACGCTTCCGGAACCTCTCGGAACTATTCCGGATATTAATGAAACAATTCCACAAATATATTCTCATCACCCCCGTCCTACTAACACGTAGCAGATCATGATTACCTTAAGCTTGTGACCCCATAGGTTCGGTAAACCATAGACATGAACGAAACCCCTTCGTTCAATGACCGATAGCGGAACCGTGGACATCCATATCGGTCCCTATGATTACACGAATGATATTCGAGTGAACCTTTGGTTATCATGTGATGTTGCCTTTGCTTTGCGATACTTTACAAAACCCAATGTGCATCGGTATCCTCTTGAGTCATCATCATGCTCACTATACCGTTGCTCCCGTTACCGGTTTTGTTCTTCTTTCTCGTTGACGTGTTCCGGCATCCTCGTGACGTAGTCACCTATGTCTATCCAGACGATGATGGATGCCATCACACCGAGAAGGCCCTAAGAATATCTCTCCATCGCCGGAGGAGCAAATCCCACTCTTGAGCTATCCGGTCACTTGTCAAACTTTCCGGTGTGCCTGAAAGTTGTCGTTATGATTGCTACTTGTGAGTTGCGTTGGGATTTCCCCGAAGAGGAGGGGATGATGCAGTACAGTAGAGATAAGTATTTCCCTCGGTTAGAAACCAAGGTTATCAATCCAGTAGGAGAATCACGCAGCAACTCGTTAGCAACACCTAGACACAAAATAACAAATACTTGCACCCAACGCAAACAAGGGGTTGTCGATCCCTTGGCGGTTAATTGCAAGGATCAAATCTCATAGTGATAGATAGATAGATAAATAAAAACACAAAATAAAATAACATAAATAAAAGTGCAGCAATATATTTTTGGATTTTTATATATGATTTAGATAGACCCGGGGGCCATAGTTTTCACTAGAGGCTTCTCTCTTGAAGATAACATACGGTGGGTAAACAAATTACTGTTGGGCAATTGATAGAAAAGCAAATATTCATGATGATATCTAAGGCAATGATCATGTATGTAGGCATCATGTCCGAGACAAGTAGACTGACTCCTGCCTGCATCTACTGCTATTACTCCACACATCGACCGCTATCCAGCATGCATCTAGAGTATTAAGTTCATAAAGAACGGAGTAACGCCTTAAGCAAGATGACATGATGTAGACAAAGTAAACTCAATCAATATGAATAAAACCCATCTTTTTATCCTTAATGGCAATGATACAAATATGTGTCATGTCCCTTTCTGTCACTGGGATTGAGCACCGCAAGATCGAACCCATCACAAAGCACCTCTCCCATTGCAAGAAAAATCAATCTAGTTGGCCAAACCAAATCAATAGATCGGAGACAAATACAAAGCTATAATAATCGTGCATAAAAGAGTTCAGAGAAGACTCAAATAATATTCATAGATAATCTGATCATAAACTCACAATTCATCGGATCCCAACAAACACACCGCAAAAAGTGATTACATCGAATAGATCTCCAAGAACATCAAGGAGAACATTGTATTGAAGATCAAAGAGAGAGAAGAAGCCATCTAGCTACTAGCTATGGACCCGTAGGTCTATGGTAAACTACCCACACATCATCGGAGGGGCAGCAAGGTTGATGTAGAACCCCTCCGTGGTCGATCCCCCCTCCGGCAGAGTGCCAGAAAAGGCCCCGGATGGGATCTCTCGAGAACAGAAGCTTGCGGCGGCGGAAAAAGTATTTTGGGTGGCTCTCCGTTGGTTTCCTGATTTTAGAGAATTTATAGAGGTGGAATTAGGTCAAATAGCTGAACGTGGGCCCCACAAGCCACCAGGGCGCGCCCACCCCCCTGGGCGCGCCCTGGTGCGTTGTGGGCTACTCCTTCATCTTATGGCCCTCTCCCGAAGCTTCCAGCACTACTGGAAACAGAGAATTTGCCGTCTGCTGGTTCTTTGCCATCAGCCAGCTGACGGCAAAGAACCTCTTTGCCGTCAGCTTTGGTGAAACAGACGGCAAAGAAAGGACTCATGGCAAAGAGGTTTTTTGCCATCAGTCCTTTCTTTGCCGTCTGCTAGCAGACGGCAAAGAGAAAAAAGGCAGACGGCAAAGAGGAGGGCGGGCCCCACAGAAGCACGGTGTTGGCTAGGTCAACTCTTTGCCGTCTGCTAGATATTTGCCGTCCGCTAGCAGACGGCAAAGAATGACATAGCAGACGGCAAAAAGAGCAAAGGGCCCCACCCGCCGCGCGGTACCAGTGGGGGCTAACGAACGGCCGCTATGCCGTCTGCTAGCAGACGGCAAAGAACAATATGCCGTCCACTAGCAGACGGCAAAGCGGGGGTTGCCTTAACGGCTACCCCGTGCCCGAAACCCCCCACTTCGCCCACTCATCCCTCCGCGCCCTCTCTCTCTCTCGCTCTCTGTCGCCGCCACCGCGCCCGTCGCCGCCATCGCGCCTGTCGCCGCCGACGCCCACCCCTCGGCCCTGCCGCCCCGACGCCAACCGCCGCCCCACCACTCGCCCCCCTAAGGACGAAGCCGGCGACCCCACCCGCCGCCGCCGCCGCGCTGACCCCTCCTCCCCACCCGTCGCCCACCGGCGGGCCCCAGCCGAGGCCTCCGTCGCCCTTGCCATCCGCGAGCGCTGCGCCCCGGCCTGCCGTGCCGCCGCCCGCCAATGTGAGCTCTTCTACTCTTCTCTAATCCATGGACATGGCCGTGGCTGTGTTGGTGCTTTGTTGCTAGTGGGGAATTTTTTTGACGATCATGCTAGTGGGGATTTGGTGGCTGTGATCTAGGGGTAGTGTGGTGCTGTGTTCTGCAGAAGCAGATGATCAATTGGGTGCTACCCTGACTATTTCTTCTATGCTATAGCTATATTGTATTTTGAGTAGTATATTGTATATTGTATATTTAGGAATTGCTACTGTATATTTAGGAGTAGTCATCGGAGGGAGAGGAAGAGGGAGGGAGAGGGAGAGGGAGGGAGAGGGAATCCCGAGCGTGGCCGCCAGCCAGCTATATAGGAATTGCTACTATATATTTAGGAGTAGTCGTCGGAGGGAGAGGGAGAGGGAGGGAGAGGGAGAGGGAATCCCGAGCGTGGCGTCCTAAATGACGGCTATTTAGGTTAGGGGGTTCCTCGGCGTCGATGGAACCCTAAATGACGGCTATTTAGGTTAGGGGGTTTCTCGGCATCAATGGAACCCTAAATGATGGGTATTTAGGTCAGGGGTGCCTCGACGTCGACGGAACCCTGAATGACAGCTATTTCGGGTAGGGGTGCCTTCGCGTGGATGGAACCCTAAATGATAACTCTTTAGGTTAGGGGTTGTTGCGGGGAACGAGCTGTGCGAATCATTTTTTTACAACTTGGCGGTGGCATCCTGTTGTAAATATTTAGGTAGGTTGACGGAAAAATCAATAATGCTATGTTACTCATCTTTGGATTTAAACGTGCAGTTGTTTCGTCGCTACAAGGGTCTGGTGTTCGACGAGCTCCGCCCCTGCATTCGTGGGTGAGCACAAATGACATCTCCTCCTCCCCCCTTCATTTGCTCTGTTCCGGCCTTCGTGCCGATGAAACTTGCTAGCTATAGGTGTGTTCAATCATCACTATGCGTGACCACTATGCGTCTCCCGTTCAAAAGGGTTACATCTATAAATATGCATGCATTTGCATATTTATAACCGTGATTCTTTCGAATTGTCCAACTTTATTCATGGACAGCCCGAGTATGTGTAGATTGGGTTCGTTTTCCCATATGCTCTGCTCCGGATCCGATGCAGAATTTCGTCAGTGCCTCCCTGTTGTTCTCCGGGTACACATCCTCTCTGCTTATTGCCGAGACGTGTATCAGGAGAACAGCGGGGAGGTGCTGCCGAAATTTTGCGTCGGATCCGGAGCAGAGCATGGGAAAACGAACCCAATCTACACATACTCGGGTGGGATTAGGACCTATCTTTACCTATTAGCGTCTAGGTTGCATGGACGTAATAAAACTGACAAACTCCATTAACTGATGAATATGGTTTGCTGAATTATATATATATTTCTTGTGTGTCCAGTAGCTAGGCAAGATGAGTGATCATGCGTGGATGTACACCGGTCACACTAGTCAGAAAGACATGACCGATGAATGGTTAACAAAAACCAAGGGGTTTGTGAGAGCCGCATTTGCAAATGGCCAGAGAAAAACCTAGTGCCCCTGTGTCCGGTGCGACAACTATCATAAGAGGACAGAGCTTGAAATGAGTAAACACCTACAGAAGTGGGGTTTTACGCCTGCTTATACGGTCTGGACATTTCATGGTGAGTCTGCCCAACGTGCCAGAGCTGAGGTGGGCCGTCGTCTCACCGACGAGCATGGTACCGAGATCGAAGACATGGTGGAAGACTTTGATGATGCTCGGGATTCGGACGATGAGATGGAGGAATCTGCAAAGGCCTTCAATGATATGTTGGAGTCTTCAAAACGTCCTCTCCATGAGCACACTGAGCTTTGTCAGCTGGATGCCATCGCACAAGTAATGGCTCTGAAGGCTCAATTCAACTTGGGCAGAGAATGCTACGACGCGATGATGACACTATTTGGACGCTTTCTACCCAAAGGCCATGTTGCCTGCAAACCTGTACCAGTCGGACAAAATCCTCCGTGTACTTAAGATGCCCTATGAGAAGATAGATGCCTGTGAGAATGGATGTGCCTTATTTAGGCTTGAGTATGCAGACTTGAACTATTGTCCCATTTGCAAGTCTTCCAGGTATGTTGTGGTAGACAACGGTATGGGTGAGAAGAGTCAGACAAAAATCCCAGTTAATGTTCTTCGGTATATGCCAATCATACCAAGACTTCAACGTCTTTTCATGGTCGAAGAGACGGCCAGACAGATGACATGGCACAAATTGGGCAAAAGAACCGAACTAGATGCAGATGGGAATCAGATGTTGGTACACACATCGGACGCTTTTGCGTGGAAGCACTTCGATGCAATACATCATGATAAAGCGGCAGATCCAAGGCATCCTCGAGTCGCCATCAGCACAGATGGGTTCAATGTGTTTGGTATGATGGCAGCCCAATACAGTTGTTGGCCTGTATTTGTCATTCCACTCAATCTCCCCCCCGGACAGATTATGCAAAGAAAGAACATTTTCCTGACGTTGATAATTCCGGGGCCCAACTATCCGGGGAAGAGTATGAATGTGTACATGCAACCGCTTAAGGATAAATTGCAAGAAGCTTGGGATAATGGGATCAAGACATACGACGCCGCTACAAAAAAAACTTCCTAATGCATGTGTGGTACATGTACTCGATGCATGACTTGCCGGCGTATGCGCTATTCGTTGGCTGGTGTGTGCATGGAAGGTTCCCGTGCCCCACATGCAAGGCAGCTCTTGAGTTTCGTTGGCTGGATGCGGGTCGCAAGTATTCTTGCTTCGACTTGCATAGACAGTTCCTGGATCCTCGCCATAAGTTCAGAAAAGACAAGAAGAAATTCATCAAAGGTAGAGTTGTCAAAAACTCTGCACCACCTGCGTTGACAGGCCAACAGATCCTAGATCAGTTAAACGCTCTCGAGCCGGATCCAGAGCGTCCAGGGTATTTCAAGGGGTATAATTCGGAACACGCCTGGACTCACAAGACATGCTTGTGGGATCTGCCTTACTTCACAGACCTCCTTTGCCCACACAACATCGACGTGATGCACACTGAAAAGAATGTCGCCGAGGCCCTCTTTGGTACATTATTTGGCATAGAGGGGAAGTCAAAGGATAATCCTAAGGCTAGAGTCGATCAGGAGGCTCTATGTGATAGACCGTTACAAAACATGCGACAACCGAAAGGAAAGCAGAACTGGACGAAGCCAAAGGCATGGTTCAATCTTGGAAGGCCAGATATGAGGGAAATTATCCTGTGGGTGAAAAAGGAGTTGATGTTCCCCGATGGGTATGCAGCGAATCTAAAGAGGGGAGCGAGTCTTGAAAAATTGAAAATATTTGGTCTCAAGAGTCATGATTGGCACATATGGCTTGAGCGGGTAATGCCGGTGATGTTGCGTGGCTTTATCCCTGAGGATGAATGGCTAGTACTGGCAGAGCTGAGCTATTTCTTCCATGTTCTTTGTGCGAAAGAACTATCGCCTGGCTTGCTAGATGAAATGGAAGAGTTGGCGCTGGAGTTGATCTGCAAGTTAGAGAAGATCTTCCCACCGGGCTTCTTTAATCCAATGCAGCATTTGATTTTGCATCTCCCGACCGAGGCACAATTGGGGGGGCCCGTGCAGAATCGTTGGTGCTACGCAACTGAGAGGATGCAGAAGACGCTTCGAGCAAAATGTAAAAATAAACGTAGAATTGAAGCATCGATGGCCGAGGCATTCATTACTGAGGAGGCGGCAAATTTCGTGACAGCACACTACGAAGCCAAAAATCATCATTTGCATAATCCGAAGCCTCGGTACAATGCTGGTGACCCTAAAAAGGGTGGATCCAACCTCAACCTATTCAAAGGGAAGCTCGCACCAGCCGGTGCTTCTAATTCCTTATCGGATGTCGAAGAATGGCGGACCATTTCGTTGTATATCTTCAACAACCTAACAGAAGTGCGGCCGTACATCGAGTAAGTTCTCGGTACATTGTTTCGCAACTTCTAATTCCTTTGAACTGCTCTTATTCCCGGATATTTGATATAGTCGATACGTCACCAAATTCTCATATGGAGCGGTGATCCAAAAGGATTCCGTCGAAGAGTATGAGCTTCTGGCAAAGCATGGAGGCGGCTATCCCGGTTTCATCTCTTGGTTCAAACAAACGGTAATTTCCATTAGACCATTTCATTTCTTCGTCTAAATTGCGGCTAATGCAACAATCCTTTCGTATTAAACTTGTAGGCTAATTCAGAGTCTATGGACGCCGAATTGAAACAAGTCGCTAATGGTTTTGACTATAAGGTCCGTTCATTTGACAAATACGACATCAACGGGTATCGCTTTCGTACCTATGGCAAAGAGCTATCTATGGCCGATCGAAAGTCTACAAATTGTTGTGTCTCTGCTATCGGTGAAGGAGATACTGAGTATTATGAAAGAGTTGAAGCAATTTATGAACTTCTATTCTATGGTGCAAACCCACCGAACGTCGTAGTCTTCAAATGTTTTTGGTTCCAGCCGAAGGAGACTAGAAGGACTCATGAACATATAGGGCTAGTCGAAATCAAACAAAACACCCATTTGGATGTTCCCGATGTCTATATTACGGCTCAACAGGCAACCCAAGTTTTCTATCTACCGTGGGCCTGTCAAAGTGATCCAAATCTCAATGGTTGGGATGTCGTTTATGAAGTGCCGCCACATGTTAGACCACCTCCCCCAATGAAGAGGATTATGAACCTCACATTAACCCAGACACATATGAAGGAGAATTCTTCCAAGAAACACGTCTTTCCAAAAAACGTTTCTAGAACTGCTCTACTTCACCCCAGAACATTGAAGTAGACAGCGACAGTGAATCCGACTTCACCCTTGAGCCGGAACAAGTAGAGCCGGAACAAGAAGAGGTTACTGCTGCGGATGACCTGTCAATGCTTGACCGATTACGTAAAGGAGGCCTTCCACATGTTGATGCATTTATTGATGATGATGATGAGCACGTCATTACTGATAGTGATGATGATGATGCATTTATTGACCCCAGAGCATACATAGATGATGAAGATTAATATTAGTTCATGTCAGGTATTCAATTATTATTATGTACATATATATTATTAATTAGTTCATGTTAGGTATTCCATTTTTTATTATGTTCATGATGATGATACACTTAAATTATATACATATTATTATTCATGTCAGGTATTCAATTTTTTTATGTTGTACTAATTTCGTTTACTCTTTGTCATTGCAGGTGTTGACAGATGGTGGGCACGGGTCCAGAGCGCTCCGAGGCTCCTTCCTTGGCGCGTGGTGGGAGGGGTGCTTCCATTCCACGCCAGCAACTCCGGAGAGCGCTGCATCTCAGTATGCAGACACCACCGGCGGGTGCTTCTTCTTCAGCCGGGAGAGGTCGGGGGAAGAAGAGGGGTACTAGAGGTGGCCGTGGCGGCGGGAGAGGTAGGAAGGCTGCTATGCCTTCCTCGCCGCCACCCCCAGCTGATTCACCTGACCACAGGACTGCTCCGTCTGAGGTGGACCCGTCTCGGACTTCGGTCCACGAGCCTCGGGCCGACGAGCCTCGGGTCGTCGAGCCTTCGCCCCACGAGACTCCGGTCCACGAGCCTCGGGCCGCCGAGCCTTCGCCCCACAAGACTCCGGTCCCAGAGGCTTCGTCCCACGAGACTCCGGAGCAGAGCAAGGATCAGGCTACATCGCAGTCGACCCGATGGGGGGACTGGCCGCCGGAGGCGAGTGGCCATGCTGATGGTGGCGAGGATCGCTTTTCGGATGATAGCTATAGCGAGGGCGAGCTGGTTGAGGGGGGCAACGTCTACTAGCGTGGTGGTACAAAGCTCCCGCCCGTGCCGGCGACCCGCGAGCAGAGGTGGTTGATTGCGCCTAATGGGGAGAAGTAAGTGCATTTACTCTTTTTTAACCTTTTGCCTTCACGTTTCTTCAAAATCTAATGCGTTGGCCTTGTCATACTGCAGGGGTTGGATACACGGCCCTGGTATCCGGAAGCCCTACTTCGTCCTTGGTGTGCTTTGCCGGCAGAACTTCCCGGGGTGGGTCACGTTGCCCGGTGAGGGTCAGGTTCAACAGCTCGGACTGAGCTGGGAGCTGTACTTGGCTGCCTCGGCCCCGCCGCAGGAGAGGATCGACGGTGTCTTGTGCCGCACGAGGGCCGAGATGCTGATCCAGACATTTTGGGTAATTTCTCCTTTACAGAATTAAAAATCAACAGTACCGAGTTATTGTACTAATCAGTGTTGTCTTGTTTCATTGCAGACCTTCTACAGGTGTCTTGAGGGAGAGGAGGAGGCCGCGGCTATGGTTATCGAAGCCGAGTGCAGGCGCCTACTTCAGAACTTATGGCATGAGGCTCGGGTGCAGGCTGTTCGAGACTACTACGCCTCGACTGGTATTAAGAGGTCCAAGACGAAGTGTCGCGGCAAGTTTCTGAGTAAGGAGAAGTACATGAAGGTAAATACCTATTGTTAAGGCCTTGTACTTAGTTTCCTTGATTTGATTCGTAGGCGTAGCGCTGAAATTTCTCTTGACTAACTTAGGTGCCCCCGAGATGGTGTGCGGATAGGATGGACTGTTGGGAGGCGTTGGTGGATGAGTGGTGCTCTCCCCAATGGCTAGCCGTCCACAACAATGCCAAGGAGCGGCATGCCAAAATGGTTGGTGTGCCACACCATCAAGGGAGCGCCAACCTATATGAGTTCGGGAATAACTGGGTATGTGGTTTGCTTCATGATTCATGCAATTTCATTCTTCATGCTAGCTTGAGCCCTTAACTAATACTTTGTTCCTCTCTTTTAGGCGCGACACAACAAGACGGAGGTGCCAGAGGTGTTCGACCTCTATGCCATGGCCCATACTGCAAAGTACAAGAAGGCCAAGGCATTCTCTGAGTCTGACCTTGATCATCCAGAGAGCTTCACCAACATCTCCTCCCACAACAAGCTCGTGAGGTACAGAGACGAGGGGAAGGCAAGGAAAGGGGAGGACTTTCACCCGAGCCGGCAACCTCTTGATCCAGAGCTGGTGATGATATCTGGTGGCGGGAGGCCCCATGGCTCGATAGCCATTGGGGATGGACTGATACGTCGTCCTAGCACTCTCCCGGAGATCAAGAAGCGCCAGACGAGCTCCGATCTTGAGATAAGGCCTCGTCCATGGCCAATGGAGCTCCAAATCGAGGTTAGTTATACGGACTCAAATACCTTTCCTCCATTACATTGTGTGTGCGGCCGTCGATGATTACAATGCTAACGAGGAGTGGTGTTGCAGGCTGCTCTTGAGAAAGAGAGAGCGAAGACCCATGAGCTTCTGGCGGAGGCAAAGAGTCAAGCGGCGGAGAGGGAGAGGGAGTTGGAGGAGAGGACTGCTACGCTGTTGGAGGAGGAGAGGAACCGGAACGACGCGTCAAACCGGGCCTTATACGAGCTCTTCGTGGTAAGTTTCTTCTGCATATTAGCCAAATCATGCACGTAATGTTCGTTTCATGACTAACTAATATGACTGACTCGTGAAAACCAAATGTGCAGACCATGTGCCAGAGCAACGGTCAGACCCCTCCGCCTATGCCAGTCATTGCTCCGGCGGGCACGGTGAGTTTCATTTGAATGGTCATTAGTTACTAGTCTTCACATTTGAGTTGCATCATGCTAACGAGACATTGCAAATGATCTTTGGTGCAGCGTAACTCCCGACAAGCATCGACCGATCCTTCTGCGTCTACCACTGGCGCGACCGGTCCTTCACCTCCGTGATGACGGTACGTTTTCCCTACTGTTTTGCTTAACAAATGCATACTTAGCTTAAGAAATGACCTATTTAGCTCCAAAATGTCATATAGTTAGCTTATTTTCCTCGAAAATGACATAATAACCTTACTTAGCTCCAAAATGACCTATTTTACCTAGGCTAGCTCAATAATGACCTATACTTAGCTTAATTAGTTCATTTATGACATAATTAGCTGACTTAGGTCAAAAATGGCATAATAACCTTGGTTTAGCTCCAAAATGTCATATACTTAGCTTATTTTCCTCGAAAATGACATAATAACCTTACTTAGCTCTAAAATGACCTATTTTACCTAGGATAGCTCTAAAATGACCTACACTTAGCATTTTTTCCTCCAAAATGACTTAATATGCTTAGTTAGCTCAAAAATGGCATAACTACCTAGGCTAGCTCAAAAATGACCTATACTTAGCTTAGCTAGTTCATTTATGACATAATTAGCTTACTTAGGTCAAAAATGGCACAATAACCTTGGTTTAGCTCCAAAATGTCATATACTTAGCTTATTTTCCTCGAAAATGACATAATAACCTTACTTAGCTCCAAAATGACCTATTTTACCTAGGTTAGCTCTCAAATGACCTATACTTAGCTTAGCTAGTTCATTTATGACATAATTAGCTTACTTAGGTAAAAAATGGCATAATAACCTTGGTTTAGCTCCAAAATGTCATATACTTAGCTTATTTTCCTCGAAAATGACATAATAACCTTACTTAGCTCCAAAATGACCTATTTTACCTAGGATAGCTCTAAAATGACCTATACTTAGCATTTTTTCCTCCAAAATGACTTAATATGCTTAGTTAGCTAAAAAATGGCATAACTACCTAAGATAGCTCAATAATGACCTATAGTTAGCTTAGTTAGTTCATTTATGACATAATTAGCTTAGTTAGGTAAAAAATGGCATAATAACCTTGGTTTAGCTCCAAAATGACCTATTTACCTAGGTTAGCTCTAAAATGACCTACACTTAGCATTTTTTCCTCCAAAATGACTTAATATGCTTAGTTAGCTCAAAAATGGCATAATTACCTAGGTTAGCTCAATAATGACCTATACTTAGCTTATTTAGTTCATTTATGACATACTTAGCATACTTAGGTCAAAAATGGCATAATAACCTTGGTTACCTCCAAAATGTCATATACTTAGCTTATTTTCCTCGAAAATGACATAATAACCTTACTTAGCTCCAAAATGACCTATTTACCTAGGTTAGCTCTAAAATGACACAAGTAAGCAATAAGAAGAAGAAAAAGAAGAGGAGAAAAAGAAAGAGAAGAAAAATTCTTCTTCTTCTTCTTCTTCTTCTAGTCTTCTTCTTCTTCTTCTTCTTCTTCTAGTCTTCTTCTTCTAACTTTCTTCTTTCCCATTTTGCAGATTTGCTTCAGATCACGGAAGCTTGAGTTGATGGAGTCTACTCTTCTCCTTGTCCTTCCTTTTTGTTTTGATTTTGTAGGATGAACAATGTGAAACTTGCTACCTATATATGTATGTATGGATGAAACCATTGTATATGGACTTTTTGCTTAATTGTTGGATATGTTGGCTATATATATGATGGATATGGACTTTTGATTTGGTATATATATGTGTTGGATGATCATATCCATATGGCAGGGATATGTATGCTTGTTGAAAGTATTTTCAAATGAATATATATATATATATATATATATATATATATATCTGTGAAATTGATTGAATTTAAGAAAAAACATAATTAATAGGGGCAATACAGGCACTTTGCCGTCTGACAGCAGACGGCAAAGAGCTTTGCCGTCTGCCAGCGAACGGCAAAGCTGCCATGTGGCAGCTACCTGGGCTGGCCTATTTGGGCACTTTGCCGTCTGCCAGTAGACGGCAAAGGCTGGTGTGCTTTGCCGTCTGCTGGCAGACGGCAAAGGGCATGCATTGGCCCCAGCTGACGCCTGACGTCAGCTGGCAGACGGCAAAGAACTTTGCGCCTTTGCCGTCTGCTGGCAGATGGCAAAGTATGCCGTTAGCCACCTAACGGGCCTAACCCTATCCCTCTGCCATCCAAGGCATTTGCCGTCTGCTTGCTTAGTATGGCTGACGGCAAACTTCTTTGCCATCTGCTTTATTTAAGCAGACGGCAAAGCAGCCCTCTGCCGTAGTTCATTCAGCCGGACGTGGGGCCGTCTGCTGGCTGACGGCAAAGGGCTTTGCCGTCCGCCAGACATTCCTTTGCCGTCTGCCATGGCAGACGGCAAACTGCCTGATTCCTGTAGTGCAGGGTCTCTTATGTCCAGAAAAAAATCGTCAAAAAGTTTCGTGCCATTTGGACTTCGTTTGGTACTGATATTCTGGAAAACTAAAAATAGGCAGAAAATAGCATCTGGCACTTGGCACAAAGTTAATAGGTTAGTCCCACAAAATGATATATAATTGCATATAAAACATCCAAGATTGATACTATAATAGCATGGAACAATCAAAAATTATAGATACGTTGGAGACGTATCAATGATCACCTTGTTATAGATGACGTTTGAGCAACCCCAAAGCCGACCATCTGGTAGGAAGTGACCGAGGTACTCTCATGGTCTGAGGAACGAAAACACATGCTAACACTCCATGTTATAACAGATGATTTTAGACAATATAATCACATAGTATAACAGACAAGTATTGGGTCGATTCAATATGATCGTTCTTCTAATGTCATACCCTCAATGTTGTTTTAGGACTATCGTTACACTTAATGATATCCTAAGATCCGGAAAACGTGATCACCAACAACACTTGAGCCAGTCTTAGAGGCGAGACCGGGAACCTATTGTTACCGTTTATCAGTCCACACGTGCATATGAGTTTTCCACTGAATCGCATATTCCAGGATCATAGCAGTTATAGCATGGAATATAAACTCTTAACTATGAATATGGAAATATAATAATACAATATTATTGCCTCTAGGGCATATTTCCAACAGTCGTCCACTTGCACTAGAGTCAATAATCTAGTTAGAAGTTTTAACTTTTACACCAATGGCAATCTGGTGTCAGTCCATGCTTTGCTTGTGGTATAGACTTCGTCCTATAGAATCTGACAACTTCAGATCCGCGTGTATCATTGTCATTTCTATGCATCTATCATGCTTTCACAAGAATTCATAATTTGTGTGAAACCGGCTTTGTATATATATTGAATCACTGGTAGAACCTTTGATTCCTTAGACCGAGTTATGGAACCACTATTAAGAATAGTGTTCCAACGATACAATCATCTAGAAACCATACCAAGCTCATAAATGAACTTTCGATTCATCACCCTTCATTTTTGCTTCTAAAGCAATAATATACTTAGCCTTCTGTTATAGAATTCACCACAGTAACTTTCTTGGACCAATTTCAACTTACTGTGCCACCATAAATCACTTTTAGTTTGAAATCAAAAAATCACATGGAGCACAGATGAAGATTTTATCGATGTACTACTTACAATGAGCCTTCATTGATGTAACTCCTTACAACAATCTCTTCATTTTCTCCGTGTGTGAGCAACATGTCGTTAATCCTTAACGACATTTTCATTGTTGTCCTATGATCAACAATTTGACCATACTAGTAACTTTTACTTACAACTAACTTGGAGTATTGGAAATATCTAGTTGTTTACATACCATGGAATACAAGTGTGGTTGAAATCATATTTCGCTCATCAGTATTTCAGGATACCAACTCCTTCCTTGTGACATTGACAAGAAACTCTTCTTGACATTTTTCATACTAAACTGCTTTAGTATTCTGTCAATATGTATTTTGGCTAAGTTCGATTAGACACTATTATCTCCATAGATCATTATGTCTAATACCAAGACTATTCATTGCCTAAGTATTTTACTGAAAATCTAGTTTCAATAAAGTCTTAATCTGTGTCAAGAAATTTACATAACTTCCAATCAACAATATGTCATGTACATATAGTGTTTAGAAATATTATGATGCTCCCACTTACTTTCTTGTTAATACAAGCATCTTCGCTTTACTCGATGAAATCAATTTATTTGACCATTTCATCAGTACAAAGACTCCACTATACTTGCTTCAGATCATTATAGGATCTCTTAACGTTTGCATACTTACAAGCATCCTCTGGATCGACAAAATTACCTTGGATCGTATCAAATATACAACCTTGGTTCTATTTCCATCTCATGGGAATCATTTTGACATCCATCTGCTTTATCTCATAATTGAAATATTTAATAATTGCTTTTAACCTGTACTGACTTTAAGTATTGCTATGATGAGACAATCTCGTCATAGTCAATTCTTGGATCTTGTCATAAACTATTTGTAACAAGTCAAGCATTATAAAACATTTTTACCTTTGTCAGTTTATAGATCCATTACTATTCTTTAGACTCTAAGTCTTTCGAAGGGTTCATCAAGTTCTAAGCTTGAATTATGTGAATGGATACTATCTTGGATTATGTTGGCATATAGCAAATTTCCGGAGTCAAGGCTCATCAACGCTTCTTTGTGAATTATAGGTTCATTGTTTGCCCAACAATTTTTCGTCTGCATACCACAAAGGTCTGCACGAATTTTCCCAACCTATATAGTTCAGCTGCAAGTTTGATTGTAGTCTCTATATATCATGTAGAGTCTTTCGTATCAGTCGCAGTAAGAAATTCTAGAATTACTTCCAGTGTTTCTTTTTGAGCCGATTACGAAGATTCTGCAATCTTGTCGAGTTGCACTGTCCTCCCACTCACTCTTTTGTAGAAATCATTTTCTTCAAAACTTTCACACTTTGTGGCAAAACACTTTGCCTCGGCGTAGTGATAGAGGAATACCCAACTATTTGGGATAACCTACAAAGTAGCACTTATTTCAATAAATTTGATGGTGTTCTTTTCAGTGTAAAAGCCATAGTCTCTAAAGCATCACTTTAAAAGTATATTGGCGGAACAATCAATGCCATCTCTGATCTCACCATGTCATACATAGCTTGATTACATCTACTCAAAACACTCTACTCTCAGTAGTGTTTCTAGGAGGTGCAAGCTATAAAATTCTTTTATAGCTCATCAGACATTCGCTAAATTTGTAACTCAAATATTCTTTTCTGCAATCCAATTCTAGAAACATAATTTTCTTGTTACAATAATTTCTACTGCAATCTGAAAATCTTTTGAAACATTTCAAAAAATCCAGATTTATGTCTCAATTAGTAAATATAAATATCTACTTGAGTCATCCTTGAAGATAGATAAATCCACTGCTTGCAACAACACTTATTGGACTACATACATCAATATGCATATTTCCAATTATTTTTGTTGCTCGTTCTTTATGGCCTGTGAACGGTATTTTAGTTTACTTCACTATTTGGACGAAAGTTGCAAGTGTCAGATGATTCATAATCATATGACTCCAAAATCCATCACTATGGAGTTTCTCCATGCGGGTTTCTCCAATGTGACTAAATGCAGTGCCACACATATGTTGTATTCTTTTAGTCTTGCGACATTTAGTGTCAATGTTATGGATGTTCAATTTAATCATCAATATTCATAACTTAAATCCTATTCACAATAGGAGTATGGCCCTTTTGTTCATTACATTGAACAACTATTGTTCTCTCATGAACAACCTCTTTGCAACTCCTATGTAATGGGCTAGAGTGTACAAAACTCTAAATGAATTATGATAATAAATTCAGAGGTAATATGTTGATGAAAAAATATCATAAGTATTACAAAATTTTCAACACATATTTTAACCTCATTAATTTGTTGGTCATTAGGCCGTAGTAATTCTTGCATCGATTCGCAACAATATGCAATCGAGTCGGTTTTCTTGTGATCAACTTTTAACCACAATTCCCGAAGAATTTAGTGTTTAACATTTTAATCACAATTCTCAAGAATCACACTTTACTTGACCAACTTTCTTTACATCTTATAAATTGTATGACATTCATACTTGAGCTAGACATTCCAGTCTTCTTTTCATTCCGCCTCTAAACTTCATACAGTTTTACTTTCAATATTTCTCCCACTTGATAGAAGAATCATCTAACTTTTAAGAGTGGCATGAGCCCTGAACTTCCATGGGCCTGTAAATCATATTACATCCTTTGGTTTTGTTCTTTCTCTTTACGTTCTTGCCATCAACTCATGACTGGCATTCTTCAGGGTCTTACGCATTTTAGTCTTAAACATAGTTGAACACTTCACTAGAGCTTGCAAACAAAACACTTCTTTAGATATCACATATCTTTAACCATTGTTTGTTTCTAAAACAATTTTCAGTTCCAAGAATATCACATAACTATCCCAAACATTTTTGAAGTTTGGGTTTCTCGGAAGCAAGCAGACCGTAATGCAATTCTAGCTTTTGGATCAAAGGACGTGAGTCTCATCATCCATAGCATTAGCAAGAGAGTATTGTAAGCATGCAATAGGACAAAATCCTTCTTGGCACTCTTAGAGGATGATCCTCTCAATCATAAAGATTCAACCAGATAAATAACAGCCAATCAATTTCAACAACAAAGGTGGAACTGTGAGCCATAATTCTACAACTATAATGCAAGCTACACATAGACATTGTTCATAATTAATTTGCACTAGTGATTAAAATAAATTAATACATAATTGTGCTCCCACACAAATCAATATCTCTCATAATTGATTTTAAGTGATTCAAGATCCAAATCTAGTTCTTAGCCATTGATGTGGACATCACTGATGACGAGAATTTTGACTGCTGGGCAAACTATTACCGATCATATCACCATATGACTCTTGTTCATCTTTCGATGCTTTGTGCTATGAGCTCAGAACGATTCTGCTAGAACTTCAAGACAACCAAGTGCTTTCTGCATACATGGTCTGACCATCCCCGTCTTACACCTCACGTCCCGTTTGTACTCATGTGGACATAACGCACTCCGGAACGCTACGTGTTATAGACGGTTGCAACACTAGGAAGAACACCTTTTAACTTGATATTTACTGTGAGAGATCACCCTAATAATTGACTACTGCGCAATCAAAGGGTGCAAACAACAAAGGGATAAACATCTCAGGCAATTCATAATAGCATGATATGGTATAGCCCTGGGCGCCGGGAGTCCTCCATGATCGTCTTCAATCTCCAGTTGAAGCGGCGTGATGGCCAATATTTCGTTGCCGTGGCAACCATTTCAAAAACGTTGTCATGGAGGCAATCTCAGAAAACGTTGCCGTGGCGACCGTTTCAGAAAACGTTCCCATGGCACCAAAATCTGAAATTCCGTCGTGGCACGAAATTATAGCCCCTCGCCCCGCGCCTTGGTACACCTTCTCGTCGTCGGGGTCCTCCGTGTACGTCTTGCCACCGTCACCTGTAACCTATCTCTACGATATTTACATTAAGGTGGCAATCTCGTGGCTCTAGCCATCATGCCGTGACGCGCAGGCCACTTAACATTACAACATATAACCATCTCATACATAAACTCATTATCATGACGAAGGCTATACCACATCATATGCAAACCCTGCAAAACCAAGTTAGACGTCATCTAATCGGTTTGGCAAATTTTAATTACGTGGCTTCTAGGGTTTCCGGATAAACCTAGCTACCTACGTGCAAACAATAAAGTGATAATCCTTGTTGCTAGATTAACTTTCGGGGGTGTGTGAAAGAAGAGACTTAATTAAAAATCTCGTTCCCCCACACTAAACTTCATCTAATACGCGTGACCCCCTAGAAGACCATCCATCTTCATTGCCCTCTTGCGTACGCGACGGTTCACTATTCTTGACTATGGTGAAGCCCAAGGAACTATTAGCATCGTCGACAGCCAGAGCCGAGAGATTGTCAGAACCTTGTGAAAAGCGACACCATGCCGTCAATGAACTGAACCGAAGCAACACTCGAGGGAAGCATAGCAAGAACATCACCCTCACATCCACATGTGATCTAGATCACAACCTGCATCTACTCATAAAACCGCTCATGATGCCATTGTTGGGAAACGTAGTAGAAAACAAAAAATTTCGCCCTACGATCACCCAGGAATAATATGAAGGTGCAAAATGGGTTGTGATCAACGATCGTTACCAACTTCGGGAGTGCAGCAGAAGTAGACGAGTCATTGTAGATCGTACTTGGAGTCCCTCGAACATCGATGACGATCCCGCGAACCGCCCTCGAACGATTCCTTGAACAGAAGACCGAAAGCACGACCTCTATACTTGGTTGCAAGCGTAAAGTCTTCACGATCCGGCAGCACTTCGCCGTCCAGAGCTAATCGTCGCTGGAGAATTAGATGGAGGAGTTTAGAACCACACGAGGCTTCTAATTATGAGGATTAGAGGTGGCTAGGGCTCGCTCTAATTAGTCAACTAGGACCAACTAGAACGTTTACTAGATCAACTAGAGGAGGCTCCAAAACTTGTGTTGTCATAGGGTGGAAATCCTCTAGTATAGACATGTTAGAGGGGAGGGAGAGGGCAGCCACCAAGGGGGGAAGTCCCCCTTGTGGTGCCAGCCATAGGGGGAGGAGTAGGACTCCTCCCCAAGTCCAGTTCGGCCCCCTACAAGGAAGGGGGGGCGCCTTCCTACTTGGGCCCTTGTGGCCCAAGTTGCTCTCCACCTCTTGGCCTTTTAAGGCCCATTGATATTTAAATTAAATATTAAATGTTCTAATTTTTTTAGAGAATTATATATATATAATTTAACATCCCCAGAAACATTTTCCACCTATATATAATTAATCGGTAATACCCGATATTCACCGAAACCCTTCCGGTGACCCTGAAATGCTTCCGGAACCTCTCGAAACTATTCAGGATATTAATGAAATAATTCCACAAATATATTCTCATCACTCCCGTCCTACTAACACTTAGCAGATCATGATTACCTTAAGCTTGTGACCCCGTAGGTTCGGTAAACCATAGACATGAACGAAACCCCTTCGTTCAATGTCCGATAGCGGAACTGTGGACATCCATATCGGTCCCTATGATTACACGAATGATATTCGAGTGAACCTTTGGTTATCATGTGATGTTCCCTTTGCTTTGCGATACTTTACAAAACCCGGTGTGCATCGGTATCCTCTTGAGTCATCATCATGCTCACTATACCGTTGCTCCCGTTACCGGTTTTGTTCTTCTTTATCGTTGACGTGTTCCGGCATCCCCGTGACGTAGTCACCTGTGTCTGGCCAGATGATGATGGATGCCGTCACACCAAGAGGGCCCTAAGAATATCTCTCCATTGTCGGAGGAGAAAATCCCACTCTTGAGCTATCCGGACACTTGTCAAACTTTCCAGTGTGCCTGAAAGTTGTCGTTATGATCACCGTGTTACAGATGACGTTTGAGCAACCCCAAAGCCCACCATCTGGTAGGAAGTGACCGAGGTACTCTCATGGTCTGAGGAACTAAAACACATGCTAACACTCCGTGTTATAACAGATGATTTTAGACGATATAATCACATAGTATAACAGACAAGTATTGGGTCGATTCAATATGATCGTTCTTCCAACGTCATACCATCAATGTTGTTTTAGGACTATCGTTACACTTAACGATATCCTAAGATGCAAAAAACGTGATCACCAAAAACACTTGAGCCAGTCTTAGAGGCGAGACTGGGAACCTATTGTTACCGTTTATCATTCCACACGTGCATATGAGTTTTCCACTGAATCGCATATTCCAGGATCATAGCAGTTAAAGCATGGAATATAAACTCTTAACTATGAATATGTAAATATGATAATACAATATTATTGCCTCTAGGGCATGTTTCCAACAATTTCACCATTTGGAATTGTTCGAGATGTTGAAGTTTTGTGTGGTACGATCAAATACCCACTGATTTCTTAGTACTTGGTTCACAACAATATATTTTTTGTCCCATTATATTTGGTAGGCCTTTCTTGAATACTGTTAATGCTGAAATTGATTGTGTTAAAGAAAAGGTTGGAGTTAAGTTTTGTGATGTATCTCATGAGTTTAATTTCTCTAAGTTTCGTAGGCAACCACATGACAAAGAATTATCTAGTAAAGATGAACTTATTGGTCTTGCTTCTATTGCCGTACCTCCTACTGATCCATTAGAACAATATTTGCTAGACCATGAGAATGATATGCATATGAATGAAAGAAATGAAATATATGAGATATTATTTAAACAAGCACCTGTCCTTAAACATAACTTACCTGTTGAAACTCTTGGAGATCCTCTCCCACCTAAGAGTGATCCTGTGTTTAAGTTAAAGAAATTACCTGATACACTAAAATATGCTTATTTCGATGAAAATAAGATATATCCTGTTATTATCAATGCTAACCTTTCAGAGCATGAAGGAAAGAGATTACTTAAAACTTCGAGGAAGCATCGTGCTGCTATTGGATGTACTCTTTATGATCTTAAGGGCATTAGTCCTCTTTATGTCAGCACAAGATTAATATGGAGCCTGATGCTAAACCCGTCGTTGATCACCAACGTCGTCTGAATCCTAAGATGAAGGATGTGGTAAGAACTGAAATATTAAAGCTTCTGGAAGCAGGTATAATTTATCCTATAACTAATAGTAGATGGGTGATGACCTGCAAGTGCACAGGGCTGTTGTAGCACTTTTGTGATAAGTGAAGTGTTGAACCCACAGGGAGCAAATAGGAAGCAATTACAAACCCCGCAACTACGCTATCACTTACGCAGTTACGTACACACCCAAACCGTAGTTTGGAAATAGCCTACTTTAGTAAGGTGCTAGGAACACAGATAAAAGGGCAGCGTTTATCGAAACTACAAACAAGAAATAAAGGACAGAAAATTAAAGAGACTAAACTAAGTGGAACGGTGCTTGAGTATTAAATGTTCTCAAGGGAATCAGAGTCATCACCACAAGTATGATGCTGATAACACATGATAAACATGGCTCTCTAGTTGTATCACTAAGCCACTTGTATATGATCTCATGTGGGTAGAGCCAAATAAAGTATGCATCCCCACTAAGGTTACCGTGTACACTCGTGCCACCACCGTGCTTCCCCACTCCGGTTATCACAATGATGATTAAGGGGAGTGAACTCCCCGTGGTCACGGCCTTAACTTCTAGGGTCCTCCACTAATCCCTATTGCAATGATCTGGGAGGAAGCGAGAATACGTCCTGTCACTACCTACCCTCCACAACTACCCTTCTCACCAATATGACTTGCCTCAAGTCCACAATGGGCTAATGCTGCGCGAGCGCTCTTCACAACAGCATGAGACAATCAACACAATACATATAAAGAGAATACTGGATTGCTTATTCAACAAAGTACTAATCATGCAAGGGTTCATCCAATTCCTCAAGAACTAATACAACTACTCAAACATAGGAGAGGGAGAAGGCAAGTTACAAGCCGGCACGGGGCCGGTGGAAGAGAGGAGCATGGTGGTGATGGTGATGGCAACGGCGGCCGCGGTGGAGATGGTGATGGTGTTGGAAATATGCCCTAGAGGCAATAATATTGTATTATTATATTTCCATATTCATAGTTAAGAGTTTAAATTCCATGCTATAACTGCTATGATCCTGGAATATGCGATTCAGTGGAAAACTCATATGCACGTGTGGAATGATAAATGGTAACAATAGGTTCTCAGTCTCACCTCTAAGACTGGCTCAAGTGTTGTTGGTGATCATGTTTTTCGGATCTTAGGATATCGTTAAGTGTAAGGATAGTCCTAAAACAACATTGAGGGTATGACGTTAGAAAAACGATCATATTGAATCGGCACAATACTTGGTTGTTATACTTTGTGATTATATCTTCTAAAATCATCTGTTATAACGCGGAGTGTTAGCATGTGTTTTAGTTCCTCAGACCATGAGAGTATCTCGGTCACTTCCTACTAGACGGTGGGCTTTGGGGTTGCTCAAACGTCATCTGTAACAAGGTGATCATAACGGCAACTTTCAGGTTCAACGGAAAGTTTGACAAGTGACCGGATAGCTCAAGAGTGGGATTTGCTCCTCCGACGACGGAGAGATATTCTTAGGGCCCTCTCGGTGTGATGGCATCCATCATCGTCTGGCCAGACATAGGTGACTACGTCACGGGTATGCCGGAACACGTCAACGAGAAAGAAGAACAAAACCAGTAACGGGAGCAACGGTATAGTGAGCATGATGATGACTCAAGAGGATACCGATGCACGCCGGGTTTTGTAAAGTATCGTGAATTAAAGGGAACATCACATGACAACCAAATGTTCACTCGAATATCATTCATGTAATCATAGGGACCGATATGGATGTCCACGGTTCCCCTATCGGTCATTGAACGAAGGGGTTTCGTTCATGTCTATGGTTTACCGAACCTACGGGGTCACAAGCTTAAGGTAATCATGATCTTCTGAGTGTTAGTGGGATGGGAGTGATGATAATATATTTGTGGAATTGTTTCATTAATATCCGGAATAGTTCCGAGAGGTTCCGGAAGCGTTTCGGGGTCACCAGAAGGGTTTCGGTGAATATCGGGTAATACCGGGTATTACCGATTAATTATATATAGGTGGAAAATGTTTCTGGGAATGTTAAATTATATATATAATGCTCTAAAAATGTTTAGAACATTTTATATTTAATTTAAATATCAATGGGCCTTAAAAGGCCAAGAGGTGGAGAGCAACTTGGGCCACAAGGGCCCAAGTAGGAAGGCGCCCCCCCTTTCCTTGTAGGGGGGCCGAATTGGACTTGGGGAGGAGTAGGACTCCTCCCCCTATGGCCGGCGCCCCAAGGGGGACTTTCCCCCCTTGGTGGATGCCCTCTCCCTCCCCTCTGACCTATATATACTAGAGGATTTCCACCCTATGACGAGAGAAGTTTTGGAGCCTCCTCTAATTGACCTAGTGCACGTTCTAGTTGGTCCTAGGTGACTAATTAGAGCAAGCCCTAGCCACCTCTAATCCTCATAATTAGAAGCCCTGTGTGGTTCTAATCTCCTCTCTCTAATTCTCCAGCGACGAGTAGCTCTGGACAGCGAAGCGATGCCGGATCGTGAAGACCGTACGCTTGCAACCAAGTAGAGAGACCGTGCTTTCGGTCTTCCGTTCAAGGGATCGTTCGTGGGCGGTTCACGGGATCGTCATCGACATTTTAGGGACTCCAAGTATGATCTACACCGACTCGTCTACTTCCGCTGCATTCCTGGAGTCGGTAACGATCGTTAATCACAACCCGTTATGCATCTTCATATTGTTCCTGGGTGATCGTAGGGCGAATTGTTTTTGTTTTTTACTACATTTCCTAACAGTGGCATCATGAGCGGTTCTATGAGTAGATGCAGGTTGCGATCTAGATCACATGTGGATGTGAGGGTGATGTTCTTGCTATGTTTCCCTCGACTGTTGCTTCGGTTTAGTTCATTGATGGCATGGTGTCGCTTTTTACAAGGTTCTGACAATCGCTCGGCTTTGGCTGTCGATGATCTGCTAACAATTCCTTGGGCTTCACCATAGTCAAGAATAGTGAACTGTCGTGTACACAAGAGGGCGATGAAGATGGATGATATTCTAGGGGGTCACGCATGTTAGAAGAAGTTTAGTGTGGGGGAATGAGATTTTTAATTAAGTCTCTTCTTTCACACACCCCGAAAGTTAATCTAGCAACAAGGATTATCACTTTATTGTGTGCACGTAGGTAGCTAGGTTTACCCGTAAACCCTAGAATCCATGTAATTAAAATTTGCCAAACCGATTAGAGGTCGTCTAACTTGGTTTTGCAGGGTTTGCATATGATGTGGTATAGCCTTCGTCATGATAATGAGTTTATGTATGAGATGGTTATATGCTGTAATGTTAAGTGGCCTGCGCATCACGGCATGATGGCTAGAGCCACGAGATTGCCACCTTAATGTTAATATCGTAGAGATAGATTATAGGTTACGGTGGCAAGACGTACACGGAGGACCCCGACGAGGAGAAGGTGGACCAAGGCACGGGACGAGGAGCTATAATTTCGTGCCACAGCGGAATTTCAGATTTTGGTGTCATGGCAACGTTTTCTAAAACGGTAGCCACGACAACATTTTGTGAGTTTGCCGGCATGGCAATGTTTTTGAAATGGTTGCCACAACAACGAAATATTGGCCGTCACGTCGCTTCAACCGGAGATTGAAGATGATCATGGAGAACTCCCGGCGCCCAGGGCTATACCATATCATGCTATTATGAATTGCCTGAGATGTTTATCCCTTTTTTGTTTGCACCCTTTGATTGAGTAGTATTCAATTATTAGGGTGATCTCTCATAGTAAATATCAAGTTAAAAGGTGCTCTTCCCAGTGTTGCAACCGTCTATAACACGTAGCGTTCCAGAATGCGTCATGTCCACATGAGTACAAACAGGACGTGAGGTGTAAGACGGAGATGGTCAGACCATGTATGCAGATAGCACTCGGTTGTCTTGAAGTTTTGCGGAATCGTTCTGAGCTCGGAGCACAAAGCATCGAAAGATGAACAAGAGTCATATGGAGATATGATCGGCAAAATTTGCCTACCGGTCAAAATTCTCGTCATCAGTGATGTCCACATCAATGGCTGAGAACTAGATTTGGATCTTGAATCACTCACTATAAATTATGAGAGATATTGATTTGAGTGGGAACACAATTATGTGTTAATTAAGTTTAATAACTAGTGCAAATTAATTATGAACAATGTCTATGTGTAGTTTGCATTATAGTTGTAGAATTATGGCTCACGGTTCCAACTTTGTTGTTGAAATTGATTGACTATTATTTATCTAGTTGAAACTTTATGTTTGAGAGGATCGTCCTCTAAAAGTGCCAAGAAGGATTTTGTCCTACTGCATGTTTACAATACTCTCTTGCTGATGCTGTGGATGACGAGACTCACGTCCTTCGATCCAAAAGCTAGAATTGCATTACGGCTTGCTTGCTTCCGAGAAACCCTAACTTCAAAATGTTTGGGATAGTTATGTGATATTCTTGGAACTGAAAATTGTTTTCAGAAACAAACAAAGGCTAAAAGATATGCGATATCTAAAGAAGTGTTTTGTTTGCAAATTCTAGTGAAGTGTTCAACTATGTTTTAGACTGAAATGCGTAAGATCTGAAAGAAAGCCAGTCTTGTGTTGACGGTGAAAACTTGTAGAGAAAGAACAAAACCAAAGGATGTAAGGATACTTACATGCCTAGGGAAGTTCGGGGCTCACACCACTCTTAAAGTTGTTGTTTCTTCTGAGAATAAGAGGAATATTGAAGTAAAACTATAAGAAGTAAAAGGCAGAAAGAAAAGAAGACTGGAATGTCCAGCTCAGGTATGAATGTCATACAAGTTATGAGATGTAGAGGTTGTTGGTCAAGTAAAGTGTAGTTGTTGGGAAATATGATCAACTTGTTGATCACTGATTCTTCGGTATTGTGGTTAAAAGGTTAATCACAAGGATATCGACTCGATTGCATATTATTGCAAATCATTGCAAGAAACTTCGAACAGCCTAAATAACCAACAAATAACGAGGTTAAAATATTTTGATGGATTGTAAAAGGTTACAGTATTTCTATTAGTGTATTTCCTCTATATTTATTATCATAATTCATTTAGAGTTTTTGTACACTCTAGCCCATTGCATAGAAGTTGCAAGGATGTTGTTCATGACAGAACAATAGTTGTTCGATGTTATGAACAAAAGGGCATACTCTTATTATGAATAAGATGTATGTTATGAATATTGATAATAAAATTGAACATCCATAACACTGACGCTAAATGTCGCAAGATTAAAAGAATACCACATCTGTGTGGCACTGCATTTAGTCACATTGGAGAAACCAGCATGGAGAAATTTCATAGTGATGAATTTTGAAGTCATCTGATGAGAATCATCTGACACTTGCAAGTTTCGTCCAATTGGTGAAGTAAACTAAAATACCATTTTCTCGCAAAAAAAAAACTAAAATACCATTCACACGCCATAGAGAACGAGCAACAAAATAATTGGCAATATGCTTATCGATGTGTGTAGTCCAATAAGTGTTGTTGCAAGCAGTGGATTTATCTATCTTCAAGGATGACTCAAGTAGATATTTATATTTACTTATTGAGACATAAAACTAGATCTTTTGAAATGTGTCAGAAGGTTTTCAGAATGAAGTAGAATTTATTGTAACAAGAAAATTATGTTTCTTCAATTAGATTGCAGAAAGGAATATTTGAGTTACAAGTTTAGCGAATGTCTAATGAGCTATAAAAAGTATTTTGTAGCTTGCAAATCCTAGAACACTACTAAGAGTAGAGTGTTTTAAGTAGATGCAATCAAGCTATGTATGACATGGTGAGATCAAAGATGACATTAATTATTTCGCCAATATACTTTCAAAGTGATGCTTTAGAGATTGTGGCTCTTACACTGAAAAAGGAGCGCCATCAAATTTATTGAAATAAGTGCTACTTTGTAGGTTATCCCAAATAGTTGGGTATTCCTCTATCACTACGCCAAGGCAAAGTGTTTTGCCACAGAGTGCGGAAGTTTTGAAGAAAATGTTTTCTACAAAAGAGTGAGTGGGAGGATAGTGCAACTCAACAAGATTGCAGAATCTTCGTAATCAGCTCAAAGAAAAGAAACTCTGGAAGTAATTCTAGAATTTCTTACTGTGACTGATATGAAAGCCTCTACATGAGATATAGAGACTACGGTCGAACTTGCAGCTAAACTATATAGGTTGGGAAAATTCATGCAGACCATTCACTGGTACAGCGAGCTGCTATACAAACGGTTTTTAACCCCTTTCCGCGACGGCATTTTAAATCGTTGCTAGGCGAGTGTGGGCGATAGGGGGGTCCTTCCCACACGACCCAGAAACCGTCGGGGATAGGCCCTCCGATCACACACGCTGGGCAAAATGAGCTCGTGTGCGATCAGGCGAGCGATCAAATACAATTATACAGGCCCAATCATTTCAATTCGTAAGTACATCCCACACAGTCAGTCCCAGACAAACGTTTCTGTTCGTATGTACATTCCACACAGTCAATCCAAGGAATACGTTTCCGTTTGTATGTACATCCCACATAGTCAATCCAAGAAGTACGTTTCCATTCGGATGTACATCCCACACGATGAATCCCAGACAAGCGTTT